>CM068986.1:29470574-31870574 GCA_035357415.1 Ophraella communa
AAAAATTATTAAAGACCCCTAACGGTGGAAAAACTGTCAAAAAAATCAAAAATTTAAGGTTTTTTGAGTCTTAAAAATAGTAAAAAATATTTTTTGATTTGAAATTTTTACAAATCATATAAAATGTGTAGAAAAAGTTAAAAACGGAAAAAAATTTTTTTTTCATTTTTCTTACCCCCAAACTAATTAAAAGATAAAAACAATTTTTTCTACCCGAACCAAATAAAAATTTTAAAAAATTATTTTTTATTTGGATTTAAAACCAAAATATCATATTAAAAACATTTTTTATTCCATTGATTTCCATTAACAAAAAAATTTGTACATTTTGGGCTAAATCAGTAGAAATTTTTAAAGAAAATATACATCGGACTCTTTAAATTTGAATAACTTTTTTCAGGTACATATTTAAGAAGCCAAAAGGGCATAGTTGGATAGAGGGAAGAATAAGCTAAAAGATGGACCTATTTTGGTTTCTTCGATTTTATATTTGTCAGAGTTATACAGGGTCAAAGTTGAAAAAAAAATTTTGAAAAAATTTTTTTTTAAACCCTTATTACGTCTACACCACTGGATATTAAGGAACCAAATACACATCAAACGAAAGGGGACCACCTATATAATGATAAAAAAAATACACTTTGAAATTTTTTTAATTACAGTCCAAGTTATTGCATTTTGAAAAATTTCAATTTTCATTTCAAAGGGGTACCCCTTTGGAACGAAAATCAAAAAAAAATCATTGATCTTGGATTTGGACCAAATTTTGCATACGGGGGTTTTTGGGGATGGACATTCCGAAAAAAAAGTCAATTTGTTAAAAAAAAAATTTTTTCTCAAAATTTTCCAGGAAAATTGGTTTTCCCGAGTTGTTATTAATCCCACCCTGAAAAAAACGTCATTTTTAAATTCAGTGGACCAAAATACCTTATAATGGGTAATTTTTCCCATTAATTTCTTACATACCCAATTTTTATAAATCTAGCTCAAAATCCGTGAAAAATTTTACAAAATTTTTACATCGGTCTCTTTAAATTTAAATAACTTTTTTCCAGTATATATTAAAGAAACCAAAAGGGCATGAGTAGATAGAGAAAAAAACAATCTACAGGATGGACCTATTTTGGTTTCTTCGATTTTATATTTGTCAAAGTTATACAGGGTCAAAGTTGAAAAAAAATTTTTTTAAAAAATTTTTTTAAAACCCTTATTACGTCTACGCCACTGGATATTAAGGAACCAAATACACATCAAACAAAAGGGGACCACCTATATAATCATAAAAAAAATACAACTCCAAATTTTTTTAATTACAGTCCAAGTTATTGCATTTTAAAAAATTTCAATTTTCATTTCAAAGGGGTACCCCTTTGGAACGAAAATCAAAAAAAAATCATTGATCTTGGATTTGGACCAAATTTTGCATACGGGGGTTTTTGGGGATGGACATTCCGAAAAAAAAGTCAGTTTCTTGAAAAAAAATTTTCTTCACATTAATTTTCCAGGAAAATTGGTTGAAATTGATCCCACCCCCAAAAAAACATCATTTTTGAATTTAGTGGGCCCAAATATCCTATAATGCGTAATTTTTCCCATTAATTTCCTACAAACCAAATTTTTATAAATCTAGCTCAAAATCCGTGAAAAATTTTACAAAATTTTTACATCGGTCTCTTTAAATTTGAATAACTTTTTTCCAGTATATATTTAAGAAACCAAAAGGGCATAGGTAGATAGAGAAAAAAACAATCTACAGGATGGACCTATTTTGGTTTCTTCGATTTTATATTTGTCAAAGTTATACAGGGTCAAAGTTGAAAAAAAATTTTTTTTAAAATTTTTTTTAAAACCCTTATTACGTCTACGCCACTGGATATTAAGGAACCAAATATACATCAAACAAAAGGGGACCACCTATATAATCATAAAAAAAATACAATTCGAAATTTTTTTAATTACAGTCCAAGTTATTGCAATTTAAAAAATTTCAATTTTCATTTCACAGGGGTACCCCTTTGGAACGAAAATCAAAAAAAAATCATTGATCTTGGATTTGGACCAAATTTTGCATACGGGGGTTTTTGGGGATGGACATTCCGAAAAAAAAGTCAGTTTCTTGAAAAAAAATTTTCTTCACATAAATTTTCCAGGAAAATTGGTTTTCCGAGTTGAAATTGATCCCACCCCAGAAAAACATCATTTTTGAATTTAGTGGGCCCAAATATCCTATAATGCGTAATTTTTCCAGGAAAATTGGTTTTCCGAGTTGAAATTGATCCCACCCCAGAAAAACATCATTTTTTGAATTTAGTGGGCCCAAATATCCTATAATGCGTAATTTTTTCCATTAATTTCCAACAAACCAAATTTTTATAAATCTAGCTCAAAATCCGTGAAAAATTTTACAAAATTTTTACATCGGTCTCTTTAAATTTGAATAACTTTTTTTCAGTATATATTTAAGAAACCAAAAGGACATAGGTAGATAGAGAAAAAAACAATCTACAGGATGTACCTATTTTGGTTTCTTCGATTTTATATTTGTCAGAGTTATACAGGGTCAAAGTTGAAAAAAAATTTTTTAAAACTTTTTTAAAACCCTTATTACGTCTACGCCACTGGATATTAAGGAACCAAATACACATCAAACAAAAGGGGACCACCTATATAATCATAAAAAATACAATTCGAAATTTTTTTTAATTACAGTTCAAGTTATTGCATTTTAAAAAATTTCAATTTTCATTTCAAAGGGGTACCCCTTTGGAACGAAAATCAAAAAAAAAATCATTGATCTTGGATTTGGACCAAATTTTGCATACGGGGGTTTTTGGGGATGGACATTCCGAAAAAAAAGTCAGTTTCTTGAAAAAAATTTTCTTCACATTAATTTTCCAGGAAAATTGGTTGAAATTGATCCCACCCCCAAAAAAACATCATTTTTGAATTTAGTGGGTCCAAATATCCTATAATGCGTAATTTTTCCCATTAATTTCCTACAAACCAAATTTTTATAAATCTAGCTCAAAATCCGTGAAAAATTTTACAAAATTTTTACATCGGTCTCTTTAAATTTGAATAACTTTTTTCCAGTATATATTTAAGAAACCAAAAGGGCATAGGTAGATAGAGAAAAAACAATCTACAGGATGGACCTATTTTGGTTTCTTCGATTTTATATTTGTCAAAGTTATACAGGGTCAAAGTTGAAAAAAATTTTTTTAAATTTTTTTAAAACCCTTATTACGTCTACGCCACTGGATATTAAGGAACCAAATATACATCAAACAAAAAGGGGACCACCTATATAATCATAAAAAATACAATTCGAAATTTTTTTAATTACAGTCCAAGTTATTGCATTTTAAAAAATTTCAATTTTCATTTCACAGGGGTACCCCTTTGGAACGAAAATCAAAAAAAATCATTGATCTTGGATTTGGACCAAATGTTGCATACGGGGGTTTTTGGGGATGGACATTCCGAAAAAAAGTCAGTTTCTTGAAAAAAATTTTCTTCACATAAATTTTCCAGGAAAATTGGTTTTCCAAGTTGAAATTTATCCCACCCCAAAAAAACATCATTTTTGAATTTAGTGGGCCCAAACATCCTATAATGCGTAATTTTTCCCATTAATTTCCTACAAACCAAATTTTTATAAATCTAGCTCAAAATCCGTGAAAAATTTTACAAAATTTTTACATCGGTCTCTTTAAATTTGAATAACTTTTTTCCAGTATATATTTAAGAAACCAAAAGGGCATAGGTAGATAGAGAAAAAAACAATCTACAGGATGGACATATTTTGGTTTCTTCGATTTTATATTTGTCAAAGTTATACAGGGTCAAATTTGAAAAAAAATTTTTTTTAAAATTTTTTTTAAAACCCTTATTACGTCTACGCCACTGGATATTAAGGAACCAAATATACATCAAACAAAAGGGGACCACCTATATAATCATAAAAAAAATACAATTCGAAATTTTTTTAATTACAGTCCAAGTTATTGCATTTTAAAAAATTTCAATTTTCATTTCACAGGGGTACCCCTTTGGAACGAAAATCAAAAAAAAATCATTGATCTTGGATTTGGACCAAATGTTGCATACGGGGGTTTTTGGGGATGGACATTCCGAAAAAAAAGTCAGTTTCTTGAAAAAAAATTTTCTTCACATAAATTTTCCAGGAAAATTGGTTTTCCAAGTTGAAATTTATCCCACCCCCAAAAAACATCATTTTTGAATTTAGTGGGCCCAAACATCCTATAATGCGTAATTTTTCCCATTAATTTCCTACAAACCAAATTTTTATAAATCTAGCTCAAAATCCGTGAAAAATTTTACAAAATTTTTACATCGGTCTCTTTAAATTTGAATAACTTTTTTCCAGTATATATTTAAGAAACCAAAAGGGCATAGGTAGATAGAGAAAAAAACAATCTACAGGATGGACCTATTTTGGTTTCTTCGATTTTATATTTGTCAAAGTTATACAGGGTCAAATTTGAAAAAATTTTTTTAAAATTTTTTTAAAACCCTTATTACGTCTATGCCACTGGATATTAAGGAACCAAATACACATCAAACAAAAAGGGGACCACCTATATAATCATAAAAAAATACAATTCGAAATTTTTTTAATTACAGTCCAAGTTATTGCATTTTAAAAATTTCAATTTTCATTTCAAAGGGGTACCCCTTTGGAACGAAAATCAAAAAAATCATTGATCTTGGATTTGGACCAAATTTTGCATACGGGGTTTTTGGGGATGGACATTCCGAAAAAAAAGTCAGTTTCTTGAAAAAAAATTTTCTTCACATAAATTTTCCAGGAAAATTAGTTTTCCAAGTTGAAATTTATCCCACCCCCAAAAAATCATCATTTTTGAATTTAGTGGGCCCAAACATCCTATAATGCGTCATTTTTCCCATTAATTTCCTACAAACCAAATTTTTATAAATCTAGCTCAAAATCCGTGAAAAATTTTACAAAATTTTTACATCGGTCTCTTTAAATTTGAATAACTTTTTTCCAGTATATATTTAAGAAACCAAAAGGGCATAGGTAGATAGAGAAAAAAACAATCTACAGGATGGACCTATTTTGGTTTCTTCGATTTTATATTTGTCATAGTTATACAGGGTCAAAGTTGAAAAAAAATTTTTTTAAAAAATTTTTTTAAAACCCTTATTACGTCTACGCCACTGGATATTAAGGAACCAAATACACATCAAACAAAAGGGGACCACCTATATAATCATAAAAAAAATACAATTCGAAATTTTTTTAATTACAGTCCAAGTTATTGCATTTTAAAAAATTTCAATTTTCATTTCAAAGGGGTACCCCTTTGGAACGAAAATCAAAAAAAAATCATTGATCTTGGATTTGGACCAAATTTTGCATACGGGGGTTTTTGGGGATGGACATTCCGAAAAAAAAGTCAGTTTCTTGAAAAAAAATTTTCTTCACATTAATTTTCCAGGAAAATTGGTTGAAATTGATCCCACCCCCAAAAAAACATCATTTTTGAATTTAGTGGGCCCAAATATCCTATAATGCGTAATTTTTCCCATTAATTTCCTACAAACCAAATTTTTATAAATCTAGCTCAAAATCCGTGAAAAATTTTACAAAATTTTTACATCGGTCTCTTTAAATTCGGATAACTTTTTTTCAGTATATATTTAAGAAACCAAAAGGGCATAGGTAGTTAGAGAAAAAAAAAATCTACAGGATGGACCTATTTTGGTTTCTTCTATTTTATATTTGTCAAAGTTATACAGGGTCAAAGTTGGAAAAAAATTTAAAAAAAATTTTTTTTTAAAACCCTTATTACGTCTACGCCACTGGATATTAAGGAACTAAATACACATCAAACGAAAGGGGACCACCTATATAATCATAAAAAAAATACACTTCGAAATTTTTTTATTTACAGTCCAAGTTATTGTATTTTAAAAAATTTCAATTTTTAATTCAAAGGGGTACCCCTTTGGAACAAAAATCGAAAAAAAAATCATTGATCTTGGATTTGGACCAAATTTTGCATATAGGGGTTTTTGGGGACGGACATTCCGAAAAAAAAGTCAGTTTTTAAAAAAAAAATTTTCTTCACATAAATTTTCCAGGAAAATTGATTTTCCGAGTTAAAATTGATCCCACCCCCAAAAAAACATTATTTTTGAATTTAGTGGACCAAAATACCTTATAATGGGTAATTTTTCCCATTAATTTCTTACAAACCAAATTTTTATAAATCTAGCTCAAAATCCGTGAAAAATTTTACAAAATTTTTACATCGGTCTCTTTAAATTCGAATAACTTTTTTCCAGTATATATTTAAGAAACCAAAAGGGCATAGATAGTTAGAGAAAAAAACAATCTACAGGATGGACCTATTTTGGTTTCTTCGATTTTATATTTGTCAAAGTTATACAGGGTCAAAGTTGGAAAAAAATTTTAAAAAAAATTTTTTTTAAAACCCTTATTACGTCTACGCCACTGGATATTAAGGAACCAAATCCACATCAAACGAAAGGGGACCACCTATATAATCATAAAAAAAATACACTTCGAAATTTTTTTATTTGCAGTCCAAGTTATTGCATTTTAAAAAATTTCAATTTTCATTTCAAAGGGGTACCCCTTAGGAACGAAAATCAAAAAAAAATCATTGATCTTGGATTTGGACAAAATTTTGCATATGGGGGTTTTTTGGGACGGACATTCCGAAAAAAAAGTCAGTTTCTTAAAAAAAAATTTTCTTCACATAAATTTTCCAGGAAAATTAGTTTTCCGAGTTGATATCCAAAAAAAAACATCATTTTTGAGTTTAATGGGCCCGACAACCTTATTATGCGTAATTTTTTTGGTAAACCTAGCATTAATTTTTAGTTAAATAAAGTCTTTTTAACGTTTAACATCTTTTTGATGTATCCTAGTATTCAAATTCCGTTAAATAAGGTTTTTTTAACGTTTAACAACTTTTTGATATACCCTCGTATTCAATTTTTATTAAATATATAGTCTTTTTAATGTTAAACCACTTTTTGATGTACCCTCGTATTCAATTTTAATTAAATAAAGTCTTTTTAATGTTTAACAACTATTTGATGAACCCCCGTATTCAAATTCTGTTAAATAAGGTCCTTTTAACGTTTAACAACTTTTTAATATACCCTCGTATTTAATTTTTATTAAATAAAGTCTTTTTATTGTTAAACAACTTTTTGATGTACCTTCGTATTCAGTTTCTGTTAAATTAAGTATTTTTAACGTTTAACAACTTTTTGATATACCCTCGTATTCAATTTAAATTAAATAAAGTATTTTTAATGTTTAACAACTATTTGATGTACCCTCGTATTCAAATTCTGTTAAATAAGGTCTTTTAACGTATAACAACTTTTTGATATACCCTCGTATTCAATTTTATTTAAATAAAGTCTTTTTAATGTTTAACAACTATTTGATGTACCCTCGTATTCAATATCTGTTAAATAAAGTCTTTTTATCGTTTAACAACTTTTTGATATACCCCCGTATTCAATATCTGTTAAATAAAGTCTTTTTATCGTTTAACAACTTTTTGATATACCCTCGTATTCAATTTTTATTAAATAAAGTCTTTTTAATGTTTAACAACTTTTTGATATACCCTCGTATTCAATTTTTATTAAATAAAGTCTTTTTATTGTTAAACAACTTTTTGATGTACCTACCTTCGTATTCAATTTCTGTTAAATAAAGTATTTTTAACGTTTAACAACTTTTTGATATACCCTCGTATTCAATTTTAATTAAATAAAGTCTTTTTAATGTTTAACAACTATTTGATGTACCCTCGTATTCAATATCTGTTAAATAAAGTCTTTTTAACGTTTAACAACTTTTTGATATACCCTCGTATTCAATTTTATTTAAATAAAGTCTTTTTAATGTTTAACAACTATTTGATGTACCCTCGTATTCAATATCTGTTAAATAAAGTCTTTTTATCGTTTAACAACTTTTTGATATACCCTCGTATTCAATTTTTATTAAATAAAGTCTTTTTAATGTTTAACAACTTTTTGATATACCCTCGTATTCAATTTTTATTAAATAAAGTCTTTTTAATGTTAAATAACTTTTGATGTACCCTCGTATTCAATTTCTGTTTAATAAAGTCTTTTTAACGTTTAACAACTTTTTGATGTACCCTCGTATTCAATTTATGTTAAATAAAATCTTTTTAATGTTAAACAACTTTTTGATATACCCTCGTATTCAATTTTAATTAAATAAAGTCTTTTTAATATTTAACAACTTTTTGATTTACCCTCGTATTCAATTTATGTTAAATAAAGTCCCGTACTAAATATTTTTAACATCCACCAACATTTCTACCAATCCCTATAGCCTTCAATAGGAATTTAAATATAAAATTTTCATTTCTGCCCTCCTTTTCTACGATTGGTAGAATAAATAGTTGGAGATTGTTTAATGTTCAGGCGATTTTTAATTGGTAACAGCCGATCCAATAAAAAAGGAACAAAACCATTTACATACGCTATTAGATAGTTCGAAGGAGAGGGTGTATCATTACGATTCGTTGTCAAAGTTTTTAGTAAATTATGTGTTAAATTGTGTTTTTAAACTATTTTTGGTAAGTTTTTTATAATTATATGTATAGTATTATGATTATAGTCCATAATTATTTATATTATTGATGTTATATATATATATGAATTAAGAGTTATCTTTAAGAAATTAATTAATTATACATTTTGTATAATGTGTTGCCGATATCTAGGGGTATTACTGTTTTAATATAAAAAAATATTTTATTGATTGTTTAAGGTTTTTACGATATTAAATTTTGATTGACGTTAATGAAATTGTAAAAAAATAATATTTTTCAATCCCATAATCATATATTTCTAAAATAACGTATATTTCACTAAAAAGTCATTTGGTACATAACATTTAAAATATAGCAAATCATTTAATCAGAATTTCGTATTTTATTAAAGGCGATTTTTTTAAATCGACTCACAAAATGTCATGTATTGATGGATTATACTGTATAATGTGTTGCCGACATTTAGGGACATTACTATTTTAATTTAATAGTTTTTATAGGTTGCTTCGATGTAAAACAAATTGTAAACAAAAATATGTTTTTTAGTTAGATCGTTTGAAAGAAAGTGTGTGTCATTGTCAAAATTTGTGTTAAAGTGTATGTTAAATTGTGTTTTTATGGTTTTAAACTATTTCTGGTAAGTTTTTTATAAATATTTGTATAATTTTATGATCATAGTCTATAATTATGTATATAATACATGTTATATAAATTAAGAATAATTTTTAATATCTAATTACCCATTTCATCAATAGAATTGATATTTAATAGTCACATTTTCCAGATTTATTATTAAAAACATTTTTTTTTTCAATAGTTAAAGGTTAAAAGTATTTAAAATTCACAAATTTTTAAAAATAATGATACACTATTATGTTTTTACTAAATTTACAGTATTCTAAATAGTTTTATCAAACTACATTATTGTAATACATACTATATTTAAAAATCCATCACTGCGTGCCGAGCGTAGCGAGGTTCGCAGCAACAAAATAAATACAAAGTATACCATTTTAAAATTTTTATTAAATAAAGTCTTTTTAAGGTTAAACAACTTTTTGATGTACCCTCGTATTCAATTTCTGTTTAATAAAGTCTTTTTAACGTTTTACAACTTTTTAATGTACCCTCGTATTCAATTTTCATTAAATAAAGTCTTTTTAATGTTAAACAACTTTTTGATGTACCCTCGTATTCAATTTCTGTTTAATAAAGTCTTTTTAACGTTTAACAACTTTTTGATGTACCCTCGTATTCAATTTTCATTAAATAAATTCTTTTTAATGTTAAACAACTTTTTGATGTACCCTCGTATTCAATTTCTGTTTAATAAAGTCTTTTTTAACGTTTAACAACTTTTTGATGTACCCCCGTATTCATTTTCTGTTAAATAAAGTCTTTTAATCATTAAACAACTTTTTGATATACCCTCGTATTCACTTTTTTATTTAATAAAGTCTTTTAATGTTAAACAACTTTTTAATCTACCCTCGTATTCTATTTATGTTAAATAAAATCTTTTTAATGTTTAACAACTATTTGATTTACCCTCGTATTCAATTTCTGTTTAATAAAGTCTTTTTAACGTTTAACAACTTTTTGATGTACCATCGTATTCAATTTATGTTAATTAAACTCTTTTTAACGTTTAATAACTTTTTGATATACCCTCGTATTCAATTTTTATTAAATAAAGTCTTTTTAATGTTAAACAACTTTTTGATGTTCCCTCGTATTCAATTTCTGTTTAATAAAGTCTTTTTAACGTTTAACAACTTTTTGATGTACCCCGTATTCATTTTCTGTTAAATAAAGTCTTTTAATCATTAAACAACTTTTTGATATACCCTCGTATTCACTTTTTATTAAATAAAGTCTTTTTAATGTTAAACAACTTTTTGATATACCCTCGTATTCAATTTTTATTAAATAAAGTCTTTTTAATGTTAAACAACTTTTTGATGTACCCTCGTATTCAATTTCTGTTTAATAAAGTCTTTTTAACGTTTAACAACTTTTTGATGTACCCCCGTATTCATTTTCTGTTAAATAAAGTCTTTTTAACGTTTAACAACTTTTGATATACCCTCGTATTCACTTTTTATTAAATAAAGTCTTTTTAATGTTAAACAACTTTTTGATGTACCCTCGTATTCTATTTATGTTAAATAAAATCTTTTTAATGTTTAACAACTATTTGATTTACCCTCGTATACAATTTCTGTTTAATAAAGTCTTTTTAACGTTTAACAACTTTTTGATGTACCCTCGTATTCTATTTATGTTAAATAAAATCTTTTTATTGTTTAACAACTATTTGATTTACCCTCGTATTCAATTTATGTTAAAAAAGTCTTTTTAACTTCTACCAACTTTTTAGATTTACCTCCCGTATGAAATTTTTAAATTTATCTACCGTACTAAATATTTTTAACTTCTACCAACATATCCACCAATCCCTATAGCCTTCAATAGGAATTTAAATATAAAATTTTCATTTCTGCCCTCCTTTTCTACGATTGGTAGAATAAATAGTTGGAGATTGTTTAATGTTCAGGCGATTTTTAATTAGTAACAGCCGATCCAATAAAAAAAGAACAAAACCATTTACATACGCTATTAGATAGTTCGAAGGAGAGGGTGTGTCATTACGATTCGTTGTCAAAGTTTTTGGTAAATTATGTGTTAAATTGTGTTTTTAAACTATTTTTGGTAAGTTTTTTATAATTATATGTATAGTATTATGATTATAGTCCATAATTATTTATATTATTGATGTTATATATATATAAATTAAGAGTTATCTTTAAGAAATTAATTAATTATACATTTTGTATAATGTGTTGCCGATATCTAGGGGTATTACTGTTTTAATATAAAAAAAATATTTTATTGATTGTTTAAGGTTTTTACGATATTAAATTTTGATTGACGTTAATAAAATTGTAAAAAAAATAATATTTTTCAATCCCATAATCATATATTTTTAAAATAACGTATATTTCACTAAAAAGTCATTTGGTACATAACATTTAAAATATAGCAAATCGTTTAATCAGAATTTCGTATTTTATTAAAGGCGATTTTTTTAAATCGACTCACAAAATATCATGTATTGATGGATTATACTGTATAATGTGTTGCCGACATTTAGGGTCATTACTATTTTAATTTAATAGTTTTTATAGGTTGCTTCGATGTAAAACAAATTGTAAACAAAAATATGTTTTTTAGTTAGATCGTTTGAAAGAAAGTGTGTGTCATTGTCAAAATTTGTGTTAAAGTGTATGTTAAATTGTGTTTTTTATGGTTTTAAACTATTTCTGGTAAGTTTTTATAAATATTTGTATAATTTTATGATCATAGTCTATAATTATGTATATAATACATGTTATATAAATTAAGAATAATTTTTAATATCTAATTACCCATTTCATTAATAGAATTGATATTTAATAGTCACATTTTCCAGATTTATTATTAAAAACATTTTTTTTTCAATAGTTAAAGGTTAAAAGTATTTAAAATTCACAAATTTTTAAAAATTAATGATACACTATTATGTTTTCACTAAATTTACAGTATTCTAAATAGTTTCATCAACTACATTATTGTAATACATACTATATTTAAAAAATCCATCACTGCGTGCCGAGCGTAGCGAGGTTCGCAGCAACAAAATAAATACAAAGTATACCATTTTTTATTGTCATTACATTTTATAATAACAAATTTTTTATAACCAATATTTATAAATATATATACATAGGAAAAACAGCCACAATGTTGTGGCGCTTCAACTAGTTCACCCGTCTAAAGGGAACGTGAGCTGGGTTTAGACCGTCGTGAGACAGGTTAGTTTTACCCTACTGATGACTCGTCGTTGCGATAGTAATCCTGCTCAGTACGAGAGGAACCGCAGGTTCGGACATTTGGTTGACGCACTTACTCGAGCGGGTAATGGTGCGAAGCTACCATCCGTGGGATTATGCCTGAACGCCTCTAAGGCCGTATCCTTTCTAGTCAAAGGTGGCAACGATATCTCTTGGAGTTTCGAGAGTCGAAAGGCTCAAAACAATGTGATATGAGATCAACTGTCGACGGTGGGATCGATCCTTGCTATGTTCGACATGATCTTCTAATAGACGAATATGGGTAAAACATTTATTTCGATGTTGAAACTCGGAATTGTCTGTAGACGACTTACGTACCTGGCAGGGTGTTGTACCTGGTAGAGCAGTTTCCACGCTGCGATCTATTGAGACTCAGCCCTTAGCTTGGGGATTCGTCTTGTCGATTAGACGAGGCCCCTTTATATTCTTACGTATTTTTTACGTTAAAAGAAAAAACCGTTTTCGGTATAATTGTATACCGAAAACGGTTTTTTTTATAAACTTGTTCTATACACTTTTCAAATGGCACAGTTTTTATGTTTAAGTTTTTGGTAGGTAATATTAAAATTTTTTAAACAAAAACATTCTATACACCTTTAAAATGAAAAAGAATCTCTATCCTATCCATAAAATTTTTTTTTCGTGGTAGGTATTATTATAAATTTTTTAAACAAAAACATTCTATACACCTTTAAAATGAAAAAGAATCTCTATCCTATCCAAACAACTATTTTTTTCGTGGTAGGTATTATTAGAAATTTTTTAAACAAAAACATTCTATACACCTTTAAAATGAAAAAGAAACTCGAAACTCTATCCTATCCATAAAATTATTTTTTCGTGGTAGGTATTATTATAAATTTTTTAAACAAAAACATTCTATACACCTTTAAAATGAAAAAAGAAACTCGATCCATAAAATTATTTTTAAATTAAAATTACTTACTCACTTTTTTCCGCACTTAATATACTATCTTTTAAGGCGCGTGTAATCGGCGGGAGTAGGTATGACTCTCTTAAGGTACACTCGCTATGTTTTAAAGCAAGCGCGTGTAATCGGCGGGAGTAGGTATGACTCTCTTAAGGTACACTCGCTATGTTTTAAAGCAAGCGCGTGTAATCGGCGGGAGTAGGTATGACTCTCTTAAGGTACACTCGCTATGTTTTAAAGCAAGCGCGTGTAATCGGCGGGAGTAGATGTTTATCTATATTGTTATAGATTTTTATTCACGGTTAGTTGACGTGAAGAAAGAGGGCACACGTTTAACACATAGACACAAAAAGTTTTATTTAAACAAAAATGACGGTATTTACGATATATTGTTTGTCTTCTTGTGATCAAGTACTAGAAAATAGAACATTATACTTGTAGTTTTTTATACGTTTATATTAAACTTTTACTACATACCAAATATATGTAAAATATATGTATTTAAATATTGGAACAAAACGGTATAAGAAATTTTATGAGAGACTCCCATTTTCGCTGGAAATATAACGACGTATTATTCTAAACTATTATTATTTCTCATAAAAATGATCACACATATAATATAACAAGTTGAAACTCAATAACATTCTTGCTTTAGGTGTCTTTCATGTATTGCAGATGAGTTATCATTCCAGGGCAGACATGTTACCGTTTGTTTATTTATTACGATTATAATATAATATATTTGTCCGAAAAAATGTTTGAACATTATTCTAAAGAGTTTGATTTATTTAAATTAATAAGAGAAAAGGCTTAGGATCAAAGGCTATAGATTATTTTGATGTAAACCCTTAAGAATTTTCTGCGAAAATATTTTAAGGTTTTTGATTTTGAATAGATTTTATACGTATTGTATTAGTTTTCCATAAAAATCACTATTAACCGGCGAAAAGATTATCTTTTTCATTTATAAATTTATTATATGGTTATTGACTGATTACAATGATAAAAAGCCAATTACTAAAATGTGGCCAAAAACTTTTTCGACGTAAATATTCTGTTCTATACCCGTTCAGTCTTCCGTCCGTCTGATCTTAATGACGGACGACGCACTCACATCTAGACAGTAGTTAGTTTTATTCCGTTACGGTTACTGTACGTATTATATTTCTTATTAAATATATAGTTCTCAGTTAGACGACGAATTTAAAAACGACATTATGGCAGATATAGAAAATCAAGCTTCTGGAGCATCTGCAACTTCCGCATCTAATTCTCCACAAGCTTCTTCATCTCCGGTTAAAAAATAAAAAAAAAGTTAAGAATCCTAGAGCTAAACCATCACATCCACCAACATCAGAAATGGTAAACAATGCTATTAAAGGATTAAAAGAAAGGGAGGTTCTTCACTTCAAGCTATCAAAAAGTACATTTCCGCAAATTATAAAGTAGATGCTGAAAAAGTGGCACCGTTCATAAAAAAATACTTAAAGGCGTCCGTCGTTTCTGGTTCTTTGGTACAAACAAAAGGCAAAGGAGCTTCTGGGTCTTTCAAATTAGCATCGGCTACTTCTACAGGAGGCTCAGCTAAACCAAGTACAAGTGACAAGAAAAAAATCTACAGCCAGCAAGTCAAAAAAAGTGACACCTTCAAAACGTTCTGCAGGTGCAGGTGATAAGGCCAAAATTGCTAAAAAATCTCATAAAGGCAAAAAAGTTACTGCTACAGCATCTGTAAAAGCGACAACTGCTCCAGTTACAGAAAAACAAGTTGTTAAATCTAAGAAAACCGACAAAAAAATATCCAAGGCAACGGCGACAATTTCTACCAATGCTGCATCTAGTGCTACATCCGCTGTTAAAACAAAGAGTTCAACAAAAGCAAAAAAATCCAACAAGGGTAGTCCTACCAAAAAACCGAAAGCTCCTAAACCAAAAACATCCAAAGTTGCAAGTAGCTCTCCAAAAGCCAGAAAAGCAGCATCTCCCAAAAAGAAGAAATAAATTAGGTTTATTTTCTTTAAGACATCGTAAGTCATACGATGTGCAAACATGATTATTTCTTTGAAACCGACGATAGTTATAACAAATGGCCCTTTTCAGGGCCACAAAATTTTTGCTATATTTATGAAATTATTAAATATTATATTACGGAACTTATGATATATGATTATGATATTTATCATTTAATTAAGTTCTGTACCCGATTAATAGTTATATTAGAAATATGGTGTTAAACGTCAATATTTTTTAAAAAATCCTCTTTTATTCGTTATCCAAATAATTATGGTTATATAACAAAAATATTAAAATTTAACAAGACTACAATCAATGGTCATACACGCATGCATTCATTCATTCATTCATACATAGGTAAAAGATATTTTTTATTTTTGTCTATAAATAAGAATACGATAAAAAATTGTTGGTTTTACATGACACCAAAATTACAGTTTAAAACTCGATAAAAATATAATACCGTTTATTAAATAATCTTTCAAAGCATGAAGAAGACAATAATTATTAAACGACGTGTAATGCATTAATATTAAGTCATTTGTGGTTCTGAAAAGAACCGTTTTTTTTTTAATTACATTTTCTTTTTAAATTAACAGAATTTAAGCGCGTTCTCCACGAATTCTTCTAGCCAATTGAATATCTTTAGGCATGATAGTAACACGTTTTGCATGAATGGCACATAAGTTAGTGTCTTCAAAAAGACCTACTAAATAAGCCTCGCTAGCTTCTTGAAGGGCCATAACTGCTGAACTTTGGAAACGTAAGTCTGTTTTAAAATCTTGAGCAATTTCACGTACCAACCGTTGGAATGGTAGTTTCCTAATAAGTAATTCGGTACTTTTTTGGTAACGCCTAATTTCACGAAGAGCAACAGTACCTGGTCTATAACGATGAGGTTTTTTTACTCCACCGGTTGCTGGCGCACTTTTACGAGCGGCTTTTGTTGCCAATTGTTTACGAGGAGCTTTTTCCTCCAGTTGATTTTCTAGCAGTTTGTTTTGTACGAGCCATTATTTATTTATTACTAATGACAATCACAAATTAAATTTAAAATAATTTTGCGAGCAATACGACGCGATAGTAAAGAAGATTTTAACACGACTGATATTTATAAGATCCCGTTTACGGTTATACCGAACACGACTGAAGTAGCGATTGGTCAGATTAACCTTTATGGGCGGTGCTTAAAAGTTAACAAAACTGAGGTTCAAAAAGTGCCAGGCATCAGTATTTTAAAATCGCTGGAAGGTGACTATATCGTTTGTAACAAACTTTTTAAAAATGACTGGACGTGGAAAAGGTGGTAAAGGATTGGGAAAAGGTGGTGCTAAACGGCATCGTAAAGTTTTACGTGACAATATTCAAGGTATTACTAAACCGGCTATCAGAAGATTGGCTAGACGTGGTGGTGTTAAACGTATATCAGGTTTAATTTACGAAGAAACTCGTGGAGTGCTTAAAGTATTTTTGGAAAACGTAATCAGAGATGCCGTAACCTATACCGAACATGCTAAAAGGAAAACGGTCACAGCTATGGATGTTGTCTACGCACTTAAGCGACAAGGCCGTACTTTGTATGGTTTTGGTGGTTAATTTCATTTCCATTACTTCGCCTTTGGATTAATACAAGAAAATACACATAACACATTTATACACATATATACAGAAACGGTTCTTTTCAGAGCCACAAACAAAATTAACTTATTATGAATATAATAAATATATATGTACAGAGTGCACAAATAAATAAAGTTTTGCTTTCCCCATAAATTGACAATAACATTTTTGTTTATTTATTAACGTTGATAGAAATATATATTAAAAATGTTAATAATCATCATTTTCAATATGTCATTCTGACGATGGCACTATATTGGAACAGAAGTAATTTACTATAAAAATTAAGTTCTTTGAATAAATAGCGAGAGTTTTATTAAAAAGTTATAAGTTTAATGTTTTTAATTTAATTTTTTTTAAATTTTATTAACGTCTGCAACGTTAATAATTGTAAGTATTAAAGTAAACCAGAGCACTAATTTTACTAAATTTTATTTTAAATAATGTAATACTTTTCAATAATAATTAAAATGTTTATTGCCTTTTTTGATTTACTAAGACATTAATAATACACATACATAACAAAAAAACACAAACGCCTTCCTTACCCTAACCATTTTTGTTATTCTTGACAAATCGTAAACAAATCTAATAATTTATACATGATATGGTTGCTTTTAACTAATTTGTAAAATAAATCGATTTTTTTAAATATATAAATAATAAATTTCTTCACCAATTCACTTACATAAATAATGAAAATTTTGTGGTTCTGAAAAGAACCGTTTGTTTATTGTTGTGGCATATAGAATCAAATTTTTAAATTATTTAGAACTAGTGTATTTGGTGACGGCTTTAGTTCCTTCACTGACGGCGTGTTTTGCCAATTCTCCTGGAAGTAAAAGTCTTACTGCCGTCTGAATTTCTCTACTTGTTATTGTTGATCGCTTATTGTAATGAGCTAATCTAGATGCTTCAGCAGCAATCCTTTCAAATATATCATTAACAAAACTGTTCATGATACTCATGGCTTTACTGGAGATACCGGTGTCAGGATGAACTTGTTTCAATACTTTGTAGATATAAATCGCATAACTTTCCTTCCTCCTTCTCTTCTTTTTTTATCTGCCTTTGAAATATTTTTTGGGCTTTTCCGGCCTTTTTAGCGGCCTTTCCGCTTGCTTTTGGTGGCATTCTGTTCAAATTACAGTTAAACAACGATACGTACGCTTAGAACGACAGACATGTACTAATGCAAAACTATAAGTTTCCTTGTATTTATGTGAGCGATCCTTCAAGTTATAGGCTCCGCCCTCTGCTTTTACGCAATCGCTCGAACTTCATTGGTGGGGCGTAATAGTTTAAATATGTAGGTAAAAGGTACAACTAAAACAGTTTGTTATAGTGAGTCGTTTGAAGTACACATTAAATACTTTTTAAATATTTCAATAAAATATGTCAGGACGTGGTAAAGGTGGTAAAGTTAAAGGAAAGGCAAAGTCTCGATCAAATCGTGCCGGTTTACAGTTTCCAGTAGGACGTATTCATCGTTTGCTAAGAAAAGGTAACTATGCCGAAAGAGTTGGTGCCGGAGCTCCAGTTTATTTGGCAGCAGTCATGGAATATTTGGCAGCTGAGGTATTGGAATTAGCGGGAAATGCTGCAAGAGACAATAAAAAAACCCGTATCATTCCAAGACATTTACAATTAGCCATTAGAAACGATGAAGAATTGAACAAATTGTTATCTGGAGTTACAATAGCCCAAGGTGGTGTACTTCCTAATATTCAGGCTGTACTTTTACCTAAATATTCTGAGAAGAATGCATAATTTTTTTAAAAGAAAAAATATCCTATTAAACCATATACTTACTCCGGCCCTTTTAAGGGCCACATTTTTAGTTTTTTTTTATGAATTTAAAATAGATGATTATCACCTACCCCTATTTACTAAGCAAACGGAGATCTTTCACTTTATGAACAATATAATCAACGTAATTAATAATTTGATTTACTTTAAACAAGTGCATTTTTATACTTTGTAACTTTGTATAAATTACTATTATTGTGTGTGTGTGTGTGTGTGTGTGTGTGTGTGTGTGTGTGTGTGTGTGTGTGTATGTGTTGTGTGTATATGTATATAAGTATTTCAATTATAGTAAAAGTGATATCACAAAATTTACAACAGTAAGTGAGTTGTAAAATTTCCTAGTATTGTATATGAATGAGTTTTTAATCAAGTTCTAGATGAGTAAAATTTGATAGACATCCGAATCTATATTTTTTTTAGGATGTAGAATTTTATACCATATGAAAAATAACATGCAATGGGTCTTACTAGCTAAACTAAACCAAATAAGCTTATAATGCCGTTGAAGGTGTAAGTTACATCGTAAAAGACCTAGGTAAACCATTATTTCTTATTGCAAACAAACCCCTATTATTACTCATCCCCATAATAAAAAAGGTAAAAATTCTAAATCCCCCATTCCGATCTCGACCCATAACAAATTTCAAGCCTTGGAAAACTACATGGAAAAAAACGAATTGACATTCCTACTACGATGTGTGTGTGTGTTGTGTATGTGCATGTGAAAAACCATTAAATCCACTACCCAGATTTAAGAGTGTTCTACACATCCTATCGAACAACTGATTACACCAATCGATTCAGCGTCCAAAAAAACCCATTTCTCATATTTTCATACATTTTCATTCAAAAAATTTTTTCACCCAAAAAAATGGCAAAGCTAATACCTTTGAATTTGATGTCTTCGAATTTTAGTCGAAAATCAAAGTTTCGTCATTTTTGATAAAAATATTGTGAATCCACTAAATCGACCACGCAGAATACGAAAATGTACTCAAAATTTCAATATTCCTAATAGTTTTCAAACAAAATGTACTACTTTTAAGTTTTACTGTACTACTCCACTTCGATACTTTCCCACCCAGATTTAACAGTGTTCTACACATCCTATCGAACAACTGATTACACCAATCGATTCAGCGTCCAAAAAAACCCCATTTTACATATTTTCATACATTTTCATCAAAAAAAATTTTTCACCCAAAAAAATGGCAAAGCTAATACCTTTGAATTTGATGTCTTCGAATTTTAGTCGAAAATCAAAGTTTCGTCATTTTTGATAAAAATATTGTAAATCCACTAAATCGACCACGCATGTTTACGATAGGAATGCGTATGTGTATGTGGATATGTATGCGTGTGAGTATGTGTGGCAAAGCTAATACCTTTGAATTTGATGTCTTCGAATTTTAGTCGAAAATCAAAGTTTCGTCATTTTTGATAAAAATATTGTGAATCCACTAAATCGACCACGCAGAATACGAAAAATGTACTCAAAATTTCAATATTCCTAATAGTTTTCAAACAAAATGTACTACTTTTAAGTTTTACTTTACTACTCCACTTCGATACTTTCCCACCCAGATTTAACAGTGTTCTACACATCCTATCGAACAACTGATTACACCAATCGATTCAGCGTCCAAAACCCCATTTTACATATTTTCATACATTTCCATCAAAAAAATTTTTTCACCCAAAAAAATGGCAAAGCTAATACCTTTGAATTTGATGTCTTCGAATTTTAGTCGAAAATCAAAGTTTCGTCATTTTTGATAAAAATATTGTAAATCCACTAAATCGACCACGCATGTTTACGATAGGAATGCGTATGTGTATGTGGATATGTATGCGTGTGAGTATGTGTGGCAAAGCTAATACCTTTGAATTTGATGTCTTCGAATTTTAGTCGAAAATCAAAGTTTCGTCATTTTTGATAAAAATATTGTGAATCCACTAAATCGACCACGCAGAATACGAAAATGTACTCAAAATTTCAATATTCCTAATAGTTTTCAAACAAAATGTACTACTTTTAAGTTTTACTTTACTACTCCACTTCGATACTTTCACACCCAGATTTAACAGTGTTCTACACATCCTATCGAACAACTGATTACACCAATCGATTCAGCGTCCAAAAAAACCCCATTTTACATATTTTCATACATTTTCATCAAAAAAATTTTTTCACCCAAAAAAATGGCAAAGCTAATACCTTTGAATTTGATGTCTTCGAATTTTAGTCGAAAATCAAAGTTTCGTCATTTTTGATAAAAATATTGTAAATCCACTAAATCGACCACGCATGTTTACGATAGGAATGCGTATGTGTATGTGGATATGTATGCGTGTGAGTATGTGTGTGCGTGTGAGTATGTGTGTGCGTGTGTGCGTGTGAGTATGTGTGTGTTTGTGTGTGTGTTTGTTTGTTTGTGTGTGTGGTTTGTGTGTGTGTTTGTTTGTTTGTGTGTGTGTATGTGTGTGTGTTCATGTGTGTGTATGTGTGTGTATGTACATGTGTTACAACACCGTTCCAACGGTAGCCGATATGTTTATCAGTTATATGTGATAGTAGGATATCTCGTAAAGTTGAACAAGTAATATTATTCAATTTCAAAAAGATTTCCTCCTATCACAATATTTTGATGGTTGTTACACTAAACACATCTGTGTTTAGAATAAAGCTTTATGTTTCGTTATACGTTTCGACGATAAGAGACATAAGTTGCTTTATAGGTGAACATGCCATCACACTCATTTACAGCGAGATCGCGAATTTAGCAAACGTTTTTCGTAAGCGATTCATAGGCGATCAAATAAAAAATTCATTTTGTTTAATACCTATTTAAGGCTAAACAAAATGAATGAAATAACTTTGCGATAGCTCTCCTCAAACCGAGCGAGAATAATTCAAATACCGTAACGCTTCTTTCGAGAGTACCATGTCGCTTTCAATCTAGCGAAGGGTCGAGAGAATGTTGAAGTTACAAATCGATCGGCGTTTTATTGTAAAACTAATAAAACTACTATTCAAGCGTGCTTATTTCATGTTAGATCTGTAATATACAGCACGAGTGTAGTATGTATAAAATTAGTATTACAAAAGTCGATTCGATATAAACATAAAAGAGAAAATGAAATGTGCAATCGTTTCTCTCTATATGTAATCATTGTATTAAAACATTTTCGTAAAGCGTGGCGTCGAAAAGTGTATCTTTTCGAATATACGCATTAAACACGCATACGAAAAAGATAATACATATATGTGAATACGATAGACGAGATACACAATTTCATGTCTTTTTTTCTATAAGATCTATTTTTATTAATAGATTTTAGAAACTAGAGGAGACTGATATGTGTGTGTGTGTGTGTTGTATCTATTATTTGTTGTCTTTTTCAACGATACTAGTATACACTAGTACACAACAGCAGCTCCTGGTTGATCCTGCCAGTAGTCATATGCTTGTCTCAAAGATTAAGCCATGCATGTCTCAGTACAAGCCAAATTAAGGTGAAACCGCGAAAGGCTCATTAAATCAGTTATGGTTCCTTAGATCGTACCCACATTTACTTGGATAACTGTGGTAATTCTAGAGCTAATACATGCAAATAGAGCTCCGACCGGAGACGGAAGGAGCGCTTTATTAGATCAAAACCAATCGGTGGCGAGTTTCTCGTCATCGTACAATTTGGTGACTCTGAATAACTTTACGCTGATCGCACGGTCTCGCACCGGCGACGCATCTTTCAAATGTCTGCCTTATCAACTGTCGATGGTAGGTTCTGCGCCTACCATGGTTGTAACGGGTAACGGGGAATCAGGGTTCGATTCCGGAGAGGGAGCCTGAGAAACGGCTACCACATCCAAGGAAGGCAGCAGGCGCGCAAATTACCCACTCCCGGCACGGGGAGGTAGTGACGAAAAATAACGATACGGGACTCATCCGAGGCCCCGTAATCGGAATGAGTACACTCTAAACCCTTTAACGAGGATCAATTGGAGGGCAAGTCTGGTGCCAGCAGCCGCGGTAATTCCAGCTCCAATAGCGTATATTAAAGTTGTTGCGGTTAAAAAGCTCGTAGTCGAATCTGTGTCCCACGCCGCTGGTTCATCGCATGCGGTGTCAACTGGCGTGTCGTGGGACGTCCTGCCGGTGGGCTTAGCTCGCAAGGGCGGCCCAACTCAATCCCGCCGCGGTGCTCTTGACTGAGTGTCGAGGTGGGCCGGCACGTTTACTTTGAACAAATTAGAGTGCTTAAAGCAGGCCAAAATTTCGCCTGAATACTGTGTGCATGGAATAATGGAATAGGACCTCGGTTCTATTTTGTTGGTTTTCGGAACCCCGAGGTAATGATTAATAGGAACGGATGGGGGCATTCGTATTGCGACGTTAGAGGTGAAATTCTTGGATCGTCGCAAGACGGACAGAAGCGAAAGCATTTGCCAAAAACGCTTTCATTGATCAAGAACGAAAGTTAGAGGTTCGAAGGCGATCAGATACCGCCCTAGTTCTAACCATAAACGATGCCAGCTAGCGATCCGCCGACGTTCCTCCGATGACTCGGCGGATCGCTAGCTGGCATCGTTTATGGTTAGAACTAGGGCGGTATCTGATCGCCTTCGAACCTCTAACTTTCGTTCTTGATCAATGAAAGCGTTTTTGGCAAATGCTTTCGCTTCTGTCCGTCTTGCGACGATCCAAGAATTTCACCTCTAACGTCGCAATACGAATGCCCCCATCCGTTCCTATTAATCATTACCTCGGGGTTCCGAAAACCAACAAAATAGAACCGAGGTCCTATTCCATTATTCCATGCACACAGTATTCAGGCGAAATTTTGGCCTGCTTTAAGCACTCTAATTTGTTCAAAGTAAACGTGCCGGCCCACCTCGACACTCAGTCAAGAGCACCGCGGCGGGATTGAGTTGGGCCGCCCTTGCGAGCTAAGCCCACCGGCAGGACGTCCCACGACACGCCAGTTGACACCGCATGCGATGAACCAGCGGCGTGGGACACAGATTCGACTACGAGCTTTTTAACCGCAACAACTTTAATATACGCTATTGGAGCTGGAATTACCGCGGCTGCTGGCACCAGACTTGCCCTCCAATTGATCCTCGTTAAAGGGTTTAGAGTGTACTCATTCCGATTACGGGGCCTCGGATGAGTCCCGTATCGTTATTTTTCGTCACTACCTCCCCGTGCCGGGAGTGGGTAATTTGCGCGCCTGCTGCCTTCCTTGGATGTGGTAGCCGTTTCTCAGGCTCCCTCTCCGGAATCGAACCCTGATTCCCCGTTACCCGTTACAACCATGGTAGGCGCAGAACCTACCATCGACAGTTGATAAGGCAGACATTTGAAAGATGCGTCGCCGGTGCGAGACCGTGCGATCAGCGTAAAGTTATTCAGAGTCACCAAATTGTACGATGACGAGAAACTCGCCACCGATTGGTTTTGATCTAATAAAAGCGCTCCTTCCGTCTCCGGTCGGAGCTCTATTTGCATGTATTAGCTCTAGAATTACCACAGTTATCCAAGTAAATGTGGGTACGATCTAAGGAACCATAACTGATTTAATGAGCCTTTCGCGGTTTCACCTTAATTTGGCTTGTACTGAGACATGCATGGCTTAATCTTTGAGACAAGCATATGACTACTGGCAGGATCAACCAGGGAGCTGCTGTTGTGTACTAGTGTATACTAGTATCGTTGAAAAAGACAACAAATAATAGATACAACACACACACACACACATATCAGTCTCCTCTAGTTTCTAAAATCTATTAATAAAAATAGATCTTATAGAAAAAAGACATGAAATTGTGTATCTCGTCTATCGTATTCACATATATGTATTATCTTTTTCGTATGCGTGTTTAATGCGTATATTCGAAAAGATACACTTTTCGACGCCACGCTTTACGAAAATGTTTTAATACAATGATTACATATAGAGAGAAACGATTGCACATTTCATTTTCTCTTTTATGTTTATATCGAATCGACTTTTGTAATACTAATTTTATACATACTACACTCGTGCTGTATATTACAGATCTAACATGAAATAAGCACGCTTGAATAGTAGTTTTATTAGTTTTACAATAAAACGCCGATCGATTTGTAACTTCAACATTCTCTCGACCCTTCGCTAGATTGAAAGCGACATGGTACTCTCGAAAGAAGCGTTACGGTATTTGAATTATTCTCGCTCGGTTTGAGGAGAGCTATCGCAAAAGTTATTTCATTCATTTTGTTTAGCCTTAAATAGGTATTAAACAAAATGAATTTTTATTTGATCGCCTATGAATCGCTTACGAAAAACGTTTGCTAAATTCGCGATCTCGCTGTAAATGAGTGTGATGGCATGTTCACCTATAAAGCAACTTATGTCTCTTATCGTCGAAACGTATAACGAAACATAAAGCTTTATTCTAAACACAGATGTGTTTAGTGTAACAACCATCAAAATATTGTGATAGGAGGAAATCTTTTTGAAATTGAATAATATTACTTGTTCAACTTTACGAGATATCCTACTATCACATATAACTGATAAACATATCGGCTACCGTTGGAACGGTGTTGTAACACATGTACATACACACACATACACACACATGAACACACACACATACACACACACAAACAAACAAACACACACACAAACCACACACACAAACAAACAAACACACACACAAACACACACATACTCACACGCACACACGCACACACATACTCACACGCACACACATACTCACACGCATACATATCCACATACACATACGCATTCCTATCGTAAACATGCGTGGTCGATTTGAGTGGATTCACAATATTTTTATCAAAAATGACGAAACTTTGATTTTCGACTAAAATTCGAAGACATCAAATTCAAAGGTATTAGCTTTGCCATTTTTTTGGGTGAAAAATTTTTTTTGATGAAAATGTATGAAAATATGTAAAATGGGGTTTTTTTGGACGCTGAATCGATTGGTGTAATCAGTTGTTCGATAGGATGTGTAGAACACTGTTAAATCTGGGTGTGAAAGTATCGAAGTGGAGTAGTAAAGTAAAACTTAAAAGTAGTACATTTTGTTTGAAAACTATTAGGAATATTGAAATTTTGAGTACATTTTCGTATTCTGCGTGGTCGATTTAGTGGATTCACAATATTTTTATCAAAAATGACGAAACTTTGATTTTCGACTAAAATTCGAAGACATCAAATTCAAAGGTATTAGCTTTGCCACACATACTCACACGCATACATATCCACATACACATACGCATTCCTATCGTAAACATGCGTGGTCGATTTAGTGGATTTACAATATTTTTATCAAAAATGACGAAACTTTGATTTTCGACTAAAATTCGAAGACATCAAATTCAAAGGTATTAGCTTTGCCATTTTTTTGGGTGAAAAAATTTTTTTTGATGAAAATGTATGAAAATATGTAAAATGGGGTTTTTTTGGACGCTGAATCGATTGGTGTAATCAGTTGTTCGATAGGATGTGTAGAACACTGTTAAATCTGGGTGGGAAAGTATCGAAGTGGAGTAGTAAAGTAAAACTTAAAAGTAGTACATTTTGTTTGAAAACTATTAGGAATATTGAAATTTTGAGTACATTTTCGTATTCTGCGTGGTCGATTTAGTGGATTCACAATATTTTTATCAAAAATGACGAAACTTTGATTTTCGACTAAAATTCGAAGACATCAAATTCAAAGGTATTAGCTTTGCCACACATACTCACACGCATACATATCCACATACACATACGCATTCCTATCGTAAACATGCGTGGTCGATTTAGTGGATTTACAATATTTTTATCAAAAATGACGAAACTTTGATTTTCGACTAAAATTCGAAGACATCAAATTCAAAGGTATTAGCTTTGCCATTTTTTTGGGTGAAAAAATTTTTTTGATGAAAATGTATGAAAATATGTAAAATGGGGTTTTTTTGGACGCTGAATCGATTGGTGTAATCAGTTGTTCGATAGGATGTGTAGAACACTGTTAAATCTGGGTGGGAAAGTATCGAAGTGGAGTAGTACAGTAAAACTTAAAAGTAGTACATTTTGTTTGAAAACTATTAGGAATATTGAAATTTTGAGTACATTTTCGTATTCTGCGTGGTCGATTTAGTGGATTCACAATATTTTTATCAAAAATGACGAAACTTTGATTTTCGACTAAAATTCGAAGACATCAAATTCAAAGGTATTAGCTTTGCCATTTTTTTGGGTGAAAAAATTTTTTTGAATGAAAATGTATGAAAATATGAGAAATGGGTTTTTTTTGGACGCTGAATCGATTGGTGTAATCAGTTGTTCGATAGGATGTGTAGAACACTGTTAAATCTGGGTAGTGGATTTAATGGTTTTCACATGCACATACACAACACACACACACATCGTAGTAGGAATGTCAATTCGTTTTTTTCCATGTAGTTTTCCAAGGCTTGAAATTTGTTATGGGTCGAGATCGGAATCGGGGGATTTAGAATTTTTACCTTTTTTATTATGGGGATGAGTAATAATAGGGGTTTGTTTGCAATAAGAAATAATGGTTTACCTAGGTCTTTTACGATGTAACTTACACCTTCAACGGCATTATAAGCTTATTTGGTTTAGTTTAGCTAGTAAGACCCATTGCATGTTATTTTTCATATGGTATAAAATTCTACATCCTAAAAAAATATAGATTCGGATGTCTATCAAATTTTACTCATCTGGAACTTGATTAAAAACTCATTCATATACAATACTAGGAAATTTTACAACTCACTTACTGTTGTAAATTTTTGTGATATCACTTTTACTATAATTGAAATACTTATATACATATACACACAACACATACACACACACACACACACACACACACACACACACACACACACACACACACACACACACACACACACAATAATAGTAATTTATACAAAGTTACAAAGTATAAAAATGCACTTGTTTAAAGTAAATCAAATTATTAATTACGTTGATTATATTGTTCATAAAGTGAAAGATCTCCGTTTGCTTAGTAAATAGGGGTAGGTGATAATCATCTTTTTTTTTAAATTCATAAAAATAAACTAAATTTGTGGCCCTTAAAAGGGCCGGTGTAAGTATATGGTTTAATAGGATATTTTTTCTTTTAAAAAAATTATGCCTTCTTCTCAGTTTTTTTAGGTAAAAGTACAGCCTGAATATTAGGAAGTACACCACCTTGGGCTATTGTAACTCCAGATAACAATTTGTTCAATTCTTCATCGTTTCTAATGGCTAATTGTAAATGTCTTGGAATGATACGGGTTTTTTATTGTCTCTTGCAGCATTTCCCGCTAATTCCAATACCTCAGCTGCCAAATATTCCATGACTGCTGCCAAATAAACTGGAGCTCCGGCACCAACTCTTTCGGCATAGTTACCTTTTCTTAGCAAACGATGAATACGTCCTACTGGAAACTGTAAACCGGCACGATTTGATCGAGACTTTGCCTTTCCTTTAACTTTACCACCTTTACCACGTCCTGACATATTTTATTGAAATATTTAAAAGTATTTATTGTGTACTTCAAACGACTCACTATAACAAACTGTTTTAGTTGTACCTTTTACCTACATATTTAAACTAAAACGCCCCACCAATGAAGTTCGAGCGATTGCGTAAAAGCAGAGGGGCGGAGCCTATAACTTGAAGGATCGCTCACATAAATACAAGGAAACTTATAGTTTTGCATTAGTACATGTCTGTCGTTCTAAGCGTACGTATCGTTGTTTAACTGTAATTTGAACAGAATGCCACCAAAAGCAAGCGGAAAGGCCGCTAAAAAGGCCGGAAAAGCCCAAAAAAATATTTCAAAGGCAGATAAAAAAGAAGAGAAGGAGGAAGGAAAGTTATGCGATTTATATCTACAAAGTATTGAAACAAGTTCATCCTGACACCGGTATCTCCAGTAAAGCCATGAGTATCATGAACAGTTTTGTTAATGATATATTTGAAAGGATTGCTGCTGAAGCATCTAGATTAGCTCATTACAATAAGCGATCAACAATAACAAGTAGAGAAATTCAGACGGCAGTAAGACTTTTACTTCCAGGAGAATTGGCAAAACACGCCGTCAGTGAAGGAACTAAAGCCGTCACCAAATACACTAGTTCTAAATAATTTAAAAATTTGATTCTATATGCCACAACAATAAACAAACGGTTCTTTTCAGAACCACAAAATTTTCATTATTTATGTAAGTGAATTGGTGAAGAAATTTATTATTTATATATTTAAAAAAAAATCGATTTATTTTACAAATTAGTTAAAAGCAACCATATCATGTATAAATTATTAGATTTGTTTACGATTTGTCAAGAATAACAAAAATGGTTAGGGTAAGGAAGGCGTTTGTGTTTTTTGTTATGTATGTGTATTATTAATGTCTTAGTAAATCAAAAAAGGCAATAAACATTTTAATTATTATTGAAAAGTATTACATTATTTAAAATAAAATTTAGTAAAAATTAGTGCTCTGGTTTACTTTAATACTTACAATTATTAACGTTGCAGACGTTAATAAAATTTAAAAAATTAAATTAAAAACATTAAACTTATAACTTTTTAATAAAACTCTCGCTATTTATTCAAAGAACTTAATTTTTATAGTAAATTACTTCTGTTCCAATATAGTGCCATCGTCAGAATGACATATTGAAAATGATGATTATTAACATTTTTAATATATATTTCTATCAACGTTAATAAATAAACAAAAATGTTATTGTCAATTTATGGGGAAAGCAAAACTTTATTTATTTGTGCACTCTGTACATATATATTTATTATATTCATAATAAGAAAAAAATATTGTGGCTCTGAAAAGAACCGTTTCTGTATATATGTGTATAAATGTGTTATGTGTATTTTCTTGTATTAATCCAAAGGCGAAGTAATGGAAATGAAATTAACCACCAAAACCATACAAAGTACGGCCTTGTCGCTTAAGTGCGTAGACAACATCCATAGCTGTGACCGTTTTCCTTTTAGCATGTTCGGTATAGGTTACGGCATCTCTGATTACGTTTTCCAAAAATACTTTAAGCACTCCACGAGTTTCTTCGTAAATTAAACCTGATATACGTTTAACACCACCACGTCTAGCCAATCTTCTGATAGCCGGTTTAGTAATACCTTGAATATTGTCACGTAAAACTTTACGATGCCGTTTAGCACCACCTTTTCCCAATCCTTTACCACCTTTTTCCACGTCCAGTCATTTTTTAAAAAGTTTGTTACAAACGATATAGTCACCTTCCAGCGATTTTAAAATACTGATGCCTGGCACTTTTTGAACCTCAGTTTTGTTAACTTTTAAGCACCGCCCATAAAGGTTAATCTGACCAATCGCTACTTCAGTCGTGTTCGGTATAACCGTAAACGGGATCTTATAAATATCAGTCGTGTTAAAATCTTCTTTACTATCGCGTCGTATTGCTCGCAAAATTATTTTAAATTTAATTTGTGATTGTCATTAGTAATAAATAAATAATGGCTCGTACAAAACAAACTGCTAGAAAATCAACTGGAGGAAAAGCTCCTCGTAAACAATTGGCAACAAAAGCCGCTCGTAAAAGTGCGCCAGCAACCGGTGGAGTAAAAAAACCTCATCGTTATAGACCAGGTACTGTTGCTCTTCGTGAAATTAGGCGTTACCAAAAAAGTACCGAATTACTTATTAGGAAACTACCATTCCAACGGTTGGTACGTGAAATTGCTCAAGATTTTAAAACAGACTTACGTTTCCAAAGTTCAGCAGTTATGGCCCTTCAAGAAGCTAGCGAGGCTTATTTAGTAGGTCTTTTTGAAGACACTAACTTATGTGCCATTCATGCAAAACGTGTTACTATCATGCCTAAAGATATTCAATTGGCTAGAAGAATTCGTGGAGAACGCGCTTAAATTAGGGAGGGCAATAATAAAAAAAGCGAGGGCAATAATAAAAAAAGCGAGGGCAATAATAAAAAAAGCGAGGGCAATAATAAAAAAAGCGAGGGCAATAATAAAAAAAGCGAGGGCAATAATAAAAAAAGCGAGGGCAATAATAAAAAAAGCGAGGGCAATAATAAAAAAAGCGAGGGCAATAATAAAAAAAGCGAGGGCAATAATAAAAAAAGCGAGGGCAATAATAAAAAAAGCGAGGGAAATAATAAAAAACGGCGAGGGCAATAATAAAAAAAGGCAGGGGCAATAATAAAAAAAGCGAGGGCAATAATAAAAAAAGCGAGGGCAATAATAAAAAAGGCGAGGGCAATAATAAAAAAAGGCGAGGGCAATAATAAAAAAAGGCGAGGGCAATAATAAAAAAAGGCGAGGGCAATAATAAAAAAAGGCGAGGGCAATAATAAAAAAAGGCGAGGGCAATAATAAAAAAAGGCGAGGGCAATAATAAAAAAAGCGAGCGCAATAATAAAAAAAGCGAGGGCAATAATAAAAAAAGCGAGGGCAATAATAAAAAAAGCGAGGGCAATAAAAAGCGAGGGCAATAAAAAGCGAGGGCAATAAAAAGCGAGGGCAATAAAAAGCGAGGGCAATAAAAAGCGAGGGCAATAAAAAGCGAGGGCAATAAAAAGCGAGGGCAATAAAAAGCGAGGGCAATAAAAAGTGGAAAAAAAAAGTGGAAAAAAAAAGTGGAAAAAAAAAGTGGAAAAAAAAAGTGGAAAAAAAAAGTGGAAAAAAAAAGTGGAAAAAAAAATTGGAAAAAAAAAAGTGGGAAAAAAAATTGGAAAAAAAAGTGGAAAAAAAGTGGAAAAAAAAGTGGAAAAAAAAAGTGGAAAAAAAAAGTGGAAAAAAAAAGTGGAAAAAAAAAGTGGAAAAAAAAAGTGGAAAAAAAAAGTGGAAAAAAAAAGTGGAAAAAAAAAGTGGAAAAAAAAAGTGGAAAAAAAAAGTGGAAAAAAAAAGTGGAAAAAAAAAGTGGAAAAAAAAAGTGGAAAAAAAAAGTGGAAAAAAAAAGTGGAAAAAAAAAGTGGAAAAAAAAAGTGGAAAAAAAAAGTGGAAAAAAAAAGTGGAAAAAAAAGTGGAAAAAAAAAGTGGAAAAAAAAAGTGGAAAAAAAAATTGGAAAAAAAAGTGGAAAAAAAAGTGGAAAAAAAAGTGGAAAAAAAAAGTGGAAAAAAAAGTGGAAAAAAAGTGGAAAAAAAAGTGGAAAAAAAAAGTGGAAAAAAAGTGGAAAAAAAAAGAGTGGAAAAAAAAGTGGAAAAAAAAAGTGGAAAAAAAGTGGAAAAAAAAGTGGAAAAAAAGTGGAAAAAAAAGTGGAAAAAAAAAGTGGAAAAAAAAAGTGGAAAAAAAAAGTGGAAAAAAAAAGTGGAAAAAAAAGTGGAAAAAAAAAGTGGAAAAAAAAAGTGGAAAAAAAAAGTGGAAAAAAAAAGTGGAAAAAAAAAGTGGAAAAAAAAAGTGGAAAAAAAAAGTGGAAAAAAAAAGTGGAAAAAAAAAGTGGAAAAAAAAAGTGGAAAAAAAAAGTGGAAAAAAAAGTGGAAAAAAATTCTACCTGTAGAATGTGGTATGGAATATATGGAAAAAGTAGAAAGGGAAGTAATGGAGGAAGAAAAGGCATCCTGGGAAATCCAGGAAGGTAAAACGAACACCAGATAAGGTGGGAGAGCCACGTTGGTACCTTGTAATATGCCAATAATTACCTCAGAAAGGTCACCCCACATTACCCCATATACCAACACTTACGACCACGTTGGCATCACCATATAAAATGTGACTTAAGGTAAAAGTATACGAAATGATGTTAAAGTGACCTAAGTACCAGTATACGTGTTTATACTGTACTGATCTTGGCAGTTTATCGGATGACGCGGGAGTGGTCGTAACTAAAAGTGTACGGAGTGATACCAATGTGTTCATGTCACGGATTGTATGGTGATACCAAAGTTGTCATGGGTGATGGTAAGTTTATGGGGTCACACCAACGTGTCATTCGTTTTGGTATACAGGGTAATATGAAGTTTTACTAAAGTGTTTCAGGTGAAACTATACGAAGTGATGTATATTGTGATATTTAAGTTGCCATGAGATATATTTTAACTGGGTGGTAGTTGATATTGGTGGTTGACAGATACACTGTTACACTAAAATCATTATAATTATATTTCTAAGGGTGTGTTCGGGGAGCACTCTTTCGAGCTATGTAGCGCCAAGAGCCATATAACGCAAACGAGGAATAGTACTAGATAGCGCCAAATGGCGCAAATAGCGTGCTCCCCGAACACAGCCTAAGCATCAAAACTAATTACAACACTTCATTACATAACTTTTTTGTCAGTAACATAGTGAACATATATTGAACGCGAATAACGTCTATCTATTTATATCCGTAGACCATTGATATGTTTACTTGTTTTATTTACCAGGCCTTAGTTAAAGACACGCTATGACATTAAACGTGATGTTATCATAACACAACTATGCTCTTCTAGGTCGTAGATATTTACTACAGTAATTTAATTAAATATACAAAATGTGTGTTCACACCACACCTTCCTCCTCAAGAGATTTCCTTCCCGAAGGAAATCTATGGTGTAATCCCTAACACAATCAAGTGTTTGATTTATTTTCGGTCGCTTGTTTACAACGTAAATATACATAACATAAATAGATTGTTTGTCATAGTTAATTCAAAATAAGTTCATTTGTTTTTCTATTGTTTTCATAACACTACACTAAAAACATATAAACATACATAAACATTTAAACAATTTTTACAACAATTCCCTTAACATAAAATTAGTCTTTAATAATAATTGTTTTCTTTTTTTTTTAAATTTCTTTGTCTTTTTGCCCTCGAGCACTTAATGTTTATGTTAACACATAATATTGTTTTCTACTTATGACACTGTTTTTACATATACTTAGCCAAACGATTCTTGTTTATTTCCTGAACTTTTTTACGATCTCTCAGGATCTTACAATTCACTTGACCTATTTCTACAATCTTAAACGGACCTTCGTATAATGGATCGAAATTTGTTCTTTCCTCCCTTTTTAACAACACTAAATCGCCTACCTCGAAAGTTTGTGCCAAAGCTTTTAGATTACTAATGTTTTGCCTAATAAATTTATGCTTAATTAAGAAATTTCCAGCTCTATTATGTGCTATTTGCAGTCTATATTTTAACTCTTTACAATAATCATCAATATTATAACAAGGTTCTACTTCAGATGTCATATTATCTGGTACGTTTGGACATCTACCATACATTAATTCAAAAGGTGTATACCCGTGATAAGTATTGGGCGTAGTTGTAACAATACGCGAACATTTTACACCATTCGTCCCAATCACTCTTACATTAATTGATAAAGTATCTCACACACTCATTTAATGATCGATGTAATTTTTCACAACTACCTATTGACTCGTGATGATACGCTGTGGAAAAGTTATGATTAATATTTAAAAGTTTAGTTAAATTATTTAATATCTCGTTTTTATATTCCGTACCTCAGTCAGTTCTGATTTGCTTCATTAACCCGTAGGTTGGTATGAAATTATCAAAAATCCCTTTAACTATTGTTCTAGCCTCTTTATCATTTACCGGTATTATTACTGCGTATTTTGTTAATTCACACACTATTGTAATACAATATCGGTTGTCTTCATCACATTTTTTTATAAATTCTCTTACTTCTTTTGCCATATTACTCCATCTAAAATTCGTTTTTAGTTTCTTCAATAACCTATTATTTCCTGTGTGAGCTCCGTACATTGGATCGTTATGATATCTTTTTAGTATCTCTTTTTTTTGACTGTCACTTTCCACTTTTTTCGGTATTCTACAGTTACATATTTGTATATTTTTCCATACTTTATTTCCACTTTTTATAAATTACTCTATTGTGCACACATTAAATATTATATTATTCATATAAATTCTTACTCTTCTTATTTCATATTGTACCGCTAGCTTATGAAGCTGAAATAACCTTTGATCTAAATCGGTATTCAATTTATGGCTAAATGTCATCCTGTTTTCTACCTAATTTGTAAGGAAGTAATCCGATAATGAATAGAAATAATTGGAATAATTTTAGTTTCGTTTAAATGTACAATTAATTTATTTTTAGTTTTAATATTTTCAATTTCTATTTATTTTCTATTTTTATTTTATTTTCTATTTTTCCGTGTTCTAATATTTTAGTTAATGTATAGGGACCATCAAATTTATTTTTCTGTTTACCTCTTTTTTCAACTTTTTTGTAAACCATGGATCCAATAGCAGGGGGTTTCTCTTTTCTGTTTTCATTTATTTTATTTATGACTTTTCGTTTATGATTTGATTTCTTTTTTTTTCTTTTACTAATGAATATAATGCTTATGTATTAGTTTTATGAGTGTTAACAAATTGAGTGTAAGCTTCACTAGGTAAAATAGACATTGGATCTTTACTTTCTGTATGGCCTGATACTAATTCATAAATGAATGAATTGTACTAATATAAGCTATTATTGCATAAGGCATTAAGGATTCAATATCTGCATTTTTATCTTTATCTTTTAAAATTCTTAAATGTTTAGTTATTGTAGAATGAAATCTTTCTACTGGTGAATTAGATTCATGATGATGTGGTGTAGTAAAATGTATTTCTGTGTTGTGAACTTTAAATAATTCTTTTAAAACATCACTTTTAATTTCACTTCCGCAATCGCATACTATCTGCTTTGGTATTCCGAAAAATGTGAAAAAATGTACTAATTGTTGACAAGCCGATATGGCTATACCAAAATATAAAGCTTAACCATGCTTAGAAAATTTATCTAAAATAGTTAATATAAAAGGTTCATTTATAGGTTTTCTATTATATTTAGTTTTTTGACAAATTTCACAACTATTTATATAATTAGTAACATCTTGTTTTAATGATTTCCAATAATAATTATTTTTCAAAAATTGAATAGTTTTACTAATACCTCTATGATTGGTTTTTCCTTAATGTTTATATTTTATTAACTCGTTTCTTCCTTCGGGTAAAACATTATTAATTAATTTTGTACATTCTATAAGTTTTATTTTACTAAAATATTTTTTTCCAAATTTCTTAAAAAGTATTTCTTAATTCAGGGGATAAATAGTATATAAGTATTTTTTGTTAAGTTTTGTATTAAAAATTGTAATATTTTATTCGGTTTATTAGATATTGTTAATTTTATAACTTTATCTCTATCAAAATTTTCAAAACTTCGTTTTACAAAATCATCTTAAGGTGCTTTCTTTACTATAATTGGATAAGATAAGATAAGAATAATACGAATATTTTTATGATATATATAGCTTAACCCTATTTTTATGAACTTCTACAAACTTATCTCCTATATTTATTACTACGTTGAGACTTTTATTTTCAATAACCTCATATGGCCCATTGTATACATTATCTAATTTACTACTAGTGTTATTCTTTAATAATATCTTATCGCCTACATTAAAATTTACATTTTTTGTTTTTAAATCATATTTAACTTTTCTTTTTAATTTGGAATCTACTAAGTTTTCTCTTGCATCATTACATGCCTGTTATAGCCTATATTTCAGTTCTAATGGATAATCGTTAAAGTTGTACATAGGATCTATTTGGTTGCTTAGATTAGACGGTAATTTTGCCCTTTTACCAAAAATTAATTCATAAGGTGTATATTTTGTCTCTGAATGAATAGTTGTATTATATGCAAAACACCAAAAAAGGAACCCATGTACTCCATGCATTGTTATGTTTAGAAATTTGTATTCGTAAAAATGCCGTGTTTATGTGAATTTTCGAGAGCTCCTAACGTTTCATGATGGTATGCGGTTGAGTTAAGTTTCTTTATTTCTAATATTTTACAAATTTCTTTAAAAATTAAAGCTAGGAATTCTGTACCTTGATCTGACACAATTATATTTGGTAAACCGTAACGCAAGAAAAAAATTATCCACCAACGCTTTTGCAACTGTATAAGCTTCTTTATCTTTTAATGGGTAACATTCTACAAATTTTGTTAATTCGCATTGAACTGTTAAAATATATTTATTATTTTCAGCGTCTTCTGGTAGAGGACCAACTAAATCGACAAATATTTTCTGAAAACCTGTTGAAGCAGTGGTTTTAATATTTAAAGGTTCTTTATGTAAATTAGAATGTTTATACCTTTGGCAGTCATCGCATTTTTCTACAAATTTTTTAACATCCTTATGCAAACCTCCCCAAAAAAATCTCTTTTTTATATTGTTATACATTCTGTTTATCCCGGCATGTCCTCCCGTAGGAGTTAAATGATAATCATTTAGAATGATTTGTCGCGTTTCCAAATCATTTAAAATGGACAATTTATCCATTGTCTTCAAAAAATTTTACGTTATTAAGAACTTGCGCGCTTTCTTTATTTTTTAAAATTACTAATTCCGGAATTTCAAATTTATTACAAATAAATTTCAGGTCTCTCAATATAGTACCTAGGTCTCATGTTGATCGAGAACTCTGATTATAATATATTTTTCGCGAATCTTTACTGTATATTAAGTTTCTTAATAAATAATTACAATTTGTGCTGTTCTTTAATTTTGAGAACTTTTCATCTGTTACGGGATTTAGACAAAATGAATTTTTTGGCTGTCTAAGTAACTCTACCACTCTGGGGTGATCAATCCCTTCGTTTAGGTCACTTTGAACAACGTCTAAAGGCAAATTTTGTCTTTTCTTTGCTTGTGCTCGGGTTAACATATTTATCGAATAACCTATATCGTTATTTAAAGTTTTGTATTCTTCTGAAGATATAACAACGCGTGAGAGTGCGTTTGCTACTACGTTATCTTTACCTTTAATATATTTTATGTCAAAATTACATTCTTCTAAAATTAATCTAAACTTAGTTAGTCTGCTATTTGGATTTGTCATTCCAAATAAATATACGAGAGGTCTATGGTCAGTTAAAATTAAGAATTTTCTTGCATACAAATAAGGTCTAAAATGCAAACACTACAGCTAATAGTTCCTTCTTAATAACACTGTAATTTTTCTCTGCGTTATTAAGAGATCGACTCGCAAATGCAATAGGTCTCTCATCCAAATTTGATAATACGGCACCTAACGAAATGTTGGAAGCGTCAGTTTTTAATATAAATTTATTGTCTGACGAAAAATCTGGATATTGGAGAACAGGAGGGTTACTTAATGCGTCTTTCAGTAGTTCAAAGGATTGTTGACAATTTACATCCCAATTAAATGGAACGTTTTTTCTCGTTAAATTATTAAGAGGTGCTGCAATATGGGAAAAGTTCTTAATATATTTTTTGTAAAAATTAGCAAAAGCAACAAATATTTTTACTTCGTTACCATTTTGAGGAATTGGAAAATTTTGAATTGCGGTTATTTTGGAGGGATCGGGTGTAACACCCTCTGCTGATATAACGTGCCCTAAATATAACATATCTCTTTTCAAAAATTCGCATTTATTCGGAATTAATTTTAAATTAACTTGCCTTAATCTTTGCAAAATTTTCACTACATTTTTATTATGATTTATTAAATTGTTACCAAAAACTACTAAATCGTCCAAATATACGAAACATTTTTCATAGTTTAAGCCTGCCATAGCAATAGTCATAGCTCGCGAAAACGAACTGGGACTTGTCTTTAATCCCATGGGAAGCCTTTTAAGTTGATATTGACCTTTGTCTGTGGTGAATGCAGTATACTTCCTACTTGCTTCGTCAAGTTCGATCTGAGATAAATCAAGGTGTGAAAAGTACATTGCTCCCTCTAATGAATCTAAAATTTCTGTAATGCAAGGCAGTGGAAATTTATCGTCCTCTATTTGTTCATTTAATTTTCTAAAGTCTATGACAATTCTTGACTTTTTATTACCATTTTGATCCAGTGTCTTTTTTGGAACAACTAACAACGGAGATGACCATTCTGACCTAGTTTCCTCTATGATACCTTCTTTTAATAAGTTACCTATTTGTTTATGAAGCTCGGCCTTTGGGCGTGTACTAATCGATATTGTTTAGCTCCCTTTTTTAAATTAATAGTTTCTTTATAAATGTTAGTAACGGGTAATGGGTCATTATCTAATTGAAATATATCTGAATATTTTGCGCAAATTTTCTGAATTGAATTATTTTCTTCTTTATTTAAATGATCTAAATTAATTAAGTTTAATAATTTTTCTGCCCTATCTACCGATTGAGCGGGTTGTGTTGGGAAGTGACATAAATCATATTTATCTAATTTCTCTAATTTAGGATAAAAATCTTTTAGCTTAACATCGTCCTCTCTTATATTAAGAATTTTTACCGGAATAATTTTTTCTTTCGGTTTGACAATGGTCCCTGCAATAAATACTCATTCGCACAATACGTCAGGCAGAACAGTACATTCTTCATCTAAAGGAATCTTAATATATTTAATTACTTCACACCTACTTGGAATTAATGTATAAGATGCTTCTTGTGCAGATTGCATAGATATTTTGTATCTACTATTATTTTGCCAAATGGACAATAAAGATTTTTCATAATTTATCGTTGCAAAATATTTGTAAAAAAAGTCAGAACCCAAAATTCCATTAAGTTCAGTATTACTACCGACTTCGGTATTATTTAAAAATCGAAATTCATATTTATTTTACTGACCCAGAAATACCGTTAATAAATATTTTTTTTGCTGAATCAATTTCGTAGTTATTTAATAATTTGTTTGGAAATATGACACTTACGCTAGCGCCAGTATCTACTAAAAATTGTAATGTATTACCTAACACAGTAAACTCAACAATATTTAACCCATTCAGTGCAAATAGATGTTTACTTTTATTGTCGTAGGTCACGAAAAAACAAATCTGGCGTTACTTGGTTTTCCGAAACGCTATTGTTTGATGCATTTTCATTTTGAGTCGTCATATGATACATCCTTCCATTGCTACTACTCCCAAAACGATCACCTCCACTTTTGTTAGTGCTAATTCTACCTCTACTATTATTAAATCTACCCCTACTATTGTTAAATCTACCTCTACTATTTCCATTACCAAAATTAAAACTACCTCTATTATTTCCTACCGAGTTTTGGTTGAAACCCCTAGAAAAGTATCTACCATTTTTGTTATCTCTTATATGATAAACTGATTCTCTGCCTACACTATTATCCCTAATTTCCTCATCTTTTGCCCCCTGAATTGCCTCCGATAACTTTGAATAATTTCGCGCTTTAACAATTGTTTGCAGATTATTATTTTTTAACCCATTTGCAAAAATATTTATAGCAATTTTTTCGTTTACACTACTAAAAACTTGCATAGCATTTTCGTCGTTATTAGCCTGGGCAAAAGTTAGTTCTGTAAAAAGTGACTCTACCGATTTTCCGAATTGCTCAATTGTTTTCGATCCCTGTTTTAAATTATTTAATTGAGTCGACAAGACAGTGGGTGATTTCTTTGGAATAAAGTGCGTCCGAAGATCGTTAAGCAAAGCATCATTTAATTTTTGCGCTTTGACTTAAACTTTTTTGAAGGTGTACGTGGTTAACAATTTTTTCCCGTCCGCGTCAAGCATGGAATCGTATAACTCAACCGCATCAATAAGTTGCCTCGTTACATTTTCGAAGCCATCCATTACTGGTAATAAGCTAGCCGCGGTTTTTAAGTCAAATTTTTCCGTCATTTTATTGTCGCTGCTTAATAAATTTAAATTGGAATGATTATCTTTTACTACTAGACTTTGTGCAATTTGTAATCTCTGACTTAATTTACTTTTAAAATATTCCAAATTTTGTTCGATTGATTTAGCAATTTCTTTAATATTGTTTTTTGTTTGCAAGTCTAAATTTGATTTATTACAACTATCTTTTAACTCTATGAAACTATCTCTATACTTATCTAATTCTTTAAACTTACGGTCGGTAACCCTCTTGCCATTTCTTCTCTCAGTATTGTCTTTTTGTAGGTTTCTATAATAGACTCTCAGTTCTTTAAACAAATATTTAAACTCCCTATGTATATTCATTCCATTACCATATTATTAATACTATACATATTTTAGTAATTATACCTAAAAAAAAATCCCTGGTTGTCTGGCCTCTAAACTAATTCTTGGCTCGCTCTTATTTGGTTTGCCACACGTTTTTCCAACCTCTTCTCGCAAAACTTTGGTTTGCCACACGTTTTTCCATGAATTATTATAATAACTGCAGCCAATACCATAAAACATCCCTCAAAAATATCTTTCTTAGAAAATTGACAATATCTCCACAAATTATTCCTGTTAAAATTATTATTTCGATTAAAATTATTATTTCTGTTCAAACCATTGTCATTATTATCACTCCGTACACTTTTATTTACGACCACTCCGGCGTCATCCGATAAACTGCCAAGATCACAACAGTATAAACACGTACACTTTTACTTAGGTTAAATCAATATCATTTCGTATAGTTTCACCTTAAACACTTTCGGAAAACTCCACATTACACCGTATACCAACACTTACAACCACGTTGGTGTGACCCCATAAACTATCACTTACCAACACTAATGACTACTTTGGCATCACCATAAAATGTGACTTATGACCACATTGGTATCACTCCGCACACCTTTATTTACGTCCACTCCCGCGTCATCCGATAAAGTGCCAAGATCACTACAGTATAAACACGTACACTTTTACTTAGGTTACATCAATATCACTTTGTATAGTTTCACCTTAAACATTTTCGGAAAACTCCACATTACACCGTATACCAACACTTAAACCACTTTGGTGTCATCCGATAAACTGCCAAGATCACTACAGTATAAACACGTTCACTTTTACTTAGGTTACATCTATATCAGTTCAAACTTCACATTACCCCGTATACCAACACTTACAACCACGTTGGTGTGACCCCATAAACTATCACTTACCAACACTAATGACTACTTTGGCATCATCATATAAAATGTGACTTATGACCACATTGGTATCACTCCGCACACCTTTATTTACGACCACTCCCGCGTCATCCGATAAACTGCCAAGATCACTACAGTATAAACACGTACACTTTTACTTAGGTTAAATCAATATCACTTCGTATAGTTTCACCTTAAACATTTTCGGAAAACTCCACATTACACCGTATACCAACACTTACAACCACGTTGGTGTGACCCCATAAACTATCACTTACCAACACTAATGACTAGTTTGGCATCATCATATAAAATGTGACTTATGACCACATTGGTATCACTCCGTACACCTTTATTTACGACCACTCCCGCGTCATCCGATAAACTGCCAAGATCACTACAGTATAAACACGTACACTTTTACTTAGGTTAAATCAATATCACTTCGTATAGTTTCACCTTAAACACTTTAGTAAAACTCCACATTACACCGTATACCAACACTTACGAACAAGTTGGTGTGACCCCATAAACTATCACTTACCAACACTAATGACTACTTTGGCATCACCATATAAAATGTGACTTATGACCACATTGGTATCACTCCGTACACCTTTATTTACGACCACTCCCGCATCAACCGATATACTGCCAAGATCACTACAGTATAAACACGTACACTTTTACTTAGGTTACATCAATATCACTTCGTATAGTTTCACCTTAAACACTTTCGGAAAACTCCACATTACCCCGAATACTAACACTTACAACCACGTTGGTGTGACCCCATAAACTATAAACACGTACACTTTTACTTAGGTTAAATCAATATCACTTCAAAATCACTTTCGGAAAACTTCACATTACACCGTATACCGTATACCAACCACGTTGGTGTGACCCCATAAACTACCACTTACCAACATAAATGACTACTTTGGCGTCACCATATAAAATTTGACTTATGACCACATTGGTATCACTCCGTACACCTTTATTTACGACCACTCCCGCGTCATCCGATAAAGTGCCAAGATCACTACAGTATAAACACGTACACTTTTACTTAGGTTAAATCAATATCACTTCGTATAGTTTCACCTTAAACATTTTCGGAAAACTCCACATTACACCGTATACCAACACTTACAACCACGTTGGTGTGACCCCATAAACTATCACTTACCATTACTAATGACTACTTTGGCATCACCATATAAAATGTGACTTATGACCACATTGGTATCACTCCGCACTCCTTTATATACGACCACTCCCGCGTCATCCAATAAAGTGCCAAGATCACTACAGTATAAACACGTACACTTTTACTTAGGTTACATCAATATCACTTCGTATAGTTTCACTTTAAACACTTTCGAAAAACTCCACATTACCCCGTATACCAACACTTACGAACAAGTTGGTGTGACCCCATAAACTATCACTTACCAACACTAATGACTACTTTGGCATCACCATATAAAATGTGACTTATGACCACATTGGTATCACTCCGTACACCTTTATTTACGACCACTCCCGCATCAACCGATATACTGCCAAGATCACTACAGTATAAACACGTACACTTTTACTTAGGTTACATCAATATCACTTCGTATAGTTTCACCTTAAACACTTTCGGAAAACTCCACATTACCCCGAATACTAACACTTACAACCACGTTGGTGTGACCCCATAAACTATAAACACGAAGACTTTTACTTAGGTTAAATCAATATCACTTTAAAATCACTTTCGGAACACTTTACATTACACCGTATACCGTATACCAACCACGTTGGTGTGACCCCATAAACTATCACTTACCAACATTAATGACTACTTTGGCGTCACCATATAAAATGTGACTTATGACCACATTGGTATCACTCCGTACACCTTTATTTACGACCACTCCCGCGTCATCTGATAAACTGCCAAGATAACTACAGTATAAACACGTATACTTTTACTTAGGTTAAAGCAATATCATTTCGTATAGTTTCACCTTAAACACTTTCGGAAAACTCCACATTACACCGTATACCAACACTTACAACCACGTTGGTGTGACCCCATAAACTATCACTTACCATTACTAATGACTACTTTGGCATCACCATATAAAATGTGACTTATGACCACATTGGTATCACTCCGCACTCCTTTATATACGACCACTCCCGCATCAACCGATAAACTGCCAAGATCACTACAGTATAAACACGTACACTTTTACTTAGGTTACATCAATATCACTTCGTATAGTTTCACTTTAAACACTTTCGAAAAACTCCACATTACCCCGTATACCAACACTTACGAACAAGTTGGTGTGACCCCATAAACTATCACTTACCAACACTAATGACTACTTTGGCATCACCATATAAAATGTGACTTATGACCACATTGGTATCACTCCGTACACCTTTATTTACGACCACTCCCGCATCAACCGATATACTGCCAAGATCACTACAGTATAAACACGTACACTTTTACTTAGGTTACATCAATATCACTTCGTATAGTTTCACCTTAAACACTTTCGGAAAACTCCACATTACCCCGAATACTAACACTTACAACCACGTTGGTGTGACCCCATAAACTATAAACACGAAGACTTTTACTTAGGTTAAATCAATATCACTTCAAAATCACTTTCGGAACACTTTACATTACACCGTATACCGTATACCAACCACGTTGGTGTGACCCCATAAACTATCACTTACCAACATTAATGACTACTTTGGCGTCACCATATAAAATGTGACTTATGACCACATTGGTATCACTCCGTACACCTTTATTTAAGACCACTCCCGCGTCATCGGATAAACTGCCAAGATCACTACAGTATAAACACGTACACTTTTACTTAGGTTACATCAATATCACTTCGTATAGTTTCACCTTAAACACTTTCGGAAAACTCCACATTACACCGTATACCAACACTTACAACCACGTTGGTGTGACCCCATAAACTATAAACACGAAGACTTTTACTTAGGTTAAATCAATATCACTTCAAAATCACTTTCGGAACACTTCACATTACACCGTATACCGTATACCAACCACGTTGGTGTGACCCCATAAACTATCACTTACCAACATTAATGACTACTTTGGCGTCACCATATAAAATTTGACTTATGACTACATTTGTATCACTCCGTACACCTTTATTTACGTCCACTCCCGCGTCATCTGATAAACTGCCAAGATAACTACAGTATAAACACGTATACTTTTACTTAGGTTAAATCAATATCATTTCGTATAGTTTTACCTTAAACACTTTCGGAAAACTCCACATTACACCGTATACCAACACTTACAACCACGTTGGTGTGACCCCATAAATTATCACTTACCAACACTAATGACTACTTTGGCATCACCATTAAATGTGACTTATGACCACATTGGTATCACTCCGCACACCTTTATTTACGACCACTCCCGCGTCATCTGATAAACTGCCAAGATCACTACAGTATAAACACGTAGACTTTTACTTAGGTTAAATCAATATCACTTCAAAATCACTTTCGGAAAACTTCACATTACACCGTATACCGTATACCAACCACGGTGGTGTGACCCCATAAACTATCACGTACCAACATTAATGACTACTTTGGCGTCACCATATAAAATTTGACTTACGACCACATTGGTAACCCTCCGTACACCTTTATTTACGACCACTCCTGCGTCATCCGATAGAGTGCCAAGATCTCTACAGTATTAACACGTACAATTTTACTTAGGTTAAATCAATATCACTTTAAAATCACTATTACTTACCAACACTAATCACTACTTTGGTATCACCATTAAATGTGACTTATGACCACATTGGTATCACTCCGTACACCTTTATTTACGACCACTCCCGCGTCGTCCGATAAAGTGCCAAGATCACTACAGTATAAACACGTACACTTTTACTTGGGTTACATCAATATCACTTCGTATAGTTTCACCTTAAAAACTTTCGGAAAACTCCATATTACACCGTATACCAACACTTACAACCACGTTGGTGTGACCCCATAAACTATCACTTACCAACACTAATGACTACTTTGGCATCACCATATAAAATGTGACTTATGACCACATTGGTATCACTCCGTACACCTTTATTTACGACCACTCCCGCGTCATCCGATAAACTGCCAAGATCACTACAGTATAAACACGTACACTTTTACTTAGGTTACATTAATATCACTTAAACACTTTCGGAAAACTCCACATTACACCGTACCTATACCAACACTTACAACCACGTTGGTGTAACCCCATAAACTATCACTTACTGACACTAATGACTACTTTTGCATCACCATATAAAATGTAACTTATGACCACATTGGTATCACTCCGCACACCTTTATTTACGACCACTCCCGCGTCATCTGATAAACTGCCAAGATCACTACAGTATAAACACGTACAATTTTACTTAGGTTACATCAATATCACTTCGTATAGTTTCGGAAAACTTCACATTACACCGTATACCAACACTTACAACCACGTTGGTGTGACCATATAAACTATCACTTACCATTACTAATGACTACTTTGGCATCACCATATAAAATGTGACTTATGACCACATTGGTATCACTCCGCACTCCTTTATATACGACCACTCCCGCGTCATCCAATAAAGTGCCAAGATCACTACAGTATAAACACGTACACTTTTACTTAGGTTACATCAATATCACTTCGTATAGTTTCACTTTAAACACTTTCGGAAAACTCCACATTACCCCGTATACCAACACTTACGAACAAGTTGGTGTGACCCCATAAACTATCACTTACCATTACTAATGACTACTTTGGCATCACCATATAAAATGTGACTTATGACCACATTGGTATCACTCCATACACCTTTATTTACGACCACTCCCGCGTCATCCGATAAACTGCCAAGATCACTACAGTATAAACACGTACACTTTTACTTAGGTTACATCATTATCACTTCGTATAGTTTCACCTTAAACATTTTCGGAAAACTCCACATTACACCGTATACCAACACTTAAACCACTTTGGTGTCATCCGATAAAGTGCCAAGATCACTACAGTATAAACACGTACACTTTTACTTAGGTTAAATCAATATCACTTCAAAATCACTATTACTTACCAACACTAATGACTACTTTGGCATCACCATATAAAATGTGACTTATGACCACATTGGTATCACTCCGTACACTTTTATTTACGACCACTCCCGCGTCATCCGATAAACTGCCAGGATCACAACAGTATAAACACGTACACTTTTACTTAGGTTACATCAATATCACTTCGTATAGTTTCGGAAAACTCCACATTACACCGTATACCAACACTTACAACCACGTTGGTGTGACCCCATAAACTATCACTTACCAACACTAATGACTACTTTGGCATCACCATAAAATGTGACTTATGACCACATTGGTATCCTCCGCACACCTTTATTTACGACCACTTCCGCGTCATCTGATAAACTGCCAAGATCACTACAGTATAAACACGTACACTTTTACTTAGGTTAAATCAATATCATTTCGTATAGTTTCACCTTAAACACTTTCGGAAAACTCCACATTACACGGTATACCAACACTTACAACCACGTTGGTGTGACCATATAAACTATCACTTACCAACACTAATGACCACTTTGGCATCACCATATAAAATGTGAGTTATGACCACATTGGTATCACTCCGCACTCCTTTATATACGACCACTCCCGCGTCATCCAATAAAGTGCCAAGATCACTACAGTATAAACACGTACACTTTTACTTAGGTTACATCAATATCACTTCGTATAGTTTCACTTTAAACACTTTCGGAAAACTCCACATTACCCCGTATACCAACACTTACGAACAAGTTGGTGTGACCCCATAAACTATCACTTACCAACACTAATGACTACTTTGGCATCACCATATAAAATGTGACTTATGACCACATTGGTATCACTCCGAACACCTTTATTTACGACCACTCCCGCGTCAACCGATATACTGCCAAGATCACTACAGTATAAACACGTACACTTTTACTTAGGTTACATCAATATCACTTCGTATGGTTTCGGAAAACTTCACATTACACCGTATACCAACACTTACAACCACGTTGGTGTGACCATATAAACTATCACTTACCATTACTAATGACTACTTTGGCATCACCATATAAAATGTGACTTATGACCACATTGGTATCACTCCGCACTCCTTTATATACGACCACTCCCGCGTCATCCAATAAAGTGCCAAGATCACTACAGTATAAACACGTACACTTTTACTTAGGTTACATCAATATCACTTCGTATAGTTTCACCTTAAACACTTTCGGAAAACTCCACATTACCCCGAATACCAACACTTACGACCACGTTGGTGTGACCCCATAAACTATCACTTACCAACACTAATGGCTACTTTGGCATCACCATATAAAATGTGACTTATGACCACATTGGTATCACTCCGTACACCTTTATTTACGACCACTCCCGCGTCATCCGATAAACTGCCAAGATCACTACAGTATAAACAAGAAGACTTTTACTTAGGTTGAATCAATATCACTTCAAAATCACTTTCGGAACACTTCACATTACACCGTATACCGTATACCAACCACGTTGGTGTGACCCCATAAACTATCACTTACCAACATTAATGACTACTTTGGCGTCACCATATAAAATTTGACTTATGACTACATTTGTATCACTCCGTACACCTTTATTTACGTCCACTCCCGCGTCATCCGATAAACTGCCAAGATCACTACAGTATAAACACGTACACTTTTACTTAGGTTAAATCAATATCATTTCGTATAGTTTCACCTTAAACACTTTCGGAAAACTCCACATTACACCGTATACCAACACTTACAACCACGTTGGTGTGACCCCATAAACTATCACTTACCAACACTAATGACTACTTTGGCATCACCATATAAAATGTGACTTATGACCACATTTGTATCACTCCGTACACCTTTATTTACGGCCACTCTCGCGTCATCCGATAAAGTGCCAAGATCACTACAGTATAAAAACGTACACTTTTACTTAGGTTAAATCAATATCATTTCGTATAGTTTCACCTTAAACACTTTCGGAAAACTCCACATTACACCGTATACCAACACTTACAACCACGTTGGTGTGACCCCATAAACTATCACTTACCAACACTAATGACTACTTTGGCATCACCATAAAATGTGACTTATGACCACATTGGTATCACTCCGCACACCTTTATTTAAGACCACTCCCGCGTCATCCGATAAACTGCCAAGATCACTACAGTATAAACACGTACACTTTTACTTAGGTTACATCAATATCACTTCGTATAGTTTCACCTTAAACACTTTCGGAAAACTCCACATTACACCGTATACCAACACTTACAACCACGTTGGTGTGACCCCATAAACTATAAACACGAAGACTTTTACTTAGGTTAAATCAATATCACTTGAAAATCACTTTCGGAACACTTCACATTACACCGTATACCGTATACCAACCACGTTGGTGTGACCCCATAAACTATCACTTACCAACATTAATGACTACTTTGGCGTCACCATATAAAATTTGACTTATGACTACATTTGTATCACTCCCGTACACCTTTATTTACGTCCACTCCCGCGTCATCCGATAAACTGCCAAGATAACTACAGTATAAACACGTATACTTTTACTTAGGTTAAATCAATATCATTTCGTATAGTTTCACCTTAAACACTTTCGGAAAACTCCACATTACACCGTATACCAACACTTACAACCACGTTGGTGTGACCCCATAAACTATCACTTACCATTACTAATGACTACTTTGGCATCACCATATAAAATGTGACTTATGACCACATTGGTATCACTCCGCACTCCTTTATATACGACCACTCCCGCGTCATCCAATAAAGTGCCAAGATCACTACAGTATAAACACGTACACTTTTACTTAGGTTACATCAATATCACTTCGTATAGTTTCACTTTAAACACTTTCGGAAAACTCCACATTACCCCGTATACCAACACTTACGAACAAGTTGGTGTGACCCCATAAACTATCACTTACCAACACTAATGACTACTTTGGCATCACCATATAAAATGTGACTTATGACCACATTGGTATCACTCCGTACACCTTTATTTACGACCACTCCCGCATCAACCGATATACTGCCAAGATCACTACAGTATAAACACGTACACTTTTACTTAGGTTACATCAATATCACTTCGTATAGTTTCACCTTAAACACTTTCGGAAAACTCCACATTACCCCGAATACTAACACTTACAACCACGTTGGTGTGACCCCATAAACTATAAACACGAAGACTTTTACTTAGGTTAAATCAATATCACTTCAAAATCACTTTCGGAACACTTTACATAACACCGTATACCGTATACCAACCACGTTGGTGTGACCCCATAAACTATCACTTACCAACATTAATGACTACTTTGGCGTCACCATATAAAATGTGACTTATGACCACATTGGTATCACTCCGTACACTTTTATTTACGACCACTCCCGCGTCATCTGATAAACTGCCAAGATCACTACAGTATAAACACGTACAATTTTATTTAGGTTACATCAATATCACTTCGTATAGTTTCGGAAAACTCCACATTACACCGTATACCAACACTTACAACCACGTTGGTGTGACCATATAAACTATCACTTACCAACACTAATGACTACTTTGGCATCACCATTAAATGTGACTTATGACCACATTGGTATCACTCCGCACACCTTTATTTAAGACCACTCCCGCGTCATCCGATAAACTGCCAAGATAACTACAGTATAAACACGTATACTTTTACTTAGGTTAAATCAATATCACTTCGTATAGTTTCACCTTAAACACTTTCGGAAAACTCCACATTACACCGTATACCAACACTTACAACCACGTTGGTGTGACCCCATAAACTATAAACACGAAGACTTTTACTTAGGTTAAATCAATATCACTTCAAAATCACTTTCGGAACACTTCACATTACACCGTATACCGTATACCAACCACGTTGGTGTGACCCCATAAACTATCACTTACCAACATTAATGACTACTTTGGCGTCACCATATAAAATTTGACTTATGACTACATTTGTATCACTCCGTACACCTTTATTTACGTCCACTCCCGCGTCATCCGATAAACTGCCAAGATAACTACAGTATAAACACGTATACTTTTACTTAGGTTAAATCAATATCATTTCGTATAGTTTCACCTTAAACACTTTCGGAAAACTCCACATTACACCGTATACCAACACTTACAACCACGTTGGTGTGACCCCATAAACTATCACTTACCATTACTAATGACTACTTTGACATCACCATATAAAATGTGACTTATGACCACATTGGTATCACTCCGCACTCCTTTATATACGACCACTCCCGCGTCATCCAATAAAGTGCCAAGATCACTACAGTATAAACACGTACACTTTTACTTAGGTTACATCAATATCACTTCGTATAGTTTCACTTTAAACACTTTCGGAAAACTCCACATTACCCCGTATACCAACACTTACGAACAAGTTGGTGTGACCCCATAAACTATCACTTACCAACACTAATGACTACTTTGGCATCACCATATAAAATGTGACTTATGACCACATTGGTATCACTCCGTACACCTTTATTTACGACCACTCCCGCATCAACCGATATACTGCCAAGATCACTACAGTATAAACACGTACACTTTTACTTAGGTTACATCAATATCACTTCGTATAGTTTCACCTTAAACACTTTCGGAAAACTCCACATTACCCCGAATACTAACACTTACAACCACGTTGGTGTGACCCCATAAACTATAAACACGAAGACTTTTACTTAGGTTAAATCAATATCACTTCAAAATCACTTTCGGAACACTTTACATAACACCGTATACCGTATACCAACCACGTTGGTGTGACCCCATAAACTATCACTTACCAACATTAATGACTACTTTGGCGTCACCATATAAAATGTGACTTATGACCACATTGGTATCACTCCGTACACTTTTATTTACGACCACTCCCGCGTCATCTGATAAACTGCCAAGATCACTACAGTATAAACACGTACAATTTTATTTAGGTTACATCAATATCACTTCGTATAGTTTCGGAAAACTCCACATTACACCGTATACCAACACTTACAACCACGTTGGTGTGACCATATAAACTATCACTTACCAACACTAATGACTACTTTGGCATCACCATTAAATGTGACTTATGACCACATTGGTATCACTCCGCACACCTTTATTTACGACCACTCCCGCGTCATCCAATAAAGTGCCAAGATCACTACAGTATAAACAAGTACAGTTTTAGTTAGGTAACATCAATATCACTTCGTATAGTTTCACCTTAAACACTTTCGAAAAACTCCACATTACCCCGTATACCAACACTTACGAACAAGTTGGTGTAACCCCATAAACTATCACTTACCATTACTAATGACTACTTTGACATCAACATATAAAATGTGACTTATGACCACATTGGTATCACTCCGTACACCATTATTTACGACCACTCCCGCGTCATCCGATAAACTGCCAAGATCACTACAGTATAAACACGTACACTTTTACTTAGGTTACATCAATATCACTTCGTATAGTTTCACCTTAAACACTTTCGGAAAACTCCACATTACACCGTACCTATACCAACACTTACAACCACGTTGGTGTGACCCCATAAACTATCACTTACCAACACTAATGACTACTTTGGCATCACCATATAAAATGTGACTTGGTACATTGGTATCACTCCGTACACCTTTATTTACGACCACTCCCGCGTCATCCGATAAAGTGCCAAGATCACTACAGTATAAACACGTACACTTTTACTTAGGTTACATCAATATCACTTCGTATAGTTTCACCTTAAATACTTTCGAAAAACTCCACATTACATGGTATACCAACACTTACAACCACTTTGGTGTCATCCGATAAACTGCCAAGATCACTACAGTATAAACACGTACACTTTTACTTAGGTTACATCAATATCACTTCGTATAGTTTCACCTTAAACACTTTCGGAAAACTCCACATTACACCGTATACCAACACTTACAACCACGTTGGTGTGACCCCATAAATTATCACTTACCAACACTAATGACTACTTTGGCATCACCATTAAATGTGACTTATGACCACATTGGTATCACTCCGCACACCTTTATTTACGACCACTCCCGCGTCATCTGATAAACTGCCAAGATCACTACAGTATAAACACGTAGACTTTTACTTAGGTTAAATCAATATCACTTCAAAATCACTTTCGGAAAACTTCACATTACACCGTATACCGTATACCAACCACGGTGGTGTGACCCCATAAACTATCACGTACCAACATTAATGACTACTTTGCGTCACCATATAAAATTTGACTTACGACCACATTGGTAACCCTCCGTACACCTTTATTTACGACCACTCCTGCGTCATCCGATAGAGTGCCAAGATCTCTACAGTATAAACACGTACAATTTTACTTAGGTTAAATCAATATCACTTTAAAATCACTATTACTTACCAACACTAATCACTACTTTGGTATCACCATACAAAATGTGACTTATGACCACATTGGTATCACTCCGCACACCTTTATTTACGACCACTCCCGCGTCATCCGATAAAGTGCCAAGATCACTACAGTATAAACACGTACACTTTTACTTAGGTTACATCAATATCACTTCGTATAGTTTCACCTTAAACACTTTCGGAAAACTCCACATTACACCGTATACCAACACTTACAACCACGTTGGTGTGACCCCATAAATTATCACTTACCAACACTAATGACTACTTTGGCATCACCATAAAATGTGACTTATGACCACATTGGTATCACTCCGCACACCTTTATTTACGTCCACTCCCGCGTCATCCGATAAAGTGCCAAGATCACTACAGCAAAAACACGTACACTTTTACTTAGGTTACATCAATATCACTTTGTATAGTTTCACCTTAAACACTTTCGGAAAACTCCACATTACACCGTATACCAACACTTACAACCACGTTGGTGTGACCCCATAAACTATCACTTACCATTACTAATGACTACTTTGGCATCACCATATAAAATGTGACTTATGACCACATTGGTATCACTCCGCACTCCTTTATATACGACCACTCCCGCGTCATCCAATAAAGTGCCAAGATCACTACAGTATAAACACGTACACTTTTACTTAGGTTACATCAATATCACTTCGTATAGTTTCACTTTAAACACTTTCGAAAAACTCCACATTACCCCGTATACCAACACTTACGAACAAGTTGGTGTGACCCCATAAACTATCACTTACCAACACTAATGACTACTTTGGCATCACCATATAAAATGTGACTTATGACCACATTGGTATCACTCCGTACACCTTTATTTACGACCACTCCCGCATCAACCGATATACTGCCAAGATCACTACAGTATAAACACGTACACTTTTACTTAGGTTACATCAATATCACTTCGTATAGTTTCACCTTAAACACTTTCGGAAAACTCCACATTACCCCGAATACTAACACTTACAACCACGTTGGTGTGACCCCATAAACTATAAACACGAAGACTTTTACTTAGGTTAAATCAATATCACTTTAAAATCACTTTCGGAACACTTTACATTACACCGTATACCGTATACCAACCACGTTGGTGTGACCCCATAAACTATCACTTACCAACATTAATGACTACTTTGGCGTCACCATATAAAATGTGACTTATGACCACATTGGTATCACTCCGTACACCTTTATTTACGACCACTCCCGCGTCATCTGATAAACTGCCAAGATAACTACAGTATAAACACGTATACTTTTACTTAGGTTAAAGCAATATCATTTCGTATAGTTTCACCTTAAACACTTTCGGAAAACTCCACATTACACCGTATACCAACACTTACAACCACGTTGGTGTGACCCCATAAACTATCACTTACCATTACTAATGACTACTTTGGCATCACCATATAAAATGTGACTTATGACCACATTGGTATCACTCCGCACTCCTTTATATACGACCACTCCCGCGTCATCCAATAAAGTGCCAAGATCACTACAGTATAAACACGTACACTTTTACTTAGGTTACATCAATATCACTTCGTATAGTTTCACTTTAAACACTTTCGAAAAACTCCACATTACCCCGTATACCAACACTTACGAACAAGTTGGTGTGACCCCATAAACTATCACTTACCAACACTAATGACTACTTTGGCATCACCATATAAAATGTGACTTATGACCACATTGGTATCACTCCGTACACCTTTATTTACGACCACTCCCGCATCAACCGATATACTGCCAAGATCACTACAGTATAAACACGTACACTTTTACTTAGGTTACATCAATATCACTTCGTATAGTTTCACCTTAAACACTTTCGGAAAACTCCACATTACCCCGAATACTAACACTTACAACCACGTTGGTGTGACCCCATAAACTATAAACACGAAGACTTTTACTTAGGTTAAATCAATATCACTTCAAAATCACTTTCGGAACACTTTACATTACACCGTATACCGTATACCAACCACGTTGGTGTGACCCCATAAACTATCACTTACCAACATTAATGACTACTTTGGCGTCACCATATAAAATGTGACTTATGACCACATTGGTATCACTCCGTACACCTTTATTTAAGACCACTCCCGCGTCATCGGATAAACTGCCAAGATCACTACAGTATAAACACGTACACTTTTACTTAGGTTACATCAATATCACTTCGTATAGTTTCACCTTAAACACTTTCGGAAAACTCCACATTACACCGTATACCAACACTTACAACCACGTTGGTGTGACCCCATAAACTATAAACACGAAGACTTTTACTTAGGTTAAATCAATATCACTTCAAAATCACTTTCGGAAAACTTCACATTACACCGTATACCGTATACCAACCACGTTGGTGTGACCCCATAAACTACCACTTACCAACATAAATGACTACTTTGGCGTCACCATATAAAATTTGACTTATGACCACATTTGTATCACTCCGTACACCTTTATTTAGGGCCACTCCCGCGTCATCTGATAAACTGCCAAGATAACTACAGTATAAACACGTATACTTTTACTTAGGTTAAATCAATATCATTTCGTATAGTTTTACCTTAAACACTTTCGGAAAACTCCACATTACACCGTATACCAACACTTACAACCACGTTGGTGTGACCCCATAAATTATCACTTACCAACACTAATGACTACTTTGGCATCACCATTAAATGTGACTTATGACCACATTGGTATCACTCCGCACACCTTTATTTACGACCACTCCCGCGTCATCCGATAAACTGCCAAGATATCTACAGTATAAACACGTACACTTTTACTTAGGTTAAATCAATATCACTTCAAAATCACTTTCGGAAAACTTCACATTACACCGTATACCGTATACCAACCACGGTGGTGTGACCCCATAAACTATCACGTACCAACATTAATGACTACTTTGGCGTCACCATATAAAATTTGACTTACGACCACATTGGTAACCCTCCGTACACCTTTATTTACGACCACTCCTGCGTCATCCGATAGAGTGCCAAGATCTCTACAGTATTAACACGTACAATTTTACTTAGGTTAAATCAATATCACTTTAAAATCACTATTACTTACCAACACTAATCACTACTTTGGTATCACCATTAAATGTGACTTATGACCACATTGGTATCACTCCGCACACTTTTATTTACGACCACTCCCGCGTCATCCGATAAAGTGCCAAGATCACTACAGTATAAACACGTACACTTTTACTTAGGTTACATCAATATCACTTCGTATAGTTTCACCTTAAACACTTTCGGAAAATTCCACATTACACCGTATACCAACACTTACAACCACGTTGGTGTGACCCCATAAACTATCACTTACCAACACTAATGACTACTTTGGCATCACCATATAAAATGTGACTTATGACCACATTGGTATCACTCCGTACACCTTTATTTACGACCACTCCCGCGTCATCCGATAAACTGCCAAGATCACTACAGTATAAACACGTACACTTTTACTTAGGTTACATTAATATCACTTAAACACTTTCGGAAAACTCCACATTACACCGTACCTATACCAACACTTACAACCACGTTGGTGTAACCCCATAAACTATCACTTACTGACACTAATGACTACTTTTGCATCACCATATAAAATGTAACTTATGACCACATTGGTATCACTCCGCACACCTTTATTTACGACCACTCCCGCATCATCTGATAAACTGCCAAGATCACTACAGTATAAACACGTACAATTTTACTTAGGTTACATCAATATCACTTCGTATAGTTTCGGAAAACTTCACATTACACCGTATACCAACACTTACAACCACGTTGGTGTGACCATATAAACTATCACTTACCATTACTAATGACTACTTTGGCATCACCATATAAAATGTGACTTATGACCACATTGGTATCACTCCGCACTCCTTTATATACGACCACTCCCGCGTCATCCGATAAACTGCCAAGATCTCTACAGTATAAACACGTACACTTTTACTTAGGTTACATCAATATCACTTTGTATAGTTTCACCTTAAACACTTTCAGAAAACTCCACATTACCCCGAATACCAACACTTTCGACCAAGTTGGTGTGACTTCATAAACTATCACTTACCATTACTAATGACTACTTTGGCATCACCATATAAAATGTGACTTATGACCACATTGGTATCACTCCGCACACCTTTATTTACGACCACTCCCGCGTCATCCGATAAACTGCCAAGATCACTACAGTATAAACACGTACACTTTTACTTAGGTTAAATCAATATCACTTCGTATAGTTTCACCTTAAACATTTTCGGAAAACTCCATATTACACCGTATACCAACACTTAAACAACTTTGGTGTCATCCGATAAAGTGCCAAGATCACTACAGTATAAACACGTACACTTTTACTTAGGTTACATCAATATCACTTCGTATAGTTTCACTTTAAACACTTTCGAAAAACTCCACATTACCCCGTATACCAACACTTACGAACAAGTTGGTGTGACCCCATAAACTATCACTTACCAACACTAATGACTACTTTGGCATCACCATATAAAATGTGACTTATGACCACATTGGTATCACTCCGTACACCTTTATTTACGACCACTCCCGCATCAACCGATATACTGCCAAGATCACTACAGTATAAACACGTACACTTTTACTTAGGTTACATCAATATCACTTCGTATAGTTTCACCTTAAACACTTTCGGAAAACTCCACATTACCCCGAATACTAACACTTACAACCACGTTGGTGTGACCCCATAAACTATAAACACGAAGACTTTTACTTAGGTTAAATCAATATCACTTTAAAATCACTTTCGGAACACTTTACATTACACCGTATACCGTATACCAACCACGTTGGTGTAACCCCATAAACTATCACTTACCAACATTAATGACTACTTTGGCGTCACCATATAAAATGTGACTTATGACCACATTGGTATCACTCCGTACACCTTTATTTACGACCACTCCCGCGTCATCTGATAAACTGCCAAGATAACTACAGTATAAACACGTATACTTTTACTTAGGTTAAAGCAATATCATTTCGTATAGTTTCACCTTAAACACTTTCGGAAAACTCCACATTACACCGTATACCAACACTTACAACCACGTTGGTGTGACCCCATAAACTATCACTTACCATTACTAATGACTACTTTGGCATCACCATATAAAATGTGACTTATGACCACATTGGTATCACTCCGCACTCCTTTATATACGACCACTCCCGCGTCATCCAATAAAGTGCCAAGATCACTACAGTATAAACACGTACACTTTTACTTAGGTTACATCAATATCACTTCGTATAGTTTCACTTTAAACACTTTCGAAAAACTCCACATTACCCCGTATACCAACACTTACGAACAAGTTGGTGTGACCCCATAAACTATCACTTACCAACACTAATGACTACTTTGGCATCACCATATAAAATGTGACTTATGACCACATTGGTATCACTCCGTACACCTTTATTTACGACCACTCCCGCATCAACCGATATACTGCCAAGATCACTACAGTATAAACACGTACACTTTTACTTAGGTTACATCAATATCACTTCGTATAGTTTCACCTTAAACACTTTCGGAAAACTCCACATTACCCCGAATACTAACACTTACAACCACGTTGGTGTGACCCCATAAACTATAAACACGAAGACTTTTACTTAGGTTAAATCAATATCACTTCAAAATCACTTTCGGAACACTTTACATTACACCGTATACCGTATACCACCACGTTGGTGTGACCCCATAAACTATCACTTACCAACATTAATGACTACTTTGGCGTCACCATATAAAATGTGACTTATGACCACATTGGTATCACTCCGTACACCTTTATTTAAGACCACTCCCGCGTCATCCGATAAACTGCCAAGATCACTACAGTATAAACACGTACACTTTTACTTAGGTTACATCAATATCACTTCGTATAGTTTCACCTTAAACACTTTCGGAAAACTCCACATTACACCGTATACCAACACTTACAACCACGTTGGTGTGACCCCATAAACTATAAACACGAAGACTTTTACTTAGGTTAAATCAATATCACTTCAAAATCACTTTCGGAACACTTCACATTACACCGTATACCGTATACCAACCACGTTGGTGTGACCCCATAAACTATCACTTACCAACATTAATGACTACTTTGGCGTCACCATATAAAATTTGACTTATGACTACATTTGTATCACTCCGTACACCTTTATTTACGTCCACTCCCGCGTCATCTGATAAACTGCCAAGATAACTACAGTATAAACACGTATACTTTTACTTAGGTTAAATCAATATCATTTCGTATAGTTTTACCTTAAACACTTTCGGAAAACTCCACATTACACCGTATACCAACACTTACAACCACGTTGGTGTGACCCCATAAATTATCACTTACCAACACTAATGACTACTTTGGCATCACCATACAAAATGTGACTTATGACCACATTGGTATCACTCCGCACACCTTTATTTACGACCACTCCCGCGTCATCCGATAAACTGCCAAGATATCTACAGTATAAACACGTACACTTTTACTTAGGTTAAATCAATATCACTTCAAAATCACTTTCGGAAAACTTCACATTACACCGTATACCGTATACCAACCACGTTGGTGTGACCCCATAAACTACCACTTACCAACATAAATGACTACTTTGGCGTCACCATATAAAATTTGACTTATGACCACATTGGTATCACTCCGTACACCTTTATTTACGACCACTCCTGCGTCATCCGATAGAGTGCCAAGATCTCTACAGTATTAACACGTACAATTTTACTTAGGTTAAATCAATATCACTTTAAAATCACTATTACTTACCAACACTAATCACTACTTTGGTATCACCATTAAATGTGACTTATGACCACATTGGTATCACTCCGCACATCTTTATTTACGACCACTCCCGCGTCATCCGATAAAGTGCCAAGATCACTACAGTATAAACACGTACACTTTTACTTGGGTTACATCAATATCACTTCGTATAGTTTCACCTTAAAAACTTTCGGAAAACTCCATATTACACCGTATACCAACACTTACAACCACGTTGGTGTGACCCCATAAACTATCACTTACCAACACTAATGACTACTTTGGCATCACCATATAAAATGTGACTTATGACCACATTGGTATCACTCCGTACACCTTTATTTACGACCACTCCCGCGTCATCCGATAAACTGCCAAGATCACTACAGTATAAACACGTACACTTTTACTTAGGTTACATTAATATCACTTAAACACTTTCGGAAAACTCCACATTACACCGTACCTATACCAACACTTACAACCACGTTGGTGTAACCCCATAAACTATCACTTACTGACACTAATGACTACTTTTGCATCACCATATAAAATGTAACTTATGACCACATTGGTATCACTCCGCACACCTTTATTTACGACCACTCCCGCGTCATCTGATAAACTGCCAAGATCACTACAGTATAAACACGTACAATTTTACTTAGGTTACATCAATATCACTTCGTATAGTTTCGGAAAACTTCACATTACACCGTATACCAACACTTACAACCACGTTGGTGTGACCATATAAACTATCACTTACCATTACTAATGACTACTTTGGCATCACCATATAAAATGTGACTTATGACCACATTGGTATCACTCCGCACTCCTTTATATACGACCACTCCCGCGTCATCCAATAAAGTGCCAAGATCACTACAGTATAAACACGTACACTTTTACTTAGGTTACATCAATATCACTTCGTATAGTTTCACTTTAAACACTTTCGGAAAACTCCACATTACCCCGTATACCAACACTTACGAACAAGTTGGTGTGACCCCATAAACTATCACTTACCATTACTAATGACTACTTTGGCATCACCATATAAAATGTGACTTATGACCACATTGGTATCATTCCGTACACCTTTATTTACGACCACTCCCGCGTCATCCGATAAACTGCCAAGATCACTACAGTATAAACACGTACACTTTTACTTAGGTTACATCATTATCACTTCGTATAGTTTCACCTTAAACATTTTCGGAAAACTCCACATTACACCGTATACCAACACTTAAACCACTTTGGTGTCACCCGATAAAGTGCCAAGATCACTACAGTATAAACACGTACACTTTTACTTAGGTTAAATCAATATCACTTCAAAATCACTATTACTTACCAACACTAATGACTACTTTGGCATCACCATATAAAATGTGACTTATGACCACATTGGTATCACTCCGTACACTTTTATTTACGACCACTCCCGCGTCATCCGATAAACTGCCAGGATCACAACAGTATAAACACGTACACTTTTACTTAGGTTACATCAATATCACTTCGTATAGTTTCGGAAAACTCCACATTACACCGTATACCAACACTTACAACCACGTTGGTGTGACCCCATAAACTATCACTTACCAACACTAATGACTACTTTGGCATCACCATAAAATGTGACTTATGACCACATTGGTATCACTCCGCACACCTTTATTTACGACCACTTCCGCGTCATCTGATAAACTGCCAAGATCACTACAGTATAAACACGTACACTTTTACTTAGGTTAAATCAATATCATTTCGTATAGTTTCACCTTAAACACTTTCGGAAAACTCCACATTACACGGTATACCAACACTTACAACCACGTTGGTGTGACCATATAAACTATCACTTACCAACACTAATGACCACTTTGGCATCACCATATAAAATGTGAGTTATGACCACATTGGTATCACTCCGCACTCCTTTATATACGACCACTCCCGCGTCATCCAATAAAGTGCCAAGATCACTACAGTATAAACACGTACACTTTTACTTAGGTTACATCAATATCACTTCGTATAGTTTCACTTTAAACACTTTCGGAAAACTCCACATTACCCCGTATACCAACACTTACGAACAAGTTGGTGTGACCCCATAAACTATCACTTACCAACACTAATGACTACTTTGGCATCACCATATAAAATGTGACTTATGACCACATTGGTATCACTCCGAACACCTTTATTTACGACCACTCCCGCGTCAACCGATATACTGCCAAGATCACTACAGTATAAACACGTACACTTTTACTTAGGTTACATCAATATCACTTCGTATGGTTTCGGAAAACTTCACATTACACCGTATACCAACACTTACAACCACGTTGGTGTGACCATATAAACTATCACTTACCATTACTAATGACTACTTTGGCATCACCATATAAAATGTGACTTATGACCACATTGGTATCACTCCGCACTCCTTTATATACGACCACTCCCGCGTCATCCAATAAAGTGCCAAGATCACTACAGTATAAACACGTACACTTTTACTTAGGTTACATCAATATCACTTCGTATAGTTTCACCTTAAACACTTTCGGAAAACTCCACATTACCCCGAATACCAACACTTACGACCACGTTGGTGTGACCCCATAAACTATCACTTACCAACACTAATGGCTACTTTGGCATCACCATATAAAATGTGACTTATGACCACATTGGTATCACTCCGTACACCTTTATTTACGACCACTCCCGCGTCATCCGATAAACTGCCAAGATCACTACAGTATAAACACGTACACTTTTACTTAGGTTAAATCAATATCACTTCAAAATCACTTTCGGAAAACTTCACATTACACCGTATACCGTATACCAACCACGTTGGTGTGACCCCATAAACTACCACTTACCAACATAAATGACTACTTTGGCGTCACCATATAAAATTTGACTTATGACCACATTTGTATCACTCCGTACACCTTTATTTACGTCCACTCCCGCGTCATCCGATAAACTGCCAAGATCACTACAGTATAAACACGTACACTTTTACTTAGGTTAAATCAATATCATTTCGTATAGTTTCACCTTAAACACTTTCGGAAAACTCCACATTACACCGTATACCAACACTTACAACCACGTTGGTGTGACCCCATAAACTATCACTTACCAACACTAATGACTACTTTGGCATCACCATATAAAATGTGACTTATGACCACATTTGTATCACTCCGTACACCTTTATTTACGGCCACTCTCGCGTCATCCGATAAAGTGCCAAGATCACTACAGTATAAAAACGTACACTTTTACTTAGGTTAAATCAATATCATTTCGTATAGTTTCACCTTAAACACTTTCGGAAAACTCCACATTACACCGTATACCAACACTTACAACCACGTTGGTGCGACCCCATAAACTATCACTTACCAACACTAATGACTACTTTGGCATCACCATAAAATGTGACTTATGACCACATTGGTATCACTCCGCACACCTTTATTTAAGACCACTCCCGCGTCATCCGATAAACTGCCAAGATAACTACAGTATAAACACGTATACTTTTACTTAGGTTAAATCAATATCACTTCGTATAGTTTCACCTTAAACACTTTCGGAAAACTCCACATTACACCGTATACCAACACTTACAACCACGTTGGTGTGACCCCATAAACTATAAACACGAAGACTTTTACTTAGGTTAAATCAATATCACTTCAAAATCACTTTCGGAACACTTCACATTACACCGTATACCGTATACCAACCACGTTGGTGTGACCCCATAAACTATCACTTACCAACATTAATGACTACTTTGGCGTCACCATATAAAATTTGACTTATGACTACATTTGTATCACTCCGTACACCTTTATTTACGTCCACTCCCGCGTCATCCGATAAACTGCCAAGATAACTACAGTATAAACACGTATACTTTTACTTAGGTTAAATCAATATCATTTCGTATAGTTTCACCTTAAACACTTTCGGAAAACTCCACATTACACCGTATACCAACACTTACAACCACGTTGGTGTGACCCCATAAACTATCACTTACCATTACTAATGACTACTTTGGCATCACCATATAAAATGTGACTTATGACCACATTGGTATCACTCCGCACTCCTTTATATACGACCACTCCCGCGTCATCCAATAAAGTGCCAAGATCACTACAGTATAAACACGTACACTTTTACTTAGGTTACATCAATATCACTTCGTATAGTTTCACTTTAAACACTTTCGGAAAACTCCACATTACCCCGTATACCAACACTTACGAACAAGTTGGTGTGACCCCATAAACTATCACTTACCAACACTAATGACTACTTTGGCATCACCATATAAAATGTGACTTATGACCACATTGGTATCACTCCGTACACCTTTATTTACGACCACTCCCGCATCAACCGATATACTGCCAAGATCACTACAGTATAAACACGTACACTTTTACTTAGGTTACATCAATATCACTTCGTATAGTTTCACCTTAAACACTTTCGGAAAACTCCACATTACCCCGAATACTAACACTTACAACCACGTTGGTGTGACCCCATAAACTATAAACACGAAGACTTTTACTTAGGTTAAATCAATATCACTTCAAAATCACTTTCGGAACACTTTACATAACACCGTATACCGTATACCAACCACGTTGGTGTGACCCCATAAACTATCACTTACCAACATTAATGACTACTTTGGCGTCACCATATAAAATGTGACTTATGACCACATTGGTATCACTCCGTACACTTTTATTTACGACCACTCCCGCGTCATCTGATAAACTGCCAAGATCACTACAGTATAAACACGTACAATTTTATTTAGGTTACATCAATATCACTTCGTATAGTTTCGGAAAACTCCACATTACACCGTATACCAACACTTACAACCACGTTGGTGTGACCATATAAACTATCACTTACCAACACTAATGACCATTTTGGCATCACCATATAAAATGTGAGTTATGACCACATTGGTATCACTCCGCACACCTTTATTTATGACCACTCCCGCGTCATCCAATAAAGTGCCAAGATCACTACAGTATAAACAAGTACAGTTTTAGTTAGGTAACATCAATATCACTTCGTATAGTTTCACCTTAAACACTTTCGAAAAACTCCACATTACCCCGTATACCAACACTTACGAACAAGTTGGTGTAACCCCATAAACTATCACTTACCATTACTAATGACTACTTTGACATCAACATATAAAATGTGACTTATGACCACATTGGTATCACTCCGTACACCATTATTTACGACCACTCCCGCGTCATCCGATAAACTGCCAAGATCACTACAGTATAAACACGTACACTTTTACTTAGGTTACATCAATATCACTTCGTATAGTTTCACCTTAAACACTTTCGGAAAACTCCACAGTACACCGTATACCAACACTTACAACCACGTTGGTGTGACCCCATAAACTATCACCAACACTAATGACTACTTTGGCATCACCATAAAATGTGACTTATGACCACATTGGTATCACTCCGCACACCTTTATTTACGTCCACTCCCGCGTCATCCGATAAAGTGCCAAGATCACTACAGCAAAAACACGTACACTTTTACTTAGGTTACATCAATATCACTTCGTATAGTTTCACCTTAAATACTTTCGAAAAACTCCACATTACACGGTATACCAACACTTACAACCACTTTGGTGTCATCCGATAAACTGCCAAGATCACTACAGTATAAACACGTACACTTTTACTTAGGTTACATCAATATCACTTCGTATAGTTTCACCTTAAACACTTTCGGAAAACTCCACATTACACCGTATACCAACACTTACAACCACGTTGGTGTGACCCCATAAATTATCACTTACCAACACTAATGACTACTTTGGCATCACCATTAAATGTGACTTATGACCACATTGGTATCACTCCGCACACCTTTATTTACGACCACTCCCGCGTCATCTGATAAACTGCCAAGATCACTACAGTATAAACACGTAGACTTTTACTTAGGTTAAATCAATATCACTTCAAAATCACTTTCGGAAAACTTCACATTACACCGTATACCGTATACCAACCACGGTGGTGTGACCCCATAAACTATCACGTACCAACATTAATGACTACTTTGCGTCACCATATAAAATTTGACTTACGACCACATTGGTAACCCTCCGTACACCTTTATTTACGACCACTCCTGCGTCATCCGATAGAGTGCCAAGATCTCTACAGTATAAACACGTACAATTTTACTTAGGTTAAATCAATATCACTTTAAAATCACTATTACTTACCAACACTAATCACTACTTTGGTATCACCATACAAAATGTGACTTATGACCACATTGGTATCACTCCGCACACCTTTATTTACGACCACTCCCGCGTCATCCGATAAAGTGCCAAGATCACTACAGTATAAACACGTACACTTTTACTTAGGTTACATCAATATCACTTCGTATAGTTTCACCTTAAACACTTTCGGAAAACTCCACATTACACCGTATACCAACACTTACAACCACGTTGGTGTGACCCCATAAATTATCACTTACCAACACTAATGACTACTTTGGCATCACCATAAAATGTGACTTATGACCACATTGGTATCACTCCGCACACCTTTATTTACGTCCACTCCCGCGTCATCCGATAAAGTGCCAAGATCACTACAGCAAAAACACGTACACTTTTACTTAGGTTACATCAATATCACTTTGTATAGTTTCACCTTAAACATTTTTGGAAAACTCCACATTACACCGTATACCAACACTTAAACCACTTTGGTGTCATCCGATAAACTGCCAAGATCACTACAGCATAAACACGTACACTTTTACTTAGGTTACATCAATATCACTTCGTATAGTTTCACCTTAAACACTTTCGGAAAACTCCACAGTACACCGTATACCAACACTTACAACCACGTTGGTGTGACCCCATAAACTATCACCAACACTAATGACTACTTTGGCATCACCATAAAATGTGACTTATGACCACATTGGTATCACTCCGCACACCTTTATTTACGTCCACTCCCGCGTCATCCGATAAAGTGCCAAGATCACTACAGCAAAAACACGTACACTTTTACTTAGGTTACATCAATATCACTTTGTATAGTTTCACCTTAAACATTTTCGGAAAACTCCACATTACACCGTATACCAACACTTAAACCACTTTGGTGTCATCCGATAAACTGCCAAGATCACTACAGTATAAACACGTACACTTTTACTTAGGTTACATCAATATCACTTCGTATAGTTTCACCTTAAACACTTTCGGAAAACTCCACAGTACACCGTATACCAACACTTACAACCACGTTGGAGTGACCCCATAAACTATCACTTACCAACACTAATGACTACTTTGGCATCACCATAAAATGTGACTTATGACCACATTGGTATCACTCCGTACACCTTTATTTACGACCACTCCCGCGTCATCCGATAAACTGCCAAGATCACTACAGTATAAACACGTACACTTTTACTTAGGTTAAATCAATATCACTTCAAAATCACTATCACTTACCAACACTAATGACTACTTTGGCATCACCATACAAAATGTGACTTATGACCACATTGGTATCACTCAGTACACCTTTATTTACGACCACTCCCGCGTCATCCGATAAACTGCCAAGATCACTACAGTATAAACACGTAGACTTTTACTTAGGTTAAATCAATATCACTTCGTATAGTCACCTTAAACACTTTCGGAAAACTCCACATTACCCCGAATACCAACACTTACGACCACGTTGGTGTGACCCCATAAACTATCACTTACCAACACTAATGACTACTTTGGCATAATCATAAAATGTGACTTATGACCACATTGGTATCACTCCGCACACCTTTATTTACGACCACTCCCGCGTCATCCGATAAACTGCCAAGATCACTACAGTATAAACACGTACACTTTTACTTAGGTTACATCAATATCACTTCGTATAGTTTCACCTTAAACACTTTCGGAAAACTCCACCTTACACCGTATACCAACACTTACAACCACGTTGGTGTGACCCCATAAACTATCACTTACCAACACTAATGACTACTTTGGCATCACCATAAAATGTGACTTATGACCACATTGGTATCACTTCGTACACCTTTATTTAGGGCCACTCCCGCGTCATCCGATAAAGTGCCAAGATCACTACAGTATAAACTCGTACACTTTTACTTAGGTTACATTAATATCACTTCGTATAGTTTCACCTTGAACACTTTCGGAAAACTCTACATTAACCTTCGTATTAAAGAGTTATTTTTTGAGAACAATTTACAATTAAATAATTTATATAATTATAAAGTGTGGAGTGAATATTAATATAATAATAAAGTAAATCAGTCTGGTTCACAAGGTTACCCACCGAATATGACAAATATCATATTTTTAGATTAAAAAAATTGCAATAGTTATAAGCAATAAAGTACAAAAAAGGAGGAGTTTAGTTTTTTTTAATATCTCCAAAAATATTCAAGATTGTCGAAATATCAAAAAAATTAAAAATATTAAATTTGCTAAAAGAAGTTCCCTCTCCTGGAGCTCTCGTGGAGCTCTTCTTATTTAGGGGTTATGCAAAAAACAATTTTTAAAGTTTATTCGGTCTGTTTTATGCATGGATCGTACTTGAAAATGAGTACTCAATATGTAATAGTAGATTTTTTATATTATCTGTGTAAAATGATTTTTTTTAATGACGTCTGATATAATATTAATTCTCTGGAATATGCCATTAAATCACAAAATACAAAATTAAAAGTAGATATATGTTATGTAAAATATATTAAGAAATATTTAACGTTTCTGATCGAGAATTATTGGAGAATTTATGTTAAAAGAATTGTTAAATTATTATTCCAAGAAATGAAAATATTTATGATAAGTAATCAATTAATAATTGAATCTGTAAAAAATAAATCCTATAAAAAGTAATACTTCATGTTTATTTTGTGAATTATTTTGGCAGTGAAATGTGATCTTCCTCGGTTAAAAAAAGTCTTTTTAAAAGGTGAACAAAAAAAAACTTCAATAAATATGCAAGATTTGGATAGTTGTAATTGTTTACTTACCAAAATTTAAACTTTATTAAAATATTTGATTCAGCCGTAAATTAGACCAATAACAATATAAAATAGATGTTTCATATTTACCAGAAGGTTTTAAATAACTATTAACAGGTAACAATAGGGATTTAGGTAATAAAACTGAACAAAATAAATACTAAATGGGTAATAAACAGGTATAAGCTGTGTAATTATTATTTTAAAGTAGCAGTAGTTGTGTGATATGTTAGTTTATTGATTGTACTTTAGTGACTAGTGATTATTATTTTATTTTATAAACAATATGGTGTTTACTAAAAAGATGAAAAGAGGATGCTTAAGACCTACACGCCTACACTCTAGAACCGCAAGCGGTTCTGGAGAATGCCGATTTTAGGCTCTACTACGACAGATATCATGGTGGTGGATAAAAAAGCTAACACAATTCTTTTGGTAGATGTCGCTGTAACAAATACTAACAACGTCATAGATAAGTACAAGGATAAAATTACAAAGTACACCCATCTTGTGATTGAACTTGGGCAGATGTGGCATGCAAAGAAGGTAGAGGTGGTACGACTAATCGTATCGTCGACAGGTCTTATTCCCAGAAATCTGCATGGCAGCCTAAACAAACTGGGCCTTCATAAGAATACGTACATTGATATGCAGACCGCAGTTATTTTGAACACATGTCACACTGTCCGTAAATTTCTAAATATGTGATCATTGAGCCTGATCCCATTTGCGTTCTCGCTAGGGATAGGTGAGTATTACCAGCAAATGCTGAGTGAAAGCAAACGTCTTTTGAAAATAATAATAATAATAATAATAATAATAATAATAATAATAATAATAATAATAATAATAATAATAATAATAATAATAATAATAATAATAATAATAATAACGCAGGAAATCTAAACCGAGCCATTAATACATATGCCGTACCTGTGTTGACCTATTCTTTCGGTATTTTACAATGGACAAAAACCGAATTAGAAGATATTCAGAGAACAACCCGAACTATGATGACAAAGTACAGATGTCACCATCCAACATCGTCAGTGCTTAGAACAACACTACCGAGAAAGGAGGGAGGAAGAGCTTTATGCGATATAGTAAATCTACATAACAAACAGATAAATAGATTACGAGACTTCTTTATTACAAAATCACTGTCATCTAATTTACATAAGTCTGTCATAGGAGCAGATAAGAAATACTCGCCTCTAAATTTAGCAGACCCTCATATGGACTTGGAAATAACAACAGATGCTGAAAAACAAGTAAAATGGGCCCAAAAAGCTCTACATGGTCGACATCATCACGACCTAAACCAACCACACATTGATAAAATTGCATCAAATAGGTGGCTTGCTGACGGTACCCTGTTCCCAGAGACTGAAGGATTTATGATGGCCATTCAGGATCAAGTAATTAATACGAACAACTACAAAAAATTTGTTATCAGGGACCCAACTATTACAACGGACAAGTGTAGAAGGTGCCAACAAACATCGGAAACCATACAACACATCACATCAGAATGTTCAACCATAGCCAACACGGATTATTTACGCAGGCACAACCAGCTGTGTAATATTATCCACCAGAAACTGGCTAACAAATATGGACTGCTAAATACCTATACACCCTATTACAAATACAATCCACAGGCAGTGCTCGAGAATGCAGATTTTAGACTCTACTACGATAGGTCCATTATCACCGATAGACAGGTGACGAATAATCGACCCGACATTGTAGTAGTGGATAAGAAAGCTAAATCGGTGCTGTTAGTCGATGTTGCAGTTCCAAACAATAACAACGTTTTGGATAAGTATAATGAAAAGATGGCAAAGTACACCGATCTTGCCATAGAAGTGGGACAGATGTGGGATGCAGGAAAAGTGGAGGTGGTACCGATCATCGTATCATCAACTGGACTCATTCCCAAAAGTCTTGAAGATAGTCTTAAAAAACTTGATCTTCATAAAAACACTTTTATTGACTTGCAAAAAGCGGCAATTTTAAACACATGTCACACTGTTAGGAAATTTTTAAATATGTAAATTTTAAGCCTAATCCCATTTGCGTTTACGCTCGGGATAGGTAAATATTACCAGCGAAAGCTGAGTAAGTGCATAAGTCTTTTGATAATAATAATAATAATAATAATAATAATAATAATAATAATAATAATAATAATAATAATAATAATAATAATAATAATAATAATAATAATAATAATAATAATAATAATAATAATAATAATAATAATAATAATAATTACATTTATAACATTAAGAATAATAAAAAACTCTTCGTTTTACCAAAACTTCCAATATTTATTTAAAAAATGACAGCCGTTTCGCTAGACTTAGCATCGTCAGATTGACATTGATGTTTATTAGGTAGTTATAAGGCTAGACCAAGTATGGTAATAATAAGACATAACAATATTAAAGCCTAGATGTTATGAGCTCTAAGGGATTATCCTGGATGTACTTCCCTCTAAGATCAGTATAACTGTGCAATGATATAGAAAAACCAGGAAAAAACTATATCATGCTGATCTTTACAATAACTTAATATATTTTTGTTACAATTACGTCTTATCTATGTATAAAATGAAGACTCAATCAAAGCAAACACTTTAAAAGTGGAGAACTTCCCAGATTTATTTGTTCATTAACAACTTTAAATGGACTAGTTTAGTAGGATCATATTAATCAAAATGATAGCAATATATATTTAGGATAAGATACCTACTTACTTATATTGGTATTCATTTTGCAAGTAATTTTTCTTATTTCGTAAAATTCAGCAATAAATAATTAGTAAGTTTTAAACGTAGCGCCAACTAATAACCAATAATGAAGTGTGTTTAAAAGTCAACGTTGTCACATTTTAGCTACGTTCGTTTCAAGTATTCTCAAAGAACTGGCGGCACAAAACACCGTGTTCTGTGACTAACTGATTGTACCAGTTGACAAGATATATGACAGGAGAGAAAATCGTGTTTATCTGTAATAAACAAACAAGACCCCTATTCTTGACGGTGATAGAATAGAACAGCCAATAGAAAGTGGGCGTGGTTCTATTGAAAATGCCAAAACGGTATTCTTGAGATTCGTTCTCTCACTGTACCGATAGAAGGGTTGCTCCCCGAGAGAACAATTACTTCTATTGGTTATTTTGGAAGGAACCGCTATAACACCAAGAGAAGGAGTTAGGGATTTTTATTTTCGAACCAAAAATAGTATGGAAGTAATTTCTTACATAAACCAAACACAACCAAACAACAAATTAAACTAACGAAAATGACAGAATATTTTGTTTAGTGTTTTACTCCTTATTTGATAAAGTGTCAATCAGAGAACAAAAATATCGATATGTTTATCTCTTTTTAATGACAACAAATAAGAGAGAGAGATACGTTTCTCGGTTAATATTAAAGCATATCGACAACATCGCAAATTTTCTACCAATCTTATTGAAACACGTCACTTACCACTTATGACGTATGTAACCATTAAATTTAAATTTCAAAAGCCGATTATGGCTAGAGGATTAATTTTATAAAAAAATTATTTGTAGAGTTGAACCACTAAAAACCTATTTTATAAGATGCAAATATAAAAAAAATCACTAAACTAGTCCATTGTGGATCTGCTAGATGTCTTTTTATTTCAAGTTCTTCAAGGAAATCTAAATTTTGTTTTTTATCACAAATATTTGGATGTCATTGGTGTGTATGAGTGAGGTTGGATGTTCAAGTAGGTGTTTTGCATAATTTGACTTATCTGGTTGTTTTAATCTATATGCTCTTAAATGTTCGTTAAATCTTACTTCAAAATTTCTTTGTGTTTGACCTATATATAGAAATGTTACACTTACGAGAATGTGTCTTTTAAAAAAGAAATTTATTTACTATTTAAACTTGCCGAAAAATAAACTAGCGGAACTTTTCACAATGATTTATTTAGAATTATAACAATACTAAGATAAAAGCAAAAAGAACCATAAAAATCATGTTACAGTGTAATTTATAAACTTTTAATGCTGATGCGGCTTCTTTGGAAGTAGCGTTCACATTTCTCCTCCCTCCTTTAGATTGTCCTTCGTCCTCGAAGTGGCTTCTTCAAGAAATTCTTGTAAAACTTGGATTTGAGCGGGCTTTAATTTTGGTCCAAAAAGGATTTTGCAAATTCTTTTCTTCTTTTTCAAACAGATAATTACTAAAAAGGCTAAAACAAATATTATTAGTACAAATGAGGTGATGCTGAGGCCCGTAGAAATTGGTGGTAAGACTTCCGTTTCTTCTATGGGTTGTAGATGACCATGTGTTTCTGGTATTGTTAATTTTTCAATTTCCAATTTATGTTGTGGCAATAATTTAATAGGAACAATATCTGGTAACGATATTTCGTGAATTGTCTTCTTATTGAAAATAACATTGTCTATTGTAACTGGGTTATCGGACATTAAAATACTACTTGATTTTACTAGCTGATCTTGAATTTTTGTTGGATTAATGATACCCAACAAGATTGCTTTATTAGTTTCTCTGTAGAAGTTTTCTGTTACTATGGTTTTCGTACAGTTTTGGACGTTTGGTAGTTGGCATCTGGATTTTACAGGTTTGGCACAAATCATGTATTCTGCTTCTCCCTTGCATTCTTCATACCATTTGTTATTGGCGTAAAATGACGTGGGCGGTAGAATCATAACGTGATCAATGTTAGGTACAGGATAAATTCTATGGGTAAGGAAGGTATTGGTATAGAAAATTGGAATTTTTATAATTATGAGCATTGTTTTTGGAGTAACACAAATTATGGTTTTTGAATATTCTATTAGTTCATAAGGATGTTCATCGGAAATAAAAAGAGATTTTCTGGAATAAATTTTTATAAGTTCTGCTTTTAAACTTTCTAATTCATTTAAAGTAAATAATTCGATATTTGAAAGATTTAAGTATGATAAAGTGATAGTTCGAATCAGTTTCAATAAAAACTCATTAACTAAATTAAGATTAATAACTTCATTATGAAGAGCAACGTATCCGTCAAAATCAGCTGATAGTTTATTAAGAGCAGCTGAAAGTATAAAGGTATTGTTATTAATTTTATCTACCAATTTATTGAATCTCGTATCAATCGACTTGCCAAAAGATATTTGGTTATTAAATTTTCTTATAATTTCGTTCTGTTTTAATTCTATTGCGGTCACATGTGTTTTAAGTAAGTCTAGGTCAGTGTCGTCTGGATTACCTGTCACGTATTTTATTGCAGTGCCTAGAAAGTTGAATAAACCTTTTTCTGTTTACGTGTAATTTTATGTAAGTTATCTCGTGCTTCGCTAAGTAAATGATTAAATTGAGAATATATCGACGAAAGGGGACTTTTATTAAGAGGTATTTCAAAATAGTTATTTGGATCTAAGGTTAAAATTTCTTCTAATTTGTCTAAATCAATGTGTAATATATGTCTGTGAAAGTGGGAAATTTCTCTAGAAATTCCGATTTCTTCGGCGTAATATCCGTTATTAGGAATCTCATGGATACTGAGAGGATGTCCCAGGCATAGGATTGTCCTCCTGTAAAGAATTTACATTTTCAGAATTTTTATTATCTTTTATTTTACGAATTCTTTTAACATATTTTAGGTGTGTACTAGTTTCATTTTGCTTGTTTGTTTTACCTGAAATTTTTGTTTCCTTTTGATCTTTTGATTGTATTTTTAGTATAAGGAGCTTGCATTTTTGCTTTATGTTTTTTCTTTGTAACGTACAGGGTTTGATCGGGATTAATTTCGGGTATAGGTTCGGCATTTTGATTTTGCCTATCAAGTATTTGTTGTCGTTTTTCGACTTGCTTTTGATATAGGCTTGCTAGGAAAGGTTGTAGTTCGTCTTTATGTTTCTGGTTGTACGTTTCATACAGGGGAAGGTCAAAATTAAAATGTATTTCTTCGGCATAAGGCCCATACAGAATTGAAAAAGGTGAGAAATTTGTAGCACTGTGTATTGATTGGTTATAGATTAATATAGCGTGGGTAAATATATCGTCGAGAGCATCATGAGGATTTTGTTCCTGTAAGGTTCTAAGTTTTTCAATTAGTGTTGAATGAAATCGTTCCACGGGAGAGTTAGAAGAAGAATTATTAACGGTAGTGAAGTGTATTTCGATTTTGTGAAGTCTTAGGAACTCTTTAATAACTGCAGAATTGAATTCTGTTCCGCTATCACAAACTATTTTCCTTGGATAGTTGTGATGGGAAAAATAATGCCTTAATTTACTTAAAATTGAAATAGATGTTTTGTCTTGTACTTTATAACATTGTGCATATTTTGAAAAAGAATCGACTATTGTTAAATAAATATTTTTGTTACAATGAAATAGATCTATATGTAAAATGTCGAACGGTTTTTGCCCTAGTAAAGGCCCTAGTTGGGGTAACTTATATGGGTGTCGTTCGTACTTGTTTTTCAAGCAAATATCACATTGATTAATATAATCAGAAATGGTAGTTTGCATTGATGGCCAATAAAATGTTGATTTTAAATGTTTATAGGTTTCGACAATTCCGTTGTGATTGTCGGTGTGATAAGTTTTAACACATTGTATTTGTTTTTCTTTTTCTTCGATATCTGTTAAAATTTTGTCACAAAATATAGCCTTGACTGATGAATTTATGTTATCTTTAAAATAATTACAAATAAAAGGTCTAAAATCGTAAGGTACTTTTATAGCAAATTTTTGACTAGGTTTTAAAATTTGTTTGAATGCATCTAAAATTTCTGATTTCCAATTTGCAGTTACTGTTATTAAGTATCTATGTTTATTAAATATTTTTTTATAGGTTATTTCGTAATTTGAAGAATTGGATGTAATAATAATTTGATTTGTTGATAAATTAATAGGTTCTTCTGAAATTTGAATTCCGACTATTGGATGCTCATTATCAGTATGTTGAGTATTTTTTGATGATTGCATTCTGTCAAATTCGTCTAAAAATCGTCTGCGTCAAATTCAGTTTCGTCAGGAGGTTCTGCAACATTTGAACTTATAGCGTCTAAGGCGTTAATTTGTACACGGGAAAGAGCGTCAGCTACCTGATTTTCTTTACCTTTTTTATACTTAACTTCAAAATTATAATCTTCGAGTTTAAGTCGCCAGCGGGCTAAACGAGAGGTGGGGTCTTTAATTTTATAAATCCACACTAAAGGATTATGATCGGTTTCTACAATAAATTTTTGGGAGTATAAATAGGGACGAAAGTGTTTACATGAGTCGATTATAGCTAATAGCTCTTTTTCCACTGTTGAGTAATTTTGTTCAGCGGAATTTAGTGTGCGAGAGTAGTATGCAATAGGGTGATTGTCTTGCGACAAAACAGAACCAATGGCTATGTTTGAGGCGTCGGTAGTAAGGGTAAATGTTTTAGAGAAGTCAGGGTATTTAAGAACTGGAGCATTACAAAGTAGTTGTTTACATTTATTAAAACATTCTATGTATTGAGAGTTGTTAATGTCTATTACTGCACCCTTACGAGTACATCTGGAAAAAGGAGAAGTAATTCTCGCAAAATTGGGAATAAATCGGCGATAATAGCCAATAAGTCCTAGGAAAGATTTGATTTCTTTGACAGTTTTTGGTAATGGATACTTTTGAATTGCTTCTAATTTAGATGGGTTTGGTTTTATTCCTTGTGGGGTAACAACGTGACCGAGAAAGGCAACTTCCTTAGTTAAAAATTCGGATTTATTTAACTGAACTTTAAGATTAGTTTTTCTGAAAACTTCGAAAATTTGGGCTATATGAACGAGGTGTTCATGCAATGATTTAGAAAAAATAATGACATCGTCCATATAGACGAAACAAGATTTGTAAAGATATGGTCTAAGAATATTATCCATTAACTTTTCGAAAGTAGCGGGGGCATTTTTTAGTCCGAAAGGTGTTCTTAAAAATTCGAAATGGCCATGGGGAACAGAAAAAGCGGTCTTTTCTATGGAATTTGGGTGAACTTCAATCTGGTGAAAACCTTGAGCAAGATCGAGGGTAGTAAAATAGGTGGCTTTGCCTAGATTATCCAAGATTTCGTCAATTTTTGGTAAAGGGTATTTGTCGTCTATTGTATTTTCGTTGAGTTTGCGATAGTCAATGACCATACGGAATTTCTTTTCACCGGATGCGTCTGTCTTTTTCGGTACTATCCAAACTGGGGCAGAATAAGGAGATATAGAAGGTCTAATTATCTTATTGTCTAATAGTTTATTGATTTGTCTAGAAATTTCTTCTTGCATTGCCTTAGGATGACGAAATCCTCTAACGTATATAGGGTGTTCATCTCGAGTTCTAATTTCATGTTTTATTTCTGAAGTAAATGTCAAGTCAGATTTTTCGTCGTAAAAAATGTCTTTATATTTTTTGCAAAGATTTAAAATTTTTTCTTTTTCTTCGGGATTTAAATGTTGAGTTCTTATCATCGTGGGATCAAAATTCGCGGGACCGTTTGATATTTCATAATTGTCTAGACGTTCAACATGTACAGGATCAAGTTGTAACGGACTAGGTAATATGATGTTTTCTACATAACCGTCTGTAGCTGTGTGAATAGATTGAGGAATTTTTATGTTATTAATTTCTATTTCCGGTAGTAGTATATCACCGTGTGATATGTTCACAGGAATTTTATTGCATAAGGTAAAAAATGGAATTATTAAATTATATTTTCTTAAAGTTAAAGTTTTGTTTTCATAATCAATTAAAGAATTTAAACGTTCTAAATCTATATTTCCAAGTAATATATCAAAATCTTTACTCCAATCAGCAATTCGTGCATTGATTGGCTCGTCAATACCAATTTCACTAAATAAAGGAGTCTTAATATTAAAGAAATGTTTATGAGTTATTTTCATTGAAGTTAGAAAAAATGGTTTTTCGTATTTATGTGACTGATTAAAATATTTGGAAGCTCTTGGAGAGATAATACTATCCGATCCTCCGGAATCAATTAAAACTTTTAAACCTGTTTTTGGCAGAATAAAATAAGGTAATTGGGGATAGTTTCTAATGTTATTTAAAATTATTGAGGAGGCGGATCGTTGGTCGGGCTTAACTGAAAATCCTGACAGTTGATATCTTCATTATTATCATAAGTGATTTCAGAAAATTCGGGGTCCTCGGTGGAGTTTACATTAAAATGATGAGTTCTTCTCGTAGAAATACTCATGGGTTCGTTTCTAGAATTAATAGTTTGAACACCACTCATGGGAGTTTGATGAGAGTTATTCTGAGAATTAATGGGGTTTCTTTGATTCTGGGAACGATTTAAAGCTGGAGAATAATTGTTTCTGTAGTTATTGGGGCGAAAGTTATTTCTGAAAGAGTTTACATTGTTTGGAACATTATTTTGAAATGGGGAGAAATTTGATTGAGGATGATTTGAGATATTTTGTGGAGAATTATTGCGGAAAATGTTGGGTCTGACATTTGAGAAATTCGATTGAGGATGATTTGTGGTATTTTGTGTAAAATTATTGCGGAAGATGTTGGGCTTGCCATTTGAGGTGTTAGGTCTCATTGTGGGTGAATTTTGTTTTTTATTTTGTTGACTCTTTAAAAAGTTCATATATTGTTGTTGATTTTTGTGATTATCATAAGCAATACATTTTTGAAGAGCTTCTTCTAATGTGGCTACTTGGAAATGAGATAAATATTCACAATAAGGTTCGTTAACACCCGTGCAAAATGTTCTAAGTGCTATGTTTTTAAAATATGGTGTTTTAAAATGAGCAGTTGGTTCATTGTCATTTAGCGTGATATGTTGTAATAAGTCATTTAAATTATTGCAAACTCTTTGATGGTATTGATCGTAAGATTCGTTAAATTTTTGAACCGTTGTTGATAGTTGCGTAACTAAAATATCTTCGGAGCGTCTGTCTCCGTATTTACTTAATAAAGCTGGTTTAATATCTGTCCATATAGTTTTATTTGAATAGTTTAAAAATCTCGGGGCTCACCTTTAATGCGAGATACAATATTGGCATTTAAAATAAATTCTTGAGATGCAGTTAAGTTTTGACCAGCAAAAATGCAATTAAATTATCAACTGATTTTATAAATGTAGAAATATTATCATCTTGTTTAGAAAACTCTGGTAGAGTAGCACAAAGGCTGGAAATATCGCTATTACTTACAGACATTTCTTTACAATTAATGTTTCGAGATCTTTCAAAAATAAATTATTACTTGTATTTTGAGAAGAACGAGAACTATTTGTATTTTTGAAATTGTCAGAGGATAAACTGATGTCGGCAAATAATAAATGTAGGTTTTCGTCAGTAATTTCGTTAAAAATGCTCATAAGTAAGAAGGAAAATAAGGAATTGTACTTACAGTAGGATGATCACGAATGATGTCCTTTGCATGTCACTATTACTTGATTTTCACAGAGTTCGAGGAATCTTCGTTAAACAACTGAAGTTGACCAGGAAACGCGGATGTTTCTGTACGAAAATCCTGTTCGCAGCGCCAGAAATGTTACACTTACGAGAATGTGTCTTTTAAAAAAGAAATTTATTTACTATTTAAACTTGCCGAAAAATAAACTAGCGGAACTTTTCACAATGATTTATTTAGAATTATAACAATACTAAGATAAAAGCAAAAAGAACCATAAAATCATGTTACAGTGTAATTTATAAACTTTTAATGCTGATGCGGCTTCTTTGGAAGTAGCGTTCACATTTCTATATACAGCATTACACTTTGGACAATTAATTTTGTAAACACCAGATTTTTTTAATTTAGGTAATTTTGTTTTTACAATTAACAATTTTGTACCAATATTATTTTGTGTTTTAAATGATATTAATGCTGATGTTGCCGAAGATATTATTTTTGAAATTTTATTATTATTATTAATAGTTCCACAATATGTAATATTTTTATAACTTTTAATTTCTTTAGTTTGTTTAGGAAATATTAGGATTAGTGACACTTTCTGTTCTTTCTTATTAATTAATTTATTTATCAAATGAATTGGGTAGCCATTAGATGTAGCTATTTGTTTTATGATATCAATTTCTTTATCAAAGTTAATTTTGTGTATCATAGAATTATAAGCTGCTAATTTATGTGTTATAGGATGATTTGAATTATACGGTATGGTTACATCAGTTTGTGTTGGTTTTCTGTATATTGAATAATTTAGTAAATTATTAACTTTTTCAATTTTTAAATCTAGAAAATTAATTGAATTATTTTCTTCAACTTCTAAAGTAAAATTAATTTTAGGATGCAAGGTATTAATATAATTAAAAAATATATCTAACTGTCGTTCGCTACCTACAAATCCTGCTAACACATCATCAACATATCTATACCAAAATACAATATTATTTTTATAACTAGAATTAAAGATTATATTTACTAAATTATCCATAAAAATATTTGCTAAAATTGGAGAAATGGGACTTCCCATTGGAAGACCCTCATTTTGAATATATACTTTGTTATCAAAAGTAAAATAATTTTGACTAATGCATACATTAAATAAGTCAATTATATCTGATATTATTCCTGGATGGATATTTCTTTCATCTAATAACTTTTTAACTAGAACTATACATTCTTTAGGAGGTATTTTAGAGAACATATTAGTTACATAAAATCAAACTATACCGTATAATTCAAATCATCCTATAACACATAAATTAGCAGCTTATAATTCTATGATACATAGGGCATTTTCAATTCCAATGAACAAAATTAACTTTGATGAAGAAATTTATATCATAAAACAAATAGCTACATCTAATGGCTACCCAATTCATTTGATAAATAAATTAATTAATAAGAAAGAACAGAAAGTGTCACTAAACCTAATATTTCCTAAACAAACTAAAGAAATTAAAAGTTATAAAAATATTACATATTGTGGAACTATTAATAATAATAATAAAATTTCAAAAATAATATCTTCGGCAACATCAGCATTAATATCATTTAAAACACAAAATAATATTGGTACAAAATTGTTAAATGTAAAAACAAAATTACCTAAATTAAAAAAATCTGGTGTTTACAAAATTAATTGTCCAAAGTGTAATGCTGTATATATAGGTCAAACACAAAGAAATTTTGAAGTAAGATTTAACGAACATTTAAGAGCATATAGATTAAAACAACCAGATAAGTCAAATTATGCAAAACACCTACTTGAACATCCAACCTCACTCTTACACATCAATGACATCCAAATACTACACACTTGTAATAAAAAACAAAATTTAGATTTCCTTGAAGAACTCGAAATAAAAAGACATCTAACAGATCCACAATTTAAAGTTGTTAATGAACAAATAAATCTGGGAAGTTCTCCACTTTTAAAGTGTTTGCTTTGATTGAGTCTTCATTTTATACATAGATAAGACGTAATTGTAACACAAATATATTAAGTTATTGTAAAGATCAGCATGATATAGTTTTTTCCTGGTTTTTCTATATCATTGCACAGTTATACTGATCTTAGAGGGAAGTACATCCAGGATAATCCCTTAGGGCTCATAACATCTAGGCTTTAATATTGTTATGTCTTATTACTTCCATACTTGGTCTAGCCTTATAACTACCTAATAAACATCAGGTACCTAGCTACAAATAAACAAAATTTAACTTCAATATGTCAATCTGACGATGCTAAGTCTAGCGAAACGGCTGTCATTATAGTTAAGAAAGCAATTTTTTAAATAAATATTGGAAGTTTTGGTAAAACGAAGAGTTTTTCATTATTCTTAATAAGATGGACTTCCAAAAAGTAAGGGTTAGTACAATCAATTTAACAATTATAATAGTTTCTCTTATGTACTGCTGTCGTTGTTTGGGGTTTCAGGTAATATTGGTTATACATTTTTAAATACCCGGTATAACATAATAAAACTTTACATTGTTATGATGTGGAAGTGATGGAGATTTCGAATTTAAAATAAAATTCAGGGTGTTCCATTTAAAAAAAATAAGTTTGGTGTGCCACCATCTTATGGACCACCCTGTAAGATTGTAACTAATTTTAAAATGTGGAGTTTAAAGCTGCTTATAATTTCTGTCAATAACTTCTTTTGTTATTTTTACTATAACAGGCCTACTGAGCTTCCTCACACTAATCAATCACCCTGTATAACAGAAAACAGAACAGAAAAAAAAAGTTATTTTAAAACACATACATACAGACAGCTCTAGGCAATAAAGTGATAAAATATCTGTCCAGATTTAGTTATAAATTTCTATTCGTCTGATTTTAAATTAGGTAAAGTTAATAAATGGTTATTTGGAAATCTTGATTCTGATGATGGTGTCGGATATGATAATGCTATACGTACATTAGAGGGAAATCAAAAGAAATTAATTCATGAAACAAATTTACAAACTTCACATTACCAAAAATTAATAGATCATTATAATAAATTATTATAGTATAAATTATATAGTACATGACAGAATAACTAGTTTAGAAAGCTATATCGTCGGCTTAACATGCAAATGTCGTAAGTCCACAATTGGTCAAAAATAGACTTGAAATGTTGTAAGTCCCAAAAAAACCAAAAAAAAAACTTTTTTTGTTAATTATTTTCCATAATTTGGTAAATTAGATATGTTTAAACATTTGGTAAAAGTTTTTGTTTAAAAAAATTTAATATACCAATATATATAGGAAGTTTTTTAGCTCTCCTGTAAAATTTACAATTTAGGACTTACTACATTTACATGTTAAGCCGACGATATTACTTTTTAAGGTACTATAAGTCAAATTAATCTAGATTGCCAAAGTATGATTACATTTATAGATAATATTGAAAATGCTCAAAATTAAATTCACTTCATAATACAATAATATCGAGTCAAGAAATTTTAGATATGATTAATTATTTACATGAAATTTATAAACAGGACGAAATTCCTCAATTTAATTAGCATATAAAGACAGGAATACATTCAGTTTAGGATTATGAAGATTATTAAGAGATATTTAAGATTTAAACTTTTGTACTTTCTTCTGTATTGTATAATTTGTAAAAGTTTGTTTTTAAAAAAGTGTTTAAAGTTTATAATAAACATAATTCAAGAGTCATGATCTAAAAATTCCAATCGGAGTTCATCACTCATCCTCAATATACACATTCAATTATAATTTTAGTACTGTAAAATGACCACATAGTAGCAAATAAAGAATTTCCTAGTTGGATTATTATGTCATGTTTTTTTTCACTAAAGTACCCCTCCATTGGGGTTGCTTCGTCATAGTACAGGCATTTTAAAAAAAAAATCTCTTCTCCAAAAAATAGCACTAGTAATTTTTTGAACTGTGAATTATTACACTACATACATTTTTATAACGACCAAAACTTTGACAATAACAAAGTAGGTTAAAAATTTCAGAGTCAGGTTAGTAAACGTGACAAATCATCCCCACTCTTCCCTAGTCGCCGTGGTGTGGTGGTCAAGTGCGCAAGTATTCCGGCGTGAAACTGTAGGTCCCAATTATCTGTGTCGAGAATTCTTGAAGTAACTTTCTTAATATTAGTAGTCCACGCCTGTCATGATTGCCTGTCCAGAACACACGCACTCGCAACCGTGTAAATGACACATAAGCGTTTGTGAACGTTTGGTGTTTGTGGAAGTTTGCCAAGCGAAGCAAGCATGTAAATGTAGCATTATGTTATATTCAGAACAATAAACAACTAAAAGGTTGAATTAACTTCCACTATTTATTCTTTAAATACTTTAAATGAACTTTCACATAGTAAGGGTTAGTACCATAAATTTCATAATGTTATATGTTCGGGGGAATGAACATGAATTCTCTTAGTTCGGGGTTGTAACCGTTGTGGGTACAATCTTGGCAAAAACATGACAATTTCCGGCGTACAAACATCATAGGCGTGACACCAAAAATCATAGCGGTAACAACTTATAAAAATTTGTTAAAATGAAAATATATTCTGTATGTAAAAATTTAGCTAAACATTTAACTTGGTGTATATTAATTTAGGTATATCTTTACTTTTAAATTCATGTTTCACTGTTTTTTCAACCAGTAATTATAATTGTAACTATTAGCATCTAAATATATCTTAATTGTAATTTTCAAGTTAAATAAAAGGTTTCAAAAATAAAGTTTAAAGTTTCCATTCTAAAAGTGGCACAGTAAGTAGAATACTTGGAATCTAAACGTATCGAAAGCGTAGATTTTCGTTTTAACGATTGACTGAGTATCAGAACTTACGGAGCTAGAAACTTTGTGTAAATGGAAGTAAAGAGTGGCTTCTAGAACTTCAGGATCCCAGTGTGTGGTACACCGAAGCAGCCATAGCAACAAAGAGAGCCTGTTGACGAGAATTAGAACGAATATTTCCCTCATGTATAATATATGTCATAAGAGGAATGCAATTATCGAAAAATTACAGCGGTAATTGCACTGCGAAAACATCCCGTCGTCATGACACCAAGCGAAAACATCCCGTCGTCATGACAACAACACTGACTGACAATACTGATAAATGTCAGATATACTTCAAAAAGTGAAAAAATGTTTATTCGTGAAATATTCCATTGAATTACACTCGTGCATAAAAATGACCGGATAATTTTACATTCAAGCGTGTTATCTATAAAAATTGCACTCCGTTTTTTTCACATTTTGTAAAAGAGCCGTCCTCCTTCGGAGTCGGGCTCTTTCGCCAAAATATGAAAAAAATCTCGTGCAATTTTTAGATAACACGCTTTCTTGCAAAATTATCGGTAATTTTTATGCACTTGTGCAATTATAACCGAAAATTGCCCAATTTTGTAGAGATATTCATCTGAGGCGGACAAAAATTGCCGAAGTGGAGTGTCTCTATAGGAATGCTTGAATTAATCCTCATTTTATTACTGTAATTACAATTTTATGTCTAAAGTTGAATTATCAAAAATCCTTAAAAATTTAAATATTCAATTTTTAACTGACTCGCAAAATTTATATCAAAGTTTGATAAATAAAAGTATACATAATACTAATTAAGTTATGGCCGAATTTAAAGCAGAATACATAAATTGCGTACCGACATTTGACGGTAATCCTAATGAACTAAATAAATATTTAAGTGTCTGTAAAATTTACAAATTCGATCAACCAAATGTTTTTTAAAATGTATATTTAATAAATTGCTTAATTTCTAAACTAACTGGTAATGCAAGATTAGTAGTTAATATACGAAATGCTGATACTGAAGACGATTTAAAGGGTGTTTTAACCAGGAATTTTGTCCGTTTTAAACGAAACCGTTTAAAAAGCGGGTTCTTTTTAAAAACGTACCCGTTTTGTTAACGGGTTCTTAAAATGCGTAGCTTTAGTTTACCGTCCTCCCGAACCCTAAAATCAATTCCGCCCCAATGTATATTAGACACAACCTTACCCCCTACAACAGAACGTAACCGGAAACCCTGTCAAGACGGCTATAAATTAGCAAAACGCCACGGTTCGTTCCGTTTTTCATTTTTGATAACAATAAAACTCATTAATAATCAATCACCGCTCTGAATTTCATTAAAACCATAAATGTATTGTTTTTATTTCATTTTTGTTATTAAATATGGGACATTAATGTTGGAAAGCTTTTAAGCAAAAAGTAACTTTTTGAGGTAAAGCATATCGTCGTTGCACCTCCAAATTCCGCTATGTGTATTTTCTAAAACTTTTAAGGAACAACAAAAAACCTCGATTGCACATAGCGAGTTTTGATAAAGAAACATTATCATCAAAAGCCGCCATGTGATCTATGCAATAAGTTTGTAATTCTCTTTGTTACATAGCGGATTTTGAAAGACCTATTTTGATGCACTGTACATAGCTGGTTTTTTCTTTTATTGATTTTTGACAAAAATCATCATCACTTGGTACATAGCTTTCAGTCCATGTAAAAGTATATTCTGACTTCATTTATGCACATAACTCATTTTAGCCTAAATGTGCACATAGCGGAATTTGGAGGCGCAACGACGATATGCCGTCCTTTTTGACCTAAAAGCGAACCAACATCCATAACATTTTAAATCCTTCTGATCCACTTTACGACTTGAGGATTCAGCCCGCTACGCTAGTAGACTGCCCTCCTAAGCGCAAAGGGCGTAACTCAAAAATGGCTAGTTGTGGGAATTAAGCGTTATATAGCTTATGATTTCGCTATATTTTGGATATACCTCTTTTTTTACTTGTGTTTTAGAAGGCCTAGAACGATGAGATCCGGCCAAATTTGTTATTAAGGTTTATATGGACATATCAATCGCTTCTGGTCCTAGAGATGGCTCTGTCCACCTAATCAAATTTTGTTAAAATTTTAGAGATCTACCCAACCAGAATAATTTTGGGTAATAATAATAGTTTATATCTTTTCTAAAAGAGGCTACTAGTGTCGATAGATTTAAAGGGACAGGTACTTGAAGGTGTTACCATATTTCGAAATTAAATTGATATATATATAAATCGTTTGTAATGGAATGTTATTTGATATATCTTTATGAACAAAGGTATCTAGAGAAATGAAAAGTAGCTGGGATTAATTGTTGTTTTAGGATTTAAAATAAGTAAGAAATTAGTGACCTAAAAATGTTTAGCTTCGTGGAGCTCTTCTTATTTAGGTGTTATGCAAAAAACAATTTTTAAAGTTTATTCGGTCTGTTTTATGCATAGATCGTACTTGAAAATGCGTACTCAATATGTAATAGTAGATTTTTTTATATTATCTGCGTTAAATGATTTTTTTAATGACGTTTGATAAATATTAATCCTCTGGAATATGCCATTAAATCACGAAATACAAAATTAAAAGTACATATACGTTATGTAAAATATATTAAGAAATATTTAACGTTTCTAATCGAGAATTATTCGAGAATTTATGTTAAAAGAATTATTAAATTATTACTCCAAGAAATGAAAATATTTATGATAAATAATCAATTAATAATTGAATCTGTAAAAAATAAAACCTATAAAAAGTAATATTTCATGTTTATTTTGGCAGTGAAATGTTATCATCCTCGGTTAAAATATGAAATAGATGTTTCACATTTAAAGGTTTTAAATAACTATAAATAGGTAACAATAGGGATTTAGATAATAAAAATAAACAAAATAAATACTAAATGGTTAGTAAACAGGTATAAGCTGTGTAATTATGATTTCAAAGTAGCAGTAGTACTTGCAGTAGTTGTGTGATACGTTAGTTTATTGATTGTGCTTTAGTGATTATTATGTTATTTTATAAACAATATTGTGTTTACTAAAAAGATGAAAAGGGGATGCTTAAGACCTACACGCCTTATTATAAGTACCATCCGCAAGCGGTTCTGGAGAATGCCGATTTTAGACTTTACTATTATAACCGATAGACAAGTGACGAATAACCGGCCGTGGTGGTGGATGAAAAAGCTTTTGGTGGACAGCCTAACCAAACTGGGCCTTCTTCATAAGAATACGTACATTGATATGCAGAAGGCATGTCACATTGTCCGTAAATTTCTAAATAATCTAATCCCATTTGCGTTCTCGCTCGGTGAGTATTACCAGCAAATGCTGAGTGAAAGCAAACGTCTTTTGAAAATAATAATAATAATAATTACAATTATAATAGTTTCTCTTATGTACTGCTGTCGTTGTTTGGGGTATAGCGGGTAGAGCCTCTTTCTATTCGTGCCTTATGATTTACTAGGAGGTAATGTGGCTAGCACGCTTATTATTTATTACTCAAGATACTCATTTTCACAGATTTAGTCGACCTGGTTGCCAATATAAACTTAATAAAAATGTTCGGTCACCCCCGGGATTTAAAATGATAATGTTTGATTTTCCATTATTTGGTGTGTTTAATAAATTATTTTAATATTACCTTAATTTGTTTTATTTATTTCTTAGTTATAACAAAAAACTGACCAATAAATTTTGTATTTCGCCAAAGTAACTTCAATAAAAATTTTAAACTTAGTAGATGTCAACCTTATAAAAGTGGCCATTTTTTACCAAATATTAACTATCATAATTTTAGAATTTCAATAAGATAAAAAAGTAACGTTTTTTCAGAATTCTGTAAAAAATTCGTATAAATTATTCTTTAATCGTATTAATACTATTAAATTACAAGTGAAATATGTAATAGTTTGAAAACAAAAAACTGTCAATATACAGGGTGATTGATTAGTGTGAGGAATCTCAGTAGATCTGTTATAGTAAGAATTCCTAAAAAAAGTTATTAACAAAAATTGCAGGCAGTTTTAAACTCAACATTTTAAAATTAGTTACATTCTTACAGGGTGTTCCATAAGAAGGTGGCACACCAAACTTATGTTTGTTTAAATGGAACACCCTGTATTTTATTTTTAATTTGAAATATGCTTCACTTCCACATCACAACAATGCAAAGTTTTATTATGATACGATTTTCAGGTAATATTGGTTATAACTTTTTAAATACCCGGTATAACATAATAAAACTTTGCATTGTTGTTATGTGGAAGTGAAGCAGATTTCAAATTTATAATAAAATACAGGGTGTTCCATTTAAACAAACATAAGTTTGGTGTGCCACCATCTTATGAAACAACCTTTAAGATTGTAACTAATTTTAAAATGAGGAGTTTAAAGCTGCTTATAATTTTTTTCAATAATTTTTTTTTTGTAATTTTTGCTATAACAGGCCTACTGAGCTTCCTCACACTAAGCAATCACCCTGTATAACAGAAACATCATGTCGCTTTTGAAAAACTATAATTAAAAAATTCCTTTAACCTGACTCATAGATATTGAGAACTTAATTTTTACAGATGTTTTCATTACTTTAATTTTTATATCATTTTCATAGTCTTATTTAAATTTTATTATAGTTCTATTAAAAAATGACATTAAAAATATAGTGATTTTAAAACACATACACAGACAGCCCTCGGCAATAAAGTGATAAAATATCTGTCAAGTTTTAGTTATTAATTTCTATTCGTCTGTTTTTAGGAATTTTTTAAACTTCTATAGTCTGGTTCACAGTTATTATGCAGCATTACGTTTATGGACGACGGCGTTGCCATATCGGCATGTTCTTCGAATTTGGTTCCAACTGGCGCGGGAATATAACTTGCCATTGTGTTACTATTATGATTTAAATGTTGACTAAATTATTCATTTGAAAATTGTTTAGTGAGTAATTAAGAATATTTATAATTATGCTTTTAAATAAATTTTACCAATTTTTCAAACTTCTAGGTATTAAATTTTTAAACCGTAAATAAATAAAATTTATAAAGGGAAGATACACGTGTTACTTAATCAAGGTACAGCCAAAGACAAATGAAACGCACAAGGCAACCACCAAAATTCATAAAAATTCAACTAGTTTCATTTACTTATTATATGCCTGGCAACGCCGATGAAATGTATCGAGTACATCAATTGTGACCGTAATAACGTAGATATCTATTTGGAGGGGATAGCAGACGTTTCAACGATACATTTTGGCAAATTTGGTTTATTCCACAGTTTTAGTATTAGAAGTGACTATAATAATAATTATTGTTAATTATATATACTATAATAATAATTATTGTTATAGTCACTGGTATTAGTCTATGGTTAATTGTGCATATTTAGAGAACATTGGGCCGAATATTAAATAATAGTTTACGGTGTAGTTTTCATAGTTTCTAAAAGATTTTTACATATTCATTTTTTGGTTCAACTATTTTGCATTGTTATAACAATCAAAATTTTCGTTACCTGGGATTTAGTAAATAGATGTTGAGTTGAGGGTGTATCAATATTTACTCAATAGTAACTTATATTATAAACCTTATTCTATGATAGTAATTAATATAAACCGTAGGACGATAGTTAACTTTAACATTTTTGTGTTTGTGCTGGTGGAAATATGTCGAATATAAGTTTCGATATTTTTTATTTTTTCGACTTCTCGGTAATATTTGTTGGTTTTTCGATTTTGTCGATTTGTTTTATAGAATTAACTAGTGTAAAGATATTTTTGAGCAATTCGTCGGCTGTAGTTCCGATTAACTCCCATCAGAATTTCGCCTTGGTAATTTGGTATTAACACGGTAAATAGTTCTCGTGAAGCTCGATCGAAAAAAAGTTGTCTAATAGATGTGTGCATGCGCATACATATTGAAATAAATTAGTTTTAATTTTAAGCTACGAAAACGCTTCTTTTTGCCATTTCACTTTGAACTTTACTTGCATGAGTTTGTTTTATTTTTCTGCTCTCTTTTGATTGATATTTTTGTTTTAAAAAATATGTTAAGTTAAGTTAGGTTAGGTTAGGTTAGATGAAAAGATCATATCCGGGTATATGAGACAATTCGGCATAAAAAAACTCGCGTTTTTGTAGAAAAAATTCAATGCGCATGCGTAACTTCTGGACACGATTTTCGAATTCCGCATATTCGGAATAGTAGGTTAGTCATTTTTAGTAATGAAATTCCAATGGAAGTTAATCGGAACCTTCTCCAATTCGTCTTTATTGGTCACCGAATACGACAAAAAGTTACAACGTATATGAACTCTCTTAAAATAATTTAAAATGAGGTAACGAATTTTTTTGTTGTGAACATTATCCCGAGTCGAGGACGAGGGGTAATATAATTTCTGTAATCAGTTCATCAAGGAAATGTAGAAAATCCCAAAATGTTTACGGTGTTCCATGGGTTGACCATAGGGGGGAGCGGATTATATAATATGTATTGAAAATGAATTAAAACACTGTGACTTTCATTACTAACGTTTCGTTCCTGTGATTGGGAACTTTCTTAAAGTTTAATATAAAATTAAAATACATCGATCGTTTGCAATACAGACAATAAATTAAAAAAAAAAACAAATAAGTAATGTATAAATAAAATAATTTAAATAGTAATTAAAATAACATTTATATCAACATTAGTTGGTACTTGATTCATACAACGAGTTTTACGATATTATACATATAAACCTTAGAGTATTTATACTCGATATAAACCTTTTTTATACTAAGACCTGGTCACAATTCTATTCGCAGCGTTGCAGCATGAGGTCAGCAATTAATCCCACCTGAATCTAGTTGTGCGTTTCATTTGTCTTTGACTGTACTAGGTAAAATGTTTCTTTTAAGTTTATACCTACTAGGATGTCGACAAAATCACAAAAAATAATTATTGACAAAATGTTTTTTTACAATAGGAAACCTACATTCAAAGCCGACAAGGATCAATTTAAGATAACGAATTAAACGTAATTTCATTACGAGTTCAGAATATATGCTTTTAATTTTAATATTTTCTGCTAAATTAAAGAATAATCTGGCAACAATGTATTCTTGTTGACCCTAAATCTATTAAAATTTCAGTTTAAGTATTAAATACAGCGCTATCTGTGTAATACTCTAAAAAGTTTAGACTTAGATGGCAGCACCTTACAGAAACCAAATTAATTCAAATTGCAATAACTGTTTAATTAATTTTTTCAGCTTATCTATTAAAAAATTATTCATTTTTAGTAGTAGTGAATGTATTTAATTATAACTACTAAATGTATATCCCATAAAATTATATTCAAATTTATGATGTAAGTATACTTTTTTGGAATAAAAAATATATATTGCAATTGCATGACTTCTGCAAGTTCAAAAATTTTTTAAAAATTCACATATGTTTCAGAACCAAAACTAATTTATTTTATAAAAAATTGCGACTTTTTATGTTCTGGTTTCTTTGCATTATACTTGCAAAAAAATAGATTTTCCGATTTTTCTTGAAAACAAAACATACAACCTAAATGAAATTTTGGTAAAATAATACCTAAAGCTGAATACGTCTTCTCAAATTTTTTGAACTTGTAGATACTTTTTCCGGAGGTCCATATAAACCTTAAAGTGAACGACTAGGTCATTGGGGAGACAGTAAGAGTAAAATCCAAAATATGGCGAAAATAGAGATACGCCCTTTGGGCTTAAGGCGTCAATAGAGAGCAATATACCCGCTAGTATGAAAGTATAGTCCATAGTAGCAGTCCTTTTTATGGAGAAATATAGTCCATAGTAGCAGTCCTTTTTATGGAGAAATATAGTCCATAGTAGCAAACCCTTTGATGAAGAACCAATCACCAACAGCCAATACTCCAACTACAACATCAGTGAATTAACCGAGCCCACCTACAACCGAAGTATAAAAGATATTTCAATAACAGTTTGATTTATATACCCATGGACTATAAGTCTTAAGGGTGCAGCGTGTTCAGTTGATATTAAATGTAGTTTTTTTTTGCTTTCAAATTCAGTCTAATTACAAGGTATCTTTTTCACCTTAGTTTTTGTGTATTCGTTTGTTCGTAACTTTTAAAAGATAGAGGCGTCCTTAACCCTTATATACCACCAATCCTTTCTATAGTGGGCATTAACTTGGAGTCACTCTGAACCACTCCTTGAAAGAGTCTCTAAGCCGGATAAGGATACAACGGTAAACTTTATAACTTGACTTTTTATCTCCAACAATTCTGTTAACTTTCGCGTACTAACTTGCTTTAAGAGTGCGCTGCTTGCTAAAAAGGTATATAATAATTGCAATTCAGCTATTTTTATGAATTCTGTTAAATTAAGAAAGTTAAAACAAAAAGTATTGCATTAAACAAGCTTTAAAGCATAGTTTTATCTATTTACTTTACAAAATAAATTCTTATACTATATATGTATATGACTATAAATAGTACCCAAAAAATGCTGAATTGTAGGTACTTACAATGTTAAAACGGCTGAAATTATGGGAACTACTCAGTTGTACCAATTTTACCTGACTTAATCCGGTAGCGTAAAAGGTTATCCCTTTTTGAGGGTTCAGTTGTACCAAAATATTCCAGGTAGATAATTCCAATTAATTTCTGAATTTTTAGAAAATTAACGGATTTAAATTTTACTTAAGTATAGGATTACGGGAAAACCCTGACCTTCGGTGCATCCGGACACACCGAAGTAACTAGGTTGAGAAAGTAGTAGGGAGTAATGCATATTTTAGTTTTATATAAGTATCTAACCGAACCTAACCTAACCTAACCTAACCTAACCTTCATATTAATCCTTTAATCCCCTCTAGAAATTTTTTGGTACAACTGAGCTATCGCAAATGTTCAACTGAGTAACCCCGGAAATTATTTTATGATTTTATATTTCTTGGCACCTCCTTTTCTCAGGTAGAAAACCTGACATCACAAATTATCGTTCTATAACTATTCTCAGCATAATTCCCAAAATATTTGAAAGTACTATTACTGACTCTCTACTTATAACATCCCAACAATTGGGTTTCACTTCTAAAAGGTCTGCTGAATTGGGTTTACTCACATATATGTTGATTTTTTGGCTGATGCATTGGAGAAGGGTTTGCAAATTGATACTACTTACACTGATTTTTCCGAAGCTTATGACAGGGTCAATCATAAAATGGTTAGGTAGTTATCTATCGGATAGATTGCAAGTGGTTAGGGTTAATTATTACTATTCTCATACTTTTCCAGTGACTTCTGGAGTTCCCCAAGGGTCTCATCTGGGACCTTTATTATTTAACTTGTTTATTAATTACATAATGTATTGCTTTCAGGGCAGCAAAGCTCTATTATTTGCTGACGACCTCAAATGTTTTTAAATAATTAATAGTGATGATGATGCCTTGATGTTGCAATCTGATTTGGATAGCCTATCAGATTGGTGTGCAAACAGTGGTATGAACCTTAATGCATCCAAGTGTCATATTATGCATTTTTATCGAATACATCACCCAACAGCTTTTGATTACAGCATTAGTAATGTCAGTTTAAATTGTGTTTCGCAAATTGAAGGCCTTGGTGTTACATTAGACTCCTCACTCACGTATAAGTTTCATATTACTGTAGGTTTTTTCTTAATGTCTAAAGGTATTGCTGGGTTCAGTTGAACAAAAATGCCAATATGATCAATAATATTTAATTAAAATAGATGAACGGAAATTTGCGTGGGATTGTAACAAAACACAGTCCTCAAGTGGCGTCAGTATGGTTTACAGATTTGATTTGTACAACTTTAGATATCGTCTTAATTACTATGATTCGGTTAGTAATCGTATCGTGATCATACAAAATAATAATTCATCCCGTCTTGATGAATAATATTAAAATACGTCTTGCTTATCGTCTTCGTTGCATACGTCTTGATCGTCTTTAATACGTCTTTAAATCTCTCGATACGACTTACTCTTATGACTTCCCAATTACGACTAACCGAAAAGGTTCGCGTGTCTATGACACCCCTTACATCCAGTTTTGCATCTAGGCGGCACACAGCAAAGGTATTTTTTAGACGGGACAGTCCACTTAACAAAAATAACCGTTTTGTATTAAGGCTGGGCATTGGGAGTGAGAAAACGTCCCTAAAAAGAGAGCGAATAAGTATACCCGAGAGGTGCTGCCTCTTGCAATGACCCTACGCGATAAACGAAATAATATTACATTTATTCTTGGAGTATATCAGTTTCATTTAGAAATTTCAGGGCTGGATTAATTTTAAAACAAACATGTTTGATTCTGTTGAATATGAATTGGCTATTTGTATTTACATTAAAACGATATTAATTTATAGATTTTACACAATATTTTTATTTATATATGTTTTTTTTCTCAAATCAAAATTATAAATAGAATATTTATTGGGGTATTATTTTTTAAAAAGGCAATCATTCAAGTTTTTCAAGTGTAAAATGTTATCATTTGTTTATCTTAACTAAGCAATAACGAGTAGGTAAGGACCGAACAGCGAAGGAAAATATTTAAAAACTCACGATATACATATTCATATATGGCAATATATTGAAAAGCTCTTTAAAAGGGAAAAAAGAAGAAAACAAAAATTAAAATTTACCAAAAAGCAGTTGAGCAGATTATTTTAAAAATCTTAAGTGTTTAAATATATTCGGTTACCATTACCTATACATATTCATAAAAAACTGAAATAGGTTCCAAAAGTTCAAAGTAAACTTACTGGAAAAACTAAAATGGTCAAAAATTCGATTAACAAGTTTTTTAGTAAAGAAATTTAAGAAAATGATGCGTAAACCTAAAATAAATGTGTAGCAGCAGTAACTACCAGTTCATTTTAAAAAATTAAAAGGAACTAAGTTTTACCTTTTAAATGGATTAAAAAATTACACGATTAATAGATCCACTAAGAACTAATATTCGACCTTTTTATGTTTTTTTTACTTATTAATCCAAAAATCTAGTAAAGGACTCCAGTAAAACTCCAATAGTAGTAAACATCGTCCAAAGATATTCTAAGATATATTCTATGGACGCGATAGTGGCGATATTTTGCTTAATATAACATGGAAAGTCATTGAAAAATATTGAAAGTTTTCAGGAAAAAACTTACGAAAATATTTCTCCTATTATAAAAATTGATCAACGGATTATAGGAACTTGATATCAGAGAAAGGAAATGCACGTAGATTAGAGAATATGCTTGTTTTGAATTTTAATAATTATTGTATACAGGATGGTATAGGAAACATATTTTTTAAAGATTTTTCCAATGCAGAATTCTCCCTCCCATATGGCAATAAAGATTATTTACTTTCATTGTTTACAAGAGTTCGAATATACTATACAATCAAATTTGTAAACCGACAAATAAAAGATCAACCTTTAAAAAATAACATCCGAAATAAAAAATTTTTGCAAAATATGTAATAATTGAAAACAATGATAATAGTAAGAGTTTGAGATTATGGATGTCGATATCATTAGTTTTTATGAAATAATTGAAGGTTTTATTGCACGAAAATTGTTACTTTATTTTAGAATAGAGTAAGCAAGTCTACCTGAGTTTTATTATTGTGTTCGAGTACCCTTATTCTTACTACAAAGATAAACCCTTACAAGGTTTGCAACATGTTTACCAAATGTTAAAATAAATGGAAACTTTCACTTTTTCAATCAAAATAATCTTAACTATTAACTATTTTAACAGAGATAAACTTACATGAAATCAACATATTTCAAGATAAGCAAATAAAGAGCCTTAAACATTGTGTCTTTTCTCTGAATTCCCATTTTAAGTATTTTACCCTTTTACCTGTCCCAATTTAAGCAATCAGGTAATTAATGTTAGTTATTACAACGAAAAGTTTCTTCATTGTTGTTATTAGAATATTATATGTATATGTAATAATCGCAATAAAAGATAATACAAAAATATAAATAATGAATGTGATCAAAACACCCCACGCTTAACCCTCGTAGACACACTTTCGAATAAACATACCCCATTGACCCTCGTATAACGTATTTCTGCTATTGTACCGATGATTTACGACCGCTCACAAAAAAGCGGCAACTGTTATAATACAAGTTAAAACATAAATTATAAATTAATTAATTATTATAAATATTGATAACACAATTATTGCAATTATTCAAATTAATTCCCGACGAATTCGTAAACTGACTTTGACTTGTTGGGAATTACTGATAATAGAGCATTACCAGCTGCCTCTTCAATATCGCTTGGTAGCTCTTCAGAACTTGAATCATTTATTTTTTAAATAAAACTAAAAATATATCAATTTCTCTAAAAGCCTTCCGTCTACGCTTTTTACAAAATGTCAAACTGACAACTAACTTGAAGTAACAGCAACAAACTAATTGGTTTATAAAAAGTTGACAGTTACTTGGGACACTTAAACGTCACTCACTAGATTAATACATTATATTAGTGCAAAAATTCTTACGGTTTTCATAAATAAAACTGGCTATAAAATCAGACGGATTTTGATAAACTTGAATTTTTGTTTTATTTTATGGGGTTTCAGAAATAGCAAAACTTTTTATCAAGAATGACATTTTCCACTAACACTAATAGGTATTTAAACATTTTTCACCTTTAGGATACCCCATCCTTGGACACGCTGTATATTAGTATTAATATTATAGTAAGTATATTAAATTAAATAAAGATTTGCTAAATTCCTAATGCGGACCTGATAAACAAGATTTAATAGATGTTCTATCACAACGCCCTCCATTAGACAATGCTCACACTAATTTAGGAATAATTTATCCTTTTATATGTGATAAAGAGTTGCCTAAATTTGTAAAAAAATGGCACCATTTCTGATTTCTTAAAAATTACTTTCAAAGAGCTTTTAAGGAAAAAAACGAATTTATTGTAATTTTTAAAAACACTGACTTATGAGTAGATATACCATCTATTCAAAGAAGAAATATTTTAAAAATCATATCACGTTTAAGTGAGATATTAATCATTTTATGAAATGTAAAAATAGACATATTTCGGGAATTTTTTCTGGATGATTCCTTGTACTCTCAAGCTACAAAATTCTTTATTGAATAACTTTATATATCTAGTATACTACTGATTTTTTTCAATTTTCATTGCCTTATAGTTTTTGCTAAAAGCTCTTTGAAAGGACGTCGCGTTTGCCTATATTAAATACACTGCCAATGCCCGGCCTTAAAACTATTTAAATCGAACTATAAAAGAGGTAATATTTAATTACAAAAATAATCTTATCCTACATTACTACTGTTGTTCAGAAATCTATGAAGATGTTGGGCTTTCTAAAGGGAACCACTTGTGATATTACTAACATCAGTGCTTTTAAGTACCGTTATTGTTCTCTAGTCAGAACACACCTTGGTTATTGTTCTCCAGGATGGTCTCCGCATTACATTATTTATAAAGGTAAACTAGAATCAGTTCAGCATAATTTTTTAAGATACATTGCCTTTAAGATGCGTCCATCGTTATATTTTAGAGCTTTTATTAAACATCCCTACCCTACAGATTCGCAGAAAGCAAAGAGATCTCATACAGCTTTTGAATATAATTAATGGAATCTGTAATAGTCCCTCTCTGGGATCTTTGAAATTTTTGTTAGGTTAGTTTTTTCCGAAACTTTTACCTTTTTTTGAAATTTGTGCATAAATGCTACGATGAATTTTGTTTAATTTTGAAAAAAAAAATTTAAATTTTTCTAAACTTCAGGTGAGTTCCTTAGAACCAATTTAGACCTCTTAGCCCTCGGATGTTAGTCCAGGTCTTAGTTTAGTGTCCTTCTCATTAGTGGGTTCGTATGACAAGTGAATTCATTAATTTGCTCCTGGTTTCTTAGTCGGATTTGGTGGCTGATGGAGTCCACCATTAAGTCACGTCTGATGTTAGAATTGCGTAGAAACGAGGGGGCTCCAGTGATCAGTTTTATTCTGCACAGTCTCAAGTCTACGGAAGTGAGTGATGGCAGTCTGGCCACAGACTGTCGAAGCGTAAGTCATTTGAGGAAGTATAGCGTCAGTTTGTCTTAAATTCAATTTAATGTCTTTTGTTATGAAGGGCTAAAGTACACACTTTGAAACGTTCGCTTTTCTTACTATATGTTTAATATGTGAATGCCATGTCAACTTTCTGTTAAACATAACACCCAAATATTTAACTTGATTTTTCCATTGTAGAATCAAATCGTTCAACATAAAGTCGACATTTGGTCGATCGCGTTTTTAACTAAAATTTATTAATTGCGATTATTCCGCATTAATCTTGATCTTCCATTTTTCGGCCCATTCTATATAGGCATCGGTCGTTTTTTGAAGGTATTCTACGCTCTTGGGGAGTTTCCAAGAGCCTGATAAAATCGCGGTATCATCCGCAAATGTAAAGACTTTGGTAAGGTCCAATACACTCAGGGAGGTCTGCCGTATACATATTGTATAAAATAGGAGAGAGAACCGAACCTTTAGGAACTCCAGCTTCAATTTTCCTTATCGGTGAAATAGAAAATCTGACTTTAAATTGAAATGTTCGTGATTTGAGGAAAAGATTTCATTAGTTTTAGCAAACCCGAATGAAAATTTGCTGATTTTAATTTATAAATTAGCCTTTCATGCCAAACTTTGTCAAAGGCTTTTTCTATGTATAGAAAAAGCGCGATACATGTTCGATTAGAAGTCCAGTGATCAAAGATGTTTTCAGTCAATCTTATACCCGTATTATGGTCGCTGCGTTAAATAATTTAAGCTCTGTAACCTTCAAAGTTACAGAATTTAAGAATTTTGCAATTAGGGTCATTCTGTATAATTACATTTTTCTTTAAATGCCTCTGTAAGCTTACAGAAAGCGAAATGTCACCGTAACCTTAAATATTAAATTATTATTTCGCAGTTACCAAGTTAATATAATGGATTTTATGCCTTTATTTATATATTTAATGCCAATAAAGATAATAATAGGTATGAATAAAATTCTAAAAAAAAAAAATAAATAAATAAATCTGTACCAGTTCATTCATTTTAGAAAATCGCTTAAGAATAGAAAGACGCGTTTTGAGGGATAACGAAAATCCGTTCGAAATATCGCAGTCAATTTTTAAAAAAATTTATCGTCTTTCCCAACCAATTATTATTGAAGAAATAATTGAACCGATACGTCAACATGTAGGTAGTCTTATTAAGAAAACAAGATTCAATTCCATTTCATTTAAAGATATTAGCAGCAATAATTCTTTGCTAATGGATCTGACCAAAAAGCTGTGGAAAATTCTCATTTAAATTGTATGAGCCAATCTGCTATATCTAAGGCAATAAACAAAGTTAGCAGGTTAATTACTATACATCTGGCACATATTTGGATCAAACTTCCAGCATTAAGGGAAGACAAAGAAAAAAGCAAAAAGGATTTTATACCAAATGGGGCATGAGAGGTAATATTGGAGCCGTTGATGGGACTCATATAAAAATCATAGTTCCTCCTTTAACAGATGAAGAACATCAACCTCATCTTTATATCAACCGTAAGGGTAGACACTCAATTAATATGATGTTGGTTTGCGACTCTGTTTTATATCGGCGTTAAATGCTAGATACCCCAGATCTGTACACGACGCTGCTATTTGGTAGATGTCAGATTTACAAAGATTATTTTTTTTATAAAAATTAATCACAGCACAAGCTTTTTAACTAACAAATAAGAATACTAGTAATATCACAATAAATTTGATTTAAATTTTAGGTTAGAATACATTCACGAAGTTAGTTACAGAACAGAATATAATTTTAAATTTAACGGACCATAATAACAAAAATATAAATTCTTTATCTATCCCACTTATAGATGTATGTAACGTTAAATTCTTTATATTTTACAGTGATGACCATAATACGGGCATTAGCGCCTGCTGCTCACAGGAGTGTTCAGCTCTAAAACCAAACTGGTAGTCAGGGATTATGTGTTTTTCGTCGTTCTCATCTATGATTCTATCGAGAACAACTCTCTCGATAACTTTGGAAATTGAACTCCGAAGACTGGTATATGGTTTTGAGGGAAAAGCGGATTTTTCCGGGGTTTTTCTATTAAAATAATGATGGCGTTCTTCCATCTGTTGGGAAATTTTTGTGTTTTTAAAATGGTGTTGGTGATATTTGCCAAAAATTTGAAATAGCTGTAAGGCAGCTGCTTAAGCTGGAGATTTACAATATTATCTTCTCCTGGAGCTTTTTTCGTTTTTAGTCTGAAAATAATGTTTTGAATTTCTGTGATTGTGGTCGGGCGTATTGCCTTAAAAGGCAGTGTTTCAATGTCGCGTTCTATTACATGTTCGACTTCAGTTTCCCATTCGATGTCGTCGTCTGGGTTCCTGTTTGGCGAGAACTGGAACTCTAGGGAGTCCGCAAAAGTGGAAGCTTTGTCATGGTCTGTGTAGACCAGACCTGAAGTTCCCTGCAGGGGGTCGTTGGTTTTGTTCTTCAGTTTTAGCCTTTTTCTCAGTGCCCACAGTGGATTTAAATCATTACAATCGCTAATCGTTTGTAGGGTCTCAGCCCACCGGTCGTTTCAAAGTTTTTCCAGTTCTCATTTGACTTGATTTGTTAGCTGATTAGCCCTGTTTTTATCTAATCTGTTCATCGTTAACTGAGCCGTTTTCCTGGCTCTATTTTTAACTCTGATTAGATGTTTAATCCCAGGAGGGATTGAAACTGGGTTCGATGTTGGAGATAATTTGGATGAAGTACTCCGAAATAACGCTCTTTTCAATTTATTTGTAATTTGGACTATTTCTTTATCTAGGTCATTCATGTTGTTAAGCAAAGGGAGAGGTCGGTTGATGTTCGAAAGTATTTCAGAGTATTTGGTCCAATTTACTCGATATCGTGTTGCGTGCATCAGATTCGGCTGCCAGTTCTCCAATTCTAAAAGAATCGGATTGTGGTCCAAACTGAGTTTCGCTTTCGCCTCAATTTGGAAGTTCACTATGAGTTTTTTAATACAAAAATATCGAGTACATCTGGGATCCCTGTACCAAAATGAGTCGGTTCGTCAGGACCAGCAACTAGGTAATCGTGTCGAGTCGAATGTGCATTTAGAGTTTTCCCTTTTTTATTTGTTCGCCTTGAATTCCAATTCGTATGTTTGGTGTCGCCTCCTATGATGGTGTTTTGGTCGCGGGGTAAAATTTTGTCTTAAGTCAATGTCAATGTCTATCTGCGGTTCCGCCGTTTCTACCTGTCAGTCTGTCTGTTCGGTAACAAAAGTAATTTGGAATTGAAAAACCAACTACCGGTTTGAGCCGCGATTCAGAGATGAGAATTATGTCGATGGAGTGAGATTCTAGAAAGTCAGTCAATTCGTCTTTTTTGCTTGAAATGCCACAGGCATTCCAAGCCGCTATCTTTAAAGAGTCGGGTGTTCTTTTATTTTAGGAGGGTTTTCTTTAATTCTGATACCATCTGCTTTAGTTTAGCAGACAGTATGGATCGAATTTCAGAAAGAGCCTCTTTCAATTTGGTCGAAGGTGACGAGTTTTTGGTGGGTTTTGGGGCGCTATTGGGTGTTTTTGTCATCTGTGCGTATGACTTTGGTTTGTTGTGTGATTTTCCAGTCTTAGTCGTTTTTTGAATTGTCGTTTTGAACTAAGGACATTCTCTGTAGCTAGCTGGATGATCCCTCCGCAGTTAGCGCAGCAATCTGGGGTATCTGGAGATTTTTTGCACTCCGAACTCAAATGATCCAGTCCACATTTCACACAACGGACCTCCAGATGACAGTTCCTTTGGGTGTGCCCAACAAAATTCAATCTGTTCTATTTTGTGATTGGTGCACAACGATTTGGCCATTTTTCTCTTGTTACCGAGATCCCAATGATGACACTTAAAATTAGTATACCCTGTAATACTTTGATTATTTACTAAAAAGACTATTTTTAAAGGAATAGATAGAACATTTCAATTTATTTATATTTTTGTTAAATAAATATATTGTTTTAGAAATACTTCACGAGATCTTCAAAATAATGAATCACAGATGCCAAGCTGTTCCACATTTATTCCGGATAAAAATGTAAAAAGGGACTTAAGTACATAAAATAAGTTGAGATTTGAGTCAAAAATAACTTTTAAATGTAATATGTGCCAACTTACCAAAACAGTTTCGACGTGTCCGAAAAGTCCAGAAAAACTAGATGTTAATACGACAGCAGTTGGTGCTGCAATAAATGCAGGGTCTGGATATAATCAGCTAAAAAAATAACTGAAGGAATTGGCATTCTTTGTATGAGTTTTACACTTTATAAAAAAGTACACAACACTGTTTGCGATGCATGGAGATGCGTGGTTATCTATGAAGCAGGCTGCTGAAGAAGAGGCAAAATTAGCTGTGGAATGTGGTAGCGTAGATTCGGATGGAATTCCCATAACAGTAATATGTGACGGTAGTTGGGCTAAACGTTCCTATCGCAGTGGAGCTAAGGAACTAACTATAATTTTTTATCTGGAGTAGCTGTAATTGCCGGAGCTCAAAATATTTGTGTTGTGTTTGTCAACGAGCCAGCAATTTAAATCAGCTTCCTGCAGAACATACATGTTATAAAAACTGGACGGGTTCATCAACGAGTATGGAAGCAGCTATAATCGCAGAAGGTTTTTGTTCGAGTATGAATATGCATAATTTAAATTTTTTGTACTAACCCTTACTTTTTGGTCCATCTTATTACGAATAATAAACTCTTAGTTTTAACTCTAAACTTTCAAGTTTAATTGAGAAAATTTGTTTTAAAATTACAATTTCAGCTGTTTCGGTAAAAAACTAGCATCATCAGATTGACATCTTTTTTCAATTAAACTTGTAAGTTGAGTTAAAACGAAGATTTTTTTATTATTCTTATCCATAATTTAATTTATAATAAAATGATTGCCGATGGTGACAGTAGCTGCTATAAAAAAATTTTAGATTGTCGTCCTTATAAAAATGTAATAGTTCAGAAAATTGAATGTATTAACCATTTACTGTGGAATTATTGCAATAAGCTCAAAAAAGCGTCTAAAACAAAAGTTGTGCCGAGATCCGTAAGAAATATTTTGACAAAAAATATATTAAAATATCGGGTTGCAATAGTGAAAGGCTGTAAAATACATAAAAACACAACAAGTCACTGAAGAAGATAAAATCGATCTACTTAAAAAAATATTCTTAATATCACCAGTCATATTTTCGAAACTACATAGAATTACAATATTCCTGTGTAAAAACTTAACCTGATGAAAACAATTTTATGGTTGACTTCCGACATTTTGGGCTAGAAGAAAAAATAATGGATGCATTACGGTTTTTGGCCAGACATTCCCGAAGTTTACTGGAACAATTTAACGCACAAATAGCTATAAAAGTGGGAGAAAAAAGAATAAATTACATTCAAAGAAGTTGTTACCAAGCCAGGTGCTTTTCAGCTGTGGTTTTTAAAAATACAAAAAAAACCGCTTTGTAATTTACACAAATATCTTACAAACAATAGTCCAGACAATACAATTCAAAAATTGGAGGAAAAAAAAACAAGAAAATTAACATATAGAAGAAAACAATTATTTTCTCAGAAGAATGAAACTAATGCAAGCTATGTAGTCTGGTCGAGAAGTCATTTAAATCGGATTTGGGTTACACCGATCCTAAAAATCTGATTTTGGTGACAATCGATTCGAAATGACAAACAGAACAATGTTCTTGAATATCAAAATACGTTTTAAAAAATTTCCTATTGTTATTAACAATTTAGGATTTAATATTAATTTTAATATTATATATAATTTAATATTAATTAATTTAATTATTTTGCTAATAACTCATAAACTATAATAGCTATAACAAAAAACTGAACGGGCAGGAAATTTCCAACAAAAAAGTCCCAACTCCCCGAATTGTAGCTCAATTATTTATAGGTGTACACTAATGTTGAAAATGGCATAAAAACGGGCGGCGTGGCGGCGTGGCAGCATCGCAACGACCAAATGACATAAAGTATTTTTTTTTTCAATAAGTAAATATTAATAAAAAAATTAAAAAAATTCTAGCACTAACAGAACATATCAGAGAACAAATTTCTGCAGTCAAAAAATGTTTTCCGTTATTTTTCACATTTCTATCCATTTGTTAATTCAAGAAATGTACATAATTTAATAAACAAAAATGACAGGTAAGCAACAATAAATCATAACTTTTTTAATAATAAAGATAGAGACTTCCGGTTGGGCTAAAAATTTTAAGTTACAAATACTCTACAATATTGCTTGAAAAAGTTTTTGACGTAAATTGCATCGTTCATGAGTTATAAATGAAAATAAGGGATGAAACATGAAAAAAACGGTGAATTTTTATAAATAACTATAACTTTTTAACAAATAATGTAATCGACTTAAAACTAGTCAAGATTTATTCGTTAGGAAATCCAGAACAAAATTACTTGAAAAAGTTTTTGCATTACGAGTTATAGGCTTATAAACAATTGCTGCATAATAAATTCAGATTCAAAAATAACTCAAATGTTGAATCTGAAACCGTTGGCGAAACTGATAACGAAAACCGTTTACACTACCACTACACCAACACACACTTTTATATGTCTGACGCACGTTTCGATAACCAAGTTATCTTCTTCAAAGACCGAAGGTAAACTAAAGCTATGTCTACAAACTAACCTTATATATATAACTTTTTAGCGTCAAATGTTTTCGCGGCAAAGCCAATTTTTAGCGCGAAAACATTTTTACAATAAGTTTTCTTATAATAAACTATAAAGTGGACTATCTGGGATAGGTCCTTTGTCCTTATTTAATCTATTTTTACACTTAATAATTTCTATACTTTCAAATGCATCCAACAATGTATTGTTCGATACATTTTTTAACAATTTTAAACTATCTACATTTACAGAATGGTTTTTGGTAAAAGCATGTTCGGCAATACTAGATTTTTCTATGCGTCCATATTTTAGATGAGCTAAATGTTCTTTAAATCTAGTTTTAACCGATCTTTTTGTTTGCCCAACATACTTTTTATCACAATCATTACAACTTATTTCATATATACCGCTTTTTTCCAGATCTTCTCTCTTATCCTTCGGATTTCCTAACAATTGTCTCAGGGTGCTACTAGTTTTATGAACTAAACCTAATCTCACCGTGCCGAAAATTGTTTTCAATCCTTTGGTATACTGAGGGATAAATGGTAATGAAATGAATTTCATATCGTTGTGTTCTCGCTGGAAAAAGGTGGTTTCACAAAGAGATTTCTCAAAACAGTGGCGATTGATTAGCTTATGAATTAGTTTTAAATGAATTAATCGATGAACCAAAAAATTAAAACTTGCCATTTTGTGTTGACTACAGTGAAAAGAATCTACCGGAATATATCTATACGTAGCGGTGTCTTTCCTAAAAATATCAAATTCTAACTTGTTATTATTTGTTATTACTAATGTGTCCAAAAATGGTAACTGTTCATTATTTTCTAGTTCAACTAGTCGTTAGGAAATCCGAAGGATAAGAGAGATCTGGAAAAAACCGGTATATATGAAATAAGTTGTAATGATTGTGATAAAAAGTATGTTGGCAAACAAAAAGATCGGTTAAAACTAGATTTAAAGAACATTTAGCTCGTCTAAAATATGGACGCATAGAAAAATCTAGTATTGCCGAACATGCTTTTACCAAAAACCATTCTGTAAATGTAGATAGTTTAAAATTGTTAAAAAATGTATCGAACAATACATTGTTGGATGCATTTGAAAGTATAGAAATTATTAAGTGTAAAAATAGATTAAATAAGGACAAAGGACCTATCCCAGATAGTACACTTTATAGTTTATTATAAGAAAACTTATTGTAAAAATGTTTTCACGCTAAAAATTTGCTTTGCCGCCAAAAATTTAACGCGAAAACATTTGACGCTAAAAATGTTATATATATATATATATAAAAGGTTAGTTTGTAGACATAGCTTTAGTTTACCTTCGGTCTCTGAAGAAGATAACTTGGTTATCGAAACGCGCGTCAGACATATAAAATTGTGTTGGTGTAGTGGTAGTGTAAAGGGTTTTCGGTGTCAAAAATAAGAAATTAAATTTCAAAAAGTTCAGAAACATGGAAAATATTTTTTTTAGAAATTAAACCATCGTATTCAGTAGGTATGTTGTAAGGTGTTATAAAAAAATATTAATTGTTGATGCAATTGTTTATAACAAATTGTTTAATTAATAAACAATTAAATAATTAACTGACAAACTCGAGAAAAATACTAGTTTGTAGAGAAGAGAAAATTATGATTTTTAGAATTTTTTTCATTTCTTAATATTAAATATAAACAATTGTTAATAAAAAATAACGTTAATTAACAACTAAAAAATTGTTTAAAGAAAAAATTGTTTTTAAATCATGTTTTTTAATAAACAATAGAATGGCAAAATTTTTTTTTAAATTGTTAAATAAGCCATTTGTTTATAAAAAATTTTTAAATAATTGTTCACAAAAATTTAAAAATATGGATTTATATTGTTTATTGTGTATTAAAAACGACTGTAAACAATTGTTTAAAAAAATTTAAATTTTTCACATCTAAAATCGCATTTGTTTACTTTGCTTGTTAATAACAATTTCAATTTTTTAAAATTTTAAAATTTTATTATGTAACTTTGTTCAGTAGCTTTATGATAAAGGATTCCAAGGGTTAAAAAAATTCTTGTGTTTTTATTTTTAGCATGGTCAAAGTACACAAAATATTCGTAAAATGCTGCAAAAAGTTACAAAAAATTTGGAAATTCAAATTTAGGTATTTAAGAGGATTGTGCTTAATATGAGAAAATGTTTACGAATTTAGGTAAGCAATTTTCCGGAAAAACATTGGTCGAAAATTTTATTTGTTTTTTCACTCTAATTGTTTAAATAATGAAAATGCAGAAAAATGTTTAAATTAAAAATTGTAGCTAATGCATTTACCTACAAAATTTGTTTGAAAAGTTTTCTGATATTTTTATCAGTTTTTGAAATACACCAAATTTTTCTAATACTACTTTTAAACATCATCAATTTTCAAGTTTTTAATTTTAAGATAGTAAATATACAATGACCCGTAGAAAAAATTGTTTCATATAAAATTTGCTATAAATAAAGGTATCTAAAATTATATAAAAAAATTTTTTTTTGTAATAATTTTTTAATGAATTATCACCGATTTTCCACATAAAAAGTCATAAAAAGTCGTTTTTTTTACTAATTCTTTCTACTAAACATTGAGAAATTAAACAATTTAATTATTAAACATTGTGTACTTAAAAGATGATGGTTTTGTAACTAGATTTTCCGAAAAGATACATACGATTTTCCAAATGCTACCGTTGAAATAAGCGAATACTCGAAGTTTCATTTATAATTTTAATTAGTATTTATGACGACGAATATATTTCATTTATAAGGTATTGTTGTTGATCAATATGTTCAGAATATCCCGTGCTTTTTTATTATTAAATTGGGTTTTCATGAAAATTCTAGAGATTTTCCACGTAAACCTTCTTTGACTATTATATATTTTTGCAATTTTTTGAATATAAAAATTAAAAATAAGATTATTCCATGAGATAAGAATTAAGGACCATGATACTACTACACGTCAACTCGTCTGCTTCTACAGAATAAGAGCATGCGCGCTGGCTCACAGAGCGACGGCGCGGTGAAGCAGCTGCCAGCGGCTTTCTCACCTGCTTTTTCACCTTCATTCGTACTCCCTTCTCTTTCGTACCTGACGCATAGGTGTGTTAATATGTATCGCGATCGCTTCTCTATACAATTATTATCAAGCTGGTAAAAATCTGAATAATCTTGTAAGCACTGAAAACAGTTATGCTAGATTTTCTAAAAGACGTCTGATTTTAGCACTTATTATAAATAAATGTCTATTATTTAAAAAATTTGATATTAAAAGAAAAACTGTATAATAGTTTTGAAAGTATATACTTCAAAGTATTTACAGATAAAGTTTCATTGAAGTATATTAATTTGGAAAAAAGATATAATTAAATAAAGTTTGAAAAAAACGATTGAAATTAAGCATGTAAAAAGCAGAGATTTTTAAAAAGCATTTGTTTAAAAATTTAAACATTTTTCGCTTTGTTTTTGTGATAATAATGTTCAATGATCATTTGAAATGTTAAATTTAAAAGGAATTTTCGCTGCGACAATAATTAATTAAATAAGAAATATAATTGTTTATTGACGTTTTTCTGCTAGTTTTTTTTATAAATAAATGGATTTTACAGTTAGAAAATTTACTTTTTTAAACTTGAAAGTAATTTTTTTGAAAGTTGAGGTCTTTCTCTACATTTTATATTACTTTGTCTTTTTTTCAGTGCATCACAACCTTTTAACCTTTAAATCGAGCCTTCAATAAATTCGGCTCACGGGACGTTCACGCGCACCCACGAATCGACTTCCGCTGAAATAATTATATCTCGTACACTTTTCAACTTACAGAAAAACTTTTCAGACAAATTTTGTAGATAATTGCATCAGCTACAAATTTTAATTAAAACTTTTTTCCATATATTTATTATTTAAACAATTAAAGTGAAAAAACAAAAACAAAATTTTTCTCCCGAGAATTTTCCGAAAAATTGCATACCTAACTTTTCAGACAAATTTTGTAGATAATTGCATCAGCTACAAATTTTAATTAAAACTTTTTTCCATATATTTATTATTTAAACAATTAAAGTGAAAAAACAAAAACAAAATTTTTCTCCCGAGAATTTTCCGAAAAATTGCATACCTATTTTCGTAAAGAATTTTTCATATTAAGTACAACCCTTTTAAATACTCAAATGTGAAATTTCAAGATTTTTGTCTTTTTAGTGAAGCTATATTTGTTGTTTGTTTCCTGGAGCGATATGAAAGTTAGGATGTTGGAGCATTTCCGTAAGTCAGTTCCATTTGCTAATTTATTAAAATATGTCTCTAATTATGAAGCCAGACCCGGGCAAAATCTCGGTGACTGTTTTCGAAGATTAAGTAAGCTAAGGGAGTTAAAGCTCCATATATGTGACGAATTTTTAGTTGATGCTGTGATTCGAGGCATCAATGACGAAAATATTGATAGAACGATATGTACTGCACAAATACAAACTGCCGATAAATTTTTTTGTTATTTAAACACGCTGGGTTGTATGCCGATAAATATAAAATCAAATATTCTTCAAAAAAATAAGCCACCAATGGTGAATATACGAAAATTTAATACATCTCAACTAGCTACAAACAAAACAAAATTCTACTGTTATAACTGCGGTATAAGTGGACATTTTGCTAAAGATTGTAGAAAACCTCGTATGTGCAGAATGCCGGAAACTAGGCCATATCGCCGACAACTGCCTATGTTAGTATTGTTAGGAATTTAGGACCAAATTTACCTGAACAATTGACGAATGATTGTATAGATTAAAGCAAGTTTTAACAAAATTCAAAGAACACAACTTAACTCTTTCTTAAAACTAAAATATCGTATTTATTAGGACGAGAAATTAGTTAAGGTGTGAAACCCGAAAGAGAAAAAGTCAAAGGCAATACCACGCTTATGAACTGGAGAAGATGGCAGTTGTATAAGCTTTACGTTATTTCCGAGTATATTTGCTAGGACTGGATTTTAAGGTTGTTACAGATTGGATCGCCCTGAGAATGAATTTCAAAGAAATATTTTTTACCAAGAATTGGTCGTTGGTGGCTAGAAATCCAAGAATTCTTATTTAATATAGAATATCGCCCAGGATCACGAATGACTCACGTAGACGCATTAAGCAGAAACCCAATTAATGATTATGAAATATCAACGATGGATATATCACTGAAGGTGCATCGATTATTGGTGCTCAATTACAAAACGAAAAGTTAAAAATAATTAGGAGGATACTTGAAAAAGGAACTGTTGCGAACGAAACCAAACAATACTTCAAAGAATACGAAGTTAAAGACAATAAGATTTATCGTAAATTGGATAATGGAAAGAAAAAGCTTGGGTAGTTCCCAATAAGACTAAAATGCAAATATGTCGTCTTTGTCATGATGATGTAGGACATTTAAGTGCAGAAAAGAGTTTGAAATGTATACAGCAAAATTACTGGTTCCAGAAGTTACGACGATTCGTTAATAAGTATGTAAGTGCCTGTCTAAATTGTACTTATTACAAAAGTACATTCCACACAATCCATATTGATTACGTGGGACCATTTGAAACAAATAAAAAGAAAAACAAATTTTTGTTAGAAATAATCGACGCCTTTACAAAATTTTGTTTAATCGAATCTGTGAAAAATCAAAAAGCCAAGTACGTTGTTAACATATTTTTGAATATGATACATATTTTTGGAGTCCCAAGTCGTATAATTAGTGATCGAGGATCTGCATTTACCTCACAGACTTTCAAAGATTTCTGTAAACTATACGGTTTAAAACATGTTTTAAAGGTAGTCGCAACACCTCGTGCCAACGGTCAATGTGAGCGTTATAATAGGACAATTTTAAATTCATTAGCTACGACACCTTCTGGTAAAAACACTAACGAATGGGACATTTACGTACTAAATACTACTTATAACAAGGCAATTAAGGCTACGCCTATGGAAGCGTTGATGGGGTATAATCCCAAGTATGTTTCTGACTCTCGCATTGTAAACGAAATCCAAAAAGACCTCCATAGAATGGATCTACAAGAATTACGTGAGAAGATATTAAAAGGATCAGAAAAAAACAAAAGGAACGATATGGCAAGTCAAGACGAGAAGCTACCAAGTATTCTGTTGGTGAGCTAGTAATGGTGAAAATCACAAGTGAACCAGCTACTGGAGGCAGCCATAAGTTACTTCCTAATTTCAAGGGACCAAGTTTATTACGAAAAAGATCGACGGAACTTTATTACATAAGTTTAACGAACAATTTTATTTCTTTTTTTTTCTCCCTAGGTCTACACAGCCTGAGAACAGGCTGGTTGGTCAGGATGGCCGAATGTAAGAAATTATAAAGATATAAACGCACAGCACTACTTCTGATAGGAGTGCGAAACTAAGATGGGGTTGCCTATATTGGCAAGGGTGTTAGGATATACGATTAAGTTTTGTTAGAATGATGAGCTCAGTTATAAAGTTATTTCGAAAGTATTATTGTGTTTTATTTGTTTGCTTACAAGCCACACAAAAAATTATTTTTCGCGAAAAAGTCCGAAAAAGTTACGAAATGTCGCGTTTTGGAACGTTTTCTTCGAAAAATATTGAAACAATTTAAAAATAACAAACCCCTTAATTTCAATAATAAATAATTTATTGTTCAGTAATATTTTATTTGTTGTATAATATTACGAATACAACCCTTGAAATTGTGATTATCTAAAATCACATGTATTTATACTCAAAATGTTATCAAACAATTTCTTAGTCTTCTCATATTTTAATAGTTCAAAGAAAATAAATGTTTTAATGATATTTTAAAATTTCATATGCCCAAAAATAAACTGGATAAAGGCTTTAGAAACAGTTTGTTGTTTAGACAATAAAAAGTATAACAACTTATCATCTGTTTAACTACCAATCAAGTATAGGATTTTTTTTCGGTTTTATGACCTAAATCCTTATTGTTGCCTATTATTATTTATACATCATTATTTAAGACCTTCTTGTAAATAATTATGAAACATCTGTTTTTTATTGTTATTAGTTTCATTTATGATTGAATAAAATATATTTGTTGTAAATTTATTTTAGTGAATAAAAATGGTTGTCTGTATATCAGATGGTACAGATATTTTTTGCTTTTCGGCATACTAAAAATATTTAGTAATCGTGGATAAAGTGTAGTCTTCTATTCTCATAGAATTTCTATTATTACGTAAACTGGAATTTTTTGTTTTATTTATTGGATTGATAATTAAACAATTAATTCCAACTTGAATTTCTGAAGATGTTATAGATTTGTTGCTACTGATTAGAAACGTTAATTATTTCTTAATATATCTTACACTATGTAAATTTACATTCACAGTTGTTCCAAAAAATGTTCTTTGATTTTCGTGTTTTATTGGCACATTTTAGATAATCACAACTTGTATCTGCCATTTAATCAAATAGATTCCCAGTACACGGTCCATGCATCGAATTTATTCTCGAGATAATATTTTGATGAGTAGAAGAGATGTACTACTACTCCACCCTCTTGTACCGCGTCCTTCCACCCTACCCTGGAGTGATACCCGAAGCAAGTGTGAGAAGCGCACTCTTAAATCGTCACGTCTCCCTATCTACAGGGTGATTGATTAGTGTGAGGAAGCTCAGTAGATTTGTTATAGTAAAATTTACAAAAAAAAAGTTATTTTAACGAAAATTGTAGGCAGCTTTAAACTCCACATGAGAGAAATAATTAAAATCTTACAGGGTGTTCCATAAAATTCAACAATTATTATTTAGTAACTCATTAATTAATTCAATTTAAATTAGCAATAATGAATTTTACTACTGATGAAATGGTAGATATGATCTGGATTTTAGGGGTGGGGGGATTTTAAGTAAGATAAGTTAAAATGACTTTTTTTATTTTTCAAGGTGTTGTAATTTTTTTTAATTTTCCGTCGGTTATTTTTTATACATTTTATTTAAAATAAATTGTTTTCTTTTCTGTGACGCTATTTCGTTACTGAATTAATAAACAATAATGTCAAATTGTCAGTTCATGGCCAACTCATAAACGTTAAAATATCTACCAAATGAATACTTTGAAAAAATAAAAATATCTAGAAAACTGATATCTTTAGGTGTAGGGAGTACTTTATAAAATTTGAAGTATGATATAAGTAATTTTCGATAGTTATATAAAATACAGGTTGTTCTATTTAAAATTATCAAGAAAATAATGAACTTGCATTTTGACTTACCCGGTATTTGCTAGAATAATAAAATCGTGGCGTTATGGATTTTCCGCCCTTTGGTTTATATACAATACTGGACTTTTAATGCCAAAATATATAAATAATAAATGGTTCTCTTATTTTGATGTTAATCTGTGATTTTAATTTTTTTATATGGTTTTGAAATGAATACAAAATATAAACTACTGAAATAAATAGATAGGGAACTTGAAGCGGATATCCAGAGTTTTATTGCTACTACATAGATAGGGAATTAAAAAACAGTTTTAAAAATAGAAATTAAAGGTTTCTTTTCGCTAATCAAATTATATATTTAGTAAATAATAAAATCTCTTATTTTGATGGTAACCTGTAATTTTGACTAACTGTTATTTACTCACAAGATCAATACAGTTAATTCAGTAACAAAACATAAGTGACGTTTAAATTACAAAATTACTCTTATTTCTCTTACTGTTATCACATCTTCCTGTTAACTAATTAAAAATATTCATAAAATATTCAATGTTGTACCTACCAACCATCAAACATAAGTAAAATTTAATAACAAAATAATGTATATCAACTAATAACATTAATATGCAATTATGTAGTTCAAGGGCTTAGACCGCAGGCAGCGCTATAAATACATTTTTGAAAAACCCTTAATAAACTTTATCATCTGTTATGTAAAAAATGTTTTATAAAATGTTACAATTGACTAACTAATAAAAACTGAATAATACAAAATTCTCACTTACCATTTTAATAGAACAGCATTATCTAAAACAAAAGGTAACAATATAAACAACTAAAAAATTAGAAATTTTAATATATAAATATTTATTTTTTTAACAGCTTTTCAATGTTAAATGAATATAAAGTGATAAAATTGGACATTGTTTGCCCTCGATAATGCATTAATTATATTATCAAAATAAAGAAAATACTCAAAAATGTTTAAAAACTAATAGATGAATTCCCAAAAATGGAAAAAATGTTACATTAGTACTATTCGAAAATGCAAAAGTGAAAAAATTGCATATACAGGGTGGTCCTTAAGTAATTGTACAAAAAGAAACAGTAGATTCTACACTCTAAAATATTACGATTTAACCCAACTTACTTTAATAAAATGTTGATATTAAGAAAGATACAGGGTGGTAAAGTTGAAATTTAAAATTTAATTTTTCGCCATAACTTTCATGTTTATGGAGATTTATTTACAAAAATTTATAAGTAGAGGTTTTGAGTATGAGGAATTATAATTTGATGCATAATTTTGATGTATCTCATAGAGGACGCCACATATGTCACATATTTGACATACATTTGCGCTTAACTTTTTTGCTCTTCACCTTAACAATATTTTTCTGATAAAATATGAAAGATACGATATTTTAACAAAAAAAAGGTGTACTTGTAAATAACTTCAAAACTGAACAGTTTTCGAGATAATCGCATTTTACAAATCAGCTGCATAACTCCGTGTAACGCAATTATTCCAGGCAACGAATGAAAAATAGAAAAAAACATCAATAATTATAAATTTTGGTATGAAATATCTTCAACTAAAGTTGATAGTTTCCAAAACATTAAAGAAAAAATACTATAGGCTATTATTTTTTTACAAACATCATTAAGATAATTAATAATCTGTTATTGGATTTGACATCAAACATTTTACATTTGATATTAAATTAAAGTCATAATAAATAGTTTAACTGAATAACATAAAACTTTTTATCAAAGTAAGTGTTCGGTATGTCCACCATTTTCTTCAATGCATTTATCAATGCGTTCCATAAAAGATCGTCTCATATTAAATAGCATTGGTTGAAAAGAAACAGTTGCAGCATTTATTTCTTCCCAAAGTTGGTTGCGAGTGTTTATGACATTTTTGTAGACATGTTGTTTCATTGCTCCCCATACACCAAAATCGAGCGGATTAAATTCTGGGCTACGTGGTGGCCAAGGAAAATGACTACCACGACCAATCCAGCGTTCAGGAAAGTTGTTATCTAGGTATGTTCTCACTGCTCTCGTATAATGTGGTGGTGCACCATCTTGCATGAACCACATATTTTGCCTTAAGTTTAAATCTTCCAGCAAATCAATAAAATCATTTTGTAAAAAATGTAAATAGTTATCACCATTTAAATTACGAGGTAACTCGCATGGCCCTAAAAAATTATTTCCAATGATTCCACACCATACGTTTATTTTGAATTCATGTTGAAAATGCCTTTCTCTTTTAACATGAGGATTTTCAATATCCCAGTAATGATTGTTCCTTAAATTAAAAACCACACGGCGTGTGAATGTAGCTTCGTCCGTAAATAATATTTTATCGACGAAGGAGTGGTCAAGATTTTGCCTGTTTCGGATATCATTTGCAATAATTATTGTGAGTTGGCCATGATTGGTTTATCAGAAATTAACAGTTTGACATTATTGTTTATTAATTCAGTAACGAAATAGCGTCACAGAAAAGAAATTTATTCAAATAAAATTTATAAAAAATAACCGACGGAAATAAAAAAAAAATAACAACACATAGAAAAAAAAACAGTAATTTTAACTTATCTAACTTAAGTAAGGTGTTCAAAATGACTTCATAAATGATAGTAATAAATTTTTATTGCATTCCCCTAAAATCCAGGTCATATCTACAATTTAATTTCATCAGTAGTAAAATTTATTTTTGCTAATTTACATTGGATTAATTACTGAATTACTAAATAATAATTGTTGCTAATTTACGATGTACCTCAATATTGAATTAACAAACAATAATGTCAAACTGTCAGTTTCTGACAAACCAATCATGACCAACTCACAATAATTATTGGTAAACGTTAAAATATCTACCAAATTAATACTTTGATAGAAACATAAAATTATCTAGAAAACTAATAACTTTAGGTATAGAGAGTACTTCATAAAATTTGAAGAATGATATTAGTACTTTTCGATAGTGATAAAATACAGGGTGTTCTATTTAAAATTACCAAGAAAATAATGCACTTGCATTTTGACTTACCCTGTATTTAATTTAACGAATATTATGAATAAGAATATGTCTTATAATTTTTAACAATTATTAAAAAACTATTGTTTCAATAGATCAATGCTTCTATAATACTTCTTTTGAATTATACAGGGAGTTAAACTTGATACGATTTTCAGGTAATATTGGCTATAACTTTTTAAATACCCGGTATAACATAATAAAACTTTACATTGTTATGATGTGGACGTGATGCAGATTTCGAATTTAAAATAAAATACAGGGTGTTCCATTTAAAAAAACATAAGATTGATGTGTCACCATCTTATGGAACACCCTGTAAGATTGTAACTAATTTTAAAATGTGGAGTTTAAAGTTGCCTACAATTTTTGTCAATAACTTTTTTTTGTATTTTTACCCTGTATACATGCTAAATTTATTTCTTAAACATGTTGCTATTGTAGTCGTTTAATATTAAAAAATACGTTAAAACAATATCTAGTGTAACAGTTTATATTCAAATATGTATAAGCACCAAGATGCATCAGCAACTGTTCGTGATGTGGTTATTAGATGCTCCAATATGACCGATGTTAGTGAACCACACTTAGGAAAAAAGTCCATTATGGTCGATAACTTTAATACAGATACCATTAGAAGACAAGTCCATTCTTTGTACTTAAATAAAGAAATTCCGACTTTAGATAAAGTAATGACTGTTATAGCAGAAGTAGATACGATTCCCAAATTTGGACGAAATACGTTATGGAAACTCCTAAAAGAAATTGGTTTTAAGTAAGAGTCGCATAAAAAACAAAATTTTTGAATGAGACAGAAAAAAATTGTTTGTTGGAGAACACAATACTTAAGAAGTATTAAAAAGTTTCGGAGCGAGGGAAGAACTATTTTTTATTTCGATAAACATGGTTGAATAAAGGACATACTGTTTCTAAAGCATGGAAGGACACCAATATTTTAAATTCCCGTCAGGCTTTTTTGGAGGGATATTCAACAGTATTAAATGCTCCTCGAGGAAAAAACAGAAAAGATATGTAATTGACGAAATGGCGAAGGAAAAAGGAATAACTGTATTACGTTTGCCACCCTATCACTGTCAATTAAATCCTATAGAATTAATATTGGCACAGGTAAAAGGTGAGGTGGCAAGAAACAATACAACTTTTAAATTGAATGACGTTAGATAACTTTTGATAAATACTTTTGGAAACATGACACGGGAAAATTGGACCAATGCCATAAACCATGTGAAGAAGGAAGATTGTGGAGTGTTGATATCTATATTGTTCGAACCCATTGTAATTCCTATCGGACCAGGTAAAGAACCTGTCTCATCGTCGGATGAATACGACGAAATGGAAGGCGAAGGAGTAAGTGCTTTTGCAGTAATTTATAAATAATTCTTACTTTTTAATATGTAGCATATTTTTATTTTAATTTTAATCTTTATTTTAATTTTAATTATACTTTAAAAAACCTTTGGTTATACGGTCATGGGATCTACTCAGCTACCTGTTGTTACAATATTATCTAGGGTTTCTATTGTTTGGGTTAGTTAATCCCTAATTACAGGGTGGACTCTTTGAAAAATAACAACTGTGACTTTCAATAGAAAGGTATACTACTTTTAGTTATTTTTTATGAACCACCCTTGCTTGGGCTTTGAAGGATTTGCATTTATAAAGGTACTCGCACATTTCAGCCTTTTTCCTGCAAGTCTACTTTGAATTGCTAGCAAATTTTTACCATGCCTTCGTACATTGCCGCAACTTTTGAGAGATTTTTTTCATTATTTGACAAGTGTTGTCAGTTTCTGAATATTTGAGGTTACGTTACCTTTAATTTAAAACATGAATTTTCATACAAATACAAACTGTAGGTACACACGAACTTCGGAATATATAACATTACTAGCAAGGTAAGAGGGTTTTTACTGGCGAATGGAGGATATAACTAACGAGCCACAGGTGAGTCAGTTACCTCCTTGAGCCAGTAAAACCCGTTACCTTGCGTGTATTGTTTTAAATTTTATTTGTATCTCATTTGTAAAAAGGTTAGATAAATTCCAAAAAAATCTTAATAATTACCTTTTGAAATCTGCAAATGTCAACTAAACGTCATATTTTTCAATACATTTTTTAAGGAAAACAAATCTGCGAACATGGGCATTTTCTTTCATTTCCAAGCAGCTTTTCAGCATAGACCATTTTGCCCATAAAGTATTGGGACTGAATCTAGCTGATAGTTGATTCAAGTAGATCAACAAAACATCTTCAGTTACCCCAATCACACTAATGTAAATAATACTACTAACTTGTAAAAATTTTGCAAGTTAACTGTCAGCTTTACAAGTTAGTGATTTGATAAAATAAACTTTCTTGATTAATATTGTGTTTTTGGAAACTGACGTATACAAATGAGAAACAAATAAAACATATAATTATTATCATAAAATACTTCAATGATTATTAGAGAGTTTGCGGTCAGTCGTTTTACGTTACGTTAGACTCTTATTTTACGTTATACTGTAGTGTATCGTAAAATTTGTAAACATAGCTTGCGGTTATCGTACCTTAAAAATCAAGGTTACAGATGACATATGATATGTCACTAGTGCAAGTTTAAAAAAGACCGCTAAAAATAATTAACAAAATTAATAAAAATAATTCCTTCTATTTACTGCTTTACAGAAAGCAGTCGAAGAAAGAAATAAAAGACTTTATTCTCCATGAAATATATTGTAAAAACCCTTACTACGTGAAAGTCATAGTATTTTATAGTTTCTTGTTTCGTTTTAGAAAACAAGACATTATTGAACTCGAGAAAGTTTTGCAAATACCTAACAGGATTGAAACTAATGATAAACATGCATGATACAAAAATTTACAATGTAAATTTGTTGTACCATGGAAGTAAATTATAAGCATTAATATCTGATTGGTTAACGTTATTTTTTAAAATATCGTACAAATAAGCTTTATACGGTATAATTTTTACTACATTTTTACGTTATACATTATAACGGAAATTTTTATAACGTAAAATACCTTACCGCAAACTCTCTATTATGCTTATTAGGATGACAGGATAGAATTAGCTGACGTAAACTGACATTTCTGCCAACATTTTGGGTTGTTCCCTCAAAATTCCCTAAAAACAGGCGAGATTGCACGGATTTGACCTTGAATAAATAGAAATGGTTCTATAATTTTGTGCGCCTTTTTGTTGCAGTCAAAAGTCTAAAAGGCATGCGCAGTTGTTTCACAAAAAAAGCTAGCAATAGAATTGCGGGCAAAAGGCTGAAATGTACGAGTACCTTAATGAATTCACTGTACTGCCAACTCTAAACAAACAAAAACGTGTAAAAATATACAGTGCAATTATAATTTGGGTTTAACGTTTTTAATGTCTTATACAAAGAAATTTTGCGTTATTTGATACGGAAGATTATGCAATATGTAGATTATTATGTTTTACAAGTACATTAAAATACCAAAACATGTAATAAAAAGTATTACATAGTAAAGAATTATAGGGTGTCCGGAAAATTTAAATTGTTAACATATTCTTTCTTTCAATTTTTAACGGTGGTATATCACAACAATGTATCATAAAAAGAAATATAAGCAGACAGTAAATAATGTTATTTATGAATTCTAAATTTAGATGATGCACAAAGTATCAATAAACGAATTAAATATTAATTAATAAATATTTTAACACCAGAATCCATATTTAAATTGTTTTCAGATTTGAACAGATCATAATAAATGTGTTTAGACTATTTTTATGAAAATAATGATTTAGAGATACTGCAGATGGGAATATGAAAATTTTCAAAAGACCAAAACTGATAAAAATCATAAGAAAATTAGGACATTGGAAAACTAACAATCGTTTTTTCCTTTTTTTACTATTTTTTATTTAACCAAATTAATAGTTTTTACCCTTATTTTGGAATTATGGCATTAAGTTATTTAAAAAACAGAAAAAAAACTCTGAAAAAATGCTCATGGTTGTTTTCATCATAAAATTAAGTATTAAAAGAAATATAAGAAAAAAAATTATTTAAAGCAAATTGCTTTTTAAATGAAAAATAAAAGAAAAAGTATTTCTTAGTCCGAAATAACAGTAGAATTTATGATTTTTAGAGAAAAAATGGTATCTTAAATTTCAAAAAGAGAATTTTATAATTAACAAACGCATTTTTTAGCAACAGATACATTTTTTCACTAAAAATCATAAATTGTATCAGCCAATAAATTAACAATTTTTTAAACAAATGTTGAAAAATTAAAAATAAAAATGAAGCTTTTAACATTTAAAAGTAAAAAAAATGTATTATTAATTATTTTTTAATCTTAAATTTTGACGTTTTTTCAATTGTTAATAAAAAAATTAGAAAATGCAAATTTTTAAATTTTTCCAACGGGGACCTGTTGGATTTTCATTTGGTTTTTTTAAATAAAAATTGTTTATTTACAAGGAAGACAACCTGTACCACATTTTTGTTTTCGTGGGTCTTTATTTTCGTGATTAGAGGTTCATTTTTATTTTCAAGTTTTTTGTACAAAAAGCAATTAAAGCTTTGTATTTTTAAAAATATATACAAGTTGTTAGCTAGAGGTACGTGAGAGACATTGTGTCGGCTGTTTATTAATTCTTTTATTGAAGTGAATTTTTAACACTTTATGCCAGTGTGAGTTGAGGGCCCTCAGAAGCCAAAAAGACGTATATCAAGGTAAGTGAACCTCTAAACGTCGTTAATTTGACTTTTGTTGTTACGTTTGCTATTTTTTTGGAAATCCAAGTTTCAAACGGTCTTTAAAAGATAAACCAGAACCAGTTCAAAAGATCTAACATCAAGATCGTACATGGTCCATACGAGCACGGATGTTATCCTTTAAAGATTGTTTGTTTGTTGGTTTTAGAAAAGAAAAGTTTTTTTTTTATAATTAATTGTTCAATTGTTGGGGTGGCTTGTTTTCCTCGTTGATATACAATTATATTTGTCAACAATTAATTATTAATATCATACATATTGCATCTTTAAATAGGGCTACATAACAGTGCATAAAGGTTTATTTTTAGTTTTATTTTTACAGTCAATTGATTGACCTTGAATTTAAAATTACTAATTTGATGTATACATATTTAAAATTTTAAAATCAATACTTTTTGGACAGCTTGATAAGTTTTTTTTGTTGTGACAAAAAATTGTCATTAAACTCGATTTATTGACTAATTTAATATTTAAAATAAAGTTCTTGTGCCAGTGGCAGCTTGACAAGAGACTATTGATTTATTTGTAATACCTATATTATTAAAATGACTGATAAACAAAGAAAATATACATTTCAACGAAAAACTGCTTTGAATGATTTAGATACTTTATTGCGTTTGTCAAATTCCGCGGTTACTGAGGTAACTAAGCAATCGCTTTTTCATGTTCGGTATATAGAATTGGATGATATTTTAGATAATTTTAATAAAAGTCACCAAAACATTCTTACACATGTATTGAGCTCTGAACCGACGGATGCTCAATTAGATGCCGAGGACATTCTTCGATCCCAATTTATGAATGATTATTATCAAATCAAGGCTAATTTTCGAGATATTTTTGAGGTTGATGATGACAGTCCGAATGAGTCAAGAAACGATGTTTCGCATACCGTACAATTTCCTAGTAACGTTCGTTTACCCCAATTAGAACTTGTTAAATTTTCAGGTGATTTTACCTCAGCTATTACATTTTTTGATTTGTTTGATGCACTTGTCCACCGTAGAAGTAATACTGATGATACAGAAAAGTTAAGTTATTTAATTCAAAGTTTAGAAGGTCCTCCTTTAAGGTTGGCTAAATCTTTGCCCTTAGCTAAAGAGAATTACGTTCGAATTTACGATAAATTAAAAAATAGGTACTTAAATAAACGTTTGCGAGCAATGGCGCACTGGTGTAAGATTGAGGAGGCTCCAGCTACGTCGTTTAAAAACTCTGATAGTTACAGTAATTTGATTGATACCTTTTCAGAAAATTTATCGGCTTTAGAGAATTTAGGTTATAAAATTTCAGATTTTGTGTTAGCGTACAAAATTCTAACTAAACTCGATGAGGAGACTCATCAACGTTTTGAATTATTACATGGATCTAGTGAAATGCCCACTTTTACTCAGCTATCTGATTTTTGGAAAGTCAGTGCACTTCATTTGAATCCTCCTTTTTGTCACCTTGTTCGTCCAAAGAATCTGGTCGTAAAAATAATTGTTTTCCTTCTAAACAGAATAAAAATAAACAGGTTTCGAAAGTTAACAATAGGTATAGTTTCTTTTCGAAAACTAATACGAGAACTTGTTCGTTGTGTTCTGCAAATCATCGTTTACAAGAGTGTTCTTTATTTTTAAGTAAATTACCTTATGAACGTTATAATACTTGTAAAAGAATGCGTCTTTGTTTTAAATGTCTAGAAAAACATGATTCTCGTAGTTGTTCTGACTCGTCACGTTGTGATCAGTGTAACATGTCTCATCATAGTCTCTTGCATTTTAAGAGCGCTAACGGTGGTGCTCTTGGTGCTACTTCTGTACCGCCAGCACTTGTTTCCTCGTCTACTCTCGCTCCTAATGTTCAGGCCAATGTTGGGGCCTTGAGCTCACATGTTTCATCCCTAGGCAGTGTTGTCTCTAAAATCTCAAGCGTTTTGTTAGCTACCGCTGTGATAAAAATTATGGATGGTTGTGGATTGTATCAACCTGTTCGAGCCTTAATTGATAGTGGCAGCATGGCATCCTTTGTATCCCAGTCTTGTCTACGTCGTCTTAATATTAAACATTCTTCTGCTACTCTGTCGGTGCAAGGTATTGGTACTATAAGAAGTACAGTAGTTGGTCAAGTTGCCGTTCAGATAAAACCTGTGGATAGAGTGGGTCCTGTTATTAATTGTGAGGCGTTTGTTTTACCAAAAATTTGTGAGGACCTACCCGTTTCCAGTTTACATGTTGAGCAGTGGTCTTACCTAGCTAATCTTAATTTGGCAGATCCTCGATTTAATATACCAGGTAAGATTGACGTATTGCTTGGAGCTGATATCTTCTCCCAATTACTATTAGATGGTAAAATTCGAGCTCCTGCTGGTATGCCTGATGCTGTTAATACTGTTTTTGGTTATGTTCTTATGGGTCCATGTACTTCGGTTCAGATGAACTCGGCCACGTCGGTTTTTTGTCACGTAGATCGAATGGTTTCTTTGGAGGATTCCTTAAAACAGTTTTGGAGTCTAGAAACCGTTCCTCACGTAGACTGTTTATCTCCTGATGACGTTTTGTGTGAGCAGAATTTTGTTGATAATGTTCGTAGAGACCACACTGGTCGCTATACTGTTGCTCTACCTTTTTGTGAATCTTCCCCTCTTTTTCCTGGGATGTATGATTTGGCTGTCAATCGTTTTCTGTCACTAGAAAAAAGACTTTTAAAGAATCCTGCTGCTTATCAGGAATATTGCATGTTTATGAAAGATTATTTGGATTTGCATCATATGGAGGTAATTTCAGAAACTTCTCGTTCTTCGTCTTGTTACTATATTCCTCACCATGCTGTAGTAAAACCTGATAGTTTAACTACCAAGTAACGAGTGGTGTTTAACGCTTCCGCTCACGTTGGCAATCAGAAGTCTCTTAACCAGTGCTTGTTTATTGGAAAGAAACTGCAGCAGGATATTTTAACTATATTATTAGGTTTCCGACTCCACAAATATGTCTTATCCACTGATATTAAACAGATGTATAGGCAGATAAGAGTAACGGCTGATCATTGTGATTATCAGAGGATTGTTTTTAGATTTTCTCCTGAAGAAAAATTACAGGAGTTTCGCTTATTGACAGTCACTTACGGAGTATCATCTGCTCCTTTCCTTGCTTTGAGAACCTTATTGCAGTTGAGTGACGATGAAGGTAGAGAGTTTCCCCGTGCTGCAGAGGTCCTACGTACGAGTACTTACGTTGACGATATCGTTTGCGGTAGTAATACCTTAGAACTGGCGCAAGATCTTCGGAATCAGTTGATATCTTTGTTATCTCGAGGTCAATTTGAATTGCGAAAATGGTCTAGCAATGATATGCGTTTGCTCGAAGGATTACCCGAGTCTCATATTGGTAAGAAACCTATTTCCTTTGACGATGATCGTGGTTCCTCTTCTTTAAAAATCCTTGGTCTTGTGTGGAATCCACAGTCGGATTGTTTTTCGTTTCAAGTGACAGCTCTGGACAAGCCTTGTACGAAGAGAAGTATGTTGTCTGAATTGGCCAGAGTGTTTGATCCTGTAGGTTTTCTAGCTCCCATGACTTTGTTCACGAAGCATCTGATTCAACGTTTGTGGTTGTCAGGAATAGGTTGGGATGACTCTCCTCCAGAATCAATTTGTAAAGTTTGGACCCAATACAAGGAACAACTTTTACGCCTTGTAAATCTTGAGATACCTCGTCTTATGTCCGTGTCCCGTTATCTTTCTTGTGAGATTCACGGGTTTTGTGACACTAGTGAAAAGGGTTATGCTTCTGTTATTTATTTACGTTTTGTACTACCAAATGGTCAGATTCGTGTTTTTTTCGTTTGCGCGAAGTCGAAAGTAGCTCCCATTCTTACCGTTAGTATTCCACGTTTGGAGCTGTCTGCTGCGGTGCTACTGTCTAAACTTATGCAGTTTGTGATAGGTGTACTCGATCCTAAACTTAAAATCAACACGTTAGTAGCTTGGTCCGATTCGGAAATTGCTCTAGGTTGGATTAAATCCTCTCCTCATCGCTGGAAGACTTTCGTTTCTAATCGAGTTGCTTATATACAGGAGCGTATTCCCCCTGATAGTTGGTTTCATGTTCCTTCTGCTCAGAACCCCGCTGATGTGGCTTCTAGAGGTGTATTACCTGATCTAATGATAGAACAATCTCGTTGGTTTACAGGTCCTGAATTTTTGTACCAAAGGGAGTTCAGTCCAGGTATTTGCTCCTTTTCTGAGCGTGCCGAAATGTTTGTCGAGGAACGAAAAGTAGCCTTAACCTGTTTTGTCGATACTAATTTTCTTGAAACTCTGTTAAATGACCATTCAGATTTTTCATTCATACGAAGACTTTTAGCTTGGATATTAAGATTTGTATAAAAAGAGAAAAGGTCCTCTTAGTTCGAATGAACTTTACGAGTCTTTTCTAGTGCTCGTTAAATATACTCAACATAGATATTTTACAAAAGAGTTTGAGAGAAGTATCTTTTCCAAACCTTTCCGAAAACTGTCTTGCTTTATCGATGATCAAGAAGTATTACGGGTGGGTAGTCGTCTGCGATATTTGCCCGTTTCGATTGATAAAAAGTTTCCTTGTATTTTACCTCGAGAATCTCGATTAACTTATTTACTCATTGATTATTATCACAAGCGATACTTTCATGCTGGGTTGCGGACAGTTAATTTTTTGCTTGCCCAATCGTTTTGGATTTTGTCACCTAAACGAGCTATACGCTCGGTTTTATCAAAATGTGTTCAGTGCTGGAAGCACAATCCTAAAAATTACCAACCTGTTATGGGTAACTTGCCGTTAGTTAGGATTTCCCAAGTGAAACCCTTCCTGAATTCAGGAGTTGATTTTGGGGGACCATTTTATGTTGTAATGAATCGTTATCTAGGAGCTAAATCCTGTAAGGTGTATCTTTGCCTCTTTGTTTGCATGGCTACCAAAGCTCTTCATTTAGAATTAGCGTCTGATTTATCCAGTGAGACGTTTCTCTCTGCTTTGCAACGTTTTATAGCTCGTCGTGGTAGAGTTGAAAATCTTTATTCCGATTGTGGTAGTAATTTTGTTGGCGCTGCTAACTACCTTAACTTAATGAAAAACGTTTCTGCAAAGGAAAACATTTCTTTTCATTTTAATGCTGCGTCTGCTGCGCACTTTGGCGGGTTATGGGAGGCTGGAATAAAAGCGGTAAAAACGCACCTAGCTCGTGTTATAGGTGATCAAATTCTTTCGTATGAGGAACTTAATACTGTAGTCATTCAGATTGAATCTTACCTTAATTCTAGACCTCTAACACCTATAAGTTCGGATCCTAACGATATGTCTGTTTTAACGCCAGGTCATTTTTTAAATCTTGACCCTCTTTCGGCTGTATTTGAGCCACTTGGCGATGCTATTCCTGCCTCTCATCTGTTGAGATGGCGCTTAATTAATCGTATCCATAAAACCTTTTGGGATCGCTGGAGTAAGGAATATTTACACACTTTACACCAACGCAGCAAGTGGACATCGTCTGACAAGTTAAAATCCATCGAAATCGGAACTATGGTTCTTATAAAAGAGGACAATATCCCTCCCAAGCAATGGCGTTTGGGACGAATATCGGAAGTATTTCCGGGACAGGATGGCATTATAAGAGTTGCGGATGTAAGAACAACAAAGGGAATTCTTCGGCGCCCGCTAGTCAAGTTGTGTCCGCTGCCAATTTAAATTATTAAATTTGTTATTTTCTTTATTTTTTTTTGTTTATAATTAATATAATTTCTGTTTTTTTTTTGATACCATATAAAGTTTCCAAAATAATACTTTTTATTTTAAGAATAATATCAAATATATTATAGCTTAAAATGCTACATTTAAAGGTGCATTTTGGGGGGGGGAATATTGGATTTTCATTTGGTTTTTTTAAATAAAAATTGTTTATTTACAAGGAAGACAACCTGTACCACATTTTTGTTTTCGTGGGTCTTTATTTTCGTGACTATTTAGAGGTTCATTTTTATTTTCAAGTTTTTTGTACAAAAAGCAATTAAAGCTTTGTATTTTTAAAAATATATACAAGTTGTTAGCTAGAGAAACGTGAGAGACATTGTGTCGGCTGTTTATTAATTCTTTTATTGAAGTGAATTTTTAACACTTTATGCCAGTGTGAGTTGAGGGCCCTCAGAAGCCAAGAAGACGTATATCAAGGTAAGTGAACCTCTAAACGTCGTTAATTTGACTTTTGTTGTTACGTTTGCTATTTTTTTGGAAATCCAAGTTTCAAACGGTCTTTAAAAGATAAACCAGAACCAGTTCAAAAGATCTAACATCAAGATCGTACAGGACCTATTTGTTCCAACTATGAAAGAGAAGTAGTAGTGGCTCACCGAACAGCTAAGAAATAATTAAAGACCAAAAAGTGAATATGAAAATAGTACTGGAACGAAACTTTCAAAAATAAGTACCCCAAAGGAGTTTTGGAATCGCATCTACTTAAATTAAAAGTAAAAGCAAAAATAACTGCATAAAAATGGGAAAAATGGTTGCTTACTATAGAGAGTTTTATATTTCCACGATTCAAACAGCATTACAATATACAGATGCTCTTCATCCTTACTTAGACACAGACTGTTCTAGCCATGAAATATTTCAAGTTGTGAATTTTGCCAAAAATAACAAAGCACCTGAAGTAGATAACATCAGTAAGTAATTTTACATAAACTTGCCATTAGAATGGATTATGGATTAAAATCTTAGTTAAAAAAAAATTTTTTTGGATGAAAAAATACTCTCTACTTGGACAAATATCCAGATTATTGGTTATAATTGCACAAGTGCATAAAAATTACCGATAATTTTGCAAGAAAGCGTGTTATCTAAAAATTGCACGAGATTTTTTTCATATTTTGGCGAAAGAGCCCGACTCCGAAGGAGGAGGGCTCTTTTACAAAATGTGAAAAAAACGGAGTGCAATTTTTATAGATAACACGCTTGAATGTAAAATTATCTGGTAATTTTTATGCACGAGTGTAATTCAATGGAATATTTCACGAATAAACATTTTTTCACTTTTTGAAGTATATCTGACATTTATCAGTATTGTCAGTCAGTATTGTTGTCATGACGACGGGGTGTTTTCGCTTGGTGTCATGACGACGGGATGTTTTCGCAAGGGTGTCATGACGACGGGATGTTTTCGCTGTAATTTTTCGATAATTGCATTCCTCTTATGACATATATTATACACGAGGAAAATATTCTAAATAATTACCGAAGCATAGCACTCATAAATCACAAAACTAAACTATTTACACAACTAATTAAAAATAGACTAACGAACTTTACTGAAAATTATGAAATGCTTTCAGAGTGTCATGCTGGCTTTCGCAAAACAAGAAGTTGTGAGGAAAACATTTCTACCTACGACCACCCTCTAAACTGTTAATAACACACAATCTACAACCTATGTAATGTATTTACGCACGGTAAAATAAACGCACGGCTTCCCTAGCAACCACTTAGATGTCGCTATTTAATTCAAAATTTCCTATTTACATATTTAAAGGTGAATTTTATTAAATAACATTTATTAGATATAAGATTGCATTTAATATATATATATATATATTTAGAGTTATTTGAAAATATATATTTGATTCGTTTCCATTAACCCTACTTTCTGTCTGTATAAATGGATCATAATATAAATTTACTTAATTACGTTTCCCAGATTAATTTACGTTATTTTTATGTAATTAAGTTTATTATTTTAACATTTATAAAATTAAATATTAGCGAGATACTTTTTAAAAATACTTACAAAGCTGTTTCAACTTGTGGATACAATCATAACATATAAAAGACACTTTTTACTCGTTTTGTACCATAATTTCAGTTCAGTTACTATAGGAAACCGTTTTAAATATTAAGAATGCACTAAATGTTAATATTACGCGAGAAACCGATCAGTAACACTAAATTAATCACTCAAAAATTACGAAAATGAGTTTTATTACAATAAGGAGTACATTGAACCGACATATTTAAAATCTTTTACACATTGAGCGTTTGCGCATGCGTCTGACCGCATGCGCACACGTTATTATTTATCAAAAAACGATTATCAAAAAACATTCCATTTTTTATTGTTCTTATAACTTGTTTGTATGCGTGAAGTTTTATACAATTATTAAAAAATGTCAAGTGATAGTGAAATGAATTTAACTCCACCCAATATAACTAATGTTAAGTATTTAATTATTATACAATAAAATGATTAAAAACATCTATTGTTACTCTTGTTTGATTATTATTAACAAAAAGATTATTAATGCAGGTACAAGTAGGTCGTAGGTAAAGTATAGTACGTAACTATTGCTGTAAAGCATTTTACCACACACGTTACGTAATATACTATTATTCTAATTACAGTAATAAACGACTACCGACTCTCTTCTAGAAAATTATTTGTGCTTTTTGTTGATTTAAAAAAAAGCGTTTGTTTCGCTAGACCATAACCTCTTGTGGAATAAGCTGTTTTTAAGTGGAACAAGTGCAAAAATCACAAGAATTTTGAAGTTAATATACAATTCAACTTCATTATTCATTGAATCAAATGGTAACAAATCAGAAAATTTTAAATAACTAAGGGTGTTTTACAGGGAGATACTCTAAGTCGTCTAATGTTCTCACTTTTTATTGCATATATACAGTGCTTTTCAGATAAAAGTATCCACCTTTAATAACTTTTGTAATACTGGTATTTAGGAAAAATCCAAAAACACGTCAATTTATGTTGGAAGGGGCAAGCATTATAGCTTATTTAAACTTACTGGAAAAGCCACCCGCTCACCCCTAGCAGCATCCCTTTTTTTAAATTACTTCTCATATTTTTTATGTAAAATTTGGATACTCCTCTTTGAATTGATTTCAAAACTGTATAATACTTGTAGGTTAAAGTGGTTAGTTTATGAGATAAACAATTTTTCTTTTAATAGCACAAATTTTACTTATTTTTTACTTTCACCTTATTTGCCTGTAGTAAAATGGGTTGTACAACAGTTAAAATACTTTAATCTTTTTAACTATGTACTATTTATTCTACTTCAAAAATCCAAACAACAAAAAACTCAAAGAGGAGTATCCAAATTGTACATAAAAAATATGAGAAGTAATTTAAAAAAAGGGATGCTGCTAGGGGTGAGCGGGTGGCTTTTCCAGTAAGTTTAAATAAGCTGTAATGCTTGCCCCTTCCAACATAAATTAACGTGTTTTTGGATTTTTCCTAAATACCAGTATTACAAAAGTTATTAAAGGTGGATACTTTTATCTGAAAAGCACTGTATATATCAATAAAAAGTGAGAACATTAGACGACTTAGAGTATCTCCCTGTAAAACACCCTTAGTTATTTAAATTTTTCTGATTTGTTACCATTTGATTCAATGAATAATGAAGTTGAATTGTATATTAACTTCAAAATTCTTGTGATTTTTGCACTTGTTCCACTTAAAAACAGCTTATTCCACAAGAGGTTATGGTCTAGCGAAACAAACGCTTTTTTTTAAATCAACAAACAGCACAAATAATTTTCTAGAAGAGAGACGTAGGTAGTCGTTTATTACTGTAATTAGAATAATAGTATATTACGTAACGTGTGTTGTAAAATGCTTTACAGCAATAGTTACGTACTATACTTTACCTACGACCTACTTGTACCTGCATTAATAATCTTTTTGTTAATAATAATCAAACAAGAGTAACAATAGATGTTTTTAATCATTTTATTGTATAATAATTAAATACTTAACATTAGTTATATTGGGTGGAGTTAAATTCATTTCACTATCACTTGACATTTTTTAATAATTGTATAAAACTTCACGCATACAAACAAGTTATAAGAACAATAAAAAATGGAATGTTTTTTGATAATCGTTTTTTGATAAATAATAACGTGTGCGCAAACGCTCAATGTGTAAAAGATTTTAAATATGTCGGTTCAATGTACTCCTTATTGTAGTAAAACACATTTTTGTCATTTTTGAGTGATTAATTTAGTGTTACCGATCGGTTTCTCGCGTAATATTAACATTTACTGCATTCTTAATATTTAAAACGGTTTCGTATAGTAACTGAAGTGAAATTATAGTACAAAACCAGTAAAAGTGTCTTTTATATGGTGGGTTTATCTCATAAACTAACCACTTTAACCTACAAGTATTATACAGTTTTGAAATCAACTCAAAGAGGAGTATCCAAATTTTACGTAAAAAATATGAGAAGTAATTTAAAAAAAAATTGATGCTACTAGGGATGAGGAGGTGGCCTTTTCAGTAAGTTTAAATAATCCATAATGCTTGCCCCTTCCAACATAAATTGACGTGTTTTTGGATTTTCCTAAATACCAGTATTACAAGAGTTATTAAAGATTGATACTTTTATCTAAAAAGCTGTGTATATAACTACTATACAAAACATGGTACCAAAGGAGTAACTCTTAATATGAAAATATAAATATGCTACTGTACGCTGACGATTTGGCAATACTTGAAACATATTATGAAAAAAAACTAGAAGTAAACCCATCAAAAACCGAAATCGTTATGTTTAGTAGAAGCTCCAAGATAAGTTACCAACCGAATTTAACATATAAGACCAGCACAATTAATCTTTCGAATACATATGAATTTTTGGGTACCGTTTTTATACTTAATGGTCTATTTATAAACAACTTTAAACAGAGAGAACCAAATGCTAGATTTTCACAAGGAGTGGTGTTAAAAACAATTAACTCGTCTAACCTGTCAACGTTAAATCAAGTTAGTTCATAACAATGTTGTGGTCCCAACATTTACATACGCAAGTGGTAGATAGGCATTACGATATCTACCAAAACAATTTCTGGAAAAACCTCTTATTTTTACAAAAAAACAACAGCTGCTCATATAATTAGAAGAGAATTCAGTTTAAGCAAATTGGGTTATTTCATTATAAAATAACCATTAGAATTTCTCCTTAGAATACAGAGTTACAACCCTAAAAGGTGCTTTTCCGTCTTATTCAACTGAAACAGTCTGGTAATACTACTCGTATTTTAAAATATAATTGGATTGACCAGTTAGAGAATTGCATAGTAACACAATGTGATAAGGCCTCAGAGTAATAAGTAAACATAGAGGTGCCACAACAACATACAGTTTGTAGTCAATAGCAATGAACCTATAATTTAAAGAAATGGAAAATAAAATTGACATCTAGAGGTGTAGGTAAACACAGCCGTACAGTGGCGTGTAATAGGTTAGAGTATCACCATAATATATAAATGTTAGTTAAATAATTTACACACATTAAAAATAATTCTTTTAATTAAATGATAAAAAAAATAAAAAGAAAATTAAATTTATTGTGCTAACTCTTACTTTTTGGAAGTCCATCTTATTAAGAATAATAAAAAACTCTTCGTTTCAACGTAACTTGAAAAATTTTAAATCACAATGACGGCCGTTTCGCTAAGAAGCATCGTCAGATTGACATCAAGTTACATTTTGTTTGTTTGTAGCTAGGTACCTGATGTTTAGGTAGTATTAAGGTTAGACCAAGTATGGAAGTAATAAGACATAACAATATTAAAGCCTAGATGTTAATAGCCCTAAGGGATTATCCTGGATGTAATTCCCTCTAAGATAACTGTGCAATGATATGGAAAAACCAGGAAAAAACTATATCATGCTGATCTTTACGATAACTTAATATATTTGTGTTTTACAATTATGTCTTATCTATGTATAAAATGTAAACTCAATCAAAGTAAGCAGTTTAATAGTGGAGAACTTCCAAGAATTATTTGTTCATTAACAACTTTAAATTTCGGATCTGCTAGATGTCTTTTTATTCCAAGTTCTTCAAGGAAATCTAAATTTTGTTTTTTATCACAAGTGTGTAGTATTTGGATGTCATTGGTGTGTGATAGTGAGGTTGGATGTTCAAGTAGGTGTTTTGCATAATTTAACTTATATGGTTGTTTTAATCTATATGCTCTTAAGTGTTCATTAAATCTTACTTCAAAATGTCTTTGTGTTTGACCTATACAGCATTACATTCTGGACAATTAATTTTGTAAACACCAGATTTTTTTAATTTGGGTAATTTTGTTTTTACATTTAACAATTTTGTACCAACATTATTTTGTGTTTTAAATGATATTAATGCTGATGTTGCCGTAGATATTATTTTTGAAATTGTATTGGAAATATTTCCACAATATGTAATATTTTTATAACTTTTAATTTCTTTAGTTTGTTTAGGAAATATTAGTTGTAGTGACACTTTCTGTTCTTTCTTATTAATTAATTTATTTAATAAATGAATTGGATAGCCATTAGAAGTAGCTATTTGTTTTATGATACTAATTTCTTTATCAAAGTTAATTTTGTCCATTGGAATTGAAAATGCTCTATGTATCATAGAATTATAAGCTGCTAATTTATGCCGTCTTTGTGATTTAAAATTTTTCAAATCAACTTGGAAGTTACGTTGAAACGAAGAGTTTTTTATTATTCTTAAAAGAAAATTATTTAAAAGAAACTTTCCACTTCCTAGTTTATATAATATATGTATTTCATTATTAATTTGATTTTCCTATTTGTAATAAATTTTAATTGAAATTGCTAATTCTACGCCAATGAAGTGAATAACTTACCGGTGATAGGTTAGATTATCATTTTGCCACAAATTATACACGCTTTTCGGGTTTTCACCATTTTCAATATTGAAAATAAATAAAAACACTTTATAAAGTTCACTTACATACACAAAAATTCAGGAAAAATCGAACAAAGCGCTAATCACCTCTAGACAATAACAAACAAAGGCACTGATGCCAAATTTGAGGGGTGGGTATTTGAAACAATTGGTGCAGAGCTTTTTTATCAGTATTATCGAAAGGTAAGAAATTGAATATTAAAATGTATTAAAGAATATTTTCTCTAACTAAAAGTTTCCTCTTAAAAGTAAAATAAAATTGTTGTAAATTATACTATTACGTTTTTGTTTCCTACTTTGTACTTACCAAACACAACGTCTGACAATGCTCTGCTGGTTAACAAATCTGTCTCGACGACAAGTAGTAGGGAATATGTTTACTTATTACTCTGAGGATAAGGCACTTGATTTTTATGCTACCACCAATATTAACAAAGACATTATGTAAACTATTTTAAACTGCTACTTAGAAACACTATCAAGATGATTTCACTAAAATACTACACTCAGCGTTCACCATCCAACTCTAAAAATACCTTTGGACGTGGCTGAGGACAACAACTATATACATGACATTCTTCCACTTTACAAAATAAGACTCATAGCTCAGTTACGCACAAGCATTAAAGCTGAGATCTTTTGTAATTAATGAATAAGAATATATGTAGTTGTCCAATCTAGTCAAATTTTTCATATGCTTGGCTTATATATAAATTAAGTATAAGGAACATATTGATGTTTTGTATATTAATATTTTACTTATTTTCTGGGTATATTTTAGATTTTTATTTTTACTTATTTATTTTAAAGTTAATCTAAATTCATATAAGATTTTTCTAATATACCTTCTATAACTGTGAAATTTAAATTTCAAAGACATTTTAGAAACAATGAACATAAATTCTAAAAAAGTGAAGAAGTTGGACAGTGGTTCAATTCAAAAATTTAAATGTAAAACAATTGGATGTAGGTCTTCCTCAAAATTGCATTCAGTAATCCTAAAACGTGTTAAGACTTATGGACAAATATTCTCGAGAAAGTGAATTACTGGGCACAGTTTCCTCGAAAACGCATTAATTATATTATAAAAATTAAGGAAATTCTAGAAGTAGTTTAAAAACCAAAGGGCATAAATTACTAATAAAGTAAACAAATGGGACACTGGTTCTATTATAAAAAGTAATAGTGAAAAAATTGGAGTTCCCCCGAAAATGCATGAAGTATATTTTGAAAATCTAGAAATTAATTAAAAACATTTTTTAAATCAAAGGACATGAAATCTTAAAAAATTGAAGAAATTGGACAGTGGTTCTATTCAAAAATTCAAAAAGTGCTCTTATTCTGAAATGCGAACGTGAAAAATTGGAGATAGCCTCCCACGAAAATGCCTGAATTATATTCTGAAAATATAGAAACTAATAAAAGTATTTTTAAACCAAAGGACACAAATTCTTAAAAAAGTGAAGAAACAGGACTTAAAAAACCAACTGACATAAATTCTTAACAGTGGTTCTATGCAAAAGTAAAAAAAAATGGAAAAAGGTCTCCCTCAAAATTGTATTTAGTAATCCTAAAACGTTTTTAAACTTATCGACATAAATTGTCAAAAAAGTGAAAAATTGGACTAAGTTTCCTCCAAATTACATTAATTACATTCTAAAAATAAAAGAAATACTCAAAAAAATTTAAACACCAATGAACATAAATTCTTAAGAGAGTAAAGAAATGGGACAGTGGTTCTATTCTGAAATACATTAGTCAGAAAATTGGAGATAGAACCTCCAAAAGTGCATTATTTATATTCTGAAAATATAAAAGAGATTCAAAGAGGTTTTAAAGCCACTGGACATAAATTCTAAAAAAAAATGAGAAAATATGACAGTGGTTCTATTAAAAAATTCAAAAGTAAAAACCCAAAACTTCTCTGAAAGTTCTCCCTCAATATTGCATTCATTAATCCTAAAACATTTTAAAATTAAGTAAAAATTGGACACAGTTTCCTTCAAAATGCATTAATTATCTATAAATAAAGGAAATAATCAAAAAAGTTCAAAACCCAAAGAACATAAATCCTTAAGAAAGTAAATGAAATGGGACAGTGGTTTTATTCCAAAATGCAATAGTGAAAAAATTGGATATAGCCCTTCCGAAAGTGCATATATTATATTCTCAATATTTGAATTGTTTATAAATTCTTAAATGCCTGAATTATTATCTGAAAATATAGAAATTAATTAAAAGCATTTTTGAACTAAAGGACACAAATTGGACATGGCTCCCTTAAATTTCATTCAGTTATCCTAAAACGTTTTAAAACTTATGGACATAAATTCTCGAAAATGTGAAAAATTGGACACAGTTTCCTCCAAATTACATTAATTACATTCTAAAAATAAAAGAAATACTCAAAAAAATTTAAACACCAATAAACATAAATTCTTAAGAAAGTAAAGAAATGGGACAGTGCATGGTTCTATTCTGAAATACATTAGTGAGAAAGTTGGAGATAGAACCTCCAAAAGTGCATTATTTATATTCTTAAAATATAAAAGAGACTCAAAGAGGTTTTAAAAGCCACTGGACATAAATTCTAAAAAAATGAGGAAATATGACAGAGGTTCTATTAAAAAATTCAAAAGTAAAAATCCAAAACTTCTCTGAAAGTTCTCCCTCAATATTGCATTCATTAATCTTAAAACATTTTAAAATTAAGTAAAAATTGGACACAGTTTCCTTCAAAATGCATTAATTATCTATAAATAAAGGAAATAATCAAAAAAGTTCAAAACCCAAAGAACATAAATCCTTAAGAAAGTAAATGAAATGGGACAGTGGTTTTATTCCAAAATGCAATAGTGAAAAAATTGGATATAGCCCTTCCGAAAGTGCATATATTATATTCTCAATATTTGAATTGTATATAAATTGTGTATAAATTCTTAAATGCCTGAATTATATTCTGAACATATAGAAATTATTTTAAAAGCATTTTTGAACCAAAGGACACAAAGTGGACATAGCTCCCTTAAATTTCATTCAGTTATCCTAAAACGTTTTAAAACTTATGGACATAAATTCTCGAAAAAGTGAAAAATTGCACACAGTTTCCTCCAAAATACATTAATTACATTTTAAAAATAAAAGAAATTCTCAAAAAAGTTTAAACACCAATGAACATAAATTCTTAAGAAAGTAAAGAAATGGGACAGTGCATGGTTCTATTCTGAAATACATTAGTGAGAAAGTTGGAGATAGAACCTCCAAAAGTACATTATTTATATTCTGAAAATATAAAAGAGACTCAAAGAGGTTTAAAAGCCACTGGACATAAATTCTAAAAAAATGAGGAAATAGGACAGTGGTTCTATTAAAAAATTCAAAAGTGAAAAACCTGAACTTCTCTGAAAGTTCTCCCTCAATATTGCATTCATTAAACCTAAAACATTTTAAAATTAAGTAAAAATTGGACACAGTATCCTTCAAAATACATTAATTACATTCTAAAAATAAAAGAAATTCTCAAAAAAATTTAAACACCAATAAACATAAATTCTTAAGAGAGTAAAGAAATGGGACAGTGGTTCTATTCTGAAATACATTAGTCAGAAAATTGGAGATAGAACCTCCAAAAGTGCATTATTTATATTCTGAAAATATAAAAGAGACTCAAAGAGGTTTTAAAGCCACTGGACATAAATTCTAAAAAAATGAGGAAATAGGACAGTGGTTCTATTAAAAAATTCAAAAGTAAAAATCCAAAAGTAAAAATCCAAAACTTCTCTGAAAGTTCTCCCTCAATATTGCATTCATTAATCTTAAAACATTTTAAAATTAAGTAAAAATTGGACACAGTTTCCTTCAAAATGCATTAATTATCTATAAATAAAGGAAATAATCAAAAAAGTTCAAAACCCAAAGAACATAAATCCTTAAGAAAGTAAATGAAATGGGACAGTGGTTTTATTCCAAAATGCAATAGTGAAAAAATTGGATATAGCCCTTCCGAAAGTGCATATATTATATTCTCAATATTTGAATTGTTTATAAATTCTTAAATGCCTGAATTATTATCTGAAAATATAGAAATTAATTAAAAGCATTTTTGAACTAAAGGACACAAATTGGACATGGCTCCCTTAAATTTCATTCAGTTATCCTAAAACGTTTTAAAACTTATGGACATAAATTCTCGAAAATGTGAAAAATTGGACACAGTTTCCTCCAAATTACATTAATTACATTCTAAAAATAAAAGAAATACTCAAAAAAATTTAAACACCAATAAACATAAATTCTTAAGAGAGTAAAGAAATGGGACAGTGGTTCTATTCTGAAATACATTAGTCAGAAAATTGGAGATAGAACCTCCAAAAGTGCATTATTTATATTCTTAAAATATAAAAGAGACTCAAAGAGGTTTTAAAGCCACTGGACATAAATTCTAAAAAAAAATGAGAAAATATGACAGAGGTTCTATTAAAAAATTCAAAAGTAAAAATCCAAAACTTCTCTGAAAGTTCTCCCTCAATATTGCATTCATTAATCTTAAAACATTTTAAAATTAAGTAAAAATTGGACACAGTTTCCTTCAAAATGCATTAATTATCTATAAATAAAGGAAATAATCAAAAAAGTTCAAAACCCAAAGAACATAAATCCTTAAGAAAGTAAATGAAATGGGACAGTGGTTTTATTCCAAAATGCAATAGTGAAAAAATTGGATATAGCCCTTCCGAAAGTGCATATATTATATTCTCAATATTTGAATTGTATATAAATTGTGTATAAATTCTTAAATGCCTGAATTATATTCTGAACATATAGAAATTATTTTAAAAGCATTTTTGAACCAAAGGACACAAAGTGGACATAGCTCCCTTAAATTTCATTCAGTTATCCTAAAACGTTTTAAAACTTATGGACATAAATTCTCGAAAAAGTGAAAAATTGGACACAGTTTCCTACAAAATACATTAATTACATTTTAAAAATAAAAGAAATTCTCAAAAAAGTTTAAACACCAATGAACATAAATTCTTAAGAAAGTAAAGAAATGGGACAGTGCATGGTTCTATTCTGAAATACATTAGTGAGAAAGTTGGAGATAGAACCTCCAAAAGTACATTATTTATATTCTGAAAATATAAAAGAGACTCAAAGAGGTTTAAAAGCCACTGGACATAAATTCTAAAAAAATGAGGAAATAGGACAGTGGTTCTATTAAAAAATTCAAAAGTGAAAAACCTGAACTTCTCTGAAAGTTCTCCCTCAATATTGCATTCATTAAACCTAAAACATTTTAAAATTAAGTAAAAATTGGACACAGTATCCTTCAAAATACATTAATTACATTCTAAAAATAAAAGAAATTCTCAAAAAAATTTAAACACCAATAAACATAAATTCTTAAGAGAGTAAAGAAATGGGACAGTGGTTCTATTCTGAAATACATTAGTCAGAAAATTGGAGATAGAACCTCCAAAAGTGCATTATTTATATTCTGAAAATATAAAAGAGACTCAAAGAGGTTTTAAAGCCACTGGACATAAATTCTAAAAAAAAATGAGAAAATATGACAGAGGTTCTATTAAAAAATTCAAAAGTAAAAATCCAAAAGTAAAAATCCAAAACTTCTCTGAAAGTTCTCCCTCAATATTGCATTCATTAATCTTAAAACATTTTAAAATTAAGTAAAAATTGGACACAGTTTCCTTCAAAATGCATTAATTATCTATAAATAAAGGAAATAATCAAAAAAGTTCAAAACCCAAAGAACATAAATCCTTAAGAAAGTAAATGAAATGGGACAGTGGTTTTATTCCAAAATGCAATAGTGAAAAAATTGGATATAGCCCTTCCGAAAGTGCATATATTATATTCTCAATATTTGAATTGTATATAAATTGTGTATAAATTCTTAAATGCCTGAATTATATTCTGAACATATAGAAATTATTTTAAAAGCATTTTTGAACCAAAGGACACAAAGTGGACATAGCTCCATATTCAGTTATCCTAAAACGTTTTAAAACTAATGGACATAAATTCTCGAAAAAGTGAAAAATTGGACACAGTTTCCTACAAAATACATTAATTACATTTTAAAAATAAAAGAAATTCTCAAAAAAGTTTAAACACCAATAAACATAAATTCTTAAGAAAGTAAAGAAATGGGACAGTGCATGGTTCTATTCTGAAATACATTAGTGAGAAAGTTGGAGATAGAACCTCCAAAAGTACATTATTTATATTCTGAAAATATAAAAGAGACTCAAAGAGGTTTTAAAGCCACTGGACATAAATTCTAAAAAAAAATGAGAAAATATGACAGAGGTTCTATTAAAAAATTCAAAAGTAAAAATCCAAAAGTAAAAATCCAAAACTTCTCTGAAAGTTCTCCCTCAATATTGCATTCATTAATCTTAAAACATTTTAAAATTAAGTAAAAATTGGACACAGTTTCATTCAAAATGCATTAATTATCTATAAATAAAGGAAATAATCAAAAAAGTTCAAAACCCAAAGAACATAAATCCTTAAGAAAGTAAATGAAATGGGACAGTGGTTTTATTCCAAAATGCAATAGTGAAAAAATTGGATATAGCCCTTCCGAAAGTGCATATATTATATTCTCAATATTTGAATTGTATATAAATTGTGTATAAATTCTTAAATGCCTGAATTATATTCTGAACATATAGAAATTATTTTAAAAGCATTTTTGAACCAAAGGACACAAAGTGGACATAGCTCCCTTAAATTTCATTCAGTTATCCTAAAACGTTTTAAAACTAATGGACATAAATTCTCGAAAAAGTGAAAAATTGGACACAGTTTCCTACAAAATACATTAATTACATTTTAAAAATAAAAGAAATTCTCAAAAAAATTTAAACACCAATAAACATAAATTCTTAAGAAAGTAAAGAAATGGGACAGTGCATGGTTCTATTCTGAAATACATTAGTGAGAAAGTTGGAGATAGAACCTCCAAAAGTACATTATTTATATTCTGAAAATATAAAAGAGACTCAAAGAGGTTTTAAAGCCACTGGACATAAATTCTAAAAAAAAATGAGAAAATATGACAGAGGTTCTATTAAAAAATTCAAAAGTAAAAATCCAAAAGTAAAAATCCAAAACTTCTCTGAAAGTTCTCCCTCAATATTGCATTCATTAATCTTAAAACATTTTAAAATTAAGTAAAAATTGGACACAGTTTCATTCAAAATGCATTAATTATCTATAAATAAAGGAAATAATCAAAAAAGTTCAAAACCCAAAGAACATAAATCCTTAAGAAAGTAAATGAAATGGGACAGTGGTTTTATTCCAAAATGCAATAGTGAAAAAATTGGATATAGCCCTTCCGAAAGTGCATATATTATATTCTCAATATTTGAATTGTATATAAATTGTGTATAAATTCTTAAATGCCTGAATTATATTCTGAACATAAAGAAATTATTTTAAAAGCATTTTTGAACCAAAGGACACAAAGTGGACATAGCTCCCTTAAATTTCATTCAGTTATCCTAAAACGTTTTAAAACTTATGGACATAAATTCTCGAAAAAGTGAAAAATTGGACACAGTTTCCTACAAAATACATTAATTACATTTTAAAAATAAAAGAAATTCTCAAAAAAGTTTAAACACCAATGAACATAAATTCTTAAGAAAGTAAAGAAATGGGACAGTGCATGGTTCTATTCTGAAATACATTAGTGAGAAAGTTGGAGATAGAACCTCCAAAAGTACATTATTTATATTCTGAAAATATAAAAGAGACTCAAAGAGGTTTAAAAGCCACTGGACATAAATTCTAAAAAAATGAGGAAATAGGACAGTGGTTCTATTAAAAAATTCAAAAGTGAAAAACCTGAACTTCTCTGAAAGTTCTCCTCAATATTGCATTCATTAAACCTAAAACATTTTAAAATTAAGTAAAAATTGGACACAGTATCCTTCAAAATACATTAATTACATTCTAAAAATAAAAGAAATTCTCAAAAAAATTTAAACACCAATAAACATAAATTCTTAAGAGAGTAAAGAAATGGGACAGTGGTTCTATTCTGAAATACATTAGTCAGAAAATTGGAGATAGAACCTCCAAAAGTGCATTATTTATATTCTGAAAATATAAAAGAGACTCAAAGAGGTTTTAAAGCCACTGGACATAAATTCTAAAAAAAAATGAGAAAATATGACAGAGGTTCTATTAAAAAATTCAAAAGTAAAAATCCAAAAGTAAAAATCCAAAACTTCTCTGAAAGTTCTCCCTCAATATTGCATTCATTAATCTTAAAACATTTTAAAATTAAGTAAAAATTGGACACAGTTTCCTTCAAAATGCATTAATTATCTATAAATAAAGGAAATAATCAAAAAAGTTCAAAACCCAAAGAACATAAATCCTTAAGAAAGTAAATGAAATGGGACAGTGGTTTTATTCCAAAATGCAATAGTGAAAAAATTGGATATAGCCCTTCCGAAAGTGCATATATTATATTCTCAATATTTGAATTATATATAAATACTTAAATGCCTGAGTTATTATCTGAAAATATAGAAATTAATTAAAAGCATTTTTGAACTAAAGGACACAAATTGGACATAGCTCCCTTAAATTTCATTCAGTTATCCTAAAACGTTTTAAAACTTATGGACATAAATTCTCGAAAAAGTGAAAAATTGATCACAGTTTCCTCAAAAACACATTAATTATATTCTACAAATTAAGGAAATTCTCGAATTAGTTGAAAAACCAACGCACATAAATTATTAAGAAAGTGAAGAAATGGGACAGGGGTTCCATTCTAAAAAGTAATAGTGAAAAAATTTGAGATAGCCCTTCCGAAAGTGCATTTATTATATTCTCAATATAAAAAAAATATTTTAAAACATTTTAGAACCAAAAGAAATAAATCCTTAAAAAAAAGTGAAGAAATTGGAAAGTGTCCTTATTTTGAAATGTGAAAGTGAAAAATTGGAAATGGACCCCCCCACGAAAATGCCTGAATTATATTCTGAAAATATAGAAATTATTTAAAAGGATTTTTTAAAAACAAATTAAATAAATTCTTAAAAAAGTGAAGAAATTGGACAGTGGTTTTATTCAAAAATTCACAAGGAAAAAAAGTTGGACACAGGTCTCCCTTAAATTTCATTCAGAAAAAACCAACGGACATAAAATAATAAGAAAGTAAAGAAATGGGAGAGTAAAGAATTGGAGATAGCCCCTCCGAAAGTGCATTTATTATATTCTGTATATAAAAAAAAATATTTAAACACATTTTACAACCAATACAAATAGAATCTTAAAAAAATGTGAAGAAATTGGAAAGTGCTCTTATTTTGAATTTCGAAAGTAATAAATTGGACATAGCGATCCCCCGAAATATTCTGAAAATATAAAAATTATTTAAAAAGATTTTTTAAAAACAAATGAAATAAATTCTTAAAAAAGTGAAGACATTGGACTGCGATTCTATTCAAAAGTGAAAAAATTGGAAATAGATCTCCCTCAATATTGTATTTAGTAATTCTAAAACGTTTTAAAATTTATGAGCATAAATTATTAAAAAAGTAAAAATTGGACAGTTTCCTTCAAAATGCATTAATTATATTCTATAAATAAAGGAAATACTCAAAAATGTTCAAAACCCAAAGAACATGAATTCTTAAGAAAGTAAATGAAATGGGACAGTGGTTTTATTCTAAAATGCAATAGTGAAAAAATTGGAGACAGCACCTCCGAAATTGTATATTTTATTGTATTGTGAATATAAAATAAAAGGCATTTTAAAACCATTGGTCATAAATAGTAAAAAAAGTGAAGAAATTGGTGGTCTTATTCTCAAATGTGACACTGAAAAATTTGACATAGCACCACCACCCCCAAAATCAATTAACTATATTCAGAAACTATAGAAATTATTTAAAAACAATATTAAAGCCTAGATGTTTTTATTCCTAAGGGATTATCCTGGAGATATTTTCCTCTAAGATCAGTATAACTATGCAATGATATACAAAAACCAGGAAAAAAGTATACCATAATTATTGTTACAATATAGTATATTATTATTACATTTACATCTTATCTATAAATCAAAAATGAAGACAATCAAAGTAAACAGTTTAATAGTAGAGAACTTTCAATATTGATTTGTTTATTAACTAATTTCAAGACTAATTAATTATGGTTTCTTTTTACAAATATGTATTATTTGAATTTTGTAGGTTTGTGTGACTGAGTCTGTTTGTTTTTTTTGCATAGTTTGTATCTATAGGACAATGAGAAATTTTAAACTAAGATACAATGAACCCTAAGAGCATAAGACTGGATAAGTCAAACTGTATAACTGTGCAATTATAAAGAAAATATAGGAAAAAACTGTAAATAACTGTAAATAAAATGAAAATTCAATAAAAGTAAACAGATAAAAAATAGTGGAAAACTCCCAATATTTATTTGTGTATTATAAATTGCTGATCTGTCTTTTCTATAGAGTAGTATTTAAATTTCATTGGTTTGTGTGTTAAAATAGATATTTTGCATGGTTTGACTAATCCAGTCTATATGAGCTGTTAAGTGTTGATTTGTATCTTAGTACAAAATTTCTCGTTGTCATATAGATACAAACTATACAAAATACCTGCTTTAACATACAGAATTGCTCACACAAACCTATGAAATTCAAATATTACATATTTGTGATAAGAAACCACAATTAAAGTAAAGTAGTTAATAAACAAATCAATATTGGAAGTTCTCCACTATTAAACTGTTTACTTTGATTGTCTTCATTTTTGATACATAGATAAAAAGTAAATGTAACACAAATATATTAAGATATAGTAAAGATCAACATGGTATACTTTTTTCCTGGTTTTTCTATATCATTGCAGTTATACTGACCTTAGAAGGTAATATATCCAGGATAATCCCTCAGGGATTAAAACAACTTGGCTTTAATATTGTGTATGACTTGGCTTATCTTATGAACTAAACCAAACGGAGGTATCTGAGTGTCTTGTACTATATCACAAAAAAGGCCAATTTGTAATGTTTTCTTTCTCACCCATCAATGTTAGTTAATTATAACTAATGGTCTAGTCTTAACAGTACTCTATTAACATCAGATAGCTATCACATAAAACAAAATTTAACTTTAATAGGTATGTCAATGATGATAATATATAAAAAATCTGTCATTAAGCTAAATAGATTTTTTACCCTCATTAAGGATTGATAATTTACCTACAACTTATTCGTTGTTCTGATGTTTTAAACAAATTGATTACCTAAAGTTAATGGCTCAAATTTACTTACACTTGGGCCCTGTGGCCCCTGTGTATATATTGAACAAGGATTGAATACATTCCAGGAATATCTAAGCATTAGTTATGGCTCGTCTTCGTGAATTAAACTGCCTACTTCTACCATTGCTCAATTTTAGATATAAATGTATTATGTATAGTGTTATTTCATTATAGCAGAATATTTTGTTAATAATCTAGCTTTATAAATCTCCATTGCTTTTTGAGAATAAAAATTAATTTAAATCAACTAACAAACTAACATTGACAGGTGATAAAAAGAAAATATTATAAAGTGGCCTTTTCTGAAATATAGTACAAGACACTCAGATACCTCCGTTAGGTCTAGTGCATAAGATATGACACAACCTGACAACCATAAACAAGAAGAAACGTACTTTGAAGGACATGCGTCAAATTTGAATTCATCTATAGATTTCTTTTGAATCAAAGGTCATTTGTAATTGAAAAAATATTTAACTACTAGCCAAGCTGTAAATAATATAATAAATAAGTCAACTAATTATTTATTTAGAAAAATCAATGTACCGGCCCAAAATCTACCTAATCAAGAATTGCCTGAAAAAGAGCTTGCAGGTAATAATTGGTAATTTCATATAGGTATTATTCCATCCCAATAGAAATTTTTAATGTTCAATCAATATGTAATATTTTTACAGGTGATTCTGAAACACAAGTTATTTCTAAGAACAACAAGTAACTATCATTGCATTTAAAAACGTATTTTGCGAATAAATATTGGAAGTTTAGTTCAACCATTTAGTTATTGTTCTTAGTAAGATGGACTTCCACAAAATAAAGGTTACTACAATCAATTTTACAAGTTATTTCATTTGAAACATTAAAAGTCGTCTACACAAACAGATGTTAACATACCATCTACATCTAGAAATAAACTTTTTGTAACATATTGATATATTGATTAATATATTGTGAACTTACTTTTATATAATTTTTAACAATTAAAATTAAATATTAATATACGTTATCTCTGTTTTTTAGATATTTTATTTGCATTTTCAAGTGCATTAACTCCAAACGCCAAAACTCTATAAAGGAGCACAAGTATTAAAAATGTTACAGGCATTTATAAAACAAGATTACCATTAAGACAAAGATTACAATTTGCTGTGTCATATTGATGTATCTAATTTTTGATTAATATTTTTGTTTGTAACAATTGAATCATGAAAAACTACTAAAAGAGGTCCTTTCACCTATGAAGAAAAACTTAGCTATAAATGGTGAAATTTGTAATCATATTTTAGTTTAGTATTTATGTGGAGTTAAAAGAAAATTAAAACAAACTATGCAACACATTTTGTAAAGGAACCACCAAGGCTTTAGTGATCAAAGAGCTATTATTTACTTTAATAATAGAAGTAAAAAATGCAGGTGAATATAATTTTACTCTATTATTAATTACATGTGGAATCTCATTTAAATAAAAAAAAATGATATATAATTTATTGCATTTAACAATAAATTCAAACCATGAAATGGTTTTAAGAATTATTTATTTTATAAATTTAATTTTTAGTCCTTGAAGTTAGGTATTGTTACTGTTTATGACAAAGGAGCTACAAGTCTTGTATCTGATGCATGTGAACACTTTTTGAAAAGAAGCGAAAGTCCCAAAATAAAAACAATTGTTGGCAATTTAAATATTATTCCACAGTATGATGTCCCTCATTTGTTGAAAGATTGTAGATACATCTTCTGACAAAAAATTTGCACTGGCAAACATCAGATGGTACAAAATTTATTGTACTAACCCTTACTCTGTGAAGGTATATCTTACTAAGAATAATAACAACAAAACCTTTGAACAAAACTCTCACTTTTATTTAAAAAATTAGCTTTTTAATTCAATAACAGCTTTTTCTGAAAAACTATAAATGTCAGATTGGCATATTACTAACAGAAGAATCTTTACAGCAACCAATAAGGCAATTGTTGGACACAAAATAGAATATGGTTTTGCAATACTTAATGGGATATTTTTTGTAACATTATTGAAAAAGTGTTGCCTATTTTATATAATGTGGATGAATGTTCTTGCTAATTATTAAGTTATTTTTTCTTTTCTTTTTCAGGGCTAGATATGAAGTTAGTATTTTTGTACATTCTACCTTTGAAGTTCTTAATATTGGAGGTACAAACCATTTGCAGCTATACAAAAAAATTGTGTTTTATAGACTGATCTTGTTCCAAGTACATGGTAAATAGCAAATAAAAATGCAATTAAAATACCTTCTATGTTAAAATATAATAAACAAATGGAAATTATTAAAAATAATGTGAGTAAAATACTAAATAATATGTCATTGAACATGTGTAAACACCCAACCAGGTCTGTTGTGAAAAATTTAGTGCAACCTCTTTAAAGGTATAAAATTATACAACTATTAAAATTTTGTAATCTCTTTGGTTCTGAGTATGAATTAAAGCAAAAAAAATGTTGGAATGACAATAATGATAACGATAACCTACCTATCCAGTACCTACCTAATTCAAATTTGTGCACTTAGATAAGTGGAATAAACTGTTGGTACAGACTATCAGTAATTAGCTAACAATAATCTTGTAACTTTTAAAATATGTTATGAATACATATAAATAAAATTAATTTAAAACGAAGTGAACCATCCATATCTTGAATGTAACTGTGTTATTGTGAGTTTTTCATTTGTTTTTTTTTTAAATTGCTTTTATTATTAAATTCACCCCAACATGTTTTATTTTAATCACTAAATTTCTTGAATTTGATGTGCTAGAACTCTTTAATTTTTAAAATATTACAGTGATTCAGAACTAGATATCAATTTTAGTAAGATATGTATTGATTTGAGTATATCTAATTTACTTTTTAAACATTTTTTTATTTTAAGGACATGGTGAAATAAAATAAGATGATATTTCCATGGATGAATAATATCCAATATCTAACTCAAATGTGTAATATGTATTATAAAATATTTTTGTATAATATATAAAAATGTTAAATTGTGGTGTAAATGTTTCTAAAACAATTAAATAAATCAATTGTCTTAAAGGACAAATATAACCCAAGTACCACAGAAATGTAGTATAAAACACCTAGAACCTTAAATTTTGGATATATACTATACCTAACTATGAGCTATTAGAGTGGAATAAGTGTTTAATGTATATCTTTTAATAATAATAAGGTAATATTTTGTTCTAAATAGTCAAATGTGATATAAATATATAACTTTATCATGGTCTGAGAGACCTTACATTTCTGTAAGTGAAATAAATTTGAAATGTATTATGAGTTGATAATTAATTACAAATTTTAAATGTAGGTAGGTACATATTTTTTAAGGGAAGCAAATTACAAAAAACAAGTAACATGCAATAATGAATAGTCTTGTAAACATAGTTTAGTGAAATTTTTTGCATATAATATAAATATCTTACCTTCGTATTTAAATTATGATGCTTCCTTCAAAACATATGGCACAGCTAGCTAAATTTGAAGCATCTGAAATACATTAAGAAATTATATTACCTCTGACTGCAAATTTAAAGGATGATTCATTATACAGTAACAAAAAACAATGGACATAAATTCTTAAAAAAGTTTAAAAACCAACAGACATAAACAGATAACACCTTCTAAAATGTATTAATTATATTCTGAACCAATAATCATAAATTCTTAAAAAAAAAGTAAAAACATAGGACAGTGCTTCTATTTAAAAATGAAAATATTGGATATAGTTCTTTCTCAAAATTGCATTCAGTTAAATTGTCGAAAAAGCGAAAAATTGGACTAAAATGCATTAATTACATTTTAAATATAAAAAAAAATACTCAAAAAAGTTCAAAAACTGTGAGGACATGGTGAAATAAAATTAGATGATATTGCCATGAATGAATAATATCCATCAATATCTAACTCAAATGTGTAATATGGGTACCTATTATAAAATATTTTTGTATAATATATAAAAATGTTAAATTGCAGTGTAAATGTTTCTAAAACAATTAAATAAATCAATTGTCTTAAGGGACAAATATAACCCAAGTACCACAGAATTGTAATATATAACACCTAGAACCTTAAATTTTGGATATGTACTATTCCTAACTATGAGCTATTAGAGTGGTAGTGTTTAAAGTCAAATGTGATATAAATATATAACTTTATCATGATCTGAGAGACCTTACATTTCTGTAAGTGAAAAAAACTTGAAATGTGCTATGAGTTGATAGTTAATTACAAATTTTAAATGTAGGTAGGTACAACGTTTTTTAAAGGAAGCAAATTACAAAAAAAAAGTAACATGCAATAATGAAATTATCAATAAATATGTCAATTTATGTTTTTCTAATGCTCAAGTTGACCAATTTTCGTTTATTTTATCCTTAAAATATTACTAATAAAGATATTCTTTTTTTGTGCTTTTGTTTTAAGTAATGATATTTCCAAAGATTTCATTACAACACCCATTTATGTTTAGATTATTAAATTGTGATGTTCAAATTTCCGATTTTTAAAAGATAATTTTAGATAATAATTAACTAATAATGTTAAAAAATTATAAAAAAATCAGGTCCCTCAGAACTCGCATTACTTTTGTATATTTTTAATTATATTAACAACTCTTGTAAACATAGTTTAGTGAAATTTTTTGCATATAATATAGATATCATACCTTCATGTTTAAATTATGACGCTTCCTTCAAAACGTATGGCACAGCTAGGTAAATTTGCAGCATCTGAAATAAATTAAGAAATGTTTTGTATAATGTTTATTGCATATAATATTAAATAAATATTACCTCTGACTGCAAATTTAAAAGATGCTTCATTATACAGTAACATAGTAACTATATCACCTATGTTACACACACCAGGTTTTAAGTAGCGTAGCTGTAAAGAAATTATGAGTTTTTATTAACCGTTATAATATATTGAAAAGGGGATAATAATATTGATGATTAATAATAGTTTGTTTGTTCAATAAAATTGTGGATTTATGTTTAATGGTTAATAATATCTTTTGAAGCCAGCCTGCATTAAAAATAATTTGAAAAAAATATACATACCAACTACGTACCTTCTCCACGCACGAATAGGCACTGATAAAATGTTGTTAAATCTGTGATATATATAACAAAACATTCAACCAATAGAATTGCTGGATTTATAATAAACGTAGGGGTGGAGCCTACAACAAATAACAGCTTTTGCATAAATAGGGTTGAAAAAAGATTTTAGTCGGCAGTGGTAAAGATGCATTCTTTATGAAAAGTAGCGATATAGATAAATAGTTTATCAAAAACGCTGTTAAAAAAGTACATTTAAAAAATTTAGGTTCAACAGTTATTAACTAGGTAAAATGTATAAATTAAATAAAAAATTGTTTTCTTTATTGATATAAAATATCCATCGGTTTTTATTAAAACCACCTGATCCATATATTATTTATGAGGGTTTTTTTAATAGTTTAGGTTTTTATGTTAATTATATGCAGAGCAATAAATTACAAAAATAAAGCATTGGTAAGTACATAAATTACATATATGTATTTTTATATTGTTTTTCATATATGATGCCGGCTGATAAGAATATAATATAAATATTCTTATTCAGAACAATAAACAACTAAAAGGTTGAATTAACTTCCACTATTTATTCTTTAAATACTTTAAATGCAATGACAGCCGCTATTCCGATAGCGAAACGGCTGTCATTGCATTTAAAGTATTTATAGAATAAATAGTGGAAGTTAATTCAACCTTTTAGTTGTTTATTGTTCTGAATAAGATGAACTTTCACACAGTAAGGGTTAGTACCATAAATTTCATAAATATTCTTATTTTAAACCTAACATTTGTTTATAAATTTTTAATTCAATATATCAAAAACACAAGTAAAGGTGCTAGAATAGGAATTTATTTCTATAAATTTGACTGTCAATAAATTACATAGGTAAGTATTCTACATATTTGGTTGTACTGCCAATTGGTAACAAAAAATATCTATATAACTGCATGTTTAAGATGTATCATCAAATTTTAAGGAATTTTATTGAATGCAAATCAAATATTCTTTAAACATTTTTAATTTAATATGTCAACACTAAAGTTTTTGCAATTGTTTAGTTTACATAATTAAATGTGCTGAGATGTAGGTTGATTCCTGTAAATTCTGCCTATGTAGTACAAATTATTGATTAGTATATTATTTTATAACAGAGTTTTGTATTTTGTACTTAACTTAACAGAATATCTATTTTTTGTTTTATTCTTGGAATTGTGAAAATAAATACCTTTAGTGCACTCTTTGGCAACAGTAATGAAGAAAATAAACAACAAATATGGAAAATACAGTGCTACTTACCAGTAATTCAATTCAAACCATAAAATATAAAATTGCAACTCAGTTTAATTGATTTTATCTGTACAAGTTAGTTATTTTGGTCTAGCTGACAATTTATAATAAAATTATGCAATTGTTTTTGTAAAGGTGCTGAAATATAAGTTTATTCCTGTAAATATTACTTATTAGACAAGATGTACAAACAAATAATTGATCAGTGTGTATATTATTTTACACCATTCAGTATTTTGTACTTGACATTATAGATAAACTATTTTTTACTTTGTAATATATATACAAATAAATACTCAGCAAAGCAAACATAGTCATTAAAAAAAGTTTAACAACCTTTAATTGCTGATCTGCTAGATGTATTTTTATTTCAATAAATTGCATTATTATTTTACATATTCATACCACATATTTATTGGTTGTACCGCCAATTGGCAACAAAAAATATCTATATAACTGCATGTTTAAGATGTATCATCAAATTTTAAGGAATTTTATTGAATGCAAATTAAATATTCTTTAAACATTTTTAATTTAATATGCCAAGTTAAAGTTATTCCTCGTTTTTACAAATTTGTTTACATTAAACTCAGTATGAGTGAATTCAAAATAACAAGCTCTTTCAAAATCTGTAAAAATATATAGGGTGTCCCATTTAAATTAAAGAAGTTGATGGCATTTCCGTTTAAACCGGAAGTATATTATTATCAAAAAAAGGTACATCAGATGCGTTTTGTTCCATTGTACTTACCTGCAAATTTTCATAAATATCGTTCTTTTCGTTTAAAAGATATTTACTTGGTTCCATACTTTATCCCAACCCCGTATAATTAAACATGTTGTAATGTAGGTTGAATCCTGTAAGTACTGCTTATTAGATACCTAAGTAGTACAAATTATTGATTAGTATATTATTTTATACGTAGTTTATTAGTATGTGTACTTTACATTACAGATTATCTATTTTTTGTGTTAGTTTTAGAATTGTGAACATAAATAGATACCTAGGTACCTTTAGTTACACTCTTTGGCAACAGTAATGAAGAAAATAAAAAAGAAATACAGTGTTAACTACCAGTAATTCAATTCAAACCATAAAATCTAGGTTTAATATTGGATCTAAGGCAATGTCACTTGTTTTAATTGATTTTATCTATACAGCTTAGTTATATTGTGGTCTAGCTGTAGATTTATAATAAAATTATGCAAGTTGCAATTGTTTTTGTAACACAGGTAAAGGTGCTGAAATATAAGTTTGTTCCTGTAAATTTTGCTTATTGGGCAGGATGTACAAACAAATAATTGATCAGTGTGTATATTATTTTACCTACGACCACCCCTCTAAACCGTCAATAACCCACAATCTATAAAATGTATCTCTTTGTGCACGGTAAAATAAACGCACGGCTTCCCTAGCAACCATTTAGCAACTGTCAATAGACGTAGCTATTTTATTCAACATTTCCTATTTACATATTTGAAGGTGAATTTTATACTATATATATACGAGTATATAGCTGCTGTTACGAAAAAATGAAACACCAGGAATCTCAATACAAAATTGCAGTAATGTAACAATTAATTACAATATTAATTAAATTAGTTTTTTTGTATTAAGTATGTGCCGTTTATTTTATAACCAATAATAATAAAATGTTATGAATTCACTTCTTTACTTTTATTATTAATATGCAGCCGTAGAAAAAGTATGGTGTGCAACACGGTGGAAAAGAGACTTTTGCACAGTATACTATTGTTATTTTAAATACTTCTACCCAAAATTTCAATTGTACAAAAACTGTTAAAAAATATTCGAAAATGTTATGAAAGTGGCTTTACAACTTTTTAAATATAATTATAAATTTTTTATTAAACTAGACCATTTTGACGAGCTTTTTAAATCTAATTTTTTATGAGTGCTATTTGGTAAAAAGTTGGCTCGTGATTGACAGTTTTGTGCACAAGAATCCCTATTTTGCATCTTATAAATAACACAATGCATAGATGTAAATTTTAATTTTCTTTTAGGTTGTTGGTATAAGCGGTGCCTGCAGAAACCATCCGATATTCAAGATACAGGAAAAAATTTAGTTATTAAAATTCCTGATTCAAAAACTAAACAACAACGTTCTTTTGTAGTGTCAGAGTATTTTTACCCCAAAGTAAAAAAAATATATGAACCTTCGCTCTGTGGTAAATAAGGCTGAACAATTACCTTTTTTTCTAAACTACATAAATGGAAAATGTACTTGGCAGTGTGTTGGTATTAATAAAATAGGGAACGTTCTTAAACAAATCGCTTTATACTTGGGATTATCTGACCCAGAATCATATACAGGACACGGTTTTCGGCGTTCGTCCGCAACTATTCTTGTTGGCGCGGGTGGGGATATATTAGACTTAAAAAGACACGGCGGATGGCAGTCATCTGCTGTAGCTTAAGGCTATGTGGATAATTCCATAAATAATCAAAGCAATAATTCATCTGAAATAGCATGCGCTAAGTATAGGGGGTACGAGTAATAATAATGAAAATAATGAAAGTATCTCAAACACTTCAAATAATATCAATCTTTCTTATGCTTCAACAATAACTAATGTTACTATTAATAATTATTATAACTAAAATTAAGTATTTAATTATTATACAATATAATGATTAAAAACATCTATTGTTGCTCTTGTTCAATTATTATTAACAAAAAGATTATTAATGCAGGTACAAGTAGGTCGTAGGTAAAGTATAGTACGTAACTAGTGCTGTATAGCATTTTACGCACTCACGGAATTACAACTATTCCACACACGTTACGTAATATACTATTACACAATTCAGTATCATAAATTAACTATTTTTCTGTACATATTCTTTCTAATTTTGTTTTAGAATTTTGAAAATTAATAACTTTAGTTGCGCTGATTGTCAACAGTATTGTGGAAATAAAGAAAATATTAAAAACATTGCATCTAGGTTTAATATTGGATTACAATTTCTTTCTACTCATAGTTATATTTATTCTACTGTTTGTTGATTATTAGCTTTAACACCAAAAAAAAAAATGTTCATGTTCACATGCTAGTAGATAATACCCAATAAATTGGAAACAGTTGCATTCAATTATTCTGATTTATTATGGATTTTCAGAGGGGATCAACACCCCTTTCACCCCCTAATTTTTTAGGGCTATAATTTAACAAAACATGGACCGCCACGTCTATTCTTAAACTTTTGTATCTCTCGGAATTTCTTATTTTACTATGGAAGATACAGCCATCCTTTAAAATGCCTCAATTATTACATTAATAATTAATAGGTAGTGTATTCTAGATACGTAGCAGATTTGAAATAACTTGTAAATAACTTTAACTAATAAATAAATAAAATTATTACATTAGATTTTTATTATTTTAATCCTATTTATTATTTTATAAATTGTAATTTAATAATAATTATTAATATTATTAATATTTGTGAAAATTTAGTTTAAATATTCAATATTGAAATTGGCCCTTTCGTGAATATATTCGCTTCACACGACCGTTTTACGCACCTCCAATAAGTTTCTCCCGATTTTAGTACTTTATCTTGAGAAAAAGTAAAACTGTTCACTTTGAGCAAAATTTTACCATGATTACTTACTAATGTTGAAATTTCCATATTCACTCTTCACTATTCTCTGACAAAATAATAACTGATTTTAGGAAAAGTAAAATCAACTATTGGTAAATTTCAATGACAATCATAAAACCTTAATTATATCTAATATCTGGTACCTGCGATAATCTTCCTGGCAGCGTCCAAAACAAGGGTACTTTTAAGGGGCGTATGGATTCTCGACGCAAGAAAACAGGTAAATTTTTGGGACAGGAACTTTCGACGCACGGTCAGAAATTTTATATTTTTATTACAGGAATTTTCGACGCAAGAATTTAGGTACTTACAGAAAAGTAAGTAGCTAATAAAATAAACTTATCTTCAAAAACTGATTACTATAACACTAATTTTAAAAAGCAAGTCTTATTATTTTATTTAAATTTAGACTTTCTATAAATCTATAAACATCAAAACTCACAATTATAAACAAAACTGAGAAAATTGTACCTAAGTGTAAGAAATTTACCTGTTAAGTATAAAAATATTAAATTAGAAGGGCAGATTTTATTGGCAATAAAGGGATTAGGGAAATACATTCTGTGTCGAATATTCATGTAGGATTATGAACCTTTTTCTTTCTAGCAGGTAGTTGGGGTAAAATGCGTCGACTATTCACCCGCCGCTTTTAAGACCCTCAGGTACTTTAGCATTGAAAACATGCCCGCCCACTAAAATGACATATATGTCGGATATATCAAGTTTGAAATTTCATATGGCCTGTTCAAAAAATACTGACAAACTTTCCGAGTAGGCTAAAAATTTATTATAATTGAATTTATTACATAAAATCGAATACTTTTGGAGCTGGTGGTTACCCCAGGGGTCCACGGGAGATTTGACGGGGATCTACGTTGGCGTGAAAGAAAAATGGGGGTTCATGTTGTAAGTGGGGGTCCACGAAAATTTATCTGGTTTCGATATTAAAGAACAAAAATATTGGCTTAGTTTTACCTATCAGTGTAGACATATATAATACACTACTCAAAAAAAGGAAGTAAAAAAAAATCTTTTTTCGGTGATTTTTGACTTTAAAATAGTATATTAAACAATGCATTTCATATGGCTTTCTGTTATGACACAAGTTGAAGTTCGCGAAGCGATGAGTTTTTAAAGAACGAGTGTCACAACAGCCATATGAAATAAGTTGTATATTAGTATATTAAACAATGCATTTCATATGGAATTCTGTTATGACACGAGTTCAAGTGTCACAATAGCCATATGAAATAAGTTGTATATAATATTTTTTATATTTTGCCATTTTATCATTTTTTAAATTAATTTATTATTTTTATGTAAATTACGAAAATTGATATTGTAAAAAGTATGTTGGCGAAGCGATGAGTTTTTAAAGAACGAGTGTCACAACAGCCATATGAAATAAGTTGTATATTAGTATATTAAACAATGCATTTCATATGGAATTCTGTTATGACACGAGTTCAAGTGTCACAATAGCCATATGAAATAAGTTGTATATAATATTTTTTATATTTTGCCATTTTATCATTTTTTAAATTAATTTATTATTTTTATGTAAATTACGAAAATTGATATTGTAAAAAGTATGTTGGCAGCATTGTATAATTTATAACATTTGACAGTTTTGAAATTTAATTTATCAAATTTTATTGTTTTAAATATTTTAAAATGAATAAAACACCAATAATAATGTACCTATTATATAAGTAAAAGATGATATTCATATTCACAAATACTTTCTTAAAGAACAATATAAAATTAATAAATTGCTATTAGCTACAAATGTCATTGACAATAGTCTTGATGTCATTAAATACTTCACTTATGTTCCCAACCATTTAAAACAAAAATTTGCGTCGTAAAAGTTACATTACGATACGCCAGTGGCGGCTTTTCTTTATGTGCTGCTGAGCTGCAGAACTACCAAACAACCATAGCAAATCTTAATTATTAAAGAATAATTAATATAGTTTTATTTCAAATCTGCCATATTATCATATTAAACATCAACTGTTAATAATAATTCACCAACAACGATGATTAATATTATTTTTTTTACGTATTTACTCCTCTAGTGAAACCGTATAATTTTTTTACGTATTTGGTGCTCCAGTGAAGCAATCTTTTTACGTATTTGCTGCTCCAGTGAAGCCGCGTCGATAACAACCGAAACACTGGCAGCGGTAAAATACATTTATTAGGCAAACGGCGATCTTAGCCGATGTGCTTCGGCAATCGGCTGGGCCACTGATTAACGGCCTCGGAAATGAGCTGCAATTCACGACAGTTATTCGTAACCGTTGCATCTGTGCCGTGTTTAGAAATTCTTAGGTTACAATTTTGTTTAATTTGTTTTGTTCGAGCGTGTTTAAAACAATGGAGTTTCAATTTAAATTAGGTGTAAATAAATTTGTCGTTATTAGTTACTATTAATTAGTATTAAAGCTAATTTTATTGTTTTTGTTTTCGTATGTTATTCTATTTCTATTATTTATATTGGCCGTGGTTCATGCAGCACACCCTATAGCAGATGTCACGAGCCGCCACTGCGATACGCAAATGCGTTTTATAATGAAGATTTTTATAAGTGCGAAATATAAAAAAATATTTAGTTAACTTTTTTGAAAAAATAACAATATAACAAAAGAAAAAATGTAATTTACAATAAAACAACCATTAATCTTAATTTCGTCTTTAATTAGTTGTAAAAGATACTTCAATAATTAACAAAATTTATAAATGTTTATCACAGCAAAAATTATATATATATATAATCAAAACCCTTCTACCATATAGTATGGTGTAGGGAGGTATTCTCTTCTTATCCATGTACGAACTTCCCCCATTCTTTCTTGTTTTTTGCTTTTGTTTTTGCCTCATTCCACGTTAGATTTCTCTCTTTGAAGATTTTTGCAATTGCTTTGTCCCAGGTATTTTTTGGTCTTCCTCTTTTGCGTTTGGTCTCTGGTCTTGCCTGCCATACTTTTTTAACTATTCTGGTATTCTTCATTCTCTGTAAGTGACCCCACCAGCTCAGTTGCCTCTTGTTTATAAAGTCCAATACAGGTTCTACTTTTAATTCGTCTCTTACTGTCTGGTTTCTTATACGGTCTTTCCTGGTTATCCCTTTCACTCGTCTTAGATATTTCATCTCCGTTGCTTGTATCTTACTCTCGCATCCGTATGTGAGTATTGGCCTATATATGGAGTGGTACACTTTCATTTTTGTTGTTCTAGATATTTCCTTTCTGTTAATAAATTTGTAATTCATTGCGTAATAGCATTTAATGGCTTTGTCTATTCGCGTGCTAATTTCTAATTCCTGCCTGCCAGTATTTTCGATTATGACCCCTAAGTATTGAAAATTATTAACTTGCTCTATCTTCGAATTATTTATATATATGTTTAGTTCCTGATGCTCTTCTGTAATTGCCATTACTTTTGATTTTTTCACGTTGATCTTCATTCCATGCTTCCCCAGAGAATCGTTCCATATTCTAATATTCTTCTGCAGGTTTTTCCTTGTATTTGCCATTATGACAATGTCATCAGCAAAGGCGCACTCTCCTACTTGAATTCTTTGCATATTGTGGTATCCGACATATAGCTTTTCGGCGTTTTGACTACACTCTTGTATAATATCATCCATAAATATAATGAATAGTGTTGGGCTTAATCCACCTCCTTGTCTCAGTCCGTCGTGTGTTATAAATGTCCCTGATCTCATATTTTTACTAATCACATAATTGCTCGTTCTTTTATACAATGTTTTAATATTTCTAATCAGTTTTTCGTTCACATTTCTTTTATATAAACTTTCCCATATCTGCTTCCTAGGTACGCTGTCAAATGCTTTTTCTAGATCTAGAAAGGCAAGATACGCGTTTTGTGTGTTAGCTGTTTTCTTCTCGATTATTTGTTTTAGTGTAAAAATATGATCTTGGGTGCTTCGTCCTTTCCGGAATCCACTCTGTGCTTCTGTTAGTGTGTGTTCTACTTGCTCTATCAATCTTCGGTTTAGAATTTGCTCATACAGTTTTAATGCGGTACTTAGTAAAGTTATCCCTCTATAATTATTGCAATCCATGCTATCCCCTTTCTTAAAAATTGGTAATATTACACCCATTTCCCAATCCTCCGGTATTTCTTCATTTTTCCATATTTTATTGAATAATTTCCTGATTATTTCCTTTCCTTGTTGCCCTATTTTTTTTATCATTTCAGACGTTATTTTGTCATGTCCTGGAGCCTTTCCATTTTTCAATAGTTTTATAGCCTCATCAAGTTCTGTTATTAAAATTTCTTCTTCTTCTTCTTCTTCTCCTCCTCCTCCTCCTCCTCCTCCTCCTCCTTCTTGTATGTTTGCCGTTTCTAATGTATTTCTTGTTTTCTTCTCTTTTGTATTTAACAAACCGCAAAAGTACTCTTTCCACCGTTCCATTATTTTTTCTTCTGTCGTTAGCGTCACTCCTGTTGTATCCTTGATTCCTAAGGTAAGGCTGTTGTTTTCCTTTCTCATGCTCTTTAGTACCTTGTAAAAAAGTTTTTGGTTGTTTTTGCTGTTCTCCATTTTATTTCCAAAATCTTCCCATGCCTCTTTTTTTGCATTTTGTACTGATTTTTTGACCATTTTTCGTTGTTTTTTATACGCTTCAAAATTTTTCTGCGTTTTATTTGTCAGGTAATTTCTCCAAGATTTTTTCTTTTCTTGTATTTGCTTCTTAATTTCGGTCGTCCACCATGCTGTTTGTTTTTTTCTGTTATTCGTTTTTAAGGTACCACATGTGTTTTTTGCCGCTTCTAGTATTGTATTTTTAATTTTTTGCCACAGTTCTTCTACAGTCATTTCTTCTATATTTAAAATTTTGCTTTCTAATGTGCCATTTACTTTCGCTTCGTATTTTCTTGCGATGTTTGGGTCATTTAGTTTGTATGCTTTTATAGTTTCATGATCTAGTTTTTCTTCCCTCTTTTGAACTGGATTGGTGTGTATGTTTCCTTTAATCTTTGCCACTACTAGGTAGTGGTCACTTCCTATCTCTGGTCCTCTTTTAACTCTGACATCCATAATATATTTCAGGCTTTCTCTGTTTACAACTATGTAGTCTATGATAGATTTTTCTCCTCTACTCTCTACCACCCTTGTGTACTTGTGTATGTCTTTATGTTCGTAGAATGTATTTGCCACAATTAGGTTATTTAGTTGACAGTAGTCTATCATTCTTTTCCCATTATTGTTCCTCACGTCTTCTCCGAAACGTCCTATTACTTTATCATACTGTGTATCAGCTTTTCCCACTCTTCCATTAAAGTCGCCTACTACGTAGGTATTTCCTACACAGTTTTCTGTTATTTCTTCCAGCTGTTCCCAAAAAATGTCCTTTTTATCTGCTCTTTCGTCTTCATTTGGGCCGTATACTATTAGTAATGACCATCTATCTCCTCCATTTTCCTTCATTTCTACAAGTAAAATCCTTTCTGAGTAGCAATTCCATTTTTGTATTTTGTTTAATATTTCTTTGTTTATTATACATCCTACCCCCGCCTCTGCTCTCTCATTCTGTTTGACTCCGCTATATATTAATATGTGGCCGTTATCTAGTTCCATTGTTCCTTTACCTTTCTTTTTTGTTTCTGTTATTGCTAAAATATCCAGTTTTATTTTTTCAAATTCCTCTTCTAGTTCTTTTTCTTTACCACTTATGCTTCTTATGTTCCAAGTTCCAAGTTCCGAGTTTCCATGTCTTATCCGTGTCCATTGCCTGTTTCGTTATATTTTTCCCATTATCCTTCTCCTTATTTAGTTTTTTGACTTCTGTAATTCTTCTTTCTCTTTATTCCATTTCCATTCTTCTCCATTAATTGTTAATTTGCGAAAACCAATTTTAACATCCTTCCCTTCCTGTTTCTCTATTTTTGCTCTCTCGCGGATTTGTTTTCCCATTTCTCTCTCCTTTTTGCTTAAATCTGAGTTTATAAAATATCTTTCGTTTCTTATTTCTTTTAGTTTATGTTTGTTTCGCATTATTTCCTCTTTATCTTCATTGTTATTGCATTCTATTAGGCACGTTTTTTCCCCAAGTTTTCGTACTGCTTTTATATTGGCCTGTACGTTTAGATTTTTTTCAAGAAATTTACTAATTTTTTGTTTTAGCTCCTCTTGGGCTGTACTTTCTATTGTTAATCCAATAAGTATCACATTTTTATCTCTTTTTTCTTTTTCCAGCCACTCCACTGTTTTCCTAATATCGTTTAGTTCGTTGGTAATTTTTTCATTTCTATTTTTTATTATCGCATAATCATCAGTAAGTTTTCTGTTTTCTTCTCTTACTATTTTTAATTCGTCTTTTAGTTCCTTTTGTTCAGCTCTCATATCTTTAATTGTATTTTTCATATCAATCATTTCTGTTTTCATGTCTCTCATTAAATCTAATATTTGATCTAATTTTCCATCGTTATTTTTGTCCATCCTCGTAGGTGTTCTGTGTGTTTTCTTATTTCTTTTGAAGGCTTCCTCTTCTTCATTTCCTTGGGATCTTCTTCTCTTGCTGCTCTCATCGGTAGAGCCGTCACTCTCCATTTTTGTTCTTCCTGAAGGCTCGCGAAAAGGATAGGCTCACCTCAACGGTTCAGAAGCTTTCTCCTTATCAAGCCTTCTTTATTTTAAATCTGGCAACACCGCAATTTATTGCGATAGGATTTAGCCTGTTAATTACTACTGATAAGAGTTATAAACACAAATGACCTTTCTTTTTGGGAAGTTTAACTGTTCTAATTACTTGCCGCTTAGGATAATTCGCACAATTTTTATGCCACTGCACTAAATTCCTCTAGTTCACCACTCTTCAGTTCTTTTCCGAAATTAAATTTCGCTACAACGCCTAAAATAAGGTAAAATTGTAGGAGAAAGTTTAATTTGCTGTTGCTCGATTTAGCACAACGTTGCCACTCCACAGCAAAAATTATGATAGTTAAATACCTCGGCTAGGGGTGAGTAAGTTCATTAGCTCTGACTATAGTACAATAATAATATTTGTTTCTTTAAGAAATTATAAGGGCGCCACTAAAATCTTTTTATTTTTTATGATACTAATGAAGAAAGTTGTTTTAAGCTGAGTTATTTAAATAAGTATCATAAGATGACAGAAAGATGTCAGAAAAAACTGTCTATGAAGATAAAAAAAAATGATATGAAAATATACCAACAGATAAAAGATAAATAGATTTTCTTGGTGCCTGTTTATTTAGCTTTAATTTTGTTTTTTTAAAACCTTCCTTAATTGATATGAAAATGATATGAAAATATACCAACAGATAAAAGATAAATAGATTTTCTTGGTGCCTGTTTATTTAGCTTTAATTTTGTTTTTTTAAAACCTTCCTTAATTTTTTTCAGTAGTGTATTTTAAGATCAGCGACTGTTACTTGTAAAAACTTGCATATTCAATGTTCAGTACAACGCGTGTCGAGACTTGCAAAGTACCTTCCGTTTTGTGAAAACGTCGTCGGCATTTTTTTTCATTACAATAATTAATTAATCCTATTCTATTCTGATAAAATAGCGATATCCTGTTAAAATCGCCTTATGATTACTAAAAAAAAACATTTTTGTTATAGGTAGGTGTAACTAAGAAGAATCTAAGAAGAAATGTCGACAGTACAGTGTTGATTATTTGAAATTTGTTTTTCTTTTATCAAAAGTAGAAAAACGATTGCCCATATGCCTTTAATGCAACAAAGTTTTGAGCAATAACTCTACGAAACCATCGAAGATCCTCTAAAAAGCTGTCATCCTTATAAAATAAGTAAAGATTTAAAATATTTTCAAACAATATAGGAAAATTATGAAAAGAGACCCACCGTGCACAGTATGTTCGCTTCAACGTCTCAAAGTAACTTTGATGGCTTGAGGGCATCTTACAATATCTCACTGCTTATAGCAAAATCTATAAAATCGCACACCATCGGAGAACAGTTAATTTTATCCGCTGTTGAAGAGGTTCTGCACAAACCTACATTTGAAAAGAATACCTTTGAGTAACAACACTGTACAAAGACGTATTGATGAAATGAGCTCTGATATTGAAAGCTACCAGAAAAGAAAATAAAGCTTATTTACGTTATAAATTACAGAAATATATAATACATGTGCATATAGTTGTATAAACTCCCATACACATACCCAAATATTTAAATTCAAACGTGTAAATATTTATATACCATGGGTCGGATGAACAAACATATTTTCCGAAAAATTATTCATTACGAAGAATAATAAAAAACTCTTGTTTTTAACTCAACTTCCAAGTTCAATTGAAAAAATTAGTTTTAAAATTACAATCACAGTTGTTTCGCTAAATAACTAGCATCGTCAAATTGACATATTGAAGTTACATTTTGTTTGTTTGTAGCTAGGTACCTGATGTTGATTAAGTAGGTAAGGCTAGACAAAGTATGGAAGTAATAAGATATAACAATATTAAAGCCTAGATGTTATTAGCCATAAGGGATTTTCCTGGATGTATTTCCCTTTAAGATCAGTATAACTGTGCAATGATATAGAAAAACCAGGAAAAAACTATATCATGCATTATTACAAGTGTGTAGTATTTGGATGTCATTGGTGTGTAAGAGTGAGGTTGGATGCTCAAGTAGGTGTTTTGCATTTGACTTATTTCGTTGTTTTATTCTATATGCTCTTAAATGTTCGTTAAATCTTACTTCAAAATTTCTTTGTGTTTGACCTATATACAGCATTACACTTTGGACAATTAATTTTGTAAACACCAGTTTTTTTTAATTTAGGTAATTTTGTTTTTACATTCAACAATTTTGTACCAACATTATTTTGTGTTTTAAATGATATTAATGCTGATGTTGCCGAAGATATTATTTTTGAAATTTATTGGAAATACTTTCACAATATGTAATATTTTTATAACTTTTAATTTCTTTAGTTTTTTTTAATAAATAGTGGAAGTTTTGTTAAAACGAAGAGTTTTTTATTATTCTTAATAATATATTTTTGTTAGCTTTAATAAATCTATGGTTGACAATATTGAGTCTAAGTCATTTGAGAGACCTAAAGGTTTAATAAAATGGTTTCTTAAACTTTTATACATTGGACAGACTAGCAATATATGTTCCAGGCTTTCCGGTACTGAAAGATTACAAATGGAACAAGTGACATTAATATCCACATTATAAGAATTTTGATTAGCATAGATGTAAAGTTGGGTAATACATCTTTTGACATGCCAAGGAGTCTTGAAAATAAAGTAGAAACGTAGCAGCAGGGTGTCCACTGAAACCAGTAAAATTATAAAGTGGTCTACAAGAAAAAAAGTTTGAAAACCTCTGATCTAGTATGTTCAGAAGTTACTAACAAAAATGTTCCAAATGACCTAAAAGTTGATTATATGGTGGGTAAGTAAAAATATCTATCAACAAAACTTTGCACTGAGGTAGAAAACATAATTTTCTTTTATCTATTGATTTTAAAAGTTACTGACAAGCGTTGCGAGTAGACTGTAAATTGATTATAAGTGAATTGTTTACCAAAAATAAAATATTTCCTATGGAACTGGTGGGTAAATGAAGTTATCTATAAATAACATTTGGCAATAATTTTTTCTTATTTAATGTTTTCATTAACTTTTTATTAACTCCAAAGAAAGCTGGAGGGTAAGTGAATATATCTATGAATAAAATTTGGCACTTAGGTAGAAAAAATAATTTGTTCTTATCTAATGTTTTCAAAAGTTACTGAGAAACACTGCGAGTAGGTTATAAATTAATTATAAGTGAATATATTACAGAAAATTCAATACTTCCTCTGAAGCTGGTGGGTAAATGAAGATGTCCATAAAAAAAATTATGCACGGAGGTAGAAAAAAATCATTTTTTTTAACTAATGTTTTTTAAAAGTTACTAGCAAACGTTGCGAGTAGGCTGTAAATTGATTATAAGGAAATTTTTTACCAAAAATCAAATATTTCCTCTGGAGCTGGTGGGTAAATAAAGTTATCTATAAATAACATTTGGCACTGAAGTAGACAAAATAATTTGTTTTTATTTAATGTTTTTATTAACTTATCCACCAGCTTTCTTTGGAGCTGGTGGGTAAGTGAATATATCTATGAATAAAATTTGGCACTGAGGTAGAAAAATAATTTGTTCTTATTTAATGTTTTCAAAAGTTACTAAGAAACACTGCAAGTAGGTTATAAATTAATTGAAAATGAGTATATTACTTAAAATTCAATACTTCCTTTGGAGCTGGTGGGTAAGTGAATATATCTATAAATAAAATTTGGCACTGAGGTAGAAAAAATAATTTGTTTTTATCTAATGTTTTTAAAAGTTACTGAGAAACACTGCGAGTAGGTTATAAATTAATTATAAGTGAATATATTACAGAAAATTCAATACTTCCTCTGGAGCTGGTGGGTAAATGAAGATATCCATAAAAAAAATTATGCACGGAGGTAGAAAAAAATCCTTTTTTTTTATCTAATGTTTTTTAAAAGTTACTAGCAAATGTTGCGAGTAGGTTATAAATTAATTATAAGTGAATATATTACATAAAATTCAATACTTTCTATGGAACTGGTGAGTAAATGAAGTTATCTATAAATAACATTTGGCAATGAGGTAGACAAAATAATTTGTTTTTATTGAATGTTTTTATTTACTTATCCACCAGCTTTCTTTGGAGCTGATGGGTAAGTGAATATATCTATGAATAAAACTTGACACTGAAGTAGAAAAAATAATTTGTTCTTCTCTAATGTTTACAAAAGTTACTGAGAAACACTGCGAGTAGGTAATAAATTAATTAAAAATGAGTATATTACATAAAATTCAATACTTCCTTTGAAACTGGTGAGTAAATGAAGATATCCATCAAAAAAATAATGCACGTAGGTAGAAAAAAATCATTTTCTTTTATCTAATGGTTTTTAAAAGTTACTAGCAAACGTTGCGAGTAGGCTGTAAATTGATCATAAGGAAATTTTTAACCAAAAATCAAATATTTCCTATGAAGCTGGTGGATAAATGAAGTTATCTATAAATAACATTTGGCACTGAGGTAAACAAAATAATTTGTTTTTAATTAATGTTTTTATGAACTTATCCACCAGCTTTCTTTGGAGCTGATGGGTAAGTGAATATATTTATAAATAAAATTTGGCACTGAAGTAGAAAAAATAATTTGTTCTTATCTAATGTTTTTAAAAGTTACTGAGAAACACTGCGAGTAGGTTATAAATTAATTGAAAATTAGTATATTACATAAAATTCAATACTTCCTTTGGAGCTAGTGGGTAAATGAAGATATCCATAAAAAAATTATACACGGAGGTAGAAAAAAATCATTTTCTTTAATCTAATGTTTTTTAAAAGTTACTAACAAACGTGTTGCGAGTAGGCTGTAAATTAATTATAAGGGAATTTTTTACCAAAAATCAAATATTTCCTCTGGAGCTGGTGGGTAAATGAAGATATCCATAAAAAAATTATGCACGGAGGTAGAAAAAATATCATTTTCTTTTATCTAATGCTTTTTAAAAATTACGAACAAACGTTGCAAGTAGGCTGTAAATTGATTATAAGGAAATTTTTTATCAAAAATCAAATATTTCCTATGGAGCTGGTGGGTAAATGAAGATATCCATAAAAAAAATATGCACGGAGGTAGAAAAAATATCAATTTTTTTAATCTAATGTTTTTTAAAAGTTACTAACAAACTTTGCGAGTAGGCTGTAAATTGCTTATAAGGAAATTTTTTACCAAAAATCAAATATTTCCTATGGAACTGGTGGGTAAATTAAGTTACCTATAAATAACATTTGGCACTGAGGTAAACAAAATAATTTGTTTTTAATTAATGTTTTTATTAACTTATCCACCAGCTTTCTTTGGAGCTGATGGGTAAGTGAATATATTTATGAATAAAATTTGGCACTGAAGTAAAAAAAATAATTTGTTCTTATCTAATGTTTTCGCAAGTTACTGACAAACACTGCAAGTAGATTGGAAAATAAATGAAAATGAGTATATTACTTAAAATTCAATACTTCCTTTGGAGCTGATGGGTAAATGAAGATATCCATAAAAAAGTTATACATGGAGGTAAAAAAAAATCATTTTCTTGAATCTAATGTTTTTTAAAAGTTACTAACAAACGTTGCGAGTAGGCTGTAAATTAATAAATAAGGGAATTTTTTACCAAAAATCAAATATTTCCTATGAAACTGGTGGGTAAATTAAGTTACCTATAAATAACATTTGGGACTGAGGTAAACAAAATAATTTGTTTTTAATTAATGTTTTTATTAACTTATCCACCAGCTTTCTTTGGTGCTGGTGGGTAAGTGAATATATCTATGAATAAAATTTGGCACTGAGGTAGAAAAAATAATTTGTTCTTATCTAATGTTTTCAAAAGTTACTGAGAAACACTGCGAGTAGGTTATAAATTAATTGAAAATTAGTATATTACATAAAATTCAATACTTCCTCTGGAGCTAGTGGGTAAATGAAGATATCCATAAAAAAATTATGCACGGAGGTAGAAAAAATATCAATTTTTTTAATCTAATGTTTTTTAAAAGTTACTAACAAACGTGTTGCGAGTAGGCTGTAAATTAATTATAAGGGAATTTTTTACCAAAAATCAAATATTTCCTCTGGAGCTGGTGGGTAAATGAAGATATCCAAAAAAAAAATTATACACGGAGGTAGAAAAAAATCATTTTCTTTTATCTAATGTTTTTTAAAAGTTACTAACAAACGTTGGGAGTAGGCTGTAAATTGATTATAAGGGAATTTTTTACCAAAAATCAAATATTTCCTTTGGAGCTGGTGGGTAAATGAAGTTATCTATAAATAACATTTGGCACTGAGGTAAACAAAATAATTTGTTTTTATTTAATGTTTTTATTAACTTATCCACCAGCTTCCTTTGGAGCTGGTGGGTAAGTGAATATATCTATATATAAAATTTGGCACTGAGGTAGAAAAAATAATTTGTTCTTATCTAATGTTTTCAAAAGTTACTGAGAAACACTGCGAGTAGGTTATAAATTAATTATAAGTGAATATATTACATAAAATTCAATACTTCCTCTGGAGCTGGTGGGTAAATAAAGATATCCATAAAAAAATTATGCACGGAGGTAAAAAAAAATCATTTTTTTTTATCTAATGATTTTTAAAAGTTACTAGCAAACGTTGCGAGTAGGCTATAAATTGATTAAAAGGAAATTTTTTATCAAAAATCAAATATTTCCTATGGAGCTGGTGGGTTAATGAAGTTATCTATAAATAACATTTGGCAATGAGGTAAACAAAATAATTTGTTTTTTTTTAATGTTTTTATTTACTTATCCACCAGCTTTCTTTGGAGCTGATGGGTAAGTGAATATATCTATGAATAAAACTTGGCACTGAAGTAAAAAAAATAATTTGTTTATCTCTAATGATCACAAAAGTTACTGAGAAACACTGCGAGTAGGTAATAAATTAATTAAAAATGAGTATATTACATAAAATTCAAAACTTCCTTTGGAGCTGGTGGGTAAATAAAGATATCCATAAAAAAATTATACACGGAGGTAGAAAAAATGTCATTGTCTTTAATCTAATGTTTTTTAAAAGTTACTAACAAACGTTGCGAGTAGGCTGTAAATTGATTATAAGGGAATTTTTTACCAAAAATCAAATATTTCCTTTGGAGCTGGTGGGTAAATGAAGTTATCTATAAATAACATTTGGCACTGAGGTAAACAAAATAATTTGTTTTTATTTAATGTTTTTATTAACTTATCCACCAGCTTTCTTTGGAGCTGATGGATAAGTGAATATATTTATGAATAATATTTGGCACTAAAGTAAAAAAAATAATTTGTTCTTATCTAATGTTTTCAAAAGTTACTGAGAAACACTGCAAGTAGCTTGGAAAATAAATGAAAATGTGTATATTACTTAAAATTTAATACTTCCTTTGGAGCTGGTGGGTAAATGAAGATATCCATAAAAAAATTATACACGGAGGTAGAAAAAAATCATTTTCTTTTATCTAATGGTTTTTAAAAGTTACTAGCAAACGTTGCGAGTAGGCTGTAAATTGATCATAAGGAAATTTTTAACCAAAAATCAAATATTTCCTATGAAGCTGGTGGATAAATGAAGTTATCTATAAATAACATTTGGCACTGAGGTAAACAAAATAATTTGTTTTTAATTAATGTTTTTATGAACTTATCCACCAGCTTTCTTTGGAGCTGATGGGTAAGTGAATATATTTATAAATAAAATTTGGCACTGAAGTAGAAAAAATAATTTGTTCTTATCTAATGTTTTTAAAAGTTACTGAGAAACACTGCGAGTAGGTTATAAATTAATTGAAAATTAGTATATTACATAAAATTCAATACTTCCTTTGGAGCTAGTGGGTAAATGAAGATATCCATAAAAAAATTATACACGGAGGTAGAAAAAAATCATTTTCTTTAATATAATGTTTTTTAAAAGTTACTAACAAACGTGTTGCGAGTAGGCTGTAAATTAATTATAAGGGAATTTTTTACCAAAAATCAAATATTTCCTATGGAGCTGGTGGGTAAATGAAGTTATCTATAAATAACATTTGGCACTGAGGTAAACAAAATATCATTTGTTTTTATTTAATGTTTTTATTAACTTATCCACCAGCTTTCTTTGGAGCTGATGGATAAGTGAATATATCTATGAATAAAACTTGGCACTGAAGTAGAAAAAATAATTTGTTCTTCTCTAATGTTTACAAAAGTTACTGAGAAACACTGCGAGTAGGTCATAAATTAATTAAAAATGAGTATATTACATAAAATTCAATACTTCCTTTGAAACTGGTGAGTAAATGAAGATATCCATCAAAAAAATAATGCACGGAGGTAGAAAAAATATCATTTTCTTTTATCTAATGGTTTTTAAAAGTTACTAGCAAACGTTGCGAGTAGGCTGTAAATTGATCATAAGGAAATTTTTAACCAAAAATCAAATATTTCCTATGGAACTGGTGGGTAAATTAAGTTACCTATAAATAACATTTGGCACTGAGGTAAACAAAATAATTTGTTTTTAATTAATGTTTTTATTAACTTATCCACCAGCTTTCTTTGGAGCTGATGGGTAAGTGAATATATTTATGAATAAAATTTGGCACTGAAGTAAAAAAAATAATTTGTTCTTATCTAATGTTTTCAAAAGTTACTGACAAACACTGCAAGTAGATTGGAAAATAAATGAAAATGAGTATATTACTTAAAATTCAATACTTCCTTTGGAGCTGATGGGTAAATGAAGATATCCATAAAAAAATTATACACGGAGGTAGAAAAAAATCATTTTCTTTAATCTAATGTTTTTTAAAAGTTACTAACAAACGTGTTGCGAGTAGGCTGTAAATTAATTATAAGGGAATTTTTTACCAAAAATCAAATATTTCCTCTGGAGCTGGTGGGTAAATGAAGATATCCATAAAAAAATTATGCACGGAGGTAGAAAAAATATCATTTTCTTTTATCTAATGCTTTTTAAAAGTTACGAACAAACGTTGCAAGTAGGCTGTAAATTGATTATAAGGAAATTTTTTATCAAAAATCAAATATTTCCTATGGAGCTGGTGGGTAAATGAAGATATCCATAAAAAAAATATGCACGGAGGTAGAAAAAATATCAATTTTTTTAATCTAATGTTTTTTAAAAGTTACTAACAAACTTTGCGAGTAGGCTGTAAATTGCTTATAAGGGAATTTTTTACCAAAAATCAAATATTTCCTATGGAACTGGTGGGTAAATTAAGTTACCTATAAATAACATTTGGCACTGAGGTAAACAAAATAATTTGTTTTTAATTAATGTTTTTATTAACTTATCCACCAGCTTTCTTTGGAGCTGATGGGTAAGTGAATATATTTATGAATAAAATTTGGCACTGAAGTAAAAAAAATAATTTGTTCTTATCTAATGTTTTCAAAAGTTACTGACAAACACTGCAAGTAGATTGGAAAATAAATGAAAATGAGTATATTACTTAAAATTCAATACTTCCTTTGGAGCTGATGGGTAAATGAAGATATCCATAAAAAAGTTATACATGGAGGTAGAAAAAAATCATTTTCTTGAATCTAATGTTTTTTAAAAGTTACTAACAAACGTTGCGAGTAGACTGTAAATTGATTATAAGTGAATTGTTTACCAAAAATAAAATATTTCCTATGGAACTGGTGGGTAAATGAAGTTATCTATAAATAACATTTGGCAATAATTTTTTCTTATTTAATGTTTTCATTAACTTTTTATTAACTCCAAAGAAAGCTGGAGGGTAAGTGAATATATCTATGAATAAAATTTGGCACTTAGGTAGAAAAAATAATTTGTTCTTATCTAATGTTTTCAAAAGTTACTGAGAAACACTGCGAGTAGGTTATAAATTAATTATAAGTGAATATATTACAGAAAATTCAATACTTCCTCTGAAGCTGGTGGGTAAATGAAGATGTCCATAAAAAAAATTATGCACGGAGGTAGAAAAAAATCATTTTTTTTTATCTAATGATTTTTAAAAGTTACTAGCAAACGTTGCGAGTAGGCTGTAAATTGATTATAAGGAAATTTTTTACCAAAAATCAAATATTTCCTCTGGAGCTGGTGGGTAAATAAAGTTATCAATAAATAACATTTGGCACTGAGGTAGACAAAATAATTTGTTTTTATTTAATGTTTTTATTAACTTATCCACCAGCTTTCTTTGGAGCTGGTGGGTAAGTGAATATATCTATGAATAAAATTTGGCACTGAGGTAGAAAAATAATTTGTTCTTATTTAATGTTTTCAAAAGTTACTAAGAAACACTGCAAGTAGGTTATAAACTAATTGAAAATGAGTATATTACTTAAAATTCAATACTTCCTTTGGATCTGGTGGGTAAGTGAATATATCTATAAATAAAATTTGGCACTGAGGTAGAAAAAATAATTTGTTTTTATCTAATGTTTTTAAAAGTTACTGAGAAACACTGCGAGTAGGTTATAAATTAATTATAAGTGAATATATTACAGAAAATTCAATACTTCCTCTGGAGCTGGTGGGTAAATGAAGATATCCATAAAAAAAATTATGCACGGAGGTAGAAAAAAATCCTTTTTTTTTATCTAATGTTTTTTAAAAGTTACTAGCAAATGTTGCGAGTAGGTTATAAATTAATTATAAGTGAATATATTACATAAAATTCAATACTTTCTATGGAACTGGTGAGTAAATGAAGTTATCTATAAATAACATTTGGCAATGAGGTAGACAAAATAATTTGTTTTTATTGAATGTTTTTATTTACTTATCCACCAGCTTTCTTTGAAGCTGATGGGTAAGTGAATATATCTATGAATAAAACTTGGCACTGAAGTAGAAAAAATAATTTGTTCTTCTCTAATGTTTACAAAAGTTACTGAGAAACACTGCGAGTAGGTAATAAATTAATTAAAAATGAGTATATTACATAAAATTCAATACTTCCTTTGAAACTGGTGAGTAAATGAAGATATCCATCAAAAAAATAATGCACGTAGGTAGAAAAAAATCATTTTCTTTTATCTAATGGTTTTTAAAAGTTACTAGCAAACGTTGCGAGTAGGCTGTAAATTGATCATAAGGAAATTTTTAACCAAAAATCAAATATTTCCTATGAAGCTGGTGGATAAATGAAGTTATCTATAAATAACATTTGGCACTGAGGTAAACAAAATAATTTGTTTTTAATTAATGTTTTTATGAACTTATCCACCAGCTTTCTTTGGAGCTGATGGGTAAGTGAATATATTTATAAATAAAATTTGGCACTGAAGTAGAAAAAATAATTTGTTCTTATCTAATGTTTTTAAAAGTTACTGAGAAACACTGCGAGTAGGTTATAAATTAATTGAAAATTAGTATATTACATAAAATTCAATACTTCCTTTGGAGCTAGTGGGTAAATGAAGATATCCATAAAAAAATTATACACGGAGGTAGAAAAAAATCATTTTCTTTTATCTAATGCTTTTTAAAAGTTACGAACAAACGTTGCAAGTAGGCTGTAAATTGATTATAAGGAAATTTTTTATCAAAAATCAAATATTTCCTATGGAGCTGGTGGGTAAATGAAGATATCCATAAAAAAAATATGCACGGAGGTAGAAAAAATATCAATTTTTTTAATCTAATGTTTTTTAAAAGTTACTAACAAACTTTGCGAGTAGGCTGTAAATTGCTTATAAGGGAATTTTTTACCAAAAATCAAATATTTCCTATGGAACTGGTGGGTAAATTAAGTTACCTATAAATAACATTTGGCACTGAGGTAAACAAAATAATTTGTTTTTAATTAATGTTTTTATTAACTTATCCACCAGCTTTCTTTGGAGCTGATGGGTAAGTGAATATATTTATGAATAAAATTTGGCACTGAAGTAAAAAAAATAATTTGTTCTTATCTAATCTTTTCAAAAGTTACTGACAAACACTGCAAGTAGATTGGAAAATAAATGAAAATGAGTATATTACTTAAAATTCAATACTTCCTTTGGAGCTGATGGGTAAATGAAGATATCCATAAAAAAGTTATACATGGAGGTAGAAAAAAATCATTTTCTTTAATCTAATGTTTTTTAAAAGTTACTAACAAACGTTGCGAGTAGGCTGTAAATTAATAAATAAGGGAATTTTTTACCAAAAATCAAATATTTCCTATGAAACTGGTGGGTAAATTAAGTTACCTATAAATAACATTTGGGACTGAGGTAAACAAAATAATTTGTTTTTAATTAATGTTTTTATTAACTTATCCACCAGCTTTCTTTGGTGCTGGTGGGTAAGTGAATATATCTATGAATAAAATTTGGCACTGAGGTAGAAAAAATAATTTGTTCTTATCTAATGTTTTCAAAAGTTACTGAGAAACACTGCGAGTAGGTTATAAATTAATTGAAAATTAGTATATTACATAAAATTCAATACTTCCTCTGGAGCTAGTGGGTAAATGAAGATATCCATAAAAAAATTATGCACGGAGGTAGAAAAAATATCAATTTTTTTAATCTAATGTTTTTTAAAAGTTACTAACAAACGTTGCGAGTAGGCTGTAAATTAATTATAAGGAAATTTTTTACCAAAAATCAAATATTTCCTCTGGAGCTGGTGGGTAAATGAAGATATCCAAAAAAAAAATTATACACGGAGGTAGAAAAAAATCATTTTCTTTTATCTAATGTTTTTTAAAAGTTACTAACAAACGTTGGGAGTAGGCTGTAAATTGATTATAAGGGAATTTTTTACCAAAAATCAAATATTTCCTTTGGAGCTGGTGGGTAAATGAAGTTATCTATAAATAACATTTGGCACTGAGGTAAACAAAATAATTTGTTTTTATTTAATGTTTTTATTAACTTATCCACCAGCTTCCTTTGGAGCTGGTGGGTAAGTGAATATATCTATATATAAAATTTGGCACTGAGGTAGAAAAAATAATTTGTTCTTATCTAATGTTTTCAAAAGTTACTGAGAAACACTGCGAGTAGGTTATAAATTAATTATAAGTGAATATATTACATAAAATTCAATACTTCCTCTGGAGCTGGTGGGTAAATGAAGATATCCATAAAAAAATTATGCACGGAGGTAGAAAAAAATCATTTTTTTTTATCTAATGATTTTTAAAAGTTACTAGCAAACGTTGCGAGTAGGCTATAAATTGATTATAAGGAAATTTTTTATCAAAAATCAAATATTTCCTATGGAGCTGGTGGGTAAATGAAGTTATCTATAAATAACATTTGGCAATGAGGTAAACAAAATAATTTGTTTTTTTTTAATGTTTTTATTTACTTATCCACCAGCTTTCTTTGGAGCTGATGGGTAAGTGAATATATCTATGAATAAAACTTGGCACTGAAGTAAAAAAAATAATTTGTTTATCTCTAATGATCACAAAAGTGACTGAGAAACACTGCGAGTAGGTAATAAATTAATTAAAAATGAGTATATTACATAAAATTCAAAACTTCCTTTGGAGCTGGTGGGTAAATAAAGATATCCATAAAAAAATTATACACGGAGGTAGAAAAAATGTCATTTTCTTTAATCTAATGTTTTTTAAAAGTTACTAACAAACGTTGCGAGTAGGCTGTAAATTGATTATAAGGGAATTTTTTACCAAAAATCAAATATTTCCTTTGGAGCTGGTGGGTAAATGAAGTTATCTATAAATAACATTTGGCACTGAGGTAAACAAAATAATTTGTTTTTATTTAATGTTTTTATTAACTTATCCACCAGCTTTCTTTGGAGCTGATGGATAAGTGAATATATTTATGAATAATATTTGGCACTAAAGTAAAAAAAATAATTTGTTCTTATCTAATGTTTTCAAAAGTTACTGAGAAACACTGCAAGTAGCTTGGAAAATAAATGAAAATGTGTATATTACTTAAAATTTAATACTTCCTTTGAAACTGGTGAGTAAATGAAGATATCCATCAAAAAAATAATGCACGTAGGTAGAAAAAAATCATTTTCTTTTATCTAATGGTTTTTAAAAGTTACTAGCAAACGTTGCGAGTAGGCTGTAAATTGATCATAAGGAAATTTTTAACCAAAAATCAAATATTTCCTATGAAGCTGGTGGATAAATGAAGTTATCTATAAATAACATTTGGCACTGAGGTAAACAAAATAATTTGTTTTTAATTAATGTTTTTATGAACTTATCCACCAGCTTTCTTTGGAGCTGATGGGTAAGTGAATATATTTATAAATAAAATTTGGCACTGAAGTAGAAAAAATAATTTGTTCTTATCTAATGTTTTTAAAAGTTACTGAGAAACACTGCGAGTAGGTTATAAATTAATTGAAAATTAGTATATTACATAAAATTCAATACTTCCTTTGGAGCTAGTGGGTAAATGAAGATATCCATAAAAAAATTATACACGGAGGTAGAAAAAAATCATTTTCTTTAATCTAATGTTTTTTAAAAGTTACTAACAAACGTGTTGCGAGTAGGCTGTAAATTAATTATAAGGGAATTTTTTACCAAAAATCAAATATTTCCTCTGGAGCTGGTGGGTAAATGAAGATATCCATAAAAAAATTATGCACGGAGGTAGAAAAAATATCATTTTCTTTTATCTAATGCTTTTTAAAAGTTACGAACAAACGTTGCAAGTAGGCTGTAAATTGATTATAAGGAAATTTTTTATCAAAAATCAAATATTTCCTATGGAGCTGGTGGGTAAATGAAGATATCCATAAAAAAAATATGCACGGAGGTAGAAAAAATATCAATTTTTTTTAATCTAATGTTTTTTAAAAGTTACTAACAAACTTTGCGAGTAGGCTGTAAATTGCTTATAAGGGAATTTTTTACCAAAAATCAAATATTTCCTATGGAACTGGTGGGTAAATTAAGTTACCTATAAATAACATTTGGCACTGAGGTAAACAAAATAATTTGTTTTTAATTAATGTTTTTATTAACTTATCCACCAGCTTTCTTTGGAGCTGATGGGTAAGTGAATATATTTATGAATAAAATTTGGCACTGAAGTAAAAAAAATAATTTGTTCTTATCTAATCTTTTCAAAAGTTACTGACAAACACTGCAAGTAGATTGGAAAATAAATGAAAATGAGTATATTACTTAAAATTCAATACTTCCTTTGGAGCTGATGGGTAAATGAAGATATCCATAAAAAAGTTATACATGGAGGTAGAAAAAAATCATTTTCTTTAATCTAATGTTTTTTAAAAGTTACTAACAAACGTTGCGAGTAGGCTGTAAATTGATTATAAGGGAATTTTTTACCAAAAATCAAATATTTCCTATGAAACTGGTGGGTAAATTAAGTTACCTATAAATAACATTTGGGACTGAGGTAAACAAAATAATTTGTTTTTAATTAATGTTTTTATTAACTTATCCACCAGCTTTCTTTGGTGCTGGTGGGTAAGTGAATATATCTATGAATAAAATTTGGCACTGAGGTAGAAAAAATAATTTGTTCTTATCTAATGTTTTCAAAAGTTACTGAGAAACACTGCGAGTAGGTTATAAATTAATTGAAAATTAGTATATTACATAAAATTCAATACTTCCTCTGGAGCTAGTGGGTAAATGAAGATATCCATAAAAAAATTATGCACGGAGGTAGAAAAAATATCAATTTTTTTAATCTAATGTTTTTTAAAAGTTACTAACAAACGTTGGGAGTAGGCTGTAAATTGATTATAAGGGAATTTTTTACCAAAAATCAAATATTTCCTCTGGAGCTGGTGGGTAAATGAAGATATCCAAAAAAAAAATTATACACGGAGGTAGAAAAAAATCATTTTCTTTTATCTAATGTTTTTTAAAAGTTACTAACAAACGTTGGGAGTAGGCTGTAAATTGATTATAAGGGAATTTTTTACCAAAAATCAAATATTTCCTTTGGAGCTGGTGGGTAAATGAAGTTATCTATAAATAACATTTGGCACTGAGGTAAACAAAATAATTTGTTTTTATTTAATGTTTTTATTAACTTATCCACCAGCTTCCTTTGGAGCTGGTGGGTAAGTGAATATATCTATATATAAAATTTGGCACTGAGGTAGAAAAAATAATTTGTTCTTATCTAATGTTTTCAAAAGTTACTGAGAAACACTGCGAGTAGGTTATAAATTAATTATAAGTGAATATATTACATAAAATTCAATACTTCCTCTGGAGCTGGTGGGTAAATAAAGATATCCATAAAAAAATTATGCACGGAGGTAAAAAAAAATCATTTTTTTTTATCTAATGATTTTTAAAAGTTACTAGCAAACGTTGCGAGTAGGCTATAAATTGATTAAAAGGAAATTTTTTATCAAAAATCAAATATTTCCTATGGAGCTGGTGGGTTAATGAAGTTATCTATAAATAACATTTGGCAATGAGGTAAACAAAATAATTTGTTTTTTTTTAATGTTTTTATTTACTTATCCACCAGCTTTCTTTGGAGCTGATGGGTAAGTGAATATATCTATGAATAAAACTTGGCACTGAAGTAAAAAAAATAATTTGTTTATCTCTAATGATCACAAAAGTTACTGAGAAACACTGCGAGTAGGTAATAAATTAATTAAAAATGAGTATATTACATAAAATTCAAAACTTCCTTTGGAGCTGGTGGGTAAATAAAGATATCCATAAAAAAATTATACACGGAGGTAGAAAAAATGTCATTGTCTTTAATCTAATGTTTTTTAAAAGTTACTAACAAACGTTGCGAGTAGGCTGTAAATTGATTATAAGGGAATTTTTTACCAAAAATCAAATATTTCCTTTGGAGCTGGTGGGTAAATGAAGTTATCTATAAATAACATTTGGCACTGAGGTAAACAAAATAATTTGTTTTTATTTAATGTTTTTATTAACTTATCCACCAGCTTTCTTTGGAGCTGATGGATAAGTGAATATATTTATGAATAATATTTGGCACTAAAGTAAAAAAAATAATTTGTTCTTATCTAATGTTTTCAAAAGTTACTGAGAAACACTGCAAGTAGCTTGGAAAATAAATGAAAATGTGTATATTACTTAAAATTTAATACTTCCTTTGGAGCTGGTGGGTAAATGAAGATATCCATAAAAAATTATACACGGAGGTAGAAAAAAATCATTTTCTTTTATCTAATGGTTTTTAAAAGTTACTAGCAAACGTTGCGAGTAGGCTGTAAATTGATCATAAGGAAATTTTTAACCAAAAATCAAATATTTCCTATGAAGCTGGTGGATAAATGAAGTTATCTATAAATAACATTTGGCACTGAGGTAAACAAAATAATTTGTTTTTAATTAATGTTTTTATGAACTTATCCACCAGCTTTCTTTGGAGCTGATGGGTAAGTGAATATATTTATAAATAAAATTTGGCACTGAAGTAGAAAAAATAATTTGTTCTTATCTAATGTTTTTAAAAGTTACTGAGAAACACTGCGAGTAGGTTATAAATTAATTGAAAATTAGTATATTACATAAAATTCAATACTTCCTTTGGAGCTAGTGGGTAAATGAAGATATCCATAAAAAAATTATACACGGAGGTAGAAAAAAATCATTTTCTTTAATATAATGTTTTTTAAAAGTTACTAACAAACGTGTTGCGAGTAGGCTGTAAATTAATTATAAGGGAATTTTTTACCAAAAATCAAATATTTCCTATGGAGCTGGTGGGTAAATGAAGTTATCTATAAATAACATTTGGCACTGAGGTAAACAAAATAATTTGTTTTTATTTAATGTTTTTATTAACTTATCCACCAGCTTTCTTTGGAGCTGATGGATAAGTGAATATATCTATGAATAAAACTTGGCACTGAAGTAGAAAAAATAATTTGTTCTTCTCTAATGTTTACAAAAGTTACTGAGAAACACTGCGAGTAGGTAATAAATTAATTAAAAATGAGTATATTACATAAAATTCAATACTTCCTTTGAAACTGGTGAGTAAATGAAGATATCCATCAAAAAAATAATGCACGTAGGTAGAAAAAAATCATTTTCTTTTATCTAATGGTTTTTAAAAGTTACTAGCAAACGTTGCGAGTAGGCTGTAAATTGATCATAAGGAAATTTTTAACCAAAAATCAAATATTTCCTATGGAACTGGTGGGTAAATTAAGTTACCTATAAAAAACATTTGGCACTGAGGTAAACAAAATAATTTGTTTTTAATTAATGTTTTTATTAACTTATCCACCAGCTTTCTTTGGAGCTGATGGGTAAGTGAATATATCTATGAATAAAACTTGGCACTGAAGTAAAAAAAATAATTTGTTTATCTCTAATGATCACAAAAGTGACTGAGAAACACTGCGAGTAGGTAATAAATTAATTAAAAATGAGTATATTACATAAAATTCAAAACTTCCTTTGGAGCTGGTGGGTAAATAAAGATATCCATAAAAAAATTATACACGGAGGTAGAAAAAATGTCATTTTCTTTAATCTAATGTTTTTTAAAAGTTACTAACAAACGTTGCGAGTAGGCTGTAAATTAATTATAAGGGAATTTTTTACCAAAAATCAAATATTTCCTCTGGAGCTGGTGGGTAAATGAAGATATCCATAAAAAAATTATACACGGAGGTAGAAAAAAATCATTTTCTTTTATCTAATGCTTTTTAAAAGTTACGAACAAACGTTGCAAGTAGGCTGTAAATTGATTATAAGGAAATTTTTTATCAAAAATCAAATATTTCCTATGGAGCTGGTGGGTAAATGAAGATATCCATAAAAAAAATATGCACGGAGGTAGAAAAAATATCAATTTTTTTAATCTAATGTTTTTTAAAAGTTACTAACAAACTTTGCGAGTAGGCTGTAAATTGCTTATAAGGGAATTTTTTACCAAAAATCAAATATTTCCTATGGAACTGGTGGGTAAATTAAGTTACCTATAAATAACATTTGGCACTGAGGTAAACAAAATAATTTGTTTTTTTTTAATGTTTTTATTTACTTATCCACCAGCTTTCTTTGGAGCTGATGGGTAAGTGAATATATTTATAAATAAAATTTGGCACTGAAGTAGAAAAAATAATTTGTTCTTATCTAATGTTTTTAAAAGTTACTGAGAAACACTGCGAGTAGGTTATAAATTAATTGAAAATTAGTATATTACATAAAATTCAATACTTCCTTTGGAGCTAGTGGGTAAATGAAGATATCCATAAAAAAATTATACACGGAGGTAGAAAAAAATCATTTTCTTTAATCTAATGTTTTTTAAAAGTTACTAACAAACGTGTTGCGAGTAGGCTGTAAATTAATTATAAGGGAATTTTTTACCAAAAATCAAATATTTCCTCTGGAGCTGGTGGGTAAATGAAGATATCCATAAAAAAATTATGCACGGAGGTAGAAAAAATATCAATTTTTTTAATCTAATGTTTTTTAAAAGTTACTAACAAACTTTGCGAGTAGGCTGTAAATTGCTTATAAGGGAATTTTTTACCAAAAATCAAATATTTCCTCTGGAGCTGGTGGGTAAATGAAGATATCCATAAAAAAATTATGCACGGAGGTAGAAAAAATATCAATTTTTTTAATCTAATGTTTTTTAAAAGTTACTAACAAACTTTGCGAGTAGGCTGTAAATTGCTTATAAGGGAATTTTTTACCAAAAATCAAATATTTCCTCTGGAGCTGGTGGGTAAATGAAGATATCCATAAAAAAATTATACACGGAGGTAGAAAAAAATCATTTTCTTTAATCTAATGTTTTTTAAAAGTTACTAACAAACGTGTTGCGAGTAGGCTGTAAATTAATTATAAGGGAATTTTTTACCAAAAATCAAATATTTCCTCTGGAGCTGGTGGGTAAATGAAGATATCCATAAAAAAATTATACACGGAGGTAGAAAAAAATCATTTTCTTTTATCTAATGCTTTTTAAAAGTTACGAACAAACGTTGCAAGTAGGCTGTAAATTGATTATAAGGAAATTTTTTATCAAAAATCAAATATTTCCTATGGAGCTGGTGGGTAAATGAAGATATCCATAAAAAAATTATACACGGAGGTAGAAAAAAATCATTTTCTTTAATCTAATGTTTTTTAAAAGTTACTAACAAACGTGTTGCGAGTAGGCTGTAAATTAATTATAAGGGAATTTTTTACCAAAAATCAAATATTTCCTCTGGAGCTGGTGGGTAAATGAAGATATCCATAAAAAAATTATGCACGGAGGTAGAAAAAATATCATTTTCTTTTATCTAATGCTTTTTAAAAGTTACGAACAAACGTTGCAAGTAGGCTGTAAATTGATTATAAGGAAATTTTTTATCAAAAATCAAATATTTCCTATGGAGCTGGTGGGTAAATGAAGATATCCATAAAAAAAATATGCACGGAGGTAGAAAAAATATCAATTTTTTTAATCTAATGTTTTTTAAAAGTTACTAACAAACGTTGCGAGTAGGCTGTAAATTGATTATAAGGGAATTTTTTACCAAAAATCAAATATTTCCTCTGGAGCTGGTGGGTAAATGAAAATATCCATAAAAAAATTATGCACGGAGGTAGAAAAAATATCATTTTCTTTAATCTAATCTTTTTTAAAAGTTACTAACAAACGTTGCGAGTAGGCTGTAAATTAATAAATAAGGGAATTTTTTACCAAAAATCAAATATTTCCTATGAAACTGGTGGGTAAATTAAGTTACCTATAAATAACATTTGGGACTGAGGTAAACAAAATAATTTGTTTTTAATTAATGTTTTTATTAACTTATCCACCAGCTTTCTTTGGTGCTGGTGGGTAAGTGAATATATCTATGAATAAAATTTGGCACTGAGGTAGAAAAAATAATTTGTTCTTATCTAATGTTTTCAAAAGTTACTGAGAAACACTGCGAGTAGGTTATAAATTAATTGAAAATTAGTATATTACATAAAATTCAATACTTCCTCTGGAGCTAGTGGGTAAATGAAGATATCCATAAAAAAATTATGCACGGAGGTAGAAAAAATATCAATTTTTTTAATCTAATGTTTTTTAAAAGTTACTAACAAACGTTGCGAGTAGGCTGTAAATTAATTATAAGGAAATTTTTTACCAAAAATCAAATATTTCCTCTGGAGCTGGTGGGTAAATGAAGATATCCATAAAAAAATTATACACGGAGGTAGAAAAAAATCATTTTTTTTATCTAATGTTTTTTAAAAGTTACTAGCAAACGTTGCGAGTAGGCTATAAATTGATTATAAGGAAATTTTTTATCAAAAATCAAATATTTCCTATGGAGCTGGTGGGTAAATGAAGTTATCTATAAATAACATTTGGCAATGAGGTAAACAAAATAATTTGTTTTTTTTTAATGTTTTTATTTACTTATCCACCAGCTTTCTTTGGAGCTGATGGGTAAGTGAATATATCTATGAATAAAACTTGGCACTGAAGTAAAAAAAATAATTTGTTTATCTCTAATGATCACAAAAGTGACTGAGAAACACTGCGAGTAGGTAATAAATTAATTAAAAATGAGTATATTACTTAAAATTTAATACTTCCTTTGGAGCTGGTGGGTAAATGAAGATATCCATAAAAAAATTATACACGGAGGTAGAAAAAAATCATTTTTTTTATCTAATGTTTTTTAAAAGTTACTAACAAACGTTGCGAGTAGGCTGTAAATTGATTATAAGGGAATTTTTTACCAAAAATCAAATATTTCCTTTGGAGCTGGTGGGTAAATAAAGTTATCTATAAATAACATTTGGCACTGAGGTAAACAAAATAATTTGTTTTTATTTAATGTTTTTATTAACTTATCCACCAGCTTTCTTTGGAGCTGATGGATAAGTGAATATATTTATGAATAATATTTGGCACTAAAGTAAAAAAAATAATTTGTTCTTATCTAATGTTTTCAAAAGTTACTGAGAAACACTGCAAGTAGCTTGGAAAATAAATGAAAATGTGTATATTACTTAAAATTTAATACTTCCTTTGGAGCTGGTGGGTAAATGAAGATATCCATAAAAAAATTATACACGGAGGTAGAAAAAAATCATTTTTTTTATCTAATGTTTTTTAAAAGTTACTAACAAACGTTGCGAGTAGGCTGTAATTTGATTATAAGGGAATTTTTTACCAAAAATCAAATATTTCCTATGGAACTGGTGGGTAAATTAAATTATCTATAAATAACATTTGGCACTGAGATAGACAAAATAATTTGTTCTTATTTAATGTTTTTAAAAGTTACTGAGAAACAGTGCGAGTAGGTTATAAATTAAATATAAGTGAATATATTACATAAAATTCAATACTTCCTTTGGAGCTGGTGGGTAAATGAAGATATCCATAAAAAAAATTATGCACGGAGGTAGAAAAAAAACATTTTCTTTAATCTAATGTTTTTTAAAAGTTACTAGCAAACGTTGCGAGTAGGCTGTAAATTGATTATAGGGGAATTTTTTACCAAAAATCAAATATTTCCTATGGAACTGGTGGGTAAATAAAGATATCCATAAAAAAATTTTTCACGAAGGTAGAAAAAATATCATTTTCTTTAATCTAATGTTTTTTAAAAGTTACTAGCAAACGTTGCGAGTAGGCTGTAAATTGATTATAAGGGAATTTTTTACCAAAAATCAAATATTTCCTTTGGAGCTGGTGGGTAAATTAAGTTATCTATAAATAACATTAGGCTCTGAGGTAGACAAAATAATTTTTTTTACGACTGCTATGGAAAATAGTCCTTTTCCCACAATTTACGAAACTACAAAGTGTCACTTTTCCTAAGCCGTGGGAAAAAATGTTTTCCACGGCTTGGGCCACGGTATCATAGAGAAATAATCAACACAATTTTCGATTATAGAATGCTTTGGACTACCGGCATAAAACGTCAAACGTTAAAAAGTTCAGAGTACCCAAATGTTAGTGTTATGAAAGTAGAGAGAAGGTGTTTAATTTTAGTTTAATTCAACTAAATTTTTTGTTAAAATATAAAAAAATAAGTAGGTACCTAATTATGGACATCCGCAACTACAAATAATATAATTGATTCGAATACGATCACCTATATAAATGCTGGTGCTGAGCCGTCAACATCGTCAACACTAAACGAAACTCCAGGAATAATATTGGAAAACTGTTCTAATATAACTATAAATTATCATAACAACTAGTTTATAAGTACCTACTTGAAATATATTACTTTAAAATTGTTAAATTATTTATTAATTTGCAGTCGTATTTAATGTTTTCATTAACTTCTCATTAACTCTAAAGAAAGCTGGTGGGTAAGTGAATATATCTATGAATAAAATTTGGCACTGAGGTAGAAACCATAATTTGTTCTTATCTAATGTTTTTAAAAGTTACTGAGAAACACTGCGAGTAGGTTATAAATTAATTATAAGTGAATATATTACATAAAATTCAATACTTCCTTTGGAGCTGGTGGGTAAATGAAGATATCCATGTGTTGTATATTGTTGATAATTTTATTATGCTCCGCCTCTGAATAAAATATTTTGTATTTATTTAAAAAAATATAAAAACTATAAATATCGTTAAGCAAGGCAATCAACACATACAACACCAGTCGGTTTTCAGCATTATTGAATAAAGAAGTATTTAAAAACAAATAGAACTTTTATTTATTTACAAATACAGAACAAATTGGCGACGAGGATTAAAACAAATATAAAAGTAAAAAAAGTTTTTCTAGTGTTCGACGTAATGGAAACAAACATGAACCAAGTGAATATGGATAAATTTAATTATAAAATTTCCGATTTTTCGGTGTTTAAAGAACTAATGAAACAATTATTGACGATGTTGATCGAAAATAAGCAATTTTGTTGTGTTCTTTAAGCGAAGAGACCTATATTTTACTTAGAAATTTGTGTACCCCAGATTTACCGGATTCTAAATCGTATGATCAATTAATAAAAATACTGAGTGACTTTTTTGCACCGATAAAATCAGTTTTTGCCGAACGATTGAAATTTTATACGGATAAAAAATTCGACAATGAAAGTGTTGCAGAGTGGTCGGCTCGAGTGAAAAGTTTAGCGGCAAGCTGCAATTTCGGTACGGAGTTAGAATCAGTTTTGATCGACATATTTACAATCGGCTGAGGGGAAAACAGCATAAGAGATCGTTGTTTTGAAGAAAATCCCAATGATGCCGGTATAACATTATCAAAAATGATAAAAGTGGCCCAATTCAAAGAAGCCTCTTCTCAAGAAAGTTCGAATAGATTTAATTCTGGAGTCAGTATTAAAAGTGAGCCGGTAAATTATGTTACAAATAAAAGTTCCCGAAAAACATCAAATTATGGATTTTCCAAGGAGGCTGGTTCATCGAAATCACGTAACATAGCACAGCATATATTTCAAGAAAATTCTTCAAACGAAACGTCTTGGCAGTCAGCGAAGTGTACGGTGTGTGGTCGAAAAAATCACAAATCTAACGAGTGTTCGTTTAAAAATTATGTGTGCCACAAGTGTAACGTCAAAGGTCATCTTGCGTCAGTATGTAGGAATAGGTCTAGACCCTCAAGAAATTCTCACTTCTTAGAAGAGGAAGAGGGGGAAGAAGATTTCATTTTTAATTTAGACACTATATCGTGCGATGATAAAGGTAATGTAAAACCTATTATAATAACACTACTGAAAATATTCCTAAAAGCATACCCGAATTAATCAATCAATTTGGCGATCTGTTTGACAATTCTCAAGGTACTTTTAATAAACATGAAATTCATTTAAGGTTAAAACACGGAGCGGAACCGAAATTTTTTAAAGCACGTCCTGTTCCTTTTGCATTAAAACCTAAAATAGAAGCAGAATTAGAAAGACTGGTAAACAACGGTGTTTTAGTCCCGGTAAAATTTTCTGATTGGGCGACACCTATTGTGCCTATTATTAAGCCAAATGGTAGGTTACGTATTTGCGGTGATTTTAAAGTTACAATAAACCCATATCTCGTTGTTCAACAATATCCAATTCCGCGAGTAGAATATTTATTTTCCCAGCTACAAGGGGGGAAAGAAATTCTCCAAAATAGATCTTTCAGAATCTTATCAACAAGTGTTGTTAACTGAAGAATCTAGAAAATTGGTCACAATATCAACACATAGAGGTTTATTTTCCTATACCAGACTTCCGTACGGCATTACAAGCGCGCCTAATATTTTCCAACAAATTATGGAACAAATGTTCATAAATATACCGGGTGTCCTATGTTGCCTGGACGACATTCTTATTACGGGAAAGAACGACGAAGAACATTTGATTAATCTTAAAACAGTGTTATCACATTTATATAAATTTATTATAGTTGATATTTATATAGTTGATAGTTTCCAAAACATTAAAGAAAAAATAGTATAGGCTATTATTTTTTTACATACATCATTAAGATAATTATTATTGGATTATTGGAATCAGCTACATAATAATTCTTAGTTTTGATATTTGTGCGTTAAAGCACTGAATACCTGATAAATGCTTCATTTAGAGCCTTTTGGATGTCATCATTAGCAACCCCAGACTTATTTAATTCATTACGGCAAATTTTAACATAGTAGGCTGATAGCACGAATGATTTTGACAACTTAAATAAGTATTGTTTCATTAACATAGTAGGCTTAGGAATTAGCAAAACTTTTATTTTAAAATTCCTACACCGCGAGCATTTTCACCCTTACCACTTTACACCTGTACAAAATCTATTGCCAACAGATTTACCTTTAAGATGTAGATTTGCAAATGATATCCGAAACAGGCAAAATATTGACCACTCCTTCGTCGATAAAATATTATTTACGGACGAAGCTACATTCACACGCCGTGGGGTTTTTAATTTAAGGAACAATCATGACTGGGATATTGAAAATTCTTATGTTAAAAGAGAAAGGCATTTTCCAACATGAATTCAAAATAAACGTATGGTGTGGAATCATATGGTGTGGAATCATTTTAGGGCCATGCGACTTACCTCGTAATTTAAATGTTGATAACTATTTACATTTTTTACAAAATGATTTTATTGATTTGCTGGAAGATTTGCCATTAAACTTAAGGCAAAATATGTGGTTCATGCAAGATGGTGCACCACCACATTATACGAGAGCAGTGAGAACATACCTAGATAACAACTTTCCTGAACGCTGGATTGGTCGTGGTAGTCATTTTCCTTGGCCACCACGTAGCCCAAAATTTAATCCGCTCGATTTTGGTGTATGGGGAGCAATGAAACAAGATGTCTACAAAAATGTCATAAACACTCGCAACCAACTTTGGGAAGAAATAAATGCTGCAACTGTTTCTTTTCAACCAAAGATGCTATTTAATATGAGACGATCTTTTATGGAACGCATTGATAAATGCATTGAAGAAAATGGTGGACATATCGAACACTTACTTTGATAAAAAGTTTTATGTCATTCAGTTAAACTATTTCTTAATTTCAATTGAAAATAAAATGTGATATTATTATGACTTTAATTTAATATCGTAAAATGTTTGATGTCAAATCCAATAACAGATTATTAATTATCTTAATGATGTATGTAAAAAAATAATATAATAATAATAATCTTTATTAAATAGGTAGTCCTAATTTACAATTAAGTTAATAAAAATGTTAAAACAGGTTCTACATTATAAAATACAATTACATATTAAACTGGTACAAACATATTAAAATTAAAAATAATATAAATGTAATTCAAATTTAAAGGTAAATTTATCGCGATCTTAAATACTTAAAAAGTTCTGACTTAAAGGTAATAACTGAAGTACAGCCCTTTAGTTCCTGTGGAAGTTTATTAAACTCAAGCAAACCATTGTGAAAAAGAGATTTCTGTGTTCTCGAATAGTTTGTACGAGTAACATAAAAGTTTGTGTTTCCTCTAGTTTGGTATGTGTGAACTTCATTGTTGTATTTAATAAACTGGTTAAAATATAGTGGGCTATTTGAGTGTATTATTTTAAAGATAAATATCATTGCCGAATAAAAAATTCGATCTCCTACCGACAACCAATCCAACGTATCCAACATTAACTGAATAGGAGTATACCGATTGCATTTCAGTAGCAATCGCATTCCCCTGTTTTGTAGTTTCTGCAGAGAGGCAATACTATTTGCATCAAATAACATTAGCAAGCTACTGCAATAATCAAAGTGTGGTTGGATAATAGATTTATATACTAATATTGCACTATTGAACGTCACATTCCTGCTGAAAAAATACAATTTTTTTGAGATTTTACCATAAATATAATTAAAATGTTTTGTCATACTCAATGTGTTATCTATTTGGAATCCAAGGTATTTTATTTCAGTAACAATTTCAATTTGCTCTCCATATATTTCCAGATTGATAAGTCTTGTATCGATCTGCCTATACTTACCTATATTCAGTAGTAATAATCATCCCTTTTGTTTTAGTTACATTAAGTTTGAGGCGGTTTGTATCTAAAAAATTAGACAAATTACTTAGCGCATTGTTAATTTTTAGAACAGCTCTTTCTAGTATTTCATCTGATGCTGCAATCATACTATCATCTGCAAATACACTATGGTTCTCACAACCCTCAACGTACCTAATATCATTGAGATATAAAATAAATAAGAGGGGTCCCAAGACACTGCCCTGTGGTACGCCACTGTTTACATTTTTATTACTTGATTTGACATTATTAACTTTAGTATTCTGTAAACGGCTACACAGAAAGTTTTTGAACCATAACAGCACTGTATTTGTAATTCCGTAATATGTTAGTTTTTTTAACAATATTGCAATATCAACAGTTTCCTGAAGTCTAAGAAAATAGCTACAATATATTTGTTATTATCAATATCAAATTTCCATTTTGTTAAAGTTACTTGTAAGGCTGTTTCACATGAATGATTAGCTCTAAAAGCAGATTGATATTTCATCATCAAATTATTCTTTTCTATGTAATCTGATAACTGGTGATATACAGAAAGTTCTAATATCTTCTCTAATGGAGGCAGAGTGATAATAGGTCTAAAGTTTTTAGCTTCGTTATTATTTTCTATTTTAGGTATCGGTACAACTGTACTTACTTTTAGGTTCGATGGAAATTCACCAGTTCTCAGAGACGTGTTAATAAAATTTAAAATAACATGGCCCATGACTTGAAAAGTGCTCTGTAAAACTGTTTCGTTTGCAAAGTACGAATTGCATTTATTATCCAATGAATTTACTATAGCACGAACATCAGAAATAGTTAATAATTTAAATTCACTAAAACTTTTTTGGATAGGGGGTAGCCCTTGACTAGTCCATGTTGTATTTTGAAGTATTGAAGATTGTATAACTTGTATACTATCAATAAAAAATGAATTAAATATTTCAGCCTTTTGAAAATACAATTTCTGGCGACATGGATTTATTTTCAATGTTTATTAATTTTTTTAAGGTTTGCCACATTTTTTTGGGATTGTTAATATTATTGTTGATCTTTGTTTTAAAATATTCCGCTTTTTTTATTTTTAGCAAATTGACAACTTGGTTTTTAGATGATCTGTATCATTCCCAATGCATCTCTCGATCATATAAACAATTTTTAAAACATTTATAGTGATTATCTCTTTGTTTAGCCAGCTCTTTAACTTTATAATCATACCAAGGAAGCATATTATTTTTAACATTGTATGTTTTTAAGGGTGCCACTTTATTAACCTCATTTTCCAAACTACTCATTATTTCTAAAGAAATTTTATCAATGTTAACAGTATCTAGGTTCCAATTATAGTTCATTAAATTATCATTTAATTTTTCCAATGTTTCTGAATTAAAACTTCGGTAGTGCTTGACTATTTTTACATTATTAGATACAGTTCTATTACAAAGCAAGACAGAAATTATGCTATGATCCGTTATTTTTGGAGTATGGTGAACAGAACTTATGATGTTTTCTCTATTAGAAATGACAAAATCAACTAATGTTTTGCTATCTCTAGTTATACGCGTAGGCTCATCGATAAGTTGGTCAACACCTATGATTGGAATAAAAGATTTAAATCTATTTACATACCTGTCAGAACTTTTTAAGTAATCAATATTGAAATCACCAATTATGGTACATTTACATTCCTCGTTGAAATATTGCTCAGCCCATTCTTCAAATTCATCAAAAAAGCTATTAAAACTAGAACTCGGCGACCTGTAGAGACAACCCAACAAACATGTTTCGTTACCTATTTTAATCTTAATTAACATAAACCAATATACACCATCCTTTTGGATCCTTTTAATTATTTTAAAACTACAGTCATTACGAACATATATCACAACGCCACCTGTGTGCCTGCTCGAAGAATCACATCTTGCAAGTTGATATCCATCAAGTTGGAGTTCAGAGTTATTTATATCACTAGTTGTCCTAGCTTCACTAAGTAAAATTGTTCTGGGGTTATATGGGATTAAATCATGAACTAGTTGGTCTTTACTAGCAAACAGACTTTGGATATTAGCATATATTACGTCACAGTTGTATAACAAGTTAGGGTTTTGATCACTTAGTTTTTTGATGGAAGAGCATCAACAATCGTAGGTATACCACCAATATACTTAATAGTTTTATTTTTACCTTGGGCCAACATTTCATTCACTTGTTGTTTAGTTTTATTGAAGTAGTCCCTCTGCATCTTGGTTTGGTCAGAAAAAATTTTATTTCCAGGAATATTAATTTTTGTTTTGTTTCTAAGAATCATTTTAACATCCTCTTTGTCATTTAATACAACTTTTAGTAGTCTGTTCTTGTCGTTATTAAATTTACCAAGCCTAAATGTTCTCTTTATATTTAAATTTGGTATTATAGGTTGTAAAATTCTTTTAATGTTTTCTGTATCCTCTTTAGCTCTGTCATTGTGGTTGTTTGCTTTAGACTCTTGTATATTAGTAATAATTAAGTTAGTTGACCTAGACATTCTCTCCTCAATTTCTTGAACTATTGTAAAGTCAGTACTCGTTTCTTTTTCCTTTTCTTCAAGTTTTTTAATTAATTTCTCATTCTCCTTTTTCATATCTTTTAACTCCTCTTGAATTACCTTGTTTTCTTCACGCATGCTTTTGGTTTCTTCTAATGCTTCATTTAGTAATTTAATTAACTTTGGTATTTCTTTAAAAGCAGTTTTGCAATCACAGCAAAAGAAAAACATAGTACGTTTTTTTAATTGCATCACCCTTCCTTCTGAAGAAGTAATTTCACCACATGCGTCATGTAATATTTTTGCACAGCCATCACAAACGATTGAAGAATCTTCCTCTACAACTGGCTTGTTACATTTGTCACAATAAGATTTTCCCATTTTTAGTCGTCAGGGACTGGATTATAGGTTCCTAATTACCTTGCTGCTACTTTTGATGTTATAAAAACTTGAAACTTTATTATTGTTTACATTTGAGTTTATTGAATTTCTTCAAATTTTCGATGAAATAAGCCACTTTTTGTTAAATTTAAATGCACTTGATGCTGTACAAATCCTTAGCTCTCTTTTAGTACCAAACACTATATTATAAGTCGGTTACAATGCACGAAATTTTCACTTTATTTGAAGAGCACCTGGGCCGGTATTCTCAACTCACTCCTCTCACAGCGAGCTATCACAAAAGGGAGTGCTTTGATTGGCAGCGATATGGCTTTTCTAGATTCTCATGTATCCCTCCGCTCGCAAATTTATGACACGAGCAACTGGTACACATGAAAGCGAGTGAAATAAAGCACTCCTCTTTGACAGGAGCGATCCATGCGAGGAGAGGGCATGAGAATCGATTTGGCAGTGAATTTCACTCCCCTCGCATTCAACGACATCGATATCGCTCCAAGCGAGGACCTGAGAATACCGGCCCTGAACGTTTGTCTATACCTGTATTTTTTTTAATTGAAAAAATAGCCTATAGTATATTTTCTTTAATGTTTTGGAAACTATCAACTTTAGTTGAAGATATTCCATACCAAATTTTATAATAATTTTTGATGTTTTTTTCTATTTTTCATTCGTTGCCTGGAATAATTGCGTTACACGGAGTTATGCAGCTGATTTGTAAAATGCGATTATCTCGAAAACTGTTCAGTTTTGAAGTTATTAACAAGTACACCTTTTTTTTGTTGAAATATCGTATCTTTCATATTTTATCAGAAAAATATTGTTAAGGTGAAGAGCAAAAAAGTTAAGCGCAAATTTATGTCAAATATGTGGCATATGTGGCGTCCTCTATGAGATACATCAAAATTATGCATCAAATTATAATTCCTCATATTCAAAACCTCTACTTATAAACTTTTGTAAATAAATCTCCATAAACATGAAAGTTATGGCGAAAAATTAAATTTTAAATTTCAACTTTACCACCCTGTATCTTTCTTAATATCAACATTTTATTGAAGTAAGTTGGGTTAAATCGTAATATTTTAGAGTGTAGAATCTACTGTTTCTTTTTGTACAATTACTTAAGGACCACCCTGTATAAGTCATACTTTTAATGATTGCATTCGCATCGCGTCTTTTATATATAGCTTAGACCTTCTCTAGGAGATAATGTTTTTTAGTTAAGTTTTATATTGTAATAAAAGAGATATTGGTGTTTAAGTAATGGTATGTTTTTAAAAAGTTTGACAATTTGTGATCACGAATTTTAACGCCAGAAGCTCCTAAACTCCTAAACAAAGCATAGAGAATGCAACTAGCAAAATATGAAGTTAAAGAATAGTTATTTGTATGCTAAGGCCGCGAAATACCTCTTTAACGTACCGAAAGAACAGTTATCGCCGAGGCCGCTTGCGGCCGAGGCAAGATAATCTTGAGGTCGTTAAAAAGTTTCGCGGCCATGGCATACACACTATTTTTCGTGCAATCGTTAAAATTATTAAAATAGATAGTTGTAAATAAATATATTATTGCTCTAAAATCAACAGCATTTCAATTCATTTAACAATATCACCGTGTGCTATGGAAATGATATGTTTCAATATATATTTTGACAGTTCTTGTCAAAACGCAAAATGTCTGATACTGATAGCGATATTTCAGTACCTTCCACTCCTCCGGAACTCAAAAGCGTTGTAAATTCGGCGCTTTCCGTTTTAATACCCGAAAAATCTAAACGGCAGTACGAAAAATGTTACGGCGAGTTTAAAGATTGGTGTGACAAACAGAATGTTAAGACGATGTCTGAAAACATTTTATTGGCTTATTTGATGCAGAAATCAAATGTTGTAAAAAGTTCAACTTTATGGAGCATTTATTCCATGCTGAAGTGTATGCTGAACATACGAGACAATATCGACATCAAGCAGTTTTCAAAATTAGTACCATTTCTGAAAAGAAAAGCAGTAGGTTATCGAGCAAAAAAGTCTAAAGTATTAACGCGTGAGCAAATTGATACATTCCTGAAAGAAGCTAATGATGAAATATAACTTATGTATTTGTTGGTATTCAATAAAAAATAATCCTTGTCTTTGTAGTATTTTAGAAATGTCAAATTTGGAAGTGACGTTTGGTTTCGCGGCCGTTGCTATGGGTAACGGCCGCGAAATTAAATTTCGCGGACTGTGCTGAGAACGCGAAATACTGACTTCGCGTGCGATTGCACGAAAAGGTATATTTTTTGAGATTTGTGCACGCAAAATTTGAACATTGCACTAATCTGTCAATTTAGTTCATCAGTTTTGGTGGCGCTTTTTTTAAAGACATATGTCTATTCTAATTTTTCAAATCCAAACTTCACTTAATGCCAGTATGCACCGACATAGTTTAATCGCGATAAACGCTTAATCCGGGTTATCTCTACATTTTCTTATGCACCAACACTTTTTCGGCTGTTAATAGTATATTATTTAACGAGCGGTAATGTAGGTCATAACTCACGCAGATGATGTTTGCAGCACGAGCCGCAGGCGAGTGCTGTAATTCATCAAGCGAGTTATGACCATTACCTCAAGTTGAATACTATACTTTATCTACGACTTTAATAATAAATAGATAATTAAAACGTTAGAATTATTGTGAAATCTATTAGATAGGTACCTTTGTCGCCAGATATTTTTCATGAAATTATTAAGTTCTGGTGTAAATGTTTTTGCCTTTTTAGCTACATGCTTCTCTGATTGACGTTTAAGAAACGCAAGTAATTTCCAATAATTTTCTATATTTATTTCATTATTTAAATTGAGTGTGCTTCTCAGCATAGAGTAGAAAGTCCACAGAGATGCTTTACACCTACTGTTTAGTTCTTTAAAATATATCTAAACAATATTTTCTGTAAAAGAGTTTACATTCTTACTGATAATAAATTTTATACTGTAGCATTAGCTACTTGCCTCAATTCTGGAGGTGTACATAATAATTCATCTTCACTCTCTGAATTCATCTTTCTTAACACCTTTAAAGTTTTTAACAGATTTGAAAACGTCAAAATATCTTTTTAAAAATATCAACTGACATTACTCCCCTCAATTACAATATTGGACTATTCCTACTATAATGTAGATTCTACAGCCACCTTTGGTATTCGGTTCTTAAATTGTCATTAAGTCATAGAATTAAAATTTAATTAAATTTATAGATTGAGTAAACATTTATGTAAAAATGAACACAATGAACAAAATTAAAAAAAGGTTTGGTAGGCATAGGGGATCGAACCGCCATTGATTCCGTGACAGTATATAGTTACTGTGACAGTATGGTGTGATAACTCACTAGAGAGTTATTATAACTCACGCTTTTTGTTTATGGATACTATTAATTCTTCAAAAGCAGTTGAATAATTCATGTATAATTTAATAGGAGTAGATAAACGAGTTTATCTTTAATCGCTCAAGTTCGGGCGTTTAATCCAATGAAATGTTAATACGGATGGTTTAATCGAAGTTTTTGACTATAACCCAACTTTTTGGTCCGACAAATTGAAGAGATAAACTTTGTTGTAATTATATATTATTAGTTAAAAGTGGGATTCATTGTGAATTTATGGAGGTAGAAGATGAATTTTTTTTGGAAGATGATGGGCACATCTTGGATATCATTAGATATAAGTTTCCTAGGAGGCATTATTAACCTATTTCAAAATTCAAAAATATATTCATATAAACAGAAGGAAAAATTAATGTTACTTAAAAATATAATGAATATTAATTATCATCCTGCTTCATTTTCAATTTTTCATTCATTACTTGTAGTTTTGATGATTCTATTTTTAATGAACGTTCTCTATTTATAAATTCAACATTGCTTTCCACTTCAATGTCCTAAAATAATAACTCAATGCTTTGAAACTCTAAGGATATTTGAACTCAGAACTACTTACACAATTTAATTCTAAAATAAATTGGTCATCACTCGAAGGTTTAGTTTCACTTGATTATCTGAATCAAATGAATTTGACGAGCTATAAAATGTTTTTTTGTTCATGAATTAAAGTAGAATTTCTTCAGAAGGAACCCATTTTATCTTTGGCATCGGTACACCTCCCGTTAAAAATCTTTGTTTTTTTCTTCAGCAATTTTTTTTCTTATAGCTTTCTTTTTATTCTCATATAATATTTTTAATGATTCGCCCTTTCTGTGACACGTACTTGGGAAAGAAGCATTGAATCTTTTTTCTATTTTAATTCGTCGAAAAATCAAATTTTTCCTTTGGAGCTTGTGGGTAAGTGAAAATATCTTTGAATAAAATTTTGCACTGAGGTAGAAACAATAATTTGTTCTTAGCTAATGTTTTCAAAAGTTACTGAGAAACACTGCGAGTAGGTTATAAATTAATTATAAGTAAATATATTACATAAAATTCAATACTTCCTTTGGAGCTGGTGGGTAAATGAAGATATCCATGAAAAAAATTGTTTTTTTAAAGTAACTGATAAACGTTTCGAATAGGAGTTTCGAAAATGGAGTTAAGCTTAGAATTAGTGAAAGTAAGAAATTTTTATTTATTATTACTGTATATAGACCTCCTTATTGCGTCAATTTTAATATTTTTATTATGAAGTTAGAACTATATTGTTACAAAGTATTTACAACAATGATGATTTTTATGTAATTTGTGGAAATTTTAATATAAATTTTATGGAGGACTCCAATCAGAAACATTTTATTGAATTTGCTTTCCGCATATGTACCAAAAAGAATCACTAAAAATTAATAATAATAAGCTTTATTGTCGAAAAAATTATTTAAAAAAATAACAGTAATACAAAAGTATCTACAAGTAATAAAACATAAAACATACAAACAAATAAAACTTCACAATATAAACATTGCGAAAGGTCAGTTACGCCCGGTTTCATAATCAACTTTAAATATAAAGTAATTTTAAAGTGAGAAATTGTGTTTCATAATACAACTTTAAAGTTAAATGATACTTTAAAGTGACTTTAAACTAAAGTCGGGTATACCATCACTTTACCGCTTTAAAGTGGGCTCATAACCTCACACTTTAACAAATTAAACGTCAAACGTGTGTTACTTGCTATTCACAAATTGCAATATTTTGCGTGTGTTTATGTGAAAAAGCCAAAAGCAGTAATGTTGGCTTCGAGTAGCAGTTCTTCAAGTTCTTCTGAAGATGAATTTGTGGAACGAAGGCCTAAGGTTTATCGAGCACGCATTGATCATTTAAATAAATGGAACGATACAGAATTCTTTGATAGATTTCGTTCAACGAAAGCTACAACAGTAAATGTACTGGCAGAAATTGAGCATTTAATTAGGTTACCAACAAATCGGTTAGTGTGCACTCAATTTCTTGTACAAATTAAGAGTTATTTACCGTTTGCGTATCCAACGCAATAGCTTCGTTACGACTACGCTACATCAAAATGTGTGAAACCTTAGTTGAAATGACCCATACTGCTGAGCAGTTTTATGCAATTGCTCGTTTCCCCCGAGTTATTGGTACAATTGACTGTACACATACAAACACAATAATGACAAATATGACAGAATTATTAAAGTGAAGTATTCATGGATGCCAACATAAATTTTTAGTAGAAAAATTTACTTTAAGTAAAGTTCTATAGGCTGGCGTTTATGAAACACGTCAACTTTAAAGCCACTTTAAAGTGCACTTTAAGTTAAAGTGGGTTTTATTTAAAGTTACTTTAAAGTCGGTATTACGAAACCGGGCCTAAAATAAATAAATGTAAATGATCCATCAACTTGTTTGATATTTTTTTTTCAAATTTACAGGCACAGAGAGAACAACTCAGCTAACCGTCTTTAGTGAAACCTGTAATATTGGGTTTACGGCTGTAGAAATAGCATATTTATATGTGTGTACCCTCGGTGACGCACGTCGTCGTGAATGTGTTAAATAGAAATCGGTATAATGTGACACCTCATTTGAAGGAGAATTTAATTCTCTATTTAACGACATTACATTTGTAACTAAAATATTTTTTTAAGGGTAAAAAAACATTTTTTTTTATTTAAATTCAAACAAATTACAACTAATGATTTAATTCATAACGTCCTTTAAAGTAACCAAATTATGCATAATAATTATTTTAAATTAAATATTCCAAATGCCATCCATCGGTTCCTGCCATGACTTTCTAAAATAAATACTTAAAAAAGTAAAAATAAGTAAAAATAATAATGGACACAAAAAGTTATCTCATAAACACTGAAACTTTTTGTCAAATGTTAAATCAAGCAAGTGATATTGGCATAGTTACTGTAATATTTATTGTGGTAAATATTTTTTGATTTTGTGAATTGTCATCAGTTGTCAATTGTAATTTTTACTTTTGAATACTAAATTATGGCTCACCTAAATGAAACACAACGCATAGAAATATTAATTCTTAGCGGATGTGGAGATAAAAAAAGAACACACACACTGGGATCTTGATAACAATTTAGTTGGGCTAGTTCATAGGGACGAACTTTAACCCTTTATTGTGAGTGGACCTAGGTCGTCAAACGATGAATTTAGAATTTAGAATTTGTAAGACAAGTCTCGTAAGTCTCGTCAGTCAGTCTAAGTTTTGGTCCAAAAGGACCTTTGTTACGTAGTCGGATTTGGTGGCGTATAGTGTCCACCATTAAGTCGCGTCGTATGTTAGAGTTTCGTAAATACCAGGGGGCCCCGGTAATTAGTCGTAGCGTTTTGTTTTGTATAGTCTCTAGTCCGTGAAGATGAGAATTAGCTGTTTGTCCCCATACTGTCGATGCATATGTAATTTGTGGGAGGATGCAAGTCTTGTATAGAGTGAGTTTGTGTCGGAGACTTAGTTTACTGTCCTTGGATATGAAGGGCCAGAGAGCTGCTTTAGAAGCGTTTGTTTTTGAAATGATTTGACGGATATGTGGGTGCCATGTCAACTTACTGTCAAACATGACTCCCAAATATTTAATTTCGCGTTTCCAATCGATAACCAAATCTTTCAACATGAAGTCGACATTTGGTCGATCGCGATTTTTACTAAATTTGATTAATTGCGATTTTTCCGCATTAATTTTAATCTTCCATTTTTCCGCCCATTCTATAGAGGCATCAGTCGTGTTTTGAAGATATTTAACAGCTTTGGAGAATTTCCAAGAGCCTGACAAAATCGCGGTATCATCCGCAAATGTAAAGACAATACACTCGGGGAGGTCTGCCGTATACAAATTGTATAAAATAGGAGAGAGAACCGAACCTTGAGGAACTCCAGGTTCGATTCTCTTGATCGTTGAAATGGAAGATTTCACTCTAACCTGAAACGTTCGTGATTGGAGGAAAGATTTGATTAACTTTAATAGGCCTGAATGAAAGTGAACTGAATTTAATTTATAAATCAGCCCTTCATGCCAAGTCTTGTCGAAAGCTTTCTCAATGTCTAAAAAGATAGCGGAACACGTCCGTTTAGCTGTCCAGTGGTCAAAGATGCTTTCTGTCAGTCTTAGAGCCTGCTGCTCGCAAGAGTGTTCAGCTCTAAAACCAAATTGGTAGTCTGGGATGAGTCGTTTTTCGTCAGTCTCATCTTTGATACGCTCAAGAATAACTCTTTCAATCACCTTTGATATCGAACTTAATAGACTTATCGGTCTGTGATTTTGGGGATAAAGCGGATTTTTCCCGGGTTTTTCTATTAAAATAACGATGGCATTTTTCCATCTGGCGGGAAATTTCTGTAATTTTAAAATCGTGTTGGTGATGTTGGCCAAAAATTTGAAGTAGCTGTGAGGCAGCTGCTTAAGCTGGAGATTAGTAATATTGTCGTCTCCTGGAGCTTTTTTCGATTTCAGTGTAAAAATGATGTTTTCAATTTCAGTGTTTGTGGTCGGGCGTATTGCCTTGAAAGGCAGTGTTTTTATGTCGTGATCTACCGCATTTTCGACCTCAGTTTCCCATTCGACATCGTCGTCTGGGTCCCTGTTTGGCGAGAATTGAAGTTCTAGTGAATCCGCAAAGGTGAAAGCTTTGTCTTGATCGGTGTAGACCAGACCTGAAGTTCCCTGAAGGGGGTTGTTTGATTTTGTCTTCATTTTAAGCCGTTTTCTGAGAGCCCACAAAGGATTAGGATCATTACAATCGCTAATCATTTCTAGAGTCTCAGTCCATTTCGAAGTTTTTCAAGTTCTCGCTTGACTTCGTTCGATAGCTGGTTGGCTCTGTTTTTGTCCAGCCGGTTCATCGTTCGTTGGGCCATTTTCCGGGCTCTATTTTTCACCTGGATAAGGTGTTTTATCCTGGGAGGGATAGAGCAGGGGTTCGATGCAGGAGTTGACTTGGAAGACGTACTCCGAAATAACGCTGATTTCATTTCATTAGTAATTTGAAGGATTTCTTTGTCTAAATCATGCATGTTGTTGAGCAAGGGGGGGGTCCGGTTAATGTTACTGAGTATTTCGGAGTATTTGGTCCAATTCACTCGTGATCGCCTTGCGTTCATCAGATTCGGTTGCCAGTTCTCCAATTCTAAAAGAATAGGATTGTGGTCCGAGCTGAGTTCCGCTTTCGCCTCTATTTGGAAGTTCACACTGACATTTCTTAATATAAAAATATCAAGAACATTAGCGATCCCTGTACCAAAATGAGTCGGTTCATCTGGCCCAACTACTAGATAGCCATGTCGGGTCGAATGTGCATCTAGAATTTTCCCTTTATCATTTGTTCGCCTTGAATTCCAATTCGGATGTTTGGAGTTCAAGTCGCCTCCGATTATGGTGTTTTGGTCGCGGGGTAAAATTTTGTCTAAGTCTTCTTGTAGAAGTTTCTTAGAAGGTGATAAATAGACCGAAACTAGTGTGTGATTCCCGATGCCATCGTTATTTTAACCACTGTGTTTTCAATGTTTTCGGAGTTATAACGGTTTATGAATAAATAATTAATGTCTTTTTGAATCAAAATCGCGGTTCCGCCGTTTCTACCCGTTAATCTATCAGTTCTGTAGCAAAAGTAATTCGGAATTGTAAAATTGAGTGCGGGTTTGAGCCACGACTGAGAGATGAGGATTACGTCAATGGAATGAGAGTGTAAAAATTCAGTCAGTTCGTCTTTTTTACTTGAAATGCCACAGGCATTCCAAGCCACTATCTTTAGTGAGTCAGGTTGTCGTTTATTTGTCATTTTGTTTTAAAAGAGATTTCTTAATTTCAGATACCATCTGCCGAAGTTCAGCAGATAGTATGGATCTGATTTCGGAAATTGCCTCCTTTAGTTCGTTAGTCTGAGTCGGTGGTGTCTTTTTTGCCGTCTGGGCGTAAGTTTTATTTTGTGTCACTGTCGGCGTCAGTTTAGAGGTTGTCTTGTTCGATGTTCGTTTGTCAGTGGTTGTCTTGTGAGCTTGACAACCTCTGTAGTTTGCTGGATGAGCCCACCCGCAGTTTGCACAGCAAGCCGGGGTATCCGGAGTCTTTTTGCAATCAGAACTTAAGTGGTCCAATCCACATTTGACACATCGTGCTTCCAGGTGGCAGTTTCTCTGGGTATGGCCAAAACCCTGACACCTGTGGCACTGTGCCGACTGCGTGTTGGACCGCTGTGTCTCAACTTTAATTTTGATGAAAAATAAATTAGTGATGTTGTAAATGTTCTTGCTGAACTCACTGCGAGGAAGCTCAACCAGAACCAGCGGCATATGTATTTTGTCAGTCGTGATAATAACTTTCTTAGTCTTAGTGTCCGTTTGTTTTGTCGTCACTCGTCTGTACATTCGAGTGACCTTAATTGGTTCGAACTTAAGAGACTTAAGTTCGTTCTCAACCATCTCGTCAGTGATATGGTTGGGAACACCTCTCAAGACCACTCGAAGAGTCTTGTCAGTCGGTAGTTGGTACGTGTAATATAACTGTCCCTGTCTGTCAAGTTCTTTTGTTATGGCTCTATGATCGTCGATGGAGTCAGGTGTAAGTTGAATCCCGTCTTTTTTGTTTGCGGCATTCGAAATTGAAATTTTTTTGATTTTGAAAATTTTTAAAAGATCTAACCAGGTCTCTTTATTTTTTATTGTAATAGGGGGGATTTTGTTTTTTGGTTTAGTTGTTGTGGTCTGTGAGTTTGTGGGTAATTTTGTTAGGGGTGGAGGTAGTCGCGGGAAATCGTCATTGTTACGTCTTTTGGATGATGATGATGATAGATGTGATGGTTCTTCGTCGGAGGACACAGAGTTTTTGTGGCTGCGTTGTGTTTTTTTTGTGGTCGTGGTGCTATCTGAATCATAGTCTGATTCATTCAGTAGGTTTTTAACTTTTGTCGGAATATCATTGTCAAGGTCGCCGTATGTAACAGTACCTGTTAACATTTTAAGCACCTGGTATCCTAAATATTAAATTCAATTAGTACCGCTAGCTGCTCCATCTATCCTAAAACATTTTTAATAATAAAATAATGAATACAGTCTCTATAATTATAATTGGAAGTTCAAAGTAGCTACGCTACGAGGTGTACTAATGAGTTGGCATTATCGAGTTCCAGAGGTTTTAATAATTATTCGAGCTCATTTCTTCTATTGATTTACTGTCATATACAGAAAGTTGGAATATAAAACAGTAAACTAGAGGCAACTCTTTAGTAAACTAGAGGCAACTCTTTAATTGAAGATTCTGTAAACCAGAAGCATCTCTTGAATTTGGAGATTCCATAAACTTGAATAACTTGTAAACTGTAAGCTCTTAACTGGATTATCTCTACAACTGGGGCAGATCATCCCTCCACTAGTGATTTTCTATAATTATTTGGAACCACCTAGACAGTGCCGTAGCGACCCCAAGGTGCGGCGAAGGATCGTCCACTATTGTAACAGATAAGTTTATTGTGTTCTATCAAGTTTACTGTTCCCATATTTTTTTCTCTTTTATTTCCGTTTATATCTATCTATATCGTCAACTGTATTAGAATAAGTATTTTTAAAGAACTGTTTGCGGATTATTTTGTTGTAACGTATTCTCTACCTCATTAATTTCAGCACCAAGGAAATCTTATTATCTTTTATATGTTTGTACATTTTCAAATCATTTTTTTATCTTCATAGACAGTTTTTTCTGACATCTTTCTGTCATCTCATGATACTTATTTAAATAACTCAGCTTAAAACAACTTTCTTCAGTAGTATCATAAAAAATAAAAAGATTTCAGTGGCGCCCTTATAATTTTTTAAAGAAACAAATATTGTACAATAGTCAGAGCTAATGAACTTACTCACCCCTAGCCGAGGTATTTAACTATAATAATTTTTGTGTGATAAACATTTATAAATTCTGTTAATTATTGAAGTATCTTTTACAACTAATTAAAGACGAAATTAAGCTTAATGTTTGTTTTATTGCAAATTACATTTTTTCTTTTGGTATATTGTTATTTTTTCAAAAAAGTTAACTAAATATTTTTATAAATTCACTATCAACAGGTAACTTATATTACAAATTGTCGCCCAACGCACAAATAATATTACACGTAAACGTCAACGTCACTGTCAACGTTCATGTCGGTATTGTCAGTATTTTTTAGAGAGTCAAATCTATTTTTTGTTGGTAGTGGTTGGGTTGTTGGGGAAGGGGGAGGGGATTGTCTACTTTTTCGTCGGGGGGTGTCGGGGGTTTTTTTTGGGGTCAAGTCATAACCTAAACGTTCTGCAAGTAGTAAAAACAACTCACCTAGGTCCTTGTCCGAAAGATTGTTAATAATGGTTTTAAAATCCATCTTTAATGGGGTTGGTTGAATCGGATTGTCTTTAATTACCGTGCCTGATCGGGCTTCTGCTCCTGCAGGGAGTTTACCCGTGTCCGTAGACAAGTCTTTTCTAAGATTTTCTATTTCTGTGCTTATTTTCTTGTTGGGCGGGCTATCAAAGGATTCTACGTGTAGAAGAAGTTCTTCTACACCACCAAATACACTATTCAACACTAATCTGCTCTTTTTTAGCTAATTAAATTTACTTTTTAACGGAGCGAAATTAATTTGACGTTTACTGTCAAAATATAATTTTGACAATCCTCTACTAATACTCAATCACTAACTGAAAAAAAAAAACAGAACGAGGAATGCAATTTATTTAACGCAAAATATCCAGACAGAGCCATCAGCCAATCAATAGTAAGTAAAATAGTCCGAAAATTTGGAGACAACTGGGCACGTTCAGCATATTCCAAACGCTGGGCGTCCTAAAATTTAAGACAATGTGAAACTTGATGTTTTATTAAATGTCCATGACAATCCTCACAGTAGTTCAACACAAATGGGTGAATATGCTGGAGTTTCCCAACGATCGGTATTACGTATTTTAAAAAAAGAAAAATACCATCCCTACAAAATTCAACTACACCAGGAACTAAACGACGACGATCCCGATCGCCGGCTTCCTAAAAGGTGTTAATAGTATATTACGTAACGTGTGTGGTAAATAGCATTTTACGCACGAATGGAATAGTTTTTCCATGAGTGCGTAAATTGCTTTACAGCAATAGTTACGTACTATACTTTACCTACGACCTACTTGTACCTGCATTAATAATCTTTTTTTTAATAATAATTAAACAAGAGCAACAATAGATGTTTTTAATCATTTTATTGTATAATAATTAAATACTTAACATTAGTTATATTGGGTGGAGTTAAATTCATTTCACTATCACTTGACATTTTTTAATGATTGTATAAAACTTCACTCATACAAAGAAGTTATAAGAACATTAATGGGATGTTTTTTAATAATCGTTTTTTGATAAATAATAACGTGTGCGCATGCGGTCAGACGCATGCGCAGACGCTTAATGTGTAAAAGATTTTAAATATGTTGGTTCAATGTACTCCTTATTGTAGTAAAACCTACGAATAAATAATAAAAAGGAAGGAGTATAATACGATTTGACGATGTCCGCAATGGTTCTTGCATATGGCTGACTTGAAGTTTCCGGTTACCAGTGGTGTCACACACAGGGTATTATAAACTTATGTCTCGTATCAATTATAATAAATAATAAATAAAAAAAAATAACTGTTTTCCGCTTGTAATTATCTGTACAGTAATATACATTGTCATAAAGTTGTAGGAATATAAATTTAGATTAAAAACTTCTAAGCAGGTAATTATAAATAGTTGACTTAGTTGGTCTATATAAAAAATAAAGGAACGTCTATGATAACAATGTGGTTGTCATTAAAATATTTTGTTAATTTTTAATAATTCAGATAAATAGAACCCTACAGATAAAAAGTAATTCCCATTCAAGAGTTGGGTTAACTACTTAAATCAGAAAATAATATATAAAACAGCATGAAAAAACTATACATGTCAAATGTCACGATTCGAATGAGTCATATTTGGTTCTTCAATATGGCCGACTTCCGTCGTGATTATTTGCTAGATTAAAATATGACAACGTTCCTTCCTTTCTATTATTTATTCGTAGAGTAAAACTCATTTTCGTCATTTTTGAGTGATTAATTTAGTGTTACTGATCGGTTTCTCGAGTAATATTAACATTTACAGCATTCTTCATATTTAAAATGGTTTCGTATAGTAACTGATGTTAAATTATAGTACAAAAGGAGTAAAAAGTGTCTTTTATATGTTACGATTGTATCCGCAAGTTGAAACAGCTTTGTATTTTTAAAAAGTATCTCGGCAATAATAATTTTATAAATGTTAAAATAATTAATTTAATTACATAAAAATAACGTAAATTTATCTAGGAAACGTAATTAAGTACATTTATATTATGATCCATTTATATGTTACATCAAACGACACTAATTTAGTATTGTTTTGTAAATTACATTTATTTAATTTATTTATTAAATCTAATGAATTTTGTACTGAATATTTAGATATGTAACCATAATTATTTGGAATAGTATTTAATTATTTAGCTACTTTAGTGTTAGGAGTGTTAAGATACGAAACTACAGGTCTAATTGGTGTTGACTCTTTATGTAATTTAATAGTTTCATATAATTCTGGATAATCCTAATAACATCTAGGCTTTAATATTGTTAGGTCTTATTACTTCCATACTTGGACTAGCCTTAATACTACCTAATCAACATTAGGTACAAACAAACAAAATGTAACTTCAATATGTCAATCTGACATATTTTGAATAAATACTGAAAGTTTTATTCAACCGTTTAGTTGTTCTTAATAAGATGGACTTACACATAGTAAGGGTTAGTACAATAAATTTAATTAAGTTCAAACGATTAGTTGTTTATTATAATAATACCCAATGTTTATTTGTATAAATTACATGTAAATACAAACTTTCATAAAAAAACACAGTACAAAGAAACGGGTTAACCACGAAGTACGACTAATAACGTTTTCCATTCGTCGCACTCGGGCAGCGCTGGGTTTTTAGAGAATTCAAGGCCCGTGCTGTCAGATTCATGCTCTAGGGCAAAACCAATGGAACACGAAAATTGATTTTACCCGGACCGGACTTTTTGTTTCTGTTGACATTTGATAACAATAATAAAAGATTTGAATTTTTTGTTTTGTAGAGTGTAGATTTTATTTAACTAGGTATGGTTTGTCATTTGGTTGTAAACATTAATTATTTATCCAGGGTTGTAAACATATTTATAGTAATGTATTTTAAAATGAAAATTAACAATGAAATTTTCTCCCTCGACTTTGCAAATGATTACGAAACTCACTATCCGCCATTATTGTTTTGCACTACCGTAACTCTTGATCAAATAGCTAGTGCCAAATTATTGCCCTCGGTTCGCGAGTTCTGCCCCAGTGCGACGAATGGAAAACGCTATAAGATATTTGTGTATGGTATAATGCAAAAAATACAAGAAATATAATAATAGACATGATGACTGATTTTTAAAAACTGATCCACGATGTTTTCACGTTTATACTTTATCTAAAATAAATGTTATTTTTGCAAAAAAAGAGTTTTTAAATGAGAAATTTACTTTTTAAAAATGCATTTTAAATTTAACGCCAAAACGCTAGAATAGTAATGGCGTCTATCTATGACATCATCGATTCGTAAATACCATTTATACTACACTGCGACCCGTGTCATCTGTGGATTCTGTGGTAAAAACGTCAAACTTCAAACATTTTGCAGGTTAAAAGAGGGTGGTTAAAAAAGTTTATTTTGTTTTTACTTATTTTGTGCGATTATAATAGTTATCATAGTCATGAATCCTAATGTGTATCGATCGTGTGCGGTTCCACAATGTAAGAATATATCAATAAAAACTCCGAACAAGATATTTGTTTACGTTCCAATGTCAATGTCAACAATATTTACGATAGTACGACGTCACGCTCTTCTGATTGGTGTTTCAGCTAATATAGCGGATTGTTAAACTTAGTGCTTATATTTTTACTAAAATAAATTTAATCACACATGTAATATAAAAATGAGTAAATTCTTTAGAATCTCCGTATCTTATATAATTATAACAAATCAATATTTTAGTGATTCTTACTTACTGTCATCATGCCTATTTACTACATACATACTAATATTTGTTTAAAAGTACCTTAATACTAAATAAAATCATATACACAAATATTCTTAGAGTTTTTAACGTAACTTTAAAAGTTACTGACAAGCGTTTTAAGTAAGCTAAAAATTTATTTTAAGTAATTTTTTATCAAAAATCGTATTTTTTCTTTGGAGTTGGTGGATAAAGATGTCCATCAATGAAATTTTGCACAGAAGTGGAAATTATTTTTTATTTTCACTGGTGTGTTTTAATGTTAATGACAAACGTTTCAAGTAGGCTAAAAATTTATATTATGTAAATTTTTCACCCAACATCGGATATTTCCTTTGGAGCTAGTGGGTAAATGAAGATATTCAAGAATGAAATTTTGCGTTAAGGTAAAAAAAAAACAATTCTTTTTTATCTGACGTGTTTAAAAGTTAATGACAAACGTTTCAAGTAAACTAAAAATGTATTATAAAAAAAATTTTGTATTTTAAAAATGGAATATTTCCTTTGTACCTGGTGGGTAAAAATGTCCAAGAATGAAATTTTGCACTGAGGTCGAGAAAAATTTTTATTTTAACTGGTGTGTTTTAATGTTACTGAAAAACGTTTCAAGTAAGCTAAAAATTCATATTATGTGAATTTTTTACCAAATATCTGTTAGTTCGTTTGGAGCGGGTGGGCAAATGAACATGTCCATGCATGAAATTTTGCTCAGAGGTAGAGAAAAGAATTATTTTTAACATGGAGTTTTTAAAGATACTAACAAACATTCCGAGTACACTAAAATTTGATTGTAAGTGATTTTTTTTATCAAAAATCGATTATTTCCTCTGGAGCTGGTGGGTAAAGATGTCCAAGAATGACATTTTGCACAAAGGTAGAATAAACGGTTATCTTTCTTTTGATGTTTTTAATAGTAGACCGTCAGCCCATGGTATAAAAAATTGAACGATTATTGACCGTATGCCCTTTGAAGATTCGACTAGAATATAATATATGTGCTAATTATGTTAAATTTGAAATAAAACTTGCATTCGGGTTCTACAGTTGCAAAATTCCGAAAAATGTTGAATAAAAATTGTGATAAATTTTAACAAAAGTTGACCATATGCCGAGGTAATGAGAAGAAATTTAACGAAAAAGTAATCCAGCGGAAAAAGGTCGGCATACGTGTAGGGTAGTCCCTAAGGGATGTAATAAACCCTTGAAATTGCAGACAATTGTTATACCTTCTTTATTATAGCTCACCGTATGCCTCTAAGAGATTTTTATTATTTATGACGTACCAAATACTTATACCTAACGGCATACCAATCGGCTGGTTCCAAGTGGTTCCTAACCTCTAAAACATGTGTTGAAAATTTTGTATTCTATTTTATGACCCTTAACCGTAAAAAATCTACTTTTATAAAATTACCACTTGCAAAAAGGCATACGGTTATCGTAATTCCTCACCTCAGAAATGTATTTGAAAGTTGTAAAAATTTGAAATGATTTTTCTATGATTACTGACCGTATGCCATTAAGTTTATCATTAGACAATACTAAAATCTAATGTATAATGAAATGGCATACGATTACCGTGGTTCCTAACTATCAAAAATTAAAATTGAGGTTGAATATTAATTTTCGACGATCGCTGACCGTATGCCATTATGTATATCATTAAATATTTGAATAATTAAATACCCTGTCATAGGGCATACGGTTCGTTACCTCAAAAATTCGAATATTATTTGTCGATGATTATTGATTTCACATCCCTACAATCAGAGAATAGATCTTTTGAGTCAAAAATAATCTTTTAAAATATGACCCCATAAGGAATTTATTTTCGTTCAAAAGAAAATGTCTTTTAGTTCCAGATCAGCTTGGAACGAAAGGAAACTTTTTATCAAGACTGAAAAAAATCTGGAATGAGTTTCTACTTATGTGAATATGAATACTTTAGAATGAAAAGGACGAGTTACATATTTTTCGGAGAATAGAAACCAATCTTCTTTGCACAGCTGTTTAAACTAATTTTGATGTAAGTGAAATATAATTTTGGTTTCAAAAAAAACTTTTTTGCAGGACAATTCTGCAATCTGAGATGAACCGAGTTTACTTTTGATTCCAAAGGATTTGGACAAAAGGAATTTCGTTTTGACTCGAATCATGCATTTCTCTGAAAATATTAGTATACTATACACAATCACTTCACATACACACTAGAGATGCTCGTTGGGAGTAATAGATATTTCAGCTGATAATTTTGGTATGGCACCACTAAAACCGTATGCCCTTTTGCAGGGTATTTAATTTTTCAATTATTTAATGATATACATAATAAAGTAGAAGGGTAGTCTTTACCGATTAATTAAAAACAAATTTTTTTATTTTTATCGGAGTTCCGGTCTATATTCAATTGGCTCTAGGTCAAAGAATACTCTTTAATAATCCCAGCTTTCGAAAATTTATTGTTTCTTTTTTAAGGCTGCAATATGTTGCAAATGTTAAAAATTACATGTAAAAAACTACTTTCAAATACTTACTTAATTATTGTGAGATTAGGTAAATATAAAATTAAACAAGATACATAGTAAATTTTTACATCCAGGTAAAATGGAATACTAACACATTAAAATTTTTGTATTGCAATAGGTTAAAAATATTTTAAAATGAGTCGAAATTTTATTTTACGTTCGAAGTAATTTGCTAGTGAGAAAAACAAATGTAAACTCAAAAAACATAGATGGCAACCGATAAATTACAATATTATCAATGTTTATTTAATTTGATAAAATTTTGATTAAAAATGTATTTATATGATTCTCTTAACAATTAATTTTCAATTTTATGTACAATTATTAATGACAATCCTCTCGCGCAGTAGAACTTCTACCACTGAAGTCACTTTTATTAGTATTATTTTTTTTGAATTGTTAACAAATAATAGTAAATCTTGTAAGCTATCCATATCTCAAATGTGGGTTGAAACACAAAAGGTTCAAAGGAAACAAAGTCTATAGTTTCGGTCCTATAGGACATCATCAGGCTGAAAGAATTACAAAAGAATAGAAAGAGGATCTTAAAAGTACAATATCAAGTTAAACATTCAATACACTTCCTTACAAATTGATTAAAATAACCAACAGATAACAGAGAATAGAAAAAGTTACAATCAAATGTTAAACCATATTAAAATAATAAACATGAATAATAATATGAAAATACAAAATATTGTTTAAAACAATTAAGTAAATTGAAATAAATTGATTGTACTAACCCTTACTTTTTGGAAGTCCATCTTATTAAGAATAATGAAAAACTGTTCGTTTTACCAAAACTTCCAATATTTATTTAAAATATTGCTTTCTTAACTTTAATGACAGCCGTTTCGCTAGACTTAGCATCGTCAGATTGACATATTGAAGTTACATTTTGTTTGTTTGTAGCTAGGTACCTGATGTTTATTAGGTAGTTATAAGGCTAGACCAAGTATGGAAGTAATAAGACATAACAATTTTAAAGCCTAGATGTTATGAGCCCTAAGGGATTATCCTGGATGTACTTCCCTATAAGATCAGTATAACTGTGCAATGATATAGAAAAACGAGGAAAAAACTATATCATGCTGATCTTTACAATAACTTAATATATTTTTGTTACAATTACGTCTTATCTATGTATAAAATGAAGACTCAATCAAAGCAAACACTTTAAAAGTGGAGAACTTCCCAGATTTATTTGTTCATTAACAACTTTAAATTGTGGATCTGCTAGATGTCTTTTTATTTCAAGTTCTTCAAGGAAATCTAAATTTTGTTTTTTATTACAAGTGTGTAGTATTTGGATGTCATTGATGTGTAAGAGTAAGGTTGGATGTTCAAGTAGGTGTTTTGCATAATTTGACTTCTCTGGTTGTTTTAATCTATATGCTCTTAAATGTTCGTTAAATCTTACTTCAAAATTTCTTTGTGTTTGACCTATATATACAGCATTACACTTTGGACAATTAATTTTGTAAACACCAGATTTTTTTAATTTAGGTAATTTTGTTTTTACATTTAACAATTTTGTACCAATATTATTTTGTGTTTTAAATGATATTAATGCTGATGTTGCCGAAGATATTATTTTTGAAATTTTATTGGAAATAGTTCCACAATATGTAATATTTTTATAACTTTTAATTTCTTTAGTTTGTTTAGGAAATATTAGGTTTAGTGACACTTTCTTTTTTTTCTTATTAATTAATGTATTTATTAAATGAATTGGGTAGCCTTTAGATGTAGCTATTTGTTTTATGATATCAATTTCTTTATCAAAGTTAATTTTGTTCATTAGAATTGAAAATAGCCTATGTATCATAGAATTATAAGCTGCTAATTTATGTGTTATAGGATGATTTGAATTATACGGTATGGTTACATCTGTTTGTGTTGGTTTTCTGTATATTGAATAATTTAGTAAATTATTAACTTTTTCAATTTTTAAATCTCGAAAATTAATTGAATTATTTTCTTTAACTTCTAAAGTAAAATTAATTTTAGGATGCAAGGTATTAATATAATTAAAAAATATATCTAACTGTCGTTCGCTACCTACAAATCCTGCTAACACATCATCAACATATCTATACCAAAATACAATATTGTTTTTATAACTAGAATTAAAGATTATGTTTTCTAAATTATCCATAAAAATATTTGCTAAAATTGGAGAAATGGGACTTCCCATTGGAAGACCCTCATTTTGAATATATACTTTGTTATCAAAAGTAAAATAATTTTGACTAATGCATACATTATTCTTAAATTGAAATAATATAATAAAGTTAACATTATTAAAATTGAGTTTACATTAAAAAATTTTTTAAAAGTTAGAAAATGATAAATTTTCAAATAGTATCTATAAATTTATATTATAAATTTCGTCCTGATTGTAGCCTCAGCTTCGCTTCGGCTGCAAACTAAGGACTCAACACAAAAAAAATCACTTCTACTCCTAGTGATATAATCTAGTATTATTTTAACTGGTGTGTTTAAATGTTACTGACAAACGTTTCAAGTAAGCTTAAAATTCATATTATGTAAATTTTTTACCTGATACTTCCTTGAAGAAGATATGAAGATATCCATGAATGAAATTTTGCAAAGGTAAAAAACAATTCTCTTTCATTTGGCGTGTTCAAAGTTACTAACAAACGTTTCGAGTAAGTTAAGAATTAATTATAAGAGAAGTTTTAACGTTAATTCTAATATTAGCTTTGGAGCTTGCGGCAATACACTAGACAGCGCCCCCTACTTGCTTAGAGTTTCTTAAACAGTATTTTTTTATAATTTTAGTCATTTATTGTGGATACAGTTTACAAATAATAAGCTACATTACGGATTTTTACTTATTTCATTTACCAACATTTCATGTAAAAATTGGTATAATCAAAACATTTTTTTGGTTAGTTAACCAGAAAATAACGTAAAATGTTAAAAATCTTTTCTTGCTTTTACTTCGGCAAAGATATCAACCAATTCAGAGTAATCTAAGGTAGATGCCCCTTCTTTTTTAAGAATTTGATAATCGCTTTTGTCCCTCTATCTCTTTCTCTGGGATCCTTGAAATTTTTGGTTAGGCTAGTTTTCTAAACTTTTGCCTTTTCTCTAAATTTTTTGCATGAATGCTACATTGAATTTAAAAATTTTTGTAAACTTCAGGTGTTTTCATAAGAACCAATTCGGGCCTCTTAGCCCTCGGATGTTCATCCAAGCCGTAATTAAGTGCCCTCCTCATTAGTGGGTTGGTATGTCGTGTGAATTCATTAATTTTCTCCTAGTTTTTTAGTAGGATTTGGTGGCTGATAGAGTCCACCATTAGGTCACATCTGATATTAGAATTACGTAGAAACCAGGGAGCTCCAGTGATTAGTCTTAAGTCTGGCCCCAGACTGTTAAAGAGTAAGTTATTTGAGGAAGTACACATGTCTTGTATAGTCAGTTTGTGTCTTAGATTCAGTTTACTGTCTTTTGATATGAAGGGCCAATGAGCACACTTAGAGACGTTCGTTTTTCTTACTATATATTCAATATGTGAGTGCCATGGCAACTTTCTGTCAAGCATAACACCAAAATATTTAACTCCATATTTCCATTGTAAAATCAAATCGTTCAATTGCGATTTTTCCGCATTAGTTTTGATCTTCCATTTTTCCGCTCATTCTATATAGGCATCGATCGTTTTTTAAAGATACTCTACGCTCTTGGGGAGTTTCCAAGAGCCTGATAAAATCGCAGTATCATCCGCAAATGTAAAGACTTTGGTAAGTCCGATACACTTGGGGAAGTCTGCCGTGTACAAATTGTATAGAATGGCATCAAAGTGATCAAAGATGTTTTCAGTCATTCTTAGAGCCTGCTGCTCACAGGAGTGTTCAGCTCTAAAACCAAAATGGTAGTCCGGGATGTCTTTCGTCATTTTTATCTATGATTCTATCGAGAACAATTCTCTCGATGACTTTAGAAATTGAACTCAGAAGACTAATAGGTCTATGGGTTTGAGGAAAAAGCGGATTTTTCCCGGGTTTTTCTATTAAAATAACGATGGCATTTTTTCATCTGTTGGGAAATTTTTGTAATTTTAAAATTGTGTTGGTGATGTTTGTCAAAAATTTTATGTAGCTGTGAGGCAGCTGTTTAAGCTGGAGGTTTACAATATTATCTTCTCCTGAAGCCTTTTTCGTTTTTAGTGTGAAAATAATGTTTTCTAATTCCGTGTTTGTGGTCAGGCGTATTTCCTTGAATGGCAGTGTTTCAATGTCGCGTTCTACTGCATGTTCGACTTCAGTTTCCCATTCGATGCCGTCGTCTGGGTTCCTGTTTGGCGAGAACTGGAACTCTAGGGAGTCCGCAAAGGTGGATGCTTTATCTTGGTCTGTGTAGACAGGACCCTGAAGTTCCCTGAAAGGCGTCGTTGGTTTTGTTCTTTACTTTTAGCTTTTTTCTGAGTGCCCACAGTGGATTTGGATCATTACAATCGCTAATCGTTTGTAGGGTCTCAGCCCACCGGTCGTTTCGAAGTTTTTCCAGTTCTCGTTTGAATTGATGTGTTAGCTATTTAGCCCTGTTTTTATCTAATCTGTTCATCGTTAATTGAGCCGTTTTCCTGGCTCTGTTTTAAACTCTGATTAGATTTTTAACCCCTTGAGGTATTGAAACGGGGTTTGATGCTGAAGATAATTTGGATGAAGTACTCCGAACGCTGTTTTTAATTTATTTGTAATTTTAACAATTTCTTTATCTGTCATTCATGTTGTTGAGCAAAGGGAGGGTTCGTTTGATGTTTGAAAGTATTTCAGAGTATTTGATCCAATTTACTCGTGATCGTGTTGCGTGCATCAGATTCGGATGTCATTTCTCCAATTCTAAAAGAATCGGATTGTGGTCCGAGCTGTTCCGCTTTCGCCTCAATTTGGAAGTTCACTCTGACGTTTTTCAATATGAAAATATCGAGTACGTCTGGGATCCCTATACCAAACTGAGTCGGATCGTCAGGACCAGCAACTAGGTAATCGTTTCGAGTCGAATGTGCATTTAGAGTTTTTCCTTTAACATTTATGCGCCTTGAATTCCAATTTGGATGTTTGGAGTTCAAGTCGGCTCCGATGATCGTGTGTATGTGATTACCGAAGCCATCGTTGTTTTAATTTATGTATTTTCAATATTTTCGGTGTTGTATCGGTTTATGAATGTGTGGTCAATATCTTTTTGGATTAAAATTGCGGTTCCGCCGTTCCTACCTGTCAGTCTGTCTGTTCGGTAACAAAAGTAATTTGGGATTGAAAAACCAACTGCCGGTTGAAGCCACGATTCCGAGATGAGAATTATGTCGATGGAGTAAGATTCTAAAAAGTCAGTCAGTTCGTCTCTTTTTCTTGAAATGCCAGAGGCATTCCAAGCCGCTATTTTAAGTGAGTCCGGTTGTCGTTTATTAGTCATGTCTTAAGATGTTTTCTTTAATTGTGATACCATTTGCTTTAGTTCGGCAGACAGTATGGATCGAATTTCAGAAAGAGCCTTTTTCAATTCGTTATAAGGTGACGAGGTTGTTGGTAGGTTTAGGGGCACTATTAGGAGTTTTTATTCATTTGTGCGTATGGCTTAGGTTTGTCGTTAGTTTTTGCAGTCTTTGTCGGTGTTTTCAACGAAGGGTATCCTCTGTAGCTAGCTGGATGATCCTCCTCGCAGTTAGCGCAACAAGCTGGGGTATCTGGAGTTCTTTTACACTCCGAACTCAGATGATCCAGCCCACATTTCACGCAACGGATCTCCAGATGGCAGTTCTTTTAAGTGTACCCAAATCCCTGATATCGGTGTCATTGCGCGGACTGAGTGATGGACCGCTGAGTTTCCACTTTGATTTTAATAAAGAACATGGTTTTTAAGTTATAAATGTTCTTGCTGTGCTCACTACGGGGGAGCTCCACAAGAACGAGAGGCATATAAATTTTGTCTGTGGTAGTTGTTGTCTTTTTAGTTTTTGGATCGGTCGTTTACATGGTCTGTCTTTTGTACATCCTTGTAGTCTTGATCGGTTTGAACCCAAGTTGCTTCAATTCCTCCTCGATCATCTCTTCCGAGATGTGGTTCGGAATGCCTCTCAAAACTACTCCGAGAGTTTTTTCAGTAGGTAATTGGAAAGTATAATAGACTTGTTTTTGTCGGTCTAGTCTTGTCTAATTTTTGGCTTTTTGGATGATTTAGGGGTAAGTGAGTTTTGGCAGGAGTCCGATTCGTAGTCCGTGTCATTTAGCATTCGGTTAACGGTTGTAGGTATGTCAATGTCATTACCGAGGGCTTCGAATTTGTTACTGGTCTGAATGGGGGTATTTTGAGATTTTGTATGGGATGGGTTTACATTTCTGCGTTTTCTGGTGTTGGTATTTGGTTGTGTTGGGGGTGGACGGTTGATGGGGGTGAAGTTGTACCCTAGCTTATTTGCTATTATAAAGAGCAACTCACCGAATTCTTGTTCTAGAAGATCATCAATTAGACTGGTAATGTTCAGCATGTTTTCGGCCGTGGCCATGATTAAGTGAGGGAAATTTGCTAACGTCCGTAGACCGGCTTATTCCAATTTTCTAATTTTTTTTCCTAAATTCGGCTTTTGGAGGTTTGGTATTTTATTCTTTATATGAAGGGTGGTTTCTTCTATGTCTCTATACACTTTTTTCACTTTATGCACTGCTTTTTCTTACGAAATCGCCAAAGAGCGAAGTTATTTGACATTTAGTGTCAAAATCAATTTTTGACACTCTACTCTTACTCGCTATTGTCCAAAGGAGGAATGAGGATATTTGAGGCTATCAGCGCAAAAGTGGTGTAACCCCCGGCACTGCACTTAGAAAAAAAAGAATTTAAAATTTGCTAAGATAGATTTGTTTTTATTAATTTATTTTTTATTTAGCGCCATCTGTTGTTTTGATAACAAATGGTGGCTTACTCCACTTTTGTGTATGGAATGTAGTTTACACCAAAACTGCAACCAACACAAATAGTGGGTTACACCACTTTTGCGCTGATAGCCTCATTTATATTTTCCAGTCTTATAAACCCCATTATCATAAGACAGCCTCTTATATTCTTAATATCCAAGCGATCGTTTACCAATTTATTCACGATTTCTTTTGCAAACCCGTCACATATTGTTTCTTCAGTAGTTATAAAGCCAATAAAACATTTTATAATATTGCAATTTTTCCCACGTGGGGCGCTAAATGTGTGAACCTTGTACAATAGGTATATACATCGATTTGTTTCCATAGATTTCTTTTTAGTATTTGATTTAAAAAATAGTTGCCCTACCTTCCTTACTCCATATGTACCCTCCTCCCATCAACCTCTCTCATAATTCACCATTCGTTGTTAATCTCAAGCCCCCTTGGACCCTCAGTATCCCTCTTACCAACACCTCACTTCTGAATATCGTACAAAACAATACCACACCACTAGCAATACAACAAGCTTTTCTCCGCACCTTACACCACATCTCTCATGGGTATGTATTAGGTTTGTTCCAACCAAGCAAAGAACCGTTCTAGAACGGTAATATTACCACTCACGAGACCAAATTAGTGCACTGCGCAACTCAGTACACTACTGCGCACAAAAATTACTATTTTAGAACGGTTCTTTGCTTGGTTGGAACAGACCTATTATACACAGATGCTTCCAAATCCATTCATGGAACTTATTACGCTTTAACCTCTACACAACAAGTCCTCACAACCAGACAATTGCCATCTCACTGCATGCTATTCTCCAAGCCGTATTGCACATACCGACTCATTACAATAACATTGTTATATGCACTGACTCCCTTTCCTCCATTTATTCACTTAATGAAATCTACTCGAACAATCCCATAATCCAAAAAATACACCACACCTATACAGCCTTATCCCTACAAGATAAAAAAGGCACGCTTCTTTGGACTCCTGCACATAAAGGTATACCAGTGAATGAAAAAGCCGATAAAACTGCAAAAGCAGCATCAAACCTAAAGTCTAATATCACCCTACTCCAACTGAAATTTGACATCAACTCCATGATTAAACAAAATGTACTCCACGCATGGCTTCAGCGATGGCTAGCATCCAAATCAACCCTTGTTCAAATCCAAAAAACCATACCCTCCATCTCCTTATCTAACTTTTCCAGACACGACTCCATTGTTAGCAGACGCCTTCGCATAGGTCATACTCGTATGACCCACAGCTACCTCATGTCCCGTTCTCCTCCCCCTCTATGCAACCAATGTTCCACCAAAATAACAATCGAACACCTACTCTCCCACTGCAAAATAACTCAATCTCTCTTAGCCTCCCTTCACCCACCTATCACTTATCAACAACTCCTATCCAACCCAACTAATCTTAAACTAACCCTAAACATTTTAAAAAAATGTAATTTATACAACAAATTGTAAATATCAACATTGTAATGCATATAGTATAGTATACTACATTGTATCATAACTTTTACTTGTGCAAATGGCCATTGTTGCCGTGCATTAAATAAATATTTAAAAAAAAATAGTTGTTTGATTAGGTTCTTGAAAAAATTTGTAATAAAAGAAGACAACACCTCAATAAATCGTTAAATGCGAAATAGCATGCTGATTTAATGACAAGACAGTGATTCTAATCAAGGAAACAACATGCAGAACTTCTTTATAAAACCATCCCACGCCACTGTAACATTTCTGATAATGGATGAGTTCTATAAAAGGAAGATGTTGCCAAATTAACGAGCAAAAAAATACTGAAAAAGGTTAGTCGCATAAGGAAGCAGTTTTTCCAATATATTTTTGGTTTTTCTTATGTATTTTGGGCCCCTTTATCACACGTGTTGTACCCGAAAGATATGGAGGTCTTTTAACATATTTTTAGTTTGTAGTATTTTACTTCTTACAGTTGACGAAAAACTAAATGTCAGCTGTCAACACATACACGTATCATTAGATATTGTCCTGTTATTATTTAGCATTGTTTGGCTTCGTGTTTTTGTATTACTGATTTTTTATTCTAACTTTATCTGTTAGTGATTTGTGTTACTCTGATCTGCTTTTATTATTGCAAATACCTACCATCGAGAAGAGTAATTCTACCCGGATTTGTATCTTCGTTGTGATTCCACAATACAAATTGCGATGAAGCATTGTGCATATCAAAAGTGTAGAAATAATACAAGAACTTTACTTAAAGGACGAAGAAGGAATTCTATTAAGTTTATTCCGTTTCCTAAACCCAGAAAATGTCCGAGCATTATGTGGCAAACCAAAATCTGAATTTTGCCACAATCAACAAAACCACCTATATTTGTAGTGAACATTTCGTTCATAATTGCGTAGATCCAAAACACAAATCACTAACAGATAAAGTTAGAATAAAAAATCAGTAATACAAAAACACGAAGCCAAACAATGCTAAATAATAACAGGACAATATCTAATGATACGTGTATGTGTTGACAGCTGACATTTAGTTTTTCGTCAACTGTAAGAAGTAAAATACTACAAACTAAAAATATGTTGAAAGACCTCCATATCTTTCGGGTACAACACGGGTGATAAAGGGGCCCAAAATACATAAGAAAAACCAAAAATATATTGGAAAAACTGCTTCCTTATGCGACTAACCTTTTTCAGTATTTTTTTGCTCGTTAATTTGGCAACATTTCCCTTTTATAGAACTCATCCATTGTAATTCTTTTTGACATTTGTTACTTAACGTTATATATAAACGTCAGATATTTTAGAATTGTGTAAGAAAGAGCATCGCTTTTGATTCTATTTTTGTAGGTTAGTATTACTTATATTTTGTTATACACATATCCTATAAATAAACTCTTTTTGTAGAGCATCAAGCTGTTTTTTCTAACTCAAGTAACAAAAGGAAAGAGTGAGAATCCACTCTTACATGTATTATTTTGATAAAGTTTCGAATGCATTTACGATAGTGAGAGCATTCCTTAAAATGGCTTAATTTGTTTTTCATTTTTTGGTAAGGGCAAATTTTGGATTGATCTTATTTTATATCGATTCGGTTTGATACTGTTAGGGGTTATTACGTGACCTGGGAAGGCGGCTTTTTTTTATAAATTCGGATTTATCTAATGTTGTACTTATAATTTATATTTTTGTAGTTCATTGAATATTTGATTAATAGGTATAGATAATATGATCTTCAAAGGATTTTGAGAAAATTATTATATCGTCAATGTATACGTTGAAAGGTTGCTGGGGCATTTTTCATACCAAATGGCAATCGTAGTGACCATTGTCTACTATAAATGCGATTTGTTTTTTGCAGAAATGGGGTCTATTTCGATTTGGTGGAAGCCTTGGGTTAAATCTAATGTAAAAAATAAGTGCTTTGACCAAGATTGACGAGAATTTCGTCAATACGAGGATGAGGCATTTTTCAATAGTTTTTTCATTGAGTTTTCTATAGTCTATAACTAAACGAAATTTCTTTTTCCGGCTAGTATCCATTCGCTTAGGGACAAGAAAAGTAGGAAAGCTCTAAGGGGATATACTAGGCTTAATAATATTTTATTGTTTAAAAGTTTTTGAATTTGATTTGTTGATCTGTTTTAAGAAAGTATCTATACAATTTTTGATAAATCGGTATATCGTCTACTGTTCTAACATTATGCTTAACTAAGAGTGTAGGCGCAAAATTTTAACAGTCAGAGTTGAGATATCTACCCCATCCCAATTTTTAAACGCTCCACGGCATAACTACGTGAAGTCTGTTTTAAATTGTAAGAAAAGTGGTGTATGCCTTCCCTACAGAGTCGGGATCGGATCTTTTTGTAAGTTTTAGCAACGGTTTTAGTAGAGACATAAAGCAATTCTAAAAATTTATCACGTATCCTTATCCGTATACGTAACGTAAAGGAGATACGTAACTAAGCAAAAAGAAGCAAATGCGTTTGTAACGTAACGTAAGCATTCATGTGTTTTAATTTTTAACCTAAAAAAATAGCCCTGATATCTACCTTAACAAAATAATGTGGTCATTGCCACTGTAAAATAATCTTTTTCTTTTTAAATCCATTATCGCATATCACAGAAATGTTTGTTATGATTGATGAACAGAAAATAAGGTTATGATTTTTGAGCAAACATCACTTTTATCGCTAAATTACTGAAAAACGTGATCACGGAACACAATAATGTGATACGTTACGTTAGATACGTGTGACGGATTGATACGTTTCACGTAACGTAACGAAACCCACGTATCGCTTCTGCAAATGCGCATTGCGATACGTATACGGATACGTAGTGATTTTTAGAACTGCTAACTGCTTTAAGTCCCTAGTAAACGATCGTGAAGGTGCTTTCATTTTTATAGTTTATATTGTAAAGTTTAAAGACTGGTTATTTTTGTGTTAAATATGGGTCGTGTTAATAAAAAATATGATAGTGAAAAGAGAAAAAGTAGACGCTTAGCTCAACGAAAGTAAGTACTTCTTATGTAAATATTTTAATTATAAAAAGATTTAACGAAGTAATAATAGTTTTATAAGAGTTATCTTTGCTTAAAAAACTTTATTTCTGGTTTATTGTAGTATCTATTGTATATTATATTAGAAAGTAGCCAAAGTACTACAATTTTAATTCATATCACTGAACAATATTACTTAGGTATTTTAAACATTTAAGAAATTCCGTAATATAACTATTATTACTATTTATGGAAAAAATTGTCGGGTCGCTTAATAGCATAAGTTTTCTTGAATTCAGATATAGGTAATATAAAAATACAATTTAAAAAAAATATAAACCGTGTACCTATTTATTATGTATAAACTCGTGGACAAAATTGACGCGTCATTTAATTAAATAATCACAAATTTTTTGCATGTTACAATATTATATTTGTTAGCTTCATAGAAATAACATTTCAAGATATCAGAACATTTGGAGCAATGGCCAAATTATTTTTAACATGCTAATTAATAACCATCCTGATTTTTTAAAAAACTTGCAACTTTCTTCTTCTTCTCATTCTGTTGCAAACCTTAATCATAAACGTCGTTTAAACGTTTAAATATTAAGCGATGTTTTAATCTTGTTCATAAGTTTACTTATTAATAATTTAAAATTGTTAAAACAAATACGATTTTAATGGTTTTTAAAGTCATGCCTAGTTAATTTTACTATTCCGACGTCTTAACAGTACTGCAGAAACCAGCAAAGAGTTAAAAGCAACGGAAAATTTTGAAAACCATTCTAAATAAGTGACCATTTTGTTTAATTTAATTTAGATTTTGATCGTAGGCGACCGCGGTATTCTGGTGAAGGAGATGAAGTATTGGTAGTAGGAGAAAATACAAAGAACACATTTAAGTAAGTAATAATTCATATTTTGTGTAATTACAATAAAACAGCTCTTCTTAGTCAATCCGGCTGTTCTAAAGATCCCTCTGGTAATGAAACTGTTGTAGAAGAAACAATTACCAAGTAAGTTAATAAAAAAAAGGATTTAAAAAAAATCATAAAAACCTAAATGATAATTTATCATTATTCTTTTTAGACAAAACACATCAGATATACAAGGAATAAGAATTATGGATATTCAATATTTTATTAAACAAATACTGAATTTCCATTGTTTAAGTGCTCTTCGGAATGTTACAATAACAAATGAGATACGGAAAGGATATTATTCGAAATTTACTTTCTTCTGTCCAATATGTCTCATCAAGCATGATGTAGAAAGTGAAAAATATAAACAACGACAAATTACTTCAGCTGCAGTAACAGCATTAGTATTTGTGGAGGTTATTCACAATTGACTGAATTAAACATCCCCCCTCTTTCCAAAAAACATTATTTAGCCATTCAAAGTGACCTTCTTGAAGTGTACCATGAGAGTTCTTGAACATCAATGCTAAAAGCTGGACAAGAAGAAATCAAACTGGCAAAAGAACATGGAGATCTTAATGAAGATGGTGATCCTTTTATAACTGTTGTTGCAGACTGTTCTTAGTCAAAGAGGTCATATAAAACAAATTATAATGTCAATTCTGGTGCTGCAGCCATTATTGGTTATAGATTCTGTATCTTGGTGTTAGGAATAAATATTGTTCATATTATAAGTTATTCGGGGAAGATAAAGAACACTTGTGTTATAAAAATTGGACTAATTCTTCAACTGCAATGGAAAGTCAAATAATCATTTTAGATGGGTTTAAATGTAGCAGATATATGCATGGAGTTACATACAAATTTTTATTGGCCGATGGAGATAGTAGTGTTTATCGAAACATTTTGGAAAATAAGTGAAATAATTGAATGTAGTAACCACCTTTTAAGAAACTATTGCACAAGATTAAGAGACCTTTCAACAAAACGATATAGTTCCGATAGAAAACCAGTGCCAATGTTTTTATGGAAAATTTTAAAAAACAATATAGTCAGATTAAGAACTGCAGTTACTAAAGCAACTGAATACCATCGACAGTCAGATAAGCCAAAAGAAAAATAAAATATTTAAAAAATGATATATCCAACAGTTATCTTCATATATTTGGAAACCATATAAATTCTGCACAATACTTCTGCAACCGAAAATTTTCAGAAGCTGTTCATACAATATTACACAATAGTGTAATAGCTAAATTTCTTGGGGGTCAAAGAATAAATTTTAGTTCAAGAGGATCATATGAAATGAGATGCCGCTTTATCTTATAACTCTAAAGGCTATTATCATTCGCAATTTCACAAAAGTCTGACAGGAAATTTATTTCTGGTTGTGCTAAAGATAGAATTCGAAGAAAACTTTATCCTAAAACGGTAAAAAAATTTACAAAAAATGTTAACAAAAGTAACAGTAACCCAGACCAAGATTATGGACCCCAAGCACATAAAGCTTTAGAAATAGATAATGCGGAATTAGAAAAACAAAAACACATTCTTTGTGCGAAAACTTAATGGAAGTAATGAGGAGATTATTGAAATATTTAATAATACTTTAAATCAACGAAACTCAACTATTTGGTTTGCTAATAAGAGAAAAGTTGCCAAAGACATTCTTTCTAATGCTATTAAAGGAAATGAATCTACAGCCTATGGAATAGAAAATTAATGTAAAGCATTACAACAATTAAGCGAAAGACTCAATTTAGACATTTTTCCATCTGGATTATGTATAAATCAAGAATATCCATTTTTGGCTACACTCCTGATGGTAATATAGGCAATAAAATTATTGTTGAAATTAAATGTCCCATTTCAGCAAAAGGTTTATCTCCTAAAGAAGCAATAGAAAGAAAAATAATAAAGTATATGGAAGTAAAAGCCAATAAATGTATTTTAAAAAGAAATTAAATTTATCATTATCAAGTACAAGGGCAATTATTCGTGTCAAATAAAGATTTTTTTGATATTATGAAAAAATTGAAAAAGACCAAAAATTATGGGAGGAAATGGTGAAAAAGTTAAAAGCATTTTATTTTGGCAATTTCCTACCTTTATTATTACAAGAAATAATAAATGATAATTGAAATGAATGGGTTATCGACAATAGTAACATATTTTAGGAAGTGATAGTTTCTTGTTTTAGTTCGGTAATAAATTCCTGTTTAGTTTTTACAAATTCTTAAAACAATTTAAAAATTTTAATCCTATGTCGTTGTTTCTTCTCAATTAATAATTGAATGCAATTTATTGGGTAAACATTTATTTGTTTAATTTCTATAGTTTGTTACCAAATGTTTTGTGTTTCATTGTTATTGAATTTTTTTATTGTTAATAGGAACATTGACAAATAAAACTTTTTAATAAAAACTTTCACTTTTTATTTAAAAAATAGCTTTTTATTGTACTAACCCTTACTCTGTTAAAGTCCATCTTAAGAACATTGAAAAATATAACTTTTTAACAAAAACTTCAACTTTTATTCAAAAAATCTTCTCTTCTCAAAATACAATTACAACCGTTTTGCTATAAAGCATCAGCAGATATTGACATATCGATATGTCAATAATTCCAAAATTTTAATATTACAAAATACAACCCCAACAAGATTTACTTGTGTTTGATTTAAAAAATTAATATTTTTGTATTTCGATTACGAATAAAACTAACTATACACCAATTCAGGACCCAAACTATACCTGAAACCGTTTTACACATCGGTTACTAACGTATGCGATGGAATGAACTGTGCAACAGAGATGAAAGTTTGTCTAGTTATAAAATTTTGCAATGGACATGGTGTCATAGAAATCATACAATGATTTCTATGCATGGCGTTCATTTTTTTCTTTTCCTGTGGTTCCTGTTTGAATTTTTAAATTTTTTTCTTTTAGAATCTCTTTATAAATATATTGTTAAGGGCAGAAAGTCCATCAGATTCAAAACAAATTTCAATTTAATAAGTTATTATGAATTAAAAGTTACATTCAATTTTCTCTAACTTTACACCACTATAACTAATTTAAATAAACATTTTATAAATTTTTACTGAGTTTCTGCCCTCGGTACCATACAGACCTTTCTGCGTTTAAATTTTTTACAAAGAGAAAATATTGTATCTATTTCTTCGGGATGAAGAAGTTTGGTGATGTCAATATTGTTATAATTCGACTTAGTATTCCTTTCATAAAATTTAGAAAGGGGCTGAACTTGAAGAGGTTTATGAAAATTTATAGTGAAACTTCTTGTTCAGTTGGTATTTTACAATAACCGTTTTGTGATATAGCTATACATTCAGGTATAACTGTAAGGTTTAACTTTATTTTTGTGAGAGCAATTAGTCCACTAAGAATAATAAAAAACTCTTCGTTTTAACAAAACTTCCACTTTTTATTTGAAAAATTGCTTTGACAATGACAGCCGTTTCGCTATAATTAGCATCGTCAGTTTGACATATTGAAGTTATATTTTGTTTGTTTGTAGCTAGGTACCTGATGTTCATTAGGTAGCATTAAGGCTAGACCAAGTATGAAAGTAATAAGACGTAGCCAAAGATATTTTTGAAATTATATTAGAAATATTTCCACAATTCCTAAAATTTCCAACAAAATAATAAAATCTAGTATATTAGTATATTTAAAATTGGACTTACCGATGTCTGGGAGAATAACTCACTCACTTATACGGGTGAACAAAATTATAAATTATACCCGCACTCGATCCCTGAAACCGCACTATACACTCAGGAATTTTATCTAAGTGGCAATCGCACTTCATTCTACTGGCTTCTGTCTTGGAAACCGCTCCGAGCCGAAGTCTTTAATTCTTATTTTCTTTGGACCACACTTTGCCGGCTCGGTGCCTCTCACCAAGAAGCTGGTCCGAGCCGAACAAGACAATTCTAATATCCCGTTGGAAATACCTAGCTTAATAGATAAATCTGAATTTTTTGACATGCTTTCGCGCGTACAAGTTAATTTTCCCAAGTATTATAAAAATCATATAGTAAATAAAAACATTCTAAATGCGTATGTCTCCAAGCTACCAGATTTTATTCAAATATACTCATATGCGCCAAAACAAACAATTGGGACGGGTTGTTGTTTTTATATATCATCATTAGATATAAAGAAATATTTTAAATTAGATGACAGGACCTCTATTTTTCCGGCAGAGACAATTGGTATTATTAAAGCCTGCGATTATATTGAATCCAACAGTATAAAAAGAATACACATTTTATCCGACTCTATGTCCGTTCTAAAATGCATCTCGAGCTTAACTAGTCCTATGGATGTTTATATTAATCCTTTTATAAAAGGGCTAAAATTAAAAATGATTAAACTCAAAAAAAGGCTACGTTATAAAACTCACTTGGGTAAAAGGACAAGTGGGACTTCATGGAAATGAAATTGCGGACTCTATAGCCAAAGAAAGTATTCTATCTGGACAGCTAGTTAATAATAATTTAGGACTAGAATATTTAACGATGTCCAAGAATAATAAATAGAACCAAAACTAGAAGCAATATTATTCTAATAACCCTACTAGATACATGCACCTACACCCTAACATTTCAGTAGATTTTTGACATTATATCCTCCAAAAAATATACATACTTTATTTGTTATCTCTCAACTATTATGCAGTATGCAGTACGAACCAAACGTAACTGGTCTGACAAATGATTTTTTGTCGGAAGTGGCTATCAGATCTATTTAAGCTGTTTAATTAGGTCTGACAGTCTGAATTTATCTTCTGTCACACTTTTTAATTAGATCTGATAATTTGCTAACTAACTGTTGATTTAAACTTAATTTCCGCTTAAACGTCTTTTTGTAATTTATTCTTATTAATAACTAATTTCATTAAATATATTTTCGAAAAAAATTAATTGTCAGATCAGTTACTTTTGTTTCGTATTTTTATTTAAAACTTAATTCTTAAAAATTTCCCAATTCCACGTCACGGCAATTTTTATTCTAACAGCACCGCGCTAAAATAGTAGTTTTAAAATAGCTGACTATTATAAATGTATTATTTAATAATTTAATCAGTTAATAATCTTAATATAGTGATATTTTCTTGTAGTTGGAAATTATTGATCTAGAAATTGTTTTAATTAGAACTAAATATTTTTATTCAAAAATGTGCATTAAGAGCCATAGAAAAAGGGACGAAACAGGTATAAAAATACGGTTATAACAAATTATTAACAAATAGTAGTTTTAAAATAACAGTATTTTGACTGTGTTGTTCAAAACTTAACTAGTTAATAATCTTACTATAGTGTAAATGATGTTTTCTTATACAGGGTGATTCATTACTAATTGGAAATAATTTAATACTAGAATCCTGACTTCAAATTATGAAGATTTAACCCAAAACACCTAAATAAAATGTAGCTGCTTACTTAGTTACAAGGTGTTTTGTTTAAAAATTTAAAAACTATTTGGGTTCATTACTTTACGTATTCATTTCATATTTGGCAGAAAATGTAGACACTGTACACCCTACAAAATTATATTAAACAAACGTTTCTAGCTACCACCAGAGACGTAAGACAGGGGCAAGTGACAGGTTAATCGTTCCCAAATTCTACGCCACTGGCGGAATAGAAACTTTAGCACAATTTGTCGATTCTCCAATACTTTTTACGTAAATAAAGTACTCTTTCTTCATAACGATAAAGTCAATATTTCTCGAGATATTTTAAGTTAAACATGAAGCTGCCCAATTTTAATGTGTGATAACTGTCGATGTTTTCGACCAGTGAATTTAATACGCAAACCTTAGATAAAGATATTAAATTATTGACAAAAAACTAAAATATTTTCAAACAAATAAACTGATCTCTATTTTGAATTACAATCAGATAAGTGGCATTTGATGGATAATTTTTCAATATTAGTTGGCTCTGGTCTGAATCAATTGCTTCGATATAGGGTGTGTTCGGGGAGCACGCTTTCGAGCTATGTAGCGCCAAGCGCCATATAACGCAAATGAAGAATAGTACTAGATAGCGCCAACTGGCGCAAATAGCGTGCTCCCCGAAGACACCCATAGTGGGGTGCTGTCATTGCCGCCATAGCTATTAATTAGTTATTGCTTATGTAACTTGAAATTGTGATTGTTGTAAAATTTAAAACAGCAAATGTGTTCTTTATTGTTGACACGGATTAAAGTTTCATTTGCGTAAAACAGTTTAATAGTGGAGAACTTCCAAAATTTATTTGTTGATTATACTATATTTGTTTGGAATTGGCAGCTCAGTGAATTCATTATAAATGCAAATCCTTCAAAGCCCAAGCAAGGGTGGTTCATGAAAAATAACTAAAAGTAGTATACATGTTTATTGAGACATAGTCATAGTTGTTATTTTTCAAAGAGTCCACCCTGTAATTAGGGATTAACTAACCCAAACACAATAGGAACTCCATCAGAGGTCATTTCCTCGTGGTAATCTTTGGTTGACTTTGATACAAAGTCTAATAACCCATTTTCTACAAAACTATGTTCATTGCCAATGTGTGCGATTATTAGACCTTTTCCTCGAGGAGCATTTAATCCTGTTGAATATGCCTCCAAAAATACCTGACGGGAATTTGAAATATTGGTGTCCATCCATGCTTTAGAAACAGTGTGTGCATTCAACCATGTTTCATCTAAATAAAAGATAGTTCTTTCCTCGCTCCAAAATTTTTTAATACTTCTTAAGTATTGTGTTCTCCAGCAAATAATTTCTTCTGTCAGATTCAAAAATTTTATTTTATGCGACTCATACTTAAAACCAATTTCTTTTAGGAGTTTTCATAACGTATTTCATCCAAATTGTTGTCATTAGTTGATATATTAATAGTACGCTGCAGTTAAATTTGATTTAAAAATGGTTCTAACAACGGAAGAAAAAGTGTTTTTGGTAGAGCATTATTTTCGTTTATACGGAAAAGGTCGTAATGATGGTCCAAGCTTAGAACAGGTGTCAATAAAATATCAAAAAAAATTTAATAAAGCAGCTCCTAGTAAAAGTGTAATGTTAGCTGTTGTTGAAAAATTTCGTCGCACTGAGAGTGTATTGTGTCAACGTAAAAGTTCTTCAGATCGTCGAAAAACAGTATGCACTAACGAAAATGAAGGACGTGTTTTAACCAAGTTGTGCAATCACCTCAAAGAAGTCTTGTAAGGACTGCATGTAAACTCAACATTAGTGAAACTTCTTTACGTCGCATGTTCAAATCAATTGGTGGTTATTCATACTGTGGACAAACGTGCAAGAGAAATTTACTGTGGTCGCATGTTGAGTTTAATTTACGAAGATCCCGAATTTTCGAAAAACATATAGTTTTCAGACGAGAGTCACGTTCATCTTAGCGGCTTTATTAATCGACAAACAACCAGATTCCTTGGATTTGAACGTCCTGATGTCATTGTAGAGAAACCACTCCACAGTTTCCGAGTTACCGTTTGGTGCGCGGTATCTGGTAATAGAATGATTGGTCCTTATATCGTTAAAGATGATAATCAGAATCCACTTACTGTCAACCAAGAACGTTATAGAGAGAAAATTATTATACCTTTTGTGAGAGATCTAAATAACTTTTGCCGTGCACGAAATCTACAGTTTCGCACACAATGGTTCCAACAAGATGGTGCAACGAGCCATACTGATGTGCGCACCTTAGACTTACTCCGTCAGCATTTCGATAATAGAATAATTTCTCAGGCAACAGACTTCGATTATCCTTCTCATTCACCTGATTTGACGCCATTTTGAACACTTACATTACAGAAATTGAAAATTAATTTTTATTTTTATTTTCGGTACTGTTTATTTTGATGGATACTGTAATATCTCTATTAAAGTTATCGACCATAATGGACTTTTTTCCTACGTGTTTTTTGGTTCACTAACATTTCCTCCAAAACCACAACAAAGAATATGAAATTAAGAGGACGAAGAAGAAACCAATATAAAATCTGTAATACCAAAATTAACTGGTCATCCTACAAATACAAATATTCTAGAACGAATGATCGAAAGTGAAAATTTAAATAAAGTAACAAGATTTACTTTTGTAAAGTTAGTGTCTTATCATTCATGTTATAGTAATAGTAATAATTAGTTTATTAATAATATTTGATATTAAATCAAATCAGTTTTCGCAAATAATTTTGTTTTATTACCTACTTACTGTCTGTAAGTACCTAAATTTTTGCGTATAATATTTCTAACCGTACGTAGAAAATTCCTGTCCCAAAAATTTACCTGTTTTCTTGCGTCCAGAATTCATATGCCCTTCTATTACTATCTTTTGGGGGTTTTAATTGAATGTCTGATATTATATTAATTTTATTTCTACTATCATCAAAAATGTTATCTAAATCATCTAATTCAGGTAAAGTTTCAATATTTATTTCTAACATTGGTATATTGGTTAAATTGTCTATTTCTCTATGAATTATTTCATCAATATCGTCCAAGTTAACATCTAAAGATTCTGTTTCTAAAGCATTTAAATCATTACTATTCGCGATAAAGAGTCAGCGGCTAAGTTAGATTTACTTTTAAGGTATTTTATTTTATAATCCTATTCTTTTAAAGAAAATAACCACTGCAAAGGTTTATAATTGGTGAAAATGATAAATTCGTGGCCAAACAAATAAGGTCTAAAATATTTACAACTCTAAACTATAGCTAAAAGTTCTTTTTCTTTGTGGAATAGTTAAGTTCAGCGCTGTTACGAATGAGTTAGTGTTTTATGAAATATTGTTAAACATACTGTTATTATTTTAATTTAACCAATGTTACCCAGAATCTTCCGTTGCTTACTTTCTGAAAGACTAGACATAACAATATTAAAGCCTAGATGTTATTACTTCCTTACTTGGTCTAGCCTTAACTACTTATCAACATCAAGTACTATCGGCTTCAGAATAGCATATACATTTTCAAACTAAAATCGTTTACATTGAATAGACAGCCTTTTTATTTTGTGTAACCAATCACGGTTTAAATAATAATAAATTTGAAATCAGTTAAACAGTTGTCCACGCCCACATCTTCACTTAGTTTGGAACCCTCGATAATAAATGTTTGTTTAGGATTAAAATCCCTTTTTTTTATTATATCAGTGCAAAAATGCAAAAAAAACTTATTTATTCGGGACATGACCTACCCTTGTAGGCGTTTTAAAAATTGCCATTCCTTTGTTGTTCAAGAAGGGCGTTTTTATAACTTCGGTAGGTAAACGAAATTCACATTTAACATGTATATGCTATTCTAGAGCCGACTGTACCTAGTTACAAACAAACAAAATGTAACTTAAATTATTTATAGAATAAATAGCTTTTAGTTGTTTATTGTTCTGAATAAGATGAACTTTCACACAGTAAGGGTTAGTACCATAAATTTTATAATTATTATTGTTATTTGTTTGCATTTTATAAATATAATCAAAATTGTGTATTTCAAAACTTGATGATCGAAATTTTTGAGCCACTATAGATTTATTTAAAGATATTGAAATTGTTTCATTAGTTGTATTAATTATTTGTAATCCAAATGTGTTTCATTGATTAATATTTATCCTTCAGCTACACTTACAGGTAGTGAAATTAATAATTTTTCTGTCGGACCTACCGAAAATTTAAATTTGATGTCTGTAGGAGACCTAAATATTATTAGAATTGAAACATGATTATTAAATAATTTTTTATTTGTAAAATCAATATTTAAGTTCATTCTAAGCATATCCTCTAATCCTATGATTCCATCGAAAAAATCGTGAAAATCATACAATGTGAAATTTATTTTACCATTACATTTAAATTATTTAAATGCTGGTATTTCAACATAAAATTTTATTTGTTTACTGACCAAACTTGTTTAATATCTACATTAGAATAATAAATACAATTAGGATAATTTTTTTCAGCAATCGAACGTTTCAGTATTGACCTTGAACTACCAGTATCAATTAACAATTTTAAATTGGGATTTTTTATTTGAATATATGGCATTGGATTGTTTAAAGCTATATTAATTTCAACTATTTTATTTTGGCTTTTACAGGGACCAGTTTCGAAGAGGTGCAGTAAGATGAAGAAAGCATTTATGAATCAGTTATTGTCAAGAAGTGAATGGTGGTCATTTTGAACATTTAATTTAAGTGTAAAATACATTGAAAAACACATTCTAATCATTATGTGACATTATTATCTTCATTCTACGTAAAGTTTTGTGTTAGAGACATTATCAAACCTTTACATCTTAAAAATCAATTTTCTCAGTTATGATTGCACCAAACTTAAAAAACTTTATATTGCTGAACAGAGGACTAAAATCCCTTTCCAACGAGGTGCCACACGACCCCCTTTGTAATTTAAAATTTTCGAGGGGGTGCTTATAATTCCGAAGGGGTGCTGGAGGGGGATAATATTTTCATACAGTAAATTGTCAATTTAAGAATAAAAATCAACCTGTTTCAGGTTTTTTTCATATAGTACATAATAACGCTACAAATGAATTTATTCCATACATATGGACCGCACTGTATAATACCCACTGAAAAGATCACCATGATTTCGTCATGTGAATTTGGACCAAGGTTAAATATAAACTAAATCTTACTCTTTGATAAATAAATTGATTGAATGAAATGTTTAACAAATATATACTCAGTATCATTTTTTTGAATCTAAGAATTTCTAATAAGCATTAGTTCATTACGATTTTAGTTTGAATTAGAAATCGTGATGATATCATACTGATCTTTTCAGTACACTCAGAGAAATGCACGATTCCAGTCAAAACGAAATTCCTTTTGTTAAAATCCTTTGCAATCAAAAGTAAATTTGTTTCAACTCAGATTGCATAATTGTCCTACAAAAAAGTTTTTTTTTCAAACTAAAATTATAATTCATTTACCTCCTTCAAAATTAGTTTGAATAGATTTGCAAAGAAGATATGTAACTCGTCCTTTTCATTCTAACGGATTCATATTCACATAAGTAGAAACTCATTGCAGAGTTTTTTCAGTGTTGATTTAAAAAGTTTCCTTTTGTTACAAGCTGATCTGGAACTAAAAGATTCTTTCTTTTGAACATAAATGAATTCCTTCTGGGGTCACATTTAAGATTATTTTTGACTCAAAAGATCTATTCTCTAAGTTTAGGGATATGAAATCGATAATCATCGACAAATTTTTGAGGTAACGAACCGTATGCGCTATGACAGGGTAATTAATTTTTCAATTATTTAATGGTACACATAATGGCATACGGTCAGCGATCGTCGAAAATTAATATTCAACCTCAATTTTAATTTTTGATAGTTAGGAACCACGGTAATCTTATGCCCTTTCATGATACATTAGATTTTAGTATTGTCTAATGACAAACTTAACGGCATACGGTCAGTGATCATAGAAAAATCATTTCAAATTTCTATAACTTACAAATACATTTCTGAGGTGAGGAACTACGATAACCGTATGCCTTTTTGCAAGTGGTCATTTTACACACATGTTTTAGAGCAGTGGTCACCAAATGGCGGACCGCCGACCCATTTTGAGCGGACCGCGTCAATCTTACTAGTCTCTGTAATTTTGAGTTCTGCGCACGATCCGTGACTAAGTTTCATGGCCAAACGGTTGACCCGAGCTGTGTATCTATTCATAATTTCTTCCAGTGAAGAGTTCTGGATCAAATTTGTATTTTCTAATAAATATCCGGAACTAAAAAAGGTAGTAAGAACAATAAATAACTGCACAGTTAAACTAAACTTTCACTATTTATTCGAAAAATTCGCTTTAAATATCAATTACTAAAGTAGCTAAAAAATTAAATAGTATCCTAAACAATTATGGTTACACATCTAAATATTCAGTACAAAATTTATTAGATTTGATCAAAAAATTGAATAAATGTAATTTTCAAAATAATACTTAATTAGTATCGTTTGACGTAACTAATATGTTCTCAAAAATACCTCCTAAAGAATGTATAGTTCTAGTTAAAAAGCTATTAGATGAAAGAAATATCCATCCAGGTATAATATCAGACATAATTGATCTATTTGATGTATGCATTAGTCAAAATTATTTTACTTTTGATAACAAAGTTTATATTCAAAATGAGGGTCTTCCCATGGGAAGTCCTATTTCTCCAATTTTGGCAAATATATTTATGGATAATTTAGAAAACAAAATCTTTAATTCTAGTTATAAAAACAATATTGTATTTTGGTATAGATATGTTGATGATGTGTTAGCAGGTTTTGTAGGTAGCGAACGGCAGTTAGATATATTTTTAATTATATTAATACCTTGCATCCTAAAATTAATTTTACTTTAGAAGTTGAAGAAAATAATTCAATTAATTTTCTAGATTTAAGAATTGAAAAAGTTAATAATTCATTAAATTATTCAATATACAGAAAACCTACACAAACAGATGTAACCATACCATATAATTCAAATCATCCACTATCACATAAATTAGCAGCTTATAATTCCATGATACATAGAGCATTTCCAATTCCAATGAACAAAAATAATTTTAATAAAGAAATTGAGAAACAAATAGCTACATCTAATGGCTATCCAATACATTTGATAAATAAATTAATTAATAAGAAAGAACAATAAGTGTCACTAAAACTAATATTTCCAAAACAAACTAAAGAAATTAAAAGCTATAAAAGTATTACATATTGTGGAAATATTTCCAATGCAATTTCAAAAATAATATCTTCGGTAACATCAGCATTAATATCATTTAAAACACAAAATAGTATTGGAACAAAATTATTAAATGTGAAAACAAAATTACCAAAATTAAAAAAATCTGGTGTTTACAAAATTAATTGTCCAAAATGTAATGCAGTATATATAGGTCAAACACAAAGAAATTTTGAAGTAAGATTTAATGAACACTTAAGAGCATATAGATTACAACAACCAGATAAGTCGAACTATGCAAAACACCTACTGGAACATCCAAACTCACTTATACACACCAATGACATTCATATACTACACATTTGTGATAAAAAACAAAATTTAGATTTTCTAGAAGAACTTGAAATTAAAAGACATCTAGCAGATCAACAGTTTAAAGTAGTTAATGAACAAATAATTCTTGGAAGTTCTCTACTATTAAACTGTTTGATTGAGTCTTCATTTTATACATAGATAAGACATTATTGTAACATAAATATATTAAGTTATTGTAAAGATCAGCATGATATAGTTTTTTCCTGGTTTTTCTATATCATTGCACAGTTATACTGATCTTAGAGGGAAATACATCCAGGATAATCCCTTAGGGCTAATAACATCTAGGCTTTAATATTGTTATGTCTTATTACTTCCTTACTTGGTCTAGCCTTAACTCCTTATCAACATCAAGCACTTAGTTACCAACAAACAACATGTAATTTCAATATGTCAATCTGACGATGCTAGTTATAGCGAAACAGCTGTAATTGATATTTAAAGCGAATTTTTCGAATAAATAGTGGAATTTTAGTTTAACTGTGCAGTTATTTATTGTTCTTAGTAAGATGAACTTCCAAAAAGTAAAGGTTAACACAATCAATTTCATAAAAAAGGTAGCTTTGGAACTTCTTACTTTGTTTGGATCAACATAATATATTAGTGAAGCGGCATTTTCTAAGATGAACTTTATTAAGAATAAATTTAGATCTCGACTTACAAATGAACATCTCCAGGATTTAATGTCAATAGCTTGCACCAATTTGACTCCAAACTTCAGACAAATAATTCGCAACAAAAAATATCATTTTTCACATTAACACGTATCAAAATACCAGCTTTGTTATTAGCAATAAGTTAATAAAAAAATTGTTTAATGTACGGAGGGTTAATCATTATCAGGTAGTACCTACAGAGAAAAAGGTTTAATGGATTCCAAAGAATTTCAATTAACGTTCCTTATTTATTAAGCAATTCAGATTATTATGGATTATTTTGTAGATAAAAGTTTGGTATGGTTATTCGAAAGGTAAATAAGGAATTAATAGCTAGAAAAAAATCTTAGGATGGCTTTTTTAAATTACAACTAAGTTGGTTTTGATTGAATATTCTATGAATTTAGCCTATTAGCATATTTATTTGGTATTTAACATTATTTTGTTGCTAATCTACTTACAAAATTTGTTAATAAATATTATTCAAATATATAAATATAGAATACTATCAGAAACAAGTAACACACCCGACCTCTGTCGCTGGTGAAGAATTCGGCGAGCACTAGTTACATGATCGGAATATTCCATTTTAGTTTTTTATTATAATTTTTAATAATAAGTTTTTGTTTTGTTAATAATTTAAATATCATTTAATAATTATTTATAAGTTAAGTTTTTGGGATAATTTAGATTATAATTATGTATAAATAAGGAATTGTTTGGATTATAAAAAGATTATTATATTATATTCAGTTATCAAATCAATGTAAGCAGTTGTAATAAATCAAGTTATTTATTAAAAATAATCATTTCTATCGTGGAAATGTAATTGGCGCAGTCAGTAGGATACTGGGGACTTTCATCGAGAATAGTCCCTTGATTCTAATCAACCAGTACAAAGAATTTCGTCGCTCCAAGAATAAAATTAAATTTTGTCAAAAGAAGCTAATTAAAATTTCGACGCTCAGAAAATAATTATAAATTCATCATTTCAAGAGAGAAGTTAAGAATTTCGTCGTGTTACAAGAAAGAAAATTGCAGTACTTCAGACCGACTGTAAGTGCCAAATTTCCTTTCTATTTCCTTTTCAAACCTATTATTTAGAGCCTGGAAAGATAATTTTGTTGAAATCATTGATGTATTGAAAAATTTCGTATTATTTTTACATATATAAATATTTTTGAGCGAAATTAGAAAATTTACTTGAAAAATTTAGTGAATTAAATATATTGAAAAAGAAAATCTTAGTTCATCCTGAAAATCAAAAATGGCTACAACTAGTGAAATTAAAACTATTAATTGCGTTCTTTTCAAATTAAAATTTGAAAATATTAAACCGTATGTCGGAGATAATAATACACTCAATAAATTTATCACTCGTTGCGAACGATTAATTGCAGGGTATACTATTTATAATAATGATGATTTAAATAACTATATCATAGAATGTATTCAAGAGAAATTGATAGGTAAAGCTGAAACTATGGCAGGTAATAGAGTAGAACTCAATACTTGGAGCCAAATTAAAGAACAATAAAGAACTAAAAGGTTGAATTAACTTCCACTATTTATTCTATAAATACTTTAAATGCAATAACAGCCGTTTCGCTATCAAAATAGCATCGTCAGATTGTCATTGCATCATTTATTGTTCTGAATAAGATGAACTTTCACACAGTAAGGGTTAGTACCATAAATTTCAAATTAAAGAAGCTTTAAAGCAATGTTTCTTAGATAGGAGATAATTAAACTGTTTGTTACAAGAACTAACGCGAACTAGACCTTTCAAAAAGGTTGATTGATTTTGGTGCTAAGCTTCAGTTATTAAAAAGTAAAGTCATTCAGAGAATAAGTAAGGATTCAGATTTATCTACTATAGAAAAACAATGCAATCATTGCGACAAAACAATTTTAAATACTTTTATGGCAGGATGTACTGGCGTCCTGAAAAATAATATGCACCTCAAAACACCAAATTCATTAGAAGATGCTATGGCATATGTAGAAGTAACTATCATAATAGTTTTAAATTTCAAAATTTCAGTAATTTCAGAAGAAATAATAATAATTATCATAATAATAACTTTAATGATTGGTTTGTTCGTAGAAAGGAATTTCCAATCGATTGGAAATTTATCAATCTCCGACACTCCGTTTGTGATTCGTTGCAAATCGATTGGCAATTTTTGTTCTACGAACGGGTAGAAAATTTTGAGCTGAAAGAGATTTCATATAGTCCAGGAGGAATCGGCGCATGAGTACCGAAAACTATTCCACCTGAATTTTTTTATGTGATCCTCTTCAAATTGTCCTCCTAATGATATAAATGCATGTTGCCATGGCGCAACCCGGTGCCATATTGTTTAAACCGAAATTGTTTAAACAATTACAAGGAATTGTTATTTTTCAACCGGACAAATTTTTTTATATTCTTTATTGAAATACCAATAAAAAAGGCCCTATGACTTTTCACGATAAAGTTAATATTTTTAAAGATATGAATTTTTTAAAATTCGAAAAATCTCAAATTTGGGTACTTTCGACCCATGAAAAATATATTAAAAAAAAAGATAATGTGAAAGTAATATTTTTTTTTAATTCTCTATACAATAGTTAATAATATTGTTAATAGAGATTTAAAAAAATTTCATTGTTTATATCTTTTTTTTAATTGTTAATTTGGCGCGCTCACAAGTATGCATCGCTTACTTTTAAGTATCGTTGTCTCTCTCTGACTCATGCGTTGCGTCGGCCTCTCTGTGTCTTGAATCATTATCATTTATCTTAAAAACTATCAACTTTATCAAAATTGTTAAAGAAAGCAATGTTATTAGATAATAATTAAATTGCCTACAATTTGTTTTTAATAAATTTTTTTCTGAAATCAATTTTTCAAAAGTTCTTTAAGCATAAATCGGAACATGTCATTAAAATTACTTTTTTATCAGATTATATTACTTTTTGCTATTAAACGTTATTATTTATACAAAGAGTAACCTTGAAAGAATAAAAAATAAAAGAAAGAATTTTTTTCTTACTCAGACACACTCATACACACACTATGATACACATACATAAAATTATTTTTATTCAATTTATTTGAATGTTTTTTCTAAATACCCAATATATTTTTATTATTTATAAATAATTGTGATTTCAAAAATGTTCAAATACCATTATATCTTATTATTGTTGATATAAATGCAAATATTACTATGATAATAACAAAAAAGTAATATAAACTGATAAAAGTAATTTTAATGACATACCTATGCTTAACTTTTGAAAAATTGATTTCAGAAAAAAATTTATTAAAAACAAATTGTAGGCAATTTAACTATTATCTAATAACATTGCTTTCTTTAAAAATTTTGATAAAGTTGATAGTTTTTAAGATAAATGATAAATAATGATTCAAGATACAGAGAGGCCGACGCAACGCATGAGTCAGAGAGAGACAGCGATACTTAAAGGTAAGCGATGCATACAAATTAACAATTAAAAAAAAGATATAAACAATGAAATTTTTTTTAAATCTCTATTAACAATATTATTAACTATTGTATAGAGAATTAAAAAAAAATATTACTTTCACATTATCTTTTTTTTTAATATATTTTTCATGGGTCGAAAGTACCCAAATTTGAGATTTTTCGAATTTTAAAAAATTCATATCTTTAAAAATATTAACTTTATCGTGAAAAGTCATAGGGCCTTTTTTATTGGTATTTCAATAAAGAATATAAAAAAAATTTGTCCGGTTGAAAAATAACAATTCCTTGTAATTGTTTAAACAATTTCGGTTTAAACAATATGGCACCGGGTTGCGCCATGGCAACATGCATTTATATCATTAGGAGGACAATTTGAAGAGGATCACATAAAAAAATTCAGGTGGAATAGTTTTCGGTACTCATGCGCCGATTCCTCCTGGACTAATACTAAATAAGATAAGTTTTTTCCCCAAATTTGTTTTATTTTAGAACCAAATACCAAAAATATATTACTACACTTGACAGAAGTCACTTTCAACAGCATCACAGTACGTATGCTTCTTATAGAAAATTTGATCCCGGTCAGCGAATTATTCTGATAGTTGGCAACTGATCCGAAACTGCAAATTTCTTTCTCCGAGCAAAGTATTTTAAAATCACCAACTACCAAATTGCTTCTACGAACACTTTTTTTAATGCGCATGCCTCTGACGGTTTCTGATAGTTTCTAATTGTTCTACGAACAAACCTGGCAATAATTATAATAACAACTATCAAAAATTTTCAAATTTTCCGTCAACCTATTAACATACAACAATATCAAAAACCTAGAAATTATCCAACTAATGCTCAGGTATTTGGTCCTCCACGTAACGTTTTTATACCCAAACTCCAACAAATAAATTACCTAAACCTATGTCAACGATATCTAGGAATTTTTCAGATAGAGTAAATTATAATAACCGTTTCATTCCATCAAATAATAGACCTTCTTATATTAATTTTATTCAATTTAAAAATAATATTCAAAGACCTAATTTCGAATCAGAAGAGTTATATGCCAATAATTATCAATTAGATAACGAAGAAATGGAATGGTGATGAATATTTACAATTTGATTTACAATTTGAATAAATGAACCTAAAGAACAAACCCAAAATTTTCACGAGGTCCCTGTAAAAGCCAAATTAAAATAACATTAAGGTCTCCTACAGACATCAAATTTAAATTTTCAGTAGGTCCGACAGAAAAATTATTAATTTCACTCCCTGTAAGTGTAGCAGAAGGAGAAATATTAATCAATGAAACGCATTTAGACAAATTTCAAACACCAGAAACATTAACAATAGCTAAAAATGGTTATGCAGTATGTGAAGTAACTAATACGACTAATGAAACAATTTCAATATCCTTAAATAAACCTTTAGTTGCTCAAAAATTTCTATCAAGTTTTGAAATACACAATTTTGATTATATTAAAAAATGCAAACAAATAATAATAATAATAATAATAATAATAATAATAATTATAATAATAATAATAATAATAATGTGGTCGTGATAAAAATAAAAATAATAAAAATAATAATAATAATAATAATAATAATAATAATAATAATAATAATAATAATAAAACCGCACGGGGTAGTTTTTCTACCTGGGGAGTGACGCCCCCACGGGTCCGAGTTACCTGGGCTACCAGGGAAAAATGGTAGTACCTGGCAGTAGGTTTAAAATGCAAATACAACGATGTCGAATTTTAAAACTATATTACCCCAGGTGGGTAGAGCACTACGCTCACAATCCCACACAGCCGGTGTACCTGGTATGTCGACTGTCTGTTCCACGGATTCTGGGGGGAGCAATAATTCGATTGTTACCGATACCTTATCACTCAGGAATCGTCAGGTGAATCGACATTGCAACACCTACAACTCTTGTCGCGTTCAAGTTGATGACAGAAGGGCTTGTTCGAAAAATGATGCATCTTCTTCCTCGGTTAGCGGCAGGCGCAGCGTGACACCGAGTATGGCTACTGCGATAACACAAGAGGAAAATATCACCGATTCTCCTCCACCGGTTTCTGCTGTTTCTGGAGTATCGCAGGACGGTACATCCATGACCACTAAAGCCGGAAAGCCCAGGAAGCGTATGAAGTGGACTACAGAGATGAATTCATTCATTATACGCTCCTATTTTAAAATCACCAAGATTGAGACAGATTTAACAACTTACAGATACGCCCTTCATCGAGCTTTTATAGAACAATATCCGGAGTTTCAACATGTTACGGAGCAACGTATTGCTGACCAGCGTCGAACAATTATTAAAAACAATTTACTACCTGGTCCACTATTGCAACAAATACGAAGTGAAGTACTTCTTGAGCTCCAAACAGAAATCGATCATAATGTAATTCAACATACAAATGATCAGCTGGATAATGTAAGACTTGATGACCACACTGGCGAAGACACACCAAACATTGATCAAGACGAAAACCCAAACACAGACAGTAACACACAACCTGACGAACACGAGGATGCTGTTACCGAACTCTCTAAAGCAATATTAGAATTTGATGGTAGCAACCCACTTCATCGACCAATATTGCCCAAACTCAAATCAAATAAGAATACCAATAGAATTATTGCAGTCATTAATTCACTCTTAAAGGATCGTGCCAAGGACTACCGTACTCTGGAAGAGATACACACCCTTATTTACTGTGGTGCGGTTGCAGTTGTCCGAAGTCACAACCAACAAGTCCGGTTCCCGAACAGAAAGTGTACCGAAAAGCAGAAGCCATATACACCCTGGTGGCAACAGCGACTTGAGAAGTCCATTAATGACATAAGGAAGGAATTGGGACAACTTACAGAATTTAACAACAACGCTAAATCGTCCAGACGCCTAACTAATAGAGTCAAGAAAATTTTCAAGAAAATTAAAACCAACACGGGACATCCAAGATATAAGGAACACTTATGTTCATATATGGACCTTCTTAGGCAAAAGCTAAAGGCAAAATCCAAACGATTAGCTCGTTACGTTAAATGTACTAAAAAGAAACAGCAAAACCATTTATTTAACACCAATGAAAAGCTGTTCTACAGACAACTTAGTAGTGCCGGAACAAACAACTACCACAATCTTCCAAGTAAGGATGAACTTTTTGACTATTGGTCTTCAATATGGTCCTATCCTCAAAAAACACAACGAGGGCGCAGCATGGATAGAATCCGAAGCGGGCAAATCAAACATTGCTCCAATGATGTTTGATAACATCACAACAGCTGATGTAAACCAAGCTATAGGACAGATTAATAGTTGGAAAGCTCCAGGAATTGATAACATCCAAAATTTCTGGTACAAAAAATTTAGCAGCTTACACGAAGTATTGGCATCGAAATTTACACATATTCTTCAACATCCAGAAGACATTCCTGCCTTTCTTACACATGGTTTAACCCATATGCTTCCCAAAACAGCTAACACACAGGATCCTTCCCAGTATAGACCAATCACATGTCTTCCAACGCTTTACAAGATATTAACATCATGCATTACTAACAGAATTTACAGGCATGTGGACCAAAATAACATCTTGGCAGAGGAGCAAAAGGTATGTAAACGTGGTCACCAGGGTTGCAAAGAACAGCTTATTATCGACTCTGTGATCCTAAGGCAAGCGCAAAAGCAATGTCGCAACATCTCGACTGCTTTTGTAGACTACCGTAAGGCATTTGACAGCGTGCCTCATTCCTGGCTAATAAGCGTTTTAAACATCTACAAAATAAACCCCACCATAGTTTCTTTTCTTGAAGCTTCGATGAAGCAATGGCGAACAAGCCTTCAGGTAAATATTAATGGTCAGTATATTAAGACTAACGACATTTCTATTCGAAGGGGAATATTCCAAGGGGACTCACTTAGTCCATTGTGGTTCTGTTTGGCAATGAATCCACTTTCTACCATGCTCAACAACACTAAACTTGGCTTCAATCTTAAGATCAATAAAAATACTAACTGCACCGTCTCCCACCTCCTTTATATGGATGACATCAAAATTTTTGCTTCCAATCAGCAACAAATCCAACATCTTCTGGATGTAACCGAAAGGTTTTCCAGGGATGTACGTATGCAATTTGGATTAGAAAAGTGCAGAACCTTAAACATCGAGAAGGGAAAAATTATCAATGGAGATTTGGCGCTCCCTAATGGAGAAATAATCGCTGCTATGCAAAATGGGGAAACATACAAATACCTGGGTTTTCAACAGGCCAGGTTGTTGGACCAAAAACAGTCCAAGTCCAAAATCAGGAATGAGTTTTCACAAAGGGTAAGTTCCATACTAAAATCTGAATTGAACGCAGGCAACCTAAACCGAGCTATTAATACATATGCCGTACCGGTGTTGACCTACTCGTTCGGTATTTTACAATGGACAAAAACCGAATTGGAAGATATGCAGAGAACAACCCGAACTATGATGACAAAGTACAGATGTCACCATCCAACATCGTCAGTGCTTAGAACAACACTACCGAGAAAAGAGGGAGGAAGAGCTTTATGCGATATAGTAAATCTACATAACAAACAGATAAATAGATTACGAGACTTCTTTATTACAAAATCACTGTCATCTAATTTACATAAGTCTGTCATAGGAGCAGATAAGAAATACTCGCCTCTAAATTTAGCAGACCCTCATATGGACTTGGAAATAACAACAGATGCTGAAAAACAAGTAAAATGGGCCCAAAAAGCTCTACATGGTCGACATCATCACGACCTAAACCAACCACACATTGATAAAATTGCATCAAATAGGTGGCTTGCTGACGGTACCCTGTTCCCAGAGACTGAAGGATTTATGATGGCCATTCAGGATCAAGTAATTAATACGAACAACTACAAAAAATTTGTTATCAGGGACCAAACTATTACATCGGACAAGTGTAGACGGTGCCAACAAACGTCGGAAACCATACAACACATCACATCAGGATGTTCAACCATAGCCAACACGGATTATTTACGCAGGCACAACCAGCTGTGTAATATTATCCACCAGAAACTGGCCAACAAATATGGACTGCTGAATACATATACACCGTATTACAAGTACAATCCACAGGCAGTGCTCGAGAATGCAGATTTTAGACTCTACTACGATAGGTCCATTATCACCGATAGACAGGTGACGAATAATCGACCCGACATTGTAGTAGTGGATAAAAAAGCTAATTCAGTGCTGTTAGTCGATGTTGCAGTTCCAAACAACAACAATATTTTGGACAAATATAATGAAAAGATAGCAAAGTACACCGATCTTGCTATAGAAGTAGGGCAGATGTGGCATGCAGAAAAAGTGGAGGTGGTACCGATCATCGTATCATCAACTGGACTCATTCCCAAAAGTCTTGAAGACAGTCTTAAAAAACTCGATCTTCATAAAAACACTTTTATTGACTTGCAAAAAGCGGCAATTTTAAACACATGTCATACTGTTAGAAAATTTTTAAATATGTAAATTTTGAGCCTAATCCCATTTGCGTTTACGCTCGGGATAGGTAAATATTACCAGCGAAAGCTGAGTAAGTGCATAAGTCTTGATAATAATAATAATAATAATAATAGTAATAGTAATAATAAAAAAAATTGTTAATCTAGATAATCTAATACGTATGAATTCAGAAGAAAAAGACAGTATAAGACCATCTTATTCGCCTTGGAGCTTGCCTATATGGATTGTTAGCAAAAAACCAGATGCTTCTGGACGTCAAATATGGTTTATCGTTTAGTAATCGATTATAGGAAGCTTAATGAGAAAACCATTTCTGATAGGTATCCATTCCCAAATATTTCAGACATTTTAGATAAATTGGGTAGACCCCAGTATTTCAGTACTCTAAATGTAGCTAACGGGTTTCATCAAATAGAGATGTTAAAAGACTCAATAAAAAAAACTGCTTTTAGCGTTGAAAACGGTCACTATGAATTCCTTAGAATGCCATTTGGTTTAAAAAATGCCCCATTTACACGCCCATAAACGTTCCTTCCTTACCCCGTCGCCGATCTCGGTGACTGTCGGGCCCCCAGCTTATGTACGTAAATAGGAGACACGTGCTTGTTTTCGTACGATAGCGGCTTTACTTTGAAGCATCGACATCAAAGTGCCGAAGGGTGAGTTGTTCTACTAGTCTTGTTTATGTACGGTGCTATTGGTGCCGTCTTATCACAAGAAGGACACCCTATTTCATATGCATCTAGAACATTAAATAGTACTGAACTTAACTATTCCACAATAGAAAAAGAACTTTTGGAGTTTGGAGTAAATATTTTAGACCTTATTTGTTTTATCAGTTTCACCAATTATAAACCTTTGCAGTGGTTATTTCCTTTAAAAGAATAGGATTATAAAATAAAATACGTTAAAGGTAAATCTAACTTAGCCGCAGACTCTTTATCGCGAATAAAAATTAGTAATGATTTAAATGCTTTAGAGACAGAATCTTTAGATGTTAACTTAGACGATGTTGACAAAATAATTCAAAGAGAAATAGATAATTTAACCAATATACCAATGTTAGAAGAAAATATTGAAACTTTACTTGATTTAGATGATATTTTTGATGATAATTAAAATAATATTAATATAATATCAGATATTCAATTATAACCCCAAATAAAATGAATCAGACTTAGAAACAGTACATACTTCTTGAGAAAATCCAATTATAAACATTCCCATTACAGAAAAATCTCTAAATACATATAAACATCAATTAATTATTACAAGCGGAGAAATAAATGAAATCAAAATTAAAAATGAAAAAGTTTTTGTTAATACACGTTTGTTTGTTATGTTGCCTGAAAGAGTAACAGAGTATTTTTCAAATTATGAAAGATTATGTAGATCCTAATAAAGTTTTTGCTATTTATTTTAGAACCCCACTTATCCCTGAAATATTCATTACAACTGATCAAAAATATTTTAAATATTCTGCCTATAAATTAATACATAGTACTGTAACTTTGAAAGATGTTCTCACATTAGAGCACCGATGCACAGACCAAGGCCCGCCAACGATTTACTTACACGGTATGCTACTACTAGGAAAAAATCCAGCTCAATCGAATGACTGTTCAAAGAAGAATCACGGCGATGTCGACTGATTTAGAACAGCAATTAGCTATAAAATCAAAAGCTTTTGAGTTTTTTCTGTGGCAAATCTACTGACATTAGTTCTACTGCTCAACTTTTAATATTTTTGCGAGGTGTAACGCAAGATTTTGAAGTTAGTGAAGAACTAATTGGTATGAGTTCTTTGTCAAGTCAAACCAAGGGTAGTGACATGCTCAAAGCCCTTTTGCAAGAGTTCTCAAAAATGGACTTAAATTATCCAACTTATCTGGAATAAAGACTGATGGAGCTCCTTCAATGATCGGAAACAAATCTGGGATAGTAACTCTTTTAAAAGAACATTTGCAAACTCAAAACATAAATACAGAAAATATAATGCAGTTTCATTGCATTATTCATCAAGAGGCCCTCTGTTCAAAAATATTAGGATTTGAAAACGTGATGAAAGTTGTTGTAGGACCAACAATAAATTTTATAAAATCCCGCGGTCTCAATCACCGACAATTCAAACAATTTCTCGAAGATATTGACTGTGAATATGGCGATCTCGTGTTTTATACCGAAGTAAGGTGGCTAAGTCGTGGGTTGACACTGGAGCGGTTTCTTAATTTGATTGAAGAAATCAAAATATTTTTGACGGAAAAGAAGAAGGACGTTCCTGAACTTAGCAATCCTGAATGGATGTGTGAACTAGCTTTACTAGTGGACATTAAAAGTCACCTGAATGTCCTAAATACGCGTCTCAAGGGCAAGGACCAACTGATTTCGCAGCTGTACGCTCATATATCTTCTTTTATGTGTAAGTTTTTTTTTTTTATTTAAAACTACAAAAATATATCACCAGACAGCTAAAGCTGGTATAAGGTGAATATACAAATATTCAAATAAATATTAATACATAAATGAAAACAAAAAGTAGGAAAACAAATCTTAGAACAAAAAAAAAAATAGAATAATTTAAAATTTGATTTTAATCATTTCTAATTGCTAATATATGTTTTTTTAATTTTCTTTTAAAAATTTTAATATCAGAATAATTTTTAATGATTTTCGGAAGTTTTTCAAATTGTTTTACAGAATCATAAGTTAATAATTTATTACCATAATTTGTATGAATACTGGCCTTATAACTTAAATCTCTATTTCTTGTATTATGGTTATGAATTTTTTTATTGTCAGGGACAACAGTATTGCATTTTTGTTTGTTTTTTATAATTTTGAATGCAAGTTTACATTTTTCAAAAGTACATTATTCATAAAAATTTAATATTCCTAATTGCTTATATATTTTTTTTGATGAAATTAGCCATGGTAATCTAAAAAGGGTTTTCAAAGCTTTATTTTGTAATTTATATATGAAATTTAGATTATTTTTTGTTGTAGAGCTCCAAGCTGGTAATAAATATATTAAATTACTTTTAATGTGTGCATGGTATATTAAATACGCAGTTCGGGCAATTACGTCCACTTTCCCAGCTTTAAAAAAATTGCGGAAAAGTTTCAAAAAACTGAAATAAACGTTTCTTATTTTGAAAAAATTGATATTTTGATACAAGCTTTTCAAGATCGTTTTTCAGATTTTAGAAAAGTTAAACCGCTGTTGGACATTTTTAGCAACCCTTTTAACATTTCCCTTGAAAATGCACCACAAGCAATGCAGCTCGAATTGATAGACATGCAAAATGACGAAAATTTACGAAATAAATACAATGAAGGTTTACTGAATATATATATATAGTTGTTTAGATAAGAATACGTACAAAGAGTTGGTAAAAAACGCGCTGAAATGTACAAGTTTATTTGGTTCGACATGTATATCTGGGAGCAGACATTTTCTGTTATGAATCTGAACAAATCTAAAAACAAGAACCGCCTAGCCAACGAAAATCTGCAAGCAATATTACGCGTAGCAACATCTAATATGGAGCCTAATATAAAAAACCTCGTCAAATCACTGCAATGTCATGCGTCAAACTAAATGCAATTAATTATAATCGCTTAATTAATTGTGAAGTTATTTTATGTATTAAAAGTTCGTTTATATAATTACATGTCTAGATTTTATTTATGTAGTTGTATTTTAATTGGCCCGCTTTAACATATTAATTAGGTCAAATGGCCCCTGTCCTTAATAATAAGCCTGTGCATCCCTGCATTAAAGGAACAAAATGAAAATAAAATATTATCATTTTATAGAAAAGGTCAAAGAGGTATAAACGAAGTCAAAACATCACTTAGTACTAGATACTATTGGCCCAAAATGTCTGAAGATATCAAAAAATTTATAAACAATTGCGAAGTTTGTCGTCGAAATAAATACGATAGAAATCCCCCTGTCCAAATTTAATCTCACCCCAACTGCATCAAAACCCTTTAAACATGTTTATATAGATATCTGTCGGAAATACCACCTTTTCTTCATGTATTAGAATGAGATAATTTTACTTCTTTTTACTTTTAGATACTTTGCTTTAGAAAAGAGGTTGGTTTTTTCGCATTTTTTTCATTACTTTTAATTTATATTATAGATTATAGTAGTCTGTTGTAAAATTGAAAAATAATGACAGTTGTTGTCAGAATTTTAATTGTAATATGTGTAAAGAGTTTTAGTCTGATACACTTTTTGATTAAAAGATCATAAAAGCGCCGTAGGTGTATTATTTAAACCGTCTAGGCCGGGAATAACGGGTAGTTTGTCCATCGGCGAGACATATTTTGGCGACCGTGACAGGACCTACGGCACATTTCAAGTCAGAGATATAGTATTTATATCACGATGTCTGTTGAAGTAGAAATACTAAACAGCTTGAAGAAGTCACGTAAAGTGCTGAGATGTAGTTTTTCCAAAGCAGCAAATGAATTTGAAGGTTTTCTACGTGCTCAAGAACCATGTTTGCTGGATTTAGAGGTTTCTTGGGATATTTTGAAAACAAAATATGAAGATTTGCAAGTATGTGAAAAACGAATCTATGAAGCTCATGTAGAGACAGCGTCAGAAGAAGACATGATACAGGATATGGAACAAGGTGATGTTTATCATAAAAGATACACCGAACTAAAAGTAAGATACACCCATTTTTCTAATCATAAATCTGATAAAGTAGGAATGCCTTCTGCAATTGTTGACGAAAATTCAACGAAAAGAAAGTTTAAGTTGCCGCGCATCGAATTTAAATGTTATGATGGCAGTATCAAAGGTTGGTTGAGTTTTTGGTCACAATTTAAAAAAGTTCATGAAGATCGTGATATTGAAAATTGTGATAAAATAGAATATTTGCTACAAGCTACAGTTCCAGGTACTAGAGTGCGTCAATTAGTAGAAAGTTTTCCCTTAATGAGTGAGAATTATGAAAAAATTATCCAATGTATGCAATCCAGGTTTGGTAGAGAAGATCTACAAATAGAGGTCTACGTACGTGAGTTATTAAAACTTGTTTTAAATAATTCTATTAGTAAACAAAAACTTGAAATTTCTAAACTCTACGATCAAATTGAAACCCAGTTACGCGCTTTAGGTACTTTAGGCATTACAGCGGACAAATATGCTGCAATTTTATTTCCGTTAATAGAATCCTGTTTGCCATATGATCTGCTAAGAATTTGGCAGCGTTCATCATTTAATACAGGGGGGACTACCACTAGTAATGCCAGCAATATTTCTGAAAATTTTAATATTGACTGTACGCTAGAGAAAAAGCTAGAAAATCTTTTATCATTTCTCTGTTCTGAAGTGGAAAATGAACAAAGAATTGTATTAGTAAGTGAGGGCTTTGGACTGACATCTGATTGCAATAAAAGGTCGAAATCTGGCGAGACGTGCTGCGGAAAGAAAAAATCGTACCAAGGGTCTGTTCTACCTACCGCCGCAGGTTTACTGAACACAAACAATGACAAAAATTTTCGTAATACTTGTATTTTTTGTAGTGGGTCACATAATGGAGATTCTTGTTTTAAGGCACAAGAAATGTCTTTGGAAGAGAAGAAAAATATTGTATTGGGCAAAAAGGGATGCTATCGGTGTCTTAAGGTTGGTCATTATGCAAAAAATTGCCGAGGCCGTTTAAAGTGCATAATTTGTAAAAAATCCCATTACCCTATTATGTGTCCCAATTTGACTTCTGATAAGGCTAATTCTAAAAATATATTTGAATCAGGGGATAGTAAACCTTCATCTACTTTGACAGATAACGACGAACTTTCCAATCATACAAATTCGAATGCAAATCATACCAGTAGTCATATATTTCTCCCGACATTGCTCATCAGATTGATAGGTCCCAGTAGTTCTAAATTTGTTCGGACTTTAATTGACACAGGCTCACAACGTTCTTATATTTTGAAATCAACCGTTTCATTTCTTGGTTTGCAAGTCAAAAGTTCCCAGAATCTGGTGCATGGTTTATTTGGAGGAAAAGAGATTATAGCTGCACATAACTGTTATGATGTTAGTATTTCTGCTGATAACTTTTCATACACTTTTGAAGTATTAGATCAAGATAAAATTTGTAACAACATTAAACCTCTTATTAATGGGCCTTGGATAAGCGAATTGGATAAGTTGAATATCGCTATTTCTGATTTAAATAGTGAAGATCCCATTGAACTTTTGTTAGGTGCAGACGTTGCAGGAATTTTATATACTGGAAACAAACATACTTTAGAGTGTGGGTTGATAGCAATTGAAACGCTCATGGGATGGACTGTTATGGGAAAAGTACCTTGTCAAATTTCACATTCTTATTTATCAACTTCTGTTTTGTCTTTATTTGTAAGTGCCTCTATCACAGACTTGTGGGAATTGGACGCTTTGGGCATTAAGGATCCTGGTGAACAAAAATCTAAGGAAGAAAGAGCTTCTGCCACAATGAAACTATTCTTAGATACTATTATTGTAGATAACGAAGGACGTTATGAAGTAAGGTTGCCATGGATAGATGGGCATAATACGCTTCCGACCAATCACAGAGTTGCACAAAAAAGATTACAAAACACTTTACGGAAACTGGAAAAAGATAATTTGCGAAGTAGGTATAATGACGTTTTCAAAGAATGGGAAAGTTTAAATATTATTGAAAAGATTGAACCAGACATACAGTGCGGACATTTTTTACCACACCGTCCTGTTTTAAAAGAAGGTTCTACAACGGCTGTGAGACCAGTTTTTGATGCATCCTGTAGAGAAAAGGACAATCCTTCATTGAACCATTGTCTTGAAAAGGGGCCGAACATGATTGAATTAATTCCTTCCCTGTTTGTTCGATTTAGACAATTAAAGTACGGTGTGATTTCGGACATAAAAAAGGCATTTCTCCAAATAAGCATTAATTCAAATGATAGAAATTTTTTAAAATTCCTTTGGGTAGATGAGAAAGAGATTATAGCTGCACATAACTGTTATGATGTTAGTATTTCTGCTGATAACTTTTCATACACTTTTGAAGTATTAGATCAAGATAAAATTTGTAACAACATTAAACCTCTTATTAATGGGCCTTGGATAAGCGAATTGGATAAGTTGAATATCGCTATTTCTGATTTAAATAGTGAAGATCCCATTGAACTTTTGTTAGGTGCAGACGTTGCAGGAATTTTATATACTGGAAACAAACATACTTTAGAGTGTGGGTTGATAGCAATTGAAACGCTCATGGGATGGACTGTTATGGGAAAAGTACCTTGTCAAATTTCACATTCTTATTTATCAACTTCTGTTTTGTCTTTATTTGTAAGTGCCTCTATCACAGACTTGTGGGAATTGGACGCTTTGGGCATTAAGGATCCTGGTGAACAAAAATCTAAGGAAGAAAGAGCTTCTGCCACAATGAAACTATTCTTAGATACTATTATTGTAGATAACGAAGGACGTTATGAAGTAAGGTTGCCATGGATAGATGGGCATAATACGCTTCCGACCAATCACAGAGTTGCACAAAAAGATTACAAAACACTTTACGGAAACTGGAAAAAGATAATTTGCGAAGTAGGTATAATGACGTTTTCAAAGAATGGGAAAGTTTAAATATTATTGAAAAGATTGAACCAGACATACAGTGCGGACATTTTTTACCACACCGTCCTGTTTTAAAAGAAGGTTCTACAACGGCTGTGAGACCAGTTTTTGATGCATCCTGTAGAGAAAAGGACAATCCTTCATTGAACCATTGTCTTGAAAAGGGGCCGAACATGATTGAATTAATTCCTTCCCTGTTTGTTCGATTTAGACAATTAAAGTACGGTGTGATTTCGGACATAAAAAAGGCATTTCTCCAAATAAGCATTAATTCAAATGATAGAAATTTTTTAAAATTCCTTTGGGTAGATGAGAATGATTCGGAAATTGTATATAGACATAGGAGAGTAGTTTTCGGTGTTAACTGTAGTCCGTTTTTACTTGGTTCCACTATAGAGTATCACTTATCCCAGTGTTTGGCAGAAAATTCAGAAGACCTATCCTTTACAGCATCTACAGTGAAAAAATTGTCAAAAAGTTTTTATGTAGACAATTGCGTAACCAGTCTTTCTACTTCTGAAGAACTTGAGGCGTTTATTAAGGAAGCTGTAGTTGTGATGGCTAAAGGACAATTTGATTTACGAGGGTGGGAGTATTCCAGTGAAAATTGTACTCCAGATTATAAGGTACCTGTGCTAGGTCTATTGTGGTATCCTAGACTTGACGTATTGGCCATAAATTCTGATTTTCTTTCAGAAGAAATTAAAGACACAGCTGTAACGAAACGTCGTCTACTGTCGCTAGCTCAGAAAGTATTTGATCCAATTGGATTCACAGCTCCAGTCACTATTTTGCCTAAGCTTTTGTTGCAGCAGTTGTGGGAAAAAAGAATTCCATGGGATGTTCCAGTAGATGAAGTTGTTGTCAGAATTTTAATGGTAATATGTGTAAAGAGTTTTAGTCTAATACACTTTTTGATTAAAAGATCATAAAAGTGCCGTAGGTGTATTATTTAAACCGTCTAGGCCGGGAATAACGGGTAGTTTGTCCATCGGCGAGACATATTTAACAATTATCGATTCCTTTTCCAGATATGGACAATCCTAAACGTAAACTCCATTACACCACAGTCAAAAATAGTAATTCAAATTTCCCTGTCGAAAGATTTCATTCCACTATTATTGAACAACTTAGATGTTTAAAAGAATATAATAAAAATCTAATATTATTTAATTAATGAAATATGCAATCTTAGCCTACAATAATTCGATCCATTCCGTAACTAAATTTACTCCATTTGAAGTAATAAAAGGCCATATTCATAACCCAGACCCTTTTGATCTAAATGATCATTTTATAGTTTCCAGTTACATTGAAAATCACAAACGGGCCACAAAATTAATATATGATAAAATTTGAGAACGAAATATTTCATTTTAGTTTTTTATTATAATTTTTAATAATGAGTTTTTGTTTTATTAATAATTTAAATATCATTTAAAAATAATTTACAAATTAAGTTTTTGGGATAATTTAGATTATAATTATGTAAGTTATGTTCCGTCGTATTGAAACTTATAAATAATAACTTTATTCCAGGAACCGTAACTTGTATAAATAAGGAATTAAAAATTAAATTTTTATCATTTTCAATATCATGCATTGATGTATTATTTTTAGTACTTACGGTTTTTTTTATTTCTAATAGCTTTCATTTCAAAGTTTATATCACAGAAATACATCATTTTGAAACTAAAGATTTTGATTCTTACTCTGTTCGCTGGTACGGCATAGATGAATAGCTTTCTCCAGGGTCAAACTATCAATTCTCAATAGGGTTTCTCTGGTAGTGGCATCTGCAATTCTCATTATAATTTTGTACCGTAGTGCCTGATCTTCTTGTCTTTCTACTGTTTTATTTGAGTTATAAAAGGTTAAAAAATCATCAAATGATTCGCCCTCCTTTTAAACAGTCTTGTGCCTATTATATTTCTTAATATTGACAATTTTACCTTCCTTGCGATCATATCTTTTCCCGAAAATATTAGGTAGTTTTCAAAAGTAGTTTTCCAGAATTTCCATTCCGGGCTACATTTTGCCCGTGCAGATAAAAATCGGAGAGCAATTTAACTGATCCTGTGTTTAAATCTGCCATATTTTAATTTAATTGGGTTATCTAAAATTATATCCTCACAGCTTATCCTACACGTGCTGTTAAATTTCAGTCTTTTACTAAAATGGTCCTTTATCTCACTAACTATTATTTTCGCTGCGCCATGTTTAATTAGTATATTTAAATAAATAAGGAAACGAGTATAAACGTTTATTATATAATGTACCTAGTTAAAAATAGTACAATAACGTTAGTAGTTGACATACATGAAGTGAGTGCCGTTAAGTTGACAGAGGACATTACAAGTACGTTTGATATTATTAAACATCCCTATAATTATTTATATAGGTATATTATATATCGATGGTGGAAAGGAAAAAGTGCCTAAGCGACATTTTAGCCGTTATTGAGTTATATATATATAAATATATATATATAAATATATATATATATATATATATATATATATATATATATATCTATATATATATATATATATATATATATATATATATATATATATATATATATATTGTAATGATTTAATTTTAGTTATAATTTATATTTATTTAATTGACTATTTAATTGATTTATCAATATGATTTAATATCCTTATATGTTTTGGTTAGTTAATTTAATTAAGATTTATGATTTAATATTGTTTAACAATATAATAATTAATTTTACTTTTATGTTTTATGTAGTTGGGCGCCTTTTAAAAGTTTTTCAACTAGCTCAGTCAAATTATTATCTGATTGAATTTGAAATCCGACTCTTTATCTTGGGTAGGATTCAAGAGAAATTAAGTATTTAAAAATATTTTTTTTAATACACTAAAATTTAATTGTTATAATTGGTCATGAATAAAACGTACAAAAACTATTAATGGATTTCCATATGCTTATTACATTAAAATTATAAATTTCTAGTTATGACAAAAATGAAAATGATGTACACACGATTATCCACAGTAACAAAACGAAAATGTAAGTTTTTAATTATTGAACATACCTTGTATCTTAAAGTCTTTTCGTAATATTGTCCACGTCAGGCGGAAAATGCCGAAACACAGAGATCGGCTCCAACGGTTGTATGCACTTCGAACAGGATTCCAATATGGCTGTTGGCCGTACTGTGTGTGATGGTGATGTAATGGAATCTTCTAAATTTAATGGTAATCTGGATCTATTATCTCAAATTTACTGCTTTGGTGAGTGATTTAATATTTTTAAAATGCTTTTATACACATATTTTTGAAGTTAAATGTTTTAATTTAACATAAATTAACTTTTGATTAATGAAAATTTTTTTTAGTTACCAATCGATATCTTCGATGTCAATCAAGCCAGAACAAGAGAGTGATAAGAGAGCGATAATTGATTTCGTGGCCTTTTTATAGTTTCGCTCGATTGTGACAATAATGACTTATAATTCTACCTTCAACTGTTTACCTTTTCAAAAAATAACCTAAATTTCCAAGAAATGAGGTAATGATTTTACAATTTCGATCATATCTTTGATAATATAAAGATCTTCTTATATTTACTAAAAATCTATTTACATTATTTTTATTTCACTTTTTCCCTATAAAATTTTGATTTGAAATAGGCTGTTTTTAGTGCTGTCAAATTCATTATATACTTTCAAAATTTGAGTTAAAACTATAAATTACTCTTAAAATTACTCATAAATCTATTAAACTAATCCTATTTCAACTTTTAAATACTAATTTAAAGCCTTTCTTGATATCATCAAAGATTAACAGCTTATAACTAATATAAAAACTTAAATAATCAACCCACATACAGTTTTGTTAAATAAATAAATATGTCCTTTGTTAATGTTTATTAATTATGTTTTGAAATAGTCCTTTCACTTTTCACTATTTGAGTGTTTTTATCATTAGTACAATTTATTCTGTCCAACACTGTAGATATAATGATTTGTTCACTGAATTTAACTTTGTTTGTTACATTTTTTATACTGTTTTTTTGTGATGATTTATTTGAATAGTTATTTAATATCGAAGACTAATATTTGTCTCCTTGTAACCTGGTAGGTACTTCATTTTATAAATAACATTTAAAAAAAACTTAACTACTTAAAATAAATTTATTCGTTAAACATATGAATGAGGTTAATAGTTTTTAATTTTGTTTCATTTTTATTTATTTTAGATTACAACTTTGACTTCTAAAGAAAACTATGTCAATTGTACATTATTATATGAATTGGGACTAGTTATTGGAATTGTACATATTTGGATTGTTATTGATTGACACCATGGATCCTATACAAGATAAATTTGTCAAGTACATTCTCTATCTATTTGAATGTTTACTATTAGAAATTATTATATTGAATACTCTTGATGGAATAAAAAAAATATAGCTGATGATTAGATGAAAATTATTAAAATATCCTTTTTATTACAACTCATTGAGGTAAGTTTTACTTATTAATTTTTCTGAGCTTAGTTATTCATCTCAATATATAACTATAATCACCAAAAAATTCTGTGTTGAATGAACATAGTTTCTAGTTCCTACGGTGAAATTTTCTGTCGCTAAGACACATTGTATTTTGATGATTATTTTCAGCTTTTGGTGACCAAGCGACCAAAAAACCATCAATTAATAAAAAATTTGCATTTAGGAAATTGTATCCAAATAAACTATTAGCTAAGTAAATTTTTTTATTTGAAATATTTTGACTTTTTTTTTGTTTTTTTATAAACTTTTATAAACTTAAAATCGCTCTGCTGTAAAGTTGACTATGTCGCTTAGGCACTTTTAACCGTCGATATCGTTATAAAACCCTCTTGTAAATACCTGTTAATTCATTTTATTCCGAGTACGGCCCATGAGTAAAACAGAAAACCGATTGAATTTATTATCTAAATAATATTTAGATGAGAAGCATTAAACTTAAATATAACAGATATCCGAATCCCCGAATCAAGTGTGAGAAGTCGAGAACCCCGATAAAGAAAACTTTAAGTAGGTACCGATTTCGTAGTTTGAAGGAAACTTACCAGTAATTATTTCGTTCTTTTAAAAATTTGCATTTATTGAAAAGGTCGATACATTAAGAGCAAACAGTACCGCGTCATCACTTGTCAATTGAAAGTAAAAATCATCTAGGACATCTTAAATGTGAAAACGACAACATCGTCTAATTTTAGAATTATTCGAAAGTGGTAGAAGGGATTTAATTCGGTGTCAGGTAAAGAGCCATGGAGGTTAGAGAAAAGGAGAACGATCGCTACGTTCTGAAGCATTAGTCCCTGAAAATTTGTAAAATTTATAATTCAAATTTCAGCCACCAGCCGCGCTGCCGTCGGTAAGTAGTATCTGCGAATAGCTGTTTATGAGTACAAGTAGATGAAGTTAGTTGAATAATGTACAAGTGGTTTAGCATCTGATCGAAAAAATAGACTAAAAAACAATTTGCGTCAACCATCGTTATTTAAAGTACCAAAGGTAATTTATTGAGACAACTTAGCGATCACAGCGCCTCACTTATTTTGTCCATATTTCTGGGACACTATTTTCTACAGCGATCGTTCTCCTTTTCTCTAACCTCCATGTAAAGAGCTACAAACATAATGAGCGACCACTCTAATGTTTTCGTGTTTTATTACAGATCATAGATAACATAAATACGAATAGATAAGACACTGCAATGTTAAGGTCTGAAACTAAATTTCTGCACCATCTTGCGCCTTGGAAGAAACTAATTTGAAAAAAAGCGGCAAATTTGAATTTACAATCCATTATCAGTTAATCAATAATTATTAATAATAATGGTTGTTAACAAAAATTAAAATACAAATGAAGTATGAATATATTTATTGGTATAATTTCATGAAATTGATTGTGTTAACCTTTACTTTGTGGAAGTTCATCTTACTAAGAACAATAAATTACTGAACGGTTAAACTAAACTTCCACTATTTATTCGAAAAATTCGCTTTAAAACTCAATTACAGCTGTTTGGCTAATAACTAGCATCGTCAGATTGACATATTGGAATTTACATTTTGTTTGTTTGTAACTAGGTACTTGATGTTGTTAAGTAGTTAAGGCTAGACCAAGTAAGGAAGTAATAAGACATAAAAATATTAAAGCCTAGATGTTATTAGCCCTAAGAGATTATCCTGGATGTATTTCCCTCTAAGATCAGTGTAACTGTGCAATGATATACAAAAACCAGGAAAAAACTACATCATGCTGATCTTTACAATAATACCCCTTAGACGGCTTGCGATTCCATAAAATTCATGGAGGAGGTTTTTAAGAACAAGATGAAGGTATGGTGAAAATATAAAGTTGGCTAAATATTTTCTAGGGACTCTAATCTATGTTTTTCAAAATTTTTCTATATTAATGACCCCACTCTACCCCTTAGACGGCTTGCGATTCCATACAATTCATGGAGGAGGTTTTTAAGAACAAGATGAAGGTATGGTGAAAATATAAAGTTGGCTAAATATTTTCTAGGGACTCTAATCTATGTTTTTCAAAATTTTTCTATATTAATGACCCCACTCTACCCCTTAGACGGCTTGCGATTCCATACAATTCATGGAGGAGGTTTTTAAGAACAAGATGAAGGTATGGTGAAAATATAAAGTTGGCTAAATATTTTCTAGGGACCCTAATCAATGTTTTTCAAAATTTTTCTATATTAATGACCCCACTCTACCCCTTAGACGGCTTGCGATTCGATAAAATTCATGGAGGAGGTTTTTAACAACAAGATGAAGGTATGGTGAAAATATAAAGTTGGCTAAATATTTTCTAGGGACTCTAATCTATGTTTTTCAAAATTTTTCTATATTAATGACCCCACTCTACCCCTTAGACGGCTTGCGATTCGATAAAATTCATGGAGGAGGTTTTTAAGAACAAGATGAAGGTATGGTGAAAATATAAAGTTGGCTAAATATTTTCTAGGGACCCTAATCAATGTTTTTCAAAATTTTTCTATATTAATGACCCCACTCTACCCCTTAGACGGCTTGCGATTCCATAAAATTCATTTAGGAGATTCTTAATAATAAAATGAAGTTATTTTGAAAATATTAATTTGGCTAAATTATTCCTAAGGTCCCTAATATACATTTTTGTACTTTTTTGTCATTTAACTTTTTTCCGCTTTTCTCACTTCGTCTTACATATTAACACAGATGGCTTTTTATGATATTTTAGTTTATAAACCTTTCTTTATTAAAAGTTTTTACACAAAATTATACGAAGATTTTATTTAATCAATTTTTCTTTATTTTTATATATAAAATATATACATCCGACGCCACTGGTCATTTGGCGGCTGGACTGAAAACGGCTGCTAGAAATTGGCCGCTAACTTCACACCAGTTGTTAAAAGAAGGTCCACGTTTAAGTGGTAAATAACTAGGGAACTATAAAAAACATAAAATAAAGGCTGTTACAGTAGATGCTGAAAATGTTGTCCGTTTACTTCAACGCAACAAGCCATTCGATCTTTAAAACTTTGCAAAATATTTTGCAATATGCCTGACTGTTCAATTCTTCTTATCTCTACGGTAATCCTGTCTTTTAATTCTTGAATATTGTCAGGTTTTGTCTTATAAACAGTGTTTTTTAAGTGACCCCACAGGAAATAGTCTAGAGGATTCATATCGGGTGATCGCGGGGGCCATTCGATAAAACCACTCCTTCCAATCCATCTTCTAGGAAACACAGTATTTAAGTATTTCCTTACCTCACGCGTATAGTGGGGTGGAGCTGCATCCTGTTGCAGCCAAATATTGGTGTTTGGGGTATTGTTGTTGTCTGAAAGTTTTAAATAATGAAATATCTAAAAAGGCAATTGAAAATACTTACTTGGATTTGGAAATAACCGAATCAACTCTGGTATAACACTGTTTTCTAATAAATTTAAATAATTCGCACCATTTAAGTTTCCTTCAATGAAGAAGGCTCCAGTTATTTTGTTGCCTACTATTCCAGCCCATACATTAAGTTTTTCTGGATACTGGGTGTGGTGTTCACGCATCCAACCAGGATTGTTACGTGACCAGTATCTACAATTATGGCGATTTACATTTCCGTTCATAACAAAATGAGGATCTTCTTGTAACATGACACAAACATCTAAAGATTTGTCTTCAGTTGATGCAGTTTTTTTGCGTCCCGATTTGGGTTAATCTTTTAGTGTACCAGTTTGGTTAAATTTTTTCAACAACTTACTCACAGTAGATCTTGTTATGGGATTTCGGTTAGGATATAAATTATTAAAGATATTACATGTTTCTTGTTGACTTCTACGCATATCAGCATATCCCAATATCATTAAAATCTCAATTCGTTCTCTTTCAGATAAACGATCCATTGTGACTTTCAATAAACACCAACAAAAGTGACTTATTGAAACGTCAAAGTTATTAATGTTGCAGTCATGGCCATCTTAACATATTATTTTAACTTGAGCGGATATAATAAAAAGTTAGCTATAACTCCGAAATTGACATTTAGGTATAAAAAATATTACATGAAAAATATTCAGTATTTTTCAGGGATTTCAATAACAAAAAAATAAACAGGGTGATCCATTTGAAATAACATGGTTCATTAGATTTCCAGAAAAACGGAAAATCTGACAACAATGTAAACACTACCATAAGCTCGGCCGTATTAAAAAATCGTCAAATATCAAAATTTATAAAAATCGTGCAAGCCGTTTCCGAGATAATTGAGGCGTTCCATACATAAAACTCACTCTGTATATGTGTTTTGGGATAAATAAATAATACTTAAAATAGACAGTTTATACAGTTTATAATATATAATTTTAATAAATTAATTTCGCACATAATCCACCGAAATAAGCGTAAATCTCAAACATTCTAAATTTTTTTAAATTTGTAGACTTAACCACAACTCTTCTTGGTTAAAATCTGTAGAGTTATTGCACTTATTATTTTTAATTTTATTTTAGTCATACAATAATTTCACATATAAAAATTTAGAAAAAACATGTTTTATAGCAGATAGTCATGATAACCAGCATGGCATTTGGTTTAATTTTTTCTACTATATCTCAACTAGCAAAGATAATACCTTATATAGTTATCGAATAATAGTATACTCTATCCGTTTATTTTTTTTGCAGTTTTTTTTAAATTTGCAGACCCCTTAAAAACCCTTAACGCGAGCCTATGAGCGTATTATTTTGTGTGATTACAGAGGTTCCTTTAACTTAGTTTATTTGTTCACTTTTTACCATTTTTTACATTTTCCTAATCTCTATGACTTTATTTTACATAATGAAGAACATTTACCTAGTTAATATTTTTATCAAATTTTACTACTTTTTTACGTTACGATTTTTATTAAATTTTAAACCCCTTTAAAAAGCCCCTTCTTAAGTTCCAATTTCTCCAAAAACTAATCAGTTACAGATTTTTACATAATCGATTTTCGGTAAAAATTTTGTAAAAATCCTTTGAGCGGTTTTTTCTAAATCGTTCACTTCACACACCCGCACACGAAAACATTATATCGAACCTCGGGGAAATCGTTCGATATCTTAGGATATGTATAATTGAAAAAAGTAAAAAGATCCTATTAATAGTAACCAACTAAACGACTGAACGAAAACTTCCACTATTTATTCAAAAATACGCTTTTAAATTCAATGACAGCTGTTTCGCTAAAAACTAGCATCGTCATTTTTTTTAATAATAATAATCTTTATTCAGCTGTATAAAGTAGGTACATGTAATAACAAATTCCATAAAAAATTATGTTTGCTATAAGTCTCAACATATTACCCCAATAAAGGGGGCGCCACATTACGGATTTAAATTTACTGATTTTTTAAAAATTCCTATATCTAGACGAATGGGAATTAAGAGTTAAAATTTAGCAAGACATATCCACTTTTTCATTATCAGGGGCTGTGTGTATGGATTTTATAAACAAGTGTTTTTTAACAATTATCAAGCTTGTAATTCAATTATTTTAAAAGAATAATTGCTATGCACACACACCGCGCTAGAAAAATACCCCTATTTTAATATCCCCAAATTTGAAGCCTTAATTTCTAACGGTTTGAAAAATATGATTTTTCAAAATTTAGACGGGGTATTGTGTTCCTCTTAACGATCGAAAATGCGCCAAAATTTAAGATTAAAAAATAATTATCAGCTCATTTTTTTCCTAATATTTTGGGTAGTACAATTTTTTATTTTTAGTGAAAACGATTTCTTAAAAAAAATTTTTGTTGCTCTGAAATACGTTTGTTAATTACATTTCATTTTTGCAACTAAATAAATTAAGAAACTATTTTTTCTCTAAAAACCATACATTGTATTGTGCTTTGGGATTATAAAAAAAATTCCATTTATTTTTTATTTGTTTACTTAATTTGTTTCAATTTTTATACAAATTTTAATATTTTTGTGTTTTACAACATTTTTTTCTTGATTTATTTTTTTTATTATTTAAATAACTTTGGAAATATGACAGATACGTCAATACTTCAAGTCTTTTTTATTTACTTTGAATTAATAACAATTTTAGGTTCTAGTAAAAACCCTAGCTCTCTCTTAAAAATCACCTACCTGTTTTTAGCACTATTTTCAGGGCTCTGTAAAAATTATAAATAGCTCCGGGAGTTGGGATTTTTTTTAGTAAATTTAATGATCTTTTCAAATTTTTTTCTTTAAAAGTCTACATAATATTCCGGATCAAATGACACCTTGGTCATAATTTTCATTGAATATTCAAAATATTTATGAAAAATCGTACATATGAATCAGACTAAAGGTTAAAAAGGGATATTGCAGTTATTTGTTATATTTGTGCAATATCTCGTCTGAGATATGGTTGGGAACACCCCACAAGAACACTCGAAGAGTCTTGTCTGTCGGAAGTTGGTACTTATAATAGAGTTGACCTTGTCTGTCTAATTCTTTATTTACAGCTCTGTGAAAATAGATGGTGTTTTTGTTGAATTGTCCATTCTTGGGGGAAATCTAGCCGCGTCCGCGGACACGGCTTTTTGTTTGGTCTGATTTTTTTTCTACCTTTGAGGTGCCAGTTGAAAAACACACAATTTTTGACAGGCATGACAGTCAATGTCAAAATTAAATTTTGTCACTACTAATCTTGAAAATCTATGTTTTTCACATGGACAGTTATATATCACCTGTTCCCGTGTCGGAATACCCACAATAGCTATTTGTATAACTAGTTGCAAAACACGGTGTTTTGCATCGTGTTTATATACAAGATTTTTGTAAGGCAGTTTCATTTTCATTTTGAATTTATTTTACTCTTAACGTCGGCCTATTTCTGCTAGATAGTATCAAAGCCATCCTTGTTTGTTTCTATGGAGACAACCATTACAACAAAGTTCAAATGTCAAAACACATTTGTCCCAATAATCGCCTTTATTAATTTGTTAGTATTGTTGTTACAAATAAGCGAATCTAAGTCTGATTCCCTACCTACATACGTTGAAGAAGCTGCAAAAGCCGTTGTAGCAAATTTGCTGCCAAGTAAATCAAAATCACTTCCAAAAGTGGTACGGAGTGAAGAAGATAAATGCTGATAAAAACGATACCAGAAAAGTTTCTTCTTGCTTATTTTTTATACAAAGCAAAAGTATTCCAACCATCGACGATATGTGGAGTCACTATTCTATGTTACGAACAACGATCAATGTCAATAAAAATGTGGATATTAGTAAGTTTACAAATTTGATTGCTTTTTTGAAAAGGAATGCTGAAGGATATCGGCCAAAAAAATCAAAAACTTTTAGTAAGGAAGATTTTAGTAGATTTTTAATAGAAGCTGATTATAATATTTATTTAGGCTGGAAATTAATTTTAATAGTTGGGAGGTTGCAGAAGAAATGAATTACTAAATATGCGCCCCGAGGATGTTAGTGACTGCGTTTTTTTTATTAAAATAAGCATTCCAGTTACTAAGACAAAGATTGAGAGAATTTTTACAATAACCGAAGGTGATGTTGCTGAAATTAATCTGATGTACTCTTACGAAAATACATTCAAATGCATTCAAATTATGTAAAAAAGCAATCGATTTTTCCTTAGATATAGAAACGGGACATGCACCATTGAACCTGCTGGCATCAACACATTTTCTGACATCCCAAAAACATAGCGACATTACTTGGCTTGCAAAATCCTAAATTATACACTAGCCAAGCAGGCATTGCGCAAATCATCAGCAACATTACTGTCAGATGCTGGTGCTGATATACAAACGTTGAAAAGACATGGTGGGTGGAAGTCCAACGCTGTTGCTGTGAAGATACTTGGACAAAATACATCGGCAAATTTCAGCAATATCGCAGTTCTCAAACAAAGTATATCGAAAAGCATAACAATGAATTCAAACGTGGCTCGGTTTGTTAACAATGACATATCACATACGAGCAATGAACAAAAGGCACCAGTATTCCGCAGCAATACGTTTCAAAAATTGTACGTTTAATTTTTGTAGGAAACTACAGTAATTTTTAAAAACCACCACCAGTATTCCGCAGCAATACGTTTCAAAAATTGTACGTTTAATTTTTGTAGGAAACTACAGTAATTTTTAAAAATGTATATTTAATTCATGTCAGTATTCTTAAATAAATAGATTTGTTGTAATATGTAGGTATACCTTGTCTAGTATAAATATAAGTATACGTCACAGCTGTCAGAACAGAACTATGTTGCCAAGCATTTAAAATAGCATTAGAATCTAGTAAATGTCAAAAAAAGTTTCTCTAATATTCATTTTTATATTTGACTACACTATTACCCTATGTTTGAACGCGGCAACAGAGCGCAATTTTGCCAACATAAAATATTTTAGCATTAGTTATTGCTATACCATCTTTACCGATGAACATTTTTAGGATTTTTCCTAGAGGCCAGTCCAAACGTTCCGCGTTGTCTGAAGAAACATAAATGATGTCTCCAACAGAGTTCTTGTTTTCTTTTGAACAGATTGAACTAATTCTGCTAGGTATTCCTTCCTACATTGAGAACGCAGATTGTCCCTTATTCTTTGCAGGTATCGTTATCTCACAGCCAAACAATGTTTATCAACTTCGCCTAAATCTGGTATCTCAATAATTTTCAAATCTTGAATAAAGAAGGAAGGGCTTAGTGGAATTAGGTCTTTTTGATTTTGTGATACATACGTCAAAGGTCGCTTGTTAATGATAGAATAGTTACCATTTCTCCGAAGAAGTTCTTTGACAACTCTGACCAGTCTCTCCCACCATCCCCACTACCAAGATGCTGTAGGAGGGTTGAAAATCCACTTAATTTGTTTCACTGAGGAATATTTTAGAACATCCTTCCAGTTTACGTTTTTTAACAAATTATTCGCTCCAACCATATTGGTACATTATCTGAATAAATGATAGACACTTTTCCCCTCCTGGCTACAAATCTCCTCAAGGCTTGAAGAAAGCTCTCTGTGATTTAGACGAATTTCATAAACATTATTTGGCTGCGAGACAATGGTACCTGCCAAGAATAAGGCACAATCGGCGTTCTTGATTTAGGAAATAATACCTAGCAGAATTAGTTCAATCTGGTCAAAAGCTTTCAGATAAGTCGGTCCAGAAGTTGGAAAACTTTCAATGAGATTTCTGGCGGCAGTACCTACTTCAGTTGCCTGGATTAAATATTGAATCTTGTCTTCTAATTCAATTTCTTCGTCTTTATGTATCTTTTTGTAAGATAACTTACTTTTGTTATTTTTTGAATTTAGTTTTTTTGGGTTAGGACTACGTTTTCTAATTCCAATATTTCACCCAACCTCTTGTTACGCAAGGGTGGTTTGCGGTCGTAGTACTGTTTGGGTTTTTCTTATGGTGCTATTTTACCTTTTTATGCAAGATGCAATATCTATATCTGTCCTGTAAACAGCTGAAAAAAGAATTGCCGAAAAAGATGTAGATCTAGGACCAAATCTAGACTAGAGTCAGATATAGGGCTAGAATCAAAGTCAAATAATGATCACGAATCTTCATTAATTTTAGATGGTCGCCGTATAGTAGATCTGAACTATTTTATTGGCTCGCTTATCAGTTTTTCTAGTCATTCAGATAAATTCGGTTATTCTCTTGTAAATATGATTATAAAAAAAAAAGAAGAAAGGATAGGTTTCATTTCGAATTTATATGTAAAATGTAACATGTGCAATATGCAGTTTCAAATTGCAATTTCACCTGACACCAAAGGCAATGTAAATAAAGACGCAGTGATAGGTGTAATGTCAATCGGACCTGGGTTTGCTCATTTAGAACAAATAAGTGCCTCTTTAGAGATACCATGTATGTCAGAGATACTTACGTGACACTGATTTAATTGAATAGGCCCTAATAATAATTAAAAGTTGTAATATTTTTAGATACTTTTCATTTAATATTGTACATTGTATTTTGAAAAGCTTTTTATTTATATATTTTTTTAAATGTCTAAGGGCCGGTTTATTCATCTGTTCAGTAAAGTATCCGTTAGTTATCTGTTCACTAAACTTAAAGGTCACCTGTAAGCAATTTGTGTTTATTCAACGCATTTTATTCGTTCAGTAGTTACTGAATAGTTATCACTACGGGAGATAAGGCAACAGTGTATTTTCTGTGGTTTGTGAGACTGACTCTACCTTAGAACAAAAAGATCTTTTTGTTCTAAGGACTCTATTAATGAGTTCTATAGTTTTTTTGACAGATGACATTTTACTTTGCATCAGCTGTGTATGTTGTTTGGTTTTTTCGAGATTTTAAAAGATTATTAGTTAAATATGAGGGCTAACAAAAGCTGTTTCAGTGACGGAATCGGGTTGTTTCTAAAAAATTTCATTATTTCCTAAATGGTTTTCTAACATAGTTTACAATAAAATACCTTTCAGATTGGTGTAAAAGTATTTCTTCTATGAAGGCTAAAGTTTGTGCAACCGATTTTTTTGTTAAACGAAATTATCCCAACAGTTTAAATTGCCCCATTGGTGAAATCTGTTTTGGCTATTATAAGGTCGGCGATCGTTAGTATGGTCAAGAAAAAGATTTATTTCGTCAATAACATCCATTTTAAAAAAATTAAGTAAAAACATAAAACACGCGAAAAACAATTTTAGGTTAGAATCTCCTCTGTAATTCCTTAATGACAGGTCCAATCGATCTGTAAATTAAAGTCTTCAGTAGCTTATAATTACTGAAAACTTGTTACTAGGAGATGAATAAACACTTACGGACGACAATCTTCTCAGTAACGCTACCGAACACTTTACTGAAAGGTGAATAAACCGGCCCTAAGAAGGTATAATTTATTTTTTTAAACATTGCCATCACGTGACTATTTGACGCAATGATCAACGCAAAGTATTAAACGAAAATGTTTAAAAAAATAATTTATAGTATCCCTAGGTATGTAATAAAATATGTGATTTTCAATGTGTTTCTATTTTTTCCTATAATGTAATATTAGTTGGTCGTTGGGCGACAATTTGTAACCATATTATTACGTTGGACGTCAATTTGTAATATGATTTACCTGTTGATAGTGAGTTTATAATAGTATATTAAACAACGCATTTCATATGGAATTCTGTTATGACACGAGTTCAAGTTTAAAAAACGAAGCGATGAGTTTTTTAAAGAACGAGTGTCACAACAGCCATATGAAATAAGTTGTTTATAATATTTTTTATATTTTGCCCTTTTTACCATTTTTTAAATTAATTTTTTATTTTTATGTAATTACGAAAATTTTTATTTTAAAAAGTATGTCGGCAGCACTGTGTAATTTATAAAATTTGACAGTTGTGACATTTAAATTATCAAATGTTAATGTTTTAAAATATTTTAAAATGAATAATATACCAATAATAATATATTATATAAGTAAAATATTATATTCATATTCACAGATACTTTCTTAAAGAACAATATAAAATTAATAAATTGCTATTAGCCACAAATGTCATTGTCAATAGTCTTGCCTTTAGATACTTCACTCATGTCGCCAACCATTTAAAACAAAAATTTGCGTGCGTAAAAGTTACATTACGATACGCAAATGCGTTTTATAATGAAGATTTTTATAAGTGCGAAATATAAAAAAATATTTAGTTAACTTTTTTGAAAAAATAACAATATAACAAAAGAAAAAATGTAATTTACAATAAAACAACCATTAATCTTAATTTCGTCTTTAATTAGTTGTAAAAGATACTTCAATAATTAACAAAATTTATAAATGTTTATCACAGCAAAAATTATGATAGTTAAATACCTCGGCTAGGGGTGAGTAAGTTCATTAGCTCTGACTATAGTACAATATTTGTTTCTTTAAGAAATTATAAGGGCGCCACTAAAATCTTTTTATTTTTTATGATACTAATGAAGAAAGTTGTTTTAAGCTGAGTTATTTAAATAAGTATCATAAGATGACAGAAAGATGTCAGAAAAAACTGTCTATGAAGATAAAAAAAAATGATATGAAAATATACCAACAGATAAAAGATAAATAGATTTTCTTGGTGCTAAAATTAATGAAATTAAGAATACGTTACAAAAAAATAATCCGCAAACAGTTCTTTACAAAAACTTATTTTAATACAGTTGACGATACGAAAATGATTTTGATATTACGTTTAAGAAATAAAGAAAAACGAGACAGCTGTATAATATTATAAATGCATTTATTTACGTTGGTCGACTTATTTTTTTTACATCTGATCCATTGGTTGATCCAGGAGAGGGCTGGTCCAGTGAAGGGTTGGCTTGATGAACAGTCTACCAATGTAGAACCAATCAGCGGTAATTCGGTAGTAACCCAGTAATGTCTTTGTATTTGAAATTTGTAATGTCTTTTGAACTTGAAATTTGTAATGTCTTTTGAACTTGAAATTTGTAACGTCTTTTAACTTGAAATTTGTAACGTCTTTTAACTTGAAATTTGTAACGTCTTTTGGTATTGTATATTCCAATGCTGTGTATAACACCAATGACAATAAGAGAATCGTGGTTTAAAGTATTGGACTATGCCACATTAAAGATCGTGTATAAAGTTGGAATTACTGACAGGAATCGTTTATAATAATTAACATGTTAAGAACTCTATACAATAGATGGTGTTAGTGTTAGCCATATAATTAATTTAGAAATACTACGTTTTTAGTTAACATATCATGTTACACCCCCTCTACTCGATATAAAAAAATTTAGCTGAAGGCAAAATTTTTTTTTCACTATCAGATAAGATCTTCAACAAAAGACTAAGTAAAGCAGTCATACAAAAAATAAGGATTATAAGGAAGAAAAAAAAATAAAACAGGAAAATATTGAAGTTATCTAAGGGATTGAAGGAATAGTCAAATGATGTCATCGCATCAGTATCTGTATTCGTTACTTGTGTATAAAAGTAACCATTCAAGAGATGGCCTCGTGCTCTGGTGATACGTTTATAGAAAATACTGCAATCAAATGCAATAACGACAAAGAAAGCGAAGAGAAAAAAAAAACACAGATAGAAAAAAAAAACAAAACTAGTAAAGGAAAAGTTAAAAAAAAAATAAAAGTTAGAAATAAAAGAGAAAAGAAAGCAGAAATGTGTTAGATAATAATCATCAGATAGAGAAGGAAAGAAAAAATAGAAGAAATTAAAAAATTAGGAAAGATAACATAAATGAACTTTAGACAAAAGTGGCCTATAAAAAGTGGGACAAATCCCGGGCGAGCCACTTACACCCAGCAATTAAGTTGCCAACTGAAATTGGACTCTACTTTACAAAAAAATTAATTAATGGTACTGTGTGATGTGTTTCCACACCACCCAGGCCTTAAAAAAAATCCAAAAATGATTGATAACAAAGAAAAAAAAATAAAACCTTTTTTAACAAGAAAGGAATAAAACTTCCAAAAACCCGTCATGAGGTTAACTATTGCAAGATATGGATGAAATAATTGGTAGTACCTTTTTTCTATCGGAAAGGAACAAAAAAAACCGTAAAAGTCAAAATCTAAATAAAGTCACAAACGGTATTAGATAAGGTGAAAATCGGTATTAGATAAAGTCACAATAGATAAGAAACATTCTATATAGTTTTTACATCATCAAATGACCAATAATACAGTCAGTGAAAAATATACCTATTTAAAAATTACCAAAAATTATACTTTACAGCTATATACATTGTACTTTCTCATATTAAATACATGAACCAAAGAAACAAAGCCACATATGTTTCACCATTTCCTAGCTAAAGATAATCTGTATACACATACAGATACGATAAGATAACCCAGTAGACATTCACACTGTATACTGCCAAAGGTACTTAAACCCGTACGCGACAGATTACATACAGTATGCATTATAAAAATGACTCTAGGTACGATAAATCTAATACACATTAGCGTATAAGATACAAAACACGGTATATGAACCTTTAAAGGAAGAAAAAAAAATCAATATATCCTGATATGCCCAATTGGCTTGATACATTAAAAATATTCCACCCAAAAGTTCATTAACTTGCTCCCAGAACAAGCTAAATAAGATAAGATAAGCTAAGATAAGATAATTTTAAAACATATGCGCAACAGAGTTAATATAAATTTGTCCAAAATGTATTCTATGAGAAGCATAGCGAGAAAAAAAACGCTCCATAAGATAAGAAAGATAATATGGTAAGATAGAATAAGATAACATAAAAATAAGATAAATTAGGTAATAAGATATAATAAGTTAATAAGTTAACTGTTATTAAAGTAAATAGGTACATCATATGCTGATAAAGTAGACAAAAAATAATGACTAGGTAAACACAGCGAACTAACAACAACCATCGAAGACATCACATTAAATGAATAAATTTTTGATAATTCAAACATAATAAAATGACGAGGAAGTCTAGGTAATGAGAACCTTTGAATTTGAAAAGGGGCCGTCAGCATCCACAGTAGCTATGACATGTCCTAAGAACAACATCCATCATCTCCAAACCTTCTGCACATTCACTACATCCGAAAACCAAAAAAATTGTATGTTTAAGTATATGTTTACTCAGTGTCGGTTGAGTTTGTGTCTTCATTATTGTCTGATTCATCTTCAAAATTGTCGTCATTATCATTATTTCCAGATAAATTTTTATCAAAGTCAACAAAAGATTTCAAAAATTTTAAAAATACCAAACTTTTCGAATGTCTCGAGAAAAAACAAGTCCTGAATAATCAGAATTAAAACAAAAGTACACCAAAATCAAGTTATTTTAAAAAAGTACAATACTAACCAAAATCCTTTTAAAATAAGCCAACAACAAAAATACAGGTACTAATTAGAACAAAAAAACGACAAGAGTGTAACGTAAACAAGTTAAAATGTTCGTTCATGTGCTTTCAAATATTCAGCTTTCATTTTAATTCAAAAGAAAATTGTAATTTACAATAAAACAACCATTAATTTTAATTTCGTCTTTAATTAGTTGTAAAAGATACTTCAATAATTAACAAAATTTATAAATGTTTATCACAGCAAAAATTATGATAGTTAAATACCTCGGCTAGGGGTGAGTAAGTTCATTAGCTCTGACTATAGTACAATATTTGTTTCTTTAAGAAATTATAAGGGCGCCACTGAAATCTTTTAATTTTTTATGATACTAATGAAGAAAGTTGTTTTAAGCTGAGTTATTTAAATAAGTGTCATAAGATGACAGAAAGATGTCAGAAAAAACTGTCTATGAAGATAAAAAGTGGTGTTAGTGTTAGACATATAATTAATTTAGAAATACTACGTTTTTAGTTAACATATCATGTTACAATAAAAAAAGTAAATTCCACCCTGTTCCGTTCAAATTTTATAGCAGGTAACACCTGGCTAAAGCGCCGGCCGACAATAGGGGACAAAAGGGTCGTTTATTGGCCTTAAGAAGTAAGAACGGAATAAGTATGAATGTACTGTACTAACCCTTACTATGTGAAAGTTCATCTTATTCAGAACAATAAACAACTAAAAGGTTGAATTAACTTTCACTATTTATTCTATAAATAATTATCTGGTTGTTGTAATCTACATGCTCTTAAATGTTCAAAATTTCTTTGTGTTTGACCTATATATACAGCATTACATTTTGGACAATTAATTTTGTAAACACCAGATTTTTTTAATTTAGGTAATTTTGTTTTTACATTTAACAATTTTGTACCAATATTATTGTGTGATTTGAATGAAATTATTGCAGATGTTGCCGAAGATATTATTTTTGAAATTGTATTAGAAATATTTCCACAATATGTAATACTTTTATAACTTTTAATTTCTTTAGGTTGTTGAGGGAATATTAGTTGTAGTGACATTTTTTGTTCTTTCTTATTAATTAATTTATTTATCAAATGTATTGGATAGCCATCAGATGTTGCTATTTGTTTTATAATCTCAATTTCTTTATTAAAATTATTTTTGTTTATTGGAATTGAAAATGCCTCTATGTATCATAGAGTTATATATAACCATATATAAAAGTATTACATATTGTAGAAATATTTCTTATACAATTTCAAAAATAATACCTTCGGCAACATCTGCACTAATTTCATTCAAATCACACAATAATGTTGGTACAAAATTGTTAAATGTAAAAACAAAATTACCTAATATAAAAAAATCTGGTGTTTACAAAATTAATTGTCCAAAATGTAATGCTGTATATATAGGTTAAACATAAAGAAATTTTGAACATTTAAGAGCATAAAGATTACAACAACCAGATAAGTCAAACTATGCAAAACACGTTCTTGAACATCCACACTCACTTACACACCAATGACATTCAAATATTACACATCTGTGATAAAAAACAAAATTTAGATTTCTTCGAAGAACTTGAAATCAAAAGACATCTAGCAGATCAACAATATAAAGTAGTTAATGAACAAATAAATCTTGGAAGTTCACCACTATTAAACTGTTTACTTTGATTGAGTCTTCATTTTATACATAGATAAGACGTAATTGTAACACAAATATATTAAGTAATTGTAAACAAAAAATCCAAAATGTGAAGAGGGATATAAACAACGCTCTAAGTCACGTGTTTGGAGAACATAAAGGATGTAAAACTATAGGTTATTTTTGTAATGAACCATTCAAGCCAACAGAAACTGTGATGAAAGATTTGGAATTAACAGGTAAGTAATTAGAATATTTTTAATTTATCTTCCTATCATTTTCTTTTTTTTCAGAACTTTCAACTGTTTATAAAAATTATCTAATTCGACATGCTTCTAGTCTTATATACGACCTAGACCAATAGTGTTGAGCATGTTTAATTCTATAATAGCGAAATTTATAGGAGGTAAAAGAATTAATTATTGTAAAAAAGATCTTATCAGAGTAGATGTGCAGCAGCTGTTGTAAGCTATAATACAAAAAGACCAATTTGCATCCTAAAGAAATATTTTAATAATGGCACAACTCCTACTAAGCTTTCATCAACACTTGAATTAAGACGGATTGAAAAAAATTAAAAATCTAAACCGCGAGTTTGTCGAAAATTAAAGTTCATCGCACAAAAGAAGGTAATAGATGGATCTGAAAGTTTTGGCCTGAAATGTGAAAATCCTGACATGACAGACACAGAATATTTAGAAAATAGAACTATATTACTAGAAGGAATTAAAAAAACCAAGGAAGAAATTTTAGAAATAGAATGTTTAACAACGGAGTAGACAGAATCCGCTATCTGGATGTTAGAACGAAGAAAACGACTGACTGCATCTATGTTTGGAGTAGTATGTAAAAGAAGGCCAAATACCATCTGTAAGTAGCTAGTAGAATCAATATTATACCCGAAGGTATTTTTCTCAACTGCTTGCGAATATGAAAAAAAATGAAAAAATAGCTTTAAAGCAATTAGAAGGAATCATTGGCAAACAGATTGAAAAATGTGGCCTAATAGAGGAAAAAGGTATTGTCGAAATTAAATGCCCATATTTAGCCCGAAATATGATGCCTGAAGAAGGTATTAAAACCAAAAAAAAAATCCTTTTGGAAATAGGATGGCATTAATAAAATGCATAACTGGTAGAGGCCGTGGATTCTAAGTAGACCCGTGACGTAAGGGCTGCAATTATTAGTATAGTTAATAGGACAATTTTCAAACACAAATTTGTGTACTGCGCCGGTTGACGTCACAGGTCTACTCAGAATCCACGGCCTCTATTATCAGGTACAAGGACAATTGCAAATTTCCAGAAGGTCATATTGTGTACTTGCGGTTTGGACACCTCACGGTTTAAAAACCGAAACTATATTTCATGATCCTGAATTCTGGGCAAGAAGCATGAAACCAGTTCTTTGCAAATTTTACAGGTGTTTCTCTTATGTTGTTTATCCGGTGTGCCGTCTCACCTTAATTTTTTTTACAACCAACGTTTTGTATTTCTTTAATAAAGTTCATTTATTATTTCAATTATTTCACTGTTATGTTTGCTAGGGTTTAATGTGGTCATTTTGGAAATTCCAACCATTATATTATTATTTGTAAACTCTGTACCGTTAATTGTATTTTAGAGATTTAACTGCGTCATAAAAATAATCTGTTTATTGTCGATTTTATGTCGTTTATTGTCCGGAATTTACCTATGCCTACCTGTTTAAGTGTTTAATCCTATCCTTACGACGACATATCCAGTCTCCCACTGCGCCCCTACCTTTTCCATCAATACTGAATAGATTTTATAGCTAGATTTTTTAAGAGATTTGTAGAAAAATTTAATTAAATCAGTTAATTCGTTTTTTTATATAAAACCTAATAAACCCCTTTAACGTAAGCCTATGAGTTTTGTATTTTGGAAATAGGCTGAATTAATTTACTGCTAAAATTATTGAGATTGTGAAAATCCATTTGAAACTTTTTAAGAATAATAAAAAACTCTTCGTTTTAACAAAACTTCCACTATTTTCCACAATTTTTTAAATAAATAGTGGAGGTTTTGTTAAAACGAAGAGTTTTTTATTATTCTTAATAAGATGGACTTCCCAAAAGTAAGGGTTAGTACAATACATTTGTATTATGGTTTATTATTCGTTTTTAAAATTGATAAAGCAAAACTTTATAATAATTTGAAATATTATATAAATAATCTATTTATGTTTTATTTCAAATAGTGTAGAATTGAAAATAAAAATTGACGTGTCTCAGCGTTTTTTATAATTCCGTAAACTAAGAGCAGCATTAATCCTATTATTCCATAAGTGGGTTCCACACTGTAGGTATTTATAATATTATTCGAAATTTTACAAAGAAATTCCCTTTTATTACATAATACTTAAGTAAAATTAAAAAAATACATTTTTTTAATTTTAAACATTATTGTATCAACTTTTTAACATTTATTTTTTAGTCTTACAAATAAATAGATACCCAGACTACAAGTTCATTAATTCATGAATAGCTTGTAAACATTATTAGTTCGTCCAAAATGTAAAACACGCCCATATATAAAAGTTTCGGTGTTAATAAATTTCAGTATGGATTATGGATCGAAAAATACAGCGTGCAGAGGTTTACTACCTTATTTCTTAACTTTTTTGAAAAAATTAAAACTTGGAAAATAGTTAAAGGACGATACTAGAGATGTATAGAATTTGATTATTCAAATTTTTTTTGATAATGGCTTGAACTGCATCTCAAAATACCTAATTTTTAACATTTTTCCCCCTCAATAATAGTAATGTTAAAAAAAATTCATTATTTTGTTTTTATAAATCCCTAGCAACACCTTTTCTCTTGTAGCCTCAACAAGCAGTTTTAAATAATTTAAAACAATAAAGGTACAATTAGTCACGAGCAAAACCTCTGTTTTTGCTTAAATATTCAGCCGTAGGAGTGCCCTTAATTGTTAATACGCGTTTTTAAATAGAACTATAAAATTACATAAAAGTAAGTAATTAATTATTTTATTTTTATATAGTATTTTTAAATGTCAAAAAAGTTATTGTCTTCCCTTAAGCACTAAGCGCAGCGTTGCTAGTTACAGTACAGTACCTGATAGTAATGTTCTACTTACCCTCGTCAAATTGAGCAAAGTATATTTACTGGACAGGATGAAATAAATGACTTTTATTAAAAACTTATTATTTTTGACATCATTCGTTACTATGGATTTTAAAAATAACTACTAGTTCCCAACTGATACAATTAACTATTTCTAACAGAAATCATTCTACCGGAATTATTTATAATAATAATATATATAATATAATATACATTATAATATATATTGAAAAGGTATATTTAAGGGTCATTTCAAAATTTATTTTAATTTAATATTTTATGTTTTATTTTCGGAGAAAAGTCAACATTTGATGTTGTAACGATCCGCGCAGATCGATCAAGCGACGTCGCCCTACCACTCAATCCCACCTAACCGAAGACCGGTAGAGATGGTACGACTGGTGGGAGCGGTGGGGCTCTCCGGCTTAAAAGCGACGAACCGACACAAATCAAGCAGAGTTGTCTGGGGAGCTGACCTGGAACCAACTCTCCTAGAAGCTCGGGTGTTGACCGACCTTCTGCCTTCCTGCGACCGAGAGTGCTGATCTCGGTTGTGCCCTTTACCCCGTCGAAGGTGTTGACTTCGACGACGTCCCAGTTTCCCGCAACCAAGAGTGTTGATCTTGGTGGCAACCTCTCGCCGTCGAAGGTGTTGACTTCGACGCCGTCCCCGTTTCCCGCGACCAAGAGCGTTGATCTTGGTGGCAACCTCTCGTCGTCGAAGGTGTTGACTTCGGCGACTTCCCCGTGGCCGGATCCTGAAAACACTCGCCGAGCGAAGTGCTGATTCGCAAGGCGTTGTTAAGGACCGACCGCTAGCCCGTCGATCGGGGGAGTTGACCTCGATCGAGTTCCATTCAATTTCATTTTTATTTTGCCGAAGTGTTTATTTTCGGGATTTACGTTTCTTATTTTTGTTTGTTTGTTTATACAGGGTCAGGCGACCAAAGCGAGCGCTCCTGGGGAGGATCGCAACCGGGCGACGGACGCCGATCGGACGTAGAAGTTTATATTTTATTTTTTTCTTTGTATATATATTTTATAGGAATAAACATTTTTATTTTTTTAATTACGTGGTTATTATTTCCTTGAATCTGGTAGCACGCAAAACACAAGGTTACAAATTGGCGCCCGAGTAAAAATAACCCTATCATGCCGGAGAACGACCGTGCTACCAACACCGATTCAGGAAATAAGACGGGTATCTCCTGGATATACAATTTATCCAAAGAAGAACTGCAACAAGAACTCCAGAGTTGCGGTATCAGCGACCAAGGGACAGTCGACGAGTTAAGACACCGGCTAAAGACTTTTATCAAAAACAACGCCCCAAAGACCGGAGCCATACCAAAAAAGTACCCGCCGGCATCCAGAGAGATGGAGCTCAACGAGGGGACTACATTAAGACAATCGACGGAGTCATTGGGTGTCGCCCATCAGTCTCAGGCAGACATCCTCAACCAGGTCAGGAAATGGAACACCCACTTCAACGACAAACATAATGACGCTGTCTCATTCATGGAACGGATCACCGAATTGAGCTCCGCATACGAAATCTCAACCGACAACTTGCTGAAGGCACTTCCAGAAATGCTCGGCGATACGGCTCTACTGTGGTACAGAAACAACCACAATAAATGGCACAATTGGAACGAATTTGCAGAAAGTTTTAAGAAAAGCTTCTTCCCCAGACAGTACATCCTACAATTGGAAGAGCAAATTCGAAACAGAAAACAGAAAATCAACGAATCCGCCAGCGCGTACATCACCGATATACAGACGTTGATCCGGCGAGAAGGAACAATGTCGGAACAACAGGAATTAGAAAGAATCAAACAATATGGCGGCAACTGATGTAGACACGTCAAGTGCGCTCTGTCCTATTATAGAAGAAAATTTTAAAGAAAAATCTTTTAAGTGCTGTCAAAATAAAGCAACCAGTTTACTAGTTTGCGTAAAATGTGGAAATGTATTACATCTGTCCTGTTCAGCAAGAAAAAAGCTTAAATGTGTTAAAATTTGTGATACAAGAATCATCTGTTTTCTGTGTTGTGAATCAGAAGGTTATCAATTAAAGGAAAGTAACTATGACCAAGAGGTAACTAAAGTTTCATATTTACAAAAAGAAATAGATATACTAAAGAAATTGTTGGAAGAAAAAGACGATAAATATCATATTTTACTAGAAAATAATCGACTACTTAAAAGAACAAATGATCTTCTTGAACAAAAACTAGCACAAGAAGAATTATACAAAAAACAAGCTAATGATATCACCCACAAAAAATTGTTTAGCCAACAGTCAATCATAAAACAATTACACCGCAATTGGAATCAAATAAAAATAAACAAACAAATCGTAGTGATACATTGTTGCCAAGTACTTCAAATTTGAAGAAGAATGAGATAAAAACCAATAACAAAGATGTGAAAGAAACTACAACTCAAGAATTGGCTCATGCACAAGCATGTATTATGAATGAAATCATAAATATTGATACAGAAAGCAGCTCTTTAGATGTAAAAATCGAGTAAATAGGGGGAACGATTTTGTCCAGCAAAGACACCAACGAAGAAAATTCAAAAGAAGAGTAGGTACAGGAGAGGAATCCAATACAGGTTTTTCAGGAGCTAATCAAAAAGTTTGGCTCTATATATATAGGGTAAAGACGCATGTATCTGAAAAAATGATTAAAGATTATATAGTGGAAAAACGGAACCTGAAGGATGAAGAAGTGGGAGTTACTGAAATACCTTCAGATCAAGGAAGACTAAAAAGATTTGCCATTTTTTGCTCCAATTGAATACAAGGATTCATTATATGATGTAAATTTCTGGCCAAAGGGAGTTGGTATTAAACGGTTTAATTTTACAAAGCATCCAAATTTGTTCAATCAAGGTGGGGATTTTTAATAAAAAATCTATGTGACAGTAACCTGAGCAAAGAATCAAATCAGGGTGGTCAACAGCCTAGAACTCGTCTTCTACATTTGAATGCTGGAAGCATAAAGAATAAGTCCCTTATGGTTGATGTTCTTCTTCAACAGTTTAATCCAGAAGTTTTTTGCATGACCGAACATTGGTGTAATGAAGATCAAATATCTAATATTCATTTTGATGGATACATACTGGCTGACTCCTACTGCCGGAAAAATGCCATAGGAGGAGGGGTAGCTATATACATCCGTAATATTAAATACAGTATTCTTAACTTGTCCGTTAATAAACTCGAAAAAGATTTTGAATATGTTTGTATAAACTGTTATTTTAAAAATTTTAGTTTTATTTTAATATGCGTTTATCGTTCACCGAGAAGTGATATTAATGTTTTTTGGAAAAAATGACAGAACTTCTTGATATATTATTGTCACATCCAAAAAATTTAATACTTTGTGGTGACATAAATGTAATTTTTTGGAGGAGACTGAGAGTAGGAGAATGGTAGAACAATTGTTTTTAAGCTATGATTTACAGTCTAGAGTTACTGAAATAACTAGGCCTAATTCACGAGGGAGGCTCTCTAATAGATAATATTTTTACTAATATTTCTGAGAATATTTCAAAGGCTCAAGTTATTAAATCTGTCGTATCTGATCATTTTAGTCAAGTGTTTGATATGTTCATTCATAAGAATAATAACTTCTACACAACATATAAAAGGTTTTATACAAATGATAATATAGAACGATTTTTTCAGTATTTAGCAGCAGAATCATGGGATCAAGTATATTTGTCATCAAACATCAATGAGATGTATCATTCTTTTTATGCTATATTGTTTTACCACTTTGACACGGCATTTCCTCTAGTACTGACAAGAATTAGTAAAAATGGAAAATCATGGGTAAATAAACAGATAAAGCAATATGGGGAAAAGGTTAGAGACTGGTATAAGTTGTATCTAGAAACAAGATGCAATAATGTGCTTCTTAAATATAAAGAGGAACGGGCAAATTACAGGCAGTATATATCCAACTTTAAAAAATCTTTAAATGACAATAATATTACAAACTCAAAAAATAAATCAAAATCTGTATGGAATATATTTAATCGCATTACCAATAAAAAAAACAACAGTGAAAATATCACACTAACTTGTAATGAAATGATTATAAATGATCCACTTCAAATTGCTGAAAAATTTAAATCATATTTCAATATGAATGATAGCACATACCATGAATACCATAGACAAGAACTTGTTAAAGATTCACTATTTTGGTTACCCACAACACCTAGCGAAATATTTAATATTATACATGATTTGCAACCAAAATATTCTTGTGGCCCAGACTATATACCTTCGGCAATTATTAGGAAAGTTCCACAATTTCTAAGCCATCCTTTGACACATATAGTAAATGAGTGTTTTCTAACCGGTTGTTTTCCAGATGAACTCAAAATAGCTAAAGTTATTCCTGTCTTCAAAAAAGGTTCAAAAACCACTATCAGTAATTATAGGCCTGTATCTCTGTTGCCGACTGTTTCAAAGATTATTGAGAAAGTCATTACTAAAAGAATAATTTCCTTCAGTGAAAAAATGGTTTGTTGTCAGACCAACAATTTGGCTTTCGCAGGGGCAAGTCTACTGAGTTAGCCATATACAGTGCAATATCGCATATTGTTACACATCTGGATAACAAATATTATGTAGCCGGGCTATACTTTGACCAGTCAAAAGCATTTGATATGGTCAATCATACTTTATTACTTAGAAAACTTCAAGATTTTGGAATAAGAGGTGTATCATTAAATCTTTTAAAATCCTACCTTGATAATCGACACCAATTTGTAAATATTATGCAAGATGGTAAATCTTATTTATCGGAGAAGACATTGATAACACAGGGTGTTCCGCAGGGTTCTGTTCTGGGGCCTCTCTTGTTTCTCCTTTACATAAATTCTCTTTTATCTGTGTTAAATAACTTTGGCTGCAGAGTATTTCAATTTGCTGATGATACGTCTATCATTGTCACAGGTCGGAATATGCAGGAGATAGCAGATAGATCAACTTTTGCGACTTCAACTATGAGCGAGTGGTGCCGTACAAATTCTTTAAAACTAAATATAAATAAAACTGGACTTATAACATTTACGGCCGTTTGCACCGACTTTTTTTTAAGGGACATTTAACTAATTGACCTTTAATTTTAATGGTTACTTAAGTTCCAAATGCTTTAATCGATGTTTAAGGGTCCCTTAAAGTTGGTGCAATGAACAAAAACCGTTAAGAGTACTTTAAAGGACCGTTAGTTTAATTGTCCCTTAAAAAAAAGTCGGTGCAAACGGCCGTTAGTCGTCTAAATAACCATATTGAGTATCCTTGTGTGAGGTTAGGGAACAAATCGGTCCCTGTAACAGACCACATAAAATTTCTAGGAATGAACATTGACTCACATTTGACCTGGAACAACCATGTGACTATTTTATCATCTAAATTAGCCTCAATTTGTGGAGTCATAAGATACTTAAAACAATCAGTTTCAGTTAAAAGTTTAAAAGTTTATTATTTAGCACACGTTCAATCAATTATTTCATATGGAATAATTTTCTGGGGCTCATGCTCAAATGCGAGTCGCATATTTGTTTTGCAAAAAGAATTTTGAGATGTATACTTAACTTAGATTACCGTGCATCTTGTAGACAATATTTTAGGCAGGAAAAATTGTTGACAGTACCTGCTTTGTATTTTCTTGCATTGGTTATTTTCATTAAGAAATATAAAAGTTTATTTTCAACCAATTTTAATGAGTATTCATCAGATATGACCATCATAACTAGGAATAGAGACAATTTAAGAATTCCACATCATACTACTGCATTCTTTCAAAAGAATACACAGTATAGGGCAATTAAAGCCTACAATACATTACCAGCTCATATAAGAAGTATTGACAATATTGTTACCTTCAGAAGTTCTGTCATTTTATTTTTGCAGGAAAATATTATGTATGATTTTGTATTTTAGAATTGGTATTAATGTATAAGAATATCAGATATATTTTTTTTTTCCTCTGTTTTGACGTTGCTATGTCTCTTTGTAGATTTTTTTAAGCAATAAAGAATATACCGAAATATGCGGGCTGAATATAAAATGTAAGTGCGCCGTCAAGACTTCAACACATTAGCAGAGTTACAAGACTTAGCCCAAGAATTCGAGATAATAGAAGACGAAAAGCGCCAGTCAACCACCAACACACTGAGAACCAACTACAGCATGCCGTTCGACTCCAGAAACACATGCTTCAGATGCAAAACTCCTGGACACTTCCGGAAAGACTGCAGAAACCCCGTCAAGAAGTTTTGCTCCAGATGCGGAAAAGACGGAGTTTGGAGCACAGACTGTTGCGTAAAACAGGGAAACGCCAGACCGGCTGGGGCCAGGTCTCCCCAGCCAGTAACCGTAACCCCGTACCAGAACCTAGCAAACTCCGCGGACAAAACATTCGAAGATAACCGAATTTTTCTCACGCTGAAAATAGGACAATTACAATTCCGAGCGTTAATAGACACCGGGACTAACGCGAGCTACGTTGGGACAAAAATAGCAGACATCTTCGAAAAATCACTGCAACCCCATTCCGGCGCAATTCGAGTTGCAAATGGTTCCATCGTCGAAATCTCTCATAAATTCACAACCGACTGCGAAATCAGAAATTCACGCCATACAGAAACATTTATAGTAATGCCAGGCTTATCAGAAGATGTAATCCTAGGAGTAAATTTCTTAAGAAGAAATAACATAACATTACAATTTGGAATAACATCGACCATCCTAGACGATTGTATTATAGCATCACCTACATTCGAAGAGAACGACTTAAATAAATTCCTGCAGACAGAACTAGAAAAATTCAATTACATAAAAGGCCCTACACACCTAATAGAACACGAAATAAAGTTAAAGAAACCCTGCAACCCGGTGAAACAACCGTATAGACGTCACAACCCCGTTATGTTGGACATCATTAACGAAGAAGTCGACAAAATGCTAGAAGAAGGAACCATCGAACCGTCAAAAAGCGGCTGGAGTTCACCGATCGTCCTGGTAAAGAAAAAAGACGGTACTTACAGGTTCTGCATCGATTTCAGGAAAGTTAATGATCTGACCGAAAAAGACGCATATCCGCTGCCCAGGATGTCCGAAATCTTGGACAGATTAAAAGAAGCAAACTACATTTCAACGCTGGATCTAAAACAAGGTTATCTTCAAGTCCCTTTGAAAGAATCCAGTAGAAATATAACAGCTTTTAGCGTCCCAGGGAAAGGACATTACCACTTTAAAACAACGCCGTTCGGCCTACACTCAGCAGGTGCAACTTTCCAGAGACTACTAGATAAAGTAATTCCCCCCGAACTAGACTTCCCGTTCGCCTATTTAGACGACATTGTGGTGATATCAAAAACAAGGAACGAACATTTTCGTCACCTTCGAGATGTCTTTAGACGCCTTAGAAACGCCAACCTACTCCTAAACATCGAGAAGTGCAATTTCTGTCAACCAGAACTCAAATACTTAGGACATGTAGTAGGTAAAGAAGGCATCAAAACAGATCCAGACAAAACGAGTGCAATAACAGAGCTCCCAGCACCCAAAACCGTACGCCAGCTTCGCCGCTTCCTTGGAATAACGTCTTGGTATAGACGATTCATCGAAAATTACTCCACCATCGCAGCTCCACTGAATACACTCCTAAAAAAACGAATAAGATGGAAATGGACCGAAAAGCAGGAAAATGCATTTAGACACCTGAAAGAAGCACTCACGTCAGCACCAGTATTATCCTGTCCTGATTTCTCACAGCCATTCTACCTGCAAACCGATGCATCAAACTGCGGACTAGGAGTAGCACTAACTCAGAAACACGAAGGAAAAGACAGAGTGATCGCTTACGCAAGCAGAAGCCTATCACCGGCAGAGGTCAAATATTCGACAACAGAAAAGGAATGCCTATCAATCGTATACAGAATCCAACAGATGAGACCGTATTTGGAAGGTTACAGTTTCAAAGTAATTACAGACCATCAATCGCTAAAATGGTTGCGAAATATCAAGAACCCATCCGGAAGGCTAGCAAGATGGAGTTTAGAACTGCAACAATACGACTTTGAAATAATATATAGAAAAGGCGTCCTAAATAAGGTAGCAGACGCATTATCCCGTCAACCACAGGAATACACCAGACACGAAGAGGAATTGTTAGCTGCAGTAGAAGGTACCTGTGGATGGTACGACAAGCTCTTCTCAGAAGTCTCTCGAAATCCCGATAAATTTCCAGACTTCCAGATAACGGACGGAAAACTCTTCAAACATATTTGGAGCAGCCGTAATCTAGCCGACCCGGAGTTCAATAATCCGTGGAAGCGATGTGTCCCTGAACCAATGCGTAGTCAGGTGCTTCAAGACAATCACGACTCCCATACATCCGGTCACCTAGGCATCGCTAAAACAATATGCCGGATAGCCCAAAGATACTACTGGCCAAAGATGTTCAAACAAATCGCCGATTACGTCCGGAATTGCGACAAATGTCTTCAGTTTAAGCCTTCCCAACTTCAACCAGCTGGAAAGATGCAACCCCCCACTATAGAAAGACCTTGGCACACTATCTCAATAGATTTAATGGGACCTTTTCCAAGATCTACAGCGGGAAACATCTACCTGGTTGTCGTGCAAGACCGATTCACGAAATGGGTAATCGCTAATCCGATAAAGAAATCCACCGTAACCCCGATCATCGAAACTCTACGCTCGAAAGTATTTCTACAATTTGGCATCCCGAAGAAGATAATGTCAGACAATGGCACGCAATTCACGAGCACCACTTTTAAAAAGTTCCTGGAATCGTACAACGTCGAACATTTCCTAACCCCGCCTTACACACCACAATGCAATCCAGTGGAACGTGCGAATAAAGTCCTGAAATCGATGATAGCTACGTACGTTGAAAACGACCACAGAAGGTGGGACGTATACATCCCGGAGTTCTGTTACGCCATCAACTCAGCCAAACACGATTCGACAGGATTTTCACCGGCTTTACTGAATTTCGGACGCGAACTAGTCAGCGAGGACGTCCCGCAGGTCGCTTCCAAAAACAGTTTCGCCGACAAAATGAAAGAAATCGATTCACTAAGGGATTTGGCTAGGACTCACCTAGAACATGCCTCTGACAACCAAAGAAAGTTCTACGATCTCAGAAGGAGAGACTGGACTCCACACGTCGGCAACAAAGTAATGAAAAGAAATCACCAACTGTCTTCCGCTGCGAACGCTTTTGCAGGCAAACTAGCTCCAAAATACACAGGACCATACGAGGTGACATCGATATTGAAACACTTGTGAGGACTTTTAACACAATTTATTCACAAATTGTAAGAATACAAGAATTCAGCTGGTTACAAATTACTAACTGTCACTTTTTAATTATAAAACTTTATAAAAGCTGAACGAACACACTAACTAACTACCGCGAATGACCCGCTTTATATATCAAAATACTTGACATCTCGATTTTTCTAGAAATAACTATTTACTAAAATCCAAATATTACTAGAATGTTCGCGAATAACTACCAACCTAAAATAATTATAAATCATGTCGAGTTCCTGTCAAAACCTTCTTCCTCATTCACGGACTCTACCCTTCATGGCAAGCAGCCACATCAAAACACATGCATTCCTCTCGCGCATCTGTCACAATCATCCGTCACACATCTGTCACCCGTTACACTGCCCCCTCCTTAGGTTCATTCCTCCCGGAATGTGATAACTCTCCGGAGTAGACTTCAGGGTCATCTTCGGAACTGGTCGAACCCTCTACCCGAAGTTGCTGTACCTCCCCACTGTGGTCACCCTGATATAACGCCAACCTATCATGATGGACTACGACGGGTTTTCCTTTGGGGACTCTAACAATCCGATAGATCACATCATTGATTCTCTTTTTAATCAAATATGGACCTTCCCACTTCTTTTGAAGTTTCGGACACACACCCCGTTTCCGTCGAGGATTATAGAGCCAGACCAATTCCCCAGGTTCATAAGTGTTTCCTGTTGCTCGTGAGTCGTAGTACCTTTTCATCCGGTCACTGGAGAGTTGTAGTTTGTGGCGCACCAGTTCATGAATATTTTCGATCTTCTTCTGAAGATCTCCGACGTATCCTTCACCGGTTGCTATTTCACCAGGCTTGCTCCCATATATCAAATCGCAAGGTAATCTAGTTTCCCTACCAAAGAGGACTTTCGCAGGTGTCTGACCCGTAGATTCGTTGACAGCCGATCGGATAGCCATTAAAAATAGCGGAATATGTTTATCCCAATCTTTCTGATGTTCTGAGACCACTTTCGATAAATAATTTGCAATGGTTCGGTTCATTCGTTCAACCATTCCATCAGACTGTGGATGCATCGCTGTAGTTCTAGTTTTATGGATACCTAATCGTTTGCAGACTTCTTGAAATAGCTTGCTTTCAAAATTTCTTCCCTGATCTGCGTGCAGCTCCAACGGTACCCCAAAACGGCTAATGAACTCGTTGACCAGAATATCGGCCAAGGTAGGGGCTTCTTGGTTGGGAACAGGGTAGGCTTCCACCCATTTAGAAAAATAGTCCACCACAACGAAGATGTATTTATTTCCAGCCTCACTAGTTGGTAGTGGCCCCAACACATCTACGGCGATTCTTTCGAATGGACTTCCGACAAGGTATTGCTGCATCTCTGCTTTAGGTTTACGATTAGGTCCATTGCTAGCAGCACACGTCGTGCATTTGCGGCACCAATCTTTAACATCGTTGGAGCAATTAACCCAATAAAATCTATCCCGGACTTTTTGCAGCGTCTTTGTAATACCTAGGTGTCCTCCAGATATGTCATCATGAAGTTGTTTTAAAATTTCCGGCACCGTACTTCTTGGGACCACAATTTGTTTCTTGATTTCTGAGCCTTCAGGGTTTTTAACTATCCTTTTAAGGAGCCCACCGTCTAAAGTCAAAGAATTCCATTGGGCCCAATATGATTTTAAGACCGGAGAGGACGATGATACCTCTCGCCATAGGGGACGCTGATCCGTTCTTTTCCATTCCAGTATCTTCCTAATAAAGGGATCGTTGTTTTGTTCCTCCTTCATTCTGGAGCACAAGTCGTCTGGCACCACTTTTATTAGAGCGAGCTTCTCGTTTTGTTCGAGTCGACTGCAATTTGTGCAATTAGGTGGGCATGGCCTTCTAGAAAGTGCATCGGCGTTACGGTGCTTAGTTCCAGGTCTATGTTCGATTTCAAAATCGTATTCCTGGAGTTTTTCCAACCATCTTGCTATCTGCCCCTCTGGATTTCTAAAGCTCAGTAGCCACTTTAAACTGGCGTGGTCTGTTCTAATTAGAAATCTTTTGCCATACAAGTATTTGTAGAAATGTTCCACAGACTTCACTACTGCGAGGAGTTCACGTCTCGTTACGCAATAGTTTCTTTCGGATTTTGATAATGTCTTGCTAAAATATCCTAGAACTCTTTCTTTTCCGTCTTGAAGTTGTGAAAGTATAGCTCCGATTCCCACATTGCTAGCGTCGGTATCCAGAATAAGTCTGCCCTCAGGACGAGGATAAGCGAGAATGTAATCTGTAATATGAGCAAAGACCCAGGAAGCTACGAAGTTGATGCTTATCAGAAGGGACCGGCCACTCTTGAACGGCTTGAATCTTGGCGGGATCTACAGTAACGCCATCCTTGCTTACAACATGTCCCAAATAACTGACCTGTCTCTGGAGCAAGTTACATTTCTTAACATTCAATGTGAGATTAGCCTTTTTCAGTCGTCGAAAGACTTCTTCTAGGTTAGCCAAATGTTCCTTAAAATCCTTACCCATTATAATGATGTCATCTAAGTAGACCAAACAAGATTCCCAGGATAAACCTCGAAGAATAGTTTCCATCAACCGCTCAAAGGTAGCAGGAGCATTGCATAAGCCAAATGGAAGGACGGTAAATTGCCACAAACCTGATCCACTAGTGAAGGCGGTCTTCTCTTTGTCAGAAGGATCCATTTCAACCTGCCAGTATCCGCTCTTTAAATCTAACGTAGAGAAAAGGGTAGATCCACCCAAGGCGTCGAGGGCATCGTCAATCCTCGGAAGGGGATAACTATCCTTCTTCGTAACCTTATTCAACTTCCTATAGTCAACGCAGAACCGCATTGATCCGTCTCTTTTCCTTACCAATACTACGGGAGAAGCCCACGGACTATTGGAGGGTTCAACTATTCCATCCCGAATCATTTCTTGGAGGGCCTTGTCCGCTTCTTCCTTTTTAACTTGAGGCAATCGTCGGGGTACCTGACGAATCGGACGTGCATCGCCAGTCTCAATCTTGTGCTTGACTATGTCGGTCCTTCCCAGTTTACTTCCAGAACCGAAGACAGGTTTATAGCGGTAGAGTAAATCTCTTACCTGCTTCTTTTCTATTTTTGACAAAGATGGGTCTAGTCTAGCCATTAATTGTTCTATGTCGTTGGTTCTGTCTGATTCAAAGGCTCCTACCTGGTGAATCACGGCCGTCACCGGTTCCAAGGTTCCGATTTCGGTGTTCTTTCGCAGAAGAACTGGATGATCATTCATGTTAATGATTCGGATTGGTACCTCTTCGGCTGATCTAACAAGAGCTTTTCCGACCAGAAGTCCTTTTCCCAATATCTGATCATGGTTCTTGGGTTCTACCATAGCTGGGATTCCATCGGGCTCTACTTCCTCTAGTCGTGCCGTTACAACACATTCGCACGTCGCTGGAAGCTCGATGTCGTCAGATAGTTTCAACGGGGCGATAGCTTCATGTTTTCGATGTAGAAGCAATTCTTCCTTTTCTGTATGAAGTATCCGTCGTCCCAAATCCAAGCGAAAACAACAGTTGTGCATTACGTCCATACCCAGGATAGCATCTTCATCGATATCAGCAACCAATATCGAATGAGAAAGACAAGTTGAACCAAACTGTAGAGACACGTTAACCTCTCCGTAGACTTTGGCAGGTTCCCCAGTAGCGGTGCGCAGTCTCCAACTGGTAGGCGACATCTTCCTAGCCACGACAACTGTCGGCCGTACCACAGTTTTTGTAGCTCCAGTATCCACCAGCATGTTGTATCTCTTTCTGTCAATCAGGGCTTCGACGTATAAGCTGCCTGCTTGGTGTTTTAATATTGCTACCTTGACCGTAGGAGGGGCTTTACAATGGTTTGGGGTCGATGTCGCCCTCCAGGAGTCGACCCTTTTTAGTTTTCCTGCTGTTGGGAGACAGTAGCAGAAGACGTCTCCTTGCGTGGACATGAGTTTTTCACGTGCCCTAGTTCTCCACAATTCCAACATCGTGTAGGTCGCCGTCTCCTTGTGGGTAATAGCCTTTCCACTAATCCATCGATGCCATCAGCACTCATCTCCCTTATTCGTGCAACTCCCCGTGATGCTTCCGTTGCCGCTTCGAATTCAAGTGCAATGGTTAACGCGTCCACAAGGTCTTTTGGTCTGGCCAACCGCACAGCTCTTTGTAACTCCGGTTCCCTAAGGCCATCGGTAAAGGTTTGGACTGCTAGACACTCCAGGAACTCCTCTGCTGCTGTCGGATAAGCAAATCGAACCATTCTAGCTACCTCCGCCTCGAACTCCTGGATAGATTCTCCACTCTTCTGTTTACGGTTCTTCAGCTGTGTTCGGTACACGGGTTGTAGGTGGGTCTGACCATACCTCATCTCCAGGCGATGTACTAGTAGCTCGAAGTTGTCAGCTTCGTCGGGCTTAAGGGAATGCAAGACATTCAAAGCATCGCCTCGCAACGCTATGGTTAGAGATATTGCCTTTTCTCTGGATGACCATCCGTTCGCCCTGGCCGCCGCGTCGAATTGCTTGACGTAGTTGGACCACGAAGTTGTTCCATCGAAGATAGGGGGTTTCATTGTTGATCGCATCTGTATAGTGTCTCCGCTTCCCCGTCGTTCGACATCCACGCTGAAGGTTTCCATTCTTTCCGCATCTCCCTCGCCGCGGTGGACGTAGCGATCTTGCCGAAGGACCTCTATTTCTTTCTGAAGTTGTTGAATCATCGCATTCATTTTGGTATCTTCATTGCGTAGTTCGGCTACTAGTTCGGTTACTTGCTGGGATTGCTCACAACGTAGAGTCGATATTTGTTGTAAAACATAGCTTGACAACTCTTCACGCATTTGATGGACCAGTTCTTCTTGTTTCTTCATCTGCTCCTCTTGCTGGATCTTCATTTGATCTTTCAGCTCTTCTTGTTGATTGAAAATTCTAGTGGCAAGCTCGGCTAATTGTTGTGCTTGGTCTTCTTGCTGGTTTGTCATCCGGTTGGTAAGTTCTTCTTGCTGGCTTGTAATTCGGTTGGTAAGCTCTTCTTGCTGGCTTGTAATTCTAGTGGCAAGCTCCTCTTGTTGGCTTTTTATTTGACCGGATAGCTCGGACATGGCTTCTTGTTGACCCTTTATCTGACTGGACAGCTCGGACATTGCTTTGTGCATAGGATCTTCGAATTCCACCGAGTCAGGGTCAATATTTATACTTAAATAGTACTCACGTAATCTGTTTATTAAAACAGTTTTTCCTCCGATGGTATCCAAATCCAATTCTTCCAATTCTCTTCTGAGCTCAGCCACCAACAGTTCACGTAACTTCTTTCCAGGCATTCTTGCTTCTTCACCCCACACCTGACACCAATTTGAAACACTTGTGAGGACTTTTAACACAATTTATTCACAAATTGTAAGAATACAAGAATTCAGCTGGTTACAAATTACTAACTGTCACTTTTTAATTATAATACTTTATAAAAGCTGAACGAACACACTAACTAACTACCGCGAATGACCCGCTTTATATATCAAAATACTTGACATCTCGATTTTTCTAGAAATAACTATTTACTAAAATCCAAATATTACTAGAATGTTCGCGAATAACTACCAACCTAAAATAATTATAAATCATGTCGAGTTCCTGTCAAAACCTTCTTCCTCATTCACGGACTCTACCCTTCATGGCAAGCAGCCACATCAAAACACATACATTCCTCTCGCGCATCTGTCACAATCATCCGTCACATTCATCCGTCACACATCTGTCACCCGTTACAATATTATCACCGGTAATGGTGAGAGTAAAGAAAGAAGGTAGCAGAAAAACCGAAACAGCGCATGTCAAAGACCTAAAGCCGTGCGCCGGAGAGAGGGAAATCAACAATCAGTAATAGGTAGGAAGGGATATATCCTAACGCCCCACTCTTCGAAATAGATATAAATTCAAGGATTTAACGAAGCCAAAATCAGTCTACCGAGATGTCCGACGTCGACCAGATCATGGAGGAAGTATTAGACATTCCAGTGGTGATGAGCCCGTTGGGAACACCGTCGCCGCCGCGAGCCACGGCATCCGCCAGACCGTTACCCATCACCCCAGGGAAGGAAGCTGAAAGAATCATCCGGAGGTTCAAGGAGCTGTTCGGATCATCGCCAGAGGGCCCAGCGAATAGCACGCCGACAGGACCAACAAGCCAGACTATGTCCACCCCCGAACGACCCGAGGAGCCATGCAGGGAGTCCGACCTCCAGTGCCTCGTCCCCCGCAGCCTGGTGGAGAAAGGGACACGAAAGTACCGGCTGCGATGCAATAACGGGAGGGTGATTAAGATCAAGGTGACGGCCGTAGAAGGGATTACTCGCCTATAATGGTAAGATATACAAAAAAAATGCATGCTATCATTTTTTTTTGCGACGTGAGGGGGGTGTAACGATCCGCGCAGATCGATCAAGCGACGTCGCCCTACCACTCAATCCCACCTAACCGAAGACCGGTAGAGATGGTACGACTGGTGGGAGCGGTGGGGCTCTCCGGCTTAAAAGCGACGAACCGACACAAATCAAGCAGAGTTGTCTGGGGAGCTGACCTGGAACCAACTCTCCTAGAAGCTCGGGTGTTGACCGACCTTCTGCCTTCCTGCGACCGAGAGTGCTGATCTCGGTTGTGCCCTTTACCCCGTCGAAGGTGTTGACTTCGACGACGTCCCCGTTTCCCGCAACCAAGAGTGTTGATCTTGGTGGCAACCTCTCGCCGTCGAAGGTGTTGACTTCGGCGACTTCCCCGTGGCCGGATCCTGAAAACACTCGCCGAGCGAAGTGCTGATTCGCAAGGCGTTGTTAAGGACCGACCGCTAGCCCGTCGATCGGGGGAGTTGACCTCGATCGAGTTCCATTCAATTTCATTTTCATTTTGCCGAAGTGTTTATTTTTGGGATTTACGTTTCTTATTTTTGTTTGTTTGTTTATACAGGGTCAGGCGACCAAAGCGAGCGCTCCTGGGGAGGATCGCAACCGGGCGACGGACGCCGATCGGACGTAGAAGTTTATATTTTATTTTTTTCTTTGTATATATATTTTATAGGAATAAACATTTTTATTTTTTTAATTACGTGGTTATTATTTCCTTGAATCTGGTAGCACGCAAAACACAAGGTTACAATGTAAATGCAAAGTTTATTAGTTTAGGGTATAAAAATTTATGTAATGTAAACAACGTATTAGGTTAAGGATAGTGTAAGTAAAAGTGGGTTGGTTGTCAGATAATAACAAAAAATTGACAGTTGGTTGATTTCAAAAACGAAGTTAAATAATTTTGAAAAAAGGATAATTTAAACAGAATTAAGTTGAACAGAAAAAGTTTTAATGGATATTATAAAAAAGCGAGGCAGTAATAGAAGATTATTAAAATAGATTTGACGTTTGGAGAAGAGATTAAAAGCTGGACATTTTTGAGAAAAATTTGGAGTTATTGTATTAAATAGTTATAGCGTTAAAAAGATCGTATAAAGAAGATAATCAAACCATTTTTAAAATAAATCAATTAAAAAAGAAACAATAATTCAATTTAATAAAATAAAATTGGAGTAATTACTGTTTAACAGTATATTTTTTTGAAAATTTATTTTGATTATTTTCTGACATTGACATTGATTTTGACAGTGTTTATGAAAAGGATGTATGAGTAATATTGTAAACTTCAAATTCAACCTAAAAAATTCTTCTTTTAATTTATTTTTCTTCTTTCAATTTAAATTAATTAAAAAATTAAGCACCCTTTGGCATTTTCAAAAATAAATAACTATTGTTTTATAAACAATTTTACTAATGTTATTCTGACATTGTAACGTACAGTTTAAATTTTAAGAGCCGGTATCGCAGCGATGGAGTCCAAAAAAGTATCACAAAAACCTGACTGTGAAAATATGGCTAGGAAACTATATGTGTAGGAGAAAAAATGCGTTATATTCCAGATTTACAATATATTACACTATTATACACTATTCACAACCGTAATCAAATATATTTTTCTTTGGGCCAGACTCCCGATATACAATCTCAAACTTAATTTTTATTCTAAACATATTTTATTTATATTGCTCGAAACCAAAACATTCAATCCTGTTTCTCTTTAAAATACTACTTTTTATAAAAATATACATTAGACGAGAATCGCTACTGGTTTTGGAAATAAATATAAAATATTAGAAACTACTTTTGAGCATTTTAAATTTGAATTTACATAAGTTTAAACATACCGCCCGCCTCGTCCGTCTAACAGACGACGATTCGTTTTCTTAAACTAGCTATCTAATAATGAAAAAAAATGAATACATTATATACATTCTATATGACTAAACTTAACTCTAACCAAAAAAAGAAAAATCCAAAAGACGCGAGGCCCAATTACAATTACTAATTCTGTACAATATACAATTTATACAATTTATATTTGACAATTAGAAAAGAGCGCCCGCCCGCCATAAAGGGCTCCCATTATTTTGAAGTTCTTAGGGCTGTGTAAGCTGAAACTGCGTCATGGTCAATCGGTAACTTGACAAGTTTGACAAGTGGACGCCGGAGTTGCGTTGAAGCTGTACGGATATCAGCCACCCGAACCAATCCATCAGATCCTGGATAGAGCTTAACTACTCGGCCAAGCAACCATCGGGAGGGGGGTTGTTCATCCTTTATTAGAACCAAATCACCAACGTGTAAGCTGTCAGAAGGCGATAACCATTTATTTCTTTGTTGAAGTTGTTGCACAACTTCTTTGCGCCATCGCATCCAAAAATGATTGCGCATAATCATTAGGTGTTTCCATCGTGAAGAATATGATTTTGACAGATCCGTTTCATCAAAGGGTTCTGGAGGAGTATGAAGAGATGCTCCGATTAGAAAGTGACCTGGCGTAAGGGCAGTGGTATCTTTGGCGTAATTACTTATTGGACATAATGGTCTAGAATTTAAACATGCCTCAATTTGTGCAGCTAAGGTACTGAATTCTTCAAAGGTTAAAGTGGATTGACCTATTACCCGTCTGAGATGATACTTGAAACTTTTTACGGCACCTTCCCATAAACCGACAAAATGTGGAGCTCTTGGAGGTATGAATGACCAAGATGTTCCTTCTCTAGCCAAAGTCGCTGTCAGTTCTTCAATAAAATTGGAGACTGTAGTAAATAATTGCTGGAGTTCTGTCGCAGCACCACGAAAATTAGTTGCATTGTCACTGTAAATCATACGACAATTACCACGACGAGAAGTAAATCTTCGATAAGCTGCCAAAAAAGCTACTGTAGTTAAGTCAGATACAACTTCCATATGCACTGCTCGAGTCACCATACAGACAAAAATAGATACATAACCCTTTGAACTAACATGACCTCGTCCTTTATGGGCTCTGATGGCAAAGGGTCCTGCGTAGTCTAAGCCCGTTATTGCAAATGGACGTTGAGGCGTAATTCGATGAGTTGGAAGAGGAGCCATCTGTTGTTCATTAGTGTGAGATCCAAAGCGTATACACCTAATACACCGTCGATACACGAAGCGTATAAGCCGTTTAGATTGTAAAATCTAATATGATCGATTAAGAAACGATTGCATCAGCTGTGGTCCTCCATGCATCGTACAACGATGTGCTTCTTCAACCAATAGTCTGCAAAAATAACTTTCTTTGGGCAGGATAATCGGATGTTTCTCATTAAAGGGCAACAAAGAATTATGAAGACGACCACCTAGCCTAAGAACCTGATTTTCATCGAAAAATGGGTTAAGCCGTATGAGAGTACTATGTTTTGGAAGAGGATCTTTCTTTTTGAGTAAATGAATTTCTTTAGCAAAATAATGCTTTTGTACCAGACGCCAAAATATCATCTGTGCGATTTGGATTTCTTCCCCAGATAAATTTTGGGATAAGATTTGCACTTTTTGCCATTTCCTTTTCCACCTCAAAATATAGGCCAAAACTGCAACAATTCTAGATAAAGAAGAAAATCGCTGCATATGTACTAAAAGTGGATTGGTTTCTTCTGGTTGGGCAGTATAAGCGACAGACTGCGTTTTTCTTTCTAGTTCTGTCTCAAATAAAGAAACTTCATTATCTGGATCTTGAGTAACGTTAATATTGAGCCAAACTGATCCACGCCACCACAGAGTATAATCCATTAATTGTTGAGCTGACATTCCACGTGAAGCACAGTCAGCTAGGTTTTCCGAAGTAGGTACGTATCCCCACGGAACATCCGAAATTAATTCAATTATTTGAGCGACTCTATTAGCAACAAATGTAGTCCACCTAGATGGGTGGTTATTTAGTCAAGCTAAAACTACTGATGAGTCACACCAACATTTAACTCTAGAAAAGTTAACTGAAAACTCTTTCAAGACAAAATTTAATAATTGAGCTAGAAGAAGAGCTCCACAAAGTTCCAAACGCGGTATACTTAAAGTCTTTACAGGAGCGACTCTAGTCCGACCCATTAGTAGAAATGGTTCCCCAAATGTAGCCTTTACATAGATAACTGCTGCATAAGCTCGATTGGAAGCATCACTAAAACCATGTATCTCCCAAGAGGATTCACTAGTGCCACCTAGCCATCTGGGTATATGGATACCTTGAATGGCAAGTAAATCCTGCCTAATTTCCAGCCTTTTTTGCGACACTTCAGTAGACAGGCCAGTATCCCAATCAGTACCGGAAATCCAAAGATCCTGGAGTAATATTTTTCCGCGGACTATTACTGGTCCTAACCATCCCACTGGGTCAAAGAGTTTTGCCACTTCAGAAAGTATTATTCGCTTGGTTACGATATTAGCGGGTGCTTTCATAGAAACCTTGAAGGATAAATGATCCTTACTTGGACACCAGAGAAGTCCCAAAGTTGATACAGATTCACTTAAGTCTGGTAGTTGAGATTGTGTTAAGCTGTCAGATAACTTCTCCAATAACTTATCATCGTTAGCCGCCCATTTACTTAGAGACATACCAGCCGATTTTAATAAGTCAACTAACTGGTTCCGTAAGGCAAGGGTGAATTCCAAAGTATTGCCACTACCATATATATCGTCAACATAAGATAATTTTCTCAATAAATGTGCTGCGTCAGGAAATCGGGACTCTTCATCGTTTGCTAACTGAAGAAGTGTTCGTATAGCCAAAAATGGTGCTGGAGTCATTCCATATGTAACTGTCAATAGAGTAAATTCCGACAATGTCTTTGTATCATCAGGTCGCCAAAGAATTCTTTGTAGATGAAGGTCCTCCTCCGCCAGAAGTATCTGCCGAAACATTTTAACAATATCACAGACAAATGCATATTTTCCTATGCGCCAACGACAGATCACGCCAGACAAATCTTACTGTAACTTTGGGCCTGAATATAAAATGTCATTTAAAGAAGTTCCTGAGCTACATTTTTGTGAAGCGTTAAAGACAACCCTTAATTTTCCATTTGTACCCAAAACTGAGTGATGAGGTAGGTAGTAAAATGTCGAGTCACTATGTGTTGGGTTTACATACCTCATATGCCCTAAATTCTTATATTCCTGCAAAAATTCAGTATATTTCTTTTTCAATTCCGTTTGCCGAGACAAGCGTTTCTCATTCTTAATTAGACAAGAAAGAGCAATTTCTCTAGAATCAGTAAATAAAACTTTTGTTTTTACTGGCAGTCTGACAATGTATCGACCATCTGAACGTCGCACCGTGGTGTCACGATACAGATTTTCGCAATATGTATCTTCATCTGAAAGAATAGGTTTTAACGGAACACGTTCAACCTCCCAGAATCTTTCCAAAATTGAGGCCAAAGAAGGCTCTAATGATACATGTAGTGTATTGCTATATTTTTCGATATTTTTTCCTCGCCAGCTAACCCTGACAGGATCCAACCAAAATAAGTTTCTTGAGCTACTGGAGTATTTGGTGGACCACGTATAACTCCATCCTTTAAAATCTCCCCATAGACATCTGCACCCAGAATACAGTCAACCGAAGATGGTTTAAAGAAGTGTGGATCTGACAAAGTTAAACCAGACAAATGCGTCCAAGTATTGATCTTTAATATACAACTAGGAATATTTGAGGTCAATTTATTCATGATCAGCATTGGTGTGAAAAGTGAAAATTCAGAATCAATTTTAGACAATATTTTAACATGAGTTTTTAGCCTTACCAACCCAGCTTGAGTGGCACCAACACCTGATATAGAGATATTCACTTTTTGACAAGGCAAAGAAAGTAAATTAGCCGTTTTTTTAGAAATAAAAGACGCTTCCGCTCCTGGGTCTATCAAGGCACGCGCAAGTATTTTGTCACCAGATTGAGACATAAGAATTACCTGAGCAGTAGCTAAGAGAATAGGAGACGCGAAAGATCCATAATAAACTGCTTTACTTGAAGACTCACCATAATTTGCATTCTCAACCCCTTTAAATTCAGATTTATCTACATGTAATTTAACATGATGAAGTTCATCACAAATAAAACATCTAGCCGAAGATGGACAGTCGTCAGCACAATGATCCCGACCTAAACAATTCATGCACAATTTAAGTGGTTCCGTTCGAGCTCGACGTTCCTCAGTAGTACAATTTTTAAAAGATTCACATTCCCTTAACTTATGAGAACCTAAACAAAATTTACAAGACAACTTTATACTAGAATTTGAAACATTAGAACCTTTAGACTTCTTCGTCATATGGACCGACATAGGCTTAGATTTAAAAGTATTTGTTTTATTATTTGATTTAAAATTAAACCCAGAACCTACATTTTTCCGTTCTTTAAAAACAGGAGGAAACGTTAGTACTAGCAAATTGTGCTTGTTCCAATGATCTGACCCTCGACTCTAAAAATGTTCGCAAAGATTCATAAGATGCGAACTCCGTGCAATTTTCTTGGGAAATTTCCCAATCTTCGCGGGTATCACTATCTAATTTTCGCGCTATTAAATGAACAAACCAGATATCGTATTGATCGATAGAACAACCTAGGTCGCTTAATCCTTTGATTGCCTCATCAGCAACATCTAATAAATAATTTATATCAGCAGCACATTTTTTTGAAACATTTTTTAAATTAATCAAAGAGTCCAAATGCGTAGCTAATCGGATACGACTATTATCAAAACGTCTTAACAATTTGTCCCAAGCAACATTAAAATTAGCATTTATAACCTTAATTCCTTTTAAACTGTTCGCGGCCGAACCTTCAACAGAATTTAAAAGATGTTGTAACTTTTCAACCGGTGTTAAATGAGGATCATTTTTAATAATAGAACAAAATAATTCCTTAAAAGTTTCCCAATCCTTCTGCTTTCCACTAAATTTAGGAATATTCAAAACCGGAATACGGCGCATACTAGTCGTAGGTAAACTTTGAGAACCGGTTAATTTTTTTTCCTCGGAAGCCTGTAAATTATCTATTTCACCTTGTAAATAAGACAAATTTAAAATATACTCATTTTCAATATTATCAAAAACATCTTTTTTGTAATAATCAGAGTGTTCATAATCTTCAGAAACCATTAATTTGACATGATTACTGTAAAATTCATTCCAATATCTTTCTAATAGACTAAGACGAGCTTGCAAATAAGAAATATTTATTGTTTTTGGTCCCTTTTTGCTAGTATTTTCACCGAATTTACTAATTAAATTAGCACGACTTATTTGTTTAGCAAAATCCGACATTTTTCACTTAATTGTCCACGAAAATATGTTAAATAAAATGGTTGTTTATTACCTTAGCAGTCTGTTTAGTAACAGTTAATATTACTTGTGTAAAACGGTACCAGAAGTCTCCTGTTACATGCCATATAGCTACTTCACACTTCACAAGTCACTTTGTGTTGGTAGGTTACACAATATAACGAGCAAAAGTCCCGGTAACCCTCAAAAGTCCCCAACACAAACTTCACCGCTCTGCAATAAAATCGCGATTTCCAAAGCGAATTCGGATATTAAAAAAAACTAACCACGCTCTGCTACCAAATTTATGTAACGTACTGTTTAAATTTTAAGAGCCGGTATCGCAGCGATGGAGTCCAAAAAAGTATCACAAAAACCTGACTGTGAAAATATGGCTAGGAAACTATATGTGTAGGAAAAAAATGCGTTATATTCCAGATTTACAATATATTACACTATTATACACTATTCACAACCGTAATCAAATATATTTTTCTTTGGGCCAGACTGCCGATATACAATCTCAAACTTAATTTTTATTCTAAACATATTTTATTTATATTGCTCGAAACCAAAACATTCAATCCTGTTTCTCTTTAAAATACTACTTTTTATAAAAATATACATTAGAAGAGAATCGCTACTGGTTTTGGAAATAAATATAAAATATTAGAAACTACTTTTGAGCATTTTAAATTTGAATTTACATAAGTTTAAACAGACATCTTTTTTTAAAAAAATGTTTTCAAAATAATACCTTTATACCCTTTATATATATATATATATATATTAATATAATTTCGAAGTTTATATATATATATATATATATATATATATATCTGTATATGAAAACAGGAATCGTGGGGTGTGCCGCGATTAATAAAAGAAAACTCTTTATACTTTTTTCCAAGCTTTCGGAAAATTTATTTCCATTTTCAAGGAATGTATACGAGGATTATAAAATTTGTTCTTTACAATGGTAAATATAAATATAATTAAAACTATTATTTTGAAAAAATTTTTTTTAGAAAAAGGTGTCAGAATAACATTAGTAAAATTGTTTGTAAAACAATAGCTATTTATTTTTGAAAATGCCAAAGGGTGCTTAATTTTTTAATTTATTTAAATTGAAAGAAGAAAAATAAATTAAAAGAAGAATTTCTTAGGTTGAATTTGAAGTTTACAATATTACTCATACATCCTTTTCATAAACACTGTCAAAATAAATGTCAATGTCAGAAAATAATCAAAATAAATTTTCAAAAAAATATTATTAAACAGTAATTTAGTAAGATGATTTATTATGTAAGTTGTTCTTTTATATTTGCAGGTAAGTGCAATGGAACAAAACGCATTTGATGTACATTTTTTTGATAATAATATACTTCCGGTTTAACCGGAAATGTCATCAACTTCTTTAATTTAAATGGGACACCCTATATATTTTTACAGATTTTGAAAGAGCTTGTTATTTTGAATTCATACATACTGAGTTTAATGTAAACAAATTTGTAAAAACGAGGAATAACTCACTGTTAGTAGTACAATAGATGTACATTTTATTATTTTAGAATAATGAGAAACAAAATTACTTCAAATGTTCAAAATGCTCGCCGTTTACTTGCTGACAATATGCCATCCTATTAACAAATTCTTGAGTCACTCTTTCCAAGACTTCTCCAAGTATTAGTTCACATTCATCAATAATTCTTTGTCTCAATTCCTGTAAGTTTATTGGTCGTCTAACGTAAACACGTGATATTAGATAACCCCAAAGAAAAAAATCTAACGGGCTAAGATCCGGAGAACGAGCAGGCCACTCTATGAATCCTCTACGTCCATTCCATCGATTTGGAAAATTCGCATCCAGAAAATCCCTAACTCGTCTATCATAGTTGAAATATTTGGTAAAAATTCTAATGCAATGTGCGCCGCTTTCCAAATAACAGCAAGTTCTAGCAATAAAAAAAATATGTCGTCGGGAATTAATTTGAATAATTGCAATAATTGACGACACTTTGCGGTACACTTGTACTTTACAGTACTCTTCAATTTTCCCAATGTTGTTTGAATAAGTGAATCAACATAAACTAAGCTTTTATTCTAGTTTTTGAAGATTGACATTAATTGTACAACTGCTGTTGCCAGCAATATGTATTAATGGAGTTGTTGATGGATTTACAGTATTCTGTAATCGCGGAAGACGTGTGGCTGTGATGTAGCACTTCTACAAAAGTTTTGCCACTTTGGATCATTCTTGCAATATTGTTTTTGTCTTTAATCGATTCTTCTATATACTTTTCTGCAACTGAAGAAATGTTCCATCCACCGTGCTGTTAAGGTCAGCTCTAGCATTGGCCAACAACGTTGAGGATGTCCTCCTGACGCAATGACCTGTATACTTTTCTAGTTGGTCTAGTTTTAAGAACTCAGCTATTTTCTTAGGTGCTCCGCCAACAGTATCTTGTCTGTCTCTTTGAGGCAGACATTTTTCTTGTCTATAACCCACCAAAAGAGCTTTCACGGAGACGTGTCTGGTTAATCTTAGCTACTAGCTGAGTACCCGTATTCTCCACATCACTAACTTCTAAATTATAAATCTCTTCCCTTCGACAACCTCCATCAACTCCAAGTAATGCTATCACTTTGAGTAATAGATATTCCTTATCTGGAGCGTTCCTCATGAAGCTTTCAATTTGTTCCTTTGTCAGCACCTTCGACTGGTTTGGCTGATGGTCTACATTTTGTTTATTCAAAAAAGCTATCAACGTTGGGAAACTTGATATGTTGACATTCTCATTAACTATAATCATTGATTTTAACATTGAGTATTTGGACCATAATCAAGAAGGGTTGAATGTTTTCGACTGAAAATTTAAACTGTTGAAAAGAATATTATTTAAAAAAACTGTTCTTACCACGTCCAAAAAGTAAGCCAACATCACATTTTCATCAGTACTATTTTTCAAATTGTGTTGTTCACGCCAGTTGCAAAACAGCGCATATTCTTTTTCTATTCTTTTCGCAGTCTTAACTGGAATGATTTGCCCTATCGCTTCCGCAGTTTTCTTAGCAATTTCATCTAATTTTAGATCCATGTTCTCCGCAGATATTTCGTGTGTGAAGAAAAATTTAATATGTCTGCATTTATTTACATTGTTACTTGGTAACCGCTGTTCATTTTTTATTTATAAAGCAAATCAACCATGTTAAGCATAAATCAAGTAACATAATTTTTTAACAGCAGTCTACATGACTTTCTAATAAAATGATCAAATATGTCATTTCAGTTTCATATTTTATTGCGTTTAAAACCAAAAGCAGTATGAAAAAAAATATAGTACGATACACGTCCGTGAAGTGAATATTACGGTACTCGATAAAATATTCTTGACTTGGCTCCTTCATCGCCTCGTCCATAAACATCTATCTTGTACCGTAATAAGTCACTTTCCGGACTTGTAATTTCGTCACCAATTGCATAGAATTTTACTTTATGCAACTAGTTACAAAAAGTAAGACGTTTCATAATGTCAATCAGTTTTTAAAAGTTTCACTGTATATGTCAAAATTAGAAAAAACAATGTTTTACGGATAGGAGGGATTTAGATTACTTATTACAAGATCTAATAAGAACTAGGCCTTTTAAAAATGAAAATATGATCAAATTTGGTGCTAGACTTCAATTATTAAAGAGTCAAGTAATTCAAAGAATAAGTAATAATGCACATTTATCAGAAATTGAAAAAATATGTACTATTATTCACTGTGACAAAACCGCTATAAATACTTTTATACCAGGATGTACTGGCTTCCTGAAAAAGAAATAGTAGGTTCCAAATTTAAAACTTTTGATCTTTAATAAAACCTTCTATTGCTGAAAAAAATTATTCTAATTTATATCATTCTAATGTAGATATTAAAACAAGTTTGGTCAATAAACGAATAAAGTTTTAACGTAGAAAGAAGAAAATTGATGGAATAAAAACTTTTCCAATACCTTGTACTCAAAAGCAAATTAAATTTTTTTAGGGTTGTTAGGTTATTATACAAGAATTCATTAAAAACTATGCTAAAATGAAAAAAAAACAATGACTGCTTGTCTTAAGAATGACAATAAATTGGAACATACACAAGAATTTATTGTTTTAATAATATAATATGTAAAGATTTATTAACTTCTGAACCTGTATAAAGCTTATCCCGATTTTAAAAACCGTTTGAGTTAACTACCTATGCTTCGAATTACGCTATTGGTGCCGTTTTATCTCAAGAAGGACACTCTATTTCATATGGTCCCAGAACTTTAAATAGTGCTTAAATTAATTACTCTACCATCGAAGAAGAACTTTTAAATATTGTTTGATGTTGTAAATATTGTATACCTTACTTATTTGGCCACGAATTTGTCATTTTTACCAATCAAAAAAACCTTGCAAGGGTTATTCGCAGACTCTTTATCGCGAATAAAAATTTGATAATGATTTAAATGCTTTAGTAACAGAATCTTTATATGTTGCTTTAGATGATATTGATGATATAATTCAAAGAGAAATTGATAATTTAACTGATACACCGATGTTAGAAATATTGAAATATTGCCTGGTTCGGTCCTGAACACCATAGCTTAAACGTGTTTAAAATCGAGCTCTAGAATATTTTATCAAAATCCATTGCAAATTCGACAAAAAAAGTGTTTTTTTGCGACCAAGTAGTGAATTTATAGTGTCGAATAAACTTGTTATACCTGAACAATGCGGATTTCGAAAGAATTGTTCAACATTGGGTAATTTGGTGGACCTAGAATCAGAAATCCACGAAGCTCTTGCAATTAAACAAGATTGCATCGCTATATTCTTCGACATCAGTAAAGCCTACGAAACAGTATGGAAATATACAATTATTAAATGTCTTTAGGGGTCGATTAGGGGTAATATTCTAAAATATGTAAATAACTTCCTTAAAAATAGACAGTTTCAAGTTCGAGTTGATGGAACATATTCCCAACTACAAACCTAAGAAAACGGGATACCACAAGGCTCTAATCTCAGCACCACATTATTCCTAATTGCAATAATCTCAATAATAGACGAATGTAAACACCCAGTGCAAGCTAGATTATACGCAGATGACCCAGTGATATTTTGTAGAGGAAAAAATATTGCAAGCATACTCGAACTCCTCCAAAATACCATAACAAGTGTAGAAAATTGGTCAAACTTAAATGGACTTCGCTCTAACACCTCAAAAACGAAAGCAGTAGGTCTCAAATTCAAATGTTACTGATGTAAAGGATATCTATCTCTATGGAAGAAAAATCGAATATGTTGAAGAAATCCAGTTTCTAGGAATGATCTTCGATCGTAAACTAACGTGGAAATTACACATACAGTATCTAAAAAAATCCTGCCAACCTGGAATAAATCTACTTAAATCACTTGCTTTTAAGAACTGGGAATCCGAATACTCATGCCTGCTTCACATATACAGAGCTATAATTCGCTCAAAACTGGACTACGGGTCTATTGTCTATAACTCTGCCAAAAAAACACTTCTTAAAACATTAGACACAATACACAATACTGCTATTCGGGTTTCTCTTGGAGCTTATCCTACAAGCCCTATTCAAAGCCTTTACTGTGAATCTGGAGAGCTTCCTCTATCTCTCAGACGGCAATACCAAAGTCTTTCATATTCTGCTACAATTTCTGCAAATTAAAATAAACCCGTAATTCACAAAGTATTTGCTGATCGTTTCTTAACTAAATTTGATTCAACTTCCCGCACAGATCCTCTATTCTATTACCGTGTGAAAGGCTACTTGTATAACCTCAATTTTCAATTTCCAAACACTTATGACTTTTCCTCTATTCTCATCCCGCCACCTTGGACAATACATTTACCTAGACCTGATTTTAGTCTGACGAGCTTCAATAAATCTGAAACTCCAACAACTGTCATAAAACATGAATTCCATCAGATAATAAACTCAAATAGTAGTACATACGAAATTTATACTGATGCTTCAAAAAACGATGAAGGGGTAGGGGCAGCTGTATACTCTAAAGAATTTTCAGCCTCATTTAAATTACCAAGTTCTACCACTATTTTCTCTTCTGAATTTGCAATTTTACAAGCAATTATTCTTATCCATCAGAAAAATAAGCAAAAGAGCATAATAATCAGTGACTCTCAGTTCGCTCAAAGCAATACAACAACTTTATTGCACTCACCCTTTTTTACTTCTCATCAAAATAGAGCTTCAAAGAATCTTGGATAAAAATTTTGATTTGAAATTTTTATGGGTACCTTCACATAAAGGAATAAAAGGCAACGAAATGGTTGACACGCTTGCTAAAAACGCTCCCAGTAATCCTTCATAAATAATATTTAATACTACGATACATACAGACTTAAAAAGTAATTTTAAACAAAAGATTACAAAGAATAATAAAAACTTCGTTTTAACAAAACTTCCAATATTTATTTAAAAAATTGCTTTTTTAACTTTAATGACAGCCGTTTCGCTAGACTTAGCATCGTCAGATTGACATATTGAAGTTACATTTTGTTTGTTTGTAGCTAGGTACCTGATGTTTATTAGGTAGTTATAAGGCTAGACCAAGTATGGAAGTAATAAGACATAACAATATTAAAGCCTAGATGTTATGAGCCCTAAGGGATGTACTTCCCTCTAAGATCAGTATAACTGTGCAATGATATAGAAAAACCAGGAAAAAACTATATCATGCTGATGTTTACAATAACTTAATATATTTGTGTTACAATTACGTCTTATCTATGTATAAAATGAAGACTCAATCAAAGCAAACACTTTAAAAGTGAAGAACTTCCAAGATTTATTTGTTCATTAACAACTTTAAATTGTGGATCTGCTAGATGTCTTTTTATTTCAAGTTCTTCAAGGAAATCTAAATTTTGTTTTTTATTACAAGTGTGTAGTATTTGGATGTCATTGATGTGTAAGAGTGAGGTTGGATGTTCAAGTAGGTGTTTTGCATAATTTGACTTATCTGGTTGTTTTAATCTATGTGCTCTTAAATGTTCGTTAAATCTTAATTCAAAATTTCTTTGTGTTTGACCTATATATACAGCATTACACTTTGGACAATTAATTTTGTAAACAACAGATTTTTTTAATTTAGGTAATTTTGTTTTTACATTTAACAATTTTGTACCAATATTATTTTGTGTTTTAAATGATATTAATGCTGATGTTGCCGAATATATTATTTTTGAAATTTTATTGGAAATACTTCCACAATATGTCATATTTTTACAACTTTTAATTTCTTTAGTTTGTTTAGGAAATATTAGGTTTAGTGACACTTTCTGTTCTTTCTTATTAATTAATATATTTATCAAATGAATTGGGTAGCCATTAGATGTAGCTATTTTTTTTATGATATCAATTTCTTTATCAAAGTTAATTTTGTTCATTGGAATTGAAAATGCCCTATGTGTCATAGAATTATAAGCTGCTAATTTATGTGTTATAGGATGATTTGAATTATACGGTATGGTTACATCTGTTTGTGTTGGTTTTCTGTATATTGAATAATTTAGTAAATTATTAACTTTTTCAATTTTGAAATCTAGAAAATTTATTGAATTATTTTCTTCAACTTCTAAGGTAAAATTAATTTTAGGATGCAAGGTATTAATATAATTAAAAAATATATCTAACTGTCATTCGCTACCTACAAATCCTACTAACACATCATCAACATATCTATACCAAAATACAATATTGTTTTTATAACTAGAATTAAAGATTATGTTTTCTAAATTATCCATAAAAATATTTGCTAAAATTGGAGAAATGGGACTTCCCATTGGAAGACCCTCATTTTGAATATATACTTTGTTATCAAAAGTAAAATAATTTTGACTAATGCATACATTAAATAAGTCAATTATATCTGATATTATTCCTGGATGGATATTTCTTTCATCTAATAGCTTTTTAACTAGAACTATACATTCTTTAGGAGGTATTTTAGAGAACATATTAGTTACATCAAATGAAACTAACTTAGTGTTATTTTGTAATTTACATTTATCTAATTTTTTTATCAAATCTAATGACTTTGGTACTGAATATTTAGATGTGTAACCATAATTATTTAGAATAGTATTTAATTTTTTATCTACCTTAGTATTAGGAGTGTTAACATACGAAACTACTGGTCTAATCGGTTTTGACTCTTTATGTAATTTTCTTGGATAATGAATTATTCAATGAATACTTTCCAGTCTGAATCACTGAATCCAAGTGTTGATTTCCCTCCCTCGAAAATTCTAATTTTGCGGAAAATGTTTTACGTAAATATCTGAATATTCTCTTCACTGCACTAAAATGAACTTTTCCAGGATTGTTGTTGAATCTACTCAGAAAATTCACAGCAAAAGGAATATCCGGGCGCGTGCCCTGGTACAAGTACAAAATACTTCCTATTGCTTCCTGGTATGGAATATCTTTCATAGTTTCTTTTTCTTCCACTGTATTTGCTCCCATATCTCTCGTGAGTCTTTGATGCGGATCAAAAGGTGTGATTACTGGATTGCATTTCTCCATATTGAATTTCCTCAATATTTCCTCCGTATAAAGTTGTTGATCCAACCAAATTTTACCTTCTCGTCGATCTCTGGTGATTCTTATTCCCAAACAGTAGTGAGCATCATTCAAATCTTTCATTTTAAATCGCATTTTCAACTGAGATTTGATATATTCCTTCTTTGCGGCATCATTGGAAAAAATCAGTAGATCATCCACGTATATGGCTACAAATAACATTTTCCCATCAGAAGTATCGAAATAAATTGCTGGATCATTTTTTGAACGTGACACACCTATTTCTTTCAAAACTTTGTCAAGTTTAATGTTCCAGGACCTACTAGCCTGCTTCAAACCATAAATTGCCTTTTGAAGTGTGTAGACCCTCCTGTCATCATTTTCGGAAATGAACGCTTCAGGTTGTGTCATGTAAATTTCCTCATGTAAATCTCCATTGAGGAATGCAGTGACAACAATCTGATCGATGGCTAGGTCATGTTTTGCAGCTAATGCGAAGAGAAATCTCAGTGATTCGTAACGGACCACGGGAGCGTAGGTTTCTTCATAGTCAATACCTTTTTTCTGAGAATAGCCCTTCACTACTAGCCGAGCTTTATATCTTTCAACGTTACCTTCGGAGTTTCGTTTTGTTTTGAACACCCATTTGCAACCTATGGGTTTTTTGTTCACAGGTAAATCCACAAGAATCCAAATTTTTGTTTTCTTGCTGAGACTCCAATTCGTTTTGCATTGCTTTTTTCCAAAGTTCAGAGTCTGGACGATTTAAGGCTTCCTCAACTGTTACGGGATCTGGTAGATTTTCCGGTGTACGAGCACAGTAAGTCACAAAATCTTCCCATTTTCTGTTTGGTTTCATTACCCTTTGAGAACGGCGAATCGTTTCGTCTGAATTAGTGGCTTGTTCGTTCTCATGTTGGATAGGTGAGTTTTCAGGAATGCCGTTTTCAGAGTACTCATTTTCAGTCCTTACGGACACATTTTCAGTCTCTTCTTCTTCAGTCTCTCCTTCCATGTTATTCTCCTCTGGAGTTTCAGTCCAAGTAAACAAGGGACAAAACTGATCATTTCTTTCTGCAACTTTTGCCATTTCAGATCCTTTTGTTTCATTTTCGATGAAAATAACATCTCTGGATATTTGTATTTTCTTGCTTTCTGGGTTATACAGACGAAAGCCTTTACTTTCCTCACTATAACCAACGAAAATACATTTTTCTGACTTTGAATCCCATTTACGTCGTTTCTGTTTCGGATTGCAGTGCATCCAAATATTCGTAAATGTTTCAAATCAGGTTTCTGTCCAGACCAGCATTCTTCTGTTGTGATATTCGGCAGAACTGAAGTTGGAGAACGATTCATGAGGTAAACCGCTGTGGATACTGCCTCTCTTGACGTACTTTATTATATAATACAAAAAACAAATATATCATAGCAACAACATGAACATAGGTATATAGTGTGATATCAAGTTTTCCACTCTAACAAATTTAATAGTTCCATATAATTCTGGACATTGAGGATTTTTATTTACTAGGTATTTTTTATCATTGTCATTTAATAGATAATTTGAATCGTTTACATGTTCCCTTATTTGCTTAGAAAATTTTTTAGTGGGATCGTTCTTTAGCATTTTGACATTACTTGACATTATGAAATCATTCACTTTAGATTTATAATCTTCTTTTTTTAAAATTACTGTTGAGTTACCTTTATCTGATTTTGTAATGATTAGGTTATTTTGATCTACTTTATTTTTGATTGATTTTAAAGCTAAAATGTCATTTTTAATAATTTGACTTTGACTTTTAAATTTATCTGGTTTAATGTCACTAATAAGATTTGCTATTTGCGTTTTTTCATAAATAAAATTATTTGAATTAGTTCTCAAAGCTATTTCAGAATCTGTGGCTAAAATTTCTTTTATATTATTAGTAAATTTAGGTGGTATGCAATATTTTAAACCCTTATCTAAAAATTTATTTTCATTATTAGAAAAAATGGTGCCTGATTTACAAACCGAGGAGCAAAATGTATTGGTACATGAGAATTTACTGTGTTATTATGTTGTGTAAATTGTGTGTTGGTGTGTTGTGAATTCATTAATTTTTCTAATTTACCTATCTGTTTTTTATATTTATCGTGTTTCAAAATATTGACCTGTTCTCTAATTTTGTCATCTAAGCAGTCAAATTCTACTGAATGCATTGAAAAAGTTAATTCTGAATGAACAGTTTTAATGTAAATGTCTAGAGCATCTCTTATTTTAAACCACTTTCTACTTTCCTCTTTTATCCACATTTTTTCTGCTTTTTTAACTACTTTTTGTGCTTCTTTTGATTGTGTTTTACATTTTATGTTTACATAATTGGGTATTAAATTTTTCTTCAGACATTCTTGGTTAAACCAGATGTTTTGGGATGCCTTACACCTTTTCTCTTGTAACTTCTTATATAATCGGGTTAATTCTTCTCTCGAAGATGATTTAATAAAATTGATTGTACTAATTTAATGACTGCTTAGATGACAAAATTAGAGAACAGGTCAGTATTTTGAAACACGATAAATATAAAAAACAGATAGGTAAATTAGAAAAATTAATGAATTCACAACACACCAACACACAATTTACACAACATAATTGTAAAGTAATCTGTTCATATCATGTCAGCCATGTTTGTCAATGTCACATAAGAAATCATTTTTTATGTTAGTTTAATGTACCAATGTACAAACATAGAATAAATATTTGATTTACCCAGTAGTATTCTTTACATGGTGTCAGAAGTGAACTGATTTGTTATAATTATCAAGTCGAGTTAGAGAAATACGGATATGGAATCAATTTTTCGACCACCGAAACCTCTCACGTTCGAAGGGAATTTAGCTGAAAACTGGATCTTATGGAAGCAGCAGTTCAATTTGTTCATGAAAGCTTCGGGAAAAGATAATGGAGATGTTAAGGTTGCAATTTTCCTAAGTGCCGTTGGTGAAGAGGGCCTAAAAGTTTTCAGTTCACTGAAGCTAAATAGTGAAACAATCACACTGGTGTAGTTAGTCAAAGAATTTGAGAATTACTGTAAACCAAGAGCAAATATTGTTTATGAAAGATTCGTGTTCAGGAATATAACACAGAAAGAAGGGCAAGTATTCGATAGTTCGATCTTACCGAACTGAAAAATTCCATTCCTAAGTGTGCATTTGGGGATCAGGAATCAAGCATAATCAGAGATCAAATTATATTTGGAATACGAGATTCGAATGTAAAAGAAGTTCTTCTGCGAGATGGAAATATTACCCTGGAAAAAGTTTCGGAATATTGTCGAGCAGTAGAAGCCAGTAAGCAACAGATAGAAGAATTTAAACGTGAAGCAAGTAGTGTCAATGTCAACGTAGTAAAAAGGAAATCTATCAAAAGAGACGTCATAGACGATTGCCATTTTTGTGGTTATTCACATAGAATTAGGAATTGTCCAGCGTTTGGTAAAGAATGCGGGTTGTGTAAGAAGAAGGGCCATTTTGTCAAGAAATGTTCAGAATATTTGAAAAACAAAAAGAATATTCATGAAGTTCAGGAAGATGAGGCCGAGTCTGACGATCCTGATTGCAGGGATGATCCTAATGAACATAATTCTGTTGAGTTATATGTGAGTGAAGTCAAGAAGACACAACTTGAACGTCAACAGGTATGGTATGAAGATATTATCGTCAATGGATTGAAAATCAAAATAGATAGTGGTGCAGAAATAAATTGTTTACCTTTAAATATTTTTTCTAAATTACAAGATGTAAGTATCCAACCAACAAATATCATGATTTTAGGATTTGGAAACAAAAATTCGAAAATCAAACCTTTAGGTATCACCAAATTGAATTGTATTATAAAAAAGGTTAGGAAAATTGTTGACTTTCTAGTAGTTGATGTAGATTCTGAACCAATTCTAGGGTTAAGTGACTGTGTGAATTTTGGACTCATTAAAAGAGTAGATATTCAAATCATTCATTGTCATCACTTAATTATCATTATTGATTCAAAAGGTTTACTGAATATTGATTCAACTCAGAACATGGTCTAGGTTCTTGTCTCTTACAAAACGGACAACCTGTTGCATTTGCGTCTAGGAGTCTGACAGATTGTGAAAAACGATACGCCCAGATTAAAAAAGAAATGCTCAGCATAAAATTTGCCTGTGAGAAATTTCATTTTTATATATATGGACATGAAGTGACGGTTCATACAGATCATAAACCTCTCGAATCCATTTAAAAAAAATATCAATCAACTCACTTGTAGACTTCAAAATTTACGAATGAAAACTTTGAGATATTCTCTCAATGTGAAATATTTGAAAGGTTCTCTAATGTATATTGCCGATTTTTTATCTAGAGCTCCTTTGCCAGAAACTGGTCAATGCGAAATAGATGATGAAGACAAAATTGTACACTTGGCATCAAAATATATACCTATGTCAGACGAACGAAAATTAGAGTTCCAATCAGAATTGCAAAAAGATACCATATTAAGAAAAGTGTTTGAATTCACCGAAAAAGGTTGGCCACCTAAAAAATTAGATAGTGAGCTAGAGAATTTCAGAAAAATTAGTCATGATATTTCCATAGGAGAAAATTTACTTTTTCTAAATGACAAATTGATTGTCCCTTCTTCACTAAGACAGAAAATTTTGTCTTTACTTCATGAAAATCATTTTGGAGAAAATAAAACGAAAGCTAGGGCAAGAAGTTTTTTTTATTGGCCTAAAATGTCAAGTGATATCGCTTTATTGGTGAAAAATTGTAAAATATGTGATAGATGCCTACAGTAAATGGCTCGAAATTCGTAAGTTGAGGACCAAACAAGCCATTGATATAATATCAGCATTGAAAGATATTTTTAGTTCACAGGGTATTCCAGACGTTTTCTGTTCTGATAACATGCCGTTCAGTAGTATAGAATTTCTAGAATTTGCAAGTGAGTGGCAATTCAGAACAATAACTTCAAGTCCTAAATATTCGCAATCAAATGGTTTGGCTGAAAAAGCTGTTGGAATAGCCAAATCAATTATGAGAAAAAGCAAAGACCTTTATGCTGGTTTGCTAGAATATAGAAATTCACCAATTATATCAATAGGTCTTTCACCTAGCCAACTTCTCAATAATCGAAGATTAGATACGAGACAAGTTACCAGTCCATTCGGGATTATTGAAACAGGAAGAGACAAATAGCGAGGAAGTCAGGAGAAAACTGATAAAAAGTCAGCAAGTTCAGAAATATCATTATGACAAGAAAGGAGTTAGGAATTTGCCGGAAGTAAAAGAAGGTGATAAAATCGCCATCAGAAAAGATGGGATATGGGAGCCCGGCACTGTTATAAGTGAACATCAAAGTCCAAGGTCATACATTGTAGAGGATGATTCAGGAACAATGCTGAGAAGAAACAGAAAATTTTTGAAACCCTCACCTTCCTCTTCAACTGAACCATCTGATGATAGCAATGAGGGTTCCGAAAGATCTGAAGGAAGGGTATCTAGAACAACTAGAAGGCCTGTTAGATTTGATGACTATGTTCTGAGTTGAATCAATATTCAGTACAGTTGGTGTAATATAAATCTCAACCCACGTGACAAATGTCTAAAAAAATTACGTGAAATTATACCAACCCAAAATATTTCGATAAATTTCGTCTGTAGGTCGGTTCGCTTGTATAACCATTAATTTGAGTGCACTGGAGCTAAAGTAACTAGTCATATTTTAATATATTCACGTAGAAATTATATTTTAAGATTTGTATTGATGTATATTTAAGAAAATAAATCATAATTCGGCTAATTTCATTAATATAAGTGGATTATCAATAGTTTCTGTCAAACATTTTTGAATCGAAAGCAGTTTAGGTACAATGCGAAAAAACGTAACATTTTGACATAAATTGGTAAAACTTCTTTTACATTTACGACGTTGTCACCATTTTGTTTATTTGTCAAGCGAAATTAATTTTAATTATTTATTAGTAAAATCTGTTCTTTTTAGAACAAAATTTTGTGATTTAATTTCAGTGTGTCGCATAAGAAGTTAAATAGTCGTTGCAAAGAGCTAGTAGCTTCTTTAATTCAATATTTTACACTAGAACGCGATAATAATGATCCAATTCTACCCTTGACTGCAGTTAGAGAGGTAGATATTATGAATATATTGTAGATTATGTATTTTTTATTTGTTTATGTAGGTATTTATATTTATATTTATGTAATGTTAATATTTTTTGTTTTCTTCAAAATTGTATTTTTGTACGTACAATATATACAATCCACTTCTGCAAATTTTATTTCCGGTTTAAAAATAATTCATATATTCAGACATTTTGTTGTTATTGGCAACAATGTATGACGTGACTTTTTTAGACATTTGTCACGTAGGTTGAGATTTATATTACACCAACTATAAACCTTTTGAATCAATAATGATAATTAAGTGATGACAATGAATGATTTGAATAATTTGCTTTTATGAGCGTCTTGTTTTTTAATTGTATTTTTTATTGTTTTCGTTTCGACATTTTCATTTGTGAAAAGATGTAAAGTAATCTGTTCATATCATGTCAGCCATGTTTGTCAATGTCACATAAGAAATCATTTATGTTAGTTTAATGTACCAATGTACAAACATAGAGTAAATATTTGATTTACCCAGTAGTATTCTTTACAATAATAACACAGTAAATTCTCATGTACCAATACATTTTGCTCCTCGGTTTGTAAATCTATCAGGCACCATTTTTTCTAATAATGAAAATAAATTTTTAGATAAGGGTTTAAAATATTGCATACCACCTAAATTTACTAATAATATAATAGTATATTAAACAACGCATTTCATATGGAATTCTGTTATGACACGAGTTCAAGTTTAAAAAACGAATCGCGAAGCGATGAGTTTTTTAAAGAACGAGTGTCACAACAGCCATATGAAATGAGTTGTTTAAAATATTTTTTATATTTTGTCATTTTATCATTTTTTAAATTAATTTATTATTTTTATGTAATTACGAAAAATTTTATTTTAAAAAGTATGTCGGTAGCACTGTGTAATTTATAACATTTGACAGTTTTGACATTTAAATTATGAAATGTTAATGTTTTTAAATATTTTAAAATGACTAATACACCAATAATAATATATTGTATAAGTAAAAGATGATATTCATATTCACAAATACTTTTTGAAAGAACAATATAAAATTAATAAATTGCTATTAACCCACAAATGTCATTGTCAATAGTCTTGTCATTAGATACTTCAATCATGTCGCCAACCATTTAAAACAAAAATTTGCGTACGTAAAAGTTACATTCCGATACGCAAATGCGTTTTATAATGAAGATTTTTATAAGTGCAAAATATAAAATAGTATATTAAACAACGCATTTCATATGGAATTCTGTTATGACACGAGTTCAAGTTTAAAAAACGAGTGTCACAACAGCCATATGGAATAAGTTGTTTATAATATTTTTTATATTTTGCTATTTTATCATTTTTTAAATTAATTTATTATTTTTACGTAATACCGAAAATTTTGATTTTAAAAAGTATGTCGGTAGCACTGTGTTATTTATAACATTTGACAGTTTTGACATTTAAATTATGAAATGTTAATGTTTTAAAATATTTTAAAATTACTAATACACCAATAATAATAATTATATAAGTAAAAAATCATATTTATATTCACAAATACTTTCTTAAAGAACAATATAAAATTAATAAATTGCTATTAGCCACAAATGTCATTGTCAATAGTCTTGTCATTTGATACTTCACTCATGTCGCCAACCATTTAAAACAAAAATTTGCGTGCGCAAAAGTTACATTACGATACGCAAATGCGTTTTATAATGAAGATTTTTATAAGTGCAAAATATAAAAAAGAAATTTTAGCCACAGATTCTGAAATAGCTTTGAGAACTAATTCAAATAATTTTATTTATGAAAAAACGCAAATAGCAAATCTTATTAGTGACATTAAACAAGATAAATTTAAAAGTCAAAGTCAAATTATTAAAAATGACATTTTAGCTTTAAAATCAATCAAAAATAAAGTAGATCAAAATAACCTAATCATTACAAAATCAGATAAAGGTAACTCAACAGTAATTTTAAAAAAAGAAGATTATAAATCTAAAGTGAATGATTTCATAATGTCAAGTAATGTCAAAATGCTAAAGAACGATCCCACTAAAAAATTTTCTAAGCAAATAAGGGAACATGTAAACGATTCAAATTATCTATTAAATGACAATGATAAAAAATACCTAGTAAATAAAAATCCTCAATGTCCAGAATTATATGGAACTATTAAATTTGTTAGAGTGGAAAACTTGATATCACACTATATACCTATGTTCATGTTGTTGCTATGATATATTTGTTTTCTATTATATAATAAAGTACGTCAAGAGAGGCAGTATCCACAGCGGTTTACCTCATGAATCGTTCTCCAACTTCAGTTCTGCCGAATATCACAACAGAAGAATGCTGGTCTGGACAGAAACCTGATTTGAAACATTTACGAATATTTGGATGCACTGCAATCCGAAACAGAAACGACGTAAATGGGATTCAAAGTCAGAAAAATGTATTTTCGTTGGTTATAGTGAGGAAAGTAAAGGCTTTCGTCTGTATAACCCAGAAAGCAAGAAAATACAAATATCCAGAGATGTTATTTTCATCGAAAATGAAACAAAAGGATCTGAAATGGCAAAAGTTGCAGAAAGAAATGATCAGTTTTGTCCCTTGTTTACTTGGACTGAAACTCCAGAGGAGAATAACATGGAAGGAGAGACTGAAGAAGAAGAGACTGAAAATGTGTCCGTAAGGACTGAAAATGAGTACTCTGAAAACGGCATTCCTGAAAACTCACCTATCCAACATGAGAACGAACAAGCCACTAATTCAGACGAAACGATTCGCCGTTCTCAAAGGGTAATGAAACCAAACAGAAAATGGGAAGATTTTGTGACTTACTGTGCTCGTACACCGGAAAATCTACCAGATCCCGTAACAGTTGAGGAAGCCTTAAATCGTCCAGACTCTGAACTTTGGAAAAAAGCAATGCAAAACGAATTGGAGTCTCACCAAGAAAACAAAACTTGGATTCTTGTGGATTTACCTGTGAACAAAAAACCCATAGGTTGCAAATGGGTGTTCAAAACAAAACGAAACTCCGAAGGTAACGTTGAAAGATATAAAGCTCGGCTAGTAGTGAAGGGCTATTCTCAGAAAAAAGGTATTGACTATGAAGAAACCTACGCTCCCGTGGTCCGTTACGAATCACTGAGATTTCTCTTCGCATTAGCTGCAAAACATGACCTAGCCATCGATCAGATGGATGTTGTCACTGCATTCCTCAATGGAGATTTACATGAGGAAATTTACATGACACAACCTGAAGCGTTCATTTCCGAAAATGATGACAGGAGGGTCTACAAACTTCAAAAGGCAATTTATGGTTTGAAGCAGGCTAGTAGGTCCTGGAACATTAAACTTGACATAGTTTTAAAAGAAATAGGAGATAGGAATTATATGGAACTATTAAATTACATAAAGAGTCAAAACCGATTAGACCAGTAGTTTCGTATGTTAACACTCCTAATACTAAGGTAGATAAAAAATTAAATACTATTCTAAATAATTATGGTTACACATCTAAATATTCAGTACCAAAGTCATTAGATTTGATAAAAAAATTAGATAAATGTAAATTACAAAATAACACTAAGTTAGTTTCATTTGATGTAACTAATATGTTCTCTAAAATACCTCCTAAAGAATGTATAGTTCTAGTTAAAAAGCTATTAGATGAAGGAAATATCCATCCAGGAAAAATATCAGATATAATTGACTTATTTAATGTATGCATTAGTCAAAATTATTTTACTTTTGATAACAAAGTATATATTCAAAATGAAGGTCTTCCAATGGGAAGTCCCATTTCTCCAATTTTAGCAAATATTTTTATGGATAATTTAGAAAACATAATCTTTAATTCTAGTTATAAAAACAATATTGTATTTTGGTATAGATATGTTGATGATGTGTTAGCAGGATTTGTAGGTAGCGAACGACAGTTAGATATATTTTTTAATTATATTAATACCTTGCATCCTAAAATTAATTTTACTTCAGAAGTTGAAGAAAATAATTCAATTAATTTTCTAGATTTAAAAATTGAAAAAGTTAATAATTTACTAAATTATTCAATATACAGAAAACCAACACAAACAGATGTAACCATACCGTATAATTCAAATCATCCTATAACACATAAATTAGCAGCTTATAATTCTATGACACATAGGGCATTTTCAATTCCAATGAACAAAATTAACTTTGATAAAGAAATTGATAGCATAAAAAAAATAGCTACATCTAATGGCTACCCAATTCATTTGATAAATACATTAATTAATAATAAAGAACAGAAAGTGTCACTAAACCTAATATTTCCTAAACAAACTACAGAAAGTAAGTTATAAAAATATTACATATTGTGGAAGTATTTCCAATAAAATTTCAAAAATAATATATTCGGCAACATCAGCATTAATATCATTTAAAACACAAAATAATATTGGTACAAAACTGTTAAATGTAAAAACAAAATTACCTAAATTAAAAAAATCTGGTGTTTACAAAATTAATTGTCCAAAGTGTAATGCTGTATATATAGGTCAAAGACAAAGAGATTGAGACATCGTATTGAGACAAGAGGATGATATTTACGTAGAAAGTGACGGATAATCAAAAAAACATGCAGAAACAATTATTACGACAGTGGCGTAAATTCTAGGGGGATAAAAGAAAGTATCCATCCCTACCGCACGCCTCTGGTAATCGAGAAAAAATATCTTTTGCCACTGTTTAAAGTAACCTAATATGTATAAACTCTTTGTCAAGTATGAACAGAAAATATTTGAAGGTGTCAAAAATATGGGATACAATCATGATACAGCATGATATAGTTTTCTCCTGGTTTTTCTATATCATTGCACAGTTATACTGATCTTAGAGGGAAGTACATCCCTTAGGGCTCATAACATCTAGGCTTTAATATTGTTATGTCTTATTACTTCCATACTTGGTCTAGCCTTATAACTACCTAATAAACATCAGGTACCTAGCTACAAACAAACAAAATGTAACTTCAATATGTCAATCTGACGATGCTAAGTCTAGCGAAACGGCTGTCATTAAAGTTAAAAAAGCAATTTTTTAAATAAATACTGGAAGTTTTGTTAAAACGAAGTTTTTTATTATTCTTAATAAGATGAACTTCCAAAAAGTAAGGGTTAGTACAATCAATTTAAAAGATTACAAGTATTTGGAAATACGAATAGAAGAGCGCTCCTAGCAAACTACTAGAAGTAAATCAAAATGGTCAACCATGGAAATTAAAATAAAAAAAAAGAAGAGAACAAGTGATAGTGACAAGTTTGCGCATTGGACATACGAAACTAACGCATTAATACTTAAGAGTCAATGCATGAAATTTTGGGCGGGAAGCTAAAGGACAGCATATCGATGCGAGCAAGACAACCTACGAGTAAAACTCTATTCATAAAAAACGCTTGTACACACCAAGTCAAAAGTATGTGTAGGTATGAGAAATTCATAATTCATAATAGTTGCATTATGTAGTCAGTCAGTTGTATAGCGAAGCTTTCTGTTGTGTATACTTAACGTAATACCTTTGTGCGACTATTGTTAGTACAACAGAATTAATTTAGCGGACCACATACAACTCGGTTATGAACGTCACTCACAGCGTATATCTATTCAGCTGACTAGCTCCAACTAGATGCCGATACGGATTTCGCTATTACTGTAGTGAAACACAAAGTAAGAGAATATGAAATGTTATCAAAAAAAAAAAATAAAGAGTTCATAAAATTTTATATATCGTAGGTAATTGATCTATCCAAGTTTGTAAGATTGTCGTTTGCATTAGTATGGTTAAAAAATGATTGTAGATAATTACGATTTGAACACAACACAGGTATAAAAAAAGAACCTTTTTTAGGCAGAAAGCCATTTATTTATGGTAATCCGTATCCGATTTCAGTATTTATCTTTTACTTTGGTCACATATTTTTTATTTTATTTTCTAGGTCTGTATTTCACGACATTTGAATGAAATAATATAAAAACAAGTAAGATTATAACAAATTTCAATAAAAAAATTAAAAAAAAAATTATAATATTAGGCCTTCGGCTCGTTTGGTATTCCGGTTAATGCTCGTGTATTAATAACCATTACATGAGAGTTGCATTGGTACACTGTTTTTTCTACAAATACACTACTTCAATTTAACATTGTTTTATTTTTTTAAAATTTTTGTTACATTTTTTGTAAACAATAGCAAATAAAATATGAAAGAAATAATCAAGTAATCACTAAATTTCAGATGGTGTACATGAAAAACCATCGTAGCTAGACATCTTTTTTAAAAATAAGTACCTTGATTACTGCAAAAGATCCAAACTGACGCACACAAATCTCTAAGAAACCTTTAAACTTTCTACACAAAATATTGGGTCCGTCTACTAGATATTACAAAATGTAGGCTTTAGAGGTCAATTTTTCAGCTCCATAATGAATACCAGTATTATAATGAGTATCATTATGAAACTGAAAATTAGCATTTAATTACCAGCTTATAGTATGAATAAAAAAATATATATATAGTCAGATTCAGATAGGGTTCTGAACGTTAAATAATAGTATATTAAACAACGCATTTCTTATGAAATTCTGTTATGACACGAGTTCAAGTTCAAGTGCCATCATATTATGGAACACCCTGTAAGATTTTAACTAATTTTAAAATGTGGAGTTTAAAGTTGCCTACAATTTTTGTCAATAACTTTTTTTGTATTTTTTCCTATAACAGATCTATTGAGCTTCCTCAAACTAATCAATCACCCTGTATATATACATAAATACACCCTATATAACCAATATTTGTATTTGTTTACTTTTCTTTAATAATATATAAACAAGTTTAAAATATTTGTCCAAATGTCTTAATAATATATAAAAAATGTCCACAAATTTAAAAATTTTACTATTTAAAAACGCCAACAAACAATAACAATAGAACTGCAATCTTACAATCAAACATTAGGAATAAAGCTTGCATCCCCTAAGCAATACACCCATCGGTTGGCCAAATAAATTATTAACGTATATTCGTCTATAATAGTTTATTTTTCCAGCTGGTCCGCTAATTCTTACAATTCAAGGGTTCACGCATATCCGCACATTAAAACACTTAAGATTTGCGGAGTGTACAGGAATTAATCTGTATGAGGGCGCTTTTATCAGTAGTTTAAAAATTTGAATTTGATCTCTTCTTTGGTACCGTTTTTCTCCGTTAAGAGAAGACATATTTGGATAAAATTTTAAGGGCATATTACTGACAGCTAGTTGCAGAAGCTATGCATGTTTAATCTTAACTTTTTTTTTAATTAATAGAAATTAATTACCATTCGTAATCAATATCAACAATATTTAAAATTTAAATATGCATAGCTTATGCGCTATTATCGTGAACCACATACGTCCTGAAAATTTGGGAAATTTTCATGCAATATTAACAAAGAAAAAGGGGTTTTTTGAAAAAAAGACAATTTTTCATAGATTTGTCCAATTAGTTTACTTTATTTTGAGGTCTATTTGTGCAAGTTCACGTATATTTACTTATTGCTATTAATTATCAGTTTTAAATATATAAACATTTTATTAGCTGATATTTGATAAAATGTTTAAATGGTGCAAGCGCTAATGCAGCATTGGCTCTTAATGAAGAGAACAAACAAACCCACCTGTGAAATGTGCAACTCTGACTTGTCAGTAAAACATTTTTTGATTGACTGTGTTAAATATAAAAATGAACGAAAGAATTATTGCATACCGAACTCTCTTAAAAGTGCCCTCGATGAGAACAGTGATTCCCCAAAACTTTTCAATTTCCTTAAAAGCGTTAAACTACTAAATAAAATTTAATAATAGTATATTAAACAACGCATTTCATATGGAATTCTGTTATGACACGAGTTCAAGTTTAAAAAACGAATCGCGAAGCGATGAGTTTTTTAAAGAACGAGTGTCACAACAGCCATATGAAATAAGTTGTTTATAAAATTTTTTATATTTTGTCCTTTGTACCATTTTTTAAATTAATTTTTTACTTTTATGTAATTACGAAAATTTTTATTTTAAAAAGTATGTCGGCAGCACTGTGTAATTTATAAAATTTGACAATTGTGACATTTAAATTATCAAATGTTAATGTTTTAAAATATTTTAAAATGAATAATATACCATTAATAATATATTATATAACTAAAAGATGATATTGATATTCACAAATACTTTTTTAAAGAACAACATAAAATTAATAAATTGCTATTAGCCACAAATGTCATTGTCAATAGTCTTGCCTTTAGATACTTCACTCATGTCGCCAACCATTTAAAACAAAAATTTGCGTGCGTAAAAGTTACATTACGATACGCAAATGCGTTTTATAATGAAGATTTTTATAAGTGCAAAATATAAAAATTATATTTTAACATTTAAGTCTATATTATGTGAAAACTACTATATCAAACATATTGTAACGCTAATAACCCAAGAGGTTGATGCGTCTCTTAAATTAAAAAAAATTAAAAAAATAAACATTGCCTGATTTAGATTATATTTCATGTGTCGACTCGTAAATAGAATAGGAATATTTACATTTTAATAACCGGTCGCAATGGGAGTTATGTAGTTGGAATCCATTTTATTTTTTTGTATATTCTTTTTACTTTTAGTTTTTGTATTTTTAATAATTTAAAACAGATCAAAGAATAATTTACAAGTTTTTTTGGTAATTTAGATAATGTTTTAATATTTAAACAAAGAGAATTGTTAAGATTAGGATTATTATATATATTCATATTGTACCTAATACTTTTTAAAATTAATTTTTATTGTTTTTAAAAAATATAATTCGGTGTCGCATTTATCATATATAGGATAATTCTTTCGCAGTGTGTTGACCACACAACATTGATTTATGTTTATTGAATTTGAAAATGATTTTTTAAAACTAACTAATCTTTATAATCTTAAACTTAATAATGAACCAAACAATGAATATTCTGATAATCAATGAATCAACAATAATAATTATGATAATGAATTGATTATTTTACAAAGCAATATTTTACTATTTATACTAATTCCTAATCTTGTTTACAAACAACTAAATTAATAAAAACAATGAAAAATATTGTAAACAGAGACTATCTTATTGTGTGTGGCAGAGTGCACGTCGGCTCCTGTGTAAAAGGGGTTTTTGTGAGGAAGTATTAGAAATTTCCACGCGTGTGTTAGTAGGTGCACAGTGTATACCTCAACTAAGCGTTGTGTAGTGAAAGCCAGTGTGGAAAACCGTATTTACCTAGGTAAAACGACAAAAATATACTTAATTTTTACACGTAAATACTGTTAAATTCGCATTTTTGTCGTGGAAATACATTAATATATCATTAACATCGAAGGTCTGATAAAACGAGTTCCCAAACCGGGCCTCATTAAGTTAATATATTTATTGTAAACATCGCAAATCTAAGTTGGAAGACCGTAGTAACGGGGATCCGGTCAGTTGTGATTATTTTAAGTCCCGAAATTCCCAATTCCTCCTATTATTTTATTTCAACAATTAAACACCCCAACACCTCGCCAACCACCCCCCCCCAACATTTTTTTCCAATTTTTATATTATTACTTTCGCTCCTCCACCATTTTAGGACTTTGAATATTTTCGAGTGTAGGTTACGAACTTAGGAAATTTCATAAAACTCGTTACCTTCCTGAAGTATTTCCGTTTACCCCTAATACTTAACCTGAACTGCTCTAGGAAGAGCATTTACAAGTTCGTTTCGGCGTGTCTGAGTCGATCATCTGACTTGGACTATTGTATTCCGTAGCCATCCACGTCCACCATGGATGAACGCAAGAGTTCACTGCCACCCAATAAGAGAAGAACACAATCCACAAGCGAGGGGAGGAGAGAGTCTCTACCCCCCTCCAACCATGCTAACCTAACCTAACCAAAAACCGGAGTACCAGGAGTTGCACACTACCATAAAGCGTGAACTTTCGCAGCTTTCTGAGCATGGTCCTCCCCCACCTCCATCGCTACAATCACCTGTGGCAACTGTGATGGATCCCACACCCCATGCGTCGATGGACTTACCAGAAGAACATCCTATACCTACCCCCAGACCAGCAACACCGGGTCCTTCTACATCAGGATGCAAGCGGTACACCCCAACATCAGTGCAACACGACAATGAGTGTCCGCCCCGCGACACTCAAGCGACCCAGGGCCGATGATTCCTCTCACTCTGAACAATATCGCGGGAGCAGCACTTTCCGTTCTCAAAAGACATGGAGGATGGAAGAGTTCCTCCGTAGCAGAAAAGTATATTGAGAATTCGTTGGAAGGAAAGATCAAAATGGCTAAAATGATCCACGAAGGAGAAAGTTTTGTGCAAGTCTTAATTGAAAAATCTAAAGAAATTATTAGTACAAGTGCTTGCTCGAGTTCCACTCTCCATGATGGTTTACCGAATGTTGAAATAACTGGGAATACAGATGTTCCTTTTAATGTTTAGATTGTCTTTAATTGCATGTTTATTCATTTTGTATTGTTTTCACTAAATAAATTGTGTGATTCTTACCTCATTTCATTAGAGTACGTTAAAAATTTTAAATATGTAGTTACGCAAGAAAAGAGAAAAGTGGTCACCGTCGGAGAAAAAAATAGCATTAGAAATTTTTTACAGGGGACCAAATACCTACAAGTTTTTACGCAGCAAAGGGGTTAGTCTTTCAGCCGCAACTACATTAAAAAGTTGGCTTTCTAATTTTATCTGCAACCCTGGGTTAAATGAAAAAATAAATGAAAATGGTATTAAAGCTGAGCAGTTACAGAGTATTATTATAAAATCAATTAACAAAATAACCTGCTCTGGCTTAGATCCCATAGGAATTGTATGTGATTTATCGACAACAAATCAAAAGTTATATAAAAATTTGGGAGTTATTGTTGAAAATCCTTACGGTTTAATTGAAAAAAGAAAATACTTTGGTTTTTACGATGTACCACATTAATGAAATGTATAAGGAATAAATTTTTATTGAGTGACTTCATCCTTAATGGCCAATTCATACGATTTGCTGATATTGTAAAGGTATTCGATTTGGACCAGCGTAGCAAAACTGGAAAATCTCTGCTAAAAATAACAAGGCATTTATATCCAAATGCCCTTTGAAAAAATGATTGTCAAACTGGCCACCAAATTATTCAGTCATTCTGTAGCTGCCACCATGAAAACAGCAATTCAAACTGGAGAATTACTTTCAGAAACTTCTGAAAATACAGCAAATTTTATTGAAATAATAAATCATTTATTTGATGCGTTAAATAGCACAAGTTTATATAATGCAAAACCATGCAACAGAGAGCTTATTGTGAAGAGAATAAAAGTGTGATTGATGCGGTAAAAAAAGGTGAAGATCTCTTAAAGGATCTCTGGAAACACAATTCTAAGGGCACCTTAACCAGTCCACCTTCTTTTAATGGATTTCTTATTACTATAAATGCCATTAAGCAGTTTTATGCCCAAATAAAAGAAGGGAAATTAAAATACCTTTTAACCAGGAGATTAATTCAAGATCCGCTGGAAAATCAATTTTCTGTTTATAGGCAAAAAGGAGGCTATAATAGAAATCCCACCGTGAGAAGTTTTAAAGCAGCATTTAAAATGAATTTAGTGTACAATTTTATGAAGTCACCGACTAAAGCAGTTCTGGAGGAAATGTAGATGAAGATAAAAGTTTATTAGAATGTTCAAGTGATTGTAATAATGTATTTGATATATTGAATTCAACAGAATTTTCAGAAGAAATTAATTCTTCTGAATAAAAAATGTCTGAAACATTTAATGCGTCAAGTTCCAATTCCCGCGCAACAACCAAATTGGAACATTGCCTGGCATTATATTTTGCTGGCTATTTAGTTAAAAAGTGTTTAACAAAATTTAAATACGAAAAATGCAAATTAAAATTACAAGGCAAAGAGGATCTGGCTGATCTAAGTCAAATATTAATTTTTTACAAAAATTATGGAATAGTTGACGAGGTGGACTTAAATATCCCAGTAATTTAATGACAGGTTTTACCAAAATATCACTAGAATTTTTTGCCGAAAACATTGAAAGCGTTTTAACGAAAAACTTGTTCGTCAATTTGACACAACAAGTAGAGAAAAAGTTACTAATCCTACTGTTACCGGGTTGGTTATTTGTAGAATGTAAAATTCATAGAGAGTATGTCTTAAAATTATTATTAACAACCCAAATTTGTAAATATTGTTAAAATTTATCTAATATTGAAAATAATAAATGTAAAAGAGAACAGTTGGTGGCAAGATTAACAGATCAACAAACTAACATAAAAAAAAGTAAAAATTCCCAAGAAGTAAAAAAAAGCAATACTACAAAACAAATAATGTTATCTATTTATCCATCCTAAAATATATTTTAAGTGATATAAAATGTTTACCTAAAATCCTTTTGTATTTAATTTTAACCCAATATCTCATTCCTATCATAATTTTAAAGCGATAAACCGCAGGTAGAAAAAAGGTTTTAAACAACTTAAAAGAAATAACGGACAACAATTACTAACATATTTCTGCATTGTTAAGTTATACAAAATGCAACTATTTTTTTAATTCACATCCATCTTTATGTATGATTTTTACTTTAATAAATGTTTTTTAGATGCTCAGAACGAAAAATGTAATTAGATTTATTGTAGAAACTTTTTGTAAAAATCCATGTTATTATAAACCAAACACAAAAATGTTTAACGAATATTTCCACGATTTATTAAAACATTTCTTTTTATAAATCAATCACTGTTGCTTAGAATCTGACGATGATAATTACTATCCAAACAGCTCTCATTGAATTATTGAATTTTTTTAATAAATCGTTGAAATATTCTTTAAACATTTATTTTTTTTGGTATTTATGATGATGTAATTATTTATGAATAAATATTTTTTGTAGTATTTTTTTATTTATTGTAGAAATCCGTAATATGAAAATTAATCAAATACATTTTTAGCAAAAATCCCCACCATGTATTCTAACAATTCTTTTTATAGTACAATGACAGCTTTTCAGTACGATATAGTTTTCAACTGTTTTTTCTATCATTGCACATTGATCATTGCACAGCGCTGATCTTAGATGAAAACATTTCTGGGATAATCACTTTTTTTCAAATCCCAAAAAACGGTAAAATTTTTGAAAAATTCAAACGTACAAAGAAAGGTCATAATAGTACCTTTCTATTTTAATAAGCTAATATGTATTAAACAATTAAATTTAATTTACTTTATCTTTACAACCCTGTAATTAATGAAAATCAATTTTTACTGATAATTTTTATTGACTTTCTGCTCTCAGTACCAACAGAATATTTCTATCTATGTTTAATTTTTTTTTAAATACTTACTTACTTTTTCAGTATTAAAAAAAAATCATTCCATTTAAAATGCATTGGCTAAAAGTTTTAAGCCTACATCTCCATGAAGAAATTCGGCTAAGTAATAAATTTATCGAACAACGCCTATTTTCTTTGCGATCAAAAACTGTAATTTATTTTGTATATTTACTCTATTCGTCGCCAGGTATCACCCACCACGTTACGGGCGTACAGAGCTTCAAAATTATCTACCATAAGTGCGTTTGTCCACGACGTCCGATTCCGAGATCCGAGATGACGGACCGAAATGACGGCCCTCATTGTGTAATGAGAGTTTGTCTACACGACTTCCGTCATCCGACATCCGTCATCTCGGACTCCGAGAATTCTGCTACTTCGGATGAACCGCTATATCGGTCCGAATTCGATTGACGGACCGAAGTGCTTGCAATACAAAAAACACGTGCACTTGTCCACGATCATCCGATCCAGCAGTTGTTGACGGAAAGCTTGCAATCAAACCTCGTGTTTTGTTTTTTATTGAAAATGGCCGAAAGATTTAAATACGATGTATTTACTCTAATAGAGTGTGTGGAAAATAAATCCTGTTTATGGGATAAAACTAGGGATATTTATAAGAATAAGATTTTAAGGAAGAATGCGTGGCGTGATATTTGTACCTTTTTGGAGCCAGATTTTGAGGGACTGGATGATAAAAAGAAAAGCCAGATTGGTGAGTACATTTTTTTATTAAATTTTTGACATTTGCCATGGTAAAGATCCTAGATCACTTACAAAGTAATCTGCAAACTTATTGCGAACAGCATTTGCTGATGGCCCTCCCTGTGCACTTACAGCAGGCATATCTTGCAGACTGTTGTGTTTAGTAGATATGAACATATCTTCAGAGCTGTATCCGTCTCTTTCTCGAACGATATTATGCAAAACTACGCATGCTTTAACTATGTCTTTACATAATTGCTTGGAAACATTTAGTGGACGATGGAACACTCGCCATTTGTTTGATAAAATGCCGAATGCACATTCAACGTACCTTCGGGCTCTGCACAATCGATAGTTAAATATACGTTTTTTATATCAATATTATTACCGCCATACGGTCGTAATAAATGTTGAGTTAGTTGGAAGGCTTCATCGCCTACCACAACGTATGGTATTCTGATGTTTAGAGACGGGTGGAAACAAACGGGTTTTGGAATATGTAACTTACCCTCAGTAAGTAGTTCATAAAAAGCTGTTTGCTGAAAAATGGCTGAGTCACAGTCCTTGCCGTATGAACCGATATCAACAAATATAAATTTGTAGTTCGAATCAACTACTGCCAGAAGCACAATCGAAAAGTATCCCTTGTAGTTTAAATTCATTGAACCGGCGTTACGAAAATTTTGAATACGTATGTGTTTTCCATCTACTGCCCTAAGCAGTTTGGAAAATGTGCTCTGCTCATAAATCCATTTGCTATTAATTTCCATTTCTCAGTAGATGGTGGTGCCAGATATTCGCCTTTTAATATTTCCCATATTTTGCTGCAAACTAAACGTACAATCCTGCTTATTGTTTTAATGCCCAATTTGTAGCTATAATGCATATCGGTAAAAGTATTTCCACTGGCTAGGTACCTGTAATAAAAAAACATTATGGCGTTTGTTTCAGTTACTGCCGTCATGAATAAATGGAACAACCTTCGCGACACATTTATGAAATCGTTGAAAACGAAATCAGGACAAGCAGCAAAAAAGAAGTATATATACAGCGACCATATGCAATTTTTGTTAAAGGTATTTAAACCGGATGAGACAATTTCTAGTATAGTATCTGAAAATCTGGAATCCGATAACGATTCAAGACCTGCTAGTAGCATATCCATTGAAACCCAACCCGGTACTTCCACATCCAGAGATCCCAGGCCCGGCACGTCCACATCTTTGGAATCCGATGCCTCTTGCACGCCAATTTCTAACAGGAAGAGAAGATTAAATCCCATAGAGGCGGAAATATTGAAAGCGCTTAAGTCGACTAATTCAAGACCCACTGAACGGATGAATGATGACGATGAAGCATTTTTATTCTCTATTTTACCAGCAATGAAACAAATGCAGGAAACGGATAAATTTGAATTCAGAATTGACGTGATGCAGTTACTTCGTAAATACACAAAACCTAAACCCACAGCAATGTCGACCAGTTCCGCCATGTCAGCTGACAATGACGAAGAAGAACTGGATGATCCTCATTCAGATGATAGTCTAAATACAGAAGAAAACAATACATTTCAAGAAGAGGACACGGACAACATTCCAATATCACCTGCAGAAGACACTAATGTACAATATTTTAATTTTGGTATTTACGAGTAATATGTAACTTTGTTGAAAATAAATGCATAAAACTTGTTTACAATCATTATATATTAATAATCATTTATTTACCTTAGCGTGACTGCGAGCATCTCGGTTGGTGGTATACTCATCCTCATGTTTGTGTCTTGACGTGTGATTGCATCTGCTAAGTGATGTAGTAGAAAATCGAAAGTACCCGGCGACATACGAAAGTAGTTAAAAAAATTATTTTCATGCTCTCGTAATTTATCATAAAGTACATAAAAGGCTCCTGTAATGTATCTCTCTCTTAGGAGGGGATGTACCCAAAACTTCCTCGTTCTTCTGCGTCTTCGTACATATAATAATAGCGCAAGCAATTGCCGACGTTCCAAGCGCGCCTCCATGACCGATGTTGTGCACAGAACTGCTACTCAAAAGCTACTAATCGTCCGAGATCTGATATAGTGGACAAACGAACGTCCGTCAGTTACATCCGATATCGGGTTAAAACATCCGTTATCCCATCTCGGATCTCGGAATCGGACGTCGTGGACAAACGCACTAAGGATTGCCCTACTATGTCTGTTTATACAATGATATGACTATGATACTAGATAGAAGCTATATAATGTGTTAGGTATGTAATTACGTGTATATAATTGTAAGGGTTCAAATAACAAAAAAGTTTTTCATTTGTAAATAGTTAATACATGATTCAAAATATTTTGATAAAATGTTTTTTCCTAAGAGACAAATCTAATTAAGAATAATAAAAAAACTCTTCGTTTAAACGTAACTTCCAAGTTTATTTGGAAAAATTATTTTTTAAATTACAATGACGGCCGTTTCGCTAAGCTTAGCATCGTCATTGTAATTTAAAAACTAATTTTTTTCAAATAAACTTGGAAGTTACGTTCAAACGAAGAGTTTATTATTCTTAATAAGATGGACTTCCAAAAAGTAAGAGTTAGTACAATAAATTTAACAAGTCTAAGTTAGATGTGTTAAAATTATTAACCAATTTCAATATACGCACTAGAGGAGATCTTGTTGATATATACAGATTTGGAATTTTAAACATTTACGAAGTACGTCCATGGTACCCAGGGACAAAAGGGATCAAAGGTAGAATATCAGGACTATTGTCATTATTAATAATTACATTATACAGGAACATAACAGCTATCAGATTTCGTCTTTGTTCTAGGGATATTATTCTAAATTCTGACCGTAGAAAAGATGAGCTTATAGTGTTTTAATCAGGCCAATTATTAGTTAACCCATTTACAGAATTAGTTAGTTTTGCGGATTTAAGATAAGTTTCATTAATATGTCCAAAATTTTCATGCCATGTCATAATTTTTGTAGACAAATATGCATTTTCTTCCTCTATTTTGTTGTAGCTCTGAACGTAGTACAAATTGTTTATTTTCTTTGCTGTTAATATTTGGTATCCTTTTTTATTTCTTATGATTGCTTCATTTATTTTAAAAAGTACTGCACATCCAGACATTAAATTTGTTGAAAGATTGGATACATAAAGGGTATCTAATAAATTTACTCTAAAATTTTGTGATATCGATAGTTGGACTTGTCCTTAGCCTTCTATTTCAGCTGTTTGACCTTTTGACGCCAATTTAAGATGTCCAGGCTCAGAAATTTCATTTAAATTTGTAAACATTTTTTTTTATTAATTAGGTATTTTTTATTATTGTCATTAAACAATAATAAAAATTGTTAATATTTTAATAAGCTTATATGTATAAAAAAAATAATTTTCATTTTCTTTATCTTTACAACCATGTAATTAATGAAAATCAATTTTTACAGATAATTTATACTGACTTTCTGCTCTCAGTACCAACAGAATATTTCTTTCTATGTTTAAATTTTTAAAAGTACTAACTCATTTTTTCAGTATTAAGTACTACCTGTTTTTGGCACTATTTTTAGGGCTCTATAGGGAAACTCTGACTTCGATTACTTTATTGTTTTTAACTTTTGGTTTTTTTTGGCTCCTTTTGCAACCTTTCTTTAAAAGATCTACATTATATTCCGGATCAAATGACACCTTGGTCATTTGTTATATATATATGCAAATTTTTATGCATTCTCGCAAAATTCTAGCCCATGGAAAATTTGATATACGTCGGCTTAATATTTGTAATGTCAGCATGTGAAATATCCCAGTGCCTGTCAGTTCGAACTTTTAAGGTGCTTCCAACACCGAATTCACGAACGGGTGATGTACCTACTCACCACCATAAACTACTGCAATATAGTATTACTGGTTTTTAAATAAAATTGTTTTTGTCAAGTGCTGTCGAATCCTTGGTAGATTTTCACATTTTTTATATCCTTCTTGGTGAAATCTAACTTAAAAACATTTTTGTAAATATAATTTTATTATTTTTATACCATGGTTTTCCAAAGCATCTTCTTCAAAGATATGATCTTTAAAGGTATTAAAAATATTCGGTGACAAATTGGATATTATTTCAAAAATTAAATCTTGGTCTAATTTTTTTATATTTTTATTAAAAATATTGTTAATTTTGTGAGAAATCCTAAAATATATTTTGGTATACTAACACACTTCAATTACAAAACTAGTTTTAAATACTGTTTTTGTAACATGGACGGTTGTGTTTCACTTTCTAAAATATGTATACAATGTTTGCAAGTTTTGCATTTTGTCAAAGAGTGCACAACAAATCCAGCTATATAGCCAACAATATCCACTACATAATCTGTTAAATTAAAAGATTCAGAATCCAAATGTGTAAATATAAAATTTTCTTTAAATCCATTTTCAAAACTTTGGTCTTCTAAAATATCTCCATTTTCATTGCTACAACTAATATTCCCTCAACAAACTAAAGAAATTAAAAGTTATAAAAGTATTACATATTGTGGAAATATTTCTAATACAATTTCAGAAATAATATCTTCGGCAACATCTGCATTAATTTCATTCAAATCACACAATAATGTTGGTACAAAATTGTTAAATGTAAAAACAAAATTACCTAAATTAAAAAAAAATCTGGGGTTTACAAAATTAATTGTTTAAAATGCAATGCTGTATATGTAGGTCAAACACAAAGAAATTTTGAAATAAGATTCAATGAACATTTAAGAGCATATAGATTACAACAACCAGATAAGTCAAACTATGCCAAACACGTTCTTGAACATCCACACTCACTCATACACACCAATGACATTCAAATATTACACACCTGTGATAAAAAACAAAATTTAGACTTCCTCGAAGAACTTGAAATCAAAAGACATCTAGCAGATCAACAATTTAAAGTAGTGAATGAACAAATAAATCTTGGAAGTTCTCCACTATTAAACTGTTTACTTTGATTGAGTAATATATAATTTTATACATAGATAAGACGTAATATATTAAGTTATTGTAAAGATCAGCATGATATAGTTTTTTCCTGGTTTTTCTATATCATTGCACAGTTATACTGATCTTAGAGGGAAATACATCCAGGATAATCCCTTAGGGCTAATAACATCTAGACTTTAATATTGTTATGTCTTATTACTTCCATACTTGGTCTAGCCTTATAACTACCTAATAAACATCAGGTACCTAGCTATAAACAAACAAAATGTAACTTCAATATGTCAATCTGATGATGCTAGTTATATAGCGAAACAGCTGTAATTGTTATTTTATACCTAATTTGTTCAATTAAACTTAGAAGTTAAGTTAAAAGAAGAGTTTTTTACTATTCTTCAATAATTGTAACATATTTGGACATACAACAAGAGATTGTAGAACTAAAAATTACAGAGATAATCAAGAATCCTTTAAAGCTGAAGAAAGATGCCTAACACTACCAGAAAGTGATGAAATTTCGAAGACGTGGTGTGTTGACAGTAGTTGCACATCACATTTATGTGCTACAAGAAAAATGTTTACAAATTTAAATGAAATTTCTGAGCCTGGACATCTTAAATTGGCGACAAAAGGTCAAACAGCTGAAATAGAAGGCAAAGAACAAGTCCAACTATCGACATCACAAAATTTTATAGTAAATTTATTAGATACCCTTTATGTATCCAATCTTTCAACAAATTTAATGTCTGTCAGCAAAATAACAGAAAATGGATGTGCAGTACTTTTTAAAATAAATGAAGCAATCAAAAGAAATAAAAAAGGATACCAAATATTAACAGCAAAGAAAATAAACAATTTGCACTACGTTCAGAGAGGAAGAAAATGCATATTTGTCTACAAAAATTATGACATGGCATGAAAATTTTGGATATATTAATGAAACTTATCTCAAATCCGCAAAACTAACTAATTCTGTAAATGGGTTAGATTTTAATGACAATGAAAAGCTAGGTACGTGTGAAATATGCATTAAAGGCAAAATGACGAGACTACCATTTCCCCAAAGGGAAAATCATTCAGATGTTTGGGGACCATTTAAAATAAAGTCTCATGGTGGTTCTCAATGTTTTGTTACCTTTAATGATGAATACTCCAGATATTGCAAAATTTACTTCATGAAATGTAAAAATGAAGTTTTGCAATGTTTTGAAACTTACAAAAATGAGGTAGAAAACGAACATGATAAAAGAATAAAATATTTTCAAAATGATAATGAGATCTCAGAATATTGCAATACAAAATTTCAAAAATTTTAAAGAAAAAATGGAATCCAAAGAAGATTGTCGGCACCCTTATACGCCACAACAAAATGGAATTGCTGAAAGGAAAAATCGCTCGCTTGAGATATAAGTAATAAGGCAAACTAAGGGATTTACAAATGTTGGTACAATGAACGCTAGTGGGACCCAAATTGGAGTTTGCTTGTGCCATTTGGTTCAATGAATTCATTACACTTTTAAAAGATATTGAAAAAGTACAAAATAAATATTAGTATTCTCGACTAACTAATAATTGGCCTGATTAAAACACTATAAGCTCATCTTTTCTACGGTCAGAATTTAGAATAATATCCCTAGAACAAAGACGAAATCTGATAGCTGTTATGTTCCTGTATAATGTAATTATTAATAATGACAATAGTCCTGATATTCTACCATTGATCCCTTTTGTCCCTGGGTACCATGGACGTACTTCGTAAATGTTTAAAATTCCAAATCTGTGTATATCAACAAGATCTCCTCTAGTGCGTATATTGAAATTGGTTAATAATTTTAACACATCTAACTTAGACTTGTTAAATTTATTGTACTAACTCTTACTTTTTGGAAGTCCATCTTATTAAGAATAATAAACTCTTCGTTTGAACGTAACTTCCAAGTTTATTTGAAAAAAATTAGTTTTTAAATTACAATGACGATGCTAAGCTTAGCGAAACGGCCGTCATTGTAATTTAAAAAATAATTTTTCCAAATAAACTTGGAAGTTACGTTCAAACGAAGAGTTTTTTTTTATTATTTTTAATTAGATTTGTCTCTTGGGAAAAAACATTTTATCAAAATATTTTGAATCATGTATTAACTATTTACAAATGAAAAACTTTTTTGTTATTTGAACCCTTACAATTATATACACGTAATTACATACCTAACAATATGCATTATATCTAGTATCATAGTCATAGCATTGTATAAACAGACATAGTAGGGCAATCCTTATGGTAGATAATTTTGAAGCTCTGTACGCCCGTAACGTGGTGGGTGATACCTGGCGACGAATAGAGTAAATATACAAAATAAATTACAGTTTTTGATCGCAAAGAAAATAGGCGTTGTTCGATAAATTTATTACTTAGCCGAATTTCTTCATGGAGATGTAGGCTTAAAACTTTTAGCCAATGCATTTTAAATGGAATGATTTTTTTTAATACTGAAAAAGTAAGTAAGTATTTAAAAAAAAATTAAACATAGAAAGAAATATTCTGTTGGTACTGAGAGCAGAAAGTCAATATAAATTATAAGTAAAAATTGATTTTCATTAATTACAGGGTTGTAAAGATAAAGTAAATTAAATTTAATTGTTTAATACATATTAGCTTATTAAAATAGAAAGGTACTATTATGACCTTTCTTTGTACGTTTGAATTTTTCAAAAATTTTACCGTTTTTTGGGATTTGAAAAAAAGTGATTATCCCAGAAATGTTTTCATCTAAGATCAGCGCTGTGCAATGATCAATGTGCAATGATAGAAAAAACAGTTGAAAACTATATCGTACTGAAAAGCTGTCATTGTACTATAAAAAGAATTGGTAGAATACATGGTGGGGATTTTTGCTAAAAATGTATTTGATTAATTTTCATATTACGGATTTCTACAATAATTAAAAAAATACTACAAAAAATATTTATTCATAAATAATTACATCATCATAAATACCAAAAAAAAATAAATGTTTAAAGAATATTTCAACGATTTATTAAAAAAATTCAACAATTCAATGAGAGCTGTTTGGATAGTAATTTTCATCGTCAGATTCTAAGCAACAGTGATTGATTTATAAAAAGAAATGTTTTAATAAATCGTGGAAATATTCGTTAAACATTTTTGTGTTTGGTTTATAATAACATGGATTTTTACAAAGAGTTTCTACAATAAATCTAATTACATTTTTCGTTCTGAGCATCTAAAAAACATTTATTAAAGTAAAAATCATACATAAAGATGGATGTGAATTAAAAAAATAGTTGCATTTTGTATAACTTAACAATGCAGAAATATGTTAGTAATTGTTGTCCGTTATATATATCTTTTAAGTTGTTTAAAACCTTTCTTCTACCTGCGGTTTATCGCCTTAAAATTATGATAGGAATTAGATATTGGGTTAAAATTAAATACAAATGGATTTTAGGTAAACATTTTATATCACTTAAAATATATTTTAGGATGGATAAATAAATAACATTATTTGTTTTGTAGTATTGCTTTTTTTTACTTCTTGGGAATTTTTACTTTTTTTTATGTTAGTTTGTTGATCTGTTAATCTTGCCACCAACTGTTCTCTTTTACATTTATTATTTTCAATATTAGATAAATTTTAACAATATTTACAAATTTGGGTTGTTAATAATAATTTTAAGACATACTCTCTATGAATTTTACATTCTACAGATAACCAACCCGGTAACAGTAGGATTAGTAACTTTTTCTCTACTTGTTGTGTCAAATTGACGAACAAGTTTTTCGTTAAAACGCTTTCAATGTTTTCGGCAAAAAATTCTAGTGATATTTTGGTAAAACCTGTCATTAAATTACTGGGATATTTAAGTCCACCTTCGTCAACTATTCCATAATTTTTGTAAAAAATTAATATTTGACTTAGATCAGCCAGATCCTTTTGCCTTGTAATTTTAATTTGCATTTTTCGCATTTAAATTTTGTTAAACACTTTTTAACTAAATAGCCAGCAAAATATAATGCCAGGCAATGTTCCAATTTGGTTGTTGCGCGGGAATTGGAACTTGACGCATTAAATGTTTCAGACATTTTTTATTCAGAAGAATTAATTTCTTCTGAAAATTCTGTTGAATTCAATATATCAAATACATTATTACAATCACTTGAACATTCTAATAAACTTTTATCTTCATCTACATTTCCTCCAGAACTGCTTTAGTCGGTGACTTCATAAAATTGTACACTAAATTAATTTTAAATGCTGCTTTAAAACTTCTCGCGGTGGGATTTCTATTATAGCCTCCTTTTTGCCTATAAACAGAAAATTGATTTTCCAGCGGATCTTGAATTAATCTCCTGGTTAAAAGGTATTTTAATTTCCCTTCTTTTATTTGGGCATAAAACTGCTTAATGGCATTTATAGTAATAAGAAATCCATCAAAAGAAGGTGGACTGGTTAAGGTGCCCTTAGAATTGTGTTTCCAGAGATCCTTTAAGAGATCTTCACCTTTTTTTACCGCATCAATCACACTTTTATTCTTTTCACAATAAGCTCTGTTGCATGGTTTTGCATTATATAAACTTGTGCTATTTAACGCATTAAATAAATGATTTATTATTTCAATAAAATTTGCTGTATTTTCAGCAGTTTCTGAAAGTAATTCTTCAGTTTGAATTGCTGTTTTCATGGCGGCAGCTACAGAATGACTGAATAATTTGGTGGCCAGTTTGACAATCATTTTTTCAAAGGGCATTTTGATATAAATGCCTTGTTATTTTTAGCAGAGATTTTCCAGTTTTGCTACGCTGGTCCAAATCGAATACCTTTACAATATCAGCAAATCGTATGAATTGGCCATTAAGGATGAAGTCACTCAATAAAAATTTATTCCTTATACATTTCATTAATGTGGTACATCGTAAAAACCAAAGTATTTTCTTTTTTCAATTAAACCGTAAGGATTTTCAACAATAACTCCCAAATTTTTATATAACTTTTGATTTGTTGTCGATAAATCACATACAATTCCTATGGGATCTAAACCAGAGCAGGTTATTTTGTTAATTGATTTTATAATAATACTCTGTAACTGCTCAGCTTTAATACCATTTTCATTTATTTTTTCATTTAACCTAGGGTTGCAGATAAAATTAGAAAGCCAACTTTTTAATGTAGTTGCGGCTGAAAGACTAACCCCTTTGCTGCGTAAAAACTTGTAGGTATTTGGTCCCCTGTAAAAAATTTCTAATGCTATTTTTTTCTCCGACGGTGACCACTTTTCTCTTTTCTTGCGTAACTACATATTTAAAATTTTTAACGTACTCTAATGAAATGAGGTAAGAATCACACAATTTATTGTGAAAACAATACAAAATGAATAAACATGTAATTAAAGACAATCTAAACATTAAAAGGAACATCTGTATTCCCAGTTATTTCAACATTCGGTAAACCATCATGGAGAGTGGAACTCGAACAAGCACTTGTACTAATAATTTCTTTAGATTTTTCAATTAAGACTTGCACAAAACTTTCTCCTTCGTGGATCATTTTAGCCATTTCGATCTTTCCTTCCAACAAATTCTCAATATACTTTTCTGCTACGGATGAACTCTTCCATCCTCCATGTCTTTTGAGAACGGAAAGTGCTGCTCCCGCGATATTGTTGATCTGGTGCCTCTTTCACAAATTTTACCAATTCTTTTCTGGTGAGTGTTTTGGCTTGTTTAGGTTGATAGCCAACAGACTGATTTAAGGAACGCTCGAAGTTTGGAGAATCTTGATATATCCACGTTTTCATTAAATTGTAGCATGGCTTTAACCATCGAATACTTTGACCAGAGTGAAGAACTGGACATTTTCTTCGACTAGAAAATTGCCAATAATGATTCCTTCAAAAGAATATTTAGTGCAACTTACCAGATCAAACAAATACGCCAAATATGCCCTCAGTTCTTGCCACCCACGACGGACGTGAGCCAAGTTTCTAAGTTTGAGGCTAGCTCGTCCTGTGCGTGGAGGCCGGAGTGGGCTAACTCGTCCAAGCCACGAATCGCCCCCTCCCCATTGCAGTACTGAGACCTTATAGCAATGAGATAGTCTATAAGCAGCTGCGGCTGCTCTCCAGCTGCTTGATGTTGGCCGTGGCTTAGGTTTCGGTAAACCGTTTGTAGTGTCTCTTCGCTGCCATCCTCGACCCGTCTCCGTCAGAGTGAGAGGAATCGTCGGCCCTGGGTCGCTTGAGTGTCGCGGGGCGGACACTAAAGTTTTCATTGTCGTGTTGCACTGATGTTGGGGTGTTCTGCTTGCATCCTGATGTAGATGGACCCGGTGTTGCTGGTCTGGGGGTAGGTATAGGATGTTCTTCTGGTAAGTCCATCGACGCATGGGGTGTGGGATTCATCACAGTTGCCACAGGTGATTGTAGCGATGGAGGTGGGGGAGGACCATGCTCAGAAAGCTGCGAAAGTTCACGCTTTATGGTAGTGTGCAACTCCTGGTACTCCGGTTTTTGGTTAGGTTAGGTTAGCATGGTTGGAGGGGGGTAGAGACTCTCTCCTCCCCTCGCTTGTGGATTGTGTTCTTCTCTTATTGGGTGGCAGTGAACTCCTGCGTTCATCCATGGTGGACGTGGATGGCTATGGAATACAATAGTCCAAGTCAGATGATCGACTCAGACACGCCGAAACGAACTTGTAAATGCTCTTCCTAGAGCAGTTCAGGTTAAGTATTAGGGGTAAACGGAAATACTTCAGGAAGGTAACGAGTTTTATGAAATTTCCTAAGTTCGTAACCTACACTCGAAAATATTCAAAGTCCTAAAATGGTGGAGGAGCGAAAGTGATAATATAAAAATTGGAAAAAAAATGTGGGGGGGGGTTGGCGAGGTGTTGGGGTGTTTAATTGTTGAAATAAAATAATAGGAGGAATTGGGAATTTCGGGACTTAAAATAATCACAACTGACCGGATCCCCGTTACTACGGTCTTCCAACTTAGATTTGCGATGTTTACAATAAATATATTAAGGCCAGGTTTGAGAACTCGTTTTATCAGACCTTCGATGTTAATGATATATTAATGTATTTCCACGACAAAAATGCGAATTTAACAGTATTTACGTGTAAAAATTAAGTATATTTTTGTCGTTTTACCTAGGTAAATACGGTTTTCCACACTGGCTTTCACTACACAACGCTTAGTTGAGGTATACACTGTGCACCTACTAACACACGCGTGGAAATTTCTAATACTTCCTCACAAAAACCCCTTTTACACAGGAGCCGACGTGCACTCTGCCACACACAATAAGATAGTCTCTGTTTACAATATTTTTCATTGTTTTTATTAATTTAGTTGTTTGTAAACAAGATTAGGAATTAGTATAAATAGTAAAATATTGCTTTGTAAAATAATCAATTCATTATCATAATTATTATTGTTGATTCATTGATTATCAGAATATTCATTGTTTGGTTCATTATTAAGTTTAAGATTATAAAGATTAGTTAGTTTTAAAAAATCATTTTCAAATTCAATAAACATAAATCAATGTTGTGTGGTCAACACACTGCGAAAGAATTATCCTATATATGATAAATGCGACACCGAATTATATTTTTTAAAAGCCTTGCCTTTTATTCCTTTATGTGAAGGTACCCATAAAAATTTCAAATCAAAATTTTTATCCGATTCTTTGAAGCTCTATTTTGATGAGAAGTAAAAAAGGGTGAGTGCAATAAAGTTGTTGTATTGCTTTGAGCGAACTGAGAGTCACTGATTATTATGCTCTTTTGCTTATTTTTCTGATGGATAAGAATAATTGCTTGTAAAATTGCAAATAATTCATAAGAGAAATTAGTGGTAGAACTTGGTAATTTAAATGAGGCTGAAAATTCTTTAGAGTATACAGCTGCCCCTACCCCTTCATCGTTTTTTGAAGCATCCGTATAAATTTCGTATGTACTACTATTTGAGATTATTATCTGATGGAATTCATGTTTTATGACAGTTGTTGGAGTTTCAGATTTATTGAAGCTCGTCAGACTAAATCAGGTCTAAGTAAATGTATTGTCCAAGGTGGCGGGATGAGAATAGAGGAAAAGTCATAAGTGTTTGGAAATTAAAAATTGAGGTTATACAAGTAGCCTTTTACACGGTAATAGAATAGAGGATCTGTGCGGGAAGTTGAATCAAATTTAGTTAAGAAACGATCAGCAAATACTCTGTGAATTACGGGTTTATTTTAATTTGCAGAAATTGTAGCAGAATATGAAAGAATTTGGTATTGTCTTCTGAAAGATAGAGGACAGATTCACAGTAAAGGCTTTGAATAGGGCTTGTAGAATAAGCTCCAAGAGAAACCCGAATAGCAGTATTGTGTATTGTGTCTAATGTTTTAAGAAGTGTTTTTTTGGCAGAGTTATAGACAATAGACCCGTAGTCCAGTTTTGAGCGAATTATAGCTCTGTATATGTGAAGCAGGCATGAGTATTCGGATTCCCAGTTCTTAAAAGCAAGTGATCTAAGTAGATTTATTCCAGGTTGACAGAATTTCTTTAGATACAGTGTGATTTCCACGTTAGTTTACGATCGAAGATCATTCCTAGAAACTGGATTTCTTCAACATATTCGATTTTCCATCCATAGAGATAGATATCCTTTACATCAGTAACATTTGAATTTGAGAAACTAGAAACATACTGATTTCGTTTTTGAGGTGTTAGAGCGAAGTCCATTTAAGTTTGACCAATTTTCTACACTTGTTATGTTATTTTGGAAGAGTTCGAGTACGCTTGCAATATTTTCTCCTCTACAAAATATCACTAGGTCATCTGTGTATAATCTAGCTTGCACTGGGTGTTTACATTCGTCTATTATTGAGTTTATTGCAATTAGGAATAATGTGGTGCTGAGATTAGAGCCTTGTGGTATCCCGTTTTCTTAGGTTTGTAGTTGGGAATATGCTCCATTAACTCGAACTTAAAACTGTCTATTGTTAAGGAAGTTATTTACATATTTTAGAATATTACCTCCAATCGACCATTGACTAAGACAATTAATAATTGAATATTTCCATACTGTTTCGTAGGCTTTACTAATGTCGAAGAATATAGCGATGCAACCTTCTTTAATTGCAAGAGCTTCGTGGATTTCTGATTCTAGGTCCACCAAATTATCCAATGTTGAACAGTTCTTTCGAAATCCGCATTGTTGAGGTATAACAAGTTTGTTCAATTAGTTTACAAGTACTTTAGATTTGGTTCGCTAGTACTTATACACTATAAATTCACTACTTGGTCACAAAAAAAAATTTGCAGTGGATTTTGATAAAATATTCTAGAGCTCGATTTTAAACACGTTTAAGCTATGGTGTTCAGGACCGAACCAGGCAATATTTCAATATTTCTAACATCGGTGTATCAGTTAAATTATCAATTTCTCTTTGAATTATATCATCAATATCATCTAAAGCAACATATAAAGATTCTGTTACTAAAGCATTTAAATCATTATCAAATTTTTATTCGCGATAAAGAGTCTGCGAATAACACTTGCAAGGTTTTTTTGATTGGTAAAAATGACAAATTCGTGGCCAAATAAGTAAGGTATACAATATTTACAACACCAAACAATAGTTAAAGTTCTTCTTCGATGGTAGAGTAATTCATTTAAGCACTATTTAAAGTTCTGGAAGCATATGAAATAGAGTGTCCTTCTTGAGATAAAAAGGCACCAATAGCGTAATTCGAAGCATAGGTAGTTAACTCAAACGGTTTTTAAAATCGGGATAAGCTTTATACAGGTTCAAAAGTTTATAAATCTTTACATATATTATTAAAACAATAAATTTATGTTCCAATTTATTGTCTTTCTTGAGACAAGCAGTCATTGTTTTTTTTTTTTATTTTAGCATAGTTTTTAAGAGTCAATGCATGAAATTTTAGGCGGGAAGCTAAAGGACAGCATATCGATGTGAGCAAGACAACCTACGAGTAAAACTCTATTCATAAAAAACGCTTGTACACACCAAGTCAAAAGTATGTGTAGGTATGAGAAATTCATAATTCATAATAGTTGCATTATGTAGTCAGTCAGTTGTATAGCGAAGCTTTCTGTTGTGTATACTTAACGTAATACCTTTGTGCGACTATTGTTAGTACAACAGAATTTAGCGGACCACATACAACTCGGTTATGAACGTCACTCACAACGTATATCTATTCAGCTGACTAGCTCCAACTAGTTGCCGATACGGATTTCGCTATTACTGTAGTGAAACACAAAGTAAGAGATGAAATGTTATCAAAAAAAATAAAGAGTTCATGAAATTTTATATATCGTAGGTAATTGATCTATCGAAGTTTGTAAGATTGTCGTTTGCATTAGTATGGTTACAAAAAGGTTGTAGATAGTTACGATTTGAATACAACACAGTTTTAGGCAGAAAGCCATTTATTTATGGTAATCGGTATTTATCTTTTACTTTGGTCATACATATTTTTTATTTTATTTTCTAGGTCTGTATTTCACGACATTTGAATGAAATAATATAAAAACAAGTCAGATTATTACAAATTTCAATAAAAAAATTAAAAAAAAATAAATTATAATAGTAGGCCTTCGGCTCGTTTGGTATTCCGGTTAATGCTCGTGTATTAATAACCATTACATGAGTTGCATGGGTACACTGTTTTTTCTACAAATACACTACTTCAATTTAACATTGTTTTTTTTTTTAAATTCTTGTTAAATTTTTTGTAAACAATAGCAAATAAAATATGAAGGAAATAATCAAGTAATCACTAAATTTCAGATGGTGTGCATGAAAAACTATCTAGACATCTTTTTTAAAAATAAGTACCTTGATTACTGCAAAAAAATTCAAACTGACGCACACCAATCTCTAAGAAACCTTTACACTTTCTACACAAAATATTGGGTCTGTCTAGTAGATATTACAAAATGTAGGCTTTAGAGGTCAATTTTTCAGCTCCATAATGAATACCAGTATTATAATGAGTATCATTATGAAACTGAAAATTAGCATTTAATTACCAGCTTATTGTATGAATAAAAAAATATATATAGTCAGATTCAGATAGGGTTCAGAACGTTAAATAATAGTATATTAAGCAACGCATTTCATATGGAATTCTATTATGACACGAGTTCAAGTTTTTTAAAGAACGAGTGTCACAACAGCCTTATGAAATAAGTTGTTTATGATATTTTTTATATTTTGTCATTTTATCATTTTTTAAATTAATTTATTATTTGTATGTAATTACGAAAATTTTGATTTTAAAAAGTATGTCGGTAGCACTGTGTAATTTATAACATTTGACAGTTTTGACATTTAAATTATGAAATGTTAATGTTTTCAAATATTTTAAAATTACTAATACACCAATAATAATATATTATATAAGTAAAAAATGATATTTTCTAAAAGAACAAAATAAAGTTAATAAATTGCTATTAGCCACAAATATCATTGTCAAAAGTCCTGTCATTAGATACTTCACTCATATCGCCAACCATTTAAAACAGAAATTTGCGTGCGTAAAAGTTACATTACGATACGCAAATGCGTTTTATAATGAAGATTTTTATAAGTGCAAAATATAAAAAATAATTTTATTTAACGTTCAGAACACAATGGACTTCCACAGAGTAAGAGTTCATACAATAAATGACATTCAGATAGGGTGTTTTATAATCTCTGTTATATAATGTGAGGTGAAAAAATCACAAACTGTTTCCTCATGTTAGTTTCCCAAAACTGATAGCTGATAATATTCGTTAAATTAAATACAGGGTAAGTTAAAATGCAAGTACATTATTTTCTTGGTAATTTTAAATAGAACACCCTGTATTTTATATCACTATCGAATAGTACTCATATCATTCTTCAAATTTAATGAAGTACTCCCTATACCTAAAGTTATCCGTTTTCTAGATATTTTTATTTTTTCATCATTCAAAATGATCTCCCAAATAATAGTAAAGAATTTTTATTGCATTCCCCTAAAATCCAGGTGATATCTATAATTTCATCAGTAATTACATTTATTATTACTAATTTAAATTAAATTCATTACTGAATTACTAAATAATAATTGTTGCTAATTAACGGTGTACCACAGATTGATTTAATAAACAATAATGTCCAACTGTCAGTTTCTGACAAACCAATCATGGCCAACTCATAATAATTATTTGTATATATTAAAATATCTACCAAATTAATACGTCCATAGAAAAATAAAAATATCTTGAAAACTGATAACCTTAGGTATAAGGGGTACTTCATAAAATTTGAAGTATGACATTAGTATTTTTCGATAGTGATATAAAATACAGGATGCTGTATTTAAAATTACCAAGAAAATAATAATGTACTTGCATTTTGACTTACCCTGTATTTGATTTAACAAAAATTATGAAAGGAGTATGTTTTCTAATTTTTAACAATTAATAAAAATCTATGGTTGCAATAGATCAATGCTCCTACACTCCTTTTGAATTTATACAGGAAGTTAAACTTGATACGATTTTCAGATAATATTGGTTATAACTTTATAACTTTTTAAATACCCGGTATAACATAATAAAACTTTACATTGTTGTGATGTGGACGTGATGCAGATTTCGAATTTAAAATAAAATACAGGGTGTTCCATTTAAAAAAACATAAGTTTGGTGTGCCACCATCTTATGGAACACCCTGTAAGATTGTAACTAATTTTAAAATATGGAGTTTAAAGTTGCCTACAATTTTTGTCAATAAGTTTTTTTTGTATTTTTCACTATAACAGATCTACTGAGCTTCCTCACACTAATCAATCACTCTGTATATATACATAAATACACCCTATATAACCAATATTTGTATTTGTTTACTTTTCTTTAATAATATATAAACAAGTTTAAAATATTTGTCCAAATGTCTTAATAATATATAAAAAATGTACACACATTTAAAAATTTCACTATTTAAAAACGCCAACAAACAATAACAATAGAACTGCAATCTTACATTCAAACATTAGGAATAAAACTAGCTTCCCTTAAGCAATACACCCATCGGTTGGCCAAATAAATTATTAACGTATATTCGTCTATAATAGTTTATTTTTCCAGCTGGTCCGCTAATTCTTACAATTCAAGGGTTCACGCACATCGGCACATTAAAACACTTAAGATTTGCGGAGTGTACAGGAATTAATCTGTATGAGGGCGCTTTTATCAGTAGTTTAAAAATTTGAATTTGATCTCTTCTTTGGTACCGTTTTTCTCCGTTAAGAGAAGACATATTTGGATAAAATTTTAAGGGCATATTACTGACAGCTAGTTTCAGAAGCTGTGCATGTTTAATCTTAACTTTTTTTTTAATTAATAGAAATTAATTACCATTCGTAATCAATATCAACAATATTTAAAATTTAAATATGCATAGCTTATGCGCTATCGTGAACCACATACGTCCTGAAAATTTGGGAAATTTTCATGCATTATTAACAAAGAAAAAGGGGTTTTTTTGAAAAAAAGACAATTTTTCATAGATTTGTCCAACTATTTTACTTTATTTTGAGGTCTATTTGTGCAAGTTCACGTATATTTACTTATCTTGCTTGCTATTAATTATCAGCAAGTTTTAAATATATAAACATTTTATTAGCTGATATTTGATAAAATGTTTAAATGGTGAAAGCGCTAATGCAGCATTGGCTCTTAATGAATTCTTGTATAATAACCTAACAACCCTAAAAAAATTTAATTTGCTTTTGAGTACAAGGTATTGGAAAAGTTTTTATTGCATCAATTTTCTTCTTTCTACGTTAAGAGCCAATGCTGCATTAGCGCTTTCACCATTTAAACATTTTATCAAATATCAGCTAATAAAATGTTTATATATTTAAAACTTGCTGATAATTAATAGCAATAAGTAAATATACGTAAACTTGCACAAATAGACCTCAAAATAAAGTAAAATAATTGGACAAATCTATGAAAAATTGTCTTTTTTTCAAAAAACCCCTTTTTCTTTGTTAATATTGCATGAAAATTTCCCAAATTTTCAGGACGTATGTGGTTCACGATAATAGCGCATAAGCTATGCATATTTAAATTTTAAATATTGTTGATATTGATTACGAATGGTAATTAATTTCTATTAATTAAAAAAAAAGTTAAGATTAAACATGCATAGCTTCTGCAACTAGCTGTCAGTAATATGCCCTTAAAATTTTATCCAAATATGTCTTCTCTTAACGGAGAAAAACGGTACCAAAGAAGAGATCAAATTCAAATTTTTAAACTACTGATAAAAGCGCCCTCATACAGATTAATTCCTGTACACTCCGTGTTTTAATGTGCCGATGTGCGTGAACTCTTGAATTGTAAGAATTAGCGGACCAGCTGGAAAAATAAACTATTATAGACGAATATACGTTAATAATTTATTTGGACAACCGATGGGTGTATTGCTTAGGGGATGCAAGTTTTATTCCTAATGTTTGATTGTAAGATTACAGTTCTATTGTTATTGTTTGTTGGCGTTTTTAAATAGTAAAATTTTTAAATTTGTGGACATTTTTTATATATTATTAAGACATTTGGACAAATATTTTAAACTTGTTTATATATTATTAAAGAAAAGTAAACAAATACATATATTGGTTATATAGGGTGTATTTATGTATATATACAGGGTGATTGATTAGTGTGAGGAAGCTCAGTAGATCTGTTATAGTGAAAAATACAAAAAAAACTTATTGACAAAAATTGTAGGCAACTTTAAACTCCACATTTTAAAATTAGTTACAATCTTACAGGGTGTTCCATAAGATAGTGGCACACCAAACTTATGTTTTTTTAAATGGAACACCCTGTATTTTATTTTAAATTCGAAATCTGCATCACGTCCACATCACAACAATGTAAAGTTTTATTATGTTATACCGAGTATTTAACAATAATTATTAGCATGCCTATATTTAATCCAAAACCTACATAACTTAAATCACATCCTATCATTGAATGAACTGCAGAGGCTAAAATCAGTTCACAAGTTTCAAATTTCATAAAGAATTATTTAAAATGTGGTTTAATATGCGATTATAAAAAACTTTTTCAGACAAACTCCACTCAATGTCAACGAGCAAATTATAATTATTTATTAATTTCATAATCATTATAAGAGGATCTCTAACTGTTAAGAATACATTCGGTATATAAAACATTAACATAGAACGTGTGCGCCGTCTAGGAACATTGAATGTCACTAAAGAAAGAATTTCGGGGCTATTAATTTTTCCATTGATAACTTTGTGCAGCAACATAACAGCGGATATAGTTCTTCTTTGATCTAGTGATAATATTTTAAATTGATTCCTAAGATGGCTTGTCCTGACTGTATTATAGTCGGGCCAGGTATGTCAGTTGTAATACAGATATCTAAGGAATTTATTCTGAACCCTTTCCACCATTTCCAATGAAGTTGCATATTCAGAAAACCAAAGAATTGATGCAAATTCTAGTTTAGGTCTTACCAGAGCAAAGTAGAGAATCTTTAAGGTGTTAATGTCATCAAAGTTTCTGGTTTGTCTTATAACATATCCCAACATCTTATTGGCAGCAGAAACAATATATTTTAAATGAGCGGCATAGGAAAAAACATCATTGTATGTTACACCCAGATCTTTAACTTCTGTGTACCTTGTCAATAAATCTCTTCCCATCTCATAGTCGAACAAAATGGGTTCCTTAGAACGAGTTATACTAATTACTTTACATTTACTAATATTAAAGTGAAGTTTGTTGATCAAACTCCATTCGTAAACACTTTGGATATCTTTTTGCAGCATAACACAATCCCTGACTGTGCTTACGTAGGTAAATTTTAAGATCATCTGCAAACAAGAGACACGCAGCATATTTAAGTACGGAAGGAAGATCATTGATAAATATATTAAATAAAAGAGGTCCGAGATTGGATCCTTGAGGAACTCCAGAATTTGCATGATATTTCCCAGAGACATTTCCGTTACGTCTAACTACAAACTTTCTGTCTTCTAAATAACTTTTTATTAATTCCAAAAAGTATTGGGACAACCCAAATGTAGATAATTTTCTCAAGAGCACATCGTGATTTACACTATCAAATGCTTTTCGAAAGTCTGTATAAACTGTATCCATTTGAGACTTAACACCCAATGTTTCGAATACTTGATTTCCAAAAATTAATAAAAAAATTTATTTGACATAAAACCGTGTTGTTGTGGTACTAGGTACTTTTCTATATAATTATAGAGTTTATTGTATATAATTTGCTCAAATAATTTGGATGGTGCGCACATTATTGAAATAGGCCGGTAATTTTCTATATTCGTTTTTTCACCAGATTTAAAAATTGGTGTAGTAATAGCAGTTTTCCATTGAAGTGGAAATACTTTTGTTTTGACGATTAAATTGAAAATATATTTAAGAGGTTTTATAAGCCATTCGCTACAACCTTTCAATATATAAGGTGGAATGCCTTCGGCTTTTTTGGTTTTAATTTTTTAACTGCACTATGGAAATCGAGATCAGAGATATGGTTAATTGAAAATGAGTCACAAATATTCGTTATAATGTCATACTTCAAATTTTATGAAGTACTCCTTATACCTAAGGCCTTCGGCTTTTTTTGGTTTTAATTTTTTAACTGCACTATGGAAATCGAGATCAGAGATATGGTTAATTGAAAATGAGTCACAAATATTCGTTATAATGTCATACTTCAAATTTTATGAAGTACTCCTTATACCTAAGGTTATCAGTTTTCAAGATATTTTTATTTTTCTATGGACGTATTAATTTGGTAGATATTTTAATATATACAAATAATTATTATGAGTTGGCCATGATTGGTTTGTCAGAAACTGACAGTTGGACATTATTGTTTATTAAATCAATCTGTGGTACACCGTTAATTAGCAACAATTATTATTTAGTAATTCAGTAATTAATTTAATTTAAATTAGTAATAATAAATGTAATTACTGATGAAATTATAGATATCACCTGGATATTAGGGGAATGCAATAAAAATTCTTTACTATTATTTGGGAGATCATTTTGAATGATGAAAAAATAAAAATATCTAGAAAACGGATAACTTTAGGTATGGGGAGTACTTCATAAAATTTGAAGAATGATATGAGTACTTTTCGATAGTGATATAAAATACAGGGTGTTCTATTTAAAATTACCAAGAAAATAATGTACTTGCATTTTAACTTACCCTGTATTTAATTTAACGAATATTATGAAAAAGAATATGTTTTATAATTTTTAACAATTATTAAAAAACTATGGTAAATTTTCATATCGAAAAAATTGAAAAGCAAGATCAGTTTTGGGAAACTAACATGAGGAAACAGTTTGTGATTTTTTCACCTCATATTATATAACAGAGATTATAAAACACCCTATCTGAATGTCATTTATTGTATGAACTCCCACTTTGTGGAAGTCCATTGTGTTCTGAACGTTAAATAAAATTATTTTTTATATTTTGCATCTATAAAAATCTTCATTATAAAACGCATTTGCGTATCGTAATGTAACTTTTTATATTTCGCACTTATAAAAATCTTCATTATAAAACGCATTTGCGTATCGTAATGTATGAATGAGTTAGGGGTGATGGTTACACTGCGACCCATAGGATCTATTGTGTCCCGTATCGTAATGTAACTTTTACGCACGCAAATTTTTGTTTTAAATGGTTGGCGACATGAGTGAAGTATCTAAAGGCAAGACTATTGACATTGACATTTGTGGCTAATAGCATTTTATTCATTTTTTTTATTGTTCTTTAAGAAAGTATCTGTGAATATGAATATAATATTTTACTTATATAATATATTATTATTGGTATATTATTCTTTTTAAAATATTTTAAAACATTAACATTTGATAATTTAAATGTCACAACTGTCAAATTTTATAAATTACACAGTGCTGCCGACATACTTTTTAAAATAAAAATTTTCGTAATTACAACATAAAAATAAAAAATTAATTTTTAAAATGGTAAAAAGGGCAAAATATAAAAAATATTATAAACAACTTATTTCATAATCGCTTCGCGATTCGTTTTTTAAACTTGAACTCGTGTCATAACAGAATTTCATAAGAAATGCGTTGTTTAATATACTATTATTTAACGTTCAGAACCCTATCTGAATCTGACTATATATATATTTTTTTATTCATACTATAAGCTGGTAATTAAATGCTAATTTTCAGTTTCATAATGATACTCATTATAATACTGGTATTCATTATGGAGCTGAAAAATTGACCTCTAAAGCCTACATTTTGTAATATCTAGTAGACGGACCCAATATTTTGTGTAGAAAGTTTAAAGGTTTCTTAGAGATTTGTGTGCGTCAGTTTAGATCTTTTGTAGTAATCAAGGTACTTATTTTAAAAAAAGATGTCTAGGTACGATGGTTTTTCATGCACACCATGAAATTATTACTTGATTACTTGATTATTTCTTTCATATTTTATTTGCTATTGTTTACAAAAAATGTAACAAAAATTAAAAAAAAATAAAGCAATGTTAAATTGAAGTAGTGTATTTGTAGAAAAACAGTGTACCAATGCAACTCTCATGTAATGGTTATTAATACACGAGCATTAACCGGAATACCAAACGAGCCGAAGGCCTAATATTATAATTTATTTTTTTTTATTTTTTTATTGAAATTTGTTATAATCTTACTTGTTTTTATATTATTTCATTCAAATATCGTGAAATACAGACCTAGAAAATAAAATAAAAAATATGTGACCAAAGTAAAAGATAAATACTGAAATCGGATACCGATTACCATAAATAAATGGGTTTCTGCCTAAAAATAGTATATTAAACAACGCATTTCATATGGAATTCTGTTATGACACGAGTTCAAGTTTAAAAAACGAATCGCGAAGCGATGAGTTTTTTAAAGAACGACTGTCACAACAGCCATATGAAATAAGTTGTTTATAATATTTTTTATATTTTGCCCTTTTTACCATTTTTTAAATTAATTTTTTATTTTTATGTAATTACGAAAATTTTTATTTTAAAAAGTTATGTCGGCAGCACTGTGTAATTTATAAAATTTGACAGTTGTGACATTTAAATTGTCAAATGTTAATGTTTTAAAATATTTTAAAATGAATAATATACCAATAATAATATATTATATAAGTAAAATATTATATTCATATTCACAGATACTTTCTTAAGGAACAATATAAAATTAATAAATTGCTATTAGCCACAAATGTCATTGTCAATAGTCTTGCCTTTAGATACTTCACTCATGTCGCCAACCATTTAAAACAAAAATTTGCGTGCGTAAAAGTTACATTACGATACGCAAATGCGTTTTATAATGAAGATTTTTATAAGTGCAAAATACAAAAAGGTTTTTTTTATACCTGTGTTGTGTTCAAATCGTAATTATCTACAATCATTTTTTAACCATACTAATGCAAACGACAATCTTACAAACTTGGATAGATCAATAACCTACGATATATAAAATTTCATGAACTCTTTATTTTTTTTTGATAACATTTCATATTCTCTTACTTTGTGTTTCACTACAGTAATAGCGAAATCCGTATCGGCATCTAGTTGGAGCTAGTCAGCTGAATAGATATACGCTGTGAGTGACGTTCATAACCGAGTTGTATGTGGTCCGCCAAATTAATTCTGTTGTACTAACAATAGTCGCACAAAGGTATTACGTTAAGTATACACAACAGAAAGCTTCGCTATACAACTGACTGACTACATAATGCAACTATTCTGAATTTCTTATACCTACACATACTTTTGACTTGGTGTGTACAAGCGTTTTTTATGAATAGAGTTTTACTCGTAGGTTGTCTTGCTCGCATCGATATGCTGTCCTTTAGCTTCCCGCCCAAAATTTCATGCATTGACTCTTAAAACTTTATTCGTTTATTGACCAAACTTATTTTAAGGCCGGGCATTGGCAGTGTATTTAATATAGGCAAACGCGACGTCCTTTCAAAGAGCTTTTAGCAAAAACTATAAGGCAATGAAAATTGAAAAAAATCAGTAGTATACTAGATATATAAAGTTATTCAATAAAGAATATTGAAGCTTGAGAGTACAAGGAATCATCCAGAAAAAATTCCCGAAATATGTCTATTTTTACATTCATAAAATGATTAATATCTCACTTAAACGTGATATGATTTTAAAAATATTTCTTCTTTGAATAGATGATATATCTACATATAAGTTTTTTTTTTTAAATTACAATAAATTCGTTTTTTTCCTTAAAAGCTCTTTGAAAGAAATTTTTAAGAAATCAGAAATGGTGCCATTTTTTTACAAATTTAGGCAACTCTTTTATCACATATACAGGAATCTTAAAAAATTATTCCCAAATTAGTGTGAGCATTGTCTAATTGAGGGCGTTGTGATAGAACATCTATTAAATCTTGTTTATCAGGTCCGCATTAGGAATTTAGCAAATCTTTATTTAATTTAATATACTATACTAAAATTCCAAAATAGTAGGCACTAAATTCTCAGAAATGACTGTGACGTTTTTGCCTTAATCTGCCTCTTGCAGTGGCGTACGGAAATTATACTAAACAGATGTGGAAAAATTAATTATTTAAAAACTATATCCACAAATAAGAATTAAATTACATTATATTAATTATATAAAAAAATATACACTGTGTCCACGGATGGAGTTGCTAAGAGGAGAAAAACCTTTATTATTAATTTTATGACAAAGTTATTGTTATAAAAAATTTGCATCCTTTGGAAATAAGATTGACATAAAAAAATCTGAGATCGGATGTACAGGGTGTTAGCAAAGTAATAAAACGTGAAAATGTTTCATGAGAAAAGTAGGCACCATTATTATTATTAATGCAGCCGTGTGCATGAGATTTCGATTTCAGACCTACGTTTATTGGACTAAAACCACTACCACCATAAAAAGTTTAAAATTACTTACAGTATTGTATTATTCATTATCATCTGAAGAAAACTCGTCGGATGATGAGCAACTATCGCGATCGCTACTATTCAAAGTAATAATCAATGGTTCAATTGCAATGTCCATTCTAGTGTCGAGATCCCACATTTTGTCCTCTTCTTTTGTCGCATGTCTAATGCATTTTTTCCATGACTCGGGTGTGACATTTTCTATCGCAGTAGCTAGTAGGCCTTTTACCTCATTCATTTTAAAAGTTAAGTTTTCCCTCGCCACTTGGTTTTTTATTTGAGCCCATATTAGCTCGATCGGGTTTAGCTCACAATGGTAAGGAGGGAGGCGGTGTACAATTATGTTCCTCTCACGAGCCATTTCGTCGAAAACATATTTCTTCAACTGAGGTATATGTTCCCTTGCAATATTGAGTAATTGTACTTTTAACATATTATCGTCGAATGGTAAATTTTTTTCAGATAGCCAGTTAATGATATCAGCTTTTCGCCAGGCAGTTGTAGGTGACCGCTCCATTTGTCTGCTGTGGTAGGAGGCATTGTCCATGACGACGACAGAGTTTGGTTCAAGGTTTGGTATAATCTTTAAAAACCAACTTTCGAACTTTTGCGCGTCCATTTCCTCGTGGTAGTCGCTAGTTTTCTTGGACTCGAAGAGTAACAAGCCGTTTTCCAAAAAACCCGAATCGCTGCCTATATGAGTTATTATGAGCCTCCGTCCTTTGCCAGCTGGCGCTTTTAATCCTGTTGAGAGGCCTTCAATAAAAAGCTTGACGGCAACTTTTTATTTCTAAATCTTGCCATACCTTTGAAACAGTATGGCCTTGATTCAACCAAGTCTCATCTAAATAGTAAATCTTTTTACCTTCACGACGATACTCTCGGATTTTTTCAAGTAATTTCTCCGCCACAAAACAATTTCTTCTCTTTCTATAAGAGCACTTTTCCTACCTCTTTTCATAAATTTAATGTTCATTTGCTTTAATGTGCGCAATAAAACACGTCGTGATATTTTGGGCATCGATTCATCGGAACTTATTTCGGCTGCGACTTTTTTTAAAGTTGGGATTTCATTTCGGAAAAAGAACGAATGGAATTTCCTACGAATAGCATATTTGGTGCAATCATCAAGCTGAATTTGTTTTCATCCTCTAGTTTCAATGTCTTTAGATACATTATCACATTTACCTTCATTTTCTTTAAATGTTTTAAGAATTCTGTGAACACTTCTCGTCGACACTTTAGTTAAATCACTACACAGATTAACTACGTCATTATGCAACATATTCTCATTCCGTTCACGGAGCCCACAATACACATTGTATATAATAGTTTATTCTCCTTCGGATAAATTTGGACGTCTGCGTTTACTTTGACTGCTTTCACTTTCCATATTGCTCACAGTTCACAGCACAAAATTAAACTGATTTATAATGATATTTCCCTTGTTTCAGTCCTTAAACAAATCCCTTGGTTTTTACCTGATCTGATATGAAATTACCTTTTTTTTTACTGTTAATCGTTTTCCTAGAAATGTACCTGACTAATTATTTGACGTCTACTACATTATTACTTCTTACGAATGGATTAAATGGATTAACTGTATAGAAAGTGTATTATTCCTCTTTTATGTTTATCTAGGGTAGGTATTATACAAAAATATCATTATTTATTATATTATTGAAAAAGGTATTTCCAATTTTAGAATTTTTACAACAGAAATTCCAAAACTGTCATCAGTGTTGAAACAGACCTAATTCGTTATAACTGTATTATAATAACAGATCAAAGAAAAAAAAATAATATTTACATTACGTATTATTCAACGAATGTTACGCTCATGAATGTTAACCTAACCGTGCTCAGCTGATGAAGCAATATTTATATCTCTCTCTATCTTACGGCAAATTTAATCTACCTCTCTTTTTTCCGCCCCACAAACGTCTCTGTGTACGCAACGTTGCCATTTATAAATTTTAGTCCCAGAATATAATTCAAATTTTTTTATATTTAATAAACATTGATGTTGTTGAATATATTTCATTAGCAGGAAGTTTCTTTAATATTTAATATTTTTTAGTATTTAGTATTTAATGAATAAAACACGTTGTCCGTTATTCTATGACCATTTAGTTGCGTGTGTATGATTTAAATAGAAGATGATAAAATATATAGAAACCCAACCTGACAACAATGTTTACGTTTTAATTCAATAATATTTCTGAGAATTTAGTGCCTACTATTATGGAATTTTAGTATATAATATTAAGGAGCCCGTATCCCATGCAATCTGAAACGAAAATGTGTCAATGATTTTTTTAGCCATGAAGTGCAGACATCTCTTAGTAATAGGATAAACTAACAGAAATAATAATAGAATCCTTTCACTAAATTGCTCTATTCATCGGACAAAATTTTACCTGCTAAAAACACATGTTTTAGGGCTAAAAACCATTTATATAATTCTCATTTCTAGACCTTGCCAGCCAACAAAATATATTTTGTATTTTATCTCGGGAAAGAACGAGGGTAGATCAACATTTAGTAATATAAATAGGTGCTCTAGTAATTATTACTTTTATCTTTATTTTTTACCATTTACCATTTTTTATTTATATTTTTAATTCTATATATACCTAATCACCGGTAGGATAAGTTTATTATTTTTATAAGTTTATAGTTGTGTGTGATTCTTTTTAGATCAGCTCTAGGTAAGTGTCAAAAAATTATTAAAATATTATTAACTTAGAGGCGATGCATTTACAAATGACACATTAAAGTGGTCAACATATTTTAATTTTGTAATACCTATTTACTTGCGTCGAAAATTCGGAGACTAGATACTTATGAAGAATAATGATGTTTTCTAGACGTTGCTGGATTTAAACTAATGTTTTAAAATTTGATAAAGTGCTGTAAACTACCCACTATTACTACCCGAATGTTAACCCTTCAGGATTATTTGTTGACTTGAAATACGGTTTATTAGGTGCATCGCCTGATGGTAAACGAATTATTGTAACTATTATATACATATCAGAGTTTAATAACTTATTATGTTTTAGGTTTAATTGATTCAGATGAACTTGTTGAAGTAAAATGTTTTTTAAAAGTAGCCACATCAAAAATGTCATTGAGAGAGGCCGTAGAAAAGCGTATGGTTCCTTGCTTAAAAATTGAAAATAGTGAAATTCACTTGAAGGAAAATCACAATTATTATTATCAGGTAAGATTTGTTACTGGCGCTTTTCATTTTTCTAATTTTTTTAGAATATTACAAATTATTGTTTTTAGATACAAGGACAACTCGTCATCACAAGAAGAAAAACATGCCATTTTATTATTTATACAGGAGATGATAATCCACTTTTTACCGAAAACATAAATTTCAACGAAACTTTTTTTAACAATATGGTAGAAAAGTTGAGACGATTCTATGAGGATTGCGTTGGGCCGGAAGTTATTTTAAACAGGAGAGGCAAAAGATTAAAATGTAAAGATCCACCAGAAAATATTTAAATGTAAAAATAATAAAAGTATATTTTTAAATAAAATATTTTGATGCCAGTTTTTCTTTTTACTTAATTCAGAATACCACGTATACAAAATTTACGCTAACATTTTTTTCTCTCAGAAACCTGTGACCAGATTTCTTCCAAAATTTGACCAAGAAGTGTCTATATGGCCACCAATAATTGGTATTTTTTTCAAGAATTTTGAATTTACAGTTTTCTGTTATTAACAATTTTATAGCTTTTATATTTCTTTACAACGATGTTTATTCTGTTTTTAATGTTTTTCTAATTGTGCTGGGAAAATGGAATAATAAACACTTATTCTGTAAGCGATCGCTCGGCACTAACAATAATTTTATTTACCCTCATATATAACTATAGATGGCCAGCCGTACGCTGGGCATATAATTAAAATTTCTTCAAGATATAACAATGATATAACTGGTCTACTGAAAATCAATATCCGCAAATCAGTATTCTTTTTTTCATTTTACTAATTTGTTTTATGGAATAATTGTTTTGTAAATATCGCAAAATATTTAAAAAACGTTACATTAATTTATAATACAAAAATTTGTTTTGACTTCGTTAATAAAAAAAAAGAAAAAAATATATAGTGCCTAGTTCCATCTATGATAAAAGTTATAAACTAAAGTACAATTATTTCGTCATTAACTACGTCCATTTTTGATCCAAAGTGAAAAAATAAAAATAAAATGCAGCATGATTTTAGTTTCTAACTATTTCTTAGGTCTGATCTCTTTAGAAAATTCTGATTGGGCTATTTGATAGAAAAATGTTCAACTTAGGAAAGGTTTAGTTTCATTTTAAGAAAATTTATTTAGATTGTTGTTTATTTATACAAATGTAAAGGTCTAAAATAGTTCGCATTCAACAGCTCTTTTTCAATATTAAACAATTAATTAACAAAAAATAAATGCAATCCTTACCTAAGTTAGACCTTTATATGCAATTTAGTGAAAAAAATAAAACGGTTTGAGTTGTAATAACGGAGAAAGTTAGAATAAACTTTTGGTCTGTAGGTGCCATTCTGATGTACAGCGATACCCCGTCCTTAATACTAATATACAGCGTGTCCACGGATGGGGTATCCTGTAGGTGAAAAATGTTTAAATACCTATTAGTTTTAGTGAAAAATGTCATTCTAGATAAAAAGTTTTGCTTGTTCTGAAACCCCATAAAATAAAATAAAATTCGAGTTTATCAAAATCCGTCTGATTTTATAGCCAGTTTTATTTATGAAAACCGTATGAATTTTTGCACTAAGTTCGCAAATAATGTATTAATCTAGTGAGTGACGTTTACGTGTCCCAAGTAACTGTCAACTTTTATAAACAATTTTCAAATTGTCATTCTTTAGTAAATATTTGACAACAATGTTAACTATTCAACGAAGAGTATATCTTATTAAGTGTTATGGTATTGGGGAAGTTTCGTACCACGACAAAAAGAAATTGAAAAAGGCGTTCGTTGAGGAGGATGTTGAGGAAGTTGAGTCTACGAAAAAGAGCAGTGGAGGTTGGTTTTTGCAAGAGTCAAGTCACTTACAGAAAATATTTAAGCAAAACAAAATTTATCCATTCAAATCGAAATTCATTCATACCTTACAAGATTATGATTTTGACACAAGGTTGGAATTATGTGCGATGATTGGTGAAAAACTTATGCAAGACCGATTCTTTTATAATAATATTTTGTTTTCTGATGAAGCAACGTTTACAACAAACGGAGTCGTTTCTTCCCAAAATTGTCGATATTGGGCTAATGAAAACCCGAGATACAGGATTAACTGAAATAGCTAATTTGTTATAAAAGTTAATGTTTAGTGTGCGATTTTACCGGATCGAATAATCGGACCGTATTTTCTGGAAGATATTAAATCAGGAGGTATATTTGTACTTGCTTGACAACATCTTAATACCTGAATTAGAAAATATTCCCTTGGAGCAAAGATGTACTTTCAACATGATGGATGTTCGTCACATTCGACTTTGCTAATTAGAGGATGGCTGGATGAATATTTTCCTGGGCGATGGATGGGACGTTATGGACTAATATTTTTTCCGCCCCGATCCCCTGATTTAACTATTTTAGATTTTTTTATGGGGCTAGCCAGTTTTATTTATGAAAACCGTATGAATCTTTGCACTAAGTTCGAAAATAATGTATTAATCTTTTATTGCGATTATTACATATAATATTCTAATAACAACACTGAAGAAACTTTTCGTTGTAATAACTAACATTAATTACCTGATTGCTTAAATTGGGACAGGTAAAAAGGTAAAATACTTAAAAAGGGAATTCAGAGAAAAGACACAATGTTTAAGGCTCTTTATTTGCTTATGTTGAAATATGTTGATTTCATGTACAATAGTTTATCTCTGTTAAAATATTGTATTATTTATAGTTAAGATTATTTTGATTGAAAAAGTGAAAGTTTCAATTTATTTTAAAATTTGGTAAACATGTTGCAAACCTTGTAAGGGTTTATCTTTGTAGTAAGAATAAGGGTACTCGAACACAGTAATAAAACTCAGGTAGACTTGCTTACTCTATTCTAAAATAAAGTAACAATTTTCGTGCAATAAAATCTTCAATTATTTTATAAAAACTAATGATATCGACATCCATAATCTCAAACTCTTACTATTATCATTATTTTCAATTATTACATATTTTGCAAAATTTTTTATTTCGGATGTTCTTTATTTAAAGGTTGATCTTTTATTTATCGGTTTACAAATTTGATTGTATAGTAAATTCGAACTCTTGTAAACAATGAAAGTAAATAATCTTTATAGCCATATGGGAGGGAGAATTCTGCATTGGAAAAATATGTTTCCTATACCATCCTGTATACAATAATTATTAAAATTCAAAACAAACATATTCTCTAATCTTATTAAATACTCTGAAAAATTATTGGGAGGTACTGTTAAGCCATCAAAAATATTTTTACTGTGACTCTAAGCTTTGAGTTCACAAAATGAAGTAGAATTGTCTATTTCGGATGATGAACAATATTGTAAACAAGTTTGACAAGAATGTTACAGAGACATCTACTTAAAAAATATCCACCAACATAAACCAGTGCATTTCCTTTCTCTGATATTAAGTTCCTATAATCCGTTGATTCAATTTTTATAATAGGAGAAATATTTTCGTAAGTTTTTTCCTGAAAACTTTCAATATTTTTTAATGACTTTCAATGTTATATTAAGCAAAATATCGCCACTATCGTCCATAGAATATATCTTAGAATATCTTTGGACGATCTTTTTACTAGTGGAGTTTTACTGGAGTCCTTTACTAGATTTTTGGATTAATAAGTAAAAAAAAAACATAAAAAGGTCGAATATTATTAGTTCTTAGTGGATCTATTAATCGTGTAATTTTTTTAATCCGTTTAAAAGGTAAAACGTAGTTCCTTTTAATTTTTTTAAATTAACTTGTATAGTTACTGCTGCTACTCATTTATTTTAAGTTTATGCATCATTTTCTTACTAAAAAACTTGTTAATCGAATTTTTGACCATTTTAGTTTTTCCAGTTCGTTACTTTGAACTTTTGGAACCTATTTCAGTTTTTTTATGAATATGTATAGGTAATGGTAACCGAACATATTTAAACACTTAAGATTTTTAAAATAATCCGCTCAACTGCTTTTTGGTAAATTTTAATTTTTGTTTTCTTCTTTTTTCCTTTTTAAAGAGCTTTTCAAAATATTGCCATATATGAATATGTATATCGTGAGTTTTTAATGACCATCCGGTATATATGTAGTATAAATATTTTCCTTCTCTGTTCGGTCCTTACCTACTCATTATTGCTTAGTTAAGATAAAAAAATGATAACATTTTACACTTGAAAAAACTTGAATGATTGCCTTTTTAAAAATAATACCCCAATAAATATTCTATTTATAATTTTGATTTGAGAATAAAAAACATATATAAATAAAAATATTGTTCAAACATGTTTGTTTTAAAATTAATCCAGCCCTGAAATGACATATTTGATCATTTTATTAGAAAGTCATGTAGACTGCTGTAAAAAAATTATGTTACTTGATTTATTCTTAACATTGTTGATTTGCTTTATAAATAAAAAATTAACAGCGGTTACCAAGTAACAAAGTAAATAAAGGCAGACATATTAAATTTTTCTGCACACACGAAATATCTGCGGAGAAAATGGATCTAAAATTAGATGAAATTGCTAAGAAAACTGCGGAAGCGATAGGGCAAATCATTCCAGTTAAGTCTGCGAAAAGAATAGAAAAAGAATACGCGCTGTTTTGCAACTGGCGTGAACAACACAATTTGAAAAGTAGTACTGATGAAAATGTGATGTTGGCTTACTTTTTGGACGTGGTAAGAACAGTTTTTTTAAATAATATTCTTTTCAACAGTTTAAATTTTCAGTCGAAAACATTCAACCCTTCTTGATTATGGTCCAAATACTCGATGTTAAAATCAATGATTATAGTTAATGAGAATGTCAACATATCAAGTTTCCCAACGTTGATAGCTTTTTTGAATAAACAAAATGTAGACCATTAGCCAAACCAGTCGAAAGTACTGACAAAGGAACAAATTGAAAGCATTATGAGGGACGTTCCAGATCAAGAATATCTATTACTCAAAGTGATAGCATTACTTGGAGTGGAAAGGAAATCTATAATTTAGAAGTTAGTGATGTGGAGGGTACGGGTACTCAGCTAGTAGCTAAGATTAACCAGACAAAAACGCATATTCGACGAGCTTTCACTGTGACTAACAGTGATGAGGTTCACTATTTGGATGTGTTTAGAAAATACATGAACTTACGGCAACACGTCTCCGTGAAAGCTCTTTTGGTAGGTTATAGACAAGATAAATGTCTGTCTCAAAGAGACAGACAAGATACTGTTGGCGGAGCACCTAAGAAAATAGCTGAGTTCTTAAAACTAGACCAACCAGAAAAGTGTACAGGTCATTCCGTCAGGACATCCTCAACGTTGTTGGCCAATGCTAGAGCTGGATGAAGATTTCTTCAGTTGCAGAAAAGTATATAGAAGAATCGATTAAGGACAAAAACAATATTGCAAAAATGATCCAAAGTGGCAATACTTTTGTTGAAATGCTACATCACAGCCACACGTCTTCCGCGATTACAGAAAATACTGTAAATCCATCAACAACTCCATTAATACATATTGCTGGCAACAGCAGTTGTACAATTAATGTCAATCTTCAAAAACTAGAATAAAAGCTTAGTTTATGTTGATTCACTTATTCAAACAACATTGGGAGAATTGAAGAGTACTGTAAAGTACAAGTGTACCGTAAAGTGCCGTCAGAGTACGGGAAATGGCGTACAGTATGAAAAAAAATTTATTTCAAAATTAGTGACAAAAAGAAATATTCTATTTTTAAAACTGTTATAATACAAGTTAAAAACATAAATTATAAATTAATTAATTATTATAAATATTGATAACACAATTATTGCAATTATTCAAATTAATTCCCGACAAAATATTTTTTTCATTGCTAGAACTTGCTGTTATTTGGAAAGCGGCGCACATTGCATTAGAATTTTTACCAAATATTTCTTGCCCTATAAGTTTTTAATTATTCATGGAATTTTTCATATCCCTCCGCAACAGAGGTAGATTTCCAACCTCCATGCCTCTTTAATTTTAAAATATCAGCGCTACTGTGCTAGGAAAGTGGCAGAGCTTCTTCTGAAGCAGTGGCCAGTATATAGAACAGGATTTGAAAGACCAAGAAATTGTGTAATAGCTTTTGGCAGACTGGTAAATGCGTTAATTCCCACAGGATTTCTGGTACGTTTTCCATTCGCATATTTTCTTAATAATTCAACAAGATTCGTATTTTCAATATCTCCAGTGGTTTGCAAACTGCCGTATAACTTTTGATTTTGAAGGTGGAATATCAACACTAAAATGGCTATAGCATTTTCAACTGGAAGAAATGTTTATTCTGCTTTTCTGTATGCTCCTGCCGTTCCAATTATTACTGCAACCTTGGTCATTAAGTAAGTATTCTTTGTCATCAGCTTCCACTAAAATTTTTGCAAAATCTTCTTTAATAAAAACTTTTGACTTTTTAGCCATGTACCCGACCGCTTGTCTTTTAATATATATTACCAAATTTGTATATTTATTTATATCAATATTCCTTTTCAGATTTAGTTCATACCTTAACATTGAGTAAAGTGTCCATAATGTGGAAACTTTTAGATCTGTCTTACACTCAAAATATGCAAGTAAAACTTTCTCATTAACATGTTTAATTTTCTTCTTATCACACCACGTAACAAATTTTTCGTATGTCAAATCATATACTGCGTTTGACTTTTTGGGAATTACTGATAATAGAGCATTACCTGCTGCCTCTTCAATATCGCTTGGTAGCTCTTCAGAACTTGAATCACTCATTTTTTAAAAATAAAATTAAAAATATATAAATCTCGCTAAAAACCTTCCGTCTAGCCTTTTTTACAAAATATCAAACTGACAACTAACATGAAGTAACAGGAACAAACTAAATTTGTTTTCCAAATTTTTATCAATTATTATATTAAATTTTATTTTTTCTTCTGGAGCAAATTCCAAAATTTATTTTATTAAATTGAATTTTGAATTATTGGTTTTTAGCTTGTTTCTTTTTTAAATGATTTATTTTTAATAATGGTTTGAATTTCTTCTGCTCCTGTTAGAAACTCACTTTCCCGAAGGAATTGTCCCTTCGGGAAAAACTAGTGAGAAAGCTAAAAGACCTACCAGGGAAGATACCGCAATGGCAAAACACATATGCAATGAGGAACGGCTGAGATGGACTATAAACACCTTCCAGCCGTTCAAAACCCCTGGAACGGATGGAATATTTCCTGCTCTACTCCAACAGGGCCAAGAGGCAATAATTCCACACTTGATCCGAATTAGTCGAAGCAGCCTTGAACTGGGATACATACCAGAAGCGTGGACAATAAACAGAACAATAAACAACTAAAAGGTTGAATTAACTTTCACTATTTATTCTTTGAATACTTTAAATGCAATGACGGCCGTTTCGCTATAGAACATCAGGTACCTAGGCTACAAACAAACAAAATGTAACTTCAATATGTCAATCTTCGATAGCGAACCGGCTGTCATTGCATTTAAAGTATTCAAAGAATAAATAGTGAAAATTAATTCAACCTTTTAGTTGTTTCTTGTTCTGAATTTTCACGATTTTTTCGATGGAATCATAGGCGTAGAACATATGATTAAGATGAACTTAAATATTGATTTTACAAATAAAAAATTCTTTAATAATCATGTGTCAATTCCAATAACGTTTAGGTCTCCTACAAACATCAAATTTTTATTTTAGGTAGGTCTGACAGAAAAATTATTAATTTCCCCGCCTGTAAGTGTAGCTGAAGGAGAAATATAAATGAATGAATTATATTTAGATAAATTACAAATACCAGAAACATTAACAATAGCTAAAAATGGTTATGCAGTATGTGAAGTAATTATTACAACGAAACAATTTTAATATCTTTAAATAAACCTATAGTTTGGAAATACACAATTTTGATTATATTAATACAATGCAAAAAATAACAATAATAATGGTAACGGTAATAATAATAAAAAAAATTGTTAATTTAAATCATTTAATACGTACAGAACATATATGAATTCAGAAGAAAAAGATAGTATAACTAAATTATGCAAGAAGTTTTCCGATTTATTTTTTAAACCTGGCAACACAAAAATTGAACAGTGTATTAAAACCACTGATAAAGAGGAGGTTCAAAGGCAGATTAACGAAATGCTTGATAAAGGCATTATAAGACCACCTTATTTGCCTTGGAGCTCGCCTATATGGATAGTTAGCAAAAAACCAGATGCTTCTGGACGTCAAAAGTGGTGTTTATTAATCGATTATAGAAAACTCAATGAGAAAACCATTTCTGATAGGTATCCAGTCCCAAACATTTCAGACATTTCAGATAAATTGGGTAGAGCCCAATATTTTAGTACTCTAGATTTAGCTAACCGGTTTCATCAAATAAAAATGTTAAAAGATTCAATAGACAAAAATGCTTTTAGTGTTGATAAAGGTAGCATTCGGATCTAGGCAGCCGCGACAGACTGCCGCAGCTGTGCAGCTTTGCCACGTCCTTTCGGATACCAACGGCCGCAGCCTGCCACGTGCAGTAGTCAAGAAGGTGTCAGTGTAAATAGTTGTGCGTGTCTGATAACTTAAATAAAATGAAACGAGAACTCCTGAAACGGCTTATAGAGGACGAAGAAGAGGATGATGAAATAATTTTCTTTTTACTTTCATCAAAAAGGAATGCAGTAGATTCATTATATACATCCAGATTTGAAGAAGGTAGCTATCAGATCCTAATTAAAGGGCACTTAAATGCAAAAGAACTGAAATTCAGAAATTACTGTAGACTAAATAAAACACAAATTTAAATTTGTACTTAGTTTAATTGAGAACGATATTCGACCAAAGAAAAAAAAATCAATTACTGCTGAAGAAAAATTATTTCTCTCTAAGGTAAATACATAAAACTATTATTTAAATCTCTTATTAAATTATTTGAAGTTCTTAAATCAGTAGCTTCGTCAGGTGAAGTAGGTGATGACATGGAATTTAGTGATTCCATCAGTGAAAATTGAGAATTTTCTTCAAACGGGGGACTAATCGAAGAAGAATTAGTGGAACCTTGGTTCAGGCTTATAAATTCATAGTCTGCCAAAAGATTAAAAACTTTCTTTTTAGCTTCTATTCTTAATGCAGGAGTAAGTTTCTTTAGCATCGTTCCCACGTGCGAGCAAAACGATTTGATGCCATCATCATCTGGCTCTTGCTCTTTGTCTGCAGTTGGCTGAATTTGAGCTCGCCTCACAGCATCCCTCTCTTTCCAATAATTTAATAAAGCAGCCTGCATTGTAATATTTTGACTTTGCTTCTTTTTTTTTAAATACGCCTCCAATACATCTATTTACCTTTTTGTTTGGTTCCTCATCGGTTATATCTGTTTCATATGTCGGTATACTAACCATTACCGTACCACTTGATCCTTCGTGATTCATTTCTATCTTATTTGTTTCCACGATACTTTCTTTAATAAAATATTCTCCATCATCATTCCATACATTTTCACTGTCATTAGAATTGGTGTTATTAGCGGTCTCAATATTTTCAATGTTACATAAAGACCTTCTTTCTGTAGGGACTTTTTCCAAAAAACAAAGTCTGTCAAGCAAAGGCCATTTTTTTAATTTTCCGCCAGCTGCTGATCCAGTTGGTAATTTATTTTTGCGTTTTATTCTTTGATAAGAATCTCTAATGCATTTCCATCGTCTTCTGCAATCATCACCTCAAACAGATTAAAAGCTTATTAATAATAATGAATAAAAAGTAACTTATCAGAACATTTTTAACTAAGTTATTAATAAAAATTCAGTCGTTCAGAAAAGGAAGATATACATATATATTGTAATGTTTAGATATTCTATAATGATTAAAATATCAACAGAAGTTGTTTAATTTAACTAAATCCAATAATTTTAATCATATTGTATTATTTTATTGTATATTTTGTGTATTTGTAAGAAAATTTTAAGTTGGAAATTATTTTATTATATAATGTATCGATATTATATCTAGTACTTAGTAGAAACTTCGCGAAAATTGATTATATAATGTGTTAAAAAAGGACAGATAATGTGTAAAAAGGAGACAGATATATTTTACTATTTTTATTCTGGAATTATCGATGATAGACAAAGCGAGTATGTCTAGTCATAAATATGAAAGAAAGAGATACACATACTTTTTCCCAGAAATGACTAAGCTCTAGAACAAAAAACGAATAATCTAGAAGTTTGAAACCTATAAAAGACTGAACAGAGGTCGTTAAAAGGGGAGTTTATTATTGGAAGTCAAACAGTGAAGATCTGAGTGTGAACAGTCAATTTGAACAAACAGTTTTTAAAGTAGTTATCATAATAAAGTGTTAAATAGTGACGTTAAGAATAAAGTAAAACAATCAAAAAGTAAAATAAAGTGACAAAAAGTGACATTACTAAGATTGAATCCAAAAGTGAAATTAAAACGTTTTTTGGTCGATAAAAAAGAAGAATATAAGTGTACTTACCATTATTAATACAATAAAACGAACAGTAATCCAACAAACACTAAACTGTATCAAATTTGAGGAACAAACAAAACACAATAATATTACACGAGAGTCCAAACGTCTAATAAGGCGACATTTTGCCAAGGTCGGAGGTTCCAAGTATCGCTTCGTTCGTCTCCGTTTTTCATAGATCAACTACAGATTTTTCCACCAATCAGGAAGCAGGACTTTATTTCAAGGTCAGATAAAATTGTAAACTTTTAAAAATTTTTGTAGTAGTTAGTTGAATTTTATAATTTAAAAAAAAACAAAGGAATTTACTTGATATTTAATAATTAGTGTATTTGATAATCTTATTTGCTATTACATAAACAACATTGGTTAATTTAACTTAATTCACATCAAGTAAGTTCTTTTATAATTACTAAAAGGCCTTTCTTTTTCCTTATTAAACTTCAATATTACTGTTTTAATTTAACTATTTTGTAATAAATTTATAATTATAATTGAATCAAATTTTTCATTCACATACCTAATAATCCAACTGGAAACTGGCGTAACCAAACACCCCAGAGGAAAAGATCTTGTTGCTAATAATAATATCAAATATTAATCAGTCAAATTCATAAATAAATAAATCAATAAATTATCTTTAGAATCATAATATTCATTACAATATATATATATATATTTTATTTCAGGTTCCTGGCTACTGGTGAAACATACGCATCTTTAGACTTCAATTATAGAATATCTGCTAGTTATATAAGCAGAATAGTCCAGCAAGTTCTTGCAAGTTTGCGGAAAAATCTAGTACCAATTTTCCTTCCTATGCCAACAGAAGTCCAGTTAAAACAAACATCAGGAGATTTTTGGAATAGGTGGAATGTTCCAAATTGTTTTGGAGCTATTGATGGCAAGCATGTACGCATTAAGGCCCCGCAAAACAGTGGATCAATATTCTTTAATTACAAAGACTACTATTCCACAGTATTATTGGCTATTGTAGACGCAAACTGCAAATTTATTGCTGTTGATGTGGGTTCGTACGGAAAGGAAGAAGACAGCGGTATATTTAAAAAGTCAGCTATGGGTAAAACAATTTGTTCTGGACAATTTAATGTGCCTCAACCCGCACCTTTACCAGGGACAGATATCTTAACCCCACATTATTTAATTGGTGACGACGCCTTTGCGTTAGATATATATATATATGATGAAACCGTATTACAGAAATCATGTGAGAAATGATCGTGATAAAGCAATTTTTAACTACCGCATATGCCGTGCAAGACGAGTCACAGAGAATTCCTTTGGACTACTCAGTCAAGTATTTCGAATTTTATATACACCTATAGCAATTAAACCAGAGATATGTGATGATTTGATTATTACTATATGTTGCCTCCATAATTTACTACGAGATGCTTATTTAGAAAACAATGGAATCCCATATTATCGCTATGACAGAAAAATACCTAAACCTACAGAGAACATGATCCCATTAGCTCGTAGGGGCGGGTTTCTAAACGTAAGTGGATTTCAAATCAGAGATATTCTCAAATATTACTTTACTAAAAAGTAATTACTTTCGTCTATAAATAACCCGCAATTCTTTACTTTTACATTACATAAATTCTCAAAAGTTGCAATAGCAAAAGGTTCACTAATTTTTCCATAATTAGTTGAATTATTTCCACTAAATTTGGAATAGATCAAATGTTGAATAGTTGAGGAACTATTTGTAGACGGCCTTAATTTGCAAATTTTTCCAAAATTTGATGCGGTTATTCTTAGTTGGCGTTCTTCTAACCACAAGAGAGAAGATGCCTGATTTCTAGTACTCATTTCAATTTGAGCTATTTATTGTCTTTTTTTTTCAATTTTGCCAAAAATTCTCTTTTGGCGGCCTCATATTCCTCCTTATCCATATCTGGTGCTGAATCCGTCGCACCATAATCTTTATCTGGTCATTAAAGGTACCATTATTTTCTTTAGGACAACTAGAACAGAATGGAATGTTTTATCACATTTCTATCGCACTAGATACTCGTACATTGGAAATTAATTTTTTTAATTTCCTAGTAATCCGTTTAGCTGTTTCTATTTTATTTTTTACTTACCCCTCGTCCATTTTTATATCTTGCTGAACTCTATTTTCAACACTTTGCAAAACATTTGATTGACAAGTTGTTCTGAAATTATTAATATTGAAAAAAAATAATACCTGACTTAATGCTCTTATTAAATAATATCTTCCTTATTAAATAAATTAACCTGCGTTTCAATTTGGAAAAAGATACTAATATTCTTCCTGGTCTATCCTAGTATTTAAAGTAGACAAAGGATGGCTCAAAGGAAGAGTAGCATTAACCCAGGTAATGCTGATTATTTAGTATCACGAGACAAATTCACAGGGGAATAGGCACACAGTAGCAGTAGTACACAAAATACCACTGATTGCAATTTTCCAAAGAAAATACTTCAGCATGGGCTAATACTATTGGTAGGTACTCAAAAAGAAGAAAATTCATATATATCTAAAATGCAAAATATCTATATCATTACATCTTTTAAAACTAATTTTGAAATTTAGATCCGAATCATATATAATAAAATAAATAATCAATACCTATTAATTGTAAAAAAATTAAACCAGTAAATAAACAAATTAAAACTTACCTCTTATCACTTCTGATTACTAGACGAAAAGTGCTTTCAAATGTAAATTGGATACATTTTAATTTTAATTGATTCCACAAAGTATGGAGTTACCATTTTTGGAATATAATTAATAGTCATCATTTAATGATACAACTAGTTTTATTAAGATATACCCATAACATTAACAATTATGTTTAGTACTTGCAAGAGTATTGTTAGCCAATTGCTGACAGTCAGCTTATCCCACTTCTTCAGGTGCACAAAGTGTATTTCTATAGATACTAGACTGGTTAGTTATTGTCGTAGGTTATTGAAAACATGGAAATATTTTTTTCTTGCTCCACATTCTCAAAATAAAAATAAACTATAAGCTTTATTGTAGGGTGTACTGTACTTTGTACTTCATTTTTCATTACATCATGGATTTGGGTGAAAATTAACGTAGGTATGTCCAATACTATTAAAAAAATAAATGAGATTTATTCATTTAGACAGTAAATAATTTGCAAGGTACTTACTTGAAGTCATATTGAAGACAGACTAACCAGTTAATGTTTACAAACATTATAGTAACACTTTTGCAATATTCATCAAACGTTTTGGAAAAGTATTTAAATTTTTTCCCACAAAAAAATATTTTAAATAATTACATCTACTTCAACACCTTCAAATAATACATCCATCAGAAATTAAATAAAATCTCTGAAAAAACTAACCTCGTTTAATTTGGCATTGTTGCCAAGATACCTTTCGTTATTTTTATATATTGTATGAAGCAATACATTTCTATCTCAATATCAAATTAAAACAAAGGTATAATTACATACTTTCCACTTTATTCCAATTTTTCTTTAGACCATGTTGATGTGTGTGTATATTCAGAAACCGTAATATGTTTTTGTTATAGTTAATATATTTATTCTAATAAATGCCTTAATTAGTAAGGGTTAGTACAATAAATTTCATTAATTAATTATTTGTTAGGTATGCCAAAATCTTATTTTATTTTTTTTATGTATCGATATTTTAATTCCTAAAATCATTAAATTTGTTATGCCTATAAAACACAACAAAGTGTAATTTAAAAATAACCAGATTTTTCACTAAATTCAGGCAGTCTTACCAAACTATAAACGCCCCTCTTAAATAGGTAGGTAAAAATAAAACAATTTTTATTTACTTATCAGCAAAATAGTCGAAAATAGTATAATAAAAACATATTTGTATATATTTTAAATGCGACTACAGTTGTTACATTATCTCATTTAATACTTATTTTTCTACGGCCATACGTTAACAGTATTATTAAATATCCAGTACCTGAACTTTAATGATATCCATTAAGATATTACTAAATTTAAAACTAGATAAATTATAATTATTTTAAATAGTAACAACCTTTTCGGACACCCTGTGTAATTCAATAAAGTAAAAATTGACATTATTTATTTAACAGAGCCTGTATTACAGACTATTAGTGGTATAGATTAAATTAAGGTTACTTAATTCCAAGTTATAGGTCCAAGTTTTTCAGAAGAGATTTTTCAGGAAACAATTTTTAATGTAAAGTCATTACATGTATCTATTTTTGTATTTTAATATTTGGATATTATACTGAATACCATAACTTTAAAATTATATTTACCAAAAAAACCTATTACGTTATTGATATTTATTTATTTATCTATTTACTGATAGATATCTCCGACGATGTATAGGCATCGTTCAAAGATATTCTAACAATACACAACAGAAGGAAACAACAGAAATCAATCTACTGGAGCCATCTTCCTGGACATCAGCAAAGGCTTCGACCGAGTATGGCACGAGGGACTGATATACAAGATGAGAGAAGCAGGATACACCAGAGAACTGACGAAACTACTACTCAGCTATCTGAAAAATAGAAGATTCAGAATAAGGATAGGAAACGAAAAATCCGAAATAGGAACAACAGAAGCCGGAGTACCACAAGGAGCAGTCCTCTCATCAGTGCTTTACAACATATACACGGCAGACATTCCAAAGACAGACAACACAATGATGGCTCTCTACGCAGATGACACGGCTATCGTTACAAGAAGCACTCAACCAAGTATGGTGACAAGAAGACTCCAACAGGCTATGGACCAAGTAGACGAATGGTGTACAACCTGGAAAATCCAAATAAACCCGGAGAAAACCCAAGCAGTCTACTTTACCAAAAGAAGGAAAAAACCAGAAGAAAACATCAACATAGGAGGAGAAGAGATCCAATGGAAAAACGAGGCCAAACACCTAGGAGTGATACTGGACAAAGGACTAACTTTCAAAGAACATGTGGAAAACATCACAAAGAAGGCAAAATAAGCAAGAGGAAGACTAGCCGAACTCATAGGAAGAAAATCCAAACTAGCACTGCAGCATTTTTTTGTGAGTGGTCGTAAATCATCGGTACAATACTTGATTTCTTAAATTGCGGACAGGTAAATGGGTAAGATATTTAAAAGGGGAATTCACATAAAAGAAACAATGAGGTTTAAGAATCTTTATTTACTTATGATGAAATATTGATTTCATGTAGGTACCCACAATACAGTCCAGGCGTGCTGTACTTTTAGACGGAAATTCTGATACCTGAAATGTAACAGTTGGAGGTGGTAAAGGGGCTTATAACACATGAAAAAAAAAATACATGAACTATTTCAATTATGATCATAAACTTTTTAGGGGTGAAAAAGGGTGAAAAAGGAATAAAAAACTGAAGTATTGCTGTTTGCGGCTAAAATTGGCGTCAAAATGAAAAGTGCCCAATAGAAAAGTTGTAGATCATGTAAAAATCTAAAACTTTTCTTTTGACAATTTTCTCACATAACCTCAATTTTTCGAGGAAAATGAAAAAAAACGATTTTTCGTTTTTAATTTTCCAACAGATTCGTCAATCTTGGTGAGACTTGGTGAAAACTTACCTTTTTATGTCCAAAATAACCTCGAATTTTCTCAATCTTGTAACATAATAATTTTCCGAGAAATTGGATTTTTCTAGAAAAATCTCTTTTTTTTTCAACTGTAAAGTTTGCTCGGAAAATATTATTGGAAAAGGTTTATCTGGGGCTCATTTTTTTCGTTTTTACGTCTACTTTCACATGAAATAAAAAAAATACACCTCTTATTTAAAAATGTGCTCAAAAATGAAAAAAAAAGCAAAAAAATGAATTTTGCAACAGCTAAATTTGCAATAATTGTTAAATTTTTGTTATAAAATCTTAAAAAATGCAAAAGCCGACTCTTGCATTACATTCTACGGGAAAAATTACAAAAGAAAATGTATTTCATTATTTAGTCAGATTTTTAGTTCATTTGCAATATTATTATAAATACTCAAGTCTATTAATGAAGTTAATAATCCGAGCGGGAATTTCATGGTTTTTACTATTGTTGTATGCTGATTTGTTTATATTATAAGGTTTTCCATGCGATAAATCAATTTGTTGATATTACAAGGCCCAAATACCCTTCGATTTCGATTTTATTAAATTTTCAACCTTTATAAAACCCCTCAATGTACACCAAAGAGTTTGATATTTCGAAAAATAAGTGTTGACAATTGTAAATATTTCTGAAAAATTTTATTTCAATCAGATATCTGAAAATTTTGTGAAAATCCATTCTGCGGTTTGTTCTAGCTGGCGAAAAATTATGCCTATCAAATATTAATCTACAAAAATTCCACTTATTTATTAGATTGTGGTAAAAAAATTGAGTTTTGGAAATGAAATTTATATAGGTTATGTATTTATTAATTTTATGAAAATGTCAGCTATATAAAAACAATAAATCACTAAAACCACTAGGCAAAAACAAGAAAGCGAAAAACGAATAACGACTATAAAATTTGGTGTAGATATGGCAATTTCGCTTAGAGAGAACAACATCTTACCGCACAATTTTCGTTTTGCATCTAGTGACTACTCGCGAAGGTTTTTTTCTGCGATATTACATTTTGTAGAGACGTTTACAGATTTCTGTATTCATAGAAAAGAAACAAAACGAACGGATTGCTCGCACCGAGTTACGTAATTACAACATAGACAATGCAATATAATTCTTCAGGAAATACCACATCCGTTCCCAGACGAAGATGCTTTTGCTGATTTTACTTAAAACTGCAAATTTAGAAATATTGTAAAATCTTTACTTTTTATATTGTAATAAATTTTTAATTCATTCATTATTCAGACTTTTTAAAAAGTTGTTTTCGTGAATCAAAAACGTAATTCGTGCCGTGACCAGGATTTAGGGAAGTTGTACGTCAGAAAACCCGTGGAGAAATTCAAGTAAACCACCAATTTTGGTTTCAACCAACAAGTTCCCAATTAGGCCAAATTCAAAGGAGCATGCAGCGAATCATCTGTCTTCTGATCCTGAAGTTTTCCTTTCCTTTTTTCAAATTTGTGCATATTTTTGAACATTTTTGAATTGTATTTTTAAGTATATACTGTAGATACTATTCGTTAATATTCCTTAAAGCTGATTTTCTCAAATACAATAATTCAAATTTTAAGTATACGTAAAATATATAGATACTAAATACAATTAAAATGACTACATCTTTGAATGATATACCAAGGCTCGCATTAGAAATTATCCCAAGATTTTGTGGGGAAGAAGCAAAACTTCCTTCTTTTCTAAAAGCTGGCGAAAACTTTTTGTTAACTTATGTAAACTCAGAACAGCCTTCTAATCCAGTAAATCGTCAAATATTGAATTTAGTTTTGTCAAGGTTAGAGCGTATAGCTTTAGAAATACTTTCAGTTAGGGAATCTATAACTACATGGGCAAATATATTGCAAATATATTAGAAATATTAGACAAACTAGGCCGAAGTCAATATTTCACAACATTAGATTTAGCATCAGGGTATCACCAAATTGAAATTGAGGAAAAAGATAAATTTAAAACTGCTTTTTCAACTTCTACAGGTCATTATGAATTTAACCGAATGCCGTTTGGGTTTAAAAACGTTTTTAGACGTAATAGAAAAGCAAATTTAAAAATATAGCTTGATAAAAGCGAATTCTGTAGAACTGAAGTAGGTTATTTGGGGTATTTAATTACTCCATCTGGTGTTAAACCAGATCCAAAAAAGGTAGAGGCAATTCAGAAATACCCATTACCTAAAACAAAAAAGGAAATAAAAGCATATTTAGGATTGTATCCAGATTTCTCAAAATCTTTTAATATAACTACCGATGCCCCTATAGGGGCGGTATTATCACAAGGTCCAATAGGGAAAGATTTACTAATATGTTATGCCAACCGAACTCTTAGTGAAACCGAACAAAAATATTCCACTGTAGAACGCGAACTTTTAGCAATAATATGGGCGGTAACTACATAATTTAGACATTATATTTTTTATTATTATTATTATATTTTTGGTAGATCGTTTACACTTGTAACCGATCATAAACCTCTTATTTGGCTTAAAAATTTAAAACAGGGCAATTCGAAAATAATGAGATGGAAGATTGAACTGGATGAATTCAATAGTCGCTGATATGGATGAAAACGAAGAATTACCAGAAATAAGCGCAGACGAAGTGGAAAATATTTTTGGAGAAAATTTAGAAGAACTACCATCAGAACCCGGACTAGAAAATTCGTCAGATTTAATACCAGTAATAGAAGATCCGATCGAAACAAAAAAGAATCGATATTATATTATAACAGTATTTATGAACCCAGAAACCAAAGTGAGAGAAATAACTAAAGGTAAAGTTAACTATTACATACAAGTTTTGAATGGATAATAGATTATGTTAATGCTTGTGAAATTTGTGACCAAAATATATATGAGACAACCTCTTAAAGTACCCATAATGCTAACTGAAACCGCACCCGCACCATTCGATACAATTCATGTAGACACTTTTTATATAGGTAATAATTCTTTTATCACGATTGTAGACGCTTTTTCAAAATTAATTCAGGCCTATCCGGCCAATTCTCAACATGGTATTATAGTAGCAATAAACGCTCTTAATCAATATTTTAGACATTACGGTACACCCAGACTAATAATAATGGATAAAGGTCGTGAATTTACTAGTAAAGCTTTACAAGAATTTTTAGACTTACACAAAATACAAATACATTACACTACGGTACGAAATCATGAAAGTAACGGGGTAAGCGAAAGAGTACATTCTACTTTAGTAGAACATATGCGAATTTTAAACAAGTTTTTATATTTTGCACTTTAAAAATCTTCATTATAAAACGCATTTGCGTATCGTAATGTAACTTTTACGCACGCAAATTTTTGTTTTAAATGGTTGGCGACATGAGTGAAGTATCTAATGACAAGACTATTGACAATGACATTTGTGGCTAATAGCAATTTATTAATTTTATATTGTTCTTTAAGAAAGTATTTGTGAATATGAATATCATCTTTTACTTATATAATATATTATTAGTGGTGTGTTAGTCATTTTAAAAGATTTTAAAACATTAACATTTCATAATTAAAATGTCAAAACTGTCAAATGTTATAAATTACACAGTGCTACCGACATACTTTTTAAAATCAAAATTTTCGTAATTACATAAAAATAATAAATAAATATAAACAATGATAAAATGGCAAAATATAAAAAATATTATAAACAACTTATTTCATATGGCTGTTGTGGCACTCGTTCTTTAAAAAACTCATCGCTTCGCGATTCGTTTTTTAAACTTGAACTCGTGTCATTACAGAATTCCATATGAAATGCGTTGTTTAATATACTATTAATTGACTTAGCAATTATAGCATACAATAATACAATTCACTCCCAGACAGGGAAAACACCTTTTGAATTACTATTCGGACATACTTATTCTAGAGATAATTTTGCATAAATTTCGAAAAACAATGGTATGAACAATAATATACGAATAAATATTTAGAAATAATGAAAACTATTTATAATACAGTTAAAGAAAAATTACATGATAACAAGGTAAAACGAAATGAAAAATTAATAAAAATCGTAAGCAACCTAAAAAACCATCCAAGGCATTTATTAAAACTACCAGGCGAGTCGGGAAATTAAAGCCACAAAATGAAGGCCCCGAAATTATAACGGATGTAAATGACAAAAATATAGCCACTACCTCTACCGGTGAAAAGGTTCATTTGCGTCAATTAAGACATCCTATTGTTACAGATTCACATCTAGGATCTGGTCCAACAACGTCCACATCTTAGATAGAACAGGACAACCTGGATTGTTACCAATTAAGTTAGGGAGAGTCCAAATTACGGAATCATATTAGACATTTATTAAACCAATTAATATAAGTCTTATCATAGATCAATACGAAGTACTTTTTAGAAATTATCAAATATTATCAACACTTAATATCTCAGCGAAACAATTAGATACCCGATCTGAGATAAATAATTTAAAACAAATCTTTATGTATAATGTTAGGGAAATTAAGGATAGTTTAAATCATTTAGTATATAAACGTAATAAAGGGGGTTAGTTACTGGATTAGGTAGTATAGTCAAATCAATAACAGGAAATTTAGATAATGATGACGGGGAAAGAATTTATCAGGCTATAGATAAAAATCAAGGATCAAAATTCTTTGAAAATGTTATTGCAAAGTTTTTTGTAAGTGCATTAGAATTGCATTGATACCCCTATGGTAGGTTTTCCCTTCGTGATGCATTTTAATCGTTTCTGCAATTTCTTCTTCATCCAATAGTTCTATTCTTCTTTGTGAACATTAGACTAATTTCGGTCCCTTTTTCCTAAACAATTCTTCATATGCTTGATAAAATAATCTATACGTAATTGATTTATCAATATGTAAATAGTGGGTTCTTTTTCCAGAAAAGTATTCTTTCAAAATTTTCTTTGCGTGTTCCAAATTTCCATTCAAAACTTGTATGTAATAGTTAACTTTACCTTTAGTTATTTCTTTCACTTTGGTTTCTGGGTTCATAAATACTGTTATAATATAATATCGATTCTTTTTTGTTTCGATCGGATCTTCTATTACTGGTATTAAATCTGACGAATTTCTTATTCCGGGTTCTGATGGTAGTTCTTCTAAATTTTCTCCAAAAATATTTTCCACTTCGTCTGCGCTTATTTCTGGTAATTCTTCGTTTTCATCCATATCAGCGACTATTGAATTCATCCAGTTCAATCTTCCATCTCATTATTTTCGAATTGCCCTGTTTTAAATTTTTAAGCCAAATAAGAGGTTTATGATCGGTTACAAGTGTAAACGATCTACCAAAAATATAATAATAATAATAAAAAATATAATGTCTAAATTATTTAGTTACCGCCCATATTATTGCTAAAAGTTCGCGTTCTACAGTGGAATATTTTTGTTCGGTTTCACTAAGAGTTCGGTTGGCATAACGTATTAGTAAATCTTTCCCTATTGGACCTTGTGATAATACCGCCCCTATAGGGGCATCGGTAGTTATATTAAAAGATTTTGAGAAATCTGGATACAATCCTAAATATGCTTTTATTTCCTTTTTTGTTTTAGGTAATGGGTATTTCTGAATTGCCTCTACCTTTTTTGGATCTGGTTTAACACCAGATGGAGTAATTAAATACCCCAAATAACCTACTTCAGTTCTACAGAATTCGCTTTTATCAAGCTATATTTTTAAATTTGCTTTTCTATTACGTCTAAAAACATTTTTTAATCTTTCTATGTTCCCGTAGGCTACTTGAAAAAATAATAATATCGTCAAGATATACAAAGCATTGTTCATTTTATAGACCTGTTAGAATTTCATTAATTAACCTTTGAAAAGAACTTGGGGCGTTTTTAAACCCAAACGGCATTCGGTTAAATTCATAATGACCTGTAGAAGTTGAAAAAGCAGTTTTAAATTTATCTTTTTCCTCAATTTCAATTTGGTGATACCCTGATGCTAAATCTAATGTTGTGAAATATTTACTTCGGCCTAGTTTGTCTAATATTTCTGATATATTTGGAATAGGAAATTTATCTTCAATTTTTAACTCATTTAATCTACGATAATCTATAACCATCCTATATTTCTGAATGCCACTGTTATCTAATTTTTTACTAACTATTAAAACTGGAAAATTATATGGACTTTCTGATTCCCTAATTATTTTATTGTTTAACAAATTGGAAACTTGTTTATTTACTTCTTGCATTTGACTATAAGGAATTCGATATTGTTTTTAAAAAATAGGTTCGTTTGACGTTAAGTTAATTTTATGTTTAAAATTGCTAGTACAAGTTAAAGTAGTTCCTTCAATATAAAAAATATCTGAGAATTCGGTTAAAACCTTTGTTAAGTAAAACTTTTCTTCTGAATTCAAATGATTTAAATTTAATCTGTTTAGAATATCATTTATATTTTCATTCCTAGAAATATTGTTGGAAATGTTATTTTCTAAATTATAATTATTAATTTGACATTCGTTAAACGGTTCTAATCCTAATGGAAATATTTCAATTTCTTGATTTTCCACCGATTCATTTCTAACTAGTATAGTTGTCTGACAATTATTAACATTTACTACACACGGTGGTATTTTAACATACTCATTTAATTTTTAACCTTCAAAAATTCCACTTGTAAAATTATTATATGTAGGAAATATGCATTTTGTTTCAGTGCGTCGCTCTAAAGATACAACTTTTCTATGATCATAGAAATATAAGGGAATATTAATTTGCATTTAACTCTAATAATAAATCCCTGCCTATTATTCCGTCATAATTTTTGTTTACGTCAAAAACATAAAACTTGTGATATTTAGAGACATTAAATATTTTCATTAAAGGCACAACTACAACCTCGTCGTGGGTAGTAGATTGGTGCGCAGTAGTAAACACAAAATTGTTCTTTTCGTATAATTTTTTTGTAGTATTTTTCTACTAAACTTGGTGACACTATAGACATCTCACACCCTGTATCTATCATTAATTTTATATTAAACGGACTAAGTTATTAACATTTAAAACTAGGGGACACTGTTGCTTTCTGTTTTCGAACGAAAATTTTGGTTATTATTTCCTATTTCTACATTATTCAACTCTTCAGATACAAAATTTCGAGGACCTGTAGACCGAAAGCCGTTATGTGGTCTTTGGTCCACAGTTCTCATTGAAACATCATCTGAACGGACTCTAGACATAGCAGGTCTTGTATTTTGAAAATTTCTATTATTGTTTCCATTATTATAATTATAGTTTTGTGGAAAAAAATTTTGAGAATTAAAATTTTGATTCGTATTTTTAAAGTTACTTTGATTATTATATTGACGAGGAGGAAAGAAATTATTAGGTGTTTGTGAATTATTTCGTCCAAAATTATTACGGTTAAATTGATTGTTGTGATTAAAGTTATTTTGATTAAATTGATTGTGATGATTAAAATTATTATTATTATTGTGATTAAAATTCCTTGAAATGTTTTTGTTTGAATATCTTTGATTTCTATGATTCGTTTTCTTTTGTTTGTGTAATTGCTAATGCATCTTTCAAAGTTTTTGGTTCCCTTAATTTAACGGGGGTTGCTATGGGTTCTCTTAAATTAGCTAAATAGGTTGTTACTGCATTATTCTTTAAAATTTTCAAATGTACTACCTTTTCCGTTTCATTAAAATTAGATAATTGAATTTTAGTTGCGATTTTATGAACTAATTGATTGATTCGTTCCCCAAAATCATGATATGTTTCATTATGATTTATTCTTAACCTAATTAATTCCTGCATTAAAATATTTTCATTTCGCCTATCTGAAAACTCCTGAGTTAAAATTTCTTTTAGCTCTGCCCATGTAGTTATAGATTCCCTAACTGAAAGTATTTCTAAAGCTATACCCTCTAACCTTGACAAAACTAAATTCAATATTTGACGATTTACTGGATTAGAAGGCTGTTCTGAGTTTACATAAGTTAACAAAAAGTTTTCGCCAGCTTTTAGAAAAGAAGGAAGTTTTGCTTCTTCCCCACAAAATCTTGGGATAATTTCTAATGCGAGCCTTGGTATATCATTCAAAGATGTAGTCATTTTAATTGTATTTAGTATCTATATATTTTACGTATACTTAAAATTTGAATTATTGTATTTGAGAAAATCAGCTTTAAGGAATATTGACGAATAGTATCTACAGTATATACTTAAAAATACAATTCAAAAATGTTCAAAAATATGCACAAATTTGAAAAAAGGAAAGGAAAACTTACAGGATCAGAAGACAGATGATTCGCTGCATGCTCCTTTGAATTTGGCCTAATTGGGAACTTGTTGGTTGAAACCAAAATTGTAGCAGTATCTTTGGTGGTTTACTTGAATTTCTCCACGGGTTTTCTGACGTACAACTTCCCCAAATCCTGGTCACGACACGAATTACGTTTTTGATTCACGAAAACAACTTTTTAAAAAGTCTGATTAATGAATGAATTAAAAATTTATTACAATATAAAAAGTAAAGATTTTACAATATTTCTAAATTTGCAGTTTTAAGTAAAATCAGCAAAAGCATTTTCGTCTGGGAACGGATGTGGTATTTCCTGAAGAATTATATTGCATTGTCTATGTTGTAATTACGTAACTCGGTGCGAGCAATCCGTTCGTTTTGTTTCTTTTCTATGAATACAGAAATCTGTAAACGTCTCTACAAAATGTAATATCGCAGAAAAAAACCTTCGCGAGTAGTCACTAGATGCAAAACCAAAATTGTGCGGTAAGATGTTCTCTCTAAGCGAAATTGCCATATCTACACCAAATTTTATAGTCGTTATTCGTTTTTCGCTTTCTTGTTTTTGCCTAGTGGTTTTAGTGATTTATTGTTTTTATATAGCTGACATTTTCATAAAATTAATAAATACATAACCTATATAAATTTCATTCCCAAAACTCAATTTTTTTACCACAATCTAATAAATAGGTGGAATTTTTGTAGATTAATAATATTTGATAGGCATAATTTTTCGCCAGCTAGAACAAACCGCAGAATGGATTTTCACAAAATTTTCAGATATCTGATTGAAATAAAATTTTTCAGAAATATTTACAATTGTCAACATTTATTTTCCGAAATATCAAACTCTTTGGTGTACATTGAGGGGTTTTATAAAGGTTGAAAATTTAATAAAATCGAAAAAATTAACTAATGATCTGATCAGTGGCGGCTCGTGGTAAGGTGTTCTGCGATTCTTTAAAAAAGTTTACCTTGTAAAGGGGGTTGTCTCCCATCAATTTTATCGTCGTTTCTCCGCCTTTCGTGTTGAAATCTTGGATTTGAATGAATAAGCCCACGAAATATTCCCGGATTCTCGGAAGTATCACTCTTATTATGTCCACAAAATTTATTAATTTATTTTTTGGAAAAAATATATCCATTCTTCGACACGTTTTCAATATGTTTCTGTATATTTAATCAATAAGCCAAATCTAATTGAGCCATAACATTAGTTGACCCTAGTAACGCTAATTCCATACAATTATGAAGATGGCTTTTAGAATTTTCAGGTTTTCTTTATTTTCAAACTCAAATGCTCTAAATTCGAGTATTTAAGCTTAAAATTCTACCTGACTTTTATTACTCTGTTCCAGCACACTTATTCTTACCACAAAGATAAACCCTTACAAGGTTTACAGTATGTTTACCAAATGTTAAAATAAATGGAAACTTTCACTTATTCAAACAAAATAATATTAACTATAAATAAAATAATATTCCAACAGAGATAAACTATTAGTCCAGGCGTGCTGTACCAAAAAAATAAAAAATACGGAATATCTGAGACCTGGAATGTAACAGTTGGAGGTGGTAAAGGGGCTTATAACACATGAAAAAAAAATACATTAACTATTTCAATTATGATCATAAACTTTTTAGGGGTGAAAAAGGGGTAAAAAACTGAAATATTGCTGTTTGCGGCTAAAATTGACGTCAAAATGAAAAGTGCCCAATAGAAAAGTTGTAGATCATGTAAAAATATAAAACTTTTTTTTTGGTAATTTTCTCACATAACCTCAATTTTTTGAGGAAAATGGAAAAAAACGAATTTTCATTTTTAATTTTTAATCTTCCAACGGATTCGTCAATCTTGAAGAAACTTGGTGAAAACTTACCTTTTTATGTCCAAAATAACCTCGAATTTTCTCATTCTTGTAACATAATAATTTTCCGAGAAATTGGATTTTTCTGGAAAAATCTCTTTTTTTTCAACTGTAAAGTTTGCTCGGAAAATATTATTGGAAAAGGTTTATCTGGGGCTCATTTTTTTCGTTTTTACGGCTACTTTCACATGAAATAAAAAAAATACACCTCTTATTTAAAAATGTGCTCAAAAATGAAAAAAAAGCAAAAAATGAATTTTGCAACAGCTAAATTTGCAATAATTGTTAAATTTTTGTTATAAAATCTTAAAAAATGCAAAAGCCGACTCTTGCATTACATTCTACAGGAATAATTACAAAAGAAAATGTATGTCATTATTTAGTCGGATTTTTAGTTCATTTGCAATATTATTATAAACACTCAAGTCTATTAATGAAGTTAATAATCCGAGCGGGGATTTCATGGTTTTTACTATTGTTGTATGCTGATTTGTTTATATTATAAGGTTTTTCATGAGATAAATCGATTTGTTGATAATTACAAGGCCCAAATACCCTTCCATCAGAGCCATATAGCCTAATTTTTATCAAAATTTCAATTTTCTTTGACTTTTTGGAATAATTTGTTTATTTTTAATATAATAATCGTTCGGTTTTAAGTAATTCGTAATTGTAATTAAAAACTATATTGAAAAGACAATATTTTGTTTGTTACGAATGATAGTATATTTTGTATACTGAAATGTTGCAAGGTCAAAAAGAAAACAAAAGGCCTAGGCCCCTAGGCTAGTTAGAGTTGTCATGTCTACACTTTGTCACTTATGAAAGGTGGCTATAGGGCTCTGATGGAAGGGTATTTGGGCCTTGTAATATCAACAAATCGATTTATCTCATGAAAAACCTTATAATATAAACAAATCAGCATACAACAATAGTAAAAACCATGAAATCCCCGCTCGGATTATTAACTTCATTAATAGACTTGAGTATTTATAATAATATTGCAAATGAACTAAAAATCTGACTAAATAATGAAATACATTTTCTTTTGTAATTTTTCCCGTAGAATGTAATGCAAGAGTCGGCTTTTGCATTTTTTAAGATTTTATAACAAAAATTTAACAATTATTGCAAATTTAGCTGTTGCAAAATTCATTTTTTTGCTTTTTTTTCATTTTTGAGCACATTTTTAAATAAGAGGTGTATTTTTTTTTATTTCATGTGAAAGTAGACGTAAAAACGAAAAAAATGAGCCCCAGGAAAATCTTTTCCAATAATATTTTCCGAGCAAACTTTACAGTTGAAAACAAAGAGATTTTTCCAGAAAAATCAAATTTCTCGGAAAATTATTATGTTACAAGGTTTAGAAAATTCGAGGTTATTTTGGACATAAAAAGGTAAGTTTTCACCAAGTTTCACCAAGATTGACGAATCTGTTGGAAAATTAAAAATTAAAAACGAAAAATCGTTTATTTTCATTTTCCTCGAAAAATTGAGGTTATGTGAGAAAATTGTCAAAAAAAAAAGTTTTAGATTTTTACATGATCTACAACTTTTCTATTGGGCACTTTTCATTTTGACGCCAATTTTAGCCGCAAACAGCAATACTTCAGTTTTTTATACCTTTTTCACCCTTTTTCACCCCTAAAAAGTTTATGATCATAATTAAATAGTTAATGTATTTTTTTTCATGTGTTATAAGCCCCTTTACCAAATCAATATTTCATCATAAGTAAATAAAGATTCTTAAACCTCATTGTTTTTTTTATGTGAATTCCCCTTTTAAGTATCTTACCCATTTACCTGTCCGCAATTTAAGAAATCAAGTATTGTACCGATGATTTACGACCACTCACAAAAAAATGCTGCAAAATTCCACTACATCAAAGGAGTTACCAGACTTATAACACACACTCTAACCAAACCTGTCCCTTCTAGAATGCATCCCTCTAGGAGCGGTGCATTCCGGGAAGAACTTCCTCCACCCCCCATCACCGATGGGGGCCTCAGTCCTCGGGCTTGTGCTTTTCCTTCCACTATCTTGGTTTGGAGATGATTTCCAGGTGTCTTCTGTTTGGTCTGGGATGGTGCTTGGCACCTTTATCCTCCTGTCTTCTTTTTCGGCGTTCAGAGTGTGTGTTTTTCGCTGCCACTGAAAAGTTAGCTCTTAGTCGATGAACTGCGGCTAAAGGTAACCTTAGAGAGTGGATCCACTTGTTAAAGCTGTCCCTATTCAAGAATCTGCGCATCTCCCTAAGGATGGGCAGAGTCTTTTCGGGTGTGTCCTGAGTTCTTCAAATCTTCTTCTGGCTCTGGCTTTCATGATTTCTTCTGTCTTCTCCTGGTCTAGTTCCCTGTACAGTTGTATATTTCTTATGTACCATGGGGCGTCTGCTGCTTGCCTAAGGCAGATGTTCTGCTGTGCTTGTATCTTCTTTTTGTAGGTTTTGGCTGTGTGTCCCCAGGCTACGGAGGCGTACAACATGATCGGAATAATGATTGCGTTTATAAGATGTATCTTTGTCTTCAGTGCTAGTTTGGATTTTCTTCCTATGAGTCCGGCTAGTCTTCCTCTTGCTTGTTTTGCCTTCTTTGTGATGTTTTCCACATGTTCTTTGAAAGTTAGTCCTTTGTCCAGTATCACTCCTAGGTATTTGGCCTCGTTTTTCCATTGGATCTCTTCTCCTCCTATGTTGATGTTTTCTTCTGGTTTTTTCCTTCTTTTGGTAAAGTAGACTGCTTGGGTTTTCTCCGGGTTTATTTGGATTTTCCATGTTGTACACCATTCGTCTATTTGGTCCATAGCCTGTTGGAGTCTTCTTGTCACCATACTTGGTTGAGTGCTTCTTGTAACGATAGCCGTGTCATCTGCGTAGAGAGCCATCATTGTGTTGTCTGTCTTTGGAATGTCTGCCGTGTATATGTTGTAAAGCACTGATGAGAGGACTCCTCCTTGTGGTACTCCGGCTTCTGTTGTTCCTATTCCGTATTTTTCGTTTCCTATCCTTATTCTGAATCTTCTATTTTTCAGATAGCTGAGTAGTAGTTTCGTCAGTTCTCTGGTGTATCCTGCTTCTCTCATCTTGTATATCAGTCCCTCGTGCCATACTCGGTCGAAGCCTTTGCTGATGTTTCCTTCTGTTGTGTATTGTTAGAATATCTTTGAACGATGCCTATACATCGTCGGAGATATCTATCAGTAAATAGATAAATAAATAAATATCAATAACGTAATAGGTTTTTTTGGTAAATATAATTTTAAAGTTATGGTATTCAGTATAATATCCAAATATTAAAATACAAAAATAGATAGATGTAATGATGACTTTACATTAAAAATTGTTTCCTGAAAAATCTCTTCTGAAAAACTTGGACCTATAACTTGGAATTAAGTAACCTTAATTTAATCTATACCACTAATAGTCTGTAATACAGACTCTGTTAAATAAATAATGTCAATTTTTACTTTATTGAATTACACAGGGTGTCCGAAAAGGTTGTTACTATTTAAAATAATTATAATATATGTAGTTTTAAATTTAGTAATATCTTAATGGATATCATTAAAGTTCAGGTACTGGATATTTAATAATACTGTTAACGTATGGCCGTAGAAAAATAAGTATTAAATGAGATAATGTAACAACTGTAGTCGCATTTAAAATATATACAAATATGTTTTTATTATACTATTTTCGACTATTTTGCTGATAAGTAAATAAAAATTGTTTTATTTTTACCTACCTATTTAAGAGGGGCGTTTCTAGTTTGGTAAGACTGCCTGAATTTAGTGAAAAATCTGGTTATTTTTAAATTACAAGAATATAGAGTAGATGGCGATAGTGGTTTCAAATTAGTATTTTTATTATAAATTCGAATATATTTAGAGCTTGTTGACTTTGTTTATCCAAGACAAAGATGAAAATATGAATTTTGCTTCGTAAATCTTTGAATATTTTCACGACATACACGTACATTTGACCTTGAGACCATAAATAGATTAAAAATACTTGTGTATATTTTTTATTAAATATTCTATTTGGATACACTTTGTTGTGTTTTATAGGCATAACAAATTTAATGATTTTAGGAATTAAAGTATCGATACATAAAAAAAATAAAATAAGATTTCGGCATACCTAACAAATAATTAATTAATGAAATTTATTGTACTAACCCTTACTAATTAAGGCATTTATTAGAATAAATATATTAACTATAACAAAAACATATTACGGTTTCTGAATATACACACACATCAACATGTTCTAAAGAAAAATTGGAATAAAGTGGAAAGTATGTAATTATACCTTTGTTTTAATTTGATATTGAGATAGAAATGTATTGCTTCATACAATATATAAAAATAACGAAAGGTATCTTGGCAACAATGCAAAATTAAACGAGGTTAGTTTTATCAGAGATTTTATTTAATTTCTGATGGATGTATTATTTGAAGGTGTTGAAGTAGATGTAAATATTTAAAATATTTTTTTGTGGGAAAAAATTTAAATACTTTTCCAAAACGTTTGATGAATATTGCAAAAGTGTTACTATAATGTTTGTAAACATTAACTGGTTAGTCTGTCTTCAATATGACTTCAAGTAAGTACCTTGCAAATTATTTACTGTCTAAATGAATAAATCTCATTTATTTTTTTAATAGTATTGGACATACCTACGTAAATTACCACCCAAATCCATGATGTAATGAAAAATGAAGTACAAAGTACAGTACACCCTACAATAAAGCTTATAGTTTATTTTTATTTTGAGAATGTGGAGCAAGAAAAAAATATTTCCATGTTTTCAATAACCTACGACAATAACTAACCAGTCTAGTATCTATAGAAATACACTTTGTGCACCTGAAGAAGTGGGATAAGCTGACTGTCAGCAATTGGCTAACAATACTCTTGCAAGTACTAAACATAATTGTTAATGTTATGGGTATATCTTAATAAAACTAGTTGTATCATTAAATGATGACTATTAATTATATTCCAAAAATGGTAACTCCATACTTTGTGGAATCAATTGAAATTAAAATGTATCCAATTTACATTTGAAAGCACTTTTCGTCTAGTAATCAGAAGTGATAAGAGGTAAGTTTTAATTTGTTTATTTACTGGTTTAATTTTTTTACAATTAATAGGTATTGATTATTTATTTTATTATATATGATTCAGATCTAAATTTCAAAATTAGTTTTAAAAGATGTATTGATATAGGTATTTTGCATTTTAGATATATATGAATTTTCTTCTTTTTGAGTACCTACCAATAGTATTAGCCCATGCTGAAGTATTTTCTTTGGAAAATTGCAATCAGTGGTATTTTGTGTACTACTGCTACTGTGTGCCTATTCCCTTGTGAATTTGTCTCTTGATACTAAATAATCAGCATTACCTGGGTTAATGCTACTCTTCCTTTGAGCCATCCTTTGTCTACTTTAAATACTAGGATAGACCAGGAAGAATATTAGTATCTTTTTCCAAATTGAAACTATTTGAATAATTTATGATTATTTTATTAGATGGAATATGGTAAACAAAATATTTCTACAAGATTCAATAGGTTACTACTTTTCTAAAGTATTTCAAAAATGTCCTGAAAATACTATTTTTAGCAACATACTTTTTCTGGCAACCATATATATTATTTCATCTATGTTTAAATAATTAAATTGTTGGAGACATAAATCATTGGTTTTCAAAATGTATGCTACTGTTTACTGTTTCCTCAAAAACTTTGGACCTCAAGTAACTGCCTACACTGGTTGATTTCTGTTGATAGTAAGAAGACTGACAAAATTTGTAAGTGAGTTAGTAAAGTTATGAATAATTTTATATTTTATTTCTAATCTTTCATTTTTTAGAACTGTTTCCTTAAAAACTTTGGACCTCAAGTAACTGCCTACACTGGTTGATTTCTGTTGATAATAAGAAGACTGACAAAATTTGTAAGTGAGTTAGTAAAGTTATGAATAATTTTATATTTTATTTCTAATCTTTTATTTTTTAGAACTGTTTCCTCAAAAACTTTGGACCTCAAGTAACTGCCTAGACTGGTTGAATTCTGTTGATAGTAAGAAGACTGACAAAATTTGTAAGTGAGTTAGTAAAGTTATGAATAATTTTATATTTTATTTCTAATCTTTTATTTTTTAGAACTGTTTCTTCAAAAACTTTGGACCTGAATTAACTGCCTACGCAGGTTTTATTCTATTTATAGTAAATAATTAATAATTTTTTATTCTAATATTTTATATTTGTAATGCTGTATTAACAAAAATATTACATGTTTTATTGTAAATTTCAATTCTTAACATTGTCTAAAGGGAAAGCGTAAATAAATATTGTAGAAACTATTGTAGAAACTTTGTACTTTGTGGATATTATTATCATGCCTATTTAGAAAAACTGTTTAACACTTAGCTGTTAATATTTACATATGTGGTTTTATTTTATATGGGTTTATGTTATATAACAAATTAAGATATAAGATAATAATTAACTTAAAAGATTAAAAAAGTATAAAGAAAAATCAGGTCTCTCAAAAGTCACATTTTTACCAATTCAACTAAAATAAACACCTTGCACATAGGAGTTGGATAATGCTATAAACGATGTAGTAACCAACGCAAATTGTGAAAATATACTTTAAAATTAACCTTTTTTTACTTCTGGTAAATTATAAACGAATATTAATATAGACAATTATATATTGAAAAGCAAAACAATAAAATTAATATATTTTGACGTTATAAATAAGAAATAAGCTTAGGTTGGTTATGTTAAGTGAAGTTTGGATTTGGAGAATTAAAATAGACATACGTTTCGGAAAAACGCGCCACCAAAACTATTGAACTAAATTGACAGGTTGGCATAATGTTCAAATTTTGCGTGCAACAAATCTCAAAAAATATACCTTTTTTTAACATCATATTTTGATAGTCGCATTCTCTATGCTTTCTTTAGGAGTTAAGCTTCTGGCGTTAAAATTCGTGATCACAAATTGTCAAACTTTTTTAAAACATACAATCACTTAAACGCCAATATCTCTTTTATTACAATATAAAACTCAACTAAAAGACCTTATCTCCTAGAGAAAGCTCTAAGATATATCTTGTTAAAATTTGAATACGAAATTTAAAGGTGTTCTTTAGATTTGTTGTTTACAAAATGATTGAAATTATGGGTACAATTCAGGCTTGCCACCCGTTTTCAACTGTCACATTTTTGACGCCCTTCTTAAAATGTTAAAAAGTTTGGGTGAAATTGGCACTTTTCTTCTAGGCTTAAAAATAATAAAATTTTTCTAAAGAAACCACCTATTCATTAAATTTTATAGCTCCCCCTTATTACGAACCTTCTTAACAAATTAGGTAGAAAAAAAAACCTAGTGTAAGTACAATTTTAACCAAAAATTCAAACTGCAATCTGCATCTAAATACTAATTAAACCATAACTGTAAGACTTTATTGTTGTCTCTTGATTTTATTGTTTATATTTCTTATACAGTTGTACCTATAAAGCGTAAAAATAATAATTATTCTTTAGAAGCTAGACAAAATGAGGTATGAAAACTTTAAAAAAAATTCTAGCCTGTTTCTAATTTCTAGCCTGTTTAAAACTAAAAATTGACTTGTTACACGATTTTTCATCAATGTCGCCGGTTTAGAAAATAAACAATTTATTTCTTTCTATTGCACCATACTGTATATACTCGAGGCATACCTATGTCATTGAAAGATGTTGCAAGATTAAAAACAGACCCTTCTTTTTTTTGTTGGCTTCGTTATCGAACAGTAGTGGCCGCGTCCGCCAAAAAAATGAAAATTTCGAGCTACAGCCCTAGAGATTACTTTATTTGGATCGATTTTATTTTAAAGTGTCTATTATGACTTACATCAAGTCGCTTACTACCTATTTTTTTTGTTTTAATTAATAGTTTCTATTTTGTTTTTACGTTTTTTTAATAAATAAAAAAATAAACAGAGAGCTAGTTGTAAAGCAACAAACTGAATCATTTTTCTATTTACAGTTTTTTAAAATAATGTATAATAACGGCGTATTTCGAATTATGGAATTCAATTATCCCTGTTCATAAATTCCGATATCCTGCATCGTCTTTTACCTTGTGGCAACATTGTATAAAGTAAGAGATAAGCATCTTGCAAATTCTCATACGGTTCATAAGGGACGTTGAAGTTATTTTTTATACCTATTTATGCAAATAGAGTTCAGCAAGATATAAAAATGGACGAGGGGTAAGTAAAAAATAAAATAGAAACAGCTAAACGGATTACTAGGAAATTAAAAAAATTAATTTCCAATGTACGAGTATTTAGTGCGATAGAAATGTGATAAAACATTCCATTCTGTTCTAGTTGTCCTAAAGAAAATAATGGTACCTTTAATGACCAGATAAAGATTATGGTGCGACGGATTCAGCACCAGATATGGATAAGGAGGAATATGAGGTCGCCAAAAGAGAATTTTTGGCAAAATTGAAAAAAACTAGAGAATAAATAGCTCAAATTGAAATGAGTACTAGAAATCAGGCATCTTCTCTCTTGTGGTTAGAAGAACGCCAACTAAGAATAACCGCATCAAATTTTGGAAAAATTTGCAAATTAAGGCCGTCTACAAATAGTTCCTCAACTATTCAACATTTGATCTATTCCAAATTTAGTGGAAATAATTCAACTAATTATGGAAAAATTAGTGAACCTTTTGCTATTGCAACTTTTGAGAATTTATGTAATGTAAAAGTAAAGAAATGCGGGTTATTTATAGACGAAAGTAATTACTTTTTAGTAAAGTAATATTTGAGAATATCTCTGATTTGAAATCCATTTACGTTTAGAAACCCGCCCCTACGAGCTAATGGGATCATGTTCTCTGTAGGTTTAGGTATTTTTCTGTCATAGCGATAATATGGGATTCCATTGTTTTCTAAATAAGCATCTCGTAGTAAATTATGGAGGCAACATATAGTAATAATCAAATCATCACATATCTCTGGTTTAATTGCTATAGGTGTATATAAAATTCGAAATACTTGACTGAGTAGTCCAAAGGAATTCTCTGTGACTCGTCTTGCACGGCATATGCGGTAGTTAAAAATTGCTTTATCACGATCATTTCTCACATGATTTCTGTAATACGGTTTCATCATATATATATATATCTAACGCAAAGGCGTCGTCACCAATTAAATAATGTGCGGTTAAGATATCTGTCCTTGGTAAAGGTGCGGTTTGAGGCACATTAAATTGTCCAGAACAAATTGTTTTACCTATAGCTGACTTTTTAAATATACCGCTGTCTTCTTCCTTTCCGTACGAACCCACATCAACAGCAATAAATTTGCAGTTTGCGTCTACAATAGCCAATAATACTGTGGAATAGTAGTCTTTGTAATTAAAGAATATTGATCCACTGTTTTGCGGGGCAAAACTGTTCTTTTGTTAGTCTAAAGAACTGCTGAAACTTTTCTTCGTCGTCCACTAGGTATTTGCATATTAAAGCTTTATACGTTCCTTTCGTATTTCTTTGTCGAAACATCATGTGTTGTGGTCTTCTCTGAACATTCCTGATACTTATACGCACAATAGCATCGTCTTCTTCTTCGTCTAACAAATAAAGAGCTAATAATGCACCACGATTCATTATTTCAGCCATGAAGGCTCAAAATGAACTGACTAGACTAGCCCGAGTCTACTCGAGTTTTTTAAAAACGCTTGCGTTTTGCGTTTCCACTGCACAAGGTGAACCACTTCCTACTAGCAGCTAAACGCAGCAGCGGCTGCAAGCAGTGGCTGCATGCGTCCGCTGCACAAGCGGAACCATACCTTTAAAAGAAAATTATTTCATCATCCTCTTCTTCGTCCTCTATAAGCCGTTTCAGAAGTTCTCGTTTCATTTTATTTAAGTTATCAGACATGCAGAACTATTTACACTGACACCTTCTTGACTACTGCACGTGGCAGGCTGCGGCCGTTGGTATCCGAAAGGACGTGGCAAAGCTGCACAGCTGCGGCAGTCTGTCGCGGCTGCTAAGTCGCGGCTGCCTAGATCCGAATGCTACATTTATCAACACTAAAAGCAGTTTTTTCTATTGAATCTTTTGAAACCGGTTAGCTAAATCTAGAGTACTAAAATATTGGGCTCTACCCAATTTATCTGAAATGTCTGAAATGTTTGGGACTGGATACCTATCAGAAATGGTTTTCTCATGGAGTTTTCTATAATCGATTAATAAACACCACTTTTGACGTCCAGAAGCATCTGGTTTTTTGCTAACTATCCATATAGGCGAGCTCCAAGGCAAATAAGGTGGTCTTATAATGCCTTTATCAAGCATTTCGTTAATCTGCCTTTGAACCTCCTCTTTATCAGTGGTTTTAATACACTGTTCAATTTTTGTGTTGCCAGGTTTAAAAAATAAATCGGAAAACTTCTTGCATAATTTAGTTATACTATCTTTTTCTTCTGAATTCATATGTTCTGTATGTATTAAATGATTTACAATTTTTTTATTATTATTACCGTTACCATTATTATTGTTATTTTTTGCATTGTATTAATATAATCAAAATTGTGTATTTCCAAACTATAGGTTTATTTAAAGATATTAAAATTGTTTCGTTGTAATAATTACTTCACATACTGCATAACCATTTTTAGCTATTGTTAATGTTTCTGGTATTTGTAATTTATCTAAATATAATTCATTCATTTATATTTCTCCTTCAGCTACACTTACAGGCGGGGAAATTAATAATTTTTCTGTCAGACCTACCTAAAATAAAAATTTGATGTTTGTAGGAGACCTAAACGTTATTGGAATTGACACATGATTATTAAAGAATTTTTTATTTGTAAAATCAATATTTAAGTTCATCTTAATCATATGTTCCATCGAAAAAATCGTGAAAATTCAGAACAAGAAACAACTAAAAGGTTGAATTAATTTTCACTATTTATTCTTTGAATACTTTAAATGCAATGACAGCCGGTTCGCTATCGAAGATTGACATATTGAAGTTACATTTTGTTTGTTTGTAGCTTAGAACAAAAAGATACAGGAAGGAGTGTATGCAAAATGACCTTGAGTCCAGAAAGGAGCTTGCATATGGCGGCCAATTGTCAATTTTAATTTCCGTTTCCATTGACGCACCGCAAAAAAATAAAAAGTTTTCATTTTTAATAAATTTCAACCAATCAGGTGTGTAAATACCATTAGTGTTCTAAATAATTTAGTATTTATAAGAACCGAATGATACGCCTATGCGCTCATTTTTGACATTTATATGCATATATTGCTTTGACAGTACACTGTAAACATAAACAATAAGTCATAAAAGGAGCTTCAAGATGGCCGACTTCCGTCGCAAATTTTCCTTAAAGTTAATATATGACAGACTCCTTCCTGTTTCTTTTTGTTCTAAGGTTTGTAGCCTAGGTACCTGATGTTCTATAGCGAAACGGCCGTCATTGCATTTAAAGTATTGAAAGAATAAATAGTGAAAGTTAATTCAACCTTTTAGTTGTTTATTGTTCTGAATAAGATGAACTTTCACATAGTAAGGGTTAGTACCATAAATTTAATCGTGAGAATCATACAATATAAGTAAAATTTAAGAATTATAAAAAACTCTTCGTTTTAACAAAACTTTCAATATTTATTTAAAAAATTGCTTTTTTAACCTTAATGACAGCCGTTTCGCTAGACTTAGCATCGTCAGATTGCTAGACCAAGTATGGAAGTAATAAGACATAACAATATTAAAGCCTAGATGTTATGTCTTATTACTTCCATAATTGGTCTAGCCTTATAACTACCTAATAAACATCAGGTACCTACCTACAAAAAAACAAAATGTAACTTCAATATGTCAATCTGACGATGCTAAGTCTAGAGAAACGGCTGTCATTAAGGTTAAAAAAGCAATTTTTTAAATAAATATTAGAAGTTTTGTTAAAACGAAGAGTTTTTTATTATTCTTAATAAGATGGACTTCCAAAAAGTAAGGGTTGTTACAATCAATTTAAGTAAACGGGTGAGAAGTAGGCTCCTAGCACCAATACGGTAAAATTGATTTGGCAACTCCGCTCCGCTGCATATTCCGTCCGCCAGTTACGAGGGAGTTATCGTAATATTAAAAATATATTATAGCTTTATACTAATAAGTCTTAGTAGATGAAGATGTCCATAAATGAAATTTTGCACAGTGGTAAAAAAAACAATTCTCTTTCATCTGGCATATTCAAAAATTACTTACAAACGTTCCAAGAGGCCAAAAAATGGATTTTAAGGGAATTTTTCACGCAAATTCGGATATATCCTTTGGAGCTGGGGGGTAGATAAAGATGTCCATGAATGAAATTTTGCACAGAGGTAGAAAAAACAATTCTCTTTCATCTGGCATATTCAAAAATTACTTACAAACGTTCCGAGTGGCCGAAAAATGGATTTTAAGGGAATTTTTCACGCAAATTGGGATATATCCTTTGGAGCTGGGGGGTAGATGAAGATGTCCATGAATGAAATTTTGCACAGAGGTATAAAAAATAATTCTCTTTCATCTGGCATATTCAAAAATTACTTACAAACGTTCCGAGTGGCCAAAAAATGGATTTTAACGGAATTTTTCACGCAAATTCGGATATATCCTTTGGAGCTGGGGGGTAGATAAAGATTTCCATGAATGAAATTTTGCACAGAGGTAGAAAAAACAATTCTCTTTCATCTGGCATATTCAAAAATTACTTACAAACGTTCCGAGTGGCCGAAAAATGGCATTTAAGGGAATTTTTCACGCAAATTCGGATATATTCTTTGGAGCTGGGGGTAGATGAAGCTGTCCATGAATGAAATTTTGCACAAAGGTAGAAAAAACAATTCTCTTTCATCTGGCATATTCAAAAATTACTTACAAACGTTCCAAGAGGCCAAAAAATGGATTTTAAGGGAATTTTTCACGCAAATTCGGATATATCCTTTGGAGCTGGGGGGTAGATAAAGATGTCCATGAATGAAATTTTGCACAGAGGTAGAAAAAACAATTCTCTTTCATTTGGCATATTCAAAAATTACTTTAAGTTTTAATTGCAAACATTTCTTTATTCAACCATTGTCACTGATGTGTATTAAATATTGTACAGTTTTATTTAATTCAGAAATACAATTCGTTGCCTACAGAACATTCTATGTCTTTATAAAATTTATGTTTTTAAAAGGGTAGTAGGTACACTCTTAGGCACGTGTTTAATTCCCCTCTTTTTTATGGGATCAAGTATGCAGAAGTGGTAATGTTAAATGTTGTTCTACTATCGATTTAGAAGATGTTGGGTTGATTTATCTTTTAACCAAGATATTTAAAAACTCTTTCAATTTTATCCCTACATAAAAATAGACCTATTTATAATTATTTAGTTAAAAGGGCCAAACATTTAAGAATTATTTTATATATCTATATATAAAGATGTAAAATGATTTTTGCGGGAAATAAATGAATAAAAAACTTAAGATATTGGGTTAAGCCCGCATATTTATGCGTATGAAGTAACTTCAATATGCCAATATGACCATGCTAGTTGTAGCTAAACAGCTGTTATTGGTTTTAAAAATTTATTTTTCAAATATAACGTGACAGTTTTGTTAAAAACTTTCAATTTTTTGGTTTCTAGACATATAGCTTTAATTTATTTTGTAAGTATTCGAATTTGCGTTAAAAATTCACATAAAATCCATTTTTTGACCACTCGAAACGTTTGTAAGTAATTTTTGAATATGCCAGATGAGAGAATTATTTTTTCTACCTCTGTGCAAAATTTCATTCATGGACATCTTCATCTACCCCCCAGCTCCAAAGGATATATCCGAATTTGCGTCAAAAATTTCCTTAAAATCCATTTTTTGGCCACTCGGAACGTTTGTAAGTAATTTTTGAATATGCCAGATGAAAGAGAATTATTTTTTCTACCTCTGTGCAAAATTTCATTCATGGACATCTTCATTTACCCACCAGCTCCAAAGGATATATCCTAATTTGCTTTAAAAATTCACTTATATGTCAATTTTAACACACTATGAACATTTAAGTATAGATTAGTATTTATATAATATTTTATATCATTTTATATTTTTGTTTTTATTAAATTAACTTTAAAATGTTTTTTATCAACCACTAATTATCATTAAGGATAATAAAAAACTCTTCGTTTTAACAAAACTTCCAATATTTATTTAAAAATTGCTTTTTTAAAAGACTCAATGGAAGTTTTGTTAAAACGAAGAGTTTTTTATTATCCTTAATAAGATGGACTTCCAAAAAGTAAGGGTTAGTACAATCAATTTTACTAATTATCATGGTTCCCCCGTATTTAATTTGTAGTATTATCATGTGCGAGCGTTCAATTTTACCTACAACCTGCTGGTCGAGTATGGATGCACAGTAGATTTTGATGCGCTGTTGCCAAATGAGCTGCTTGTCGTATTTCTACGGTAGGAGCTAGGAGCTAGCTTCTCACCGATTTTAAGTAAAATTTATTTTACCATTCTTTTGATTCAAAATTAGGTCTTTGATTATTATTTCTAAATTGATTAAAATTGCTATAAGAAGGTCTATTATTCGAAGGAATGAAACGGTTGTTATAATTTATTTTGTCTGAAAAAATTCTAGATGTTGTTGACATAGGCTCTGGGACCTATACGTAATTTATTTGTTGGATTTTGTTTTGGTTTAAAAACATTTCGTGGAGGACCGAATTCCTGAGCATTAGTCGAATAATTTCTGGGTTTTTGATAATTTTACTGAATATTAATAGGTTGACTCGAAAATTTTTGACAATTATAATATTATGATATTATATATGATTTTCTAAACCGGCGACATTGATGAAAAATCGTGTAACAAGTCAATTTTTAGTTTTAAACAGGTTAGAAATTAGAAATTAGAAACAGGCTAGACATTTTTTTAAAGTTTTCATACCTCATTTTGTCTAGCTCCTAAAGAACAATTATTATTTTTACGCTTTATAGGTACTATATAAAAAATATAAACAATAAAATCAAGAGACAACAATAAAGTTTGTGGTTTAATTAGTATTTAGATGCAGATTGCAGTTTGAATTTTTGGTTAAAATTGTAAGGTATATTTTTTGAGATTTGTTGCACGCAAAATTTGAACATTATGCCAACCTATCAATTTAGTTCAATAGTTTTGGTGGCGCGTTTTTCCGAGACGTATGTCTTTTTTAATTCTCCAAATCCAAACTTCACTTAACATAACCAACCTAACCTTATTTCTTGTTTATAACGTCAAAATATATTAATTTTAGTATTCAGCTTTTAAATATATAATTGTCTACTTAATACTCGTTTATAATTTACCAGAAGTAAAAAAAAAGTTAATTTTAAAGTATTTTTCACAATTTGCGTTATTTACTACATCGTTTATAGCAATATCCAACTCCTATGTGCAAGGTGTTTATTTTAGTTGAATTGGTAAAAATGTGAGTTTTGAGAGACCTGATTTTTCTTTGTACTTTTTTAATCTTTTCAGTTAATTACTATATTATATCTTAATTTGTTATATAACATAAACCCAATCTCTAAGGGATTTACATTTATAAATTAAAACCACATATGTAAATATTAACAGCTAAGTGTTAAACTGTTTTTTTAAATAGGCATGATAATAATATCCACAAAATAAGGGTTTCTACAATATATTTATTTACCCTTTCTCTTTAGACAATGTTAAGAATTAAAATTTACAATAAAATATGTAATATTTTTATTAAAACAGCATTACAAATTTGTATTTAAAAACACATATGTAGTAGCCTACAATAGGTTTCATATTGATGTAGCCATGGATTCTATAAGGGTCCAGATTCAATGTTTTTGAAAAAAGAGTTCCAAAAAATAAAAAATTAGAATTAAAATTATTAATTATTTACTATAAATAGAATAAAACCTGTGTAGGCAGTTAATTCAGGTCCAAAGTTTTTGAGGAAACAGTTCTAAAAAATAAAAGATTAGAAATAAAATATAAAATTATTCATAACTTTACTAACCTACTTACAAATTTTGTCAGTCTTCTTACTAGGTTCGTTCCAACAAACAATCAGGGATGCGTTTCGGATTGTTTTCAAATTTGTTTCTACGCATGCGCGCATTTTATGAAATTTGAAACTAGTCCAAAACTGTTCTGTTGGAACACTGTAGTACTAGTTTGACATTTAACACGACAGTGCAACAAGTGGAAAATATTTTCCCATTCTGAATTTTTGGGACGAACACCAATTTCCTCAATTATTTACTCGAGAACATGACTGGATTCGTCTTCACTGTGGAATGCACCAATACTTTCGTCTAATAAATCGCTGTTGCCAATATTTTCATCCGAGCCATACTGTAACTCATATTTATATTAAATAGATCTCCTCACGATATAAATATATAATACGCGAAAAAGGTTAAAAGTTGAATTAAATGGACAAACACGTGGTTTCGAATGATCAAATTTCCTTTGCGCATGCGTCTGATTTATAGTTCCTAACAAATTCACAAACTCTTATGACAGTTTTCAAACCGTTTGCATGTAACGTTGGAACAGCTTACTATCAGTCACCAAACTGTCAGAGATTGTTGTTGGAACGCTAAAATGCATATACGCATGCGCATAACAATCTCTGATAGTTTCGGACTCTTGTTGGAACGAACCTACTATCAACAGAATACAACCAGTGTAGGCAGTTACTTGAGGTCCAAAGTTTTTAAGGAAACAGTAGCATACATTTTGAAATCCATCGATTTATTTCTCCAACAATTTAATTATCTAAACATAGATGAAATAACATATATGGTTGCCAGAAAAAGTATATTGCTAAAAATAGTATTTTCTAAAGTAGTAACCTATTGAATCTTGTAGAAATATTTTGTTTACCATATTCCATCTAATTAAATAATCAGTAGACAAAGGATGGCTCAAAGGAAGAGTAGCATTAACACTTCTCTGAGATGCCCTAGTAAAGCCTCTTATATGGAACCAAAGAAATATGCTATCCAGGTAATGCTGATTATTTAGTATCAAGAGACAAATTCACAGGGGAATAAGCACAGTAGCAGTAGTACACAAAATACACCTCAAAAAGAAGAAAATTCATATATATCTAAAATGCAAAATACCTATATCAATACATCTTTTAAAACTAAATTTGATATTTAGATCTGAATCATATACAATAAAATAAATAATCAATACCTATTAATTGTAAAAAAATTAAACCAGTAAATAAACAAATTAAAACTTACCGCTTATCACTTCTGATTACTAGACGAAAAGTGCTTTCAAATGTAGATTGGATACATTTTAATTTCAATTGATTCCACAAAGTATGGGTTTGACATTTCTGGAATGTAATTAATAGTCATAATTTAATGATACAATTAGTTTTATTAAGATATACCCATAACATTAACAATTATGTTTAGTACTTGCAAGAGTATTGTTAGCCAATTGCTGACAGTCAGCTTATCCCACTTCTTCAGGTGCACAAAGTGTATTTCTATAGATACTAGATTGGTTAGTTATTATCGTAGGTTATTGAAAACATGGAAATATTTTTTTCTTGCGCCACATTCTCAAAATAAAAATAAACTATAAGCTTTATTGTAGGGTGTACTTTAGTTTGTACCCCATTTTTTATTACATCATGGATTTGGGTGGTAATTTACGTAGATATGTCCAATACTATTTAAAAAATAAATGAGATTTATTCATTTAGGCAGTAAATAATTAGCAAGGTACTTACTTGAAGTCATATTGAAGACAGACTAACCAGTTAATGTTTACAAACATTATAGTAACACTTTTGCAATATTCATCAAACGTTTTGGAAAAGTATTTAAATTTTTTCCCACAAAAAAATATTTTAAATATTTACATCTACTTCAACACCTTCAAATAATACATACATCAGAAATTAAATAAAATCTCTGATAAAACTAACCTCGTTTAATTTTGCATTGTTGCCAAGATACCTTTCGTTATTTTTATATATGTATGAAGCAATACATTTCAATCTCAATATCAAAAAAAAGGTATAATTACATACTTTCCACTTTATTCCAATTTTTCTTCAGACCATGTTGATGTGTCTGTATATTCAGAAACCGTAATATCGTCATTGGAAAGGTAAAAGGTCTAAAGTGACATATTGGTAGGTTTTCAGGGAAGCGTTTTAAAACTTCAAATTAAAAAAATATGTAATGAATTGCCTATCATTAGGTTTTTATTGACTATCAGATATTTTGATTTTTTTAGAAAATTGACATAGGAATGATTTTCTTCAAAACGAAATAATTCAATGGATAATTGTTCCTTCAGTCAAATTGCACTTTAACTGGCCTTATAAATAAATGATCAAATTGATGAAAACTGTTTTGTTAGAATAAAGTACAGTTGCTTAAAGGATTATACAATTTTATTATGAATGGGGTAAAACATCCTTTTGTAACTCTTATACAAGTAACCAGGGTGTCGAAAATCAAAAATACTATCTAATGGTGTATTATAAAATTTACCCTAATCAGAATTTTGTATAACAAAATCAAGGCGTTTTTAATAATTATTGCTTTTATTTTGTGAGCATCCAGAACAAAATAATATAGTAAACATTGCAAAATATTTGAGCTAGAATTTTCATATAACTACTAATACACACACAAAAATAGTTTTTAAAAAAGGACACATCTTATTCTTTATATTATTTCTAAATATACAAATAGGTACAAACATAAAAACAGCAAACATGCTACTAACTGGGAACAAAAAACTTTTCATTTATCCTATTTAAAACAAAGAATATAACTCCAACCTATATGTCTAAAAATAATAATAAACTAAAAACATTTCATCTAAGGAATGTGTTTAACTTAATAAAAATATAAAATAGTAGATATCTTCTGTATGTTCCTTGTGGTATATTTATTTTCTTTTGTTAATTTAATTTATTGAGATTTCAACAGTATTTGGATTAACGGTAAAAATCAACAATTAATTTTATCGATTAAAATAACGTACCTATCTTGTAGAAACACATAAATGTTATAAAACTGATTTTACTAACAAAAGCTATTTTTCTTATATCCTGAGAACGCAAAGTGGATTAAAATAATACTCTCTATGAATATTAAATAGGGCAAATGGACTAACAGGCCAAACATAGTTATATATAGGTACATACATCATATCAGATTGATTAACCAACAAAATGGTGAAAAATAATTAAAGCTAAAATAACCAATGTTAGTTTATTTAATATTGTAGTTGACTTATTTAACTATTGTAGGAAAATGTATATTATTATGCCGTTTAAGCAAATACTTTAAAATATAGGTACGCTGACTAAAGCGTAATCAGAATGCTATGAAACTTAGATCGACACAGAAAAGTAAGGGCTTTTTATTCAGAACAATAAACAACTAAAAGGTTGAATTAACTTTCACTATTTATTCTTTGAAGTTAATTCAACCTTTTAGTTGTTTATTGTTCTGAATAAGATGAACTTTCACATAGTAAGGGTTAGTACCATAAATTTCATTAAGGGCTTTTTAGGTATGGCTATAACTCATTTTTCTTTGGGAAGGCGCTTTAGACCTTTTACCTTTCCATTAACGATATGTTTTTATTATAATTAATATATTTATTCTAATAAATGCCTTAATTAGTAAGGGTTAGTACAATAAATTTCATTAATTACTTATTTGTTAGGTATGCCGAAATCTTATTTAATTTTTTTTTATATATCGATATTTTAAATCCTAAAATCATTAAATTTGTTATGCCTATAAAACACAACAAACTTCCAAAGTATATCAATCCAAATAGAATATTTAATTAAAAAAACATATTTTTCATCTGTTTATGGTCTCAAGGTCAAATGTATGTGTATGTCGTGAAAATATTTAAAGATTTACGAAGCAAAATTTATATTTTCATCTCTGTCTTAGATAAAGAAAGTCCACAAGCCCTAAAAATATTCAAATTTATAATAAAAATACTAATTTGAAACCACTATCGCCATCTACTCTACATTCTTGTAATTTAAAAATAACCAGATTTTTCACTAAATTCAGGCAGTCTTACCAAAACTAGAAACGCCCCTCTTAAATAGGTAGGTAAAAATAAAACAATTTTTATTTACTTATCAGCAAAATAGTCGAAAATAGTATAATAAAAACATATTTGTATATATTTTAAATGCGACTACAGTTGTTACATTATCTCATTTAATACTTATTTTTCTACGGCCATACGTTAACAGTATTATTAAATATCCAGTACCTGAACTTTAATGATATCCATTAAGATATTACTAAATTTAAAACTAGATAAATTATAATTATTTTAAATAGTAACAACCTTTTCGGACACCCTGTGTAATTCAATAAAGTAAAAATTGACATTATTTATTTAACAGAGCCCGTATTACAGACTATTTACTGAAGTAAATGTTTATCATTCTTGACCTAACCGAACATTTTACGAAAATAGGTAGGTAAAAATAAAACAATTTTGATTTACTTATCAGCAAAACAGTCGATAATAATCGGCGAGAAGCTAGCTCCTAGCTCCTACCGTAGAAATACGACAAGCAGCTCATTTGGCAACAGCGCATCAAAATCTACTGTGCATACTCGACCAGCAAGTTGTAGGTAAAATTATTGAACGCTCGCATATGATAATACTACAAATTAAATACGGAGGAACCATGATAATTAGTGGTTGATAAAAAACATTTTATAGTTAATTTAATAAAAACAAAAATATAAAATGATATAAAATATTATTTAAATACTAATATATACTTAATAAATGTTCATAGTGTGTTAAAATTGACATATCAGTGAATTTTTCACGCAAATTCGGAGTTATCCTTTGGAGCTGGGGGGTAGATGAAGATGTCCATGAATGAAATTTTGCACAGAGGTAGAAAAAATAATTCTCTTTCATCTGGCATATTCAAAAATTACTTACAAACGTTCCGAGTGGCCAAAAAATGGATTTTAAAGGAAATTTTGACGCAAATTCGGATATATCCTTTGGAGCTGGGGGGTAGATGAAGATGTCCATGAATGAAATTTTGCACAGAGGTAGAAAAAATAATTCTCTTTCATCTGGCATATTCAAAAATTACTTACAAACGTTCCGAGTGGCCAAAAAATGGATTTTAAAGGAAATTTTGACGCAAATTCGGATATATCCTTTGGAGCTGGGGGGTAGATGAAGATGTCCATGAATGAAATTTTGCAAAGAGGTAGAAAAAATAATTCTCTTTCATCTGGCATATTCAAAAATTACTTACAAACGTTCCGAGTGGCCAAAAAATGGATTTTAAAGGAAATTTTGACGCAAATTCGGATATATCCTTTGGAGCTGGGGAGTAGATGAAGATGTCCATGAATGAAATTTTGCACAGAGGTAGAAAAAAAATTTCTTCTTCATCTGGCATATTCAAAAATTACTTACAAACGTTCCGAGTGGCCAAAAAATGGATTTTAAAGGAAATTTTGACGCAAATTCGGATATATCCTTTGGAGCTGGGGGGTAGATGAAGATGTCCATGAATGAAATTTTGCACAGAGGTAGAAAAAATAATTCTCTTTCATCTGGCATATTCAAAAATTACTTACAAACGTTCCGAGTGGCCAAAAAATGGATTTTAAGGGAATTTTTTACGCAAATTCGGATATATCCTTTGGAGCTGGGGGGTAGATGAAGATGTCCATCAATGAAATTTTGCACAGAGGTAGAAAAAATAATTGTCTTTCATCTGGCATATTCAAAAATTACTTACAAACGTTCCGAGTGGCCAAAAAATGGATTTTAAGGGAATTTTTCACGCAAATTCGGATATATCCTTTGGAGCTGGGGGGTAGATGAAGATGTCCATGAATGAAATTTTGCACATAGGTAGAAAAAACAATTCTCTTTCATCTGGCATATTCAAAAATTACTTACAAACGTTCCGAGTGGCCAAAAAATGGATTTTAAGGGAATTTTTCACGCAAATTCGGATATATCCTTTGGAGCTGGGGGGTAGATGAAGATGTCCATGAATGAAATTTTGCACATAGGTAGAAAAAATAATTCTCTTTCATCTGGCATATTCAAAAATTACTTACAAACGTTCCGAGTGGCCAAAAAATGGATTTTAAAGGAAATTTTGACGCAAATTCGGATATATCCTTTGGAGCTGGGGAGTAGATGAAGATGTCCATCAATGAAATTTTGCACAGAGGTAGAAAAAAAATTTCTTCTTCATCTGGCATATTCAAAAATTACTTACAAACGTTCCGAGTGGCCAAAAAATGGATTTTAAAGGAAATTTTGACGCAAATTCGGATATATCCTTTGGAGCTGGGGGGTAGATGAAGATGTCCATGAATGAAATTTTGCACAGAGGTAGAAAAAAAATTTCTTCTTCATCTGGCATATTCAAAAATTACTTACAAACGTTCCGAGTGGCCAAAAAATGGATTTTAAAGGAAATTTTGACGCAAATTCGGATATATCCTTTGGAGCTGGGGGGTAGATGAAGATGTCCATGAATGAAATAGAATGAAAGAGAATATAGTAGGAACGATAGACAAAGTGCTTCTTTGTACGAAAGTAGCAGATCTAAAATAGAAGTACATAATTAATAAAATACAATAAAGTTTTAATTGCACACATTTCTTTCTCCAACCATTGTCACTGATGTGTACCTATTACATTATCTACAGTTTTTTTTATTCAGAAATACAATTCGTTGCCTAGAGAACATTCGATGTCCTTACAATAAATAAATAAATAAATAAAGTAAAATTAATGTTTTTAGAAGGGTAGTAGGTACACTCTTAGGCACGTGTTTAATTCCCCTATATTTTAATGTTGTTCTACTATCGATTTAGAAGATGTCGGGTTGATTTATCTTTTAGCCAAGATATAAACAATTGATATTAAAAAATCTTTCAATTTTATCCATATATAAAAATGGACCTATTTACAATTATTTAATTAAAAGGACCAAAATTTAAGAGTTATTTTATATACCTATACTATATATAAAGATGTAAAATGTTTTTTGCGGGAAATAATTGAATAAAAAAGATATTGGGGTATGAAGTTGTGGCTAAACAGCTGTTATTGGTTTTAGAAATCTATTTTTTTAATATAACGTGACAGTTTTGTTAAAAACTTTCAATTTTTATGTTCCTAGACATATAGCTTCAATTTATTTTGTAAATATCCGAATTTGCGTCAAAATTTCCCTTAAAATCCATTTTTTGGCCACTCGAAACGTTTGTAAGTAACTTTTAAATATCCCAGATAAAAGAGAATTATTTTTTCTACCTCTGTGGAAAATTTCATTCATGGACATCTTCATCTACCCCCAGCTCCAAAGGATATATCCGAATTTGCGTGAAAAATTCCCTAAAAATCCATTTTTTGGCCACTCGGAACGTTTGTAAGTAATTTTTGAATATGCCAGATGAAAGAGAATTGTTTTTTCTACCTCTGTGCAAAATTTCATTCATGGACATCTTCATCTACCCCCCAGCTCCAAAGGATATATCCGAATTTGCGTAAAAAATTCCCTTAAAATCCATTTTTTGGCCACTCGGAACGTTTGTAAGTAATTTTTGAATATGCCAGATGAAAGAAAATTGTTTTTTCTACCTATGTGCAAAATTTCATTCATGGACATCTTCATCTACCCCCTAGCTCCAAAAGATATATCCGAATTTGCGTCAAAATTTCCTTTAAAATCCATTTTTTGGCCACTCGGAACGTTTGTAAGTAATTTTTGAATATGCCAGATGAAAGAGAATTATTTTTTCTACCTATGTGCAAAATTTCATTCATGGACATCTTCATCTACCCCCCAGCTCCAAAGGATATATTATCCGAATTTTTTGGCCACTCGGAACGTTTGTAAGTAATTTTTGAATATGCCAGATGAAAGAGAATTATTTTTTCTACCTATGTGCAAAATTTCATTCATGGACATCTTCATCTACCCCCCAGCTCCAAAGGATATATTATCCGAATTTTTTGGCCACTCGGAACGTTTGTAAGTAATTTTTGAATATGCCAGATGAAAGAGAATTATTTTTTCTACCTATGGGCAAAATTTCATTCATGGACATCGTCATCTACCCCCCAGCTCCAAAGGATATATTATCCAAATTTTTTGGCCACTCGGAACGTTTGTAAGTAATTTTTGAATATGCCAGATGAAAGAGAATTTTTTTTCTACCTATGTGCAAAATTTCATTCATGGACATCTTCATCTACCCCCCAGCTCCAAAGGATATATCCGAATTTGCGTGAAAAATTCCCTTAAAATCCATTTTTTGGCCACTCGGAACGTTTGTAAGTAATTTTTGAATATGCCAGATGAAAGAGAATTGTTTTTTCTACCTATGTGCAAAATTTCATTCATGGACATCTTCATCTACCCCCCAGCTCCAAAGGATATATCCGAATTTGCGTGAAAAATTCCCTTAAAATCCATTTTTTGGCCACTCGGAACGTTTGTAAGTAATTTTTGAATATGCCAGATGAAAGACAATTATTTTTTCTACCTCTGTGCAAAATTTCATTCATGGAGATCTTCACCTACCCCCCAGCTCCAAAGGATATATCCGAATTTGCGTGAAAAATTCCCTTAAAATCCATTTTTTGGCCACTCGGAACGTTTGTAAGTAATTTTTGAATATGCCAGATGAAAGAGAATTGTTTTTTCTACCTCTGTGCAAAATTTCATTCATGGACATCTTCATCTTCCCTTAAAATCCATTTTTTGGCCACTCGGAACGTTTGTAAGTAATTTTTGAATATGCCAGATGAAAGAGAATTGTTTTTTCTACCTATGTGCAAAATTTCATTCATGGACATCTTCATCTACCCCCCAGCTCCAAAGGATATATCCGAATTTGCGTGAAAAATTCCCTTAAAATCCATTTTTTGGCCACTCGGAACGTTTGTAAGTATTTTTTGAATATGCCAGATGAAAGAGAATTGTTTTTTCTACTTCTGTGCAAAATTTCATTCATGGACATCTTCATCTACCCCCCAGCTCCAAAGGATATATCCGAATTTGCGTAAAAAATTCCCTTAAAATCCATTTTTTGGCCACTCGGAACGTTTGTAAGTAATTTTTGAATATGCCAGATGAAAGAGAATTATTTTTTCTACCTCTGTGCAAAATTTCATTCATGGACATCTTCATCTACCCCCCAGCTCCAAAGGATATATCCGAATTTGCGTCAAAATTTCCTTTAAAATCCATTTTTTGGCCACTCGGAACGTTTGTAAGTAATTTTTGAATATGCCAGATAAAGAAAAAATTTTTTTTCTACCTCTGTGCAAAATTTCATTCATGGACATCTTCATCTACTCCCCAGCTCCAAAGGATATATCCGAATTTGCGTCAAAATTTCCTTTAAAATCCATTTTTTGGCCACTCGGAACGTTTGTAAGTAATTTTTGAATATGCCAGATGAAAGAGAATTGTTTTTTCTACATCTGTGCAAAATTTCATTCATGGACATCTTCATCTACCCCCCAGCTCCAAAGGATATATCCGAATTTGCGTAAAAAATTCCCTTAAAATCCATTTTTTGGCCACTCGGAACGTTTGTAAGTAATTTTTGAATAAGCCAGATGAAAGAGAATTGTTTTTTCTACCTATGTGCCAAATTTTATTCATGGACATCTTTATCTACCCCCCAGATCCAAAGGATATATCCGAATTTGCGTCAAAATTTCCTTTAAAATCCATTTTTTGGCCACTCGGAACGTTTGTAAGTAATTTTTGAATATGCCAGATGAAAGACAATTATTTTTTCTACCTCTGTGCAAAATTTCATTGATGGACATCTTCATCTACCCCCCAGCTCCAAAGGATATATCCGAATTTGCGTAAAAAATTCCCTTAAAATCCATTTTTTGGCCACTCGGAACGTTTGTAAGTAATTTTTGAATAAGCCAGATGAAAGAGAATTGTTTTTTCTACCTATGTGCCAAATTTTATTCATGGACATCTTCATCTACCCCCCAGCTCCAAAGGATATATCCGAATTTGCGTCAAAATTTCCTTTAAAATCCATTTTTTGGCCACTCGGAACGTTTGTAAGTAATTTTTGAATATGCCAGATGAAAGACAATTATTTTTTCTACCTCTGTGCAAAATTTCATTCATGGACATCTTCATCTACCCCCCAGCTCCAAAGGATATATCCGAATTTGCGTGAAAAATTCCCTTAAAATCCATTTTTTGGCCACTCGGAACGTTTGTAAGTAATTTTTGAATATGCCAGATGAAAGAGAATTGTTTTTCTACCTCTGTGCAAAATTTCATTCATGGACATCTTCATCTACCCCCCAGCTCCAAAGGATATATCCGAATTTGCGTAAAAAATTCCCTTAAAATACATTTTTTGGCCATTTGGAACGTTTGTAAGTAATTTTTGAATATGCCAGATGAAAGAGAATTGTTTTTTCTACCTATGTGCAAAATTTCATTCATGGACATCTTCATCTACCCCCCAGCTCCAAAGGATATATCCGAACTTGCGTGAAAAATTCCCTTAAAATCCATTTTTGGGCCACTCGGAACGTTTGTAAGTAATTTTTGAATATGCCAGATGAAAGAGAATTGTTTTTTCTACCTTTGTGCAAAATTTCATTCATGGACATCTTCATCTACCCCCCAGCTCCAAAGGATATATCCGAATTTGCGTAAAAATTTCCCTTAAAATCCATTTTTTGGCCACTCGGAACGTTTGTAAGTAATTTTTGAATATGCCAGATGAAAGAGAATTGTTTTTTCTACCTATGTGCAAAATTTCATTTATGGACATCTTCATCTACCCCCCAGCTCCAAAGGATATATCCGAATTTGCGTGAAAAATTCCCTTAAAATCCATTTTTTGGTCACTCGGAACGTTTGTAAGTAATTTTTGAATATGCCAGATGAAAGAGAATTGTTTTTTCTACCTCTGTGCAAAATTTCATTCATGGACATCTTCATCTACCCCCCAGCTCCAAAGGATATATCCGAATTTGCGTAAAAAATTCCCTTAAAATCCATTTTTTGGCCACTCGGAACGTTTGTAAGTAATTTTTGAATATGCCTGATGAAAGAGAATTATTTTTTCTACCTCTGTGCAAAATTTCATTCATGGACATCTTCATCTACCCCCCAGCTCCAAAGGATATATCCGAATTTGCGTAAAAAATTCCCTTAAAATCCATTTTTTGGCCACTCGGAACGTTTGTAAGTAATTTTTGAATAAGCCAGATGAAAGAGAATTGTTTTTTCTACCTATGTGCCAAATTTTATTCATGGACATCTTCATCTACCCCCCAGCTCCAAAGGATATATCCGAATTTGCGTCAAAATTTCCTTTAAAATCCATTTTTTGGCCACTCGGAACGTTTGTAAGTAATTTTTGAATATGCCAGATGAAAGACAATTATTTTTTCTACCTCTGTGCAAAATTTCATTGATGGACATCTTCATCTACCCCCCAGCTCCAAAGGATATATCCGAATTTGCGTAAAAAATTCCCTTAAAATCCATTTTTTGGCCACTCGGAACGTTTGTAAGTAATTTTTGAATAAGCCAGATGAAAGAGAATTGTTTTTTCTACCTATGTGCCAAATTTTATTCATGGACACCCAGCTCCAAAGGATATATCCGAATTTGCGTCAAAATTTCCTTTAAAATCCATTTTTTGGCCACTCGGAACGTTTGTAAGTAATTTTTGAATATGCCAGATGAAAGAGAATTATTTTTTCTACCTCTGTGCAAAATTTCATTTATGGACATCTTCATCTAGCCCCCAGCTCCAAAGGATATATCCGAATTTGCGTGAAAAATTCCTTTAAAATCCATTTTTGGCCACTCGGAACGTTTGTAAGTAATTTTTGAATATGCCAGATGAAAGAGAATTGTTTTTTCTACCTCTGTGCAAAATTTCATTCATGGACATCTTCATCTACCCCCCAGCTCCAAAGGATATATCCGAATTTGCGTAAAAAATTCCCTTAAAATCCATTTTTTGGCCACTCGGAACGTTTGTAAGTAATTTTTGAATAAGCCAGATGAAAGAGAATTGTTTTTTCTACCTATGTGCCAAATTTTATTCATGGACATCTTCATCTACCCCCCAGCTCCAAAGGATATATCCGAATTTGCGTGAAAAATTCCCTTAAAATCCATTTTTTGGCCACTCGGAACGTTTGTAAGTAATTTTTGAATATGCCAGATGAAAGACAATTATTTTTTCTACCTCTGTGCAAAATTTCATTGATGGACATCTTCATCTACCCCCCAGCTCCAAAGGATATATCCGAATTTGCGTAAAAAATTCCCTTAAAATCCATTTTTTGGCCACTCGGAACGTTTGTAAGTAATTTTTGAATAAGCCAGATGAAAGAGAATTGTTTTTTCTACCTATGTGCCAAATTTTATTCATGGACATCTTCATCTACCCCCCAGCTCCAAAGGATATATCCGAATTTGCGTCAAAATTTCCTTTAAAATCCATTTTTTGGCCACTCGGAACGTTTGTAAGTAATTTTTGAATATGCCAGATGAAAGACAATTATTTTTTCTACCTCTGTGCAAAATTTCATTCATGGACAACTTCATCTACCCCCCAGCTCCAAAGGATATATCCGAATTTGCGTGAAAAATTCCCTTAAAATCCATTTTTTGGCCACTCGGAACGTTTGTAAGTAATTTTTGAATATGCCAGATGAAAGAGAATTGTTTTTTCTACCTCTGTGCAAAATTTCATTCATGGACATCTTCATCTACCCCCCAGCTCCAAAGGATATATCCGAATTTGCGTCAAAATTTCCTTTAAAATCCATTTTTTGGCCACTCGGAACGTTTGTAAGTAATTTTTGAATATGCCAGATGAAAGACAATTATTTTTTCTACCTCTGTGCAAAATTTCATTCATGGACATCTTCATCTACCCCCCAGCTCCAAAGGATATATCCGAATTTGCGTAAAAAATTCCCTTAAAATCCATTTTTTGGCCACTCGGAACGTTTGTAAGTAATTTTTGAATAAGCCAGATGAAAGAGAATTGTTTTTTCTACCTATGTGCCAAATTTTATTCATGGACATCTTCATCTACCCCCCAGCTCCAAAGGATATATCCGAATTTGCGTCAAAATTTCCTTTAAAATCCATTTTTTGGCCACTCGGAACGTTTGTAAGTAATTTTTGAATATGCCAGATGAAAGACAATTATTTTTTCTACCTCTGTGCAAAATTTCATTCATGGACATCTTCATCTACCCCCCAGCTCCAAAGGATATATCCGAATTTGCGTGAAAAATTCCCTTAAAATCCATTTTTTGGCCACTCGGAACGTTTGTAAGTAATTTTTGAATATGCCAGATGAAAGAGAATTGTTTTTCTACCTCTGTGCAAAATTTCATTCATGGACATCTTCATCTACCCCCCAGCTCCAAAGGATATATCCGAATTTGCGTAAAAAATTCCCTTAAAATCCATTTTTTGGCCACTCGGAACGTTTGTAAGTAATTTTTGAATATGCCAGATGAAAGAGAATTGTTTTTTCTACCTATGTGCAAAATTTCATTCATGGACATCTTCATCTACCCCCCAGCCCCAAAGGATATATCCGAATTTGCGTGAAAAATTCCCTTAAAATCCATTTTTTGGCCACTCGGAACATTTGTAAGTAATTTTTGAATATGCCAGATGAAAGAGAATTGTTTTTTCTACCTCTGTGCAAAATTTCATTCATGGACATCTTCATCTACCCCCCAGCTCCAAAGGATATATCCGAATTTGCGTAAAAAATTCCCTTAAAATCCATTTTTTGGCCACTCGGAACGTTTGTAAGTAATTTTTGAATATGCCAGATGAAAGAGAATTGTTTTTTCTACCTATGTGCAAAATTTCATTTATGGACATCTTCATCTACCCCCCAGCTCCAAAGGATATATCCGAATTTGCGTGAAAAATTCCCTTAAAATCCATTTTTTGGTCACTCGGAACGTTTGTAAGTAATTTTTGAATATGCCAGATGAAAGAGAATTGTTTTTTCTACCTCTGTGCAAAATTTCATTCATGGACATCTTCATCTACCCCCCAGCTCCAAAGGATATATCCGAATTTGCGTAAAAAATTCCCTTAAAATCCATTTTTTGGCCACTCGGAACGTTTGTAAGTAATTTTTGAATATGCCAGATGAAAGAGAATTATTTTTTCTACCTCTGTGCAAAATTTCATTCATGGACATCTTCATCTACCCCCCAGCTCCAAAGGATATATCCGAATTTGCGTCAAAATTTCCTTTAAAATCCATTTTTTGGCCACTCGGAACGTTTGTAAGTAATTTTTGAATATGCCAGATGAAGAAGAAATTTTTTTTCTACCTCTGTGCAAAATTTCATTCATGGACATCTTCATCTACTCCCCAGCTCCAAAGGATATATCCGAATTTGCGTCAAAATTTCCTTTAAAATCCATTTTTTGGCCACTCGGAACGTTTGTAAGTAATTTTTGAATATGCCAGATGAAAGAGAATTATTTTTTCTACCTCTTTGCAAAATTTCATTCATGGACATCTTCATCTACCCCCCAGCTCCAAAGGATATATCCGAATTTGCGTCAAAATTTCCTTTAAAATCCATTTTTTGGCCACTCGGAACGTTTGTAAGTAATTTTTGAATATGCCAGATGAAAGAGAATTATTTTTTCTACCTCTGTGCAAAATTTCATTCATGGACATCTTCATCTACCCCCCAGCTCCAAAGGATATATCCGAATTTGCGTCAAAATTTCCTTTAAAATCCATTTTTTGGCCACTCAGAACGTTTGTAAGTAATTTTTGAATATGCCAGATGAAAGAGAATTATTTTTTCTACCTCTGTGCAAAATTTCATTTATGGACATCTTCATCTACTAAGACTTATTAGTATAAAGTTATAATATATTTTTAATATTAACTCGTAACTGTTGGCCGGAATATAAAGCGGAGCGGAGTTGCCAAATCAATTTTACCGTATTGGAGCTAGGAGCCTACTTCTCACCCGTTCGATAATAGTATAATAAAAACATATGTGTATATATTTTAAGGCGACGAAACCGCTGTATATCATTCCCTATGATACACTTACGCAAATTTACTTTTCTCAATAACGGCAATATTAAATTGCTTTATGAAAACGTTTATGTAAAGCTTATACTTCAGAGAGTGTTACAAGCTTCTGACATAATCAAATTGTTTGAAATAAATTTACAATTAGTTATCAAAAAGTGATATATTTTGTTCGTAAAATTTCATGATATTTAACGCCATTAAACCATTTATTCAACATGTTAAAATATGTTAATCGCTTCTAATTTAAATTCAATATGTTGTCTTACTATTTAACTATCATGACCAAAAAATTACCTATTAATTTTCATCCAATTTCTTTGAAAGTAAAAAAATGTAATCGAATGTCCTAATTAAGAAATATTCTTTCTTATGTTATGGTTGTTTGTAGAAACCTTTAACCTTGTATATGGTTTAAAAACTTGAATTGTTTTGCGTTATTCTAGGATCGTACCTACCTATGTAGTGGAAGAAAATATTATTTTGTTTGATGAAAGTGTGTGCGAAATACGATTAGGTTTTGGAATTTTAAAAAAGAGTTTTTATTTTTCGTAAGCATAACAATAAATTATTTATTTTTCAGAACATATCAGAGTGAATTAAACTAATATTATTAGTTTATTCTTTTTATCGGAGAAAATAATAGGTACATTAAATTTTCTGACGAAAACTTGATGTGTGGAGATCGGTCCGTGATTTTTAGTTTCTATTTGGATGTTTTCAATTTAGTCTAAACTAAAATCTGCTCTGAATGTGAGTTCGTGAGTTATATTCATTTATAAAAAGTGTCGTTAATAAAATATATCCATATTTTTTTTATTAATTCTTTTGTTCTAACAACAGATTTTTGATTGTTGTTGTATTTAATAGATTTTCTAGATTTATTAATTTTTAAAATAATAGAATATGGTGAAATTTAATATCAGACGTGGACGAAAAAGAAATCGCGCTGCGCGTGTTAGGACCCAGTTTCACAGGAGAAGATTAGAAACTGAAATTGTTAAGGAAATTTTGAATGATGTTCTTGATCAGGTGGAAAGAAATAAACAAGTTACAATGGATTGTCTTCAAATACTTAATGAAGTTTTTGAGCGGGTTGTTGACCAGAATCAAATCACCTCAAGGAACATTTAAACGCCTTACAAAAATTTCAGAACCATCTACTGAACCATCTGGCTTGGAGACTGATGAATACGATTTTTTCAATCATCTACTTTTACAAGAAGAAATGGACAGATAATTTTTACACAATTTTTAAACCACTTTTGGAGAACAGATTCAGCTTGATTAAAATTTTGATGAAAATAATAAGTAAATATCTTTCTAGAATTGATAGTCATCAACTTGAGATTGAATTAGTGGAGCGTCAAAAGATGTTTTCCGGTTGCCGAATTATGGACATTGATTATTTTTTGAATAAAGCTATGAGAATTCAAAAAGTGGCTTCATCGGGAATGTCTCTAAAAGATGCCGTCACAAAGAAAATGGTAGCCTGTTTACAAATGGATGATAACGGAGAAATAATATTAAAAACAAATCACGATTACTACTACCAAATTCAAGGACAGCTAGCAATAACCAAGTCTACAAAAGCGTATTTTGTAGTTTACTTAGGCGATAAAAACGACCTTTTTGTTCAGATCATTAATCAAGACCCTGTTCTTTGGGAGAGAATCATGCTTCCAAAATTGAAGATGTTTTATATGGATTGTTTAGGACCAGAAATAATATCAAATAGAAGGGACAGACATATGAAATGTCGAGATCCTCATTACATTTTAGAACCTCAGTCTAAAGCACTTCAACAGAAATCAAAATAAAAGGTTTAGAATAAAAAAAACAGCTTCTAAGATTAGCACCACAGAATACGATTTATCACATAAAATTTTGCTATTTGCGTAAAAAATACTAGTTTTTGGTAATTTACAGTAAAGTTATTTGTATCATCTCATGATGATGCCAACATAGTTGCTGAAACGCGCTTAGAGTGTTTAAGGCTGGGCATTGGGAGTGAGAAAACGTCCCTAAAAAGAGAGCGAATAAGTGTACCCGTGAGGTGCTGCCTCTTGCAATGACCTTCCGCGATAAACGAAATAATATTATATTCATTCTTGGAGTATATCAGTTTCCTTTAAAAATTTCAGGGCTGGATTAATTTTATAACAAACATGTTTGATTTTGTTAAATATGAATTGGCTATTTGTATTTACATTAAACTATAGTAATTTATAGATTTTACACAATATTTTTATTTATATATGTTTTTTTTCTCAAATCAAAATTATAAATAGAATATTTATTGGGGTGTTATTCTTAAAAAGGCAATCATTCAAGTTTTTTCAAGTGTAAAATGTTATCATTTGTTTATCTTAACTAAGCAATAACGAGTAGGTAAGGACCGAACAGCGAAGGAAAATATTTATACTACATACCGGATGGTCATTAAAAACTCACGATATACATATTCATATATGGCAATATTTTGAAAAGCTCTTTAAAAGGGAAAAAAGAAGAAAACAAAAATTAAAATTTACCAAAAAGCAGTTGAGCGGATTATTTTAAAAATCTTAAGTGTTTAAATATATTCGGTTACCATTACCTATACATATTCATAACAAAACTGAAATAGGTTCCAAAAGTTCAAAGTAACGAACTGGAAAAACTAAAATGGTCAAAAATTCGATTAACAAATTTTTTAGTAAAGAAATTTAAGAAAATGATGCATAAACTTAAAATAAATGAGTAGCAGCAGTAACTACCAGTTCATTTTAAAAAATTAAAAGGAACAAAGTTTTACCTTTTAAATGGATTAAAAAAATTACACGATTAATAGATCCACTAAGAACTAATATTCGACCTTTTTATGTTTTTTTTACTTCCAATATAGCACATGTACGACCTACGGACGTACTGGGGACGTACGAAACGGACGTATCTTTCGTCCTGGGGACGTACGGATTAGGGACAGTGTACGTCCTATGGACGTACCGGGTACGTCCTGATTCCGCGTAAATGGACGTCCCAGGTACGTACACTTTTGGTCCAAACTGTGCCTAATGTGGACAAATCTGGGACGTACCTGGTACGTCCAAATTTTTCGCAAATGGACGTCCTTGGTACATACTCTTTTGGCTCAAACTGTGGACAGTTCTCGGACGTATCCAGGAAATAGGTGAAAAATAATCTCAATATTTTAATTAAATAAAACAATTTTTAATAACCATTTTTATTTCACAATGATTTATAAAATTTAAAATAAAACTAGGTAATAGGTAATAACAAAATAAAATAAAAATCATAAAATCAAAAGTAATAAAGAATTCTGTTAAAAAATACCTAAATAATACTTCCTTGATCTTCAATTAAATAAAATAAAAGCTTTAATGCTTGTTTCATGGACCTTTCCTTCGCCCTCTTTAGCCATGATTTGAGAGCCAGTTCTGTCTCTCTGAACGAACCAGACGACTTTCCTTCATCAGCAGCATCTTTAATCAAATAGCATCTATTAACTATCTATTAAATCCATCAACGCTATCCCTGTCACTACTATGTGAACCATCAACTACTAGCAATCGCTCGAATAATGGAACTCTTTGCCGGGCATACTTTAGATGTTTACTTATATTTGATCGATTCATTATAATATTAAAAGATAGCTTACCTTCTACAATTTCACTATTAACAGTTCACTATCAATCACAAATATGGTATGGTAATCTGTATTGTCTGTGTAGGTATGTATTATTTTAGTGCCAAAGCAAATATTCCTCCTTTTACATATCACACACACACTCATAGAATATAGGTTAGAATAACATATTGTCAAAACCCAACCCAAACTTTGGCGCGTAATTTAAAAACATTATAGGCGCTTTTTCTTTAGCTAAACAGTTAGGTCTGCTGATTAACACGGTTAGGATTGGTTTTTCTTTTGTACTGTTTAGTATTTACACTTTTTCTGTAACAAACATGTTTACAAACATTGAAATCATTGTAATAACTACGTCTATTTAGGTGCGTACTGAATACGTCCAGAAACGTACGTACTAGGTACGTACATTTTAGTACGAACTAGGTACGTCCAGAAATGTACGTACTCGGAACGTATCCGATTGGCTTTAGGAATAAATATCTGAAATGGACCCAATATGTACGTACTGAAAACGTCCATTTGCGGACGTACCAAGTAAGTCCAGATATGTACGTACTCAGAACGTCCCCTCTGGTCCGGGGACGTAAAGACCCAAATCGGACCTAATATGTACGTCCCCAGTACGTCGTGTGCTATATGGGTTATTAATCCAAAAATCTAGTAAAGGACTACAGTAAAACTCCACTAGTAAAAACATCGTCCAAAGATATTCTAAGATATATTCTATGGACGATAGTGGCGATATTTTGCTTAATATAACATGGAAAGTCATTGAAAAATATTGAAAGTTTTCAGGAAAAAACTTACGAAAATATTTCTCCTATTATAAAAATTGATCAACGGATTATAGGAACTTGATATCAGAGAAAGGAAATGCACTGGTTTATGTTGGTGGATATTTTTTACGTAGATGTCTCTGTAACTTTCATGTCAAACTTGTTTACAATATTGTTCATCATCCGAAATAGACAATTCTACTTCATTTTGTGAACTCAAAGCTTACAGTCACAGTAAAAATATTTTTGATGCCTTAACAGTACCTCCCAGTATTTAATAAGATATCAGAGAATATGTTTGTTTTGAATTTTAATAATTATTGTATACAGGATGGTATAGGAAACATATTTTTTAAAGATTTTTTCAATGCAGAATTCTCCCTCCCATATGGCAGTAAAGATTATTTACTTTCATTGTTTACAAGAGTTCGAATCTACTATACAATCAAATTTGTAAACCGACAAATAAAAGATCAACCTTTAAATAAAGAACATCCGAAATATAAAATTTTGCAAAATATGTAATAATTGAAAACAATGATAATAGTAAGAGTTTGAGATTATGGATGTCGATATCATTTGTTTTTATGAAATAATTGAAGATTTTATTGCACGAAAATTGTTACTTTATTTTAGAATAGAGTAAGCAAGTCTACCTGAGTTTTATTACTGTGTTCGAGTACCCTTATTCTTACTACAAAGATAAACCCGTACAAGGTTTGCAACATGTTTACCAAATGTTAAAATAAATGGAAACTTTAACTTTTTCAATCAAAATAATCTTAACTATAAATAATATAATATTTTAACAGAGATAAACTATTGTACATGAAATCAACATATTTCAACATAAGCAAATAAAGAGCCTTAAACATTGTGTCTTTTCTCTGAATTCCCTTTTTAAGTATTTTACCCTTTTACCTGTCCCAATTTAAGCAATCAGGTAATTAATGTTAGTTATTACAACGAAAAGTTTCTTCATTGTTGTTATTAGAATATTATATGTAATAATCGCAATAAAATATAATACAAAAATATAAATAATGAATGTGATCAAAACACCCCACGCTTAACCCTCGTAGACACACTTTCGAATAAACATACCCCATTGACCCTCGTATAACGTATTTTTGCTATTGTACCGATGATTTACGGCCGCTCACAAAAAAAGCGACAAATTTTACTACATCAAAGGAGTTATACCAGACTTGTTAGAATATCTTTGGACCATGGTAAAAATACTTATAAAGGATTAAAATTTGACTAGAAAAAATCGCAGGTACTTTACTTTGTTAGAATGAAATGGATCTCTGGCACAAGTGTCTTTCTGTTCGTTATTATAAAATTTATCTTCTACGGTGTTTCAGAACAAGCAAAACTTTTTATCAAGAATGACATTTTTCACTAAAACTAATAGGTATTTAAACATTTTTCACCTATAGGATACCCCATCCGTGGACACGCTGTATATTAGTATTAATATTATTGTATATTAAATTAAATAAAGATTTGCTAAATTCCTAATGCGGACCTGATAAATAAGATTTAATAGATGTTCTATAACAACGCCCTCAATTAGACAATGCTCACACTAATTTGGGAACAATTTTTTAAGATTCCTTTTTATATGTGACAAAAGAGTTGCCTAAATTTGTAAAAAAATGGCACCATTTCTGATTTCTTAAAAATTACTTTCAAAGAGCTTTTAAGGAAAAAAACGAATTTATTGTAATTTTTAAAAACACTGACTTATGAGTAGATTTATCATCTATTCAAAGAAGAAATATTTTTAAAATCATATCACGTTTAAGTGAGATATTAATCATTTTATGAAATGTAAAAATAGACATATTTCGGGAATTTTTTCTGGATGATTCCTTGTACTCTCAAGCTTCAAAATTCTTTATTGAATAACTTTATATATCTAGTATACTACTGATTTTTTTCAATTTTCATTGCCTTATAGTTTTTGCTAAAAGCTCTTTGAAAGGACGTCACGTTTGCCTATATTAAATACACTGCCAATGCCCGGCTTTAAAATATTGTTTTGCTTAGTGGCGACGATAGTGTTCAACATTATTGATAAACCAATAGTTCCATATTTTCCAACTTATGCTTATTTTGATCAAGTTTATGTTTTAAGTAAATAATAATAATAAGTATAAGCTTCTAATAACATTTTCAAAATCCAATTTAATACATTTGTTATTCAAATAAGTAAATTGTCCTAGCATACATCAAAACTCAGGATTGTTTATCTATGAGCAAGTGAAACGTTTGGTAAAATTTTTTATCAAGAACCAAATGGTGTATTCGATTAAAAATATTTTGATTCCTTAATTTTTTGTCAAAAATTATATGAAATCCATTATGCATTTATTCAATTAAATGAAAACATTGAATTTTACATATTTTTCCAAATATGTAAAATATTAAACAAAATATTAAACAAAATAGGTATGGGAAAATAATTATGAAGCATAATTTTTCAAACAATTTTTATTTATTTTATTTATAATATTACGGTCCATTTTTAGAAAAAATATGTATGTAACAAAAATTAGAGAGCGTAACATTTTAAACAACTCTTATTTAACTTTTTTTCTATAATCATCAATAACAGAATTATCACTTACAATAGAAAAATAACCACTTATAAAGTACCCCTTCAAATGTTCTGACTAATCAACCCAGTCTAAAGTGGAAACAAGGTTTAAAATTTGGTGTTTTTCTCTTTGTTAGTTTTTGAGTTATGGTGTATACAGACACACATACAGACAGACAGACCACAAAACGTAAAGATCGGTCAAAATTTCGAAGTCGAAAAAATTATGAATATTTTTTGTAACAAGTCAATGGGCAGGCAAGTCAAATATAACCAACCACCTGAAAATGTTTATATTATGTGCCTTTATAAGTAAGTAACCAAATCGATTTTGTAGTTTATAAATAAAGTTGAAATTTATTAAAAGTGAAATCTATTGTTAAAAGGCTCCTATATGATACATTATTTTTTTTAAATGTTCTTGTTGCATATGAACATTCATATTGTGATAAAATATCGAGATTTATCGGACTAAATAATTGTTGAAAAAAACTCATTTTTTGAAAAAAATATCATTAAAATTCTAAACTAAATATTTTTTAATTAATTAATCATAGTAACAAATTATAAAATTTATGCCCGGTTTCACAAAAGCTGATTAAGCTAGTGATTAGTTAATCAACTGTTAAAGTTAACAGTCTGTTATATCTTAATCAGGTTTCATAAAACAAAAATTGTTTTTCTTAATCAATGATTAACTAACAACGAATTAGATTTGGCAACATTGAAAAAACGTCATTTTTTACTCGTTTAGAGGTTAGGTTTAATCAAATATCAAAAATAGCAAAATAATAATTTAATTATAGGATATTTGTCACCATGAAATCCATTTTCAAACTCTTATATAATGGAAGAATCATTAAAAATTGTACTATCATGTACTGAACCCAGCCATCTAGCGATAATGTGCAGTATTTTTAACTTTGCATTACATAATATCATCTGCGTATTAATTGAAAAGTACCCTTTTCTGTTTCTACTCAACACTATGCCCCCCTGGTGAGTTTATCCGTATGTGTGTACAGTCTATAGCTCCAAACACACAAGGAAATCGAAAACTAATTTTAAAATCATGATCAACATATGTGTATTATATGTTATCTCTGATGTGTATCAAACTCTCCGTACATTTCGTCTTACCCTTCTTCTTGGCCGATTTATGGATGAATTGGATGAAAGTGAGGATAACGAAGAACAAGACATTTTAAAAGTAAGTATGTTTACCTTTAATTCTTTTATAAAGAATGGATATGTACTGTAAATACTTTTTTTTTGTAAATATATTTATTAAAATATAATTCGATTTTTTATTTTCTTTCCAATATCTAACGACTTTTTTAACAATAAAAAAATTTGACAGCTCTTAATCATAGGAAAATACTTGATTAAGCTTATCAATGATTAAAGGACCTTTAACGAGTGATTATTTAGTAATTCGGTTTTATGAAACAGTTAATCATTGATTAGACAGTTTAATCATCTGTTAAGGTAATCAACTGTTAAATTTACTAATCACTGATTAAGAAACACTTTTTAAATTTTAATCAGTGGTTAAGTTGCAAACAGCTGATTAAGACTTTAATCAACGTTTGTGAAACCGGGCATTAATGTTTTAAAAGATTACATATTCGTGACATTGCAAAACATTGAAATGGCTAGTTAGTTTCGTTAATAAATAAATCAAGTACGGCCCTGGATCACGCCTTCAGCAAATATTTTAAAATATATTGGTTTACAATTATTGTCGATTGGAATTCTCTAGCAATAAATGTAAATAAGCTTCTCAATTGTGGCGCAAAACGATTATGGCAGCACTTATCGGACTACGTATATGTATCGTTGTCTTTCTCGGAGATAAAATCGGTTCCTTGTCGCGGGGATCCCCAATTTAAATGCGACTACAGTTGTTACATTATCTCATTTAAACTTATTTTTCTACGGCCATACGTTAACAGTATTATTAAATATCCAGTACCTGAACTTTAATGATATCCATTAAGATATTACTAAATTTAAAACTAGATAAATTATAATTATTTTAAATACTAACAACCTTTTCGGACACCCTGTGTAATTCAATAAAGTAAAAATTGACATTATTTATTTAACAGAGCCTGTATTACAGACTTTTTACTGAAGTTTTAGTGGTGTAGATTAAATTAAGGTTACTTAATTCCAAGTTATAGGTCCAAGTTTTTCAGAAGAGATTTTTCAGGAAACAATTTTTAATGTAAAGTCATCATTACATCTATCTATTTTTGTATTTTAATATTTGGATATTATACTGAATACCATAACTTTAAAATTATATTTACCAAAAAAACCTATTACGTTATTGATATTTATTTATTTATCTATTTACTGATAGATATCTCCGACGATGTAAAGGCATCGTTCAAAGATATTCTAATAAGTCTGGTAACTCCTTTGATGTAGTGGAATTTGGCAGTTTTTTTTGTGAGCGGTCGTAAATCAGCGGTACAATACTTGATTTCTTAAAATGCGGACAGGTAAATGGGTAAGATACTTAAAAGGGGAATTCACATAAAAGAAACAATGAGGTTTAAGAACCTTTATTTACTTACGTTAAAATATTGATTTCATGTAGGTACCCACAATAGTTTGAAATATTATTTTTGTATAGTTAATATTATTTTGTTTGAAAAAGTGAAAGATTCCATTTATTTTAACATTTGGTAAACATACTGCAAACCTTGTAAGGGTTTATCTTTATAGTAAGAATAAGTGTGCTGGAACAGAGTAATAAAAGTCAGGTAGAATTTTAAGCTTAAATACTCGAATCTAGAGCATTTGAGTTTGAAAATAAAGAAAACCTGAAAATTCATAGTCATCTTCATAATTGTATGGAATTAGCGTTACTGGGGTCAACTAATGTTATGTCTCAATTAGATTCGGCTTATTGATTAAATATACAGAAACATATTGAAAATGTGTCGAAGAATGGATATATTTTTTCCAAAAAATAAATTAATAAATTTTGTGGAGCTTTTGAATTGGCTCTTCGGGGACAAAATGAGAGTGATACTTCCGAGAATCCGGGAATATTTCGTGGGCTTATTCATTTTTCGGCTCCAGAAATCCAAGATTTCAACACGAAAGGCGGAGAAACGACGATAAAATTGATCAACCCCTCTTACAAGGTAAACTTTTTTAAAAAATCGCAGAACACCTTACCACGAGCCGCCACTGATCAGATCATTAGTTAATTTTTTCGATTTTATTAAATTTTCAACCTTTCTAAAACCCCTCAATGTACACCAAAGAGTTTTATATTTCGAAAAATAAATGTGGACAAGTGTAAATATTTCTGAAAAATTTTATTTCAATCACATATCTGAAAATTTTGTGAAAATCCATTCTGCGGTTTATTCTTGCTGGCGAAAAATTATGCCTATCAAATACTAATCTACAAAAATTCCACCTATTTATTAGATTGTGGTAAAAAAATTGAGTTTTGGGAATTAAATTTATATAGGTTATGTATTTATTAATTTTATGAAAATGGCAGCTATATAAAAACAATAAATCACTAAAACCACTAAGCACAAACAAGAAAGCAATAAACGAATAACGACTATAAAATTTGGTGTAGATATGGCAATTTCGCTTAAAGAGAACAACATCTTGCCGCACAATTTTCGTTTTGCATCTAGTGACTACTCGCGAAGGTTTTTTTCTAAGATATTTAAATTTTGTAGAGACGTTTACAGATTTCTGTATTCATAGAAAAGGAACAGAACGAAGGGATTGCTCGCACCGCCATCTAGCGTTCGAGATTCGACTCCACTTAAACCTTGAGGTTTATATGGACCTATCACATCACTCGTTTCTGGTCCTAGAGATGGCTCTGTCCATCTAATTAAATTTTGTTTAAATTTTAAAGATCTACCTTATCAACCAGAATATTTTTGGGTAATAATAATAGTTTATATCTTTTCTAAAAGAGGCTACTAGTGTCGTTAGGAGATTTAAAGGGACAGGTACTTGAAGGTGTTGCCATATTTCAAAATTAAATTGATATATATATAAATCGTTTGTAATGGAATGTTATTTGATATATCTTTATGAACAAAGGTATCTAGAGAAATGAAAAGCAGCTGGGATGAATTGTTGTTTTAGGATTTAAAATAAGTAAGAAATGAGTGGTCAAAAAATGTTTAGCTTCGTGGAGCTCTTCTTATTTAGGGGTTATGCAAAAAACAATTTTTAATGTTTATTCGGTCTGTTTTATGCATGGATCGTACTTGAAAATGCGTACTCAATATGTAATAGTAGATTTTTTATATTATCTGCGTAAAATGATTTTGTTAATGACGTCTGATACAATATTAATTCTCTGGAATATGCCATTAAATCACGAAATACAAAATTAAAAGTAAATATATTTTATGTAAAATATATTAAGAAATATTTAACGTTTCTGATCGAGAATTATTGGAGAATTTATGTTAAAAGAATTGTTAAATTATTATTCCAAGAAATGAAAATATTTATGATAAATAATCAATTAATAATTGAATCTGTAAAAAATAAATCCTATAAAAAGTAATACCTACTTCACGTTTATTTTGTGAATTATTTTGGCAGTGAAATGTTATCTTCCTCGGTTAAAAAAAGTCTTTTTAAAAGGTGAAAAAAATGCTTCAATAGATATGCAAGATTTGGACAGTTGTAATTGTTTACTTACCAAAATTTAAACTTTATTAAAATATTTTATTCAACCGTAAATTAGACCAATAACAATATGAAATAGATGTTTCATATTTACGAGAAGGTTTTAAATAACTATAAATAGGTAACAATAGGGATTTAGGTAATAAAACTGAACAAAATAAATACTAAATGGGTAGTAAACAGGTATAAGCTGTGTAATTATTATTTCAAAGTAGCAGTAGTTGTGTGAACCGGTAGTTTATTGATTGTGCTTTAGTTATTATTATTTTATTTTATAAACAATATGGTTATAACTTTTTAAATACCCGGTATAACATAATTAAACTTTACATTGTTATGATGTGGGAGTGAAGCAGATTTCAAATATAAAATAAAATACAGGGTGTTCCATTTAAACAAACATCTTATGGAACACCCTGTAAGATTGTAACTAATTTTAAAATGTGGAGTTAAAAAGCTGCTTATAATTTTTGACAATAACTTTTTTTTGTAATTTTTACTATAACAGGCCTACTGAGCTTCCTCACACTAATCAATCACCCTGTATAACAGAAACATCATGTCGCTTTGGAAAAACTATATAATTAAAAAATTCCTTTAACCTGACTCATACACATTGAGAGCTTGATTTTTACAGATGTTTTCATTACTTTACTTTTTATATCATTTTCATAGTCTTATTTAAATTTTATTATAGTTCTATTAAAAAATGAAATTTTTTTTAAATAAAGTGATTTTAAAACACATATACAGAGAGTCCTAGACAATAGAGTGATAAAATATCTGTCCAGTTTTAGTTATAAATTTCTAATTGTCTGTTTTTAGGAATTTTTCAAACTTCTAGGTATTAAATTTTTAAACCGTAAATAAATAAAATTTATAAAGGGAAGATACACGTGTTACTTAATCAAGGTACTAGGTAAAATGTTTCTTTTAAGTTTATACCTACGAGGATGTCGACAGAAACACAAAAATAATTATAATGTTGTAAGACAAAATGTTTTTTACAATAGGAAACCTACATTCAAAGCCGACAAGGATCAATTTAAGATAACGAATTAAACGTAATTTCATTACGAGCTCAGAAAATATGCTTTTAATTTTAATATTATCTGCTACACAAAAAAATAATCTGGCAACAATGTATTCTTGTTGACCCTAAATCTATTAAAATTTCAGTTTAAGTATTAAATACAGCGCTATCTGTGTAATACTCTAAAAAGTATAGACTTAGATGGCAGCACCTCACAGAAACCAAATTAATTCAAATTGCAATAACTGTTTAATTGATTTTTTCAGCTTATCTATTAAAAAATTATTAATTTTTTGTAGTGAATGTATTTAATTATAACTACTAAATGTATATCCCATAAAATTATAATCAAATTTATGATATAAGTATATTTTTTAAAATAAAAAATATATTTATTGCAATTGCATGACTTCTACAAGTTCAAAAATTTTTAAAAAATTCACATATGTTTCTGAACCAAAACTAATTAATTTAAAAAAAAATTGCGACTTTTTATGTACTGGTTTCTTTGTTTTTTACTTGCAAAAAAATAGTTTTTCCGATTTTTCTTGAAAACAAAACTTACAACCTAAATGAAATTTTGGTAAAATAATACCTAAGGCTGAATACGTCATCTCAAATTTTTTCAAAATTTTTGAACTTGTAGATACTTTTTCCGGAGGTCCATATAAACCTTAACTACTGATGCTTTAAATTATGCTATAGTTAGGTTCACAAGAAGGACACCCTATTAGTAATGAGCGAGATATCACGAACTGTTATTTAGTAACTGATATCTAGAATTCACGAATCACGACTGTTACCTGATCTCGTAGAAAAGCGTGACGTGATCACAGCCACGGCACAATATTGCCGAGTTTCCTATCGTCTTCTGTCTGTTAAAAAATCACGTTTTTATATTTCAATATGGTCGATTATTGCATATCACCATAAGACTTGACATAGACTGCAAGCGACATCGTGCCTTGTTGACATTTGTAGAGAAGTAAAGTTGAATTTCGCTTCACACCATAAGATTAACACGTGCAATATGCGAGATCGTGCCTTACGGACTTTGAAAACTAATTGAATTCACAATATTTTAATAAGTATGTATATCAGGTCCGTGAAATCGGAGTATTGGGAATCATTTAGTAGCAAGTAGCAATTTTTGTGTGATTTACAGTTTGTAGCGTAGGTTAGGTATACCATATGCCATACTATAATAAAACTGCGAAAGTCGTGATCACGTCACGCTTTAAAATCACTGATATCAAAAAATCACGGTAGCAATTAACATTGTGATTTAAAAATCACGATATCGCTCACCACTACACCCTATTTTTTGTGCATCTAGAACTTTGAATAGCGCTGAAATTAATTATTCTACAACAGAAAAAGAACTTTTAGTTATAGTTTGGAGTTGTAAATATTTCAGACCTTATTTGTTTGGTCACGAATTTATCATTTTCACTGATCATAAACCTAGGCAGTGGTTATTTTCTTTAAAAGAGCCTAATTCACGTCTTGTGAGATGGCGATGAAAATTAGAAGAATACCATTTTAAAATAAAATACGTTAAAGGTAAATCTAACTTAGCCGCAGACTCTTTATCGCGAATAAAAATTGGTAATGATTTAAATGCTTTAGAAACAGAATCTTTAGATGTTAACTTAGACGATATTGATGAAATAATTCAAAGAGAAATAGACAGTTTAATCAATATACCAATGTTAGAAGAACATATCGAAACTTTATCTGAATTAGATGACATTTTTGATGATAGTAAAAATAAAATTAATATAATATCAGACATACAATTAAAACCCCCAAATGATAATAATAGAAAGATTAATACAATTTCAGATATCCAAATAAAACCCCCAAACCAAAATAAATTTTCTGCAGATAACGAATCAGACTTAGAAACTGTACATACTTCTTTAGAAAATCTAATGATAAATATTCCCTTTACAGAAAAATCTTTAAATTCATATAAACACCAAATAATTATTACAAGAGGAGAAACAAATGAAATCAAAATTAAAAATGAAAAAGTTTTCGAAAATACACGATTGTTTGTTATGTTGCCTCAAAGAAATTTAGAACAAAGCATTTTTCAATTTATGAAAGAGTATGTAGATTCTAATAAAGTTCGTGCTGTTTATTTTAGAACCCCACTTACCCCTGAATTATTTATTACAACTGTTCAAAAATATTTCAAACACTCTGCTTATAAATTAATACATATTACTGTAATTTTAGAAGATGTTCTCACATTAGAGGAACAAAACGAAAAAATAAAATATTATCATATTTAAATTTATTGTACTAACCCTTACTTTTTGGATGTCCAGAGTTTGGAAGAGTTTTTTATTATTCTTAATTATCATATTTATAAAAAAGGTATTAGAGGGATAAATGAAGTCAAAACATCACTTAGTTCTAGATACTATTGGCCCAAAATGTTTATAATCAATTGCGAAGTTTGTATTCGAAACAAATATGATCGAAATCCCCCTGTCATAAAATTTAATCTCACCCCAGCTGCATCGAAACCCTTTGAATTCATTCATATAGATGTCTTCCGTTTGTCCAATCAACCTTATTTGACAATTATCGATTCCTTCTCTGGATATGGACAATCTTATCCGTTACCAAGCATCAATGGTCAATGGTCATAGACAACCTCCTAAATTTCGTCAGTCATTACGGACTCCCCTATAAAATTACCGCCTATTGCGGTACAGAATTCAAAAATTATGATTTGGAAAATTTCTGTAAACTACACAAGATTGAACTCCATTACACCACGGCCAAAAATAGCAATTCAAATTCTTCTGTCGAAAGATTTCATTCCAATATTATCAATTAATGAAATATGCAATCTTAGTCTACAATAATTCAATTCATTTCGTAACTAAATTTACTCCATTTGAAATAATAAAAGGCCATATCAATAACCCTGATCTTTTTGATCTAAATGATCATTTTATAGTTTCTAATTATATTGAAAATCACAAACGGGCCACAAAATTAATATATGATAAAATTCGCGAACGAAATGCAGAAACAAAGCAAAAACTAATTGATAAAATCAATCAGAATAGGTCATACCCTCTAGATTATTCTAATCAACAAACAGCATATATTATTACAGAAGCATGGGATAAAAAAGTACCCAAATTTAAAAAGACGGATTTTCTCCAAGATAATGGAGTATTACTAGAAACTGATAAGGGAACTTATCACAAAAGCATCGCAAGAAAACCTAGAAAGAGTCCTACTCGATCGTAAATCAAATAGTAGAAAAATAAATTTAATTACATATTAAAATATTTTTAAAGTTTTCAAAAATAATAGAAAAATATATCATTTTAAAACCCATTAGATCCAATCAAATTAATTTAGATTATCTAAGAAGCATAGAACTATGGACGATAGTAATAATTCACTGCGTTAATCAATAAATATTAACACAAATTTTTTGAATATAAACAAGAAAGAGTTCCTCAATTTAGGTATGTTTTGACTTGTTATTTGTTCCTCAAAATTTAAATAATAGCACCCCAGTTTTATTAAAACCCTACTCCCATCCTAAAAACCAATACCCATCCTCATTTGGCACTTAGAAATCAAGAAGTTCAAGATCAAGAACCCAGTACCAGAAGAAGAAGATTTCATAATTAAATTTAAAGACTTTTTTCAAACAATTTAACAATTTTCAATTCATCAAGACAAGAAGAAAATAATTTTAATAATTTCAAATAACTTAATTATTTTCAATTTTTACTAAATATCAAGAAAGAAGGACTGAATATCAAGAGGAAGAAGAAAGAAGAGGAAGAAGATCAATGAAAAATACTACTCGTATCTTTAATTCTTAGGAATGGAGAAGTTATGTACCTACATGAAATCCATTATAATTTTATTAAGAATTTTTATATTATTTTTCTATTTAGTTTTTGTTTGTTTCAACAATTTAAAACTAATTTGCCAGTATTGTTTTTGGGGAAATTGAAATAATATTGTTTAAATATGGAATTATTGGGATTTTAGAAAGAATTATTATTAAATTTATTGTACTAACCCTTACTTTTTGGAAGTCCATCTTATTAAGAATAATAAAAAAAACTCTTCATTTTAACGTAACTTTCAAGTTTAATTGAAAAAATTAGGTTTTAAATCACAATGACAGCCGTTTCGCTAGAATTAGCATCGTCAGATTGACATATTTAAGTTACATTTTGTTTGTTTGTAGATAGGTACCTGATGTTGTTTAGGTAGTATTAAGGCTAGACCAAGTATGGAAGTAATAAGATATAACAATATCAAAGTCAAGATGTTAAAAGCCCTAAGGGATTATCCTGGGTGTACCTCCCTCTAAGATCAGTATAACTGTGCAATGATATAGAAAAACCAGGAAAAAACTATATCATGCTGATCTTTACAATAACTTAATAAATTTCTGTTACAATTATGTCTTATCTATGTATAAAATGAAGACAATCAAAATAAACAGTTTAAAAGTAGATAACTTCCAAGATTTATTTGTTCATTAACAACTTTAAATCGTGGATCTGCTAGATGTCTTTTTATTTCAAGTTCTTCAAGGAAATATAAATTTTGTTTTTTATCACAATTGTGTAGTATTTGGATGTCATTGGTGTGTAAGAGTGAGGTTGGATGTTCGTAGGTGTTTTGCATAATTTGACTTATCTGGTTGTTTTAATCTATATGCTCTTAAGTGTTCATTGAATCTTATTCCAAAATTTCTTTGTGTTTGATATATACAGCATTACATTTTGGACAATTAATTTTGTAAACACCAGATTTTTTTAATTTAGATAATTTTGTTTTTACATTTATTAATTTTGTACCTTGCACCCTAAAATTAATTTTACTTTAGAAGCTGAAGAAAATAATTTAATTAATTTTGTAGATTTAAAAATTGAAAAAGTTATAATTTATTAAATTATTCAATATACAGAAAACCAACACAAGCAGATGTAACCATAGGCATATAATTCAAATCATCATATATAAAATAGCAGCTTATAATTCTATGATACATAGCGCATTTTCAATATTTCCAATGGACAAAATTAACTTTGATAAAGAAATTGGTATCATAAAACAAAAACCTACGTCTAATGGCTATCCAATTCATTTGGTAAATAAATGAATTAATAAGAAAGAACAGAAAGTGTCACTACAACTAATATTTCCCAAACAAACTAAAGAAATTAAACGTTATAAAAGTATTACATATTGTGGAAATATTTCCAATACAATTTCAAAAATAATATCTTCGGCAACATCAGCATTAATTTCATTTAAAGCACAAAATAATGTTGGTATGAAATTGATAAATGTAAAAACAAAATTACCCAAATTAAAAAAATCTGGTGTTTACAAAATTAATTGTTCAAAATGTAATGTTACAAAGAAATTTTGAAGATTCAAAGAACACTTAAGAGCGGGCATAAGAGCATTATAGATTAAAACAACCAGATAAGTCAAATTATGCAAAACACCTACTTGAACATCCAACCTCACTTTTAAACACCAATGACATCCAAATACTACACACTGGTGATAAAAAACAAAATTTATATTTCCTTGAAGAACTTAAAATAAAAAGACATCTGGCAGGTCCACAATTTAAAGTTGTTAATAAACAAATAAATCTTGGAAGTTATCTCGGAAGTTCTCCACTATTAAACTGTTTACCTTGATTGAGTTTACATTTTATACATAGATAAGATGTAATTGTAAAATAAATATATTAAGTTATTGTAAAGATCAGCATGATATAGTTTTTTCCTGGTTTTTCTATATCATTGCACAGTTATACTGATCTTAGAGGGAGGTACACCCAGGATAATCCCTTAGGGCTATTAACATCTAGACTTTGATATTGTTATGTCTTATTACTTCCATACTTAGTCTAGCCTTAATATTACCTAATCAACATCAGGTACCTAGCTAAAAACAAACAAAATGTAACTTAAATATGTCAATCTGACGAGAAGCGAAACGGCTGTCATTGTGATTTAAAACCTAATTTTTTTAATTAAACTTGGAAGTTACGTTAAAACGAAGAGTTTTTTATTATTCTTAATAAGAAATATTATGTTATAATCAGATGTTAAATCTATTTGTAGTAAATAAAGTTATTTTTTAAAAATAGAAATTTCCATCGTGGCAACGTAATTTTTGAGTTGTGATTCATGAAAACATACCTATATACTATATACTTATTTCTTAATCATTAGTAGTGGTTAAAATAAAAAGCATTACAAGTTAGAACAAGTCAGTGATAGTAAGGTACAAAAATAAAGTTGTTATGGATAATTATGTATTTTACCTACGACCACGCCTCTAAACCGTCAATAACACACAATCTACAACCTATGTAATGTATCTCTTTACGCACGGTAAAATAAACACACGGCTTCCCTAGCAGCCACTCAGCAACAATAGACGTCGCTATTTTATTCAAAATTTCCTATTTACATATTTGAAGGTGAATTTTATACTACATATAAATGGCATACAACATTTATTAGATATAAGTTTGCATTTAATATATATATATATATATATATATATATTTAGAGTTATTTGAAAATATATATTTGATTCGTTTCCATTAATCCTACTTTCTGTCTGTATAAATGGATCATCATATAAATGTACTTATAATTACGTTTCCCAGATTAATTTAAGTTATTTTTATGTTAAGTTAATTATTTTAACATTTATAAAATTATTATTACCGAGATACTTTTTAAAAATACTTACATAGCTGTTTCAACTTGTGGATACAATCGTAACATATAAAATACACTTTTTACTCATTTTGTACGTTAATTTCACTTCAGTTACTATACCAAACCGTTTTAAATATTAAGAATGCAGTAATTGATAATATTACGCTAGAAACCGATCAGTAACACTAAATTAATCACTCAAAAATGACGAAAATAAGTTTAAGGAGTACATTGAACCGACATATTTAAAATCTTTTACACATTGAGCGTCTGCGCATGCGTCTGACCGCATGCGCACACGTTATTATTTATCAAAAAACTATTATCAAAAAACATTCCATTTTTTATTGTTCTTATAACTTGTTTGTATGCGTGAAGTTTTATACAATTATTAAAAAATGTCAGGTGATAGTGAAATGAATTTAACTCCACCCAATATAACTAATGTTAAGTATTTAATTATTATACAATAAAATGATTAAAAACATCTATTGTTACTCTTGTTTAATTATTATTAACAAAAAGAGTATTAATGCAGGTACAAGTAGGTCGTAGGTAAAGTATACTACATAACTATTGCTGTAAAGCATTTTACCACACACGTTACGTAATATACTATTATTCTAACTACAGTATTAAACAACTACCTACGCTAGAAACCGATCAGTAACAATAAATTAATCACTCAAAAATGACGAAAATAAGTTTTAATACAATAAGGAGTACATTGAACCGACATATTTAAAATCTTTTACATATTGAGCATCTGCGCATGCATCTGACCGCATGCGCACACCTTAGACAAGGAAAAAGAGAGGACTGCGCACTGGAATCAGTTTATGTAACCCACTTACCACCAAATGGCGGACAATATTGACATAGGCGTATCATAAGATTTTTCTTATACGATTATTAAATAATCAATTTCATTATTTCGTATTACAAATCTAATTTAAAAAAGTCTGCTCCAAAAAAAAGAACAATCATTTTAAAACATATTTATTTAATAAATGTTACAATGTTATTTATTTTAAATTGTAACGAGTTATTTTTACTTACAGTTATTTTGGACTATGTTAGTTGGTTTGTTTCATTAAAATTTTGATTTTTATTACTTTTATATAACTCGTTACTATATTTCTGCCTTAATTTCGGGTACCGTTGTAATATTTTAGTATTAAGTTTATTTCTCCGGTAGTTCAATTCCATGAATTACATTTAATTAGTACCTATGTAAATGTATATTATATTAATTTTTAATTTTCAAGTTTAAAAAAAAAACTAAAGGACATCCGGTACAAAAGAGTTTTAATTCAGACAAGAGCCGCCTAGTACATTAATTTTTTTTTCCTTTTCTGTTTTTTTTTAATGTCATTAGTCGAAAATTGTAGGTAGGAATGAAAATATAAATTTGAAAACAATTTTATTTAAGGTCTCTTGTTCCTGATACAGTTAGTTCGCTTTTGTCCGAATATTACCGAGTTTTTTTTGAGTTTGAGAATTTTTTCTTTGTTTTCTATTTTTTTTGGTTAGAAGTGATTTGCCGTCCGAAATTGTTTCTTTTTTTGGTAAGTCAACCGAATTGTAATTCTTTTTTTTTAAGTATTGTGTGAAGCATTAAACCGCCGTTAGAATTTTACTTTTTTTATGTTAATAATTATTTTGATAATTATTGATTCAACTTTCAGACGGTAAAATTTCATTATTTTCAATAGAAAGCTTATTAACAAATATACGATCTTTAGACAAGGCGGAGGCTGTTGCCATAGATTGTTTGAACATCGAAGTTTAATTTGTTATAATTATTATTATTGTCTGGTCCGTTTTCCCTACCTCCCTACCGTTTAGAGTTTATTAGTTAGTTTTATCCGATAATTTAACATTAAAGCTGATTGTGGAACGGGGGCGAGGCCGATGCCATGCGTCGTTCAACTTTCAGACGGTAAAATTTCATTATTTTCAATAGAAAGCTTATTAACAAATATACGATCTTCAGACAAGGCGGAGGCTGTTGCCATAGGTTGTTTGATGATCTAAGATTCATTGATTATAGACAATAATTCTGTTATTCTAACGGGTTTCCTTACCTACTTACCGACCATAGTAACTTTCCATGGTGAGCTTAGCCGTTAATTCTGATATTTATTTGTTCTTTTGTTACGATAGAATGTGATTGCAGTTTTTTTTTCTCTGCTCCCCGATTGCTTACACACTGTTTTTATCAAAATTTACTTGTTTACATACGTGCAACCTGCGGACTTGGCATAGTACATATATTTTTTTTATATAAACCGTTAAATTTGATACCGATATACTAAAATGTTATTTTGATTGCACTTGCACATATCGTTAAATTTGGTACCGAATACTAAAATGTTATTTTGATTGCACTTGCACATATCGTACCTACGGAAATTGTTCGTAAGCGCCGGAACTATAACTGTTCCTCATTTAAAGTTGTATTTTGTATATTTATCTGTAATATTGAATATTATATTTGTGCCTTTGTATTTGGCCTATAGTCACGAAATACATTCGTTGTTATATACTTATTAAATCGGTGTTTACTTATTATCCCGTAACAAAGCCATAAGGGTTTAAAGTTTTATTAAAGACCCCTAGAATTTTCAGTAACCTCCATCTGAGACTACCTAGAACTCTTGACGCTCAGGGTCAAGGGGCCGTGGAGCATACCACGTTAAAACAACTGGCGCCCGAGCATTTATTGGAGAGATTTTGCATCGAGGGTGGCCATTGTGACGTGCCCAGAAGGTAAGAACCAGTGGGCGGTAGGAAAAAGCGTCACAAAATATATATTTCTATTCCACGCCACTGCAAAACTATTACATCTATGAGCAAATAATAACAATTAAATGAAAAATAATCTTTAAAACTGAATGAAAACAATTTTCAAAATGTATGTACAATTAATTTAAGTTATCATACATAACATATGTGATTTAGTTAAACATCTATTACCTGAAAGCTGTAATATTAATAGAAATAAATTTCAAGGAAATAGTTGTAAAATACTTCTTCTATCAAATGAAATTCCTTGCTCTTTTTTAGCACTCTGACTGTTGCACTTATAAGCTGCACAATTAACCATTTTCAAATGTCTATTCAGGTAATTAAAAAAGGTGAAAATTAATAAAAAAACTAAAAAAATACAATTCGACGTTACAAATTTGTTTACCACTAAACATATTTCAAACGTTTGAAACGTTTTTTATTGTTCTTATAACTTGTTTGGAATAAAGAAGTTATTATTTAAAATTACGCATTTCTAATTATGCAGTAGACCTAATGTCTAGACGCTATGCTTTGCTTAATTGTATACTTTTATTGTTTTCTTTCTAGTTGTGCATTATTATTGTAATGTGATATTCTAAGTAAATATCACGTATTAATTATTATAAAAAGAGGAAATATTGTTTGTGAAAGTAAGTATCTATAGTCAGTATCTAGCATCAAGTATCTAGTATCTGTATGTAGTTACTCAAAATAATTGAAGTCAAACTTTGTAATTTCTGTATAAATAAACTTGTTAGTTCCAAGTGAAATATTTGTTTTTAAAAAACAAGTTTCGCAACGACGGAACATAACTGGCGCAGTCAGTAGGATATCTCCAAAAGGGTGCGAACCAATTCAGAAGAATTTCGGACGCTTTCCATTTTAATGGTTAATTGGTGAATCCTGCTCCAACAGAAATCAAAGAAGACTTCAAGCAAGGGAGAACGAACAAGAATAGTGGTCTCTTATTTGCAAGTCGGAGGAACAAGAATAGTCAACTCAACCTACGGTGAGCCATCAATCAATGAAGAGATTTATGAAGTATATGTGAGTACCTTATCCTATTATTATTATCCTTATTATCCTTGAAAGTTTATGGTGATATATTTTAAATAATTGAAAATAATTTATATATTGAAATAATTGAGATATACAGAACAATAAACAACTAAAAGGTTGAATTAACTTCCACTATTTATTCTTTAAAGAATAAATAATGGAAGTTAATTCAACCTTTTAGTTGTTTATTGTTCTGAATAAGATGAACTTTCACATAGTAAGGGTTAGTACCATAAATTTTAATTGAGATATACTTTAAAATATTTTAAAACTGAGAATAGATTAGAAAATATTGTTGAAAAAATAAATAATCAATTAATTCGTTATCAAGCAGAAAATATTTCATATTTTGATGGTAATCCTAAACAAATTAATCGATTCATTCAAAGTTGTGAAAATTTTATAAATAATCATAAAGATAGAACTAATTCGAATACACCTATAAATGTTTGTTTATTTGATACTATTTTAAGTAAATTAACAGACAGAGCAGCAGATTTAATTGCTTCTAGAACGAAATTGGATACTTGGCCAAAAGTAAAAGAGTCATTATTAATTACATTTGCCGATCAAAGATCTATAGATTGTTTAGTACAAGATATTATATATTTAAAACCAGAAAGAAATAAAAGTCCTGTAGATTTTGGATTAAAAATTCAAGACGCAAGAAGTTTATTATTTTCTAAAATAAATCAAAGTAATGACAGTAGAGAAATAAAATTATTAAAAATTCAACAATACGATGATCTATGTTTAAAAACATTCATCAATGGGTTGAATTATCACATGCAATTAGTAGTTAGATTGAAAAACCCGGATTCGATTGAACAAGCTCTTGCTTTCGTTAGAGAAGAAGAAAATTTTCTTTATTTTAAAAATAATCTTAATAACAATAATAATATAAACAGAAATAATACTAGAAATCAAAATAACCATAATAACTCGCATAATAATAATGTTCGAAATAATGACTTTAATAAAAATAATAATTTTAATAGAAATAATTATAATAATTATCGTCAACAATCAAATTTTAATTCACGTCCAACTAATTTTTCAAAAATTTTAACTCTAGACCATTTTTTAATAATCAATCAAATAATTCCCATTTCCGACCAAACTTTAATTCTAACTTTATACAAAATTATAGATCCAATTTCAATCCCAATTCTAATAATTTTAAGCCACAATTTCAACCTTATCGCCCAAATAATAATAATCGTCCCGAACCCATGGATACTTCTTCTGGCAATACTCGTTGTAGTCAAAATACAAATAAAAATTTATTTAAAAATAATAATCCTCGTCCCACTCATTCTCAAACAGAAGAATTATTTACCCAGAATGATTCCAAAAATGACAATCAAGAAAAAGTAAATTTTCAAATAAAGGCCTCCACATCAAACCAGACTTAAAAATAAATGCTATTTATTCAATTTTACCTAAAATTATAATTCCAGAAATGAATGCAACCTTCTTAGTTGATACCGGTTCAGGTCAAAGCTTTTTAAATGAAAATTTAGCAAATAAATTTTATAAACAATATATTACAAAAGAAAATTTTACTGTAGAAACTGTCCATGCCATTTCTCATCATAATGAAACTTTAACAATCCCAATATTTCCTACATTTAACGAAAAAGATTTCCATAAATTTTATATTTTCAATTTTTCACCTAATTTCGATGGTTTAATTGGTTATGACTTTTTGAAACACATTGGTGCCACGGTTGATTTTAAAGAGTTTGTCATAAGAACCCCTAATACTATTTTACCTCTTTATGCCGCTTCTGACGACCCTAAGTTGAAACCAAAAATCTTTGAACAAGTAGAAATTGTAATTCCTTCAAGAATGTCCAAAAAAGTAAAAGTCCCAGTTGATAAACCCCAAGGTATATTAAATTATGTTAAACTTGGTAATACAGAAATCCCTGAATGTAGGTTTTGTAAATATAGAAAACTCTTATGCTTTAATAATGATAATAAATATTTCTGAAAATCCAGTAAAAGTAATATTTAATGATCCCTTAAATGTAGATTTAATAAATGAAGAAATATTAAAGGAAAGTTTAAAATGGATATTGATGATTTTGAATTAGATGAATTACAAAAAGAAAATTTAAAAAGATTAAGATTAGATCATTGTTATAAAGAAGAGTATGAAGCTATTTATAAATTATGTTATAAATATAGAGATATTTTTTATGTAGAAGGTACTCCATTAACATTTACAAATCAAATTAAACATAAAATAAATTTAACAGATGAAACCCCTGTATATACTAGAAATTATCGTTACCCTGAAATTTATAGAAATGAAGTTAAAGATCAAGTTGACAAAATGTTAAAAAATGGTATTGTTAGAGAATCAAATTCACCTTTTAATTCACCAATATGGATTATAGAAAAGAAAGCAGATGCTAGTAATAAGAAAAAATATAGAATTGTAATCGATTATAGAAAATTAAATGAAAAAACTATTGATGATAAATTTCCTTTGCCGTTAAGTGATCAAATTTTAGATAGATTAGGTAGAGCTAATTATTTTACAACTTTAGATTTAGCAAACGGTTATCACCAAATCGAAATGGATCCAAATGAACTGGTGTGAAGTTAGCGGCCAATTTCTAGCAGCCGTTTTCAGTCCAGCCGCCAAATGACCAGTGGCGTCGGATGTATATATTTAATATATAAAAATAAAGAAAAATTGATTAAATGAAATCTTTGTATAATTTTGTGTAAAAATTTTTAATAAGCAAAGTTTTATGAACTAAAATATCATAAAAAGCCATCTGTGTTAATATGTAAGACGAAGTGAGAAAAGCGGAAAAAAGTTAAATGACCAAAGTACAGAAATGTATATTAGGGACCTTAGGAATAATTTAGCCAAATTAATATTTTCACCATAACTTCATCTTGTTCTTAAAAACCTCCTCCATGAATTTTATGGAATCACAAGCCGTCTAAGGGGTAGAGTGGGGTAATTATACTAGAAAAATTTTGAAAAAACATAGATTAGAGTCACTAGAAAATATTTAGCCAACTTTATATTTTCACCATAACTTCATCTTATTCTTAAAAACCTCCTCCATAAATTTTATGGAATCGCAAGCGGTCTAAGGGGTAGAGTGGGGTCATTAATATAGAGAAATTTTGAAAAACATAGATTAGAGTCCCTAGAAAATATTTAGCCAACTTAATATTTTCATCATAGCGTCATCATGTTCTTAAAAACCTCCTCCATGAATTTTATAGAATCGCAAGCCGTCTAAGGGGTAGAGTGGGGTAATTATACTAGAGAATTTTGGTACATAAAATTAAGGACCCCACTCTACCTCTTAGACGGCTTGCGTTTACATAAAATTCATGGAGAAGGTTTTTAAGAACAAGATGAAGTTATGGTGAAAATATAAAGTTGGCTAAATATTTCCTAGTGACTCTAATCTATGTTTTTTCAAAATTTCTCTAGTATAATTACCCCACTCTACCCCTTAGACGGCTTGCGATTCCATAAAATTCATGGAGGAGGTTTTTAAGAACAAGATGACGCTATGATGAAAATATTAAGTTGGCTAAATATTTTCTAGGGACTCTAATCTATGTTTTTCAAAATTTCTCTATATTAATGGCCCCACTCTACCCCTTAGACGGCTTGCGATTACAAAAAAATCCATGGAGAAGGTTTTTAAGAACAAGATGAAGTTATGGTGAAAATATAAAGTTGGCTAAATATTTCCTAGTGACTCTAATCTATGTTTTTTCAAAATTTCTCTAGTATAATTACCCCACTCTACCCCTTAGACAGCTTGCGATTACATAAAATTCATGGAGGAGGTTTTTAAGAACAAGATGAAGCTATGATGAAAATATAAAGTTGGCTAATAATTTTCTAGGGACTTTAATCTATGTTTTTCAAAATTTCTCTATATTAATGGCCCCACTCTACCCCTTAGACGGCTTGCGATTACAAAAAAATCCATGGAGAAGGTTTTTAAGAACAAGATGAAGTTATGGTGAAAATATAAAGTTGGCTAAATATTTCCTAGTGACTCTAATCTATGTTTTTTCAAAATTTCTCTATATTAATGGCCCCACTCTACCCCTTAGACGGCTTGCGATTCCATAAAATTCATGGAGGAGGTTTTTAAGAACAAGATGACGCTATGATGAAAATATTAAGTTGGCTAAATATTTTCTAGGGACTCTAATCTATGTTTTTCAAAATTTCTCTATATTAATGGCCCCACTCTACCCCTTAGACGGCTTGCGATTACATAAAATTCATGGAGGAGGTTTTTAAGAACAAGATGAAGCTATGATGAAAATATTAAGTTGGATAAATTTTTTCTAGGGACTTTAATCTATGTTTTTCAAAATTTCTTCATATTAATGGCCCCACTCTACCCCTTAGACGGCTTGCGGTTCTATACAATTCATGAAGGAGGTTTTTAAGAACAAGATGAAGCTATGATGAAAATATTAAGTTGGCTAAATATTTTTTAGGGACTCTAATCTATGTTTTTCAAAATTTCTCTATATTAATGACCCCACTCTACCCCTTAGACGGCTTGCGATTCCATAAAATTCATGGAGGAGGTTTTTAAGAACAAGATGAAGTTATGGTGAAAATATTAATTTGGCTAAATTATTCCTAAGGTCCCTAATATACATTTTTGTACTTTGGTCATTTAACTTTTTTCCGCTCTTCTCACTTCGTCTTACATATTAACACAGATGGCTTTTTATGATATTTTAGTTCATAAACCTTTCTTTATTAAAAGTTTTTACACAAAATTATACGAAGATTTCATTTAATCAATTTTTCTTTATTTTTATATATTAAATATATACATCCGACGCCACTGGTCATTTGGCGGCTGGACTAAAAACGGCTGCTGGAAATTGGCCGCTAACTTCATACCAGTTCCAAATGATGTTCCTAAAACAGCTTTTTCCCCTTAAAACTTGCCATTATGAATTTTTAAGAATGAGTTTTGGATTAAAGAATGCCCCTGCAACTTTTCAAAGAGTTATGAATAATGTTTTACGCGGTTTTCAAAATGAAATTTGTTTTGTTTATTTAGATGATATAATAATTTTTTCAACATCACTATTACAGGAACATATTGAAAGACTCAAGAAAATTTTTGAACGATTACGACAATCCAATTTAAAAGTGCAATTAGATAAATCAGAATTTTTACACACGGAAGTAGCTTATTTAGGTCATGCAATTACTAAAGATAAAGTTTTAACAAATCCAGATAAAATTAAGACAATTAAAGAATTTTCTATCCCTCAAAATCAAAAACAAATTAAATCATTTTTAGGCTTGGCAGGTTATTACAGAAAATTTATAAATAATTTTGCTAAAATTGCTAAACCATTAACAAATTCATTAAAAAAGAATGCAAAAGTAGTTAATTCACCAGATTTTATAAATTCATTTAATCATTTAAAAGAGGTTTTAATCAATGCCCCAATTTTAAAATATCCTGATTTTTCAAAACCATTTATTTTAAACTACAGACGCCTCAAATGTTGCATTAGGTGCTGTGTTATCTCAGGAAGACCCTCCTAATGATCACCCTGTAGCATATGCATCTAGAACTTTAAATAAAACAGAACAAAAATATTCAACCATAGAAAAAGAACTTTTAGGTGTAGTCTGGGTATGTAAAACGTATAGACCATATTTATATGGAAGAAAATTTATTATTCAAACAGATCATAGACCTTTAGTATGGTTATTTAATTTAAAAGAACCCAATTCAAAATTATTACGTTTGAGGTTAAAATTAGAAGAATTTAATTATGAAATTAAGTACAAACCTGGTAAAAATAATATAGCTGACCCTCTAAGTCGTATTGAATTGCATGCACTTGCACTTGAAAATGAATCCAATGTAAATAACGCATGAGACATTGACTTTGATATAGAAGAATTTTTACAAGATTTTGATAAAATGCAAAATATAAATGATGAAAATAATCCTTTAATAAATAATGAATGTATAAATGATAATGAAACTATTCACAGTGCTGATTCTTCAAACGAACAAAATTTTATGCTTAAAAACGAAATAATAAATAACAAATCATATCAAATTATAGTAAAAAAGGCACCTTATGACGATTTTATAAAAAGAAGTTTTGAAAATTTTGATGGTAATAAAATTAACAATAGCTATTAATCCCAATAAAATATTACAATTTTTAAAAGAAAACTTAACAAAAAATACTTATAAATATTATTTATTCCCTGAATTAAGAAATACTTTTCATGAAGTTTGAAGAAAATATTTTAGTAAAATAAAACTTATAGAATGTACAAAATTAATTAATAATGTTATACCTGAAGAGAGAACCCAATTAATTAAATATAAACATGAAGGAAAAACTAATCATCGCGCTCGCATCGCGGTATTAATGAAACTGTTCAATTTTTGAAAAAGAATTATTATTGGAAATCATTAAAACAAGATGTAAAGAATTATATAAATAATTGTGAAATTTGCGAGGAAATTTGTCAAAAAACCAAGTATAATAGAAAACCTATAAATGAACCTCTTATATGAACAGAAACTCCGTCACAACCTTTTGAAATTATTCATATTGATACTTATAAAAGTGGAACTCATAAATTTTTAACTATTCTAGATAAATTTTCTAAATATGGTCAGGCATTGTTAGCAATATCGTCTTGTCAACAACTAATACATTTTTTCACATTTTTCGGAATACCAAAACAAATAATAGCTGATTGTGGTGGTGAATTTAAGAATGATGTTTTAAAAGAATTGTTAAATGTTCATAAAATAAAAATATATTTTACTACACCACATCATCATGAATCTAATTCCCCAGTAGAGAGATTCCATTCCACAATAACTGAACACTTAAGAATGTTAAAAGAAAAAGATAAAAATGCAGATATTGATTGTTTAATACCTTATGCAGTAATTGCTTATAATAGTACGATTCATTCATCCACAGGTTTTACTCCCTTTGAATTAGTGTCAGGTCATACAGAATGTAAAGATCCTATGTCCATTTTACCTAGTGAAGCTTATACTCAATTTGTTAATGCTCATAAAATTCATAATCAAGCGAATCAAGCTTTATATTCATTAGTAAAAGAAAAAGAATCAAATAATAAACAAAAAGTTATAAATAAAGTAAATGAGAAAAGAAAAGAGAAAATTCCCGCTATCGGATCAATTGTTTATAAAAAAGTTGAAAATAGAGGAAAACAGAAAAATAAATTTGAAGGTCCTTATACATTAACTAAACTTTTAGAACACGGAAAAATTGAAATTGGAAATGTTAAATCTAAAAAGAAATTAATTGTGCATTTAAATGAAACTAAAATTATTCCAATTACCTATTTCAGATTCATCATCGGATTCATCTTCCGAATCCAATTGATGCAAGCTAATGATGTCCTATTCCATGATGTTAATAATTACCCCAGAATACTTCCTTACAAATTAGGTACAACAAAATTAATTTCCTCCTATTGGTCATTTGTTCAAATTTATAACCTTACTCCGATTATATCCCAATTTTATGCAATTAAAGAAAATATGATGATGAAATTTATGGTACTAACCCTTACTATGTGAAAGTTCATCTTATTCAGAACAACAAACAACTAAAAGGTTGAATTAACTTTCACTATTTATTCTTTGAATACTTTAAATGCAATGACAGCCGTTTCGCTATCGAAATAGCATCGTCAGATTGACATATTGAAGTTACATTTTGTTTGTTTGTAACTAGGTACTTGATGTTGATAAGTAGTCAAGGCTAGACCAAGTAAGGAAGTAATAAGACATAACAATATTAAAGCCTAGATGTTATTAGCCCTAAGGGATTATCCTGGATGTATTTCCCTCTAAGATCAGTATAACTGTGCAATGATATAGAAAAACCAGGAAAAAACTATATCCTGCTGATCTTTACAATAACTTAATATATTTGTGTTATAATTACGTCTTATCTATGTATAAAATGAAGACAATCAAAATAAACAGTTTAATAGTAGATAACTTCCAAGATTTATTTGTTCATTAACAACTTTAAATCGTGGATCTGCTAGATGTCTTTTTATTTCAAGTTCTTCGAGGAAATCTAAATTTTGTTTTTTATCACAGGTGTGTAATATTTGAATGTCATTGGTGTGTATGAGTGAGTGTGGATGTTCAAGAACGTGTTTTGCATAGTTTGACTTATCTGCTTGTTGTAATCTATATGCTCTTAAATGTTCATTGAATCTTATTTCAAAATTTCTTTGTGTTTGACCTATATATACAGCATTACATTTTGGACAATTAATTTTGTAAACACCAGATTTTTTTAATTTAGGTAATTTTGTTTTTATATTTAACAATTTTGTACCAACATTAGGTTCGTTCGCAGAGCAGTTTCTGACCGTCCGACTCATGCGCGGTACAAAAAATGTGTTCACAGACGAGCAAACCCTGATTTCTTACTAAGAATCCGATGTTCAAAGAAGAAAATTTACCAGTTGCCAACTATTTTCCGACCGTTGGAACAGTCCGCGTATTTTTAAGTGACTATCAGTTTGAGACCTGCGCAGTTGTAACGCTGGTTAACATAACCATAGAAAAATAGAAACCAGACACAACAAAATAACAAAACGAGATTGTCAACTCAAATAAAGCAAATTTTTGCCTAATACAAACAAACTACCTGAAAATCAGTGTAAGTACAACTAATTTATTTTTAAAATATATTAGTCTTTTTTAGATACTTGAAAATAGTGATTTATCTTCTTCGAGTGATGATGAACTATACTTGGAATATAGGAGATTTAAGCCTAAAAATGATGATTATATGCAAATTACTGTACCTCGATATAACTATGCTGAATTTGTCGAACATTTTCGTGTTAGTAGGAACGTGGCTAACGAAATTGCAAACCAATTAGAACAATCGGAATATTTTTATCCCCAGAGTGGAGAATATGGAAAATTAAGTCCTTTTGAATACACAATAATTTTTTTATGGTTTGCTGGACATGAAGCGGCATCTTACAGAGATGTAGCTGATAGATTTGGAATTGCACCCAGTACTTTGCATAAAGTTGTTTCGAGAATGGTATATTTCTTAAGCAACATGTCGGTAAATGTTATAAGCTGGCCTACCCCTGAAGAACAGATTAATATATCTGAAGCATTTTCTTTGAATGGTTTCCATGGGGTTGTGGGTGCAATTGATGGTAGCCATGTACGTATTGATAAACCATCAGAAGATTCGGATTCCTATCTAAATAGAAAAGGCTATTATTCTATGCAGGTAAGCTGTTAAAATTTATACATGGTATTCATATTCAATTTGCGTAGCTATGATATTAATAGAAATCATTAGTTTCAGGTAGTTTGTGATCATAGAAGAAAGATTAGAGATGTCTTTATCGGCTTCCCAGGGTCAGTCCATGATAGTAGAGTTTTTAGAGCATCTCCTCTATCAGGCAGTCTTCAGGAAAAATGTCAGAACAATTACATTTTGGGCGATAGTGGTTACCCATGTCTTCGACATTTGCTGACCCCGTTTAAAGATTTGGGAAATTTAAATAGGCAACAGCTAAATTATAACATAAAATTGGCTAAAACAAGATACACAATAGAGCACTGTTTTGGTATCCTCAAAAAGAAATTTCGACAGCTGTATCATCTAAAACTTAGAGGAGATCATCTGATTGCCAATTTTATTAGGGCTTGCTGTGTCCTGCATAATTTAGCACTGGAAGATGATTTCCAGGTAGTTGAAAATCCAAGAAATCCAATGGAAGAACACAATTATAACCTTCCAGCAGAAGAGGATAATAGGGATCACCTTGATGGAGTTCAAATGAGAAACCAAATTGTGAATAATTTAAATTAAACTGTTTATAATAAAAAAATAAATAACAAAAAACACAAATATCGCTTATTACTAAAATCAACTTACTAAAACTAAAAAATATAATTCACAAAACACAAATAACAAAAAAAACTAAACAAATAAATGGTTCTTTGATTCTTTGAGATCATTGAAAATATTACTTATTCCTAATAAAACTTGTTAAAAAAATATGATTTAAAAATATAACAAAAAACAAACTAAACAAATATTCTTTAAATATCATAAATAAAATAAAAACTGGATCGATTTTAAACATTATCCACTTTTCTTTTAATGGCTTCCTTCATCAGTGCATTTCTTTCCTTTAAAATATTATTTTTTTCAATTTTTGTAGCGTGTTTGTCCATTTCCAGTTGGTACAATTTTTCAAATTTTTCTTTTTCAAATCGCATCTTTTCTTTATGTCTTGCTATTTTATCTTGTCGAATTGACTCTAAAATGTCCTTTTTAAATGTTTTTGGCGTTAATATTCTTCGTTTTGCAGGCTTCGGTTGTAAAGAATGTCCTTCATTTTGTGTTTCACTTGGTGGTCCCTCAGACACTTCCACCATTTCTTCAATATTAGCAACAGACACAATTGTGTCTGTTGCTAATAACACAGTTGGATTTATATTCTTTTTTTTACCTAATATATCTTTCATTTCCTCCTCATATTCAAAATATTTTCTTCCTGCCCCCGTTTGTTTATTATTGTCAATTAATTTTTTATAATTTCTCTCTAAGACCCTCCATCGGTTTTCACAGTTACTAGGGGCTGCTGTGATATTGTATTTATTTTTTAACTGCATAGAGATCAGCTCCCACAGTTTTTTAAAATTTTTAACTTCCATTGTCCCTACTTTTTCTCTATATATTTTATACTGCTCTAATAATTTTAAAGTATATCCGCGGTTCCATATTACAACTCTATTTCCCTCTTCCATGGCATTGGGTACATCTTGATCTAAAATTGAAGCATTTTTATTGGATATAATTATTAGCTTGCAAATAAACTACTTACTCTCCATTTTAAATCAACGTTCATGAATAAATACTAAATACTGATTCCGATTCTATTACTTCTATCCGACTCTATTGAAACACCCGCCGATCTCAAACGTATTTGCGTATTATTCGAAATATGTAGGGTTGTGTTATTTTGTTTACAAAACATATAACACATGTCAGTTGTATTTGACTGACAATCCAAAATAGTTGTTTTGTGTTCACACAGTACAACAATCAGCAACTAATTTGTAATCGATTGTAAACCAAGCATGTGCAGTTAATAATTTGCAGTCGGTTGGAAATCGGTTGGAAATCGACTCTGCGAAAGAACCTATTATTGTGTGATTTGAATGAAATTATTGCAGATGTTGCCGAATATATTATTTTTGAAATTGTATTAGAAATATTTCCCCAATATGTAATACTTTTATAACTTTTAATTTCTTTAGGTTGTTGAGGAAATATTAGTTGTAGTGACACTTTCTGTTCTTTCTTATTAATTAATTTATTTATCAAATGTATTGGATAGCCATTAGATATTGCTATTTGTTTTATAATCTCAATTCCTTTATTAAAATTATTTTTGTTAATTGGAATTGAAAATGCTCTATATATCATAGAATTATAAGCTGCTAATTTATGTGATAAAGGATGAATTGAATGATATGGTATGGTTACATCTGTTTGTGTTGGTTTTCTGTATATTGAATAGTTTAATGAATTATTAACTTTTTCAATTCTCAAATGTAGAAAATTAATTGAATTATTTTCTTCAACTTCTAAGGTGAAATTAATTTTAGGATGTAAGGTATTAAAAAATATATCTAATTGTCGTTCGCTACCTACAAAACCTGCTAACACATCATCAACATATCTATACCAAAGTACAATATTGTTTTTATAACTAGAATTATATTATCCATAAAAATATTTGCTGAAATTGAAGAAATGCGACTTCCCATTGGAAGACCTTCATTTTGAATATATACTTTCTTATCAAAAGTAAAATAATTTTGGCTAATGCATACATTAAATAGGTCAATTATATCTGATATTATACCTGGATGGATATTTATTTCTTCTAATAGCTTTTTAACTAGAACTATACATTCTTTGTAAATTATATTTATTTAATTTATTTATCAAATCTAACGAATTTTGTACTGAATATTTAGATGTGTATATAACCATAATTATTTAGAATAGTATTTAATTTTTTAGCTACCTTAGTATTAGGAGTGTTAACATACGAAACTACAGGTCTAATCGGTTTTGACTCTTTATGTAATTTGATAGTTCCATATAATTCTGGACATTGAGGATTTTTATTAATTAGGTATTTTTTATCATAGTCATTAAATATATAATTTGAATTATTTACATTGATTGATTGATTGATTTTAAAGCTAAAATGTCATTTTTAATAATTTGATTTTGACTTTTGCATTTATCTGGTTTTATGTCTCTAATAAGATTTGCTATTTGCATTTTTGCATAAATGAAATTATTTGTTTGAAAAAATGCAAATAGCAAATCTTATTAGAGACATAAAACCAGATAAATTCAAAAGTCAAAATCAAATTATGAAAAATGACATTTTAGCTTTAAAATCAATCAAAAATAAAGTAGATCATAATAACCTAATCATTACAAAATCAGATAAAGGTAACTCAACAGTAATTTTAAAAAAAGAAGATTATAAATCTAAAGTGAATGATTTCATAATGTCAAAATTCTAAAAAACGATCCAACTCAAAAATTTTCCAACCAAATAAAAGAAATTGTAAATAATTCAAATTATATATTTAATGACTATGATAAAAAATACCTAATTAATAAAAATCTTCAATGTCCAGAATTATATGGAACTATCAAATTACATAAAGAGTCAAAACCGATTAGACCTGTAGTTTCGTATGTTAACACTCCTAATACTAAGGTAGCTAAAAAATTAAATACTATTCTAAATAATTATGGTTATATACACATCTAAATATTCAGTACAAAATTCGTTAGATTTGATAAATAAATTAAATAAATGTAATTTACAAAATAATACTAAATTAGTATCGTTTGATGTAACTAATATGTTCTCTAAAATACCTCCTAAAGAATGTATAGTTCTAGTTAAAAAGCTATTAGATGAAAGAAATATCCATCCAGGTATAATGTCAGATATAATTGACCTATTTAATGTATGGGTTATCTTCCAGTTTAACCATCCGCTAAAAATTATCTGCGCATGTACAAAAATATTCGAAATTGAACCGCACACTGTTGTCAGTTCAAATATTTTTTCCTGAAAGCGAATAGTTTAGTTTTGATTTAGTAAATTTGATTACAAAAAAGACGCACGTTAATAAGGAGCGTTACTGCTAAAATTCATAAGTAATAATTAAGATGCTAAGAACAGCAGTTTAAAAATATGAATAATAACGTAGGTAGGTACTTCCATTCGTTATTTCGAATTAAATATATTGTAATATGCGAATATAAAAATCTCACGTTTTCATGGTATTCTGTGGTTTTCATTTTTAGAGCAATGGGGCAATGAGTTCAGCTATAAAGAATAAACTTTATATAACAATGGTTTAAAAAATTAAAGTTAAACAGGTGTTATTTTTAAATTAATTCAAATTAAATATAATATTAACATCCTTTGTTTTAATGATATTCTGTGATTTTAAGTTATTATGGTTTTAAATTGATGAAAAATATAAACTACCACAATAAATGCAGTAGAAACTATAAGAAAAAAACATTTTAAATAATGCATATTATATTAAAATTAAATAATATATAATTAAAATTTTATATTACGTCTTCTGATTTATTTAAGGCATATTATGTTTTCATGCATATAAAATTTAAATCCAAAATCTCCTTGTTATAATAAATTAACGTTATCTGCAAAATGTGCATACTGTGCGTTCAACATGCATTATTTCATAGATTTACTTAACTCGATTACATAACCTAAGTTACGCAATCTGTTAAATAATGTCTATAATTTTCGTTTTTACAATGTTTATCCACTCACTTTATTTATTCATACATATGTGGCAACGCAGCTCGAGATTTAAAGTTTGCCGCTCCTTATCAACCAATAAAATTATCCTTGATACTTCAAATTTTGTACATGCGCAGAGAATTTTTAGCGGATGGTTAAACTGAAAGATAACCAATGTATGTATTAGCCAAAATTATTTTACTTTTGATAAGAAAGTATATATTCAAAATGAAGGTCTTCCAATGGGAAGTCCCATTTCTCCAATTTTAGCAAATATTTTTATGGATAATTTAGAAAGCAAAATCTTTAATTCTAGTTATAAAAACAATATTGTATTTTGGTATAGATATGTTGATGATGTGTTAGCAGGTTTTGTAGGTAGCGAACGACAATTAGATATATTTTTTAATTATATTAATACCTTACATCCTAAAATTAATTTCACCTTAGAAGTTGAAGAAAATAATTGAATTAATTTTCTAGATTTGAGAATTGAAAAAGTTAATAATTTATTAAACTATTTAATATACAGAAAACCAACACAAACTGATGTAACCATACCATATCATTCAAATCATCCTATATCACATAAATTAGCAGCTTATAATTCTATGATACATAGAGCATTTTCATTTCAATTAACAAAAATAATTTTAATAAAGGAATTGAGATAATAAAACAAATAGCAATATCTAATGGCTATCCAATACATTTGATAAATAAATTAATTAATAAGAAAGAACAGAAAGTGTCACTACAACTAATATTCCCTCAACAACCTAAAGAAATTAAAAGTTATAAAAGTATTACATATTGGGGAAATATTTCTAATACAATTTCAAAAATAATATATTCGGCAACATCTGCAATAATTTCATTCAAATCACACAATAATGTTGGTACAAAATTGTTAAATGTAAAAACAAAATTACCTAAATTAAAAAAATCTGGTGTATACAAAATTAATTGTCCAAAATGTAATATATAGGTCAAACACAAAGAAATTTTGAAATAAGATTCAATGAACATTTAAGAGCATAATATAGATTACAACAACCAGATAAGTCAAACTATGCAAAACACGTTCTTGAACATCCACACTCACTCATACACACCAATGACATTCAAATATTACACACCTGTGATAAAAAACAAAATTTAGATTTCCTCGAAGAACTTGAAATCAAAAGACATCTAGCAGTTCAACAATATAAAGTAGTTAATGAACAAATAAATCTTGGAAGTTCACCACTATTAAACTGTTTACTTTGATTGAGTCTTCATTTTATACATAAATAAGACGTAATTATAACACAAATATATTAATTTATTGTAAAGATCAGCAGGATATAGTTTTTTCCTGGTTTTTCTATATCATTGCACAGTTATACTGATCTTAGAGGGAAATACATCCAGGATAATCCCTTAGGGCTAATAACATCTAGGCTTTAATATTTTTATGTCTTATTACTTCCTTACTTGGTCTAGCCTTAACTACTTATCAACATCAAGTACCTAGTTACAAACAAACAAAATGTAACTTCAATATGTCAATCTGACGATGCTATTTCGATAGCGAAACGGCTGTCATTGCATTTAAAGTATTCAAAGAATAAATAGAGAAAGTTAATTCAACCTTTTAGTTGTTTATTGTTCTGAAAATACGATTAATTTTCATAATAGTATTAAATCTTAAAAAGTATATGTGGCAGAATTTAAAAATTCATTTATTCCATTATTTACTTTACAAAACAAAATAGAAAAACAAATTTTTCAAATTGATCCATTGTTAATCAAAAATAATCATGTTATTAATAAAAGAGGAATATTTAATCCTTTAGGTTCACTAATAAAATGTATTACAGGAAATTTAGATCAACATGATGCAGATAGAATAAATAATGAAATTAAACAAAAACTAAATCAAGATAAAATTAAAAATAATTCAATTAAACAATTAACTTTATTAAAAGAAACAATTAAAAAATTCGAAATGATTACAAAAAATTATTTCACATAATCAAAATATTTTAAAAGAAAAAATTGATTTAATAGAAAAGAATTTAATGTTATTTGAAAGAATAACAGAAACTAATTTACAAACATTTGTAATAATAAATCAAATAACTTTACTGTACCAAACAATTTATGATATCTTAGAAAAAATTGAAGTAGCTAATTCTTTTGCAAAAATTAATACGTTACATAATTCGATTATAAATCCAGTGGAGTTTTTAATAGTATATTAAACAACGCATTTCATATGGAATTCTGTAACGGCACGAGTTCAAGTTTAAAAAACGAATCGCGAAGCGATAAGTTTTTTAAAGTACGAGTGTCACAACAGCCATATGAAATAAGTTGTTTATAATATTTTTTATATTTTGCCCTTTTTACCATTTTTTAAATTAATTTTTTATTTTTATGTAATTACGAAAATTTTTATTTTAAAAAGTATGTCGGCAGCACTGTGTAATTTATAAAATTTGACAGTTGTGACATTTAAATTATCAAATGTTAATGACACCAATAATAATATATTATATAAGTAAAAAATCATATTCATATTCACAAATACTTTCTTAAAGAACAATATAAAATTAATAAATTGCTATTAGCCACAAATGTCATTGTCAATAGTTTTGCCTTTAGATACTTCACTCATGTCGCCAACCATTTAAAACAAAAATTTGCGTGCGCAAAAGTTACATTACGATACGCAAATGCGTTTTATAATGAAGATTTTTATAAGTGCAAAATATAAAAAAGCAATTAAACAATGCGATTTACCAAAAAGTTTAACATTTCCATTTGATTTATCCACAGAAAATATCATTCAGGTAGAAAAATTAATAAATATAAAAAGTTTTTCATTGGGAGCTACTGTAACGTTTATTTTAGAAATTCCTATTGTTGAAAAAGAAATATATCACTATTATCAGTTATTTCCTATATTTGTCCCAACGAAAGATTCCCAATATTACTTTTACCTTCCAAGAAAACCTTTCCTAGCACTCACGGACAATGACTTTGTTTATGGACAAAATTTGTGAAAATATTTTAAAAAGACAATATATTTGTGAAGAAAGTCAAAAAACTGTATTTAAAAATAGTGCTCCTTGTGAAGTCAAACTTATAAACTTTAAAGACCCTTCAAATTGTGAACCTTACAAAATAAAAATTAGTGAAATTCAATACGCCACATTATTGTGACGTTACTGTCACCATTGCTTGACATAAGTCATAGCATTATATCCATTATATCCTTATGGTAGTTAGTTTGCATTGAAGTTTTTTGTATTGTGGATTTTCTTGTTTTTTGTAGAGTTTTTGACTTTATTAAAATATTTTATTCAACCGTAAATTAGACCAATAACAATATGAAATAGATGTTTCATATTTACAAGGTTTTAAATAACTATAAATAGGTAACAATAGGGATTTAGATAATAAAACTGAACAAAAATACTAAATGGTTAGTAAACAGGTAAAAGCTGTGTAATTATTATTTCAAAGTAGCAGTAGTACTTGCAGTAGTTGTGTGATACGTTAGTTTATTGATTGTGCTTTAGTGATTATTATTTCATTTTATAAACAATATTGTGTTTACTAAAAAGATGAAAAGAGGATGCTTAAGACCTACACGCCTTATTATAAGTACCATCCGCAAGCGGTTCTGGAGAATGCCGATTTTAGACTTTACTACGACAGGCCTATTATGACCGATAGACAGGTGACGAATAACCGGCCTGATATCGTGGTGGTGGATAAAAAAGCTTTTGGTGGACAGCCTAAACAAACTGGGCCTTCTTCATAAGAATACGTACATTGATATGCAGAACGCAGTAATTTTGAACACATGTCACACTGTCCGTAAATTTCTAAATATGTGATCATTGAGCCTAATCCCATTTGCGTTCTCGCTGGGGATAGGTGAGTATTACCAGCAAATGCTGAGTGAAAGCAAACGTCTTTTGAAAATAATAATAATAATAATTACAATTATAATAGTTTCTCTTATGTACTGCTGTCGTTGTTTGGGGTATAGCGGGTAGAGCCTCTTTCTATTCGTGCCTTATGATTTACTAGGAGGTAATGTGGCTAGCACGCTTATTATTTATTACTCAAAATACTCATTTTCATAGACTTAGTCGACCTGGTGGCCAATATAAACTTAATAAAAATATTCGGTCACCCCCGGGTAGGGTTGGCAGAGGTATTATACCTTTTGGTATAATACTATTATACTTTGTATAAAACTTGGTATAAATCTCGGAAGTTATAGGTATACCAAAACAATTTTATACCCTACAACACAAAATTTTGTTTACTACCAAGTATAATACTTATTATACCAAGTATTATTCTTGGTTTTATACCAATGTGCACAATGTTGCGCAATAGCATAGCTTTAGCGAAGACAGGTCTTCACTTGTTTAAGTTGTTGAGTGCAGCTCCGTGAGTGGTATCTACGTACTACGTGTTTTTTTTTGTCGAGATTGATTCAATGGTCAGTTCTGCGGTGGGCCGGTGGGTGTTTAAAAAATACCTGCAATTGTGTAAGTATATAAAACATAACTAGTTATTTTATTCGTAACTATAACTAGCGAGTCAACCCGGCTTCGCACGTTCCCGTGTAAAGAGTTGCAGTTGCAGTGGTATTAGAATAAAAAAATTGTTGTTTTGGAAGCCGTGTGTGTGTCACCAGTTACTAACTGTTTGAAGTTTGAACGTTATTTTAATTTTATTGTATCAGAGAATCTATATTATTATGTTTATTTTGAGAATATACGTTTTTTTCGATCGGTGGATTTTCTGGTTTCAATATATACACAGAACATCGCATTATTAGGATGCAAAAAGTATAATACCATATAATACCGTATAATAAGGTATAAAACTTTGTATAATATTCCAAAAAGTTAAATACCAAATTTTGCCAACCCTACCCCCGGGATTTAAAATGATAATGTTTGATTTTCCATTATTTGGTGTGTTTAATAAATTATTTTATTATTGCCTTAATTTGTTTTATTTATTTCTTAGTTATAGCAAAAAACTGACTAATAAATTTTTTATTTCGGCCAAAGTAACTTTAAAAATTTTAAACTTAGTAGACCTTATAAAAGTGGCCATTTTTTACCGATTATTAACTATCATAATTCTAGAATTTCAATAAGATCAAAAAGTAATGTTTTTCCAGAATTCTGTAAAAAATTTGTATAAATTATTCTTTAGTCGTATTATTATTATTAAATTACAAGTGAAATATGCAATACTTTGAAAACAAAAAACTGTCAATATACAGGGTGATTGATTAGTGTGAGGAAGCTCAGTAGATCTGTTATAGTAAGAATTCCTAAAAAAGTTATTAACAAAAATTGTAGGCAGCTTTAAACTCCACATTTTAAAATTAGTTACATTCTTACAGGGTGTTCCATAAGATGGTGGCACACCAAACTTATGTTTGTTTAAATGGAACACCCTGTATTTTATTTTAAATTCGAAATCTGCATCACTTCCACATCACAACAATATAAAGTTTTATTATATTATACCGGGTATTTAAAGAGTTATAACCAATATTACCTGAAAATCGTATCAAGTTTAACTCCAAGTATAATTAAAAAGGAGTATAGGAGCTTGATCTATTGCAACCATAGTTTTTTAATAATTGTTAAAAATTATAAAACATATTCGTTTAATAATATTCGTTAAATCAAATACAGGGTAAGTCAAAATGCAAGTACATTAATTTCTTGGTAATTTTAAATAGAACCCTGTATTTTATATAATTATCGAAAAGTACTAATATCATACTTCAAATTTTATGAGGTACTCCCTATACCTAAGGTTATCGGTTTTCTAGATATTTTTATTTTTTTATTAAAGTATTTATTTGGTAGATATTTTAACGTTTACAAATAATTATTATGAGTTGGCCATGATTGGTTTGTCAGAAACTGACAGTTTGACATAATTGTTTATTAATTCAATATTGTGGTACACCGTAAATTAGCAACAATTATTATTTAGTAATTCAGTAATTAGTTCAATTTAAATTAGCGATAATGAATTTTTCTACTGATGAATTGTAGATATGACCAGGATTTTAGGGGAATGCAATAAAAATTCATTAGGTACTATCATTTGGGAGGTCATTTTGAACACCTTACTTAAGAGGGGCGTTTCTAATTTGGTAAGCCTGCCTGAATTTAGTGAAAAATCTGGTTATTTTTAAATTACAAGAATGAACAGTAGATGGCGATAGTGGTTTCAAATTAGTATTTTTGTTATAAATTTGAATATTTTTAGAGCTTGTTGACTTTCTTTGTCTAAGACAGAGATGAAAATATGAATTTTGCTTCGTAAATCTTTGAATGTTTCCACGACACACACATACATTTGACCTTGAGACCATAAACAGATGAAAATACTTGTATAATTTTTATTAAATATCCTATTTGAATATGTTTTCGAAGGTTTGTTGTGATATTGTTGTGTCATAGGCGTAACAAATTAATTGTTTTTAGGATTTAAAATATTGATATATAAAAAAAATAAGATTTCGGCATTCCTAACAAATAATTAATTAATGAAATTTATTGTACTAACCAGAGTTGGGTCGGATATTGAAAAAAAGTATCCGGATACCGGATACGGATACTCAAAATGTATCCGGATACTTTTTTAAAAAGTTCGAATACTTTCATTTAAAAATGGATTCGGATACATAAGTACCTATCCGGATACTTCCTAGGATACTTTGAAGGATACTTTTTTTAAAAAGGACAAATTATTAGTATTAAAACTATGTGATGTGCAGGTATTTTTAATGTAATATATAATAATAAAAATATATTTAACTAACGAAAAATTTTTCGTGTCACTGCCTGAACTTTTGATATTGAATTTGGCCAGCGTCGGACCAGCCGAGTTTCCAAACTTTTTAGAGGGTGTACTTATTTGTACTTGTAGGTACACTAAAATAAAAATATAAATATTAGGATGTCCTTTATTATAATATCCGAAAAATAATTTCTTCTAATAATTATAAATACAGGGTACAAAGGGGTTCTTGAAAAGAGAGATATAGAAAATATAAAAAATAAATAACGTAGGTACTTATGAAACTGATTTATAGGTAAAAACAAAGTTCCATTAGAATATAATAATATATTATAACGGTGACCAGTACGAAAAATGGGATTTAACATGTTAGACACATCTGAATTAAAGGAATAAGGGCAGTGTTGGGCCTACGTTAGGTGCATTATTGGAGGGCGATAAATAATGTTTAAAAGTATCCCAATATTAAAAACAGTATCCGGATATCGAATACTTTAAAATTTGGTAACGGATACGGATACCGGGTACAAAATTTAAAAGAGCTTTCGGATACATAAAAAGTATCCAGATATTGTATCCGTATACAGAAGTATCCGGATACTACCCAGCTCTGGTACTAACCCTTACCAATTAAGGTATTTATTAGAATAAATATGTTAATTATAATAAAAACATATTACGGTTTCTGAATATACACACATCAACATGGTCTAAAGAAAAATTGAAATAAAGTGGAAAATATGTAATTATACCTTTTTTAAAATTGAGATTGAAATGTATTGGCAACAATGCAAAATTAAACGAGGTTAGTTGTTAGTTTGATCCTTAGACTAGGAAAGAGAGAGGACAGCGCATGGCAATGAAAACCTTATTCGTGTGTGAGAAGCCAAGTTTCAAACGTTTGACATATGTTTGGTGGTAAACAAATTTGGAACATCGAATTGTATTTTTTTAGTTTTTTTATTAATTTTCACCTTTTTTAATTACCTGAATAGACATTTTAAAATGGTTAATTGTGCAGTTTATAAGTGCAACAGTCAGAGTGCTAAAAAAGAGGAAGGAATTTCATTTCATAGGTAAAAAGTATTTTAAAACTATTTCATTGAAATAGTTTTGCAGTGGCGTGAAACAAAAACATATATTTAAAATAGATTAAAATTGTAATATTTATTAAATAAATATGTTTTAAAATGATTGTTGTTTTTTTTTGGAGCCGTACATATTTAAAGACTTTTTTAAATTAGATTTGTAATACGAAATAATGAAAATGATTATTTAATAATCGTATAAGAAAAATCGTATGATACGCCTATGTCAATATTGTCCGCTATTAGTTTGGTGGTAAATGGGTGACATAAATTGATTCCAATGCGCAGTCCTCTCTCTTTCCTTGTCTAAGGTTTGATGTTTGATCAGAGATTAATTTATTTACTTTCTGATGGATGTATTATTTGAAGGTGTTGAAGTAGATGTAAATTTTTAGAATATATTTTGTGGGGAAAAATTTAAATACTTTTCCAAAACGTTTGATGATTATTGCAAAAGTGTTACTATAATGTTTGTAAACATTAACAGGTTAGTCTGTCTTCAATATGACTTCAAGTAAGTAGGTACCTTGCTAATTATTTACTGCCTAAATAAATAAATATCACTTATTTTTTAGAGAATATTGGACATTCCTAAATTACCACCCAGATCCATGATTTAATGAAAAATGGAGTACAAAGTAAAGCACACACTACAATAAAGCTTACCTATAGTTTATTTTTATTTTGAGAATGTGGCACAAGAATAAAATAATATTTTCAATAACCTACGATAATTACTAACCAATCTAGTATCTATAGAAATACACTTTGTGCACCTGTTTTCAAGATACCTAAAGAAGTGGGATAAGCTGACTATCAGTGATTGGCCAACAATACTCTTGCAAGTACTAAACATAATTGTTAATATGGGTATATCTTAATAAAACTAATTGTATCATTAAATTATGGCTATTAATTATATTCCAAAAATGTCAACCCCATACTTAGTGGAATCAATTGAAATTAAAATGTATCCAATAGGATTGTAACTGAATTTTTTAACTGGTATCTTTCACAAAAATGAAAAAATTTTATTTATTTTATAAAGATCCATATTTTATTTACATTTGAAAGCACTCTCCATCTAGTAATCAGAAGTGATAAGAATAAGAGGTAAGTTTTAATTTGTTTATTTACTGGTTTAAATTTTTTACAATTAATAGGTAGGTATTATATTTATTTTATTATCTATGATTCAGATCTAAATATCAAATTTAGTTTTAAAAGATGTATTGATATAGGTATTTTGCATATTAGATACATGAATTTTCTTCTTTTTGAGTACCTAGTACCTACCAATAGTATTTGCCCATGTTGAAGTATTTTCTTTGGAAAATTGAAATCAGTGGTATTTTGTGTACTACTGCTACGGTGTGCTTTTTCCCCTGTGAATTTGCCTCTTGATACTAAATAATTAGCATTATCTGGATGGCATATTTCTTTGGTTTCATGTAAGAGTCTTTACTAGGGCATCTCAGAGAAGTGTTAATGCTACTCGTCCTTTAAGCCATCCTTTGTGTACTTTAAATACTAGGATAGACCAGGAAGAATATTAGTATAATTTTCTAAGTCAAAACTATTTGATTAATTTTTGATTTTATTAGGTGGAATATGGAAAACAAAATATTTCTACAAGATTCAATAGGTTACTACTTTTCTAAAGTATTTCAAAAATGTCCTGAAAATACTATTTTTAGCAATATACTTTTTCTGGCAACCATATATGTTATTTCATCTATGTTTAGATAATTAAATTGTATAAATCAATGGTTTTCAAAATATATGCTACTGTTTCCTCAAAATCTTTGGACCTCAAGTAACTGCCTACACAGGGTTTATTCTATTTATAGTAAATAATTAATAATTTTTACTGTAAATTCTAATCTTTTATATTTTAGAACTCTTTCTTCAAAAACATTGAATCTGGACTCTTATAGAACCCATGGCTACATCAATATGAAACCTATTGTGGGCTACTATGTGTTTTAAAATACAAATGTTTATTTTAGGGTTCAATTACATTTTAAACATTAGCAAATAACATCATAACAAGTAAATGTTTTATGTTTTTCTTTTTTAGGACTCATTTTCTCAATTATATGTACCCAGTTCATTCTGACATGAATATGGAACCCTTTGGTCTGTTTTATCATTTACCAACAAACTTTTAATGGTGAGGGGGATATATATATATAAAGATAACAGATGTATTCAGTATCCAACCCAAATTTGTAAAACTGTTTTAATAAAAATATTACATATTTGACTGTAAATTTTCATTCTTCACATTATCTAAAGAGAAAGCTATTATATTTATGCATATTGAACATGTAAATAAATATTGTAGAAACCCGTACTTTGTGGACATTATCCTGCCTATTTAGAAAAATAGTTTAACACTTAGCTGTTAATATTTACATATGTAGTTTTAATTTATAAATGTAAATCCCTTAGGTTGGGTTTATGTTATTTAGCAAATAAAGATATAAGGTAACTTAAAGATTAAAAAAGTATAAAGAAAAATCAGGTCTCTCAAAACTCACATTTTTACCAATTCGACTAAAATAAGACAACTGTGTTTAAGTAAAAAGTAATTTAGGAAATAACAACGGTTCACAACACTAAACTCCTTGCACATATCACAGTTGGATAATGCTATAAACTATGTAAAAACAAACGCAAATTGTGAAAATATACTTTAAATTTATTTTTTTTAACTTTTGGTAAATTATAAACGAATATTAATATAGACAATTATATATTTAAAAGCAAAACACTAAAATTAATATATTTTGACGTTATAAACGAGAAATAAGGTTAGGTTGGTTATGTTAAGTGAAGTTTGGATTTGGAGAATTAGAATCGACATACGTCTTTGAAAAAAGCGCCACCAAAACTGTTGAACTAAATTGACAGATTAGTGCAATGTTCAAATTTTGCGTGCAACAAATCTTAAAAAATATACCTTTCTTTAACTTCATATTTTACTAGTCGCATTCTCTATGCTTTCTTTAGGAGTTAAGCTTCTGGCGTTAAAATTCGTGATCACAAATTGTCAAACTTTTTTAAAACATACCATCACTTAAACACCAATATCTCTTTTATTACAATATAAAACTTAACTAAAAAACCTTATCTCCTAGAGAAAGGTCTAAGCTATATCCTGTTAAAATTTGAATACGTAATTTAAAGGCGTTCTTTAGATTTGTTGTTTACAAAATGATTGAAATTTTGGGTACAATTCAGGCTTGCCACCCGTTTTCAGCTGTCACATTTTTGACGCCCCTCTTAAGTAAGATAAGTTAAAATTACTGTTGTTTTTTTATTTTTTAATTTCCGTCGGTTATTTTTTATACATTTTATTTGAAATAAATTTTCTTTTCTGTGATGCTATTTTGTTTTTGAATTAATTAATGTCAATGTGTCAGTTTCTGACAAACCAACCATGGCCAACTCACAATAATTATTGGTAAACGTTAAAATATCTAGCAAATTAATACCAAAATGGAAAAATAAAAATATCTAGAAAACTAATAACTTTCGGTATATGAAGTACTTCAGAAAATTTGATGAATGATATTAGTACTTTTCGATAATTATATAAAATACAGGGTGTTCTATTTAAAATTACCAAGAAAATAAAGTACATGCATTTTGATTTACCCTGTATTTGATTTAACGAATGTTATGAAAACGAATATGTTTTATAGTTTTTAACAATAATTGATAAACTATGGTTGCAATAGATCAATGTTCCCATACTCTTTTTTAATTATATAGGGAGTTAAACTTGATACGATTTTCAGGTAATATTGGTTATAACTTTTTAAATACCCGGTATAACATAATAAAACTTTGCATTGTTGTGATGTGGAAGTGAAGCAGATTTCAAATTTAAAATAAAATACGTGTTCCATTTAAACAAACATAAGTTTGGTGTGCCACCATCTTATGGAACACCCTGTAAGATTGTAACTAATTGTAAAATGTGGAGTTTAAAGCTGCTTATAATTTTTGTCAATAACTTTTTTTTTGTAATTTTTACTATAACAGGACTACTGAGCTTCCTCACACTAAGCAATCACCCTGTATAACAGAAACATCATGTCGCTTTCGAAAAACTATATAATTAAAAAATTCCTTTAACTTGACTCATAGACATTGAGAGCTTAATTTTTACAGATGTTTTCATTACTTTAATTTTTATATAATTTTCATAGTCTTATTTAAATTTTATTATAGTTCTATTAAAAAATGACATTAAAAATATAGTGATTTTAAAACACATACACAGACAGCCCTCGGCAATAAAGTGATAAAATGTCTGTCAAGTTTTAGTTATTAATTTCTATTCGTCTGTTTTTAGGAATTTTTTAAACTTCTAGGTACCTATTAAATTTTTAAACCGTAAGTAAATAAAATACACGTGTTACTTAATCAATTATAGGTAAAATGTTTCTTTTAAGTTTATACCTACTAGGATGTCGACAGAATCACAAAAAATAATTATAATATTAAAGATGTTTTTTTACAATAGGAAACCTACATTCAAAGCCGACAAGGATCAATTTAAGATAACGAATTAAACGTAATTTCATTACGAGTTCAGAAAATATGCTTTTAATTTTAATAATTTCTGCTAAACTAAAGAATAATCTGGCAACACTGTATTCTTGTTGACCCTAAATCCATTAAAATTTCAGTTTAAGTATTAAGTACAGCGCTATCTGTGTAATACTCTAAAAAGTATAGACTTAGATGGCAGCAGCTCACAGAAACCAAATTAATTCAAATTGCAATAACTGTTTAATTGATTTTTTCAGCTTATCTATTAAAAATTTTTTATTTTTTTGTAGTGAATGTATTTAATTATAACTGCTAAATGTATATCCCATAAAATTATATTCAAATTTATGATATAAGTATACTTTTTTGGAATAAAAAATATATATATTGCAATTGCAAGACTTCTGCAAGTTCAAAAATTTTAAAAAAATTCACATATGTTTCTGAACCTAAACTAGTTTATTTTATAAAAAAATTGCGACTTTTTATGTTCTAGTTTCTTTGCTTTATACTTGCAAAAAAATAGATTTTCCGATTTTTCTTGAAAACCAAACATACAACCTAAATGAAATTTTGGTAAAATAATACCTAAGGCTAAATACGTCTTCTCAAATTTTTTCAAATTTTTTGAACTTGTAGATACTTTTTCCGGAGGTCCATATAAACCTTAAGGAATAGTTTGGGTTAAATTTAAAGAAGTTTTATTTTGTTCTAAGGTGAGAAAAAATTAAAATATTACTTACCCTCAAAAGCAAACTTTTTTATATAAAACAAAATAAAACTTCTTTAAATACGACTCGAAATATTCCTTAACCATAATAATGTGTCTATTTAGCACTATAATAACTCATAAACAAGAAAATACATAATATAAAAATCTTCAATGCAAATTAACTACAATAAGGCAAACGTTTGTTTGGATATAATGGCGACAGTAACGTTTCTAATAATGTGGCGTATATACTAAAATTCAAGAAGGAACATGGATTTTATCAACTCCTCAAGAAACGGTAGCCGAAGTAAAATGCGAAGAATCATTGAAGAAAATACCATTAATAGGAACATATCTTATCGAATTAAAACCAAATTGTTTAGTTAAAATTAATTCATTAGTATTTCAAGCAAATAAATATACCTAGTAAAATAAACTTTGAAAAAATATCTTTATCAAGTATTAACGTAAATTCAAAATTTTCTTTAAAAAGTAATAATCAAACACATTTATCAATTAATTCTTTAAATTCAATTAATTTAAAAGAAACTCAAGAAATCAAACATCGAATAATGGAACAAAAAGAAGAATTGGAAGAAATAAATCAACCAGTATATTATACAAAATGAAGTTTTTGGACAATATTAATGTATTTAATAATTATATTGGAATCATAAGTTATATAGTTTGGAAAAAATGCAAGAAAACAAGAATGAAGATAATACAAGAAAATGAAGAATCAAGAAAAGAAGAAGTTTGTGTTGTATAGAACCATATCCTGGAGGATATATGATTCTTTCTGAGGAGGGAGGAGTTACGGTTCCTGGAATAAAGAAGTTTATTAAAATTACGCATTTCTAATTACGCAGTAGACCTAATGTCTAGACGCTATGCTTTGCTTAATTGTATACTTTTATTGTTTTCTTTCTAGTTGCGCATTATTATTGTAATTTGATATCTAAGTAAATATCACGTATTAATTATTATATAAAGAGGAAATATTGTTTGTGAAAGTAAGTATCTGTAGTCAGTATATCTAGCATCAAGTATCTAGTATCTGTATATGTAGTTACTCAAAATAATTGAAGTCAAACTTTGTAATTTCTGTATAAATAAATTTGTTAGTTCCAAGTGAAATATTTGTTTTTAAAAAACAAGCTTCGCAACGACGGAACATAACTTGTATGCGTGAAGTTTTATACAATTATTAAAAAATGTCAAGTGATACTGAAATGAATTTAACTCCACCCAATATAACTAATGTTAAGTATTTAATTATTATACAATAAAATGATTAAAAACATCTATTGTTGCTCTTGTTTAATTATTATTAACAAAAAAGATTATTAATGCAGGTACAAGTAGGTCGTAGGTAAAGTATAGTACGTAACTAATGCTGTAAAGCATTTTACGCACTCACGGAATTACGCACTCGCCGCTACGCGGAATTCCATTCGTGCGTAAAATGCTATTTACCACACACGTTATACGTAATTATACTATTATTCCTGACTAGCCGTTACACTACTTCAGTTTTATTTGATCAGAGGGTGTCATGAAAATGGTATATATTATTGAGATGTTTAATTTTGTGATGTTTCTGATTTTTTATTCTTTATTGACTATTATTATTTTAAATTGCCCGTTAAGTCCTTCAATATTTTTTCTCCTTTGTAGCTAGCTAAGTAACCTACCTTATTATGAATAGAGCACTAAGAAAATCTTACCTACCTCAGAGAAAGTTTCGAAATGATAAAAATTTTATTAAATTTAAAATGTTGAATCAAATTATTTAAAATGCCCAGTTAGATTGAAATTTTTGGTTATCTTCCAGTTTAACCATCCGCTAAAAATTCTCTGCGCATGTACAAAATTTGAAGTATCAAGGGTAATTTTATTGGTTGATAAGGAGCGGCAAACTTTAAATCTCGAGCTGCGTTGCCACATATGTATGAATAAATAAAGTGAGTGAATAAACATTGGAAAGACGAAAATTATAGACATTATTTAACAGATTGCGTAACTTAGGTTATGTAATCGAGTTAAGTAAATCTATGAAATAATGCATGTTGAACGTACAGTATGTACATTTTGCAGATAACGTTAATTTATTATAACAAGGACATTCAATTATAGGGCTGATTTTGGATTTAAATTTTATATGCATGTAAACATAATATGCCTTAAATAAATCAGAATTGCATATTATTTAATTTTAATATAATATGCATTATTTAAAATGTTTTTTCCTTATAGTTTCTACTGCATTTATTGTGGTAGTTTATATTTTTCATTAATTTAAAACCATAATAAATTAAGATCACAGAATATCATTAAAACAACAGATGTTAATATTATATTTTATTTGAATTAATTAAAAAATAACACCTGTTTTACTTCAATTTTTTAAACCATTGTTATATAAAGTTAATTCTTTATAGCTGAACTCATTGCCCCATTGCTCTAAAAATGGAAACCACAGAATACCATGAAAACGTGAGATTTTTATATTCGCATATTACAATATATTTAATTCGAAATACTACCTACCTACGTTATTATTCATATTTTCAACTGCTGTTCTTAGCATCTTAATTATTACTTATGAATTTTAGCAGTAACGCTCCTTATTAACGTGCGTTTTTTTATAATCAAATTTACTAAATCAAAACTAAGCTATTCGCTTTCAGGAAAAAATATTTGAACTGACAACACTGTGCGGCTCTCCCGCTGTAAATTTCGAATATTTTTGTACATGCGCATAGAATTTTTAGCGGATGGTTAAACTGGAAGATAACCAAATTTTTTTATGAAATTAAAGCGCGGCATATTTTTAATGATAGGTACCAACAACCAATATTTTCATAAAAACAAAAAAATTTGAGAATTTCCTTTACATAAAAATAATTCAATATAATTTGAAAGTGAAATGTTTATAATGAAAACCCAAATGTAAAACAAATCGTTCATATAAAAAGTTCCTTTACTCACGTTTATTGTTCAATGTTTATGGTATTCTGTGTTTCTAGCTGTCATCTTCCAATTGGCCACTCCCATCCATCAAACAATATGGGTATCACTCGGCTGATGATCCGTTAAGTTCTTGCTTTTAAAATACTTTTGTAAAAAACACACACTTATAAAGACGTTTTATATTTACAAAATGATTTAACTTTTAAACTGATACAACATATTTTACAATTTACTTTTTATTTACAGGGTATACTATGGAAATGATGAAAATTTAAAATTGACTATCGCGGAGTACGCGTAACGACAAAATTCAACTATTTTAAATTGAAAAATTCCTGCCCTTTTATACTCTTCTGGAAAAAGTGACAGATTTGAGGTAATTACATTCAATTGTTTCATTGATTTTGATCTCTAATGATAAACTGTCATAATTTAAAATGAGTCTTTCTTAATTGTTATTTAATATTATGCAAAATTAGGCATATTAGCTAAAATTTGGTTATTTAACAAACACACACATATCAAATTTATTAAGCAAAACTCATTTTTTTCCATCTAAATTGTCCTTTGAATTGACAACATTTTTGACCTGTTGCTTCTACAGGTGAAAAATTTAAACTAAATTGTGAGGAAATATTATAAATTTGATAATCTTAGTTTAATAATATTGTTTAGTATTGTCCATTATATATGTGGATCAAGTTTTGTACCTTCAAATACATTATTAAACTTTAAAACACATATTCAAATTTTCATAATGGTTCTATAAAAATATATTCATTATACAAATTTATTGTCTTTTACACAATATTGTTCAGATTTTCTTAATTTTAAACAATAGGTTTGTTCTGGTTCACAGATAAAACTGTGTAGAACCATCAGAGACAAGCGCAGTAATAATGCACGTGTTCTGGTTCTCACTTGGACAGTTCTGAATTGTTTGATCTTGTGTTCTGGTTATTTTTTAAAATTATCTTGGACTGTTTAGAACCGTCCGATTGAGTACCTACTCTAGGGTAGGAATTTCTTTGAACTCTTGAGGATTTATTTCAGTTAAACGTAAACAACGCCGAGATATAGTCGTTGTTTTGTCAAATTTCTAAAAATGAAATTTGATTTACGTTTAAAATTCTTTGAAGTTATTAAATTAAATTTAATAAGCAGAATTTGGATTTATTTATAACTAGGACTCCGTAATGACCGTATTGTTATTCTTTTAATGATTTTAAAATGGGTTATTAATTACATTTTAATTATACTCGATTTAATAATAAGGAATTATGAAATACAGGTCCTTTTTACTAGGAATACATTTAAAGGGATTTACATTAAAAAGGTTCAGGTAGGCATTAAATTTACTACTTAAGTTGAAGAAATGCATTTTTGATTTACTTGTCTTCAGGCAATAAGGCATTGATATTGGCGACTGTTTTTGTGTGATATTGTTGGAGTGTAACATTTAGAAGATTCTTTATATTTTAACTTGGTAAGTTATTATAATTTATTAAATTTCATATTGCATTTTATTATATATTTGTATTATGTATTTTTTAACACTATCATTTTAGCTTAAAAATGAATTACTATTTATCAACTTCCTCAAGTTCATCAAGTTCTTCTGATGATAATTTACCTGAAACTATTGTTCAATTAATAACAGCATCCGAACATTTAAAAGGTGTACCAAAAAATGAAGATTATAGTGAAATAACAGTTGATGCATACAGTGAAGATGAATTTAGACAACATTTTAGGTTTGTATTTTTTAACAATTATTTATAATAGTAACCATTAACCATAAACTCTTGAAACAAATCTGTAGACATGTACTATATTTCTGTATTTATGTATCTTTATTATTTTTAGGGTTTCAAGAGAAATTGTAGAGTATCTGTCGACTTTGTTTGAAACATCCCAATATTTTCCCAAATTGAGTACAGGATTTGAAAGAATTCCTGCAAAAAAATGTTTGCAAATATTTTTATGGTTTGTAGGACATGAAGCTGTTGGATTTCGGGATGTTGCTGATAGATTCAACATATCAATTAGTAAATTACATAAAATTATAGAAGTAACATCCTATTTCCTTTCAAATTTGTCACCAAACATTATTAAATGGCCAAGTGAAGAAGAAAAAATAACAATAACAGAAGGGTTTAACAACATGAGATTTCCTGGTGTTTTAGGAGCCATTGATGGAACGCATTTTAAAATAGACACTCCACAGGAAGATCCAATTTCCTACTTTAATAGGAAAAAATATTATTCTTTACATGTAAGTATTTTTTTATGTTTTTACTGTTACGTATTATTAAAAATTATTTTTTAAGATGCAAGCTGTGTGTGATGACAAAAAAAGGTTTAGAGATGTCTTCATTGGATTCCCTGGATCTGTCCATGATTCAAGGGTTTTTCGGAACTCCAACTTAAGTGCCACTCTGCAAGACAAATGTGGAGACAAATATATTTTAGGAGACAGTGGTTATCCCTGCCTCAGAAATCTTTTAACTCCTTATAAATCAAGGCCCAATCTAAACCATATAGAAATAAATTTTAATAACAGGCTTAGTCATTGCAGAGTTGTTATAGAACATGCGTTTGGTATTTTAAAACAAAGATTTCGAATATTATATCACATTAAATTAAAAAAAATTGAGAATATTTGTCATCTCATTCGAGCATGTTGTGTTCTACACAATCTCTGCATTGATAATGGAGTTGAGAACATCAATATCGGAGATAAAGATGTACAACCAAATATTCAAGTTGTTGAAGGGGACCAAGATGACGCAGATGATGAAGATGCTGATAATTTACCAGGATTGGCATATAGAAATTATATAGCGTCAATTTTAAATATTTAATAAATATTTTTAACATACTTAATATATTTTTATTTGTATAAAAAAATCTTTTTATATTATATAAAATAAAGGAACTTAAAAAAAATAACAAAATGACAATATATGAGGCACATAGAATAACAGTGGTCCAACTCCATTTTTTTAAAATATCTGTTCTTTATTGTAAATACTTTATCTAGTGTGTATCTTTCAGTATAAAGGTGGGCTATCTCCATATTTTGACTTTCTGCAAAAAGATGATATGGAGATAGCCCACTTTTATACTGAAAGATACACATTAGATAAAGTATTTACAATAAAGAACAGATATTTGAGGCACATAGAATAACAGTGGTCCAACTCCATTTTTTTAAAATATCTGTTCTTTATTGTAAATACTTGATCTAATGTGTATCTTTCAGTATAAAAGTGGGCTATCTCCATATCATCTTTTTGCAGAAAGTCAAAATATGGAGATAGCCCACCTTTATACTGAAAGATACACACTAGATAAAGTATTTACAATAAAGAACAGATATTTTAAAAAAATGGAGTTGGACCACTGTTATTCTATGTGCCTCAAATATCTGTTCTTTATTGTAAATACTTTATCTAATGTGTATCTTTCAGTATAAAAGTGGGCTATCTCCATATCATCTTTTTGCAGAAAGTCAAAATATGGAGATAGCCCACCTTTATACTGAAAGATACACACTAGATAAAGTATTTACAATAAAGAACAGATATTTTAAAAAAATGAAGTTGGACCACTGTTATTCTATGTGCCTCATATTATATTAAACCTAATGAAATAAACAAAATATCACAAAATATATACTAAAAATAATAAAACAAACATTATCACAAAAGAGAACGAACTGTAAATAATAACAAGATATACTAAAGCTAATAATATAAACAAAGTAAAAAAACTATAAATAATAAAAAAAATATCAAAATATATACTAAACCTAATATATAGTTATCACAAAACAGATATCACAAAATACTTATTTATTGTAAAATATTTTTGTTTTTCAATTCTTCTAAAATTTTTGTTCTTTTTTCAGAATCTTCCAATTTTCTTTTTTTATTTCTAACTTTTCTTTTTCCATTTCTAATTTTTTTGCATAAAAATCTTTTAGATCGTTTTTTATATCTAGTAGAATTTCGTTTCTTTTATTATATGCTGGTCTGGATGATATTTTTCTTTTTTTTGGAAGTTGTGATGTTATTTCAGGTTCGTCAGGTATTGATATTTGTATAATATTTTCTTTATTTAATTCTGTGATTTTATTTATTTGTCTACTAGTGCTTGGTTCATTTACAATATTTGGTATACATTCATCGGTGATTGTTTCAAACGAATTGAGTAAACACAATGGTTCAATATTCCTTTTTTTTTGAAAGATATCATCAAATTCTTTTTCATATAGAAAATCTTTTCTGCCCCGCCCTGACTTATTATTATTATCTTTAATTTTTTTATAGGTTCTTTCCAAAACTTTAAATTTATTTTCCACTTTTGATGGGTAAATAGTTACCTTGTAGGTATTCGAAAGGTCTTCAGCTATTTTTTCCCACATTTTTTTTTGGGATTTTAATTCACCTTTCGAAATCATTTGTTTGTAAGTTTTGTACAAACTTAACATGTAAATAATCTTTTCATTACTAAAGATTATTTCATCTGTAACTTCTAAAAAATATCCAATATATTATTTAGTAAACTTTATTAAACTAATTTTTACTTACCAGTATTCGACATATTTAAAATATTATTTTAAGAAAACTCAAAAACAAAAGCTTTATCGTTTTAACACTCGTGCTCTCAGTGGTTAATCACCACACCCCACAACAACCCCTAGTTTTTCCATTTCGGAGACATCTGTTATAGCAATTATAAATTCCAAATGTAGGAATTTATATAATTAAAATTTAACATAATTAAAAAAATATATAAGAGATGTCGTTCAATTCGCAAAATATGTGTTCTGGTTTATCACTTTGTTCCAAACAGTTTTGAACTATCTAGGACAATGAAGTAACTACGCAACTTGTACTACGCACTTTATAAACGTCCTAGAACATCCTCAAAAATATGAACCAGAACAAACCTATAAATGATAACAAATAGTTCTTAATCCAAATCTCATCTGAAATTGTTTATTTGAAATGTTTTTAAATCATTACACACACAGTCCCCTTCTTTATGGAAATTCACTAAAAGTTCTTTATTACTTAATTTATATACAACTTTCATAGGTATATATTGCTTTTAGGAACTTTTCAAATACTTAGAACTACTATTAAAAAAGAACTATCAACTAATATGGAAAACACCTATCTATCTACTGTTTGCAACTAAAACTACACTTTTACTATGAAATTCTCTACTAATTGTAAGTATAACATATTATTAATTTTATTTAATTCTTATGTAATACTTTATTATTTTTTTACTAAGTCTTTGATAAGATTTTCTTGTGAAATTGATACCTATGTCTTGTTCTAAATTATTACTTTTGTTTTAGTTATTAATTGTTTTATTGGAAGAATGTGGATACTACCACTTGAAGGAATATACAGGATTTTCTTTAATCTTTAGTTAATATTTCAAGATTATTTTATGTGAATGATATGGCTTCAATAAACTTATTTTATTTTAGACCATTTTTTATAACGGTTAATAACTATTAATCCCAAATTGTTTCGATAAGGTAAGGATTTGATTTTTTTTACTGTTGACATTGTTCATGATTGATATTTAATATCTTAAACATTGTGAATATCACAATTAATTTAAAAAAAAAATTCAATTGTACAAATTTTATTTCAAAATTTAATTCAAATCAATCTCTTAAGGTCATTAAGTATACTATTTATTATTTGTTTCTTAACCCAAATGAACTATTATTTTAAATCCTTTTAAAATATTTCTATTAAATACTTTCTTATGATAGTACATTGTCCAATATTATTTATTTCCCATTTCATGAAACATCCAGGAATAATTGAAAACTTAACTAACCTCTGCTTTAAAATTGTCTGTGTTAATTTTACCCTTATTTACTTAATGTGATATTTAACAATCTGTCCTATATTAAATATCCCCCTTAAAATACCTGTATGTGGATCTATTTACCTCTAACTATTTTCCTCTTGTTCATATTTTGAGAAGTAAACAATAACTGTGGACATAGAAGCTATTTAGGTAAAATCCTCATGTAGATTCTTCTTCATTTGCTGTAGGTACTATTACATTTACTTGTCTCTGATTTATGTTTTCTCTATCATTTTGTATTTTGTTCTCTATAAGGCTGATTCTCACATAGCAGAGTGAGGCAAAAAACCATGAAGGCATTCCCACCTAAGCAGTGCAGCAGCGAGTGTAGTGGTTGTGAAACATTTGCCCCAGTACTGTTCCGACTATTTAAAAAGACAAACGATTTTTAAAATGTCGAGTTCCTCATCTAGTGATGATGATGTATTTGCTGTAGCGGTATTGTTATCAGAAGAGATCATGTATCGGTGTTCGTGAAAGGCTGACAGTATTCTTAAGGTAAGTGAACTTTTTATTACACAATGTGTGCATTTTTTTTACCATGGAAGTATCTGCCAACAAAGAGGCATTTAATTCCCAGTGTTTTATTCCTGCGTTCGATAATGAAAGGTAGAAAATTTCCTTCTTCCGGAAACTGCCAGCAAATATTCCTATGGGACAAAAAGATGCACCCAATATCAGAAACACGTCGTTTTGTCTGTGTTTTTATTAACCATAAATTAATAAACAACTTTTATTGTAGAAAGTAAAAATATAACATAATTGTATGAATAATTGTTTACAAAAAAAAATAATTTTTAAAAAGGATATTTTGTGAAGTTTTAAGGAAACTGGATCCGATATTTCTTGATCAGTAGAATAGGTGATAGAACTTCCTTCCGCTGATTTGCTATTAACTGATGGCTGAGAAAATTGTACCATGGAATGAGCTAAAGTGGCTGGAGAGGATTGTGACTGTTGAGAGATATGATATTGATGTGTAGATTGAGATGTGAGATGTACTTAGGATGTGCATGATGTATACCATATTGGACTGGATGATTCTGAGATACGAGATTTTCGGGAGAAAACATGCACAATGGAGTTTGCGAGGTAAATGGTGACTGGTCTTTTGATAACAGCATAAGTTCTGTATTGCTGGCAACTTCAAAAACCTTAAATTGATTGTACTAACCCTTACTTTTTGGATGTCCATCTTATTAAGAATAATAAAAAAACTCTTCGTTTTAACAAAAATTTCACTATTTATTTAAAAAATTGCTAATAACATCTAGGCTTTAATATTGTTATGTCTTCTTACTTCCATACTTGGTCTAGCCTTATAACTACCTAATAAACATCAGGTACCTAGCTACAAACAAAATGTACCTTCAATATGTCTTCAAAAACCTTATTTTTGACATATGCTTGCCAGCACAGTGGAAAAGTGGCAACAGTCCTTCCTAAGTTTAAAAAAATCTGCTAAAGGGGTCTGTGATGAGGTTTTTTTCTGCAGCTGTTTGTTTTTTCTCTTCCATAAACTGTTTAAACATGTCTGGAACGCTTTTTGCACTTCTTTTACCTCTTGAGGTTTTAATATTTTTTTGTGTGGTAATTTTTTCACGTGTATTTTCATCTTGTGTTGAGAACTGTGCCGAATGATCTGTATTGGTATTCTGCATTGTGCTGTTAGAATTTTTAACATTTGCCCTTTCCTCTAAATTTTCAAAAATTATATTATCATCATCAATATCGTTGTCATCGATATGATATGGCCTCCTGATAATTTATCAGAATCGTTCAGATTTGTGAAGTGTCTAAAACACTTTTGTAGCATTTAAATATTCGAATCATGAATATCTCCCTATAAGTTGAACGATAGAAAATTTACCCGCCTTCACACCCGGTCGGCAACAGAAATTCCTAGTTACAAATATCTTCCTATCCTTCACGACCTTTCCTTTGCATAAACCACACTCTGAATGCGATCTAAGTTCGCCCTTGGAGTCAGCCAATCAAGAGCGAGCCGGTAAAGACAAAAAAACCGACCCCCTTGAAAAGGAACGAGAAAATTCTATTCTGTACGAGCTATTTTAAAAAAATAAAAACCGGCCGGCTAATGCCATTTTTAAGTGCCGTAAAAATTTTTATTTCAAATAGTACTCGTATTAGTTTTTAATTTTGTAGCCTATTATTCCTATTTTGATTTAGTTGAATTTATATTTGGTTGTTAAGTAAATCAAAACCAAATTCAAGTATAGTAGTTCATTCTAAGTTTTTGAAAAGAGATCTGTGAAATCAGCCATCCAGAAAGCTGCAGTTCTACATCATTTATAAGATAGCAAATTGTAAGTTGTTTTATTTGATTAATTAATCGTCGTAGAACAATAACTTGGTGAATACCGAGACGTTTCCTACATAATTTTCTCTATACTAGCCTCCATTTGGCAAGGTGATATTTGAATCAGTGTGCGTTCATTTTCGTATGAACAAGTTATGCGTTTCAGTCCGATAAACTAATTAACACCCGGTCATTAGCGAAAAAATACCCAGTGCCGTGAGGCCCAATATAGTGATGAGCAAATGCAAGACCAAGACCGGGGTAGTCTTGGTCTTGGTCTTGGTCTTGCAGTCAAATAAGCAGTCTTGGTCTTGTTCTTGCAGGGTCCAGTCTTGGTCTTGGTCTTGCACCAAGACTCTTGCAAGTCTTGCACTTTTTTTTAGATTTACTGGGGTCCATTTTTACAAAAAAAAAGGAAAAATAGTTTTTAAAATCATTACAAGTAAAGAAAGATTAAATGAAAGGGATAGTATTTTTTTATATTACATTGTAGCGATAAATTAAGTATGAAATAGTTATTATCCTAACAAGTGCGGAAAAGTTAATTTCCGCAAGAGTTAGGATCAATATTTTTTTACAAGCAAAATCACCTCGAAAATTATTTAGATATTTGAAAAGATGCGATTGTGACAATGAAATATCTCATAGTGTCAATAAATACACGACTGTAGCTATAGCAACTAAGCACAGCCGATCAACTTCTGCTTGTTATGGTACCAGCAGTAATTATAACCCTTAGAACCAAGCTTCTTCTTCGTCTTCGGTTCTCAGCGGAGTACAGTACGACAATGTCTTTTTATTTCAAGTTCTAGCAGATCCACAATTTAAAGTTGTTAATGAACAAATAAATCTGGGAAGTTCTCTACTTTTAAAGTGTTTGCTTTGATTGAGTCTTCATTTTATACATAGATAAGACGTAATTGTAACACAAATATATTAAGTTATTGTAAAGATCAGTATGATATAGTTTTTTCCTCGTTTTTCTATATCATTGCACAGTTATACTGATCTTAGAGGGAAGTACATCCAGGATAATCTCTTAGGGCTCATAACATCTAGGCTTTAATATTGTTATGTTTTATTGCTTCCATACTTGGTCTAGCCTTATAACTACCTAATAAACATCAGGTACCTAGCTACAAACAAACAAAATGTAACTTCAATATGTCAATCTGACGATGCTAAGTCTAGCGAAACGGCTGTCATTAAAGTTAAAAAAGCAATTTTTTAAATAAATATTGGAGTTTTTTATTATTCTTAATAAGATGGACTTCCAAAAAGTAAGGGTTAGTACAATCAATTTAATTTGATTTTTTTTAAACCGATCAGATATATATTGAAAAATTTTAAGCAATCAACTGACACCTAGATTGTCACGAGTTTCCTTATTTCTCGTAAAGAAAAAATAAGGTGGCGCCCTGTTTTTTATTCAAATTTATTTTAATATTTTATTTTTTTAAATTTTCGAACGACCCACTTCCCGAGCCTCACCGTTTCTGTACGATTCTCTATTATATCTTGATAAATATTTATTTTTTTATTTTATCAATTTACTCACTCTATAAAAGCAAAAAATTAGATATTAAATACACACAGCACAATTTTAAGAGGGATACTTAATATACAAGTATTTTTCGATGGCATTGCCAAAATATAACAGAATTTTTTCATCAATCCAAGGCTAAAACTATAATTACCGTCTTCCTTTTATTTCTGGCTTTTAACAGAACGTTGGAAGGAGTCTCTTAAACTTTTCCATCGTGCTTTACATTTATGCGGTTAAAAATACATGTAATTCATATAGGATCGATTAATTTATAAAACGTACAAGTTAACAAAAAATATTGAATAAAATGTGAATGATGTAACCACTTTCTTCTCAAACCTAAGTTGTGATTTAATTGAGATTTTTTTTACAGATATTTGGTAACCGGTGCGGATTTCCAGGCAATATTCAACTTCAGATTGGGACATTCAACGGTACAACAAATTGATCATAGCACAAGTGAAATTATATGGGAAAGTATGTCCAAAACCTATTTGCCTCGACCAACAGAGGATCTTTCAAAAACAAGTGCAGACGAATATGAAAAATTTTGGAATTTTCCTAATTGTGTGGCAGCTATTGACGGAAAACACATGCACATTCCAGCACCACCACACAGTGGATCGATATTTTTTAATTATAAGAAAACGTTCTCGATGCTTTTGTTAGCCATGCTGGACCCGAATGACAGATTTATTGCCGTTGATGTGGAAGTTATGGCAAAAATTCTGATGGAGGCATTTTCTCTGATTCATGTACTTAAAGGAAAAGCCCTAGAAAATAATACCTGCAACATGGCAGCTGATAGGCCACTAACTGAGGGAACTGATCCTATGCCTTATGTAAATGTAGGGGACAAAGCTTTTCCTATCTTATGGGATTAAGCAATCCTGGTAAATGTTTATCATTCTTGCTCTAGGGCAAAACCAATGGAACACGAAAATTGATTTTACCCGGACCCGGACTGTTTGTTTCTGTTGACATTTGATAACAATAATAAAAGATTTGAATTTTTTGTTTTGTAGAGTGTAGAACATTTACCAGGATTGCTTAATCCCATAAGACTTACGTTTGCCAAAAAATCGATCGCACGTGGTGGCCTGTGACGTCACTGCAGTCCTCGGCCGTATTATTCCTATCTTGACAGTGCATTTTAGGTCGTTTTCAATCGTCGTTTTTAGATTTATTGTAAAAATATTCAAAATTTTGACTAGCATTTATTATGGATACATTAGTGTACGTTGCATTTTTGTGAAAAATATTTAAAAAACTGTTTTTTTAAACTCCAGTTCGGACTTTTAAATTTCATGTGTTACACTGCTTGGCTGGACATTGCTTGGTTAGTATCGTTGAGTGTCAACGTTAATATTCAATAGTGAATACATTTTTTATTTTACGTTTTTAGTGAGATAGTTTACTTACTTACTATTTTTTTAATATGTAGTATTTTTTGTTAATTTTAAATTTGTAATTAAAAATTCTTTATAGAATACATATTATGTCGCTCCATAAAAGATTCACGGATTGTACTAGTAATATGCTGCAAATTGTTTATTATGTTTCTTTGTTTGTCAAAAAACACTAGTTTTAGGTATGATTTTGTGTAATAATAAATTTATTTGAATGTATTTTTTAAAATAAAAATAGAACTAAATATTAAGAACAATAAATAACTGCACAGTTAAACTAAACTTCCACTATTTATTCGAAAAATTCGCTTTAAAATTCAATTACAGCTGTTTCGCTCTAACTAGCATCGTCAGATTTAACTGTGCAGTTATTTATTATTCTTAGTAAGATGAACTTCCAAATAGTAGAGATTAACACAATCAATTTCAGAACTAAATATGTTTCAAAAAGTGTTTTCTTTACCTATTTCCCAAATAATATTCAATAAATTAATTAAATATAAGTATTAAAACGATTTTATGGGAATATTTATTATAAATTATAAGTGTTTAATCTTAAAAATCCAAATAGTGGTACGTTAGTGTTTCAGAAGTGACGTCACACAGCTGGCGGACAAATCAGGCCGATTAGGCAATCCTGGTAAATGTTTATCATTCTTGCCCTAGAGCATGCATCTGACAGCACTGGCCTTGAATTCTCTAAAAACCCAGTGCTAAGTGCTACCCGAGTGCGACGAATGGAAAACGCTATACACCTATCTCTTTATTGAATACTCATGCGCAAATATTTTTGAATTTTCCCCTTCCACTGCTAAAATAGGATTACTTCTTGCCATAGAACACAACGTATTGCTACCCAGGAATACCACAATTTAAATGAAAAAACCCTTTTAGCTGTCAAAAGCTAGCTTCTATTTGCCGTATAGCTGCGCAGCCCAGGCCATAAACCACAAAAAGGCTATGAATAAAGAATAGAAAGGAAGGAATGTTGTCATATTTTAATTTAGCAAATAATTGCGACGGAAGTCGGCCATATTGAAGAACCAAATATGACTCATTCGAATCGTGACATTTGACATGTATAGTTTTTTCATGCTGTTTTATATATTATTTTCTGATTTAAGTAGTTAACCCAACTCTTGAATGGGAATTACTTTTCATCTGTAGGGTTCTATTTATCTGAATTATTAAAAATTAACAAAATATTTTAATGACAACCACATTGTTATCATAGACGTTCCTTTATTTTTTATACAGACAAACCAAGTCAACTATTTATTATTACCTGCTTAGAAGTTTTTAATCTAAATTTATATTCCTACAACTTTATGACAATGTATATTACTGTACAGATAATTACAAGCGGAAAACAGTTATTTTTTTAATAATTAATACGAGACATAAGTTTATAATACCCTGTGTGTGACACCACTGGTAACCGGAAACTTCAAGTCAGCCATATGCAAGAACCATTGCGGACATCGTCAAATCGTATTATACTCCTTCCTTTTTATTATTTATTCGTAGCAAAAAGGAGAAGTTTTAATTTTTATTTCGTTCGTGTACGCCGCGTGCTAGTTGTTATTGTGTTTTCTTGTCTTTGTGTATTTAATATTAACGACTTGTGTGTGTACCTAGACTTCTCTTTGGATTTACTTTACTTTGGATTACTGATTACTTTTGCATGTCATACCAACACAAAAGGGGCACGAACATTTAGGGGGAACTACGAGATGAGTGGGAGTTGGTTCGCGCACGAGTATTCAATTTGTGCCATTAACGAGATGGGTGTATTAGACATAGAACACAAATATGACGGTAATGCTATACACAGGGGGTGTGTTCGGGGAGCACGCTTTCGAGCTATATAGCGCCAAGCGCCATATAACGCAAACGAGGAATAGTACTAGATAGCGCCAACTGGCGCAAATAGCGTGCTCCCCGAACACACCCAAGGTGTGTTCGGGGAGCGAAGTATTGGCCGAACTCTACGAATAAATAATAAAAAGGAAGGAGTATAATACGATTTGACGATGTCCGCAATGGTTCTTGCATATGGCTGACTTGAAGTTTCCGGTTACCAGTGGTGTCACACACAGGGTATTATAAACTTATGTCTCGTATTAATTATTAAAAAAAATAACTGTTTTTCTCTTGTAATTATCTGTACAGTAATATACATTGTCATAAAGTTGTAGGAATATAAATTTAGATTAAAAACTTCTAAGCAGGTAATTATAAATAGTTGACTTAGTTGGTCTATATAAAAAATAAAGGAACGTCTATGATAACAATGTGGTTGTCATTAAAATATTTTGTTAATTTTTAATAATTCAGATAAATAGAACCCTACAGATGAAAAGTAATTCTCATTCAAGGGTTGGGTTAACTACTTAAATAAATGTCAAAAATGAGAGCATAGGCGTATCATTCGGTTTTTATGAACACAAAATGATTTACAACACTAAATGTATTCATATACTTGATTGGTTGGAATTTAATCAAAATAAAAACCCTAATATAAATTTTATTTTTTTACGGTACGGCATTGGAAACGGAAATTAAAATTGACAATTGGCCGCCATATGCAAGCTCCTTTCTGGACTCAAGGTCATTTTGCATATACTCCTTCCTGTTTCTTTTTGTTCTAAGGAACTTCAGTCATCATCAAGTATCTAGTTTATAAATTGACACTACGAACGGCAACTGCAACGTCAAACATCAACGGGGACGGTAACGGCAACTGCAAGTTTATAAATTGGCCTTTAAGGATAGGGAGCTATCGAACAGACTTCCTTAAAGTTATACCAAAGAATACACCAGTGTTGGTGTATTATTTGGTTACACCTTTCCTGTAGTGGAACTCTGATCAATCGAAAAGTTTGGGTAGAATCGCTTATTAAAGTGATTCTACAATGAACTGGCTAAACCCTGACGTCAGAACCTTTCCAAACAAATTTATTAAAACGTCTAGGAGATTTTTAACTTGCGGTTTGCTGTTAATATAATTATAAAAAAGTATTTTACAGATTACTGTTTACTTAATTCTGATAACGATGACTGTTGTTTATAATTGTAGTATTAGCAAACCACAACTTATAAATCTCTTTGACGTTTTAATAAATTTGTTTGGGAAGAATGTGACGTCAGAGTTTAGAACCAATTCTCGATTCTACCCAATCTTTTCAATTGATCGGAGTCTCACAACAATTATAAAAATTTACCAGGGGCTCGATTCTCGACTTTATGTGAAAATTGTTCCATGTGACATATTTCCACTACTTATTTTCACATGCTTTTGTGAAATGCCATTCTTGGTTATATGGGAAAATGTTTTCACATGGGAACTATCTTGATACGTATGTCTAATATTAAATCGATAATTAACCAATCACATTTCATGGTTTTAAAATTATTACATTGGTATTCCTGACAATAAGCGACAAGCTGACGCTGACAAGAAATCATCAACAAATAACAAATAAAGAATGATAAACATTTACCAGGATTGCTTAATCCCATAAAGCTGCGTATTGACTTGAGCATTTTAGTCCGAACAAACCGAACGAGCTGAGCGCGCACAGTCGAATTCGGCTAGTCAGTACGTCTCTTCGAGCCGAACTCTGACGAACCGAGCGCGCCAAACTTTTTCGGCAGCTTGTCGGTAAATGTGATTTGCTCAAAGGGAATTAGTCGTTCGTGCGCGCTCAGGGGGTACGGAGATTCGTCCCGGTTTTTCCGTTCTGAACATTCGCGCTAATTTTGTCAGATTTATTTGTTTGTATATTTGAAGAAAAATGGATTGGAGCAGAGAAAAATGTTTAGATTTAATAGATAGGTATGAAAGGTACCCTATACTATGGCATATTAATTTTTCAAAGTCTTCTGCAGACATTCGAGTAAAATTCTTAACATGAATTCTGTCCATATCTCTCAGTAATGTCGCATTTTCACGCCGTAAAAACAGGCGTCTCGCCCACATTTTTTTGCATTTCTTCTTTTTCGTGTTAGTTAGAGCTTGTATAATTAAAAATGAACCAGCAGCCACGATCACATTTTCCGCGTCCATGTTTATGTCGGAAGTTTGTACTCTACGAACACCAAAAACAAACTGGCGAATACGGGAACATAGCAAACAGTACAAACACTACGAACATCACGAGCTTTTCTCACACATGTTTGCTTGGTTCGTACGTGCGCGCTCGGTTCGTTCGGTCTAAAATGCTCAAGTCAATACGCACCTTAAGACGTACGTTCGCCAAAAAATCGATCGCACTTGGTGGCCTGTGACGTCATTGCAATCCTCGGCCGTATTATTCCTATCTTGACAGTGCATTTTAGGTCGTTTTCAATCGTCGTTTTTAGATTTATTGTAAAAATATTCAAAATTTTGACTAGCATTTATTATGGATACATTAGTGTACGTTGCATTTTTGTGAAAAATATTTAAAAAACTGTTTTATTAAACTCCAGTTCGGACTTTTAAATTTCATGTGTTAAACTGCTTGGCTGGACATTGCTTGGTTAGTATCGTTGAGTGTCAACGTTAATATTCAATAGTGAATACATTTTTTAATTTACGTTTTTAGTGAGATAGTTTACTTACTTACTATTTTTTTAATATGTACTATTTTTTGTTAATTTTAAATTTGTAATTAAAAATTCTTTATAGAATACATATTATGTCGCTCCATAAAAGATTCACGGATTGTACTAGTAATATAAATGCTACAAATTGTTTATTATGTTTCTTTGTTTGTCAAAAACATTAGTTTCAGGTATGATTTTGTGTAATAATAAATTTATTTGAATGTATTTTTTAAAATAAAAATAGAACTAAATTTGTTTGAAATAGTGTTTTCTTTACTCTACCTATTTCCCAAATAATATTCAATAAATTCATTAAATATAAATATTAAAACGATTTTATGGGCATATTTATTATAAATTATAAGTGCTTAATCTTGAAAATCCAAATAGTGGTACGTTAGTATTTCAGAAATCATAAAAATACTGTCCAATTCCTATTATTTCCATGCATTTATATGGTAAACGTTGTAATGAAGGACTGCAGTGACGTCACACAGCTGGCGGACAAATCAGGCCGATTAGGCAATCCTGGTAAATGTTTATCGTTCTTGGTTCTTGCCATATACCAAAGTACATTCTGTATAGGCAACACTTATTACGCGTGTGTGTATTGAACAAAGAATATTCTCATACCAAGTTTAGACATACGTGCTGTTTTGACGTCATACAGTGTATAATGGTTCATTATTCACTAGTGAATAATGGGTAACATTATACTTGAGCAAGCACATGTATAATTAAGGTTTTATAGCACGGTCGTGGACAAACATTAATTATTTATCCAGGGTTGTAAACATATTTATAGTAATGTATTTATTGAAAATGAAAATTAACAATGAAATTTTCTCCCTCGACTTTGCAAATGATTACGAAACTCACTATCCGCCATTATTGTTTTGTACTACCATAACTCTTGATCAAATAGCTAGTGCCAAATTATTGCCCTCGGTTGGCCCTTAGCTCGCTCGGAGTTTGAGTGACACATGAATGGAACACAAAAAAATGAAAAGAGTTCAACGAATGGAACACAAAACTGGCGCGAGTTCTGCCTCAGTGCGATGAATGGAAATGTGTATATTTGTGTTCTATGTGCGTACCTACTAACCTAACCTATCACACAAAGTAATTCCCGAATCGCGATGTGTATGTAATTATAAGCAATAATATTATATTTTATCTATATTTAAGTGTTTAACTACAGCTGTTATTTTATTAAAATGTTTACTCGTATTGTTTCAATGTACGGGATATGCTGTAATATGAGGCCTCGAATAAAGCTACTACCTTTATGTAGTAAATCATATTCAACAGATACAATGGAAAATAAATTACCAAAGAAATCGGGATATGCAGAAGTTTTTGAAAGTTTTAAAAATATAGGAGATGGTCATGGTTTCAATCAACAAACTTTTTCAAAATTACTGAGAAACTCACCATTAATGGAAGTAAGTTTAATTAATGATTTCTGAATTTATTCTGTAAGTTGAGTTATTTTGTTGCTACATATATAACCAAGATATATCCCATCTTTCATCATAAAATACATATGTATATTAAGAACAGTAAAGAACTATATGGTTTAACTAAACTTCCACTATTTATTTGCAAAAAACGTTTTTAAATACAATGACAGCTGTTTCGCTAGAATTAGCATCATCAGATTGACATATTGAAGTTACTGTTTGTTTGTAGCTAGGTACCTGATGTCTCGCCTGATGTTGATTAGGTAGTATTAAGGCTAGACCAAGTATGCAAGTAATAAGACAACAATATTAAAGCCTAGATGTTAGTAGCACTAAGGGCTTATCCTGGATGTAATTCCCTCTAAGATCAGTATAACTGTGCAATGATATAGAAAAACCAGGAAAAAACTATATCATCAGGTTTTGTAGGTAGCAAACAACAATTAGATATATTTTTTAATTATATTAATACCTTACATCCTAAAATTAATGTCACCTTAGCAGTTGAAGAAAATAATTCAATTAATTTTCTAGATTTGAGAATTGGAAAAATAAATAATTCATTAAATTATTCAATATACAGAAAACCAACACAAACGGATGTTACAATACCATATCATTCAAATCATCCTATATCACATAAATTAGCAGCTTATAATTCTATGATACATAGAGCATTTTCAATTCCAATGAACAAAAATAATTTTAATAAAGAAATTGAGATTATAAAACAAATATCTACATCTAATGGCTATCCAATACATTTGATAAATAAATTAACTAATAAGAAAGAACAAAAAATGTCACTACAACTAATATTCCCTCAACAAACTAAAGAAATTAAAAGTAATAAAAGTATTACATATTGTCAAAATATTTCCAATACAATATCAAAAATAATATCTTCACAACATCAGCATTAATATCATTTTTAGAACACAAAATAATTTTAGTACAAAATTGTTAAATGTAAAAATAAAATAACCCAAATTAAAAAAATCTGGTGTTTACAAAATTAATTGTCTAAGATGTAATGCTGTATATGTAGGTCAAACACAAAGAAATTTTGAAGTAAGACTCAATGAACACTTAAGAGCGGGCATAAGAGCATTATAGATTAAAACAACCAGACAAGTCAAACTATGCAAAACACATTCTTGAACATCTACACTCACTCATACACACCAATGACATTCAAATTTTACATATTTGTGATAAAAAACAAAGAACTTGAAATAAAAAGACATCTAGCAGATCAACAATATAAAGTAGTTAATGAACAAATAAATTTTGGAAGTTCTACACTATTAAACTGTTTGCTTTGATTGAGTCTTCATTTTATACATAGCTAAGACATAATTGTAACAAATATATTAAGTTATTGTAAAGATCAGCATGATATAGTTTTTTCCTGGTTTTTCTATATCATTGCACAGTTATACTGATCTTAGAGGGAAATACATCCAGGATAATCCCTTAGGGCTAATAACATCTAGGCTTTAATATTGTTATGTCTTATTACTTCCTTACTTGGTCTAGCCTTAACTACTTATCAACATCAAGTACCTAGTTACAAACAAACAAAATGTAACTTCAATATGTCAATCTGACGATGCTAATTCTAGCGAAACGGCTGTCATTGTATTTAAAAACGTATGTTGGTAATAAATAGTGGAAGTTTAGTTCAACCCTCGGTTCAACCGTTTAGTTGTTTACTGTTCTTAATAAGATGGACTTTCACATAGTAAGGGTTAGTACAATAAATTACATATGTATATAATATTATAAACATTTTAATTATATATACTTATTCTAAAATCATGTCATATATTAAAGGTATGTCATTGTCAACACAAACTGCTTTCTTTAAAACTTGTCATAGAACATTATGAAAAATGGCACTTAAATTGGGTGTGTTATTGGTTAAAAGGCATATAACTATTTATATTGGGATTTATTAGCTGATAAGTTTAACTGTTATTGGGAGAAACGCAAAGTATGGCTTTTATCATACATTAACAATAAAAAACAAACTGTTTTGGTCACAAAACATGAGACAATGAGTCAATTAACAATACTACAAAACAACAAGGGAATGATTCAGACTCGGATTCAGAGTAGGATGCTGGGGCCTATTGTTTTTTAATATTTGTAAATGACCTGCATTTAGTTGTCAGTGAATATTTAATTCAATATGTGAGAGAAACACAATTATTAATATGAAATATTAAGCTCCTGCAAATATTAACAAAAGGGTAACCACTTTACTATCCTTCCAGATTACAGATGTTATATCATTACCGTCAGAGGTTCTTACATATTCTCTTGTTGGTCCATTATTACTATTTTTTATATTTATTAATTCATATTTTTGATATAATTCATATTTGATGGATCCAACCTACATAGTTGAGCAAACACATTTGATGGAGCCCCAAGATTGAGTTCATTAGGTGCTATTACATTTTCTTGCCCTGTGTACATTTCAAAATAATAAATGTATCAGCACCCCACAGAGAACTAATAATTTGAATTCCCATTAAGAGGTTTTTTGGCAAATATTGTTTTAGATAATGTTTTGCTTTACAGGAACACATTTGCTCATTGACCAATAAATATTGCTCAAGGAGCAATTTATTCAAAAAACATGTATTTAGAGCTTCTAGCAATGGTCTTATTTTATGAATTTGGTCATGATTTGGATCTTCAAGGGGTAAAGTAGTTTCATCATTGTTGAAATATAAAACACTTCTGTTTTAATGGCCTTTTTGAATCCCATAAAGATTTTTCTCTTTTATTATTTTATGGATGAGATCTTATGTGAATAGGTGAAAGAAAAATTCATGTGACCTTTCCAGGTCAAAAACATTCCTAGGTATTGAAGTATCAGCAAGAAATTTCAGCTGTTCTTCATTCAAGCCCAAAAATTCCATCAGACTTTTCTTCTTTGGGTTTTTTCGTTGTCTTCCAATCCAAGATGATCATTATATATAGATGTTTGGTTGGTCTGGTACATACAAAAAAAAACAAATTCATTTTAAACTGACTCAAAACAAATATCCTACTATTTAGAACAAAACAGTCTACAATAAATTTATCAAATAGCATTGAATTAAAAATTATATATAAAATTATACAAGATGCTTAGGTATTCATATAATTTGATTGGATAAGTTATAGGTTAGATACAGGTTAAAGACTTTCTTTTTATATCAACCATGTCAATTTTGAATTAAGTTTATAAAATTGCCATTTAAAAGTCAAAATTAAATTATTTCATATATATGACATAATTTAAACATTTAAACATTTTAAACATTTTTATCTTTATATAACAAATAAAACTGAATGTAATATTACTATTATGAAAACAATATTTTGAGTAATTAGTTTAAATTAAATGTATTTGAAAATCATTAGAAAGGACCTTAGTAAGGACATTTAATGTTGCATTTAAATTTTTTAGGATTTTACATTAGCATACCTACTGGTCCTTTTAATCTTCTTGATGAAACTCTTAAAGATGAATTTCTAAAATATTTAACCTAAATTATCATGTTTATTACAAATAAAAAATGCCATTAAATGAGGTAATGTAAAATGCATAAGATGATTATCCCCTTTTAATTCTGTATGTAAATATGTTTGGCAGATTTAGCTGATTTGAATATCAATTCTGTCCCCTAAATCCCAAATAATTTTTCTATGTCAAAAAATTTGCAATATTAAAAAGTAAGATATTTCTAAAAAAATTCATTCTTTGAAATAAGCTCTATTCTACTTAGAATAAGATTATTTAAATGAACTTATTTTAAATATTTTTTGTGATTAAGATAAATAGTTTTCATGAAATGCTATTCAACAGTTTTTAATGTACAGGATGATCAGTTAAGGGTAGCGAGCGGCCATATCTCATAAGATATTGGTCGTATATATTTGAGAAAAAAAATCATGATAAAAGTCGCCAAGAGAAATTGCTGTAAATTATCTTCGAGTTTGTCAAACGTCCGCTAGAGTGCGTAACAACCAACATCAAGTAGAAAAATGGTATTTGTATAGAATTTTGAGTAATGAAAGTATATCGATGATATCATTTTCATATTTACTGACCATTTTCCCATATTTTTTGTCTAAAACGTTTTGTTCTGTCTATCAAAATAAAGCGGTGGGGGAAGTTAATTTTTTTTATAAACAAACCAAGATTTCTCCCGTTTCTTTTGACCGATTTTAGCAAACTTAGGCTCATATGGAAGAGCATAATTTGACTACAAAACGCTTATTTGGTTTTGAATTTTTGACTTTTGCTGTCGCGGCTAGATGGCGTTAATTTTGACAGTTCCTGCCATTGACATCTAATTTAATGTTATGTAAAAAGTATTTTTACAACAAATCATGCCTTACTTGCATGTCGATGTAGCTCTGACGATTGCACACACACTCTAACCAAACCCGTCCCTTCCAGAATACATCCCTCTAGGAGCGGTGCATTCCGGGAAGAGCTTCCTTCAACCCTCCTCCCCATCACGTCCGATGGTGGCCTCAGTCCTCGGGGTTATGATCTTCCTTCCACTATCTTGATTCGGAGATGGTTTCCTGGTGTCTTCCGTTTGGTCCGGGATGGTGCTTTGCACCTCTATCTCCCTTTTAGGCGTTTAAGAGTGTGCTTTTCGCTGCCTCTAAAAAGTTAGTCCTTAGTCGACGAACTGCGGCTAAAGGTAACCTTAGAGAGTGGATCCACTTGTTAAAGCTGTCCCTATTCAAGAATCTGCGTATCTCCCTAGGGATAGGCAGAGTCTTTTATAGGTGGTTCCTCTTTTGTCTGCTTCTTGACAGATGTTGTTTCTTCTTAGTTGTCCAGCTGTTTCCTTGGTCTTGGATGTCTCCTGTAGTCCTCTGCTGTGTAGTTTGTTAATTTCCAAAGTGCTATGTTCGGGCGTGTTCTGAGTTGTTCCAATCTTCTTCTGGCTGTGGCTTTCATGATTTCTTCTGTCATCTTCTGGTCTAGTTCCCTCTATAGTTGTATCTTATGTACCATGGGGCGTCTGCTGCTTGCCTTAAGCTGATTTTCTGCTGTGCTTGTATCTTCTTTTTGTAGGTTTTGGCAGTGTGTCCCCAAGCTACGGAGGCGTACAACATGATCGGAATGATGATTGCGTTCATTAGATGTATCTTTGTCTTTAGTGCTAGTTTGGATTTTCTTCCAATGAGTCCGGCTAGTCTTCCTCTTGCTTGTTTTGCCTTATTTGTGATGTTTTCCACGTGTTCTTTGAAGGTTAGTCCTTTGTCTAGTATCACTTCTAGGTATTTGGCCTTGTTTCATTGGATCTCTTCTCCTCCTATGTTAATGTTTTCTTCTGGTTTTTTCCTTCTTTTAGTAAAGTAGACTGCTTGGGTTTTCTCCGGGTTTATTTGGATTTTCCATGTTGTGCACCATTCGTCTATTTAGTCCATAGCCTGTTGGAGTCTTCTTGTCACCATCCTTGGTTGAGTGCTTCTTGTAACGATAGCCGTGTCATCTGCGTAGAGAGCCATCATTGTGTTGTCTGTCTTTGGAATGTCTGCCGTGTATATGTTGTAAAGCACCGGTGAGAGGACTGCTCCTTGTGACTCCTTCTGTTGTTCCTACTTCGGATTTTGCGTTTCCTATCCTTATCCTGAATCTATTTTTTAGATAGCTGAATAGGAGTTTCGTCAGTTCTCTGAGGATGACTCTCTCGGCTATTTTGCTCAACGCTGGTAGTAGACTGATGGGTCTGTAGTTTTGTGGAAACTTGGGATCTTGTCCTGATTTCCTCAGCATCACTTTTACTGCTTCCATCCATTGGCCCGGGCAGTGCTTTGTTCTTAATATTCCGTTTATGATCGCTGTCAGAAATACTATCCCTTTTCTTGGTAAATGCTTCAGTGCATTGTTGTTGATGCCGTTGTATCCAGGATCATTTCTGGATTTCCTTTTTATTATGTAGGCTACTTCTTCTGGTGTTGTGAATCCCAAGTTTACGTATACTATTTCTTCGTCGAAGTCTTCGATTTCGTCTTCTACTTGATCTGTGTGAAGTCTATGTCTTCGTCTGGGTGCTCATTCAGGGTGAATTGGCGCTCCATAGTTCTCCTGAACGCTTCGGCTTTTTCTTCATTCGTGAATACGATTCCGTTGTCTCCGTGGATTGGGGGAAAGCCTTTTTGTCTTGTCGTAATATCTTGGCGAGGTTCCATAATCCTGGTGTATTTGGGTCCAGTTCTTCTGTCTCAGTCCTTGGATCTGTGTGCTTTGAGTTGTTCCTTCACTTCTTCATGTAGTCTGTTTGTTTCTCGCTTGTCTTGTAATCCTGTTCTGTTGGCTATTCTTCTTGCGCTCTGTTTTTCACCCTGATGAGCTCTCTTAGGTTGGCACTGATGTTTGAAAACGTATTCTATCCTTCTACGTTTTTGGTTATTCTTTCTTCTATCGCTTGTTTTAGTGTTTCCGTGAATTGGCTGAGTTGCATTTCTAGTTCTTCGCTGTTTGTTATTGGGGAATTGGACCTATCAGCTGCCCTGCTCTTGCTCTGAATTTTTTCCAGTTGGTTTTCTTCATTGTTTTTTGTATTATCCTTCTTCCTTTACCTATTTTGAGGATAATTGGTTCGTGTTCTGTTCCTCCTTTGCTGTTTTCTATTTCCCAGTCTACTGTTATGTCTTTTAGTAGTGCTATGTCCAATACATCTGCTCGTGCTATGTGTGCGTTGGTCCTGGTGGTCCAATGATTAATATTTCTGGTCTTCTATCTGCAATGTGTTTCGAACTATAGAGCGGGTCACAGTTATTATGCAGCATTACGTTTATGGACGACGACGTTGCCATATCGGCATGTTCTTCGAATTTGGTTCCAACTGGCGCGGGAATATAACTTGCCATTGTGTTACTATTATGATTTAAATGTTGACTAAATTATTCATTAGAAAATCATTTAGTGAGTAATTAAGAATATTTATAATTATGCTTTTAGATAAATTTTACCAATAAATTTAACCAAAGCGGCAACAGTGTTGAATATTCGGCTATAATATTTACATTGGCCTATGCCGGCCACACTGCATAATAACTGTGACCCGGAGTATAGTATAAGAACTTCTATATCTTCTACGTGTAGTTGATCTCGTGGTCTTTTGTAGGCTGATATGATTTCCAATTCCCTAAATTCTGTTCTCACAACGATGATGGTGGCTTCCATCGTTAGGAAGTCTGGAGTCTTTCTGTAGTGTTTCTTATTAGTACGGCTGTCCGTTGATGTCATCTCTGTATATTTTGTAGTTTGGCCACCTCAGTATATAATCTTCTCCTGGTAGCTTTGTTTCTTGGAGTGCGAAGATGTCTAGGTCTTGTTCCTCCAGGATTTCGCCCATAATGTCGATGTTTGAGCGAAGTCCTCCGGTGTTCCATGTTCCAATCTTCAGTTTGCATGGCCTGTAAGAGAAATTATCCATTACTTACCTTAGTTGTTGCTGTTGTCGAAGCTCGTGAAGAACTCCCTCGTCTGCTCCATTTGGCTAGCGAAGACTTTCATGACTTCTAAGATGTCCGGCTTTTGATGGGTTGGCTTCGCTGCTGGTACTTGTCTGATGACATTGGCGTAGCTGAATCCTGGCTTGGTCCTACTTGTTGGTGCTGCCGTTGTTGCAGCTTTTGTGGGGGCTGCTGGTCCTAAAGTTTTCTTGGGGATTTTTGGACATCCCCTGTAGTTGGCCGGGTGCTCTCCATTGCAGGTGGCTGGTCTTTCTTTGGGTCTCTTGCAGTCCTCAGAGATATGATCTTCTCCGCAATTGACACATTTTGTCCTCATGTGACAGGTCGACTGGCCGTGGTTGAATCCCTGGCAGTTGTAGCACTGGGTGGGTCCTGCGCTTTTCCTCGCTGGTTCCCACTTGATCCTGGTGTTCAGGATGTATTGGACATCCTGTATCTTCTTTCTGTCTTCTTTCTTGCTTCCGTATCTGGAATAGAGTTGGGTTATTTTACTTACCCTGATGTCCTATTATTGGATGTCTTTCTTGATTTCTTCTAGGTCTTCTTCGGGGGTGAGTCCTTTGATCACCGCTTTTTTATTCTTCTGGGTTCATGAAGGTATACCAGTCCTTGTACTTCTTCCAGGTACTTCGTGAGTTTCCTGTATTCCTCTGGTGTTTCTGTGGTGATCTTCACTCCAAGCTTCTCGTTATACTTACCAAAAGAAGCTTGGATTTTTCTTTTCCTTATCTCTCATCTTATTCTTGGGATCATCGTTGCCGTTTTGACGATGATTGGTGGAGGTCGTCTCGTTTTCCTTGCTTCTCTCAGCGGCACGGTGAATCCCTCCGTCTCCATTTGTGGCTCTGCCACTACGAATTCTTCATTTGTCCTCTCCCATTATTCGTCCGTTGACTCTTTTGTCGCTTCTGGGTCTTTCCTCTTTGGACTTTGCTCCTGGATCGGATTTCTTCTTCTCTTTTTTCCAGAATCTCTTTATTTTGTCTTCTGAGAGCCTTGTTTGCTGTTTTAAGCTCCGTCGTTGTCTTTTCCAGTGCCTTGCATGTCTTCTCGAACTGGGTTTGTTGCTCTGCGAACATCCTCCTTAGTTCGTCCATTTCCTTCCTTATCTGGATCAGTTGATAGGCGGGTGAAGGGCTTTCTTGGCCCTCCATGCTGTCCCTGTCCTCCTTCAGGTCCTGAAAAATATTTTTATTAGTGTTATATCCCCGGTTTTACCCGGTTGTTTGTCGTAAAAATTAAAATTAACAAATATTCACTAATTGTAATAAATTACAACAGTAAATATAAGTAATCAGTATTTAATGTTGGGATTAAAAAATCCCGTTTAGAAGTCGTTAGCGTAATCGTTCGTAGAACTCGGGTTTATTGCCTGCGCTCTCAAGTAATTGACCTTCGCTCGTCGTACAATGGAAATCTAATCGCTTTCTTTGCTTGGGTACAACCGTTCACTTCGGAAGCTCGTTGATCTCTGGTAATGGTGACGATTGATCGCCTACGTTAACCTATGTATCTAATCATTCATACGGAGTCGGTAGTGTAGAAAACTGCCCTCACTCTGCCGGTGTCCCAACTGTCCGTCGTATGTTCTCATAGTTTCTTTTCCAGTTGATAACTCGTTTAACGACATTGTCGTTACATCTTAATAAGATGGACTTTCACATAGTAAGGGTTAGTACAATAAATTTCATTTAGAAGTAATTAGTTATTATGACATAATTCCTAATCTTCTATCATAGGGGGGGCTAGCGGTAGTAATGTCTTCTTCTTCCTTCTTGTATAAAGGCTTTAAGCCTGTTTCTTCTTCAATATCAGCCTCCTGCATTGTTTAAACTATCACACCATCTTCTCCTTGGCCTACCAACACTTCTTCGTCCATTTGGTGATTTGTCTCGTGCTACTCTTACTATCCTATCTTCTGCCATTCGACTAATGTGTTCGTTCCATTTCTGTTTCCGTTTTGTCACTTACTCTCTTACAAACCGTTGTAAGGTACACGTCGGCTCCCGTGTTTAGGGGGTTTTTAAACACTTTTTACTTTTCAAAAACGGGGATCCGGTCAATCGGAATTATTCTAAGTCCAGAGATTTCAATTTATTTTACTCAATTATATTCCTGTTACTCCCGGACCTTATACCCACCATCCCTACAAGTTCCACTAGGAACTCATTGCCCCTCCACCAATTTTTTTTCTCGCATCCACCAATTTTTCATCCATTTTTTTATATTTTTAATTTTGCCCCTCCGCATTTTTATTTTTTTTTATTTTCTTTCATTTTTTTTTGTCTGATCTGGGTTTGGGATAGTGCTGATTGTAGGTAACGAACTTAGGGGAATTTTAGCAATACTAATCAGCACTCTACCACTTAGTAAACCACTACCTTCGAGACAACACCGCACGAAACCCCTTATTTACACGTTTTACCGCCCACCAACATAATGGACGGACACATGAGCGCTAAGAGAGTAACTACTTCTGCAAGCAGAGGAAGAAGGGAATCCCTTCCTCCTCCGCGACAACGCGCTTCCAGCAGCGCAGTACCACAAGTGCTGGAACCAGACCCAACCTCACACAAAAGGGCCAGTATTTCGGTACCTTCTGGTTCCAGGGAAAATACAGCTGACGTAGCAGCGACTTTTAGATGTGCTACATGCGTAAAAACCTTTACCTCACGCAGCGGCCGGGACAAACATAGGAAAACTTGCGGGACCAGTGAAAGGCTAACATGCCTGTACTGTCCCGCAAAGTTTACTACCTATGCTGGCACCCGGCTGCACGAAAATCGAGCACACAAAACCGAGTGCGCACAACAAATACAACGATCCACTGGAAAATCAGACGTGGCCATCCTTCAAGAGATGGCTGAAGCAGAGGCCCGCTTACCGCCCAAGGCCCTGGTCAGGGTTGAACTGGCCAGAATCACCGGCCTAACGCGGGACCAAGTCAGGCACAGGCGGGAAAAGCCTGAATATAAAGATATACTGGCTCAGATCAAATCCAAACTTCGAACAAGGTCCGAGCCTATCACTTTCGAGCAGCCACCACCACCAACGGCCCCCGACACGCCTGACGAGGTCTTCTCGCCTCCGCTGACGCCCCATGTGATCCCAAATCGACCAACGACACCGGTCCTACCAGCCATACAAGAAACTGATAGGAAGCAGGAAAACGATGACGCGCAAGCGGGCTAGGGCCGACGATCTTTCGGATCCCGAGGAGACCGAGACGAGGACCCCGGCAAAGAGAACTAACACACGGCTCACTGCTAACAGGACCACGGAAAATACACCCTCTACTACCATCGGTGCCATACCATCTGGGCACCAGGAGGAGGTTAACTCCTCCAACACATACCCCCTCCCCGAGTCGCTTCGACGGTACCTTAACCAACTGATGTTCGAGCACTCGTCTGAGGGGGGGATCCGTGGTCTTGATAAGTTGATTGCCATTGGCCTCCATGGCAAGGATGACCTAGCGAACAAACTCGAAGAGTGGTTGCCATCCGTCATGGGTGGCCGGAAAAGCAATCCAACCAGTGTAGACAGACTGCCTGACGACGGGAGCGACCCCCCTTCTCAGCCATCCCAGAATCGCTGCAAAAAGCGAAGGCGGCCGGCCAGGAACTACGGCATGTCCGCCTCGGGAAGTGACAAAAGATCCGCAAACTACAAAAAAACGCAGGATTTGTACTTCCTGAGACGGGCCTGCCTAGTTGATAAAATCCTGGCTGGTAAGAGCATTAAGGAGCGGGAGTCGTTGCCGCCGCCAGACACAGTCCATGATTTCTTCGCCGGGATTCCCGCCTCCAAATCTCCGGAGGACAACGAGGCCATCGTCGACCCTAGACCGCTTGCACCGAATCTATCCACTCAGTGCGCCCGAGATTTGTGCGGCCAAGGCCAATTGGGCCAACTTCCCCCGTATCATTCGCCTCCCCATACATCGGCCACTTGCACCAAATCTATCACGATGCCTGCACCCATGATAAAACTGGTATGATACCAATGATACTAATAAAAAGTTACTAAATGGTGCCTCTGACAATCCGTCAATAATGGAGAGAGAATGAGAACTATAAGAGAAATTGTACATTCTACAAAAATAGACATAATTTAGGTCACGTGATTTATGGCTACAAATTTGAATTGCTATAAGGAATTATAGAGGGAAATTGTAATTGTATATTACGTAACGCGTTAGTTAATGAGTAACAAAATTGTAAGCACGAGTGCGACGGCATAATTGACCTTAACCTAACGTACTATACTTTATTTACGTCTCTGTATTATAACTGCGACTTTGAGAGTGACTGTGGAGTACATATTCTTGTAATAATACTAATTAATTCCTTAAGGCAAAATATAATCAATTAAAAATGTTATTGTACCTATCTGATAATTTATTTAATTTCCACTTTATTTCTTAAAATTTACTTGACACTTCACAGAAAAAGGAAAAATTAAGTTATTTTCCATCATTTTATTCTAGTCAACTTGACCCTGATAAAGTCTATTTCAAAAATTTCTATACGAAAGCGTAGCTGTCGATATAAGGAAAAAAATATTAAGCACACCACAAAACTGATGAGCGATAACTTTGTATTAAATCGTTGAGTGATAAATATAAGAGACGCAACGCAATTTAAAATTTTGTGCTTTATGTAGTATCCAGCGTATCCCTCACTATTCATTAAAATTGATAGTGTATTTGGGCGGCGCGGTGTTGTATTCTTTTCTCTTGTCCCCTTACCTCACCTCGTATCTACGATACCTGTTTACAATGTTAACAAAAAAATCGCTATAAATATTTAAATATTATACTAAAGCCTTAGGAGTTGTTTTACTTCGTCCAATTATTTTAACTAGGCTAACAGTTGGAAAAATTTAAAAATGTGCATTTTCTAATTTTTTATCAACAATTAAAAATATGCCAAAATTTAAGTTTAACAAAATAATTTTCATTACATTTTTTTCCATACCTTGAATATAGCTATTTTTAAATATTAGATGCTACACAAAAATATATTTTTTGTTTTCCAACGGCATTTTAGAAAAAAATGTAATAAAACAAATGCAATTACCGAGATTATTATGTAACTAAAGCCTTAGAATTTGTTTTACTTCATCGTTATTCTAAATAGGCTAACAAATAGATCCCCGTTGGAAAAATTTAATAATTTGCATTTGGTTTTTTATTAACAATAATTGTTCAATTATTGAAAAAATTTAAGATTTAAAAAAGTATTATTAATACATTTTCTTTTTACTTTTAAATGTAAAAAGCTACATAAAATTTTAAATTTTTTAACAGCATTGTTTAAAAAGTTAAACAGATGGATTGTTTATAAGCTAATTAAAAAAAAATTTTTCTTAATTTATTGGTTGATACAATTTATGTTATTTATTGAAAAAACGGTTTCTTAAAAAAATGTATGTTTCTAAAAAATGCGTTTGTTAATTATAATATTCTCTTTTTTCAACTAAATAATAATAATAAAATTGAGATACCATTTTTTCTCTAAAAATCATAAATTCTACTGTTCTTTCGGATTAAAAAATATTTTTTTTCGTTTAAAAAACAATTTGCTTTAAATATTTTTTTCGTATATTTCTCCTTAATTTTGTGATGAATATAACCATGAGCATTTTTCAAAAAGGGGTTTTTTCTATTTTTTAAATAAATTAATATTTCTGTGCCTTAATACTTATATTTTTCAAATAAGGCTTTAATTGAGTTTTATGATAAACTCCAAAAAATGGTAACCTAATAATTTATTTATTATTCATATAATACATTTTTCGATCTTTTTTTATCAACAATAGTTAATAATTTAATAAATGATAGAGCTTGGGCTTTTATTGAAATCTAAAATTGTTAATTAATTAACAGTTAATACCAAAGACCTAAAGTATAATTGGCGTATATGCCATAATTCCAAAAATAAGGGTAATAACTATTAATTTGGTTAAATTAAAAATAGTAAAAACAAACGAAAAACTATTATTAATTTTCCAATGTCCTAATTTTCTTAGGTTTTTTAGTAGTTTTGGTCTTTTGAAATTTTTCATATTCCCATCTGCAGGATCTCTAGATCATTATTTTCATAAAAATATTTAAAACATAAAATTTTTATTATGTTTTGTTCAAATCTGAAAAGAATTTAAATATGGATTCCTATGTAAACATATTCATTAATTAATATAATACCTATACATCATATTTAAAAATATGTCTAGATTAACTACACACTTAATGGAAAATAATCGAGAGCGTCACAATCTAAAAATTCTGTTCGGAGTTGTTTACCCTACTACGGTCAGTATAAAACTAATAATTCTTAGAGAAAATGAACGGGTGGCGACATCTCTCCGCCATCATTTTGCAGCACAAAGTCGCATACGAGGTTGCGTCTCTTGTTATATTTCTCACTCAACGATTAAATGCATCTTATTTATTTATACATTTGTGTAATGCTGATTTTATAAACCTTTTATTCATATTCCGCTCGAAGTTTCAAGTTCAAAACAAATAAATAAAATGGAATCCTTAATAACAAATATAAATGGCCTTACATGTTTATTTGTACTGTCCTTTAAATGGGGAATGGTACCTCAACATATTTTACCTTGAGATTGTTTCTGCTAAACAAATTTTGTTATTTAAATTTTGTAAGATTTAATATAAAAATTTGCAGATGGGCGATCCAGAAGGAAAAGTGGTTATTGGAAAAATATTTCATGTAGTAAATGATGATCTTTATATAGATTTTGGCTGGAAATTTTACTGCATATGCCCTAGACCAAAAAACAATGCAAGGTAAGATTTTTTTTTAATTAATGAGATATAAACTGATGTCTTATCGTAAAATGAAAAGGATATAAAGTACTTACCTCTACACTTAAATAATAGAATCGAAACTAAGAACAAAAACAACGAAAGGTTTGAACTAAAAGTAACCTTTTATTTAACAAAATTATCTTTTTTAATTCAATGACAACTGTTTCCATAAACCTCGTCAGATTAAAAAAAAAAATCTTCCCCTTTGAATGGAATGGATACTCCTTTCCAAATTGGTAAGCAATCTACGGAAGACTTGAAGCTACCTTACCGTGAAGTCGTTGGCGCTTTGAACATATTTGGCTACTCGTCCAGACATAGCTTTTGCATCTGGGACAGTTTAACAATTGTTTAAGTAAAGGATCATTGGTCCTCGGCCAAACGTGTCCTACGATATTTGCAGGGAACAGCTGATTTGGGTCTAGCTTATGGTTCTGATCCAGGTTATTTCAAAGGCTACGTCGATGCTGACTGGGAAAATTGTACCATTGACAGGAGGTCTTACACTGGTTACCTTTTTATGCCCTATGGCGGACCAATCTCCTGGGATGATCGTAAGCAGCGAACCGTTGCGTTGTCTACGCTCGAAGCTGAGCACATTGCTTTGTCTGAGTATTCCAAGGAGGCTATTTTTTTAGAGAGATTCCTGGCCGAGATCAACATTGGTGACTACGAGATGATCGTTTTTGGAGACAATCGTGGTGCACTGAGCCTAGCGGACCGAAAAACAAGCAGCTGGTTTTTCTATATCATTGCACAGTTATACTGATCTTAGAGGGAAATACATCCAGGATAATCCCTTAGGGCTAATAACATCTAGGCTTTAATTTTGGTATGTCTTATTACTTCCTTACTTGATCTAGCCTTAACTACTTATCAACATCAAGTACCTAGTTACAAACAAACAAAATGTAATTTCAATATGTCAATCTGACGATGCTAGTTTTTAGCGAAACAGCTGTAATTGAATTTAAAATGTATTTTACGTTATATAATAGTGGAAGTTTCATTCAACCGTTTAATTATTTACTGTTCTTAGAAAGAATTTAGTTTTACAATTATTTGTACCTACTCCAAGGTGGTAGCTGGGTAGTAGCCAACTGCCGAAAAGTCCTTTTTGCCTAAAATCATAATAGGATAATAGTACTAAGCAAAAATAATGATAATCGCTAGGTAAAGAAGGGCAGGACACTTCTTTTATAATACCGGAATCAATAAACAAGTGTGTATAGTGCTTTTGAAGAAAAATGGTTGACTGCAGTTAAGCTACCTGGGGCTCTCATTATGGTTGCCAAGTTCGGCCATAAACATCCTCGATTAGCAGACATTAGTTGAGGGGATCGGATTATAATAATTTGAAATAGGCATAGCAGGTAAAATGTTAAGTTTTTTGGCCAAATTGGTCAGTTTTCATTTCTCTTCATTGTATTTAATACCTAATACATTGCTAATACGCTCTACCATTCTAATAAATACGAGTATATTGCAATGAATTATTATATTAAGTATAAATAATCTTAACTTATAGTAAACCAGGATATGTTTTAAAAAGGCAGATTTACAATTTTTGCCACTGATTATATATATATTTGCAGTTAAAATGGGTCAGAAACTTCTGGGACACCCGGTACAGTACAGTAATGTGCTATTATCTTTTTCAGTTAAAATTTTTAAAAGCAAATGTGTCGGGAACAAAAGTCCAGATACATTTGTCGTAAAATGTCATTCTGGAAAACAATTTATTGCCTGCAAGCTTACAGGATTTTGTTAATTACTTTAAGGATTCCTGGATTGGAAAACTAGAAAGAACTTGATTAACACCATTATTTGAACACAATATATGGAACTTCTAGATGCGTGCAAAAACAAATACGCAGAACCGACAACTGCATTTAATCATGGCACAGAGGGTTCCTTACTCAAATGAATGCTGAGAAGCCTTTTTTGGCATTCCATAGAGGGGATTCAAAACGAACAAAGAATGACGGAATTTAACAGATCTACTAAGCTTCCTCACACTAATCAATCACCATGTATATGTTTGATATATAAATTATTCAAAACGTCATTTTAGTATAATTTTTCTATTTCTTCCATTAAAAAATTCAATCATTTGCTTTTTCGATCAGTTGTATTTCTATCAAATTAATGATAATTCGATAATTTATTGTTTCGATCAAAAGTCCGTGACCCATTATACGATTATTTTAATTATTAATAATAATGTGCTGTGCATAAATAAATAAAAATTTATTATGTAAAATATTTGTTGGTGTTCCTTAAACATAGTTGAACCAATTACCCACCCACGTGACTAAAAGAAGTTAAATGAAAATTGTATTTTTGCACGTATACAATCCACAAATTTAATCAATACTTATATCCGGTTAGGATTATTATGATTTATATTGTATGAACTATATTATATACCTACGTAATATAATAACAGTTTTTAACAAAAATATTTACTAGTCGTGGATAGAGTATAACATTCTACACGCGTATAATTGCCAGTATTCTCTAGATGATTTAGGATACTCACCTGCGGGTCGTGGTCGTAAAATGCACCTTGCGGATAATAGCTGTCATTATACGCTCGTTGAGTAATATACGATTTAACTGTATACTTTTAAAACAAAATATTTATCTTTTTTAGCAATTACATTAGAGGCGCTAACGTCAGGTTACAAATTAAAGATTTAGAATTATCATCAAAATTCATTGGTTTTGAGAAAGACTTAACTTTGTTAGAAGCCGACTGTCAGCTTATAGGACTACAAGAGGATAGAGGTGCAAGTATACAAAACGTTAAAAATTAGTGTTGTATGTAATTTATTGCGTAATAAGTAATGTCAATGTTTGCGAATTAGCATAATTTTTTTATTTGTATATTTATTGTTTGTATTAATATATATTTAAAGAAAACAATTATTTTTTTCCACTCCTATACTATAAACTGTTAACTTAATGACAATTTTCAGTTTCATAATGGTACTCATTATAACTCTGGTTTTCATTATGAAATATTAACCAATATAAATCTAGATTTTTAAATAACCAAATAGGCAGAGCTAATATATCTTCTGTAGAATGTTTGAGAGTTCGTGTTTTATGACACTTTCAATCATTTTCGGAAAAAAATCTAAAACATTTTTGCCAGATGAAATTAAAAAAATTTATTGAAGAAGCACTGGACCAACAATACCTAAATACATAATTAAAGTTATTAATTATTTTACAATAGTTTATTACTTATTTATTCTAGCAGTAACATACCTATACCATTATGTTCATAAAACATTAAAATGGGTTAGAAGCTCAGTGAGCAAAGGCGCTAGCTGAGAATCGTTTCTATCTGTATATGCTGAGACCCGATTAAGTTCATGTTTTTTTATAAAATTAAACAAGTACAAAAAATTTTAATTGTGTTTAATTTTTTTTTTAATTAAGTATAAGAACTTATTTTTCTTTCATATACTATTTCTTATTGTTTGTATGAAAACGTATTGAAAAATTAAAAAAAGCAATGTTGTTGAATTCAAATAAAATTTTTTGTTCGTAGAAAAAATAGTGTATGCAACTCTCATATAATAGTTAATAATACACTCTCAATAACCATACGAAACTCGCCTATGGGTCGTTTCATATCCTGGTTAATGCTTGTGTATTAATAACCATAATTACATGATCGTTGCATATATTATGCTATTCCTGCATTTTATCTTGACAGTGGCGGAGCTATAATTTTATAATATAAAATAAATAATAGATTAAAGTAGATGACTATCTTCTGCATACTTGAAGTGGAAAAAATTTGAGGTAAAACCGTAGTGCTCAGGGTGATTTGTGTCAGATTGGGTGAAATAATGGGATGCTGCGAGCCTTTTTTAGATGGAAGGACAAATCATACATTGGTCTTAAAGTGTTGGCCATGTTAGGAATACACTTACCATACAAATTCACTAAACCTATAAATGATCTTATGTTATGAGGTGCAGGGGCCTCTACAATAGCTTTGACCTTTCTTTCTGTCTTGGCTAAACCCTCCTTTGATATTATATGACCCAGATATTCTACATTATTTTCAAAAAATTCACTTGTTTCTAGCTTCAATGTTACACCTGCTTTCTTTAAGATATCTAAAACTTTGTTATGGGCGTTTAAATGATCCTCTTTATCAACCCCCGTTATTAAAATATCATCCAGATAACATGTAACATTGTCAACACCTTGATATAATTTATCAATAAATTTTTAAAACTTACATGAGGCTATATTGATTTCAAAAGCTAGTTTGGGTATAGGGGAGTAGCTCCGATTTGCACAAAAATTTTCTGGACACTCGATAAACATCCCTGAGCATTAATGTGAAGTTTTTTTCCGGAAATGAAATAAACAAAAACAAAAAAATCATTAAAACAATTTATGGAATTTATTTCCGATTGTTTAATAATGGCTTAATTAAAATCAAACTCCAAGCGAGCCAACATGAAAAACATGACAAGTGGATCTTGATCCAACTCTTTAGATTTCTTCAGGAAAATGTACCGAACCAAGTAACCTCCAAGAAACCCCTTCTGTCTGTTCGAATAAGGTCCACTCGCTTTAGCATTAACAGATGGAGAGTAAATATATACGTATTAGAGTTTCGGTAAAGTAGAAAATTAGATGTAAATTTATAGTGCTACGCATAGGCATTTTCTTGTATATAAATGTAATAACCGTGAATAGTTTTGTTTACTTTTTACAAGTGTGGTAATCAGTTTGATAGAGAATACGGTTCAAGAATGAAATTGGGAACTAGGTATCAAGAAAAAGATTGTGGCTGGGCGCTTCAAGAGATAATGTTTTTGCATTTAAATAATTTACATTAAATCGGTTTAATTCAATTTCTGCTTCTTTTTACATAAAGTTATCAATAACCATAATGAGAAAACATGCCGTTTTGAATATTCAGAATATCGATTATGCGATTATGAATTTGGCTGCATTGAAATCATTATATTTTATGCTGGTTAGATCCAAATTAGAATATGCATCTATAGTTTGGAGCCCACACTACCAAATTTACGTTGATTCTCTTGAAAAAGTTTAACGTAGGTTTCTTAAATTTCTGGCTAGTAGAATAGATGGAGTTTATCCTGAAAGAGGAATTGATCAAGCTATATTGGTGCATCGATTTGATATCGATTTTTTGGAAGTTAGACGTATAAATCATAGATAATAAATATATATTATACGGATAGATCGGAATCTTACGTTAAAGCTCGTGAACATACAATACCGGTGGCGTGCCTTACGGCTGGAGGATCAATTAAAATTGGCGTGGCGGTTGTTTTAAACCTTTTATCACAGTTTATTTGTTTGAAGCAAATGAATCAGATTTTATAGTGGGCCACTCATAACAATTCACCCTGTTAGTTGGCAGTAGTCAATTAATTTGAGCAGTGTGCTCTGAAACAGGTCGATTTTTATTAACTGTTAATTAAAAAAACAATAAATTACAATCAAAAATCAATTATTTTCATAATTCCAATAAAATTTAATTAGTGCCAAATAACAGGGAGCAGGTTGTCTAGAGTGGCGCACTTGTATCTGAAACACTGCATGAGAACGTCATTAGCACATTTGTGGGTTTTGCATAGTTCCAATGATGTTTAAGTTTATTTTTAATGTTTCAAATAAATGGTTTGAAAGTCATTAACCAAAATGTTAAACAAAACACTGTTTTAACACAATAACTAGTTTATTACTTATAAAATATAATACAAATTTATACAATTTATAACAAAATAAATAAAATATCTAAAGTATTACCTCATAAATATACATTAATCAATTGGTCAAATTTTTTATTTTTTTTATTTTGCAGGACATTTTTTTATTAGTTTCGTATCTTTTAAAAGCATTTTTTTTATTGGGTCTGTAGTTGCCCCAAGATTCTGCTTTCCCTTTAATATACAATTTACATTTTTGACCCACACCAATAAATGAAATTTGGAGACATATTCAAAAATCATATCTTGCAAATTATGCATGTCGCAGGAAAAAAGTTGGTCATTACATGTATTTCTTAAAACTAATTTTAAAGCAGCAGTTACATTATAAAGATGACAAATTTGTGGCAACACACTACATTAAAACATTTATACATTTCTGGAAAAAACAATTAAAATTTGTTGATGGAGCCAACAGAGCATTTGGGGAGTAGGCCCTTGCATTAACCACAAAATATTCTGGTCTAGACCTATCCTTACTAACAAATTCGGATCTACATATGGAACAAACTCCAATTTTTTTTAAAACTTTTTTTGCCACAAATCCTGCCACATAAGTTAACTTGCCTTGCTTCAAGAGGCTACTATATTCTGGTTTAAATTCTGGAATGGAAACCTCTGGAAATTGAATTATTTCTTTACATGGTTGCCATTCAGAAGTTAAAATCTGTTTCAGGTCATCTAAACCTTCAAGTTCATCAGATTCACAATTGAAGGATTTTGTTTGGTTTGACATGAAGTTATTAATAATTAGTGATTTAAATGAATTTATGAAAGAGGATGCATTGGGATTTATGTTTCTCACTCCATGACTTCTGACTTTCCCAAAAAAGTTTTCCAAAGGGTCCTGGTTCAGATGTCTGGTACATAAAAATTTTATGTTATTGCTGGATAATTTTTCCCATAAATATGAAAAACCCTTCAATGTGTGAATCCAATTAGAAATGGTACAAGGAGTTCTAACTTTTTTATTTTCGCTATCTAAAAAAGTTATTCCTCTAAACACGTTAACAGCCTCAGACCAGAACTGTTTATGTTCAGAGCTATCTGTGACCGCACACCTTAATAACTTACCCCTTTTGACAGACAAAGATGCTCCATTGACACTGTCAAACACTTTATCCATAAAAAGTAGAAATTCTGCAGTACTTTCAGCTTCATTTAAAATGTCAGGCTGATTTGAATTTAATGCCATTCTTTTAAGAACAGCAGCAACATTGTTACTAAAAATTTGGGCAGCCACAGAAACTTTCATTTTTTTTGTGTTTTGTACATGATTTTTGGTTAAATTTTTGCACAACTTATAGTCATCTTCTTCAGCTTCTTCAATTTCAAAAAGTTTGACAATATGACTCCACTTTGCTATTTCATTGTTTTTCTTCCTCCAACAGAATTGTACATTGTACTTGAAAAAACTGTTCCTTACACATTTCAATAGGTGTGGGGGATCATAAAGAGGAACTATTTCTTCTCCAGCAATAAGCACTCCAAACAATTTGTTTTCCTCACGTCTGCGTACAAAAAATTCTCTTGTTTCATCATAAAGTCTGTTTATGGCTGAAACATTAGGTGATCCTTGGTCACAAATTATACTTTTAACTGCAAGTCCAACATCTAGACATGATGTAACCACTTCTTTTATTGTTTTTACTAAAACATCTGTTTTCATGCCCCCTTGATTAAAATAGTAGCAAATGGGCTGCTTCCATTTCTGACAAATTCCACATGCCATAAAAACCATTACTTTATCAGCAAAAAGAGGTTGTCTGGTAAACTCTCCATTGTCTTGGAAGCCTTCAATCAAATCTTTGCCTACATGGAATTGTATTGTAGGATCTAAGGCCATTTCATCAAACACAATGCTGCAAAGCTTGCCATTGTTGTTCATCTTGGCTACCTTAGCTCTTAATGAATTCATAATCTGGCTATTAATACCAGGGTGAAAAGGCACCTTATGAAGAAGGTTTGTTAATGTTTTTCTGGATGGCACAGCAAATATTTTACGAAATAGTCTATATCCCTTAGGGCTTTGCTTTAGAAAAGATAAAAACAATATTTTTTCATCCAAACTGAAGCGTCTACCTTTGGGATGTTGGCGTTGGCATCTTAATTGGGACATAACAAAATTAAATGTAGCCTTGTTAAGCTTCGCTTTTAAAAAACTAGGTGAGTTCAGAAATTCTTCCATTTGACTTATTTTTGTCCTTAAATTTGACCGGCTTAAATTCAATTTCCTTGCAGTCCTTCTTAAGTTGGTAGCTGTCTTATAATAGCTGGCCTTAGGTGAAAGACTTGAAGATGTTTTTGTCTGAGTGTAAGCCAACAAATTAACACGCCTGCTCAAACCTGAAAAAGAAAACAGGTTATAATAATGATACATCAATTGCACATCTAAATAAATAATACTATATATTTGATATTCTAGGTTATTTATTTGTTTTATTGAAACCTGACAGATAAGCTGGACCCCAGCATATATAAATCCCATAAACATAATGTAATTATAAATATTGATCAGATAGATGTTTTGTTTGTCAAATTAAATGGTCATTTATTATCTGCTTTTAATTGGTTATTAAATATCATAAATACCTGTCTAATTATAACTGATCAATAATTGTAAACCAAAATTTAGATGAATTATGGATTAAAAAAGTAATAAAACTTATTTCTACTTACTAATTGGAATTCACTTACTTGATATTTTTGCAGGGGTTAACATAAGCTGATGAATATTGGGATTATTAGTTTTTAAGGGTGTTCTGGGCCTTTCCTCCTCTTTTGATGTGGATTTAACTTCCGAAAAGTCAAGATTTTTACCAGAAACGTTTTCATTTGGTTGCTCATCAACTTTATTTAAATTGTGTTCATGCACTAAAAAAATATATAATTACTTTTTGACAATTTCTACAAAATGATACCAGTATCATTCGTTTCAAAAACCAAAGGAAGAACTTACATATTTCAATAGAATTATCCATTACCAGAGTTGGTACAGCATTGCTTTTTATTTTTGATCCATATCTGCTACCAACATAGTCAGCTTCTGGTCCAAAATGTATGCTACAGACTCTATATGAAGCACGAATTCTATCAAGAGGTTTTTCTTTCAAATCCAAACGTCCAATTGCAGACAACCAAATATTACACAACTAAAATGATAATATAATATCTATTTAGCTTATTCATTTCCATTAATATAGCATAAAATATTGTAACAAAATAGATTCTAATAATACTAAATATTCAGTTATTCCTAGAATACTAACACTTTTTAAGAATAACTTACTTCCTGGTTATTCGGGAAGCGATGCATCTGGAATCCTTTTTTAGCAGAGTTATAACAATTATTCACACAGCATACAAACACCATTTTAAAATAAATGAGATAACTAATATAAAACAAAATTTTTGGTTCCCAGAGTTAACTCTCGACAATATAATCTATTTTATACTGACACTGCAAGAACCAATATCCTCTATAATTCACCTATGTTTAGAATTTGTAAGAACTATAACCAACTTTCAGATGATTATGACATATATTTCCATTCTTTAACTAGTCTACTGGCTAAATCCTATCAAAACTTTTATTTGAACTTATTACTTACATAACATGCCACTACTTTATTTTGTGTCATTTCATTTACTTTTAAAATTCTTTTTTTTTATATTATTGTATTACTGTATTAGCTACATTAAGGTATACTTAGAGTATTACTTCTATTCGCTGTTTATGTATGCAATTTTTTTTCTTTCTTTTTAGTTTTGTGACAATTTTATTTTTTGTAATCTAATTATGTTGTCCTGTAAATGGAATTTTTCTGTTAGGCAATAAATAAATAAATGATGGTAAATCCTCTACAGTCAAAGTGTGTGAACATGAACCTTACTCGTTTGTTTTTTTATGTAAATGCTGCCAAGTCTTCATACAAAAATTGCATGCAACAGTTCAAGATTTGTACAATAATCATCTTAAGTATGTTATATCGATGCAGCCATTAACAACAAAGATATGACTCTGCTACCATTAGTCATATTTGTGAAAATTCAGGACAGTGTAACGAGGTACGAAAGTTTTTTTCCATAACATTTTATTTTAATGAGACAAAAATGAATTTCAAATGAGGAATATTCACGACCTCAACTTGTAAGGAATACAAGCTCAATATAAACAGATAGTAAAAATGATGTAGACAAACTTAAAAACGCGAAAATTAATACATCAATAAATCACACTGAGGCTCCAATCCTTAATCAACATTAGAAGATCCACACAAAAAATATGGTTATTCTATACCTATGAGTGAACGGGCATACAGGCATAACATGTTATGAAATAGTAGACAGACTGGCAAAAGTAACTTCCTTGTCTTCCGTTTGCCGGACTACTGCAGTGTATTCCAGGCAGAAATGGTAGCTATTAATGAAACAGCAAAATGGGTACTTCAAACCGTATTCGAGTCCAATGAAATATCTATTCTAAGTGACAGCCAAGTTGTTAATAAGTCTCTAAACTCAGTCTACCTCACCTCCAAGGCGGCTATACAATGCCGTAAAGCCTTAGATGAGCTGGCGACTAAAGTAAGAGTCAATGTTGTCTGGGTACCCGGCCACACGGACATAGCAGGCAACTGTAAGCCGGACGAGCTAGCAAGAGCTGGTACGACGCTCACGACTATATCCGCTAATACAAGACCAGGGGCACCTATCGCTGAACGAAGATTGCTCCTCCGGAAAGAAATATTCCGCCAAACCAACCTGAGGTGGCGGGAAGAAACTTCTTGCAACTCGTCAAAACAGATATGGCCAGAGCTTAACCTGCGACGCACAAAAGATATTCTATCTCTCTCCAGGAAATCTATCGGAAACGCGATTGCGGCCATCACTGGACACTGGCTTGGAGGATGCCATGCTGCACGCATGCGAATTCCACAAAGGAATGACTTTTGCAGAAGTTGTCAAGACGAAGAGGAGGAAGAGACGATGGTCCACCTACTCTGTCACTGCCCTGCCCTATCCCGGCAAAGATTTTCTGCTCTGGGACAGCCCTATTTTGACAACTTATCCGATCTTCAGTCGGTTGGTATCAAAAGCATCATGCTGTTCATTGACAGCAGCTACTGGTTCTCACAATAGTGGTGGGGGTGGCAACCACCCCATACGGCATCACAACGGGCCTCTGGCCTAAGTGGGTTCCATCCCGAACCACCGTGTTAACCTAACCTAACCTAACTTCCTTGTCAAGAGAAGAACTACATATTAAACTACCTCCTTCTTATTCCTAAAACAAGACTTACAGACAACCTTGGTTCCATAGGATATCTAATAGAAACATTGTAACCACAATAAGTCGAATACGTTGTAACCATGCATTAACACTATAAACACAAAATGAAAATGATAGATCACCCCACTGCAGCTGTGGTGAAATGGGACGTTGATTCATATCCTACTTGAGTAGCCTATAAACCACGCAAATATTAATAACTTGTATAAAAGTCTTCCAATAGGTCTTAATTGTATCATTTTTCGGAAAATATTAAACTTTTTCATGTACTATATCAACAATTATAAATTGTAAACTACTAACCAAGATTTATTTAAGCAGTTCTGCGAAATATAAATTTGTAAAGCATTTATAGAAAAAAAAAATGGAAATAAAAAAAAATTATAATAGACAGAAAGAAATAATACAAAAAAAGGGAAAAAATTAATAACGATTTAAAAAATAATAAATGAAAATGCTAAATTATACTAATATGCAGTAAGTGAACCCATTTATTATTTGTTGAGTAGTAATGATTTCTTCTTCCGTTTATGTCTGATAGCTATGCTAGATATAAGATGGCGCTGCATGTCGACTTAGTAGTAATACCGGAAAAGCAGGTACAGTGTAGTATGACGAATGAAGTTGTTAAGTTGTTCTCTAACAAAGTACATATTTTGTTACATGTTATCTTTCTTTTATACAGAAATAAAGTAATTTACATACAAAGAAGCACTCTTATTGCAATACACAATACAACAGGTTATGGGCCCAGCAATACTCAAGAAGAGAGTAAAAAGTAAAAACAAAGGCAGTGAAGTGTGCCGTTTGTTATAGAAGAAAATGGCGGCTGAAAAGAAAAACAGTTTTAACCTTAGACAAGGAAAGAGAGAGGACGCGTAACCCGAGTCGTGAAACTGTTACCACTTGCCACATAGTCGATGTGGTCAGTGGCGTAACATAATGTTTACAATACATTTTTCCCACATAATAGGTAATAATTGTATGTTTCTTAGATACAAATAATAGGTTGGTATCAAAGGAAGGAAGTGAATAAAATTTACTAGTAATTATAAAAAATCTTTATTTGTTATGAAAATATTAACATAATTAATCTATAACTACCTAAATATTAAATAAATACTTAAATTAAAACTGTTTATTTGCTGATATTAATAGTGATTAGTGATGTTTGACTATAGAACATTTTTGTTCACCATTTAAACCATTAGACAAAAAATATCCAAGTGGAAGCTTCCATGTGTCATTAATTGCAACTATCATTAAAACAACAGCTTCTTTGGCTAATTCATTTGAATCATCATCCAAATCAACCCCAAAATTGACTAACCGTAGAAACTTTTACCATTCCATACCAAGTGCTGCCGAATTGACATCTCATCAATGATAAGAGAACAAAGTAATGGTTTATTTGAATTTTCTATAAGTTTACTCAGAGTATTGAATTATTCAATTGTGAAAAGTGGGTATTTTTTATTTTTAGACATTGCATTTTTTGTAACAATTGCTTATTTACACTACTCACATTTTCTAATAAAATGGCTTTTTCATTATCAATCTAGTTCTTATTTTTCAAACTGGTTATTAATTGTTTAAGGAAAACAACTTTTCTTTTTAGCCTGTTTATAGATTGTTTCAATACCCTAATTTTTCTAGTCTTCTCTTAACTTCTAATAGTTTCTAGAAGTAACTTCCATTTCAGTATTTTTAACCAGGACAGTCAGCTGTTGGGTTTAATGACTGTGTTGAGGAAGTAGAAGGACCAGGTTCTGTACCTACTCTGTATATATTTGAATGGTGCTCTCTATTTGGCCTAGAAAAAACAATATTTTTATATAAATATTTCCAATTCACAAAAAAATTAAATTATGTTTTACTTAGAACTGCCAAAGTGTTTTATTGTTATTAGTTAATTATGTAGGTACATACCTTCCTGGGTTGCAGTTATGTGGGCAACTGATGAAAAATTATTGGAACAGCTTCATGAAGCAAATGTACTCTTGAATTTACATCAGTTTTATATAACCAACATTCCTCAAAGTGTTTTGACCAAAGTCTATCATTTTTAGTTGGTTCCCAAATCCTTAATTTTGGTGTTACATATCCATAATTTGTGTTTTTCTACATCTGTAGGAAGGCTGTAACAAAAAATAAAAAGTTCATAAAATACCTACATGTTTTTCTAGTGAAAATTCTCCTATTTTACAGTGAATAATTCTTTTGTCGTTTTGAGTTAGTCCTTTTTGCATTAATCTCCTATTGAAATGAATAGCTAGATTTATTTGGAGAAACTTAAAAATTGCTTACTACGCCATTGGTAAAATGGCTGTTTTAAAGCAAGAAAATATATTATTTATGCAGATTTAGAATGAATATTATTAAACCGCGTTATCCAAACACTATAATTAGATGAATTAAAGACTGAATAATTACATACTTAAATATAATTGCTCAAAGATAACTCTTTTATCTTTTAAAATAGAAAAATCTACAAAGGTCATTGTATATACAATCGTTTGTTTACCTGTAAAATGAAATTCCTATCTCCTTTTCTCGCTGCGACTTCGGCATCCGTAAGCACAACAATTCACCATTATTCAGTTCAAAAATAATTCACAATCTCAATAATTTTCACTTAACAATTCACAAATAAAGCACACGCTGTATTCGCTTTGTTTGCCACAGAAATAATGGCGGCTGCTAAAAATGTGTCACAGAACGCAAGCTCAAAATAAAGCGAAGTGCGGTATCCATATGCTTTCCTAATCTAAGGTTTTAACATTGAATTATTGAATTTAAACAATTACCATACATGGAAATTTCGAATGAACATTCTATTTCAAGAAAAAGATGTTACTGATTGTATAAAAGTTGAATTTAGAGAAGAAAATTTTGATACAGAGGCTAAGAAGAAAGAAGCGAGAATCAGAAACAATAAATGTATGTCGTATATAGTACAATGTTTAGAAGATGATCAAATTGATATAGTAAGAGATAAAAATAGTGCTTACAGTATGTGGAAAAGTTTGGAAGAAAGATACGAAAAAAGAGGTATTCCTGGGCAGATGATATTAAGAAAGAAATTAATAAATATGAAATTGGAAAAACCAGATGATTTAGAAAAATATTTGTCAGAATTTGAAGAAATAATTCGTCAACTAAAGGCAACAGGAACAGAAATAAAGGAAGAAGATCTAATATGTACATTATTATTAGCGATGCCACCAATGTTTGACACAATCATAACTGTACTAGAAAATATGAAACCAGAAGAATTAACTTTAGAAGTGGCTAAAAATAAATTAAGAAGTGAAATAGAAAAGAGAAAAGCAACTGACAATAACAACAGCAACAAGAGGGTAGAAAACACAAAATCAGCTGCATTTGAAGCAGTCAAAGAAAGAACCAGAGAGGGAAATTGCTACAATTGTGGTAAGAAAGGGCATTTTCAAAGAAACTGTAGAAATAGAGGAAGAGGAGCACCATCTAACAGAAGTTTCCGAGGCCAAAATTTTAGAGGATTCCATTCGAGTTACAGAGGGAGATTCAATCATAGAGGAAATGGTGCCAGTACAAGTAGAAATGAAAATGAACAAGGACAAAGTTATATGGTAGAAAACAATGAGACAGGTATCTGTTTTATGTCTGATATGAATGGTGACAATGTAGAAAACAATGTAAGTAGTATTTTATTTTGTATAGATTCAGGATGTACGGACCATCTTGTAAATAATAAAGAATATTTCACTGATTTTATGTATTTAAATAAAACTATAAAAATTTATATTGCCAAAAATGATAATTTTATGGAAGCTATAGGTATAGGAAATATAAAAGTTAATAGTATTGTAGCAGGTAAATCAAAAGAAATTTTAATTAAAAATGTGTTATATTTTCCTAAGTTAAGAAAAAATCTGTTATCTATAAAACGATTAGAAATGGCTGATATAAAAGTAGTTTTCAATAATGGTAAAGTTTATTTTTATAAAAATGATGATTTAATAGGACTAGGGACAAGAAGTAGGTTATATGAAATAAGTTTTGATTTGATAAAGAGTGAATGCTTAAATATAGAGGTTGAAAATGAAAACATTAAATTATGGCATAAGAGGTTAGGACATATTTGCGGTACAAACTTAAATAAATTAATTAATAAAGATATGGTAAATGGTCTAGAAAATTGTAAAATGAGTAAAATTGATTTCTGTGAGTCATGTATACAGGGTAAAATGAGTAAATTAAATTTTGGAACAAGAACTAAAGCAAAAAGAATTTTGGGTATAGTACATACAGATATTGTAGGTCCAATTAATCCATTAAGTCATAATGATGAAAAATATTTTATAACATTCATTGACGATTTTTCAAGTTTTGTATATGTTTTTATTATTAAAAATAAAAGTGAGGCTTTTGAGTGTTTTAAGGAATATGTGAATATTGTTCAAACAAAATTTAATTCAAGAATAGAAATTTTAAGATGCGACAATGGAAGAGAATATATATCCAAGGAACTAGAGGAATTTTGCAAGAATAATGGTACTATAATAGATTTTACTACTCCGTACACACCACAACAGAATGGAAAGGCTGAGAGATATAACCGAACGTTAATAGAAAAGGCTAGGACGATGATACAAGAAGGAAAGGTACCAAAAGAATTCTGGAATGAAGCCATACGAGTAGCTGCATACACCATCAATAGAAGTCCACATAATAATTTAGAAAACAGAACCCCAGCAGAGTTATGGTATGGTGAAAAACCTAATGTTAAAAACTTGAGGATATTTGGATGTATAGGTTACGTTCATGTACCACATCAATTCAGAGAAAAATTTGAGAACAAAACCAAGAAATGTGTAATGATGGGATATACAAATACTGGATACAGATTATGGGATGAAGAAAATCAAAAGATTATAAATGCTAGGGATGTAATTTTTGATGAAAGTAAGTATTATTTTAATGACAATAAAATTGATTTAAGAATATCTGATAGTGAAGTAGAAGATGAAGAAATAGAAAATGCAGAACAAAGAGTTGATGGAAATACTAGAGAACAAATACCAGAAGGAACAGAAAATATTAGAAGAGAGAAACGTAAAAGTAAGATTCCAGAAAAATATTCAGATTATGAATTATACATGGCATTTGATGCTGTTTCGTATATAGAAAATGCACCAGAGTGTGTAGAAGAATTAAACAATAGAAATGATAAAGAAATGTGGCTGAAGGCAATGGAAAATGAAATTAAATCTATAGAAGAAAATGAGACATGGCAGGCCTGAAAATGCAGAAATATTAAGTACAAAGTGGGTATTTGCAGTAAAACCATATGAAACTATTTTAGAAAATAAATATAAAGCCCGGATTGTGGTAAGAGGTTTTGCCCAAAAGGAATCTTTTGTTTATGATGAAATTTATTCACCGGTAGCAAGGATGTCTACAATAAGAACATTATTGTCCATAGGTAATTTAAACAAACATCATTTTATACAGTTAGATGTAAAAACAGCATTTTTGAATGGTGATCTGAAAGAGGACATATATGTGCACCCACCAGAAAATGTGAAATGTAAAAATGGATATGTCTTTAAGTTAAAAAAATCATTGTATGGGCTAAAGCAAGCCAGTAAATGTTGGAATCAAAAGATAAATGAGTTCTTAATCAATATAAAATTCAAGAGGTCTGAAACAGATTATTGTCTTTATACATGTGAAAGTAGCAAAGAGATTATTTATTTATTAATATATGTAGACGACATAATTTTATCAGGACCGAATTTAGCATCATTGGATTACTATAAGAACCAGTTAATAAAAGGCTTTAAAATTAAAGATAAAGGAAATTTAAGAAACTTTTTGGGATTGGAAATAAATTATGAGAGGGAAAAGGGAATACTACAAATAAAACAAGAAAAGTATATAGAAGGAATATTAAGAAGATTTAACTTTGAAAATTGTAAGACATGTAATACACCTATTGCAGATACCAAACTGAAAATTGAAATTAAGGAAAATAATAATGTTGAGAATAGACCTATAAAACAATTAATTGGATGTTTGATGTACTTAATGTTGGGGACTCGACCCGATATAAGTTTCGCAATTAATTATTATAGCAGATTTCAGGATAAAAATTCAGAAGATGTTTGGAAAGGGTTAAAAAGACTATTAAGGTACATAAAAGGAACGAAAGAATTAAATTTAACATATAAAAGAAATACACATGAAGTTGGAATAAAATGTTATGTTGATTCAGACTGGGCTGGCGATGTCAGTGACAGAAAATCGGTTACAGGGTTTATAATTAAGGTACTTGGAAATACTGTAATTTGGGTGACTAGAAAACAACATTGCATTGCACTCTCAAGTTCTGAAGCTGAACTGATTGCGTTATGCGCAGCAGTTAGTGAGTGTTTGTTCATAAAAAATTATTAGGAGACATGGGTATATCAGTAGAAAAGTCAATAGTATATGAGGACAATCAGGGATGTATAGCTTTGATAAAACAACCCGAAAATAATAAAAGAATTAAACATATAGACATTAAATATAAATTTGTATGTGATCATTATAATAATGGGAATATATCTTTAGAGTATTTAGAAAGTGGGAAACAATTGGCGGATATTTTGACAAAGGGGCAAAACAGAGATCGGTTTTACTCAAATAGGCTTGAAATAGATTTGAAATAGGTGAAACTACAATTGTTAAACATATTTAAGTTTTTTTTATTCCATTGTATTTTTTTTATGTTCAAATTTTATTCTATTTGTATAATGAGAAGAAGCAATCATTAAGAGAGGGTGTTGAGTAGTAATGATTTCTTCTTCCGTTTATGTCTGATAGCTATGCTAGATATAAGATGGCGCTGCATGTCGACTTAGTAGTAATACCGGAAAAGCAGGTACAGTGTAGTATGACGAATGAAGTTGTTAAGTTGTTCTCTAACAAAGTACATATTTTGTTACATGTTATCTTTCTTTTATACAGAAATAAAGTAATTTACATACAAAGAAGCACTCTTATTGCAATACACAATACAACATTATTATACAAAGCCTGGCTAATTGGTTCTAACCAAAGCCATAAATTCCATTAAAAAAAATGTTACATTTTTCAAAAAGGGAAGTCGAGGTAGAGTAGACCAATGCAGCAAAAGGAAATCAATAGCAAACAATAGATACTTGGAAACCTTTCATGTGAACAAGCCAGAAAGCTACATAATGTACTTAGATGCCACAAACCTCTATGGGGCTGCAATGAAAGAATATCTGTCCTATGGTAACTTTAGATGGCTTACTGAATTTGAAATTGAATTATTTGACTTTGATATTACTGAAGATGATTCACCTAAAGGTTATATTCTTAAAGTGGACTTGGAGTATCCTAGCAATCTGCATCATGCTTCCTTTCTGCCTGGAAAGTAATATCCCTCCAAAATCCAAATCCAAAATTTTTATTTCCAATATGCACACCATTCACACAATTAAAAAACAAAGTGGCTCTTTCATCAAATGATGATAAAAGGTATGTAATACCACATGATACAAATACTTTAGCATGGGGTCATTTTTTATTAAATCCAACTTCAGACACATTAGATGACCTTATCGACTGGGGTTATTTGACGGGTGGTATAGGTGGATATGAGGATAGCACAAATTTTTTTGTAAATTTAAATATTTATTATAAACTATTATTCAGAATCTGAATTAGGCACTAAAATATCTCCAAGTTGAGCTATCGAAAATGGTGGCTCAAAACAGCTTCCAAATACAAGTTTGATTTTTTTTCTTGAAGGTGATTCACATAATTCCTGAGGGTAAATATTTTCATTCAAATTTTTTTTCCGAGAAATACTTGTATTGTCATCATTACTATTTGATTTGGTTACATTTAAAGAATCCGATATTTGTTGTGATCGGGAAGTTTTACTGGAATTTTTCGTTACAATATTTTTATTATCCACTCTTTCCAAACTGACCTCGTTCCAACTTCCACTTAAATGCGCTTTTTTATTACCTCCATCCTCTCCAACTTCCTTATTTTTTTCGCTTATTTTAGCTGGGATAGTAGATGTTACGGTTTGACTATCATATGGATTTATTGTAGCTATTATAAAATGCATTGCAAATGTTGGATTCTTCATTACAATATTAAGAGGTCTAAAACAAATAATAAATACAATTACAGTTTTAAATCAATTAAACACTGTTATAACATAGTGGTTAGCTAATCTTTATTATCTTGACCCAAAAAATATTAATATAATTCGGCATTGCCAGCTTAATTTTTTTAAAATTTCTTGCAAAATTGTAAAACTAAGAATATACAAAAAGAAATAAAATTTTTTTACATAATTTCATTTGAAAAATTGACTTTTTTAACCAATTAGTTATTAGGACCTAAAAACTCGGAAATTAGACGGTTTTTTTCACGAACAGCAAAATAAATGATAAAATAAAGGCATTGTATAAAGTGGGATCATAGAATAGAAAAAATAAGAATTATTTCTTTGTTACTTCATCTAATTTATCTGTATGTTGTGTAAATGATGATGTCCCTTTTTTCTCAGTAGTGTTTATATGAATATCCAGTTCAGTTCAGTTTCTATAGTTCGTAATTCTAAAAGAAAGATTGTTTTTGATTTAATAACCCGGTATGATAAAATCCCAAACCTTTATATGTTTCTCATTTTCAATTGCAGTGATTATAGGTTTGTTCCAACCAAGCAAAGAACCGTTCTAGAACGGTAATATTACCACTCACGAGACCAAATTAGTGCACTGCGCAACTCAGTACACTACTGCGCACAAAAATTACTATTTTAGAACGGTTCTTTGCTTGGTTGGAACAGACCTTATATCTTCCTAAGGTAGCACCACAAAACTTTACCTTTTTACATGTTTGCGGTTCTGCATTTATCTAATCCGAATCAGTGGAGAGCCTTTTATATAATTCATGTAAGGAAGATGAGAAACTGTGCAGTCGGAGAGTTGGATGAGGGAGGCTGGAAGTGATGCACCCACCCGACAGCACCTGAGAAAGCATTAAGGTAGATAAAGAGGATATGAAAATGAAGAAGGGGGTACAAAGCCAGTTTCGGGAAAGAATCCCGAAACTGGTGAAAAAAGGGAGAGGAAATTGAATGAATTAGTGAAATATGGACGACAGAAAGGAAATCGACAAAAAATAGAAGGGAAGCGCGAATCTATCCCATTCCTAGGCTAGCGAATAGCGTATGGCCAAAATAAATGAATTGATGCACTTGACAATCCACCAAATTTTCAGCAAGATCGAAATTATAGATTCTGGTGTAATAAAAAAATTGTATTATTAATTTCTAACTATAAAGCAACAAAACAAACAAAGAAGGTCCGGTCCGTAGAAAAAAAGTTAAATAAAGTACTGACGTTATTTTAACATCACCTACTCATTCCCAAGTTTTGACCTTTCATTACTGGGACACCTTGTTAAAAAGTAATATGTTCCTTTAGTTTGTTTAATGGGTTCAGATGTTAAACCGGATACCTTTAAGATAATAATAACGAAAATGAAAATCTAGACGGAACAAAAATAGAAAAAGTAAAAAAAAATTAAATACCTTGACGTATACATTGAACACACTGGGAGCCAGAAATAAATGAAAGAATAATTGCAGCTGTTAGGATATACTACGCATTGAACGGAAAAACCATTTTTGTCCAATGTTCTGAAAACTGGGCACTTACCAACGCAATAATGAGAAAACTGCAGGCAACCAAGATGAAGTATGAAGGCGTGTAAGGTATTACTAGAAGGGACAGAGTAAGAAATGAAACTGTCAGAGAAGAGCTTAAAGAAGAAAAGAATGAATAGAGAAGTACCAGTAAAAAAAGCATGGCAAGACAAAACATCCAAGAAAAATGTGGGATAATTCAATAATAGATATCTTAAAAGAAAGAAATACTTCATGGAATAATGCTTCTAAAATGGCCAAAAACAAACATGAATGGACAAGGTTAGTTTATGGATAAGAGCAGAGAACCCGACACCCAATGGGTACTAATATACTATTTTTAAAATAAATTATTGAAAATACTTACTTTCCTCCTTGATCAAAATAAAGGCTAATTTTTAAGTTAAAAATCTCAGCAAATTGTACTGCTGTTCGAAATGGTTTTAAAGTGAAGTTAACTGTGGTTTCTAAATTTATTTTATATATGCTAAATTCAGACCCATTTGGACTTATTTGGCTTCTTACGGATTTTGATTTTACGGGGGCATCTGAAAAATAACTAAATTATAAATTTATATTGTATATGTATGAAATATCAGGTTTTTCGGTTATGAATAAAACAAAACTATTTCCTACTCAACTTTTTCATATCAAGACGGGTGATAACTAATAGAGTAATAACCATTGAGTTATTTTATCTTTACTTATATATATATAAGGTATGTTTTAGGGTGAAATCAAAATTTATTTTAGTTTAATTATTTTCGGAGATATGTCAAAATTTGAAGTTTATGTCATTTAAATTATTAGGTAAAATAAAATAAAAAAAAATTCTGTAGTGTAAACAAATATTGTATTAATTTTAAGAGGGGCGTCAAAAATGTGACAGCTGAAAACGGGTGGCAAGCCTGAATTGTACCCAAAATTTCAATCATTTTGTAAACAACAAATCTAAAGAACGCCTTTAAATTACGTATTCAAATTTTAACAGGATATAGCTTAGACCTTTCTCTAGGAGATAAGGTTTTTTAGTTAAGCTTTATATTGTAATAAAAGAGATATTGGTGTTTAAGTGATGGTATGTTTTAAAAAAGTTTGACAATTTGTGATCACGAATTTTAACGCCAGAAGCTTAACTCCTAAAGAAAGCATAGAGAATGCGACTAGCAAAATATGAAGTTAAAGAAAGGTATATTTTTTGAGATTTGTTGCACGCAAAATTTGAACATTGCACTAATCTGTCAATTTAGTTCAACAGTTTTGGTGGCGCTTTTTTCAAAGACGTATGTCGATTCTAATTCTCCAAATCCAAACTTCACTTAACATAACCAACCTAACCTTATTTCTCGTTTATAACGTTAAAATATAATTTTAGTGTTTTGCTTTTAAATATATAATTGTCTATATTAATATTCGTTTATAATTTACCAAAAGTTAAAAAAAATAAATTTAAAGTATATTTTCACAATTTGCGTTGGTTTTTACATAGTTTATAGCATTATCCAACTGTGATATGTGCAAGGAGTTTAGTGTTGTGAACCGTTGTTATTTCCTAAATTACTTTTTACTTAAACACAGTTGTCTTATTTTAGTCGAATTGATAAAAATGTGAGTTTTGAAAGACCTGATTTTTGTTTATACTTTTTTAATCTTTAAGTTACCTTATATCTTTATTTGTTAAATAACATAAACCCAACCTAAGGGATTTACATTTATAAATTAAAACTACATATGTAAATATTAACAGCTAAGTGTTAAACTATTTTTCTAAATAGGCAGGATAATGTCCACAAAGTAAGGGTTTCTACAATATTTATTTACATGTTCAATATGCATAAATATAATGGCTTTCTCTTTAGATAATGTGAAGAATGAAAATTTACAGTCAAATATGTAATATTTTTATTAAAACAGTTTTACAAATTTGGGTTGGATACTGAATACATCTGTTATCTTTATATATCTCCCCCTCACCATTAAAAGTTTGTTGGTAAATGATAAAAAAGACCAAAGGGTTCCATATTCATGTCAGAATGAACTGGGTACATATAATTGAGAAAATGAGTCCTAAAAAAGAAAAACATAAAACATTTACTTGTTATTTACTATTAATATGCAGATGTTATTTGCTAATGTTTAAAATGTAATTGAACCCTAAAATAAACATTTGTATTTTAAAACACATAGTAGCCCACAATAGGTTTCATATTGATGTAGCCATGGGTTCTATAAGGGTCCAGATTCAATGTTTTTGAAGAAAGAGTTCTAAAATATAAAAGATTAGAATTAACAGTAAAAATTATTAATTATTTACTATAAATAGAATAAACCCTGTGTAGGCAGTTACTTGAGGTCCAAAGATTTTGAGGAAACAGTAGCATATATTTTGAAAACCATTGATTTATACAATTTAATTATCTAAACATAGATGAAATAGAAGTATATTGCTAAAAATAGTATTTTCAGGACATTTTTGAAATACTTTAGAAAAGTAGTAACCTATTGTAGAAATATTTTGTTTTCCATATTCCACCTAATAAAATCAAAAATTAATCAAATAGTTTTGACTTAGAAAATGATACTAATATTCTTCCTGGTCTATCCTAGTATTTAAAGTACACAAAGGATGGCTTAAAGGACGAGTAGCATTAACACTTCTCTGAGATGCCCTAGTAAAGACTCTTACATGAAACCAAAGAAATATGCCATCCAGATAATGCTAATTATTTAGTATCAAGAGGCAAATTCACAGGGGAAAAAGCACACAGCAGTAGTACACAAAATACCACTGATTTCAATTTTCCAAAGAAAATACTTCAACATGGGCAAATACTATTGGTAGGTACTCAAAAAGAAGAAAATTCATGTATCTAATATGCAAAATACCTATAGCAATACATCTTTTAAAACTAAATTTGATATTTAGATCTGAATCATAGATAATAAAATAAATATAATACACCTACCTATTAATTGTAAAAAATTTAAACCAGTAAATAAACAAATTAAAACTTACCTCTTATCACTTCTGATTACTAGATGGAGAGTGCTTTCAAATGTAAATAAAATATGGATCTTTATAAAATAAATAAAATTTTTTCATTTTTGTGAAAGATACCAGTTAAAAAATTCAGTTACAATCCTATTGGATACATTTTAATTTCAATTGATTCCACAAAGTATAGGGTTGACATTTTCGGAATATAATTAATAGCCATAATTTAATGATACAATTAGTTTTATTAAGATATACCCATATTAACAATTATGTTTAGTACTTGCAAGAGTATTGTTGGCCAATCACTGATAGTCAGCTTATCCCACTTCTTTAGGTATCCTGAAAACAGGTGCACAAAGTGTATTTCTATAGATACTAGATTGGTTAGTAATTATCGTAGGTTATTGAAAATATTATTTTTTTCTTGTGCCACATTCTCAAAATAAAAATAAACTATAGGTAAGCTTTATTGTAGTGTGTGCTTTACTTTGTACTCCATTTTTCATTAAATCATGGATCTGGGTGGTAATTTAGGAATGTCCAATACTCTCTAAAAAATAAGTGATATTTATTTATTTAGGCAGTAAATAATTAGCAAGGTACCTACTTACTTGAAGTCATATTGAAGACAGACTAACCTGTTAATGTTTACAAACATTATAGTAACACTTTTGCAATAATCATCAAACGTTTTGGAAAAGTATTTAAATTTTTCCCCACAAAATATATTCTAAAAATTTACATCTACTTCAACACCTTCAAATAATACATCCATCAGAAAGTAAATAAATTAATCTCTGATCAAACCTTAGAAAAGGAAAGAGAGAGGACTGCGCATTGGAATCAATTTATGTAACCCATTTACCAAACTAATGGCGGACAATATTGACATAGGCGTATCATAATATTTTTCTTATACGATTATTAAATAATCATTTTCATTATTTCGTATTACAAATCTAATTTAAAAAAGTCTTTAAATATGTACGGCTCCAAAAAAAAACAACAATCATTTTAAAACATATTTATTTAATAAATATTACAATTTTAATCTATTTTAAATATATGTTTTTGTTTCACGCCACTGCAAAACTATTACATCTATAAGAAAATAATAACAATTAATTGAAAAATAATATTTTAAACTGAATGAAAACAATTTTCAAAAAGTATGTACTATTAATTTAAGTTATCATACATAACATATGTGATTTAGTTAAAGATCTATTACCTGAAAGCTGTAATATTAATAAAAATAAATTTCAAGGAAAAGGTTTTAAAATACTTTTTACCTATGAAATGAAATTCCTTCCTCTTTTTTAGCACTCTGACTGTTGCACTTATAAACTGCACAATTAACCATTTTAAAATGTCTATTCAGGTAATTAAAAAAGGTGAAAATTAATAAAAAAACTAAAAAAATACAATTCGATGTTCAAAATTTGTTTTTATATTTTGCACTTATAAAAATCTTCATTATAAAACGCATTTGCGTATCGTAATGTAACTTTTGCGCACGCAAATTTTTGTTTTAAATGGTTGGCGACATGAGTGAAGTATCTAAAGGCAAGACTATTGACAATGACATTTTTTGTGGCTAATAGCAATTTATTAATTTTATATTGTTCTTTAAGGAAGTATCTGTGAATATGAATATAATATTTTACTTATATAATATATTATTATTGGTATATTATTCATTTTAAAATATTTTAAAACATTAACATTTGATAATTTAAATGTCACAACTGTCAAATTTTATAAATTACACAGTGCTGCCGACATACTTCTTAAAACAAAAATTTTCGTAATTACATAAAAATAAAAAATTAATTTAAAAAATGGTAAAAAGGGCAAAATATAAAAAATATTATAAACAACTTATTTCATATGGCTGTTGTGACACTCGTTCTTTAAAAAACTCATCGCTTCGCGATTCGTTTTTTAAACTTGAACTCGTGTCATAACAGAATTCCATATGAAATGCGTTGTTTAATATACTATTAACACCAAACATATGTCAAACGTTTGAAACTTGGCTTCTCACACACGAATAAGGTTTTCATTGCCATGCGCTGTCCTCTCTCTTTCCTAGTCTAAGGATCAAACTAACAACTAACCTCGTTTAATTTTGCATTGTTGCCAATACATTTCAATTTCAATTTTAAAAAAGGTATAATTACATATTTTCCACTTTATTTCAATTTTTCTTTAGACCATGTTGATGTGTGTATATTCAGAAACCGTAATATGTTTTTATTATAATTAACATATTTATTCTAATAAATACCTTAATTAGTAAGGGTTAGTACCAGAGCTGGGTAGTATCCGGATACTTCTGTATACGGATACAATATCTGGATACTTTTTATGTATCCGAAAGCTCTTTTAAATTTTGTACCCGGTATCCCTATCCGTTACCAAATTTTAAAGTATCCGATATCCGGATACTGTTTTTAATATTGAGATACTTTTAAACATTATTTATCGCCCTCCGATAATGCACCTAACGTAGGCACAACACTGCCCTTATTCCTTTAATTCAGATGTGTCTAACATGTTAAATCCCATTTTTCGTACTGGTCACCGTTATAATATATTATTATATTCTAATGGAGCTTTGTTTTTACCTATAAATCAGTTTCATAAGTACCTACGTTATTTATCTTTTATATTTTCTATATCTCTCTTTTCAAGAACCCCTTTGTACCCTGTATTTATAATTATTAGAAGAAATTATTTTTCGGATATTATAATAAAGGACATCCTAATATTTATATTTTTATTTTAGTTTACCTACAAGTACAAATAAGTACACCCCCTAAAAAGTTTGGAAACTCGGCTGGTCCGACGCTGGCCAAATTCAATATCAAAAATTCAGGCAGTGACACGAAAAATTTTTCGTTAGTTAAATGTATTTTTATTATTATATATTACATTAAAAATACCTGCACATCACATAGTTTTAATACTAATAATTTGTCCTTTTTAAAAAAAGTATCCTTCAAAGTATCCTAGGAAGTATCCGGATAGGTACTTGTATCCGAATACATTTTTAAATGAAAGTATTCGAACTTTTTAAAAAAGTATCCGGATACATTTTGAGTATCCGTATCCGGTATCCGGATACTTTTTTTCAATATCCGACCCAACTCTGGTTAGTACAATAAATTTCATTAATTAATTATTTGTTAGGAATGCCGAAATTTTATTTTATTTTTTTTATATAACCATATTTTAAATCCTAAAAACAATTAATTTGTTACGCCTATGACACAACAATATCACAACAAAACTTCGAAAACATATTCAAATAGAATATTTAATAAAAAATATATATATACAGGTATTTTTCATCTGTTTATGGTCTCAAGGTCAAATGTATGTATGTGTCGTGGAAACATTCAAAGATTTACGAAGCAAAATTCATATTTTCATCTCTGTCTTAGACAAAGAAAGTCAACAAGCTCTAAAAATATTCAAATTTATAACAAAAATACTAATTTGAAACCACTATCGCCATCTACTGTTCATTCTTGTAATTTAAAAATAACCAGATTTTTCACTAAATTCAGGCAGGCTTACCAAATTAGAAACGCCCCTCTTAAGTATAGATAAGAAGTGTAAGTTATAGTGATGAAGAAGTTTGGTTGCTAGGAAAAAAGAAAAGTTTGACAGTTGGTCGAAAAGAATTGAAAAGTCAAGAAGAGCATAAATTAACATTTTTAAAAGAAGTCATAAATATTGAGAAGAATATAATTTAAATAAGTAATAGTTGAAAGTAAAAGTAAAAGGAGGAGAAAAGCTTCCATCAATTTGATAGTTTAGTGGATAAAATAAAGTTCAACAGTGTGTGAGTACCTGTATAAAAAGTGAAGGAGATTTACAGAATTTTTAAAGAAGAAACGAATTAAAAAGGATAATAAAATAATGAAAATAAACAAAAATAAAAGCATAGTCGTTGTACCTACAGACAAGTTTAGACAAGAGATTTGGTTCTATAGAAGTGAAGAAATATAAGGTGAAACAAGGAGATAAAGACAATAAAAAGGACACTGCGGTAGATAAGGTTAGTTTAGGTAGTTAAGATTAGATAAGTTTGTTAGGGCAATAGATAAGTTAGATAGGTTAGATAGGAATTAGTTAGGGAGAATAAATTTTATTTGGCTGTTTATTAAAAATTTATATATTCAAAAAAAAAATTATTTAAAAATAAATTTTGATAGAACCCTACCTTAATTTGAAAAATTATAAAATTAAAACTTAATTTTCATAAATTAAATTAAGTTGGTGAGTATAATCATCTCAATTGGCGCCCGAGTAGGGACCTCACAATAATTCAACGTGGGGCTTAAAAAAAAGGTTTAAAAAAAAATTTACTATAAAAAAAATAGAAATATTAATAATGGAATCTAGATACAAGAAAACTACCCGGAAAAATCCACAAGAAAATACTGCCGAAGAACAAGAGGAAAGCAGCAGACAACAAGAATCTGGACAAACAAGTGGAGATATATTGGAAAATGTTCAGGAAAAAGGAGATGGACTAGAAAAACAAGAAAAGGCTGTGGAAATGCAAATGATATTAAATTATATGAAAGAAATAGAAAAGAAAAGACAAGAAGATATAAATGATATAAAAAAACTATTCCAGAAGATAGATGAGAAGACAGACACACTCTCAAATAAGATAAGGCAAGAAATAACAGAATTTAGAAACCAAATGGAGGACAAGATAGAAAATCTTTCTGTAGAAATTGCTACCAACAGAAGACAAATGGAAGAGCAAATGGATCAAGTCCAAAGAAGAGTAAATATAATCGAAGAAGGTATAGTACAGGATAGACAAGCTATAAAAAAAGAAAATGAAAAAATAGAAGAAAATACTTACAATATACAAAGTGAAACACATAAGATAGATGGAAATGTTGAAAGCCAAACAGCTAATAAACAAGAGGTAGAAATGGCAAAAGTCAATGGGGAAAGAAAAGAAGTTGAAAAAGATGACAATGCAGAAGTAACTAATAAAAATTCAAAATCAATAGACAAGAAAGGATATAAAGAAGCTGAAACAGAGGAAAATAAAACAATTAAAATAATTCAAATTGATATTGCATATGATAGAATAGTTTATGAAAATGTACCAGGAAATAAAGACAAAGAAAAAGTAAATCCTAACAAATATTATATTAATGAGAATAAGAAGAAGGAAATTTTAGTTATCACTATAGATGTGGAAGAAACAAGAATAGAAGAAGTAATAAAAGAAGCCAAAGACAAAGTTAATAAAATATTAATTATAATTCAAACAATAAAAACCATAAAAATTGTATTAGAGAAAAATTGGAAAAAGGTAAAAAAAAATTAGATTGATCAATGAGTAGGGGGAGGTAATAGTTCAAAAATGTAAATAGATCTAGATTAAGGGATTTTTGTACTAGCAGTTTAAATTAGATAATTGAATTTCCATAATCACATTTTGAAGAAGGTAGTAGAATTTGTTTGTTGTAAAAAAATTAAATCAACAGGAAAGGAAGAAAAAGCTGGTTCTATAAAAAAAAAATAAAATAAAAGTTGAATGTGTAAGAAATTTAAATTTTCATAAATTCAAATAAAATTTAAATTTATGTAAAATTTTAATTGGGGGGAATTGTGAAGGTATGTTTTAGGGTGAAATCAAAATTTATTTTAGTTTAATTATTTTCGGAGATATGTCAAAATTTGAAGTTTATGTCATTTAAATTATTAGGTAAAATAAAATAAAAAAAAATTCTGTAGTGTAAACAAATATTGTATTAATTTTAAGTATAGATAAGAAGTGTAAGTTATAGTGATGAAGAAGTTTGGTTGCTAGGAAAAAAGAAAAGTTTGACAGTTGGTCGAAAAGAATTGAAAAGTCAAGAAGAGCATAAATTAACATTTTTAAAAGAAGTCATAAATATTGAGAAGAATATAATTTAAATAAGTAATAGTTGAAAGTAAAAGTAAAAGGAGGAGAAAAGCTTCCATCAATTTGATAGTTTAGTGGATAAAATAAAGTTCAACAGTGTGTGAGTACCTGTATAAAAAGTGAAGGAGATTTACAGAATTTTTAAAGAAGAAACGAATTAAAAAGGATAATAAAATAATGAAAATAAACAAAAATAAAAGCATAGTCGTTGTACCTACAGACAAGTTTAGACAAGAGATTTGGTTCTATAGAAGTGAAGAAATATAAGGTGAAACAAGGAGATAAAGACAATAAAAAGGACACTGCGGTAGATAAGGTTAGTTTAGGTAGTTAAGATTAGATAAGTTTGTTAGGGCAATAGATAAGTTAGATAGGTTAGATAGGAATTAGTTAGGGAGAATAAATTTTATTTGGCCGTTTATTAAAAATTTATATATTCAAAAAAAATTATTTAAAAATAAATTTTGATAGAACCCTACCTTAATTTGAAAAATTATAAAATTAAAACTTAATTTTCATAAATTAAATTAAGTTGGTGAATACAATCATCTCAATATATATATATTTACACATATTTTACTGTAGCACCTCACAGATCTAGTGAGACTTTTATTTACACCTTATAGTTTATTTTAGCTACCTTTTCATTGTTAAAAGACACCAAAATTTTTTATCAAACTTCGTGTTTCTATGAAATGAACTATAGCATTCACTTCGATTGGGCTCAAGCTTGGGCCAGATGCTTACCACTAAAGTTTAGGTTTTATTAACTTCTCCTATATTTTCGTGTTTAGGGTAGACAGGGGGAATGGCGTTCACTGGGTAATGGCGCTCATCTCTGTATCTGTGTCAAAATAAAATCTAGCAACACGCCACGTCGCGTGAAGGGCGAGGGGAGGGGTCCTCTAACAGACAGCGATGCAAATAGCCAGTCAGTTCGCGTCATGTGACCGTGAAGTTCGTTTCTTCGTTTGTGGCCGCGCTGATGTAATTTTTCGTTAAGTGTGTTTTTCGGTAAGTTCAAAACTTTTATGCTTATATTTGATTATTAATTTATTATCTAATAGCAAAACTATTCTATTTTGTATTAATGCAATCGATTTTCAACAATTCCGTATGATTTCTTTTTAAGTTCACTTAAATTACAAAACGGTCGTTTGGGGTTATACCGCTCATCTGAGCGTCATTACCCCTAAGTGACTTATTTTTTGTTAATTTTTGCAGATATGCCAAGAAACCGTCAAAGAACCACCACGAAAGCTGCTTGGACCGAGGAAAGCCTTCAATCTGCTAAGGCCGCGATTGAAGGAGGTATGTCTAAAAGAACAGCCTCTAAACAATATAATATACCATTTACTACTTTGAGAGATCGACTAAAAAATGAAGACATGAGCAATCCAATACTAGGTCGCAAGCCTGTTTTGACCCAGCAGCAAGAAACTGAAATTGCTGAACAAGTTGTGATTGGGCTCGCTATACTATGGACTTAGTATCGAGACTTTGCGTAAACTCGTTTATAAATATGCTGAGCTCAACCATATCAAAAACAATTTTAATCAAAGTAGCCAAACAGCTGGATTGTATTGGATTGGGTACACGCATTTATGAGACGCAATCCTTCAGTTACTGTACGCAAAGCTGAAGCAACGAGCTTAAACAGAATTTCTGCATTCAACAAAGAAGAAATATCTCATTTCTATGATAAACTTGGCGACTTAATGGATAAACATAAGTTTATTCCCAACAACATTTACAATGCTGATGAAACTGGTATCACCACGGTGACAAACCCAGGAAAAGTGCTCGCCGAAAAAGGACAAAGAGTGGGATCTGTTACAAGCGGCGAACAAGGAAGCAACACAACAGTTATGAGTGCAGCCGGTAACTTCATACCACCCATGTTCATTTTGCCAGACAGAGAATGACACCTTTATTACAAAAAGATGGGCCAGCTGGTGCATTATACACCAACTCTAAAAATTGCTGGATAAACGAAGAATTATTTGTCACTTGGCTCAAACATTTCGCAGCTTTTGCTAAGCCTTCCCAAAACTCACCTGTATTGCTAATTCTTGACAATCATAGTAGTCACATTTCACTTGAAGCTTTCAATTTTTGCAAGGGTAACTACATCACAATGCTTTCCATTCCACCACACAGTTCTCACCGAACACAGCCGCTGGATGTCTCTTTTTAAGGACCGCTGAAAGCTGCTTATAGGCAAGAATGCAACAGACACATGAAGACACATTTGATGTCTAAAATAACTACATACGATGTAGCAGGTCTCTTCAATAAGGCATACGTACAAGTGACGAATATAAGTAAAGCAGAATCTGGATTTCAGGCCACAGGAATCTATCCCTTGAATCCAAATGTTTTCAATGATCAAGACTTTTTGGCAGCGTCGCTTATGTCACAAGAATCTGACCAAATTGTTGAAAACCAAGACCCAAATGTCCAGAACTTTGAAGATGCGGAGTCTGATGACAGGGCTATAGCTTCAGGACGTACAACTCCTTTGGCAGGTCAATCAAATAAGGACCAGCGCTCTGAATCTGTTCCGGCAGTTGTTGAGGAAAGATCTCCGGTATCTTTTGCTGCTATAGCGAATCAACTATTGTACCATCTTCTAAGCCACGTCAAAGAAAGCGAAAACAGCATGCTACTATATTAACTGCGACTCCTATGAAAACTTTTTTAGAGGATAAAGAAAAGAAAAAAATAGCGAAACTCAATAAGACTGGAAAAGATGATAACACGAGAACAACAAAAATTGTCAAAGAAAAGAAGAACAAACAGAAACAAAAATCTCACAAGCGGAAAATTTTACAAGAAAGTTCTTCAGAAAGTGAAGATGAAGCGCACCTTTGTGATGATGACAGTGACGACGACATGAATGTGGATAAACAAAATTATAACAAATGTATCATTTGTGAAGAATTTGGAAAAAACAACGAGTTGTGGTATAGCTGCACCATCTGCGGACTGTGGGCTCATGCTATATGTTCGGGATGGGATTCGCCAGATGGATAAAGCTGTGATTTATGTGTCCAAAAATTAAATTTAAAATTTGCAATTTGTCCTGATTCTAATAATAACAATAATTTTATAGTAGTATAGCAATTGAAGTTGATTTTGTCATAGAAGACTTTTTTTATATGTTGTTAAGTTTAAAAAAGCTAATCTTACGCATAAATTGTGATAATTAGTGCTAATTTGTGATTGTAGAATTTACTTTTAATGTATTAGGTTGATCTCATTAATATGTCTATAATTAAAATGTATCTCACTTGTTATATTCCAAACAACATATTTGTGCGTCATTACCCCGTAACCTGGGCGCCATTACCCAATGCTAGGGGCAATGCCGCTCAAATATGTTTTTTTTATAATGTTTTCCTATCACTAGCAGGCCAAAGATAGATGCTGCTGTTTTTTAATAGTTGATTACTCGATAGTTAAAGACTTTTTTATGATTTTTTATTTTGATTTAGAATAAATAATTTAAAAAATACACCATGTTTTTCTTAAGTGGCTCTTATTGAGACACCTGATAAACCTTAAATTATTATGCATATTTATCTACTTACCCACATCATAATTTCTAATTATTGCTTTGTCTTTGGCAATTTCAAATAATATCTCATCATCAGAAGTACTTAACATATTTAACAGTCTATTGTAGAATGTACTGGTTGTTACTATATTATTACAACCAGAGTCGAGAGAAACATCCATTGTGATTGTTTCTGGATCCATTAGGCGTAGGTGGTGTGTCAATATGATATTTAATTTGTATTTTATTTTAATTACAATAAAGTCACTGCTATTATCATATTCCAACTTCACATAATCCACCTAAAAAAATATACTATTTGTATATGAAGTTGTCAATGAAACATTTCTTAAAATAAAGTGTATTTTTCAATCACATCCTAATTATAAGAAAAAGATATTTTAACAAGGGAGCAGATAGAAAGTAGTTAAGTTATTGATTGAATAAAAATTTAAAGGAGCAGGAAAAGTTTAAAGGAAAAGTGCCAAAAGAAAAATGGCTAAGATTGAACTTTCAATGACAGGTTTTTATGATGAAGAATACATGTGGAAGTAAAACATGTGTATTTGAAGATGAAAATGTGTTATTACGTACTGGAATTGGATAGGACTGAAAACAATGGGCCAGCAGAATCAACGGCTTTATAAATAATTGTCTATATGAATAAACTTGAAAAATTAAGACTAAACGACAGTATATTACAGTATAGTTACATTGGAGATTTGCACCCGTATTCTCTTATCATTCTTACGAGAGAATCATTTCTCACTTCTACAAAACCATTTCTATTTATAAGATCTATGTCACGCACATGAAAACTTATGTATCCATCTCTTTATGTTCATAGGAGTGAGAAACGAGTATCTTGTAGGGATAGAGACATACGATGAGTACAGATTAAACGGCAGACTACATTAAGAATAAGGGTCAACTGAGCAAATTAAAAGAATAAAAAAAGGTTAAGAAAATCAGAGGCATTTGCGGCAGAAACGAGTAAACCAGGACCAGAGAGAAAATGTTATCAATGTGGCAAGGCAGGGCAATTTCAAAAGAATTGATAACAAAATAGTGGAAAAATAAGCAGGGGACTTGGAGGACGAAATTATGGATATTCACGGAAAGGGAATATCCAAATGATGTAAGATATTTCAATGCGTGTAAGAATTACCGAAAATAATCAAATAGTACAAAAATGAAATTTGATCAAAATTGTGTGAGAGCGATGTAATAAACGTGTTTTTGTTGATGATTTGCTAATTTGTGGAAATAACAGAAAGAAAATTAAGAAAATAAAGTTATTATTTAAAATGAAAGCTTTGGGAAAAGATTGTAGTATGTAGGTATCAAAATAAAATAAAAAATTGGTAAAAAACGAAATTGGGTCCAACGAAATATATTTGGACATTACGGTATAACTTGGGAAAAAGTAAATTGTATCGTATATCAATGGAGGTAAATCTAAAATTAGAAAAGTTTTGTGAACAATATATAATGTACAGAAATTTGATTCGTGCCTTCTGCAAGTAAACCAGACATTAGATCTTCTAACTCGATTTTAAAAATTCATCTCTATTATGTTTTGGGATTGTGCTTTTTAATATGGAATTAGTTTTATTTATCCCTACTAAAAATAATGGATTATCTATGTTTTGTGATTATACGAAAAATACTGAGGTAACTAATTCTAATGAAATCTATAAAAACTGCTTTGTTGACACTTCTCTATTTGGTTTGCCATATTGTTAATATATTGTTATGATTTTAAAACATAAAGAATTTTTATTATTAAAAAACAACGAAAAATGAAAGCAAATATACTCCCGCCAAAACTTATTAATATTTTTAACACAACCATAGGATGGCGCTGATCGTTGCGTCTACTCATTTTAATTGTTCTATTTTTCGGAAGAGGTCTCTCTACTAATACTACTAACGACAATACCTTTTAATTTAACAGATCTGTATCAATCTGTATTTGGTGAGAAACAGTTTTAAGAAAAGAGACAGTAGTTCTGAGAATCAGGAAAAGAGCAGGAGTTTTGTCTTCAGTTTTTTTAGTTTTGTTGGTACCTATATCATCTTTGGTTTTGTGCTTCCAAATAATTCTGTCCCTAAAATGGATTCAAACTATCAACCCCCCTTATCTAAAAGGAAATGTTGTGTACATACATGTACAAATCGTGTAGGCAAAATGCATCGTTTTCCAAAATATGAACCAAGTGTGTTTAGTGAGTGGATTTTAAAGATACAGTCTTTAAATTATAAAGACTTGTCAGTTGAAGACATTTATAAAAAATATGTATTTTGTGAGGAACATTTTTTTAGTAACTGTAAAGTTTTAGGTACCAAAGGAGGTCTTATAAGAACAGCAGTTCCAACTTTAAATTTACCTGGTAAGTGAATAAATCAAATTGTAATTTATAAAGAAAGAAAACCTGTACTAGCAGATCATGCAAACGTTTTTATGCTGAAAGGACTGTATAAACAGTGGAAGCAACCATTAGTGAAAGACCTTATAAATCCATGGCATTAAAAAATTTGCTGAAGGTTCTAATCTGCAAATGTCAAAGTATAGGTTTGAAGGTAGTATCGACAGTTGGTGACCAAAGTGAAAATAATGTCGGAGCTATTAGACTGCTAATGAGTGAAACGAAGGAGGAATATTTAAAAAGAAAAGAAGAGAATAGAAATTTTGGTTTTGTGATCAATGACCAAGAAATTATTCCCATATTTGATGTCCCTCATATTTTCAAGTGTTTGAGAAATAATCTTCTGAAACATGACTTGTATTTTAAGCAAAATAAATGATCATTTTTTGATTGTAAACTATTTTATCGCAGAGTACTTCTTATTGACAGATAGATGGCACTAGATATAAATTTAAGCAATCTGTATTATCGACAATACTTTTTAACACAACCGCTGCCACTCGATGTCGCATACGGATCTAGACAGTAACTAGGTTCTTGCCATTCTATTCGTAGTTCCGTATTCGGTGCGAGACATATTGGTTATAAACGACAGACAAAAGAGTAAGATACAAGCAACGGAGATGAAATATCTAAGACGAGTGAAAGGGATAACCAGGAAAGACCGTATAAGAAAGCAGACAGTAAGAGACGAATTGTCAAATTTTTAAATTCAAACTATGAAATGTCAAAATTTTAAGTTTACTGTCAAATTAAATTTGTTTTATATTTTATATAAGGTCGTAAAAATGTAACTATAAATATTTCTTACCGAGAAAAAGCTGATCTATTCGCAGAGTACCTAGCAACAGTGTTTACACCACAAAACAATGACCCGCTACTAGAAGTAGAAGAAACAGTGAATGCACCATTAGAAGAACAACCAGGATTAAGACCGTTCACACCAAAAGAAGTTAAAGATGTAATCAAAACTCTAAATGAAAAAAAGGCATAGCTCTTATAACAGCTAAGATGTTAAAAGAACTACCAAAAAAAGATCTAATAAAACTTCTATATATATACAATGCGGTCCTAAGAACTAACTACTGGCCGAAATCACTTAAAATAGGGCAAATCATAATGATTCCTAAGCCTGGGAAAAAACCAGATATCACATCGTATCGACCCATAAGCCTTCTACCAACAATAGCAAAAGTACTTGAAAGACTAGTACTTAACAAACTGAACAAAGACTTAGAACCAGAAAACTGGATCCCAATCATCAGTTTGAATTTAGAAAATCACACTCAACAACACAACAAAGCCACCGTATAATAAATATAAGTGAATCAATAGAAAACCAACAATACTGCACATCTGCTTTCTTGGACATAAGCCAAGCTTTCGATAAGGTGTGGCACGTAGGTCTACTTTACAAAATAAAAACAGTTCTCCCAAATAACTACTTTAACCTGCTGAAGTCATACCTACACGAACGCAAATTCGAAGTGAAAGTCAACGAAGAACACTCCAACCGTCTACCAATACTATCAGGTGTAACACAGGGAAGCATACTAGGACCATTTTTATACCTACTTTACACAAACGATCTACCTACCACAGCTGCAACAACTACGGGAACATTTGCTGACGATACTGCCATCTTTGCAATTAACAAAAATCCAGTAACAGCTTCTACAAACCTACATCACTTGAACCTACTAGATACTTGGGCTAGTAAGTGGAAGATCAAAGTAAATTAATCCAAATATACACACATAACTTTCACCTTACGAAAAGGAACCTGTCCACCAGTGAAAATGAAACAAAATAATATTCCCCAGAGCGATTGTGTTAAATACTTAGGACTCACATTTGACAGCAAATTAAATTGGAAGAAGCACATAAAAAAGAAAAGAACACAATTAGACATGAAAACCAAAGAACTAAATTGGCTTATTGGCAGAAAATCCTATCTATCCCTAGAAAACAAACTATTAATATACAAAGCAGTTTTAAAGCCGATTTGGACTTATGGAATTGAGTTATGGGGCTGCGCCAGCAAATCCAATACAGCTATCATACAGAGAGCACAGTCGAAAATTCTTCGAGCTATAACTGACGCACCTTGGTATATATCAAACTATACCTTGCACACTGACCTCAAAATCCCCTACATAAACGAAGTAATCCGAGAAAACGCTAACAAACACTACAACAAACTGGAGGACCATCCCAATCCACTCCTGCAGCCACTACTACAATCATTTGACAACAGAAGACTCAAAAGAAGTTGGCCAATAGACCTAAAAGAAAACTGAGGTAACATCATTGGATGTTAACCTCTCCAAGTCATTAAATGTACTATCGGCTTCAGAATAGCATATACATTTTCAAACTCAAATCGCTTACATTGAATAGACGGCCTATTTATTCTGTATAACCAATCACGGTTTACATAATAATAAATTTGAAATCAGTTAAACAGTTGTCCACGCCCACATCTTCACTTAGTTTGGAACCCTCGATAATAAATGTTTGTTTGGGATTAAAATCCCTTTTTTTTATTATATCAGTGCAAAAATGCGAAAAAAACCTATTTATTCGGGACATGACCGACCCTTGTAAATAAACAAACCATTTAATGTAGGCGTTTTAAAAATTGCCATTCCTTTGTTGTCTAAGAAGGGCGTTTTTATAACTTCTGTAGGTAAACGAAATTCACATTTAACATGTATATGCTATTCTAAAGCCGACTGTACATACTATTTTCCGTTGCTATGTACAAGTCATCATATTGGCTCATAGATTGTATTATATTTATTCTGATTGCCAATAAAGAAAAAAAAAAGTCTTAAAGGTTCTTGTTAATAAAACCACGTTCTTTGCGGAGATGAAATCTTTATTTTTCCATTAAAATATTTGACAACACTAAAACTAAAAGTTGACAACTGTCACTAAAGTTAAGCCGCTTTCCTTCGTGCTAAACTTTTTTAAACATATTACGTTGGGATGTTCTTTCCTTAGAACAAAAAGAAACAGGAAGGAGTCTGTCATATATTAACTTTAAGGAAAATTTGCGACGGAAGTCGGCCATCTTGAAACTCCTAGTATGACTCATTGTTTATGTTTACAGTATACTGTCAAAGCAATATTTGCATATAAATGTCAAAAATGAGCGCATAGGCGTATCATTCGGTTCTTATAAATACTAAATTTTTTAGAACATTAATTGTATTCACACACTTGATTGGTTGAAATTTATTAAAAATAAAAACCTTGATTTTTTTTCGGTACGTCAATGGAAACGGAAATTAAAATTGACAATTGACCGCCATATGCAAGCTCCTTTCTGGACTCAAGGTCATTTTGCATATACTCCTTCCTGTATCTTTTTGTTCTAAGGTTCTTTCGTGCTGTTTACACTTTTGCTGTCACAAAATTTCTTGAACATGTTTAGTAATCCCCTTGCTCCTGACAAACATGATGTTTGTGTTTATCGGTTCAAAATATTAGTGTTCTATGAGTTCACAGTTCTATGTGTACAGCGTGGGCCACAGAAAACAGTCCACCTCGATATTTGGCAGTATTTATTAGATTTTAAGAAAATGAGAAAACAGGTCGATTTTTGTTCCAAGGGGGACACATTTTTACGATACACACATCTGTCATTTGTCAACCCCCTCCCTTCCACCACCCCAACCCCTTATTTTTAAATAGGGAATGTACCATGTGCGGCATATCATTAGAATGGTATTTAGATGGAGTATTCAGACATAACGATCTTTTAAGAGTTTTTTTTTTGATATTCGCACCGATTTGCAAAAAAGTCTTAATTCATTTAAAATACAACACCTTTTAATAATGTAACGCCTATGGTTTGTAGTTTTTTCTGTAATATCGGAAGTAAATAAAAACAAACAAATATTGCAAAAGCAATAAATTAATTGTAATGTAAGAAAATTAAATAAAAAAGAAGTTACAATACATTAAACAATTTACTTAAATTAATATTAAATTATTTAATTAGATGTTCAAAATGGTGTCCATCGACTTCCATACAATTGTAGAGCCGCTGCTCGAAATTACGTCGAACGTCGAAGCATTTGAGGGGTTATTTACAATGAAGAATGTAGGTAACAAAGAAATTTATAAAACTAGACTAAACATAATTCAAAATGCAATTTAAAAAAATAAAAGGTACAGAAAGGTATAATTGAAGTTAAGTATATAAATACAAAATGCCAGATAGCTGATTTAAGTACTAAGCACCTCAATTTTATGTTGTTTGTTTTCACATTGAGATACTTCTTCTTTGCCTTCCCACATAAATCATGTATCTTCTGATTTCCAACTGCAAATGATTGACTTCCTCTATCTTTTTCTTGATCTCTTCTTAGACCTTGACTTCTTCCTAAACTTTCACCTCTTCCTGAGGCTTGATTTGATTTCATTTCTTGATAATGTTCTCTTTATCCAAAATTTTGAATTTTACCTGTATTTTTAAAATATATTCTTTCTTGCAAACTATTTTGTCTACACTTATTATTTTATGGTCTGATTTGTCGAGTGACCTGTCTTTTACAAACTTACTTAAGTGTTTCCACAGTTACTAGTAGATTTAGGCATAGACAACAATATGTAGTATATTTTTCCTCAGCTACCTCACCATTTTAATCTTTCAGTTGATTAAAAATACTTTTCAAATATATAAAAACATCCATTAGCACATATTCATGATATTTAAGTTCAGCAAACTTTCTTCTTAGATATAGTTTACTTAACATACCTTTATTTTTAAAACTTTCTTCAAAGATTTTCAACATTTCATAAGCAGTGTTCATTTTTTTAATATATTCTAAATGACTCTGCTATGCAAGACAGGCCTTAACTTATTTTATGGTGTGTCCTTCCTTTTTTGAACAGCTTTTCCTATTCCATATTTTTTAGAACACTTTTTATCCCAAAAGACCATACACTTAATTTTTTGCCTCTGGAAGGCACAATAGTGTTCATTTTTAATATTTCTTTATCAGAATGGGCCATAATGCCATTGATTATTAATTAATCTAATAGAGGTGGGTCCATCAATAACTTTTATATGAACAAAAACTGATAATGTGACAATATTATAAATATCACATTACATTGGAAGAATTAGTATTGTCCTCAACAACTGTTACTAATAAAATAAGTTAGCATTTCTTTTGGAAAAATGTATTTTGACATATTTTTTTCAACTACTCTTAAAAAATTACAGAATTTTAAGAAATTAAATATTTAGCAAACCCATTATATACATACCTTTTTGTCTAAATGAGTTCCTTTGAACAAAGGTAGCAAAGTTTTCATATGAATTTTACAAGACACCTTATCAGTAATTTGAGTTACATCCACATCATAATTTGAAAAGAAAACATCCAGCAAATCTTGTCGAACACATACAGTTTTTCTTAAATTTAAAGTAATAAGACTAACTTGTTCTTTGTTAGCTTCAATATATAATTCATCTCCAATTTTTGCCATTGCTTGTAGTACTTTTGCAAATACTAAAATTGGAAAACTGCTAATGAAAACATATCGCCAAAATAAAAAATATTACCTTTCACATTTTGACCTGGAATTATACAATTCATTTTGTTATTAGTGAGTAATCAGTTATCGCATCGCCAATAATATAATAAATTGCACATCACACACCACTTTCCATATATAATTCCTATTGGTTTGTTTATGTTTGTGTAGAATTCCTTATTATAACAATTCGAATTGTTGCCCTATATCACGGGACCAAAATGCATCTATTTTTGTCGCGCGTATAATTTCTCCTATAGTTCTCACTCTCTCTAATGTTGGAGTCAATGCTCAGTATAATGACGGATTGTCAAAGGCGCATGTATAAACTTGTTATTGTTATTACTGTTATTAATATATCATTAGTGTTTATTGTATTATTCACGGACTACATGAAGTCCGTGCCTATATTCTATGAGCAAAGAATACACCTTGACCTTAGCACCAAGCACCAACTAACAAGAAGCCAAGAAGCAAAAGCCGGTGAAAATCCTTTGATGTTTGAAGTTTGAAGGGCCAAAATGTTTGACATTGAAAAACTGAAATTGACAGATATCTATGTTTTTACACTGAGAGAAATACATTAAATGTTTGCAAGCCTCTAACCAGAGCTGAGCTCTAACAATAAATTAAATTAAGCCCTAGTTGTCGTTATTTATTGTAAGGCATAATAAGTTTATTGTGTAAAACAGTGTATTCTTTTATAGAATTTGAATAGCTCTGTACTTATGGGATGGTTGTCTGTATAAATAATAAGAGACCATGTAACATGTAATTATTGACAAAAAATAAGAAGAAGAATGTTTTTTCATTTTAAAACTTTATTCCTTGATTGTAATTTCTCTAGTGTTAATTAGAATTAGAGATAATTATCTATTGTAAAACGATAGATTCTAAGCAGCTGTTTTAATTCGTGTTATTAGCATTTATATATACGTACATATTGTTTTAAAAATGGAATGTGAAAGTGTTTCTATTTGCACATTACCCTTAACAAATCGGTCTAAACAAATAATCAATTTGTTTATGGATGTGTATAAAACAAAACCAAATTTTTTTGTACGTGTTCCTGGCAGGTAGGTAAATACTAAAATGGAGTTAAATTTATATATATTTATGTTAACACCAGGGTAAAAACTAAATTCAAGCATATCGCTTGCTAGAAGAGTGACATAACTAGAAAATCAGCTATTTTGAGTTAGATATACAAGTGAATCTGGATAATTTTATTCCTTTTACGCTATGCTTAAAAATGAGAGAGCGAGAAAGAATGTGACTTTTTTTCTCCTTCATACTCTCACCCCTGCATTGTTTCAAGATAGTACCCAATAGTACCATTCACAGATAAAAGACACGTACTATTGCAGTTAGATCGGGACTGTTTTACTGTGTACATTAGGTAGTTTGTTTTCAGATACAACGACATATTCAGTGTTATAACATTATTTTTGCAAAGGTAAGTAGATAATCTCATGCAATCATTAAAAAAAGATAACATAATTATATTTATGATAGCCTTATAGAAATACCGAGTTAAAACACCACCATCATATTTTTTGTTGTGGTATTCTTTCTGGAAACATATAATTACCAACAGTCATATTTAATTATTAAACTTTTTTTGGTAGCAACTAAACAAGTAGAGGAAGAAAAAATATTAATGTTAATTAATCAAAATGTAGAAGAACTTTTGGAATCAATATCACTTGAAAATGGTAAAACATTAGTTAAGAATAATGGACAACTATTTGTTTAAACTTAACTTGCGCGTTAATTAGAACAACAGCTGTTTTGCTAAAATGAGCATCATCAGATTGACATATTTAAGATACATTTTATTTTTTAAAGGGAACTACCTGATGTTGATTAAGTAGTGTTAACACTCAACCAAGTATGAAAGTAATAAGACATAACAATATTAAAGCCTAGATGTTATTAGTAAAGAAAAAAACTATATCATGCTGATCTTTACAATAACTTAATATGTTTGTGTTACATTTATGTCTTATCTATGTATAAAATGAAGACTCAATCAAAGTAAACAGTTTAATAGTGGAGAACTTCCAAGATTTATTTGTTAATTTACAACTTCAAATTGTTGATTTGCTAGATGTCTTTTTATTTCAAGTTCAAGGAAATCTAAATTTTTTTTTATCACAAATGTGTAGTATTTGGATGTCATTGGTGTGTATGAGTGAGGTGGATGTTCTAGTAGGTGTTTGACTTATCTGGTTGCTTTAATCTATTTGCTCTTAAGTGTTCATTGAATCTTAATTCAAAATTTCTTAGTGTTTGATCTTGATCTATATATAGCATTACATTTTAGACAATTAATTTTGTAAACACCAAATTTTTTGAATTTGGGTAATTTTACTTTTACATTTAACAATTTTGTACCAAAATTATTTTGTGTTTTAAATGATATTAATGCTGATGTTGCGAAGATATTGTTTTTGATATTGTATTGGAGATATTTTGACAATATGTAATATTTTTATAACTTTTAATTTCTTTAGTTTGTTTAGGAAATATTAGTTGTAGTGACACTTTCTGTTCTTTCTTATTAATTAATTAATTTATCAAATTAATTGGATAGCCCTCAGGATATCCATTAGATGTAGCTATTTGTTTTATGATCTCAATTTCTTTATCAAAGTTCTTTTTGTTCTTTGAAATTGAAAATGCTCTATGTATCATTAAATTATCAGCTGCTGATTTATGTGTTATAGGAATGATTTGAATTCTATGGCATCCATTTGTGTTGGTTTTCTGTATATTGAATAATTTAATGAAATATGAACTTTTTCAATTCTTAAAACTAGAAACTTAATTGAATTATTTTCTCCAACTTCTCAAGTAAAATTAATTTTAGGATGCAAAGTATTAAAAATATATGTATTGTTGTTTACTACCTACAAAACCTGCTAAATACAATATTTTGGTTTTATAACTAGAGTTAAAGATTTTGCTTTCTAAATCTATCCATAAAAATATTTGCTAAAATTAGAGAAATAGGACTTCCCATTGGAAGACCCTCATTTTGAATATATACTTTGTTATCAAAAGTAACATAATTTTGACTAATGCATACATTAAGTAGATATGATATGATATTATACCTGGATGAATTTCTTTCATCTAATAGCTTTTAAACTAGAACTGTTTAGGAGGTATTTTAGAGAACATATTAGTTACATCAAACAATACTAATTTATTATTATTTTGTAATTTAGATTTATTTAATTTCTTTATCAAATCTAGTGATTTTTTTATTTAAAAAACAAAATGTAACTTAAGTATGTCAATCTGATGATGCTCTTTGTAGTGAAACAGTTGTCATTCTAATTTAAAAGCTAATTTTTTAATAAAACATGGGAGTTGTTTATTATTCTTAGTAAGATGGACTTCCACAGAGTAAGGGTTAGTACAATAAATTTAAAATATTAGTTATTTATTTTATACATAAGAATCTAAGTTCTTCCATTAGCAGTACATCAAGTTATTCATCATCTACTCCATTCATTGAAGGTATTTTTCAGTCCTATGTTAATAATAGAATAATTGTTTGCTTTTTTATTTAGTCACAACTTGCTTAGCTGCGTATAGTTGGTTTGTTTTTTGACTGATATTTGTCCATTAACTTTTCTTTTTTACAGGTAGTGATGATTCCATCAAGGATCCTCTGTACCAACCTCCTGAAGATCAAGCTCCTGTTTCTTCTATAAGTTTTGATGAAGCATATGATCAACAATTCAGACAGTTGTCGATACAAACAAGTCCGCTCATAACCAGATACCATTTATGTCCCAGAACAAGAAAATACAGAAAAAACAATAGAGAATAGAGTAAAACGTAAAAGAGATGGTGCCGCGTACGGACTATATGATTCTTCAGTCAAACTTACTTTTAATAATCCACTAATTTGCTTTTTTTTAATTTCTATTTTATCATTAATTGAACACCTATAAGGTGTTTTTTGAAATATACTTGTTTTCAGTTAATTTCATACTGGATTAATATTTCACTTTACCTAGGTTAAATTTATTTTTTGCAAAGGTATTTTCATATTATCGTCATCGTTGAAGGTTTCTATAGCCAGTATTTAAATTTACTTCTTTTTATTCTTTTATTAAACTTTTCTGTGTTATTTTCAAATTTTCATCTTGACATAGCTCAAATTCTTTTATGGCACCTAAGCCTAATAATATATCATCTTTAAAAGAGTTACTTTTGATTATAAAAAATATAAAAAATGAGAATTTTTTTATTTAAAAAATCTGCACTGGTAGCCAAGTCATACCCTCAGATTTTGATATCCCCGAAATAGTCTTAATATTTCCCCTCCACTTATATTTTCAGTTACTTTTAAAGTTTTCCAAAAACCATAATTGATCAAAGACAAAATTAGCTCCATAATCATAGAGACTAAGCGCTTGTTTATTATTAACTAATATTTTTAATTTCATTAGGGTTGTTATTATTTTTTTGTGTCTTTACACGAAGATACCGCGTCTTGCAATTGTAAGCTAGTTGATATTCTAATTTCTGACACCTTAAATAATTCCACGTTCTGAACTGGTCTGCAGTTCTTCTGAAAATTGAAAAAGTTCTGGTTGTCCTACCAACTGAATAGTTTTCACTTTGACTACTGTTGATCTGGCATTTGTAGCTTCCGCTGTGGAATGAAATTTAGCTTTTACCTCTGTCATCCTATTTTGTATAGATTATGGTTATATATATTTTATATCAAATAGCTAAAATTCTATTTGTCATTTGACACAGCTTTTCAGATAAAAGTATTCACCTTTAATAACTTTTGTAATCCTGGTATTTAGGAAAAATCCAAAAACACGTCAATTTATGTTGGAAGGGGCAAACATTATGGCTTATTTAAACTTACTGGAAAAGTCACATCCTCACCCCTAGCAGCATCCCTTTTTTTAAAATTACTTATCATATTTTTTATGTAAAATTTGGATACTCCTCTTTGAGCTGATTTCAAAAATGTATAATACTTGTAGGTTAAAGTGGTTAGTTTATGAGATAAACAATTTTTTTCCTGTAATAAAATGGGTTGTACAACAGTTCAAACTCTTTAATCTTTTTAACTGTGCTATTTATTATGAAGTTACAATAAGTAATAGATTATACAATGGTATAATCTATTTTGAAATGCCTGTCTGACATTACTTAATACGGCTCGATTTAATTGTCGACATTCATTTTCTATTCTCTCTCGTAAATCATACAGAGATTCTGATTGGGTAGCATAAACTTTTGTTTTTAAATACCCCCATAAAAAGAAGTCTAGGGGTGTTAAATCCGGTGACCTAGGTGGCCACTCCATCATCTGCTCTCTTCTACCTATCCAACGAGCGGGGAATGTTTCGTTTAAACAAGATGTGATTCATCATTTAAAGAAAGGTCCGACAATGTGGTCAACTAAGATACCAAACCAAACGTTTAACTTTTGGGGATGTTGTGTATGGAATTCACGTATAATATGTGGATCACTTACAGCCCAATATCTACAATTATGCCTATTTACTAAGCCATTTAATGAAAATGAGCATTCATCAGAAAAGCAAATATTGTTTAACAATTGTGGATTGTTATTGATAAATTGCGTCATTGATTCGCAAAACTCTAGACGACGATCAAAATCATCTTCATTCAACTCGTGCACCAACTTAACTTTATATGGGTGGTACTTGAATTTATGTAGAACTCGGAAAAATGTAGAAGATGAAACACCGGTTGCTATACTTAATGTTGCCAACCATTGGGGTTGTTGAGCCTCTAAGCTGACTTGCCCTAAAATTGCCACTTGGATTGCATCGTTATTTACGAGTCCCTCTCGCTTATGCACTTTATTGCAAACAGACCCTGTTGTGGTAAATTTCTCCATCAGTTGAATTACATACTTATGAGTTGCAGGTCTTCTGTCATGTAATTCGTTAAATATTCCAGCAGCAGCTCTTGCACAATTATTATTTTGGTAGTATAAACCTACAATTTCAATTCTTTCTAGCAAAGAGTAAACCATTTCAGCGAAACAAAATAAATAATGTATCAAAGTATACTATCAATAGTGACTACAAATTCTAGTTCACAATGTCAAACTTTAATAAAAAGTAGAGTTTTTTGTGGTTTGGATTTTTGAAGTAGAATAAATAGCACAGTTAAAAAGATTAAAGAGTTTGAACTGTTGTACAACCCATTTTATTACAGGCAAATAAGGCGAAAGTAAAAAATAAGTAAAATTTGTGCTATTAAAAGAAAAATTGTTTATCTCATAAACTAACCACTTTAACCCATAAGTATTATACATTTTTGAAATCAGCTCAAAGAGGAGTATCCAAATTTGACATAAAAAATATGAGAAGTAATTTAAAAAAAGGGATGCTGCTAGGTGTGAGGATGTAGTTTTTCCAGTAAGTTTAAATAAGCCGGAATGTTTGCCCCTTCCAACACAAATTGATGTGATTTTGGATTTTTCCTAAATACCAGGATTACAAAAGTTATTAAAGGTGGATACTTTTATCTGAAAAGCTGTGTATATTAAAAAAATAAAATTAAATGTCAAACATACAATAAGTATAACAGCTAAACAATGTCCTATGCCTAATTGGCATAAGTACTACGTAACAGCTCCTCGGGTAATGCGCTGGCAAGGCACCTTTTCTCCCACCTTAAATGACTTGGTTTTATCTAGTGGGAGTTTATTTGTTTACAGGTGTTTATTTATATGATGGAACATAATGTCAAATCTTGTTCTAATAGTATTCCTATTCCTTTGGAGTATATCGTAATTGATATAATAATAATTCTATTTTGTCACGCTGTGAGCCGGGTTATCATCCATCTCTTTTAATGATTTTTTAACCGTTTGTACAAATATTTCAGTTTGTCCGTTCGCTCGCAGCATGATATGGGACTGATGTTATGTGAATTATTTCCATCTACTTGAGAAAGATTTTAAATTCTTGTGATGTAAATTGCGTTCCGTTATCTGAAACTAAAACTTCTGGCTACCCAAAAGTATTGAATAATTCCGTTTTCGTTGTTTTAGTGGACCCATTTACTGTAGACGACCAATACAAGTAATAGGAGACTTATTGGGGTAAACGGCAATGTTTTAAAGAAAACACTGAATTTTCGTCTATACCTCCAAGGGTTAATCTCATTTTACCGTTAACATTAATATAAACTAGTTTTTATAAATTCTTAAATTTGGTATCTATATAATTATAAAGTTTTTGTAAATTGTTAAAAATAAACGTGTACATAAACTCCTTAGTGTTTAATACGAGTAAGTCGTAGATAAATTATAGTACGTTACTCCTAGATTAAAGTCAATTACGCCCTCGTAACGTTATCACACTCGGCTTCGCTTTGTGCTTACAATTTTGTTACTTGTGCGTAATTCTAAATAGTTATTTACGTTACAAGTCCGGGAAGTGACTTATTACGGTACGAGATAGATGTTCGAGTACCGTAATAATCACTTCCCGGACGTGTATAGTACTATATTTTTTTTCATACTGCCTTTGGTTTTAAACGCAATAAAATATGAAACTGAAATGACATATTTGATCATGTCATGTAGACTGCTTTAAAAAAAAATTGTTATTTGATTTATTCTTAACATGGTTGATTTGCTTTATAAATAAAAAATGAACAGCGGTTACCAAGTAACAATGTAAATAAAGGCAGACATATTAAATTTTTCTGCACACACGAACGAAATGTCTGCGGAGAAAATGGATCTGAAATTAGATGAAATTTCTGAGAAAACTGCGGAAGCGATAGTAACCATTCATGTGTTTTAATTTTTAACCTAAAAAAATAGCACCAATATCTACCTTAACAAAATAATGTCGTCATTGCCACTGTAAAATAATATTTTTCTTTTTAAATCCATTATCGGATATCACAGAAATGTTTGTTATGATTTATGATAACAGAAAATAAGGTTATGATTTTTGAGCATACATCACTTTTGTCGCTTAATCGTTGAAAAATGGTATCACGGAACACAATAATGTGATGCGATAATACATCCAGCGCCGGATTCCGTAATGCGGCTAAAATAGGCCAATAGAAATATTAGTAGGTGTGGCTTGGATATTTTCAAATTGTGCTTTATAGGTTAGAAAGAAAAAAATTTGTAATTGTAATATAAAAATATATAGGTATATTTTTTATTATACTAGGGGATAATTTCAGGTTTTTTAAAAAAAGTTTAATTAATATGCATGTTTTGGTTATCACTAACTAAATTAAGAGTAAAAATACTGAGGATTTTTTTTACTTATTTTTAATTTCCATCCTCCAACCTCCGAGAGTTGAAATATTTCATAGACTTCTGCAAATTATTGTACAGTTTTAATCCATAATGAAATACCTACAGTTTTTATCATATATTTATAACTTGGGCATCTATTCCTATCTGCTAAAGCTGCGATGTAGTCATCATACAAGTTAGCTGGATATTGCACTTAAAATGCTGTTCCTGCTGTATCATTACTAACTTTCCGAAACAGCAAAGAATCTGAATTGCCTGTCTTATGATTGTATGTTACAACAAGAGTTATTTCACAGGGTGCTTCTTATAAAAGTTGGAATTGTTCTTGTGTGTCCTTGTATTTTTTCTAATAACATGAATTTTTACTATTAATTTTGAAGGGAAATTGGAATTTCTCGTTTTATTTTTTGAAGATGGCTCGTAGGTTTTTGAGCACAGAGTGAAGTGGTAACATCTAAAATTAAATTTAAACTTTATATATTTATGGTAAATACAACTTTTTAAATGTTACTAAATAATAAACTCAAAAATTCATTATATTATGTATAAGTACCAATACATATATCATTTAAATATTTCACCTTAGTCCGTATTATTTATAACGTATGATGAATTTGTTAAGTTTTTAAACCTTAGCCATTTACCAAACTCTTCTTTGTTCGTTAAATTAACAAAAAATTGCAACTGAACGTTAGGGAACTTATCTTCACCTTCTATTATCTTTTTCTCCATAATTTTTGTTCCCCAGCCAGGTGGCAAAACAGACTAAAAAATTGGTAGATTTAATAATAAGTAATTGTTCTTATTACTACCTATACGCCAAAAATAGATATTTGATTTGATACTCACATTAATGAAATTTTTCATTTAACGAGGAAGACACGTTAGTTAAAATTTTCCACAAAAAACCAATACCTTTTGTTTACCTACTTTTAAAGACTATGAAATGAGGACAAGATCAAAGGAAAACAATAATAAATACCTGCCTAAAACCTTAAAAATTACTTTCAGTTATACCTAGTTTAAACGTCACGTAAAATATCAACGATAGGAACTCCGCCCCCAAGCATCATTTTAATTGGCTTATTTTAACCTCATTACGGAATCCGGCGCTGGATGTATCCTTGCTAATGTGATATGGTACGGTAGGTACGTGTGACGCATTAATACGTTTCACGTAACGTAACTAAACCCACGTATCGCTTCTGCACATGCGTATTGCGATACGGATAAGTAGTGATTTTTAGTCCCTATTATTAGACCCGCAAAATCAATGTGCAGCCGCTGTCATGGCTTTTGCACTTCTTCCCAAGGATGTAATGTAAGTTTCTTATCTTTATTTTGTTTAGTCGGCACTGTTGGCACGAATTTACCCCATTTTCTATATCCTTATCCAAGTTTTTTCAATAGACCCATCTCGTTAATGGCACAAATTGAATCCGCATGCGCGAACCAATTTCCACACTCGTAGTTCCCTATATGTTCGTGCCCCTTATAAAATTATGTTGGCATTACATGCAAAAGTAATCGGTCGTCCGAAGTAAATCCAAAGAGAAGTCTAGGTACACACACAAGTCGTTAATATTAAATACACAGACAAGAAAACACAAAAACAACTAGCAAGCGGCGTATACGAACAAAAAAAAATTAGAACTTCTCCTTTGTGGTTTATGGCCTGAGCTGCCGGGGCTATACGGCAAATATAAGCTAGTTTTTGATAGCTTAAACGGTTTTTTTCAATTACATTGTGGTATTCCTGGGTAGCAATATGTTGTGTTCTATGGCAAGAAGTAGTCATATTTTGGCAGTGGAAGGGGAAAATTCAAAAATATTTGCGCATGAGTATTCAATAAAGAGATAGGTGTATAGCAGTAACTTTGTGGAGGGTAGAAGGAAGGAAAACCAACTTAATGTATTAAAAAGTGTCCATTGAAAGTGTCACAGAACGTTACAAATAGTAGAAAAGAAGAATTTGTCCTGTGATCTGCTATGTCAAAATGAATTGTTAAGAATCGTTGTAAGAAACGAAATTAAAATTTTCAACCCAGTTCACTTCACAATGTTTATAACCTATGAAGGGGTAACTGACTTCACATTGTCTTCTTACCCTTCTGCTACTCTCGCGGCATCTACTACTTGCTGCTTACCGCTAGACAGTTTTTCGACGTTATTTCAATACAACCCTTACCTTGTAGCCAGTAGTGTAATTTTGACGATCCCCGTATGTAACTCGTAAAACTTTTTCTACAAGAGCCTCTGGAATTATCACTCTGGAGCCTCGTAATAAACATTCTTCTTGAATGATGATTTCTCCATCTACGTGGCCGTACTTACGACTTACATCAAGTGGCTCTCTACTTATTTTTCGTTTTTTTATTAAATAATAAAATAAGCAGAGAGCGATTTGAAATTTATTTATCCTAACAGGCCTACTGGCTTAACTACAAGTATAAACCATTAGAATACTACAATATTGTACGTACATAAAATAATATAATATTAAAATACTCGTAATGCTAATAACAATACTAGAAACTCCGAAGGATAAATATCTACGAGGTCTGGCTATTAAATAACGAGACTGCTTATGAAAAACAGTTTTATTATTATTATACTCCCCTTCCCTCGCCACACTCTAATGTGCACACAAATATAACAAATAACTATACTATCCCTTTTGAACTGATATCCTGGTGCGATTTTGCATAAATGTTGAATATTCACTGAATATTACTACCAAGGTGTTATTTGATCCAGAATATTATGTAGATCATGTAAGGAAAGGTTCCAAAAGGGGCCGAAAAAAATTGAAAAAGTTATAACTAATAAAGGTAGAAACAAGTGGGGGTTTAGTTTTTTTAATATCTCGAAAAATACCTATTGAAGATTTTGGAAATGTCTAAAAAGATTTAAAAAGATAATTAAATTTGCTTAAAAAATCCCTAGTTCCGGAACTGTATCTCCAATATTTTTAATTTTTACAGAGCTCTGAAAATAGTGCCAAAAAAGGGAAAGTCTGACTTTTACGCGCGCTGCGTCACTGTGACGCAGTAACTAATAGTCATTTACGTAACAAGTCCGGAAAATACTGTTTTTTGGAAGAGTAGACAAAATTCTACTCCTGGACGTCTGCGAGTCTAAAAAAAGTTTTCTTTTTGATCGGAAAGAATTATTAAGTAAGTCTACTTGAGTTGGAGACTCAGAAAATAAGGAATGGAGAAAATAGGTACACTTGATATCAGATTAAACTGGTACAAACTTTACTTTATTCCATTTTTTTTGTTCTTTGATTCCAACAAACTAGCAAACTAATAAGTAGGTACTATCGGCTTCAGAATTGCATATACATTTTCAAACTAAAATCGTTTACATTGAATAGACAGCCTTTTTATTTTGTGTAACCAATCACGGTTTAAATAATAATAAATTTGAAATCAGTTAAACAGTTGTCCACGCCCACATCTTCACTTAGTTTGGAACCCTCAATAATAAATGTTTGTTTGGGATTAAAATCCCTTTTTTTATTATATCAGTACAAAAATACAAAAAAAAACTTATTTATTCGGGATATGACCGACCATTGTAAATACACTTAATCTCCCAAAACCATTTAATGAAGGCGTTTTAAAAATTGCCATTCCTTTGTTGTATAAGAAGGGCGTTTTTATAATTTCGGTGGGTAAACGAAATTCACATTTAACATGTATATGCTATTCTAAAGCCGACTGTACAAGCAATATGCCGGAACTATATAGACACTAGCTTGTATTATAGTGTGATGAAAATAAAAAAAATAAAATAAAAGAAATGTATTAAATTGTTAAGAAATTACTAGAATGGCATTTTCAAAATATGTTTTCTCCACGATAATCACAGAATTTGCCAATTCTGATATCAAATTTCATTACAGAATGCTGGAATTCTCTCTTGAGATTGAAAAATGATGTTTTATAAATAATTTGATTTACAATATTTTTTTTAAGTTCAAAATTAAAGTTAAAATAGTTTTTTATTTTATATTTACCATTTTTTAACACCAATTTAAATTATACTCGAACTTATTCGTTGATAATAAAATAAATATATTTCGAAAACATATATTGCTTATTTGCTGAATAATTGTATTAAACCAAAAATACAAGCCATTAAAGAAGTAAACCCTTTATACTTTTAAACGAGCTTTCAAAATAGTATATTATTACACGAGCGATTATGTAGGCCATTATTTACGAGAGTGAAGCCCACGAGCCGAAGGCGAGTGGCTCAATTACCCGAGTGAATAATGGCCATAATCGCGAGTATAACAATATACTTTTTCTACACTTATGGAATAATTAAAAACCAGATTAAAAAGTATCTTTCGATTCTTTCGCATACAAACAATGTATTTTGACAGCAAATTTTATTTCATCCAAATGTTTTAAAGAGGTACTAATTATGCCTTTACAATCAAAAAGTACTTGATTTAGTACATTTATTGTACATCATTGTAAAACCTTTTCCGTTGCCATGGACAACTAATAAAACCTTGAAATATCTGTCGGCTTATGAAATTTGTGGCCTGTGATTGGTCAAAATACCGTTGGCTTATGGTTCATAAGCCAACAGGTAAATATAACTACTACTATTATTTAAAGAAAACCCGTAAATAATGAACATATTATTCCATAGATGTAGAAAAAATGTGTTTATTTCATCCCGTCCAGTAAATACACTTCCCTATAATCAATTTGGTGCCGGTAAGTAGAACATTACGGTAACAGGTACTGTAAGGTGTTGTCTAGCAACACATAAAATAATTAATTACTTACTTTTACTGCCATATTTAAAAGGAAGTCAATTTTATTCAATTTTATATTTTTATTTAAAAACTGACAGTTAAGGTAATTTGACGTAGGTACCTAACTAGTCAAGTTCCGAACTATTTTTAAAATTATTATGAATTTATTAATTTTTAAAAACAGGATGAAATAAAATATAATACGATACATGGTCGTTAGGTGTTATTACAGTACTAGTTTTTATTTCTAAAGTAACTACCGACCTTGTAACGTATAATACTATTCCATTATCTAGGTATGTATGCGGGTATCTTAAATTTTGATGTTACATTGGTAAATATGAAAACTTAACCCTATTATTTTTTGACACCAAAAAATGCCAGGATACAAAACTATTTTTTGAAATTTTATTGTGATTATTTTCTGACTTTGACAAATACATGGACATAATTTTAATTAATTGTAAAGAGTGACATTATAGGCATTTTCGGAAACCTACTCCGGGTTACCAACCCAATCCACTGAGGTCACGTCACGGATCACCATGGATCACTTACCCACCAACCATGTTTACGAACATCACAGGGTTCAGTATTCAATATGCTGTCATAAGTCATTCAAATTATCAACCCTAATCCAACTATTTTCAATTATTTATTTTTTTTATCTTGTTCTTGGTGTTAAATGTTGTTGCTTTTTTTGGTGTTTTTCAAATATTTTTTGTAATTTTGGTTATTTATTCATCAACTATTAGAAAAAAATTGATCCTATTAAAAATCTCAGAAAAGACATTATGAAGATGTTGAATTCCCGCGCTTTTAGAGAATGACAAAATTTAACAATGGTTCGAAATGCGCATGCGGTGTCTGAAGCGATATGAACGACCCTGCTTTTCGATAGGGTTACGGTAGATCCAACTGAGTCGGCGATTGAGTTAACAGCTCTGTGGTTTACGAACACGGTTTACGAACTCGTAGGTTAGGGATCAGGCCAACCCGAGTAGGTTTCCGAAAACGTCTTATGAAATGAAAGCCTCCCCCAACTAGCAAAACTTATTTTATAAAGGTTGTAAGTACTGCTATACAGCAAATCTTATATAACTGTAAAAATCTTATAATGTGGCTATAAACCACTATACAATGTCTTTACAACCAAAAAGGGCCCCAGTTTATACAACAGTTCAGTTCTTATAGAACATCCTTTAGTAAACTATACAACTGTTATAGAATACTCAATATGATGATTATATAATTGTACTATAAGTATGTCTTCAAGATTACTTATACAATATCCTTACAAAACTATTTGGGAATTGCTATAAAACTGTTGAATAAGCACTCTTATTCTACGGTTTAAGAGTATTTATCGAACATTTATAGAACTACTAAAACAGTATTTTTTATATTTTGCACTTATAAAAATCTTCATTATAAAACGCATTTGCGTATCGTAATGTAACTTTTGCGCACGCAAATTTTTGTTTTAAATGGTTGGCGATATGAGTGAAGTATCTAATGACAAGACTATTGACAATGACATTTGTGGCTAATAGCAATTTATTAATTTTATATTGTTCTTTAAAAAAGAATTTGTGAATATGAATATCATCTTTTACTTATATAATATATTATTATTGGTGTATTAGTCATTTTAAAATATTTTAAAACATTAACATTTCATAATTTAAATGTCAAAACTGTCAAATGTTATAAATAACACAGTGCTACCGACATACTTCTTAAAATTAAAATTTTCGGTATTACGTAAAACTAATAAATTAATTTAAAAAATGATAAAATGGCAAAATATAAAAAATATTATAAACAACTTATTTCATATGGCTGTTGTGACACTCGTTCTTTAAAAAACTCATCGCTTCGCGATTCGTTTTTTAAACTTGAACTCGTGTCATAACAGAATTCCATATGAAATGCGTTGTTTAATATACTATTATAATGCAGACAGAACCGCTAATACAATAAATTTGTTTTCTACTGTTGAAATTTGGAATATAATTCTGACAATATTATTTTATTGCATATGTTTGCATTGTGTCATGACAGAGTCGTGTAAGGCATTTATTATGATGGTGGGTTATATAATATTGTATCTGTTGTTACTCATATTGAATATTTTAAAGACATATATCACTACTCGAGGGGGCCAAATTTATTGGCGCAGCTAACTTTTCTGACAATATAATATATATTTTGTTGATAAAAATTAAAGCGCCTCAGTTTAGCAACATTTTATTGATATTATTAAAAATAAAAAAATGAAAAATTATATCTAATTTGTTAAATTTTCAAGTCAAAACAAAACATGCATTTAGTAGCTGTGGAAAAAAACTATATTTTTTTAAAAAATCTATTTTTATTTCACCTTTTTACATTTCTATATATGATTTTTTCATAATGGCGGCGATTTCTGTACAGCTGAACGTTTAATAAATATGGCGTATGGTAGAATACAAATTAGATACCTTTTACAATGATTCTGTTTTTTTCTGAGCTGTATACGATATTAAAGTTTTATTATGTTGTTTAATGCAGCGCCATAGCATTGTATTTGACAGTCTAAGAAGTTAGAGGTGCTGTTTGATTCTTGACCACTTTTGAATGTTGCCGGATTTAAAAATACCTATAAAATATGTTTCAGTAGCATTTTGTTTTCTAAAGAAAAAACAGGTAGGTATTTATATAAATGATGAGGATTGGACAACGAGTAAAGTGAGTGGTCAAACATTTTGCGTGTTCAAAAAATATATGTCGTTGTTTTCCATAAAGTGTAGGTAAACAAGATTTTTTGCAATAAACATAAAATAAATACAAGAATTTTGTTTTCTTATTAAAAAATAAAGGGATCTGCCAATTTTACGTATGTTGTTATAACTACTAACTGTCCAAGCTGGCAACACTGAACGTAAGATTTACGTATTATCCTTTAGTGCATTGGTAAACTCCATAATAGAACAGAAATATCCCTTAACATGCATGCGGTACAACAGTAAACAATTATTTAATTATATTGTGTTTCGAATAACTTGTGTATACAGTTTCTTTCCAAGTGTGAAATAACCTTCATCAGCACTATTACTTTTGCAGCTTTCTTTTAACATATCATCATTGTCATAATTTTCTCCTAATTCTTCTTCAATATTACCACTGCTAGCTGAAGCCAAAATTGTTGTGTCTTCTAGATTAGCCTTGTTGTTACATGCCACATGCCACTTCAACTATAGCAGGTTGATCAAACGAACTGCAGGACTGAAGTATTCTTTCATTTTTCTTTTTAGCTAATCTTTTAAAATGACCACTCTTTTTTATTTGTTTCCACTGATTTCTTGCCGAATTTATTTTGTTAACAAAACCGTCTAGAAAACACTTTTGTAATTTTTATATTACTATATGGCGGGTATTTATATTCGTATAGATTTCAAATAGATTTTATAACGCAGAACTTGGGATAAATTTATTCCTAGGAACTACATTTTTATTCTAAAAGCTCTTTATAAGAGAGAATACTATTGTAGTTATAAGATGATTATAAAATACTTTTATATTTATTGTATAATGTTTTACTTCTGCGTAAAACAACAACCATATTACTTTTATTAAGGAACTTTAATACAATTATTTATACAGCTTCCTTTACAACCATCTTTTAACGTCGCTATTATAAGTAATACAATAGCTATGCAACCGTATTATAATGCGTATAACACAGTTTTAAAATTATTTTATAGGAATTTTATAGTACGTTATGCAACTGTTATAAAATTTGTATGCTTTTTGTCGTATGATATGAGCTGTAAGTACGTCTATACAATAGTATTATAGAAATCCCTCTATTTTATAATAAAATTATCGTATTGAGACGCATTTAAAAATTAATTTATTCTTTCAAGCAGCGCTATACGATAATTATGAAATAATTTCGTTCTTTTAGAAATCTATTTTGCTAGTTGGGCCTCGTCTGTAATGAAAGATTTTCATGACTTTTAATGTAATATACTATTGTTAATAGTAAAATAAAGTGGTTTGCGACTTATTTATTTTTATTGAAGAACCATGATTTAAAATCGTCCAAATTTTTGTTTAAGCCACCCAAACCCACTACTATCGTAGTGGGTTTGAATAACTATTTTAAAAGTACAGCGAACATTTTCAAACTAACTATTTTTTCTTATTTATATTTTAGGGTAAACTTAATAGGGGAGCATATAGACTATTGCGGATATTCAGTGTGTCCTATGGCATTAGATCAGGATGTCCTATTAGCTGTTTCGTTAGATGATGATAAGATGTTATGTTTATATAATAGCGACCCAACATTTGAAAGTTATCAATGTCCTATTAATGATATAATGTAAGTTTTTGTTTTCATTTTTCTTTGTATTTATAATATTGTAATGTTCTTTATAATCAAAGACGAACTCAATTTATTTAATAGTAATTTATCACTAGCACTGTTGCAATAATACAATTTTTACACCCAGCCGCGAAGAGGTCTAACGACAGAGTTTTTGTAGTTTTTACTGCTGTGATATTTTATGAAAGAAATTTAGATCGAAAAATGATTTAATTAAATTATTAATATTTAATAAAAAATACTAGCAGCTATATTTTAATAGACGTATATTTTCCAATTCATAAGTTTATGTATCAAATAGTTTTTTAGCACATTCTTACCTAGTAGTATGTAAAAAATAGTATATGAGGTGAATCGCTGGAATTAATTATAAATAAACCAATTTTTGGTTAAACAATTTCTTGAACTCCACTAGGAATACGAGGTCTGGCTATTAAATAACGAGACTGCTTATGAAAATGAGTTTTATTTTAAAAATTATTCTACAATCGAATGCTCCCCTTCAATATACTCCCTTTCCCTCGACACAACGTTCCATTCGTTTTTTCCATTGGTCAAAGCAGTGCTGGAAGTCTTCTTTTGTAAGAGCATTTAGGAGCTCCGCCGATTTTCGCTTTACCTCTTCCATCGACTCGAACCGGGTTCCTTTTAAGGCAGATTTGATCTTCGGAAACAGGAAAAAGTCACCGGGTGCTAAATCAGGCGAGTACAGCGCGTGTTCGAGCACTGGAATGACTCTAGCGGCTACATAACGCTTCACAGACAGCGCGTTATGGGCAGGAGCGTTGTCTTGGTGCAAGATCCACGATTTGTTTTTCCACAACTTCGGTCGTCTCTTACGAACTCGCAGCATTGCCAAATATTTTAAATAGTAAGTTTGGTTTGCAGTTTGACCCTCTGGAACCCATTCAGTCATCACGATGCCGTTGATGTCGAAAAAAAAGCGATTAGCTTGGCTTTAAATTTTGATTTCGACATCCTTGCTTTTTTCATTCTTGGATGCAGGAGTTTTCTAGTGCATGGATTGCCGCTTAGTTTCAACATCGTATTGGAATATCCAGGTTTCATCGCAAGTGATGATGTTTTCCATCAATTCTGGCTCTTCATCTAACCTCTGAAGAAAATCTGAGCAGATCTGTTGACGGACGAGCTTTCGGTCAGGGGTCAAATGTTTTAGGACCAACTTCGCACAGACTTTCTTCATGTTCAATTCATCATGTAAAATTTTTCTGTGTTTCTTTATCGGCGTTTACAGTCTCAGCAATCATCCGAATGCTCATACGACGATTTCCGCGCACAATTTCATTTATTTTGGTCACTGCAGAGTTGATACAGGTCGACCTGGACGTTGGTCATTTTCGGTGCTCTCTCGACCTTCAGAAAACCTTTTATACCATTCGAAAACACGTGCACGAGATAGAGAATTCTCACCATAGGCCTCTTTCAACAACTTATAGCTCTCGGAGTTTTTTTTTTAATTTAACGAGAAATTTCACTTTGATCCGTTGCTCGTGTTTTTCGTCACACCTTGTTATCGACACGAGAAAAAAACACGTTCGTTTCTAACCTCTACAGAAAAAATACTACTACAGCGACGAAAATGTCTTTTCGTACTGGAATAGTGGACACTTCCAGCTATCTAACGCTGCATTCGTTTCCCACCCTACCCCTCTAGGACGCCTTCTGCGCGCGCAGTCTCGTTATTTAATAGCCAGACCTCGTACATGGAGAAATAATATTAAATGACTTTGTAGTGATAATCAATCATTTTGTTCGGTCAATCCTTTAATAAAGTAGCTGTTATAAATAAACCGATTGGTTGCTTGCGTGCTTCCCCTTCACTGCCCACGCACTAGGACCTTTATACTGGTTGGTATAAAAGTGAATGTTAGCTTTCAGTTTATAATTATTAGGTTAGATTATTCTTTTCCTTTGAGTTGATTTGTCTCCTTTCTAAAACGAGAATTTACGAGAACATTCGATGACGTTCGAGAAAATATAAAATGTACTATATTCGGGGGCATGTCAACTTGAAGTCTGTTTGTATTGGCGGTTTCGTGGATTTTCAAAATTTTTTCACATTTGGATGGAGCTTGTATCTGTAACGGACTTTTTACAAATACTTTTTTTATCTTCTCGGGCGCCACCCTCAGGATTCTAGTGGTTGAGGGCCCATATGCGGCAGGTAGCCTTTAAACTGTGGAAAAAGAAGTGCGTCGATGCGAGTCCAGCCCATATAAAGATAAATTTACTGGCTAATGGTCTTCAATGTGGTCCAATCCTCAAAAACACAACGAGGGTGCAGCATGGCTTCAATCTGAGAAAGACAAGTCAAACATTGTTTCAATAATGTTTGATAACATAACAACCGCTGAAGTAAACCAAGCTATAGGAGAAACTAATAGTTGGGAAGCTCCAGAAATTGATAATATTCAAAATTTCTGGTACGAAAAATTTCACAGCTTACACGAGGTAATGGCATCAAAATTAACACATATTCTTCAATATCCAGAAGACATTCCATCCTTTCTTACTCATGTTTGACCCATATTCTTCCCAAAAGAGGTAGCACACAGGGTCTTTCGCAGTATAGACCACACATGTCTTCCAACGCTTTACAAAATATTAACATCTTGGATCACTAACCGAATTTACAGGCAAGTTTGCCAAAATAACATCTTAGCAGAGGAGCAAAAGGGATGTAAACGTGATCACCAGGGCTATAAAGAACAACTTATTATTGACTGTCATCCTAAGCAAGCACAAAAGCAATGTCACAACATCTCGACTGCTTTTGTAGAATACCGTAAGGCATTTGACAGCGTGCCTCATTCCTGGCTCATAAGCAATGGCGAACAGGTAAATATTATTGGCCAGGGGAATCTTCCAAGGTGACTCACTTAGTCCACTGTGGGTCTTTTGTCTACCATGCTCAACGACACTAAATTTGGCTTCAATATTAAGATCAATAGAAATACCAACTGCGACGTTTCCCATATTCTTTATATAGCTTTTGCTTCAAATCAGCAACAAATCCAACAGTAAACAACTAAACGGTTGAACGAAACTTCCACTATTTATTTGAAAAATACGTTTTTAAATTTAATTACAGCTGTTTCGCTAGACAACTAGCATCGTCAGATTGACATATTGAAGTTACTATTTGTTTGTTTGTAGCTAGGTACCTGATGTTTATTAGGTAGTTATAAGGCTAGACCAAGTATGGAAGTAATAAGACATAACAATATTAAAGCCTAGATGTTGTAAGCCCTAAGGGATTATCCTGGATGTATTTCCCTCTAAGATCAGTATAACTGTGCAATGATATAGAAAACCCAGGAAAAAACTATAGCATTCTGATCTTTACAATAACTTGATATACTTGTTTTACAATTACGTCTTATCTATATATAAAATGCAGACTCAAGCAAAGTAAACAGTTTACTTAATATTGGAGAACTTCCATGCAAGATTTATTTGTTCATTAACTACTTTAATTTGTTGATCTGCTAGATGTCTTTTTATTTCAAGTTCTTCGAGGAAATCTAAATTTTTTTATTACAAAAATGTATTATTTGAATGTCATTAGTGTGTATGAGTGTATTCTGCATGGCGGCGATTATATCTCCATTAAACAGAGCCATATCCCCATTGATAGTTTTTCCCTTCTCGATGTTTAAGGTTCTGCACTTATCTAATCCAAATTCCATACTTATATCTATGGAAAACCTTTCGGTTTTATCCATATGTTGGATTTGTGGCTGATTGGAAGCAAACGTTTTGATCCATATAAAGAAGATGGGAACGGGTTTTACTTATCTTAAGAACATAGCCAAATTTAGTGTTGTTGACATGGTAAAAAGTGGATACATTGCCTAACAGAACCACAGTGGACTAAGTGAGTCTCGGAATATTCCTTTGCGAATGTTCGTTAGTCAGAGCATTATTATTTACCTGAAGGCTTGTTCGCCACTGCTTCATCAAGTGTCAAGAAAAGTAACTGTGGTGGGGTGTTCTTTCGTAGATGTTTAAAATGCTTATGAGCCAGGAATTAGGCACGCTGTCATATTCCTTACGGTAGTCTACACAAGCAGTGGAGATGTTGCGACATAGCTCTTGCGCTTGCTTTAGGAACACAGAGTCAATAATAAGTTGTTCTTTACATCCCTGTTTACATTCCATACCATTATTAGTATTATTATTAAGACACTACAAAAATGAAGAAAATTACAGAAAACGAATAAACAACAACAGGAAAACCATAAAAAATTGGCAAAGGAAATTGAGGAAAATTCTCAGAAAATGTAAGACAGTTTGGCAAAGGTGTATACAAGAAATAATCGACGAAAATTCTCAGAAAATATTAAAAAGTTTGCAAGAAACAGCTAAGAAGCAAATAGAATTTACAAAATAAATGGAACAAAAGAATACAAAAGAAATTTTATGATTTGGAGGTAGGATTTGAAAAGAAGGTCACAAATTTAATGTAAAGGCAATCTAAAGTAGAGAAAAAATTGTCGGCGGCAATCATCGATTGCAATTACAGAGAATTAAACCCATCTATGTCCCGTCCTGCTAGATTCCCGAGTTATACTTTGGTAGGTAACTGAGTATATGTTTTTCGATATAACTTATATATAAATCACAACTATCTTTTATTGAAACGTTCCAATAATTAAAATATGTTGATTTAACACAGAGTAAAACAGTATTATGTATGTATGTATTAAGTATTTTCTTATAAAATATCTATTTTCATTCTATTACTTTATTTTGTTTTATAATTAAAAATATTACTTTATATTTTATATTATATGATTATACCTATACTTTTAATTCTGTAAAATTACTTCATTACCCTGGATCTTTATATCAAGGAGACGATGGAGATAGCTATGCCCTCATTTACATAAAATGGGGTTACATTAAACGGTCGTATGTAGAGGTGGTGAAGTTGATGAAGAAATGGTACTGTCCAGCGCTCTCGTACCTTATCTAAACCGCTTGAGAGAAATATCTGTTGCTCACATCATCTGTTGCAAGTAGGATGATTAATCAACGGTTAGCTCTGAAGAAGTAAGTCCTATAGGCTCGCCCTTCTCAGGACAAAAAAATATATTTAAATCGCGAAATAGTTTTTGTTTCGTTGATCTTGTCACACCCTGAATATTTAAAAGGCATATTAAATTATATATTTTAGGATAGAAATAAAGGAAGGAGCTCCTAAGTGGTATCAATATTATCTTTGTGGCGTCAAAGGTATATTGGATCGTTTACCAAATGATACAAATGCCAAAGGAATTAAAATTGTAGTAAACGGTAACGTACCACAAAGTGCTGGACTTTCTAGTAGTAGTGCTTTAGTAAGTGCTGCTGCTTTAGCAACAGCCCATTCATACGGGGTAAGTTTTAAAAATGTATTAAATATACCAATATCTTTTTATTAACACTTTTTTGTCAATTGTGTTCTCTTTGCGCAGATTGAATTTTTAAACCTCATTAAACATTACTTGCTTGAACTACTTTTAATTACTCTGAAGTTGCTGTATTCATTTTTGTTTATTGAAAATAAGTAAACTTTACGCTTAGTCGCTGTCAACATATTTGAGTATTCAAAAAATTACCTTTTATGTGTTAATTTTAATTTATATTAAAACACTTGTGGGGTTAGGTTAGGTTAGGTTTGTGGTGAGTGGGTCTGTAAAGGCCCACGCAAGAGTCCATTATGGCTCACACCTATTCAGATTTAACTAAACAGATTCAGCTTCTTGATAAAGCCGATTAGTTTGTTTGGTGAATGATATTTCAGGTCCGAAGGCGGGAGAGAGACCCTGCCAAACATCAGATACCTAATTCGAGCCGCCGCAGTGGCCTGTTAAAAAACCTAGACAACGTAGGTCGTCCCTGCTATAGTCTAATGTATAGTCTAATGTATAAAAACCTTTGAATGAACCAATCCTGGTAAATTATGCCAGAGGTCCGGGTATTTAGTGTTTGTTTGGTACGCGTTATCGAAATGCCAATTGTAGGTTATGGCCCGATAGAAGTGCGTGCAGCACCCTTCCTTACAAGAGAGTCTGCCTTCTCGTTCCCCTCCGATCCAGAATGGCCAGGAATCCAGGAGAAGAGTCTTTTTTGGCAGTCTAAAACCAATTTCGACGTTACACGGTGAGAGCTAAGTGCTTTCATAGCCGCTTGGTTGTCCGAGAAAATTTTTATTCACTTATGTATGGGTTTGGTTTGCTCCAATCTCTCCACACATGAGATAATGTCGTAAATTTCCGCCTAAAATACGGTTTTATAGGATCCTAGATTGAAATTTCTGTGCTAGGTCTGCGACCGTATACACCAGCGCAGGAGCCTAATGGTGTTTTAGAGCCATCTGTGTACCAACAGCTGTCCGCTCTTAATAGTTCATCCTTACGGAGGACCCAATCATCTCTATTTGGAAATAGGACGGTATAAGGAAGTTCGTAGTTTACTGTTCGAGTCATTATGTCAGAGGTCATTCCCAGAATACTGTAACTTTCAGTGTCCACTAGCATTCTGCTTCGCTCTGTATAAGCCTGATTTGTGCATTTAGCGATATACGCAAATCTTGCCTTCCTTTCCAAAAATATATGGGGAGGAGGTAGGTCCAGCAGGATTTCCATGGCTGCTGACGGTGTGGTACTAATGGCACCAGTAATTGCTAGACAAGCTTTTCTCTGTAAATGACTTGGGCCGTTCGCTGTAAAGCATTTGGCCACCAAGCGATAGCTCCATATGTGATCATTGGTCTAACAATCATCACATATATCCAATAGATTTGTTTGGGACCCAAACCCCAAGATTTCCCACATATCCTACGACATGTTCACAAAGATAGTGTTCCAAGTATTTTTCATATTTTACTTCTGCTGCAAATGCAATAACCTCACCATTATAGGAAAGTGGCGGAAGATCCTCCAACTTTCCTTTTCTGGTAAAAGGAACTATAACAGTTTTACAAGAGTTAACAGACATTTGTTCTCTCTGGTGCCAGCTGTAAACATTGTCCAACGTCTTTTGAAGGATATTATATGCTACCCTTCCTGACTTGGTCCTTGCCAGGATGACAAGGTCGTCTGCATACGCTTGCAGTTCTACTACTCTTATTTCGAGAGCGCTAAGCGAGATACCCATCAAGAGCGACCACAAGACTACCCCGCTCTTGAGGAGGCGACTGAGTCGCTTCCTAGCTGCACCACCTAGTTTCCTAGGTTTGTTTTCAGGAGTTGGAGAGCTAAGGAGCTCCCGTTCTGATCCGAAGTAACAGGGAAGTCGGTTGGAGCCGATAGATCCCCTTCCATCTCCATTGTAGGTTCAGAAGATTCATTTTGATTTTTAAGAGTTACTTTTTCCATGAAAAACCCACGAGTATCTAGGGAAAAGATGTCCATCACGGCAGAACCCTGCATTACCGTGATAAGGCAAGCTTACGACGAGAGGGCGCCCGGTATCTCGAAGGTTCCATTAGTGACAGATGATAGGCTCACTGTCATTCATCCCCTCGGCATGGATACACACATCTTAGGATTAAGCCATAACCGTTCGGATGTCATTTAGTCAAAGAATAATAGCACCAAAAATGATCCTGTTACTCTCAAGTCCAGCGGTACTAACATGGAAGCAGACACCCGATAGCTAAATTTTCCCACCAATCCATTACCCAAGCTAACATACATGCAAAAGTAGCAAGCAGTAATTCAAGCAGTACAACAATGAAAAAAGACTGCCAATCCCGCCAAACACTTGTGGGGACTTTAAAACAATTTATTAACAACTCAGCTGGAATAATTCATTAACTGTCAACTTGACAAATGTTCGATTTGATTATTAAACTAAAAACTGACTCTCAATTAAGAATGACAACCTATTTATTAAAAAACTTTATATATTATTGCTAATTTCAAACCGTTATCTTGTGTCAGTATCTCCTGGTCTAAATATAATATCAACGGAAATATATTTTATTTTATACAAAACTTCCTAACTCAAAGGTTCTGTAAATGGTAATTTTTCATCTTTTTAGACTTAGACCGATGGTGTTCTTCAAGCATCAGTCTTAAACCCAACTCTATTCAACTTAGCAATCAGTGATCTGTGCCATAACTTGCCTTTTCCTATCAAATATGTAGCTTACGCTGACGATTTATACGATTCTGTCATAGCTGTTCAGCAACCATTAGTTCAAAAATTCTATAAACCGCAGTGAATCTTTTACTCTCGTGGACACGTTCATTATGGTTAACATTATCTTCAACAAAATCAAAAACCATTCAATTCAGCAGGCGACTTCAATCTCCTATCTCCCACATTGTATAAATTTGAAGTCAGTAAGTACCTACCTATCTACCTAGTAGTAGGTACCTACTTTGCTCGAGTTATAGTTTTCTAACTATAATTTGAATATTAACTTTAGTTGTAGTTGTGTAAGTTATTTTTGTTAACTTTAATTAATTTAGATGTAATAACTAGATTAATTTTGGTTTAGTGAACTATTGTTGTTATAAAGTACGACGTCCTTTGGTGGGCGGAATGTCTAAACCATAAATTAACTACCTATCTAAACTTTTTATACAGTCCATTACTATTTGAGCTTATAATCAATGTCAAATGTGTCAATGTAAAAATAAAACTGTCATTAGTATATTGTAAATTGTGAGAAAAATATACGTTAAGTAAAGAATCATCCACGTCTTCTCATTATTGAAATAAAGGGAGTTAACAAGTAGTAATAGCGGGCAAGAGGAAACATATATCATTTCACAGGTAAAAAAAGATCAGTAGATTTGAAAAAAAATAAGAAAGTAATGAAATACTGTTGTTGAACTAGAACAAATAAATGAATAAAATATTTATCAAATAACAATACTTACTTTTTATTTTTTATTTAGTTATCGTTCTCCAAAGAAAAGATTGCAAATATTTGCGCGGAATGTGAGCGTTACATAGGAACACAAGGAGGTGGAATGGATCAAGCAATTGCATTCTTAGCAAATGAAGGTAAGGCATTATAATAATATAGTTTGACTATCTGGGGAGTAACACTTCACGGGTCTGAGTTATGTCGGCTACCAATGGTAGAGACGATTACAAAAATAACGCGACAGCTCCAGTAAAATTCGGCAATGTGGAGATATTCGCCGACGATCTCGGATCGGAGCGCGCCGCAGCGCAATCGGAGAATTCTAGTAGAACAATTGCTAAGCGGATTCCGTGTGCGGTGTTTGTTAGTCCCAGCGGCGGCTGGGCCACTGGAATCTATTTCTCGAACTGGGTAATCGCTAGCGTTCGAGTCGACGGTAAAGATAGGTGGGAAAACCGGAGCTGTCGCGATACTTTTGGAATCATCTCTACCACCTGGTAGGAGATGTAAAATGCTTCACACAGTGATACCAAAAAAATTTTAAACCGTTTTAAAGAGTATTTACTAGTACAAGATCTACAAAGAGCTCAGCAATCCACTTTTTGCATTATGTACAAGGATTTAAGAATTTTTTCTGATGGCCAAACTTATCTTAAATCATCTCTCCCTTATCATGTTACACGTGTTATTGCTCAATTAAGAACAACTAATAAAATATATGGTAAATTCTACTTCAGTGGATCCGCTTACTTTGTTAAAATTGAAGAAGTTACACATACTTTTTTATTGTCCAATGTACGGTGAAGCGCGGGATTCTGCATTATTCCGTAATAAAAACTTTAAAAGCTTGACTACTGCATTAAACTTCGTTACTCCGAAAGACCTTACGAAGTTGGCGTATGGTGTAATGAACATATTTAAACTTAGGTTATTTATTTTAAACGAATAATATTTGCACAATTTTTAGTTTCAATATTAGTTGTGTATCAAAAATTGTTAATTGTACATATATACCTAACCCTTGTACAAGATATTTCTTTTTATACAGGGTGTTTCAAAAAAAGGTAACACCGTCTCTAGGATAGGTAAAAAACAGAAAAATAATTGGGGTTGGCTTAGTGAAATTTTTTTCTAACGCCATCCGTTTTCAAGATAAAGGGCGTTGAAGAAAATGAAAAATTACACATTTCTTACGATTTTGCCGAAACTACTGGCACCATTGCAATGAAATTTTATACGAATATGTTATGGAAGCTGATATATCCCATGAATTTGTTTTTATAACTAACTCTCATAGAGGGCGCTAGTTACACGATTCATACAACGTATTACTTTTTTTAGGGTAGAATTATTAGTCAAAACTCCAAGTGAACATAAACATTGTTTAATTCTACACCAAAAAGGTACTCTTGGTAAAACTCGATATTATGTACCGTTTTCGGAATATTTTGATTTGAAAATTATTAAGTAATAATCGCTCGTGGTATAAACTAATGATAAAGTTCGCTTTTCTCTAAGTTTGCCATGTAAAATTTATCTTGAAAACGGATGGCGTTAGAAAAAAATTTTACTAAGCAAACCCCAATTATTTTTCAGTTTTTTACCTATCCTAGAGACGGTGTTACCTTTTTTTGAAACACCCTGTATACAATAAAATTTACTTACTTACTTACTTACTTATCATAAAATGCTTTATCGTTACGTGGAATTTAATTCAATTATTATTTAATTATTATTTTATGCTACATAAACTAAGTATCTTAAGAGTAAAACACACCATATTAAAAGTGAGACCTAGTTAGTGTAAAATTACAGTCTAACGTGTCTTCTTAGAACAGTCTTTGTGAGTACGTTTTATCATATTCCCAAACCGCAGTAAAAGCTTCACCCAATTGCTAGAACTATTTAAATCCGGTACCTGTCTGACAAATAAAATTTTAATGCAAAGAATATAAACGGCAAAGAAGTTTCAGTAGACGATCAGGTACCCCGACAGAAAATTATTCCATTTGTATACTGTGCAGCTCTTGTAAAACAAATGTTGCTTACTTTTCTACAATTAAAAATCTTTTATTTGATTTCAAATTGGATATCAAAAATAAAATGGAAAAAAACTAGCCCAATTAAATGAAAAATTAAAGCAGTTTGAATTTATTAAATCAATAAAGTTATTGGATATCATGACAATAACATTATTACATAGGTGTTCTCCAAGTTACATGATCCTAGACTTCGTGTGATTATATAAAAACATATTAAATTGCACTCTGTTAAAGATTACTTCTAAGAATTAATGTAAACATTGCAACTTGCATTTTTGTAGCTATTGTTTTCTTTTTAACAAACGATTGTATTTTCAGTCAGTTCTTTATGTTCTTTTATTAAATCAAAAGCTTAAAGATCTCATTCTTTTAATACCTTTTTCGAAATAAAGTTTTTAAAAATTCATTTGCAAATCCGCATAAAATAATTGGCGCAGTCAGTAGGATTGTCCGACGGGAAACAACAAAAATCGTGATTTTCCGGTTGATTTCAATCATTTACGGGCACGCAAAGTGAATTAAAACAAAAACTGATCGATAAAAGTGTGTTACCAGTTGTGAAGGAAGACCACATCGCTGAATTCTCAACTAACCGTCCGATCCGGGACAAACCACTCCAAGGAAGAGGGACCAACATTGCCCAAATCTATTTGGAACCTATAGATAGTAGAATGAAGAAAGAAACATTGAATATATTACTGTAAGTCATTTAATTTGCTTATCCTTTTATTATCATTCCTTATTTTACCGAATTTTTCACTGTACCCTTACAATATCAAAAAATACTGATAAATTAAATAAATATAATATATAAAAATATAAAATACATGAGTGATTCAAACGTCGAAGATTTAATAAATAGTTTAGATAAAATAGTTATAGAAGATACAGAAAATACAAATATGACAACTCAATATCAACTTTTAAAATTAAATGTAGACGCTATACCTCAGTATGATGGAAATCCTCATACTTTAGGAATTTTTATAGATAGTTGTGAAAGTTTAATTAATAATTTTCAAGAAAGAAATAACGCTCAATTAAATAGTTATTTATTAAGAGCAATAATTGGCAAACTTAGTGGTAGGGCTTTAACACTTGTAGGTTCTAGAATTGAATTAAGAAGTTGGACTTCAATAAAAGAATCTTTACAATTATGCTTTGGTGATCAGCGGAATTTAGATTGTTTAATTCAAGATTTAATAACACTTTGTCCGTATAAAAACGAAGCTCCATACAATTTTGGTATGAGATGCCAAGATGCGCGTAGTTTAATAGTATCAAAAGTTAATTGTCTTAATTTTTCGCCAGAAGAAAAGGTTATTCGTTTAAAAAGTTACGATGATTTAGCTTTAAAAACTTTTATACGTGGTTTAACAGGTTATTTACAAAATAATATTAGATTAAGAAACCCTGACAGCCTAGAAAAGGCAATGTCTCTAGTTATAGAGGAAGAAAACTTCCAATATAGTCAAAACCGTAGTAATTATCTTAATTTTCAAAATAATTTTAAACCTTCTCAAAGAGTTGTTCCTTCTATGAACCATAAACCCAGAAATATTCAAGTACGTCCACAATCTAATCCTAATTACTTAAATAACTCAATGCATTCACAATCTTATTCTAATCAATCATTTAATCCAAATTACAGAAATGGAAATTTTCAATTTCAACGTCCTGTCAATAATTTTCAAAATAGATTTTCTTCGCCAGTATCCCAAAACAATTTTAGACCGCATTTTCAAAATAATTTTCAACCAAGACCACATTTCTCTCAAAATATTCAACACAATCCTCAACATAATCAAAACCAATTTCAAAACCAATTTGCTCAAAGAAACAGCACCATTTCCAGACGTTCATACAGACCAGAACCAATGGATACTTCTTCCACTAATAGTCCAGTTCGTCCACAGAATAGATTTAACTCAACAGAACTCCATAATCAAGTCACAACAGAATTTGAAAATCCATTCGAACAATATCCAATTCCTCCTAATTTTAATTCGGATCAGAAAACAAATTTTAGTAATAACGAAACTATGTTAGATACTAACGAAAATTTTCAGATAACTCTATCCCAACCGAATCCAACATAATTCAAGTAAATTTATTAAAATCTAATTTACCCTATATTTTTATACCTTCCATAAATGCAAACTTTTTTGATTGATACCGGTAGTTCACGCAGTTTTATGAACCCCAACTTAGCTTATAAGTACTATAACCAATTTATATATGATGAAAATTTTATTGTCCAAACGGCTCACAATACTTCTTATCACAATAAAGTTATGAATATACCAATTTTTGATAATTTTAAAGTTAAGGAATTTCACAAATTTCATTTATTTGATTTTAGTAAAAAATATGATGGTTTAATAGGAATTGACTTATTAAAACAACTAAAAGCTAGTTTAGATTTAGAGAAAAAAATTAATTATTACACCGCATGCAAAAATACCTATTGTTTATGAACCTGAAAATTTATCAGTCCTTAAAAGAAACCTTCTAATAAATAATTTTGTAATTACCATTCCTGCAAGAACTTCACAAATTGTTAAATTACCAGTTACCGCAGAAAAAGGAATAGGTTATTTAAATTATATAAATTTTGGTAATCAAATAGAAGCACCATGTGCCTTAGTAAATATTAAAAATCATTTTTGCTCTTACTTCAATTACTAATTCTCGAGAGACACCTATAAAAATTACCATTCAGAAACCTTTTGATATAGAAATCATAGATATAGGAGAAACAAATTTTATTGAAAAAATGGAAACTGATACTGAAATAAATGAACATATTGATAAAATATTAAAATCTAATTTAAAAAAAATACAACTTGACCACTGTAATAACGAAGAAAAACAATGTATAAAAAATTTATGTCATGAATATCGAGATATATTTTATTCCGATCAAATACCTTTAACTTTTACTAATACAATTCAACACAAAATAAATCTAACAGACGATTCACCAATTTATACTAAGTCTTATCGATTCCCAGAAATACATAAAGCTGAAGTTAAAAATCAAATTCAAAAATTATTAGATCAAAACATAATACAACCTTCTACTTCACCATGGTCCAGTCCAATTTGGATAGTACCAAAAAAATTAGACTCAACGGGAAAACGCAAATGGAGATTAGTTATAGACTATCGTAAATTAAATGAACGTACAATTGACGATAAATATCCTTTACCCAACATTAATGATATATTGGATAAACTCGGTAAAAGCCAATATTTTACAACGTTAGACTTAGCCAACGGTTTTCATCAGATTGAAATGAATCCTGAAGACATCCCTAAAACAGCTTTCTCAACATTAAATGGTCATTGGGAATTTAAACGCATGGCTTTTGGAATGAAGAATGCTCCATCCACCTTCCAACGCGTTATGGATAATGTATTGAGAGGACTTCAAAATGAAACTTGTCTTGTCTACTTAGACGATATAGTCATTTTTAGTACATCTTTACAAGAACATATAGATAGGTTAAAATCAATTTTTGAACGACTTAGACAGTCAAATCTTAAAGTGCAGTTAGATAAATGTCAATTTCTTAGAAAAGAGGTTAATTATCTTGGACATGTCATTACACCAAAAGGAGTTAAACCGAACCCTGATAAAATAAATGCAGTTAAATCTTTTCCAATTCCAAAAACTCAGAAAGAAATAAAAAGTTTTTTAGGTCTCGTAGGTTATTATAGGAAATTTATTAAAGACTTTGCAAAGGTAACTAAACCGCTTACAAAATGTTTAAAAAAAGGCGCGAGTGTCATCCACGACGAAAATTTCATTAATTCATTTGAAACTTGTAAACAATTATTAATTAACCCGCCAATTTTACAGTATCCCGATTTTTCTAAAGAATTTATTTTAACAACCGATGCATCCAACGTAGCATTAGGTGCAATTTTGTCACAAGGTAGCATAGGAAATGATAAACCGATCGCATTCGCATTAAGAACTTTAAATGAATCCGAACAACGTTACAGTACAATTGAAAAGGAATTACTAGCAATAGTGTGGGGGTGTAAATATTTTAGACCGTATCTATTTGGAAGAAAATTCAAAATTATCACTGATCATAGACCACTTGTATGGCTTTTTAATCTAAAAGAACCAAACTCAAAACTAATACGATGGAGACTAAAGTTAGAAGAGTTTGACTACACTATAGTTTATAGAAAAGGTAAATTAAATGCAGCAGCTGACTCTCTTTCTCGAATTTCAATAAATGCCTTAGAAGATGAATCCTTAATTAATAATCCAGGTGATATCAATTTGGAATCTTTAGACTATTTAAGAAGAATTGCCGAATCAATGCGAGGACCAGATAACGAAGATTTACAAGAAAACCCATATCCAAATTTATTTGAAGAAAATCCAGAAACTCCCGAAATACAAGAAAAATGTGCTACTCCAGAGAATGTTTATCCAAGTACTTCGCAAACTCAACATACGACAGCCTCCGAAACAACTAACGATGGTATAAAAATTTTAGATGAAATTATTAACAATAAAGTAAATCAAATATTAGTATTTCCACATGCCTATCCGACTTTAAAAATTAAAAACGATACTTATGAAAATCACAAAATTATAACCGTAAATATTCCAGAACAAAACAATGAAAGTTTAATTTTCGAATTTCTTAGAGATTACACTATAACAAAAAGAACATATTGTATATGGTTTTATTCTGATAATCTTTATAATGCTTTCAACAAAGTTTATTTAAAACAATTTTCTGAAAAAGGTCCTAAACTTATAAAGTGTACAAAATTAGTTAATACAGTAATAGACAAAGAAGAACAAATTATGCTAGTTCGAAATTTTCACGAAGGTAAAACTAACCACCGTGGAATAACGGAAACTTTGGAAAAAATTAAACAAAATTATTATTGGATAAATATAAAAAAATCAGTTACAGATTACATTAACTCTTGCGATATATGTCAACGCACTAAATATTGTAGGAAACCACTATACTCTCCTTTGTTATTAACAGAAACAGCTTCTAAACCTTTTCAAATCGTTCACATAGACTTATTCTTTTTTGATAATAAAATTTACCTTACATTAGTAGACTCATTCACTAAATTTGCTCAATCTTACGAAATAGCAGGAAAAACCGCAATTCATATAAGTAACGCTTTAATAAAATACTTTTCAGCTTTTGGAATTCCTGAAAAATTAATTATTGACCAAGGTACCGAATTTAAAAACGATACTGTTAAAGAAATATTAAATTTGCACAAAATTAAAATTCATTTCACTACTCCAGGTCATCATGAATCAAATGGAATTGTAGAACGATTTCATTCCACTTTAATAGAGCACCTTAGAATTTTAAAAGAAGTTTATCCTAACGAAAGTAATATAATGGACTATGCTTTAATAGGTTATAATAGTTCACTTCATTCATCCACAAATTATACTCCATTCGAACTCACTTTCGGACATACTCATAGTAGAAATCCTAATGAAATATTCCTTCCGAAAAATTTTTACTCCGATTACGCGGAAAATCATAAACAAAAATTAGAACATGTATACAAAAACATTAGTAATAAATTAGATATAAACAAACAAAAAATAATTTCAAAAACTAATTACCAAGGTGACGAAAGTCAAGAATTTAGTATAGGCCAAAAGGTATTTAAGAAAAACCCTGGTCAGGAAAGAAATAAGAAATTAAATAAATTTTTAGGTCCATACACAATAACTGAACTTTTAGATAGAAACCGAGTAGAAATTACAAATAATAAAAATAAAAAAGAAATAATACATATAAAAGAACTGAGAAAACCTAATATTGTTCCAGGTTCCTCAGCTTTGCCTACAAATACTCATCCGGAAATGAACAACCAAAATTCCATAACCTAACAGATAATCCAGGACTACTTCCCTTAAAATTAGGATCTGCACAAAATATAATTAGTTATTGGTCGTTTATTCAAATTTTCGATATTACAAATATAATTTTAGAAAGTAATAAGTTACACTTACAATTAGAAAAAGTAAAAAACTTTTATGAACAAATTTTAGCTAATAATACTCCAGGAAAAATGTTTGCATTCGAATTTATTAATTATTATAATTTAGCAATAAATTTAGAAAAACAAACAAATAATCAAATTACTCGTTTAAATCCTTTACATAAAATTTCCCGAAGAAAACGAGGATTAATAAATGCTCTTGGTAGTATAATAAAATGTTTAACCGGTAATTTAGATGAACAAGATGCCAAAAGATATGATGCAGCTGTTGAAACTTTGTCAAATAATCAAAATAATTTAAAAACTCTAATAAATGATCAAATTACCATTCTAGATAAATCAATAGATACATTTAATAAAACCACTTCCATAATAGTACAAAATCAAAATGTAATAGATACAAAAATAAATAAGTTAGAAAAAATAGTAGATACAATAAAAGAAACGAATAATTATTTCATCGAAGAAATATACACAGAAACCATAATTCCTGAAATCACTACAGCATTGCAAGCAATATATGATTTATTAGAAAAAAATAGAGATTGCAATAACATTTTCAAAAATAAACCTATTTCATAATTCAATTGTTGAACCTATAGATTTATTAAATGAAATAAACTTAATTAGTGTACATTTAAATCAAAATAAATTAGCTTTTGAACCTAAAATAGAAAATATACTTCTTTATGAAAGAGTAATTCAAATTAAAAGTTATAGTAAGGGTAACCAAATCATTTTTATTATTGATATCCCCATTGTAGAATGCCAAATTTATGAATATTATCATCTATATCCACTACCCACATTCCAAACAAATTCCTTTAAAGTAATTATACCATTTTCCAAATTCCTACTCCTAAATGAGCAAAGTTATATGACGTCAAACACCAAGTGCCAAGAAATAAGTTCAGAAGAATACATTTGCCATGAAGTACCTTTGATGAAACCACTACAAGAAACCGAACTTTGTGAAATCCGTATAATTAAATATATGTCAAATTTAACAATGTGTGAAACCGTCCCTGTTGAAATAAATGATGAAAAATTTCAAGAAATTGAAGACAACAAGTGGATAATCATTTTACCGAAACCTCAAACCGCTGTAGTATCTTGTGGTATATCCAAAAATACCATTTTGTTAAAAGGAACATTATTAGTAGAACTAAACAATATGTGCAACGTGCAAATAAAAAACTTTAAAATTCAAACATTTAAAAGTGCTAAAAGTGAATTTATAAACTTTGATTTTCCAAAATTAGACTTTTCTTTACCGCCTCTAGAAAATTCAATAATTGAAACAAAACCGTTAAAATTGGATAATATTCCGTTAGACGAAATCAGAACTCTAAAAGAATCTTTAAGTATTCAAAAGAAAAATATAAAAACCATTTTTGAAAATCCAGTTAATTTTAATAGTGTTAGTATATGGACTATAATCCTGTATATCGTCATTGGTATCGGAAGCACGACAGTACTTTTCTGCATCTACAAGAAAAAACTCCGAAGGCCGCCCCTGTGTGAAGAAAATTTGCGAGATTCCCATGGTAATCCCGAAATTCTACTCTAACGGCGGAGGAGTTACATGATCCTAGACTTCGTGTGATTATATAAAAACATATTAAATTGCACTCTGTTAAAGATTACTTCTAAGAATTAATGTAAACATTGCAACTTGCATTTTTGTAGCTATTGTTTTCTTTTTAACAAACGATTGTATTTTCAGTCAGTTCTTTATGTTCTTTTATTAAATCAAAAGCTTAAAGATCTCATTCTTTTAATACCTTTTTCGAAATAAAGTTTTTAAAAATTCATTTGCAAATCCGCATAAAATAATTTCCATAAGCGATGACAAAACATTAATTCAAAAACAACTTCAAAAAGACCTTCGAAGCGAACTGAAAACTATAATAAACATTTGTGGATGGGACTTAACAATTAAGTATATCCAAGGCATTTCTAATATTATTACATTTCTACAGAACCCTAACTTCGCTATATTATTAATAATTATGAACTCAGTTAGGTAAAAATACCAACTGCAGCGTTTCCCATCTTCTTTATATGGATTACCAAAAATGTTTGCTTCCAATCAACAACATCTTGATATAACCGAAAGGTTTTTCAGTGATTTATGTATGCAATTTAGATTAGACAAGTGTAATACCTTAAACAACAAAAAGGGAAAAACTGTCAATGTGGCGCTGCCTAATGGAGATATAATTCCTGCCATGCGGAATGGGGAAATATACAAATACCTGGAATTTCAACAGGCCAGCCTGCTAGATAAAAAACAGTCCAAAATCCAGGATCAGTGTACATAGACGGTTAGTTCATTACTAAAATCTGAATTGAACGCAAGAAACCTTAACCGAGCAATTAATACATAATATGTCGAACCTGTGTTAACTTATGAGCTTGGGCTTCTACGATGGACCATTATTCCCCTCTTAATTTAGTAGGTCACAATGTTTATTTAGAAATAATAACAGATGCTGAAAAACAAGTAAAATGCATCCAAAAAGCTCTACATGGTCGACATAATAATAATAATGCACGTATTTGCTAAGTAAATCATCTCCAATAAGCCCGTTATATTTTTGATTAAATTTAAAAATGTGTAATTTATGCATCTCTTTAAGTTTAAAAACATCAAAAAGAGCAGTTTTATAAAAACTAATGCTATAGGCATTTTACCTATATTATCACTTATATTTGGTATTATTTTTCTATTTTCTATACGGGGAATTCAAAGGAAAACTAACAAGTGTTAAGATTTATTTATTTATCTGCTAACGATGTATCATGCCCGTGGCAACCATATATATGTATTTATCTACTCCTATTAAATTATACATTAATTATTCAACTGATTTTGAGGAATTAATAGTATCCATAAACAAAAAGCGTGAGTTATAATAACTCTCTAGTGAGTTATTGCACCATACTGTCACAGTAACTATATTCTGTCACAGAATCACAAATTTGGAGCAATGGGGAAGGATATTGCTACATTTTTAAAATTACCAGATAGTAATTTATATACTGGGCGTTGTTTTCGCCGCTCGTCAGCAACTTTATTAGTAGATGCTGGAGGGGATATCACGGCACTGAAACGCCATGGTGGTTGGAGATCAACTAATGTTGCTGAGGGATACATTGATGATTCCGAAAGGAATAAGACAGATACTGCAAATAAAATATATAGTTCTATAACTCCTCAACCAGTTGGTACTTCTTCTATAACATATATACGACAAACTCAAAACGAAACAATAAACTTGCATAATTCAGTTTCACATATTCAGTTTACTGGTTGTTCAAACTTTACAGTCAGTTAATCTCATCAATAAGCAAAATGAATAATTACTACTTAAAACTTTTATTTAATTGTTATTTCTATTACGGTTTATAAATAAAGTTCTTTCTCTGTACTTACATTTTATTATTGTTAATGTCGTAGATAAAGTATAGTATTCAACTTGCGGTAATGGTCATAACTCACTTGATGAATTACAAACTTCATCTGCATGAGTTATGACCTACATTACCGCTCGTTAAATAATATACTATTATAAGTGTTTCTCGTATGATTTATTTTCAACACACTAGTACCATAAATAACAAATTATTGATTACATATTTTTAGGTTGCGCTAAGCATATAGAATTCAATCCAATACGAGCGACAGATGTAATCTTACCTGCTAAAGCAACCTTCGTGGTTGCTCACAGTTTAATCAACATGAACAAAGCAGCAACTGTAGATTTTAACTGTAGAGTAATCGAATGTAGATTAGCAGCACAGGTAAGTAAATGTAGAAAAAAAGTTAAAATTGTTATTAGGTATAAAAATTTAGTTTTTATGAAGCCATTATTTACTGTTTGACACAAGTATCTGGGACCTTTGTTAATTACAAAAATGACCAATACAAAGAAATTAAAGTCCGAATTGAAAATGCAAGCCAAGCATTTATAAAAATGAAGACAATGCTTACAAATATGCTACATATTTTCTATCTTACTATACGGAATGGAAGCTTGGACACTGAAGAAACAACAAGAAAAATAGAAGCGTTCGAAATGTGGTGCTACAGAAGAATATTGAAAATTCAGTGGGTTCAAAGGACTACCAATGCAGAGGTATGCTACGACGATTAAATAAAGAGCTAGAAATTATGAATAGTATAAAAAGAAGAAAACTGGAATATTTGAGTCACATAGCCCGAAGAAAAAAAAATATGAGCTGCTGAGAGTTATTATGCAAGGAAGGATCCAAGGAAGAATAAGTATAGGAAGAAGACGCATCTCCTGGATGGAGAACCTTAGAGAATGGTTTAACTGCAGTTCATTACAACTTTTCATAGCAGCAGCCAACAAAGTGACCATGATATCCAACCTCCGATAGGAGATGGAAGAAGAAGACTAAAAGGAAAGTACTTGTCGAAATTTAAAATGGCAAGCGCCATTATTGAGGGGAATTATAATGGATAATTTTCGTAAGAGATACAAAAGCGCAAATTTAGGTATAAGTTAAGCATTTATTGGATTATACTTTAAAAATATTTTAAATATTCAAAGCCACCCAAATAGGTATAATATCAGACATAATTGATCTATTTGATGTATGCATTAGTCAAAATTATTTTACTTTTGATAAAAAAAGTTCATATTCAAAATGAGGGTCTTCCCATGGGAAGTCCTATTTCTCCAATTTTAGCAAATATATTTATGGATAATTTAGAAAACAAAATCTTTAATTCTAGTTATAAAAACAATATTGTATTTTGGTATAGATATGTTGATGATGTGTTAGCAGGTTTTGTAGGTAGCGAACGGCAGTTAGATATAATTATATTCATATCTTGCATCCTAAAATTAATTTTACCTTAGAAGTTGAAGAAAATAATTCAATTAATTTTCTAGATTTATGAATTGAAAAAGTTAATAATTCATTAATTTATTCAATATACTATGGTTGTCTGAAAAGTTTCCGACCTAACAAAGATACTAGACATTTTTTCTTCAAATTAATTTTTAATTTTCTACACAGTCTCCTTGTAAGTCTATAAACTTCTCCCAGCGATGCTCCCATCTCTTCAACACAAGTTAAGTTCAGAATATTAGAAATTTGTTTTTTAACAATAATTTCTACTGATCAACAAATTTATGTAAAACAAATTACAAATCACTAAATCACGCTTGTAATTAAACTTTTCAAGCACATAATTAGTACGTGATATTTACTATCATTTTAATAAAAATTAAAAAACAAAAATATACAGTTACATTTAAAAATGAGTAATTATATGTTATATAAAAATATTAAATTATATAAACGTAGTGTCCAGACTGCGTAAGTATTAAAGTATCTTCTTTATTCCAGGAACTGTAACTCACACTGTAATTAAAGATTTGAAATATTTGGAAAGATAAATAACCTTTATATTCTAACGTGTTTTTACAAATTTAAATCATATACCTAAACTTAATTGGATTATTTTACAAAAGCACCATTTACTTGTTCAGATTTGTATATCCATCATAAGTGATTACTGTATATTTAGGTTTTTTAAATGTACACAAGAATCAGTTTTGTTTTTTAGCTAATTTAAGTTAGTTAAATTTTGTATTTTAAGAAGTTTCAGATTTGATTTAACGATAATAACTGAAACTAAACATAACATAAGGTTTAATTTTATATAAATTTCTTTTCAGATAATAGCAAAAAAATTTGGCGTCGACTGGACAAAAATAAAGCGTTTATCAGATGTTCAACAAGCCTTATCTGTAAATCTTACCCAGATGATCTCATTCGTTAAGTCGACTCTACACGATCACATTTATACTATAGATGAAATTCTAACTGAACTGGAAACAACTTTTGAGAAACTAGAAACAACATCACTAATACAAAATACGAAACATATGAAAACTTTTAAACTGCGACAAAGAGCGTTACATGTGTTTAATGGTAAGTTTATCGCTAAGGTCCGGGTGTATTAAACTGCAGTGTCAAGCAAGTTTGCACCCAGATCATTTTAGTTTTCACTAGCATAATTAAATATATAAAAATATAATTAATCCAGAGCATCAAGGGTATCCATTGTGACGTGCCCAGAAGGTAAGAATCAGTCGGAGGTAGGAAAAAGCGTCATAAATTTGGCGCCGTGTAGGGTTTCAAATTATGTATTTGAGTAGGGACCGTTTCTCATTTTTGATTTAAGTAGGAACGTTTGTAATTATTGGTCTGAGTAGGGACTTTTTAATGTTTGATTTTAGTTGGAACCGTATAGCCAATATGATGATTAAAAATCAAACACTTCTAGAAAAATGTTTACCAAATTAACACAATTCCGAAATTAACTTCAAGCCTACTTTACTTCCTGCTTTATGCAAGAATGATTGACATACGCCCATAACACTTGTTTTCCTTTTCTAAACCTGTATAAAATAGTTCCGAGTTTAATAATGATATAAAGTAAGTGTGAATCCCATTTTATGTGAGATTCAACAATTTTACCTAAATATTTTATTTTATTTACAAGATTGATGTTAAAAGTAATATCAGTTTGTATAAGAACAATAAATAACTGAACGGTTGAACTAAACTTCCACTATTTATTCGAAAAATACGTTTTAAAATGCAATTACAGCTATTTCGCTAATAACTAGCATGGAAGTTCTCCACTATTAAACTGTTTACTTTGATTGAGTCTTCATTTTATACATAGATAAGACATTATTGTAACATAAATATCTTAAGTTATTGTAAAGATCAGCATGATACAGTTTTTTCCTGGTTTTTCTATATCATTGCACAGTTATACTGATCTTAGAGGGAAATACATCCAGGATAATCCCTTAGGGGTACCATACGCGCCTATCTAAACGACACTTAATACGCGCGCGTACCATATGCGTCTATCTAAAAGGGCACTTAACCTGCACAGTCGGGAGAGAACGGCTTATCTAGAATTATTCGATTCGGCTTTAACACGATATTTGTATGTATAATTATGTGATACTCCATAACTATAAACAATAAAAAGTCGAAAAATAAATGGTAATGGTAAACAGAGCAGCAGGAGTTTTAAGGTCAATTTTGAACTCCAAAATATTATCAATAGCAGCAAAATTTATAGTTCATAAAACAGAAAAAATAATTTTTTCTACGCCTATGTCTGTAAACGTTAAAAATCGCCCTATCAACATTCCTTGTAAGTGACATTTAACAATAAAGTGCACGTGAGATCCCATAACATACACCTGCATTTTGATAAGAAAACTTAAATTTCTTTTTTTAATCAAATTGCAATGAAATTTTCATTTACATACCAGCTTATTTTAACTATTTACATACTAGAAAAACATAAAAAAGCTTTTAGTTTTAGCGAAACACCTTTTAAATTAAAAGAATAATGCCCCTAAATGTAGGCAACACATAGCGATCTCATAACATAAGCACACGTTTAGATAAGAAAACTTAACTTTCTTTGTTTGATCAAATTGCAATGAAATTTAAAGAGTAATAACCATGTCCCTTTGCTATGTTGAAATAAATGATATCATCAATTTAAAAAGTAATGCCAGTCTGATTAGTGCATTAAACAGGTAACAAAGTTATTTATATATTGTCGAAAAAAATTATTTAAAATTTGTGGACAAAGCTGTGTAAAAAAAGCAAATCACATAGTACAGAATAACAAAACATATTAAAACAGTAATACAAAAGTATCTACAAGTAATAAAATATAAAACATACAAACAAATAAAACTTCACAATATAAACAGTCAGTTAAAAAAATAAATATATACTTTATGTATACATTATACACAATAAATAATAAATAATATAAAAAAATTTTATATTTAAAATTTTAATTTAGTAGAGTAACAACAAAAAAAAACGAACAACAAAATAAATAAATATCATAAATTAACCTTCCAGTGCGTGATTTATTACTTATTAACCTCTGATCAAAGTATCTAGTTCGTAAATGGAAGCTTTTGTCCAGGTTTTGCCAAAGTGCTTGAATATTTACTGCTATGAGAAAAATTACTTAATCCTAATGTTTAAATGATTTTCATTTACGCTGTTGTAATTCGATTTTATTATTTAGCAAGATATGACTTTGTGTTCTCGCTTAATGACTTAAGCATGCATGTGCGCGTTTTAAAGCTAGTTCTGAAAATTTTACATGTGTCATTTTAATTAATGTGTATGATATTCCTGTTTCTAGTTCTATTTCAAAGGTACCTTTGTATAGAGCTATCAGCTATCAAACTTTAAACTTTAAATGTTCTATGTAATACTCTAAAAGGTTTTAAACTTAATTTTTAATAAACTTTAGCCTAGCCGAGCGGATGTTAGGCTAAAGTTAGGGTTTGTGGATTCGGCCTCCGCAGTATTTGGTGTTGGGAGGTCTTACTTCGGCGGTTAGGAAGGACGGGATTTGTTGCTGGGCTCTGAAAAAGGTCTGGAGTCTAGAGAAATGATACACAAATGTCCTCGGGGGAATCTAGCAAATTTATTAATTCTAAGTTTGATGATACAAGTATAAATTTAGATGACACTCTTGCGGAATGCTATATGCATCTCCCAAAGAAAAAGAAAAAAACAAAAAAAACTTTTTTTAATTTAACATTTACAAGATTTAAAACTAAACAACAAAAAATAATTAAGGTATGGTCTGATGGACCCTTGCGTGATTTGAATTTGGTTACAGTTTAATTCTTAATTGTTACGTTACGTATAACCTTCCCGGAGGACTCAGTTCTCTGTCGGAGAATATTTATCTACGTCCCGACAGTGGAAACCCGGTAAACTCTAGATATCCGGTTGAGGATAAAAGTTACAATATTCGTCTGAATAATTAAAACGATAGAACTTCGTTTAACAAACACATCCAAACTCCCATAAAATTTCTAAGTTATTAAGGGTTAGTATAATTGAAATTGACTCACCAATTTTCCTGCAGCGAGTCTGGGTACACACACTCACTTATTTTTATCAGTCGGCCCGGTAAAAGAATTTAAATTGTGATTTATCTCTTAGATAATATTCACTGCTTGTATTATTGCAAAAGAAAAAATTATAACACGTTTTCGCGGCCCGGTAATCGATTATTTAAATTTATTACTTTAAATTAAATTATTGAAAATTTGCACTTAGCTCACTTTCCAAATTAACACCTTTAAACACCTAACGCGTTTGATTCGATTGGCATCAAGCCCATGGAACGCTCCAAATCGAATTCCCTCCATGTTCTCAACACGGAGGATTCGATAGGCATCTAGCCTCTGGAGACGTCCAAATCGAATTCCCCGATTGTTCGTTTTTTGGTCTCCAGCAAAAGCATGAGACTACCCTTTCTCCCTCATTCTGCTCACTTGTCTCGTTACTATTGGCTAGCAGCTACCGGCACCCTTGGGTACGCTTCGCGAGCTGAGCCAGCAAAATTTGGCTTACACATCGCGGCTAGCTCCTACGTGACTTTTTTTGTTTTTTTTTCAGAACTGCAATTTGTTTAAATTATTTAAATTATTTGGTTTCGTATTATACTTTGTTTTACCAACACATTCTTGAGAAATAACTTTTCGCTGACAATGTATCCTGCTATTACGCAAAGGTTACTTAGTTTCTTTTAAATTAATGATATGGGGGAGCTTCGATATGTTATTTAACTTTTTATGACTTATTGTATCTTTTTCCCTCATATCAACCCGGGGCGGGGAAGGGGGGTTCCTTTGGGATTATTACATTACTTCCCCCTTTGAAAAAGAAACGGCTTTACAGAGCCGTTTCCTTTTCGGAAGTTCCCCCTCCCTCTATTCCTTAAATACTAGTTACCCTATCTACCTTACATTACAATCTGTTACATTATCCTACCATACAGTAGGTACCGTTACATCTTATCGCGTTTCGTTATACTGTTTTTTGTATTGTCACATTGGTTTTCGCGTCGCGCACTTACACTAGCTTCTGCGTAGTTTATTCTTTATCCAACCGTACTCTCCATTGTTGCCCTATCTTCTCTGACTTACTGATTCCGTTGCCTGCTAGCGGCATTGCGCCACGCTAGCAAGTTCCCTCGATGCCAGCTTCGGTGTGACAGCTAGTTGTTGCTCATCGTGGCCTCTCTGGCATTGCGTTTTCCTTGGGATTTTATGGGGGTAGGCTTACTGATTGCCTATAGAATAAGGCTATGCCTGCTGGCATTGCGATGCACAGAAATAATTCATTTTTAATGGACAGAGATGAAAGAGTTGATATATGCCGTTGACATATGCAGTTGATATGCGAATAGGTGAAAGGATTTCCTTTCGAAACTTTATTTAGCAATAGTATGTAATGTTGGGGCTTTAGAACAAGGTAAGACGATCAACTCTCTCTGGGGTATTATAGAATTTTTGATTGTTTGGGTCATGTACTAGACAGTCTCTTATTAGTTTACTGAACCTTGGGAGTCAGTCCAGTGTCTTCTCTGGTTTAGATCTGCTTCTTCTTATGGTCCAGATGGGAGTATTCTTTGCGCTTCTTTAATTTCCTGTTGTGTGTACAGTCCTTCCGCTCCTATTAGTTGGAGTGGTGTTAGCTTAAGTTCCTGTTTCGCTCTACTGCAATTTCTACTGGTATATAATGATAGTGCTGTTATTTTCGTTTTTGGGTCTGCGCAGTCGGACGCGCTGAATCCCATTGTACCTCCAGTCTTGGTTAGGGCTAGAGTAAGGATAATACCTAAATCCATTGTTAGTTGTGGCAGCTCCATTCTTGATTCTTGTTCCTCTTGCGCTTCGCGCACATTAAGAGTACATATAGTCCAAGTGTAAGCCGCGCAATTGTGTAATTATAGTTCGATCTCATGTTCCTAACTAAAAACTGGGTGTTTATCACAACAATAATCAATAACTATATCTTAAGCGAAATAATAATAACAGAAAAAATAAAGTTCAGTACAGTAATTGTCTAACAATCGAATAGTAATTCTTACTAAGTTTGTGCACATTACAAAAAAAAAATCAAAAATCTTTGTTACAACACTAAACACTACCTATAATAGGTATATAAATTCATAATAATGGCAAACAATAATAAAAAAATATTCAGCAAGGTAATTGCAAAATACTGAACTAATAATTCGAACTAAGTTCTTGCGCGAGTTCTATTTTTTAAGTAGAAAATATACTTTTTAAAAAATTTATTTTAACTTAGTTGACAACTTATTACTACAATCGTTAAAAGTGAACTGAACTAAAAAATGATATAATTACAAACAAAGAATAAAAATGCTGATTTTGATTAAATACAATATTCGTGTAAAACAGGATGTTAACATGAGTACAAATGTTTTTGATAACTTTAATAATATAGTATTACAAATAATATAACATCTTCTCGTGGGAAGCGTCCAGTCAGCAAATACATAGTTATGTGTCTATATGACTCCTCCCCTCTTGGTTGAAGGTACGTCCTCGTGGCTTCGGTTTCAACAAAGATTGGGGTAGTTCCATTGGTGTACCCTGGGCTTCTTCTTCTGAATTTTCGATTTTGATTTTTCTAAAATACTTTTTATAAACGTAAATGATTAGTAAAATTAACAAAATTAGAATTATTAATGCTGTTATTCCAAAATGGCTTTGGTGGAGTTCTATCGGCAATAAATTTGGTTCTTGATATTGTGGTAGCAATTTGGTTGGATCATCCAGGTGTAAATTGTTGATATTAATTTTGTGATAAATTTCGGTAGGTACTTGAATACTGGGCCATTCTTGGGAGAATGTTTTATTGGATCCTGTCCATGTATGTTTTTGAAATGAATAACTGCAGTCGTCGTTTCCTAATATAACGTTGCATTTTGAGATTTTTATTGATTTGAAAGTTTGTTTGCAGTCTTCGTTAACTTCCGTCATTTTTCTTGAGCAAATTATTGTATTTCCATTAGTAAGTTGAGTGAAAAGAGAAAAATCATTCTTTACGTGAGCGTAGTTGCAGAGCGAAAGGTTGTCTAAATTACAGTTATTTTCATGAGGTACTTTTTCGCAATACATAAATGAAAAGGTTTTCTTGCATTCTTCATTAGTCCATCTTGTTGATCCTTTTGAATTTAATATGAATGTGTATGGGGGTAAAAGGATATTATTTTCTTTAGTGGGAATTGGAATAATTTTGGAAAAATGGAGTAATTCATCGGCTAATATAGGTACTTTAAGAGTAATATATAAAATTTTTGGAGTGAACATTAAATTTATTTTAATTATTTCTAATAAAGTTGGTATATCTGGAGCAATTTCGTTATGAGAATGAATAGTATGTAAATAATTAAAAATTTCCTCTAATTCTTTTTGTTTAATTAATTCTACATTTAGAATTTCTTGGTTACTAAATGATATAGTTCTAAGTAAAATTTGAATATAATTTCTTAAATCTCTAATTTGTTCTAATTGTATATGAATAATAATTTCGTTATTTAATTTATCGTTTAGATTATTTAACTCTTTTAAAACGTTTTCTGCGTACGTCTGTATTTTATGTAAATCTGTTTGCCAGCGTTGGGTTATTTGCCCTGCAAACGTATGCAATTTTGAAATTTCAGTTAGTAATTTATGTTCGTTTAAATTAACTTTTTCAAAACTTTTTTCAATTTCAATTAAGTCGTTTTGATCAAGATTTCCAGATATATATTTGATTACTGTACCGAGGCCGTCTATCAAACCTCTTTTAATTATTTTACTTGATCGAGAATACATTCTTAATTTATTTATTTCTTCTGAAAGTAATTCAATATTTATTTGATACATTTTTGATAAAGTTATGGTAGTATCATCTATCCTACTAGCTAAATGTACTTGGTTTAAAACTAATTTACTATAAGAGTTTTCTATATCTTCTATACATATACTAAAATAAATCTTATGATAATTGACTTTATATTTAGCTTGTCCTAAATTATCTAAAATGTAGCCTGGGGGTTCAATTGTTTTGACGTGAAGTGCCTGGTTGGCTATCGTCATGGTTAACCTGAAAGGATTTAGTATTTTTAATCATGTGTTTACTTACTTTTTTAGATTTTTGGGAAATTAATTTATTATCCGATTTATTTTTATCTAATAATATTTTCTTATATTTTGGCTTTATTTTATTTCGTGGTTCCATGTTTAAATAAACGATGTCTGTTTTTGGAATATTATCTTTTCTTTCAAGATTAATTTTATTTAGTTGTTCTGTTCTTTTTATTAGTTGTTTTTGATAAAGATCATTAAAAAATGGAAGGATTTCAGTTTTTCGATATTCATTGTAATCTTGGTAAATTTGTTTATTAGGATCAATTTCGTGAAGGTTTAAGTTTTCGTATGGTCCATAAAGAAGTGAAAAGGGAGTAAAGTTTGTTATTGAATGTATTGATTGGTTATAGATAAGAATAGCGGTGGTAACTAAATCAGTAATATTTTCTTTTGATTTTTGTCTTAAAATTCTTAGTTTTTCGATTAAAGTGGAATGAGCTCTTTCTATTGGGGAGTTTCCAGTATGTGATTGAGGAGTTGTATAATGAATTTTTATTTGAAAAAGAGACATGTACTCTTTAAAAGTTTCACTTGTGAATTCTCTTGCATTATCACAAGTTATTTGCGAAGGGTAATTATGATGAGAGAAATAATGACGTAATTTATTGAGAATAGTGATAGAATTTGAATCGTTAATTTCGTAGGCTTGTAGGTATCTTGAAAATAAATCGAGTATTGTTAAATATTGTTTATTTTCAACGGAAAATATGTCTATGTGAAGGTTTTCAAAAGGTTTTTGGAAATAAGTGGTCCGGAAAATGGGACTTTACGAGGGTTTCTATCATATTTTGAGGTAAGACATAGTTCGCAATGATTAATGTGATTTGTTACTAATTCTTGAATTTTTGGGAAATAGTATAGAGATTGTAAATGTTTAACAGTTTCTGTAATGCCGTTATGAGTCTCTGAATGATAGTCTGAAATAATACGAATTTGTTCGTCTTTACAGGTTATATCTTTTAAGAAAGTGTTTGTTTTAATTATTTTTACGTTAGGTTCTAAAATTTTACGACATTCTTTAGAAGCGGTATTAAGTAATAAATCGTCGGGACAATATATATAATATGTTTTTGTTGGGTTAATTATTTCTAAAAACATGTTACTTATTACATTATGGTCTGAGCCTTTGCGGAAAGTTAGAGTATATCGATTTTTACTAAATGGTCTAGAATAGTCTATATCATTTTTATCACCGTATTTTAAAATTATTTGAAATTGGGAAGAGTTTAAGGATTTTTCTGAAATTGGAAAGCCAAAAATTGGGTTTTCTTGTGCAGAATGTTTAGTTTCGTCTGAAGCGAGACTTTTTGTTATCGTCTGGTAATGTGCTAAGGATTTCGTCAACATCACTAAGTGCTAAATTTGGGTCAGAGTTTGCTCTGGGTAACATTGAAATAGAATCAATATCACTAGGGTTTTGTTCAAAATTATTTGTTTTTATACTTGCTTTTGGGGAGAAATAAGTATATCACTAATTATATTAATTTTTTGTTTGATTTAGGATGATTTTTATCAATTGCGTTGATTTCAACTCTAGATAATGCGTCGGCGACATAATTTTCTTTTCCTTTTTATATTTAATTTCGAAATCGAACTCCTCGAGTTTTAATTTCCATCTAATTAAGCGTTGATTGGGTTCTTTAAGAGAGTGTAGCCAGACGAGTGGCCTGTGATCGGTTTCAATGATAAATTTCTTACAATATAAATATGGTCGAAAATGTTTACAACTATCTATTATAGCTAACAATTCTTTTTCAATAGTGCCGTAATTTCTTTCGGCTGAATTTAGGGTTCTAGAATAAAAGGCTATGGGATGGGAATCTTGAGAAAGTACGCTTCCTATAGCAATATTTGAAGCGTCGGTAGTTAACGTAAATGTTTTTGTAAATTCGGGATAAGCCAAAACTGGAGAGTTACAAAGAAGTTGTTTACATTTTTCAAATGCATCCAGGTATTCTGGGTCATTTAAATCTAATTTGGTTCCTTTCTTAAGGTATTTATTTATTGGATATGTAATTTTGGCGAAGTTTTGAATAAATTTACGATAATATGAGAGCATTCCTAAAAATGATTTAATTTGTTTTTCATTTTTTGGTAATGGGAAATTTTGTATTGATTTTATTTTATCTGGGTTCGGTTTGATACCGTTAGGAGTTATTACATGACCTAAGAAGGCAACTTCTTTTCTGAGAAATTCAGACTTGTCTAATTGTACTTTTAAATTATACTTGTGTAGTTCATTGAATATTTGTTTAATATGAATAATATGATCTTGAAGAGATTTTGAAAAATTACTATGTCGTCCATATATACGAAACATGATTTATAATGAAAAGGACGAAGAATCGTGTCCATAACGCGTTGAAAGGATGCTGGGGCGTTTTTAAGACCAAATGGCATACGTGTATATTCGCAGCGGCCATTGTCATGATGGAAAGCTTGGTCCAAATCTAATGTAGAAAAATAAGTACATCGACCAAGACTGTCGAGAATTTCATCTATACGAGGAAGGAGATACTTATCTTCAATAGTTTTTTCGTTGAGTTTTCTATAATCTATAACTAAACGAAATTTCTTTTTCCCACTAGCATCCATTCGCTTAGGGACAAGAAAGGTCGGAAAACTATAAGGAGAAATACTAGGTTTAATAATTTTATTGTTTAAAAGTTTTTGAATTTGATCTTGGATTTCTTGTTTTAAGTGATAGGGATATCTATACGATTTTTGATAAATCGGTATATCGTCGACTGTTCTAATATTATGCTTAACTGCATGGGTAAATGTTAAATCTGAATTTTCGTTATAAAATATATGTTTAAACTTTTTACAAAGAGAAAATATTGCATCTATTTCTTCGGGATTCAGATGATCTGTTCGAAGAAGTTTGGTGATGTCAATATTGTTATAATTTGATTTAGGGTTCCTTTCATGAAATTTTGAAAGGGGCTGAACTTGAAGAGGTTCATGAAAATTTATAGAAATATTATTTAATGAAATTTCTTGTTCAATTGGTATTTTACAATAACCATTTTGTGCTATAGCTATACATTCGGGTATAATTATATCGTTTAATTTTATTTCTGGAAGAACTACTGGTCCATTCTCAATATTTACTGGGATATTTAAATTTCTTTTATCTAAACGTTCAGAATAAGGGGTAAATAAGTGTGGGTTTATTTCAAATTGAAAAGGTATTTAATAGAATTGATTTGTAAAATATGATTTTCATAATCAATGATAGCTTTCAATTTATCGAAGTCTTGACTACCTATTAATGCATCGAATCTATCGTGCCATGGTATTATAAACATGTCAAACGTATAATTAATGCCAAATTCTTTTAAAAGAGAGTGTTTGCAGTTAAAATTACCATTATAAGTAGTTTTAATAGCTTTCACAGAAAATTTGGACTTATATATTGAATTAGAAAATAATCTATAAGCCGGTTCTGGATTAATAATAGAATTACTTGCGCCGGGATCAATTAATATTTTTAAGTCTAAATTTGCAAGATATATAAATGGAAGTTTTGGATATGAATTTATATTATTTATATCGATTCCGAGGCTCCTAATCAAAAATTTTGAGTTTCGTCAAAGTTTTCGTTTTGAGGGTCGTCGTATTGTCGATCATTGGGATTATGATCTACGTCTTCGACATTAAATAATTCTTCAACAGCTACTTTAGGTGGTCCCGTTTGTTTAAAGAAATTTTGTGGGGGCCTATAAGTATTAGCGGTAGAAGTACTCATTGGAGTTGGCTTGTAAAAGCTCGTGGAAGGTTGTGGATGACGATTGAAATTTTGATTATTATTAGGAGATTGGATTTGTCTATTAAATGGTTGATTATTCGGTCTTTGGTATTTATTAATTTGTCTATTATTAGAATGTTGTCTATTATGGAAATGTTGTCTATTATTGAAATGTTGGGGTGCTTGAGATATGTATGAATAATTATTAAATGATTGATTTCTTGCAGGCTGATTACCTGAATTATTATAAAATGATTGATTTCTTGGTGATTGATTATCCGAATTATTATATTTTGGAGGGGGACGATTTCTTTGATTTTTTTGTGTTCTAAGGAAATTTGCAAAGTCAATTTGAGATCTTTCATTGTCCAAACGTTTACATTCGTACAATGCTTGCTCAAGAGATTCTATTGAAATATGGAGCAAATGGTCTCTGTAAGGGTTTAACAGACCTGCCTTAAATACCATAAGGGCTTGATCGGTATACATGGTTTCTTTAGAGTTTCTAACTTCTTCGTTATTTGAATTAATAGCTAAATGTTCTATAAGAACTTGTAATTTACGAGTAACCTCGTCATGAAATTCTGAAAATGTTTGAGGGTGTGATTGAATTGAAGTATTCAGGTCGTGATATAATATTTCTTCTGACCTAGGATCACCAAAACGACTTGTAAGGGCTGTTTTTAAATCAGACCAATTATCAAAAGATCTATTTATAATTATGTCCCTAGCTGGACCTAATAATTTAGATTTTACGTGTTCCAACAAAAGAGAGTTAAATAAAGGATTATTTTCAGTTTTTAGTAGATTCATATATTTTTCTGATTGTCTAATAAAATAGGCCAAATCTTTCGAACCACCGTTATAGGTTGGGACGAGATTGTTTGCCATAGATAATTCAATTGGAGAAATTGTGGTAGACATTTCGGTAACAGTGTTCAAATTACGTTCTATAGATATCGGAGATCTGGATCTATCACGACTGTGTGACATAAGTTTATCAACAAAATCAATATTTAAATAAGAGTAGGTTATAATTTTATGATATAGTTTTATACCAATTTATTAATTTAAATAAACGATTTGGTTTAATATAGTAAAATTAAATTGAATAAATATATATTAATGAAGAGAAAAAAAAAATTCTATCGATTATAAAATATTAGCCAATAAATCAAAATAAAAGGAAAGACTTACAGAAGGATACACTGGAGGATCATCTGTGAGCTTCTTTTATTGTATTGGAGTTCTGGACAACCGTCTTTTTCACTGAAGGAATGGTCCGGTTGGAGTCAACAATTTTCGCTTGCAGTTTCTTGCTTCACCAGAGTTATGTTCGAATACTGTTTAAATTTCTTAACAGAAAACGTAGATGTTTACCGCACTGAAGGGGTGTTTTTCTACTAACAGTATCCTGTTCGCAGCGCCAGTTCTATTTTTTAAGTAGAAAATATACTTTTTAAAAAATTTATTTTAACTTAGTTGACAACTTATTACTACAATCGTTAAAAGTGAACTGAACTAAAAAATGATATAATTACAAACAAAGAATAAAAATGCTGATTTTGATTAAATACAATATTCGTGTAAAACAGGATGTTAACATGAGTACAAATGTTTTTGATAACTTTAATAATATAGTATTACAAATAATATAACATCTTCTCGTGGGAAGCGTCCAGTCAGCAAATACATAGTTATGTGTCTATATGACTCGCGTTACAAATTTTTTGTTAAAACAATGAAATTAAAAGTCTTTGTTATAACAATAACCGCAATAGCATATGAAATGCTAATAATAGCTTAAAGCAACCAATAATTACAAAAAAAAATATATTCAGCATACTAACTAGGAAATACTCTATTAATAATTATAATAGCTCTTGCACAATTTATATTTACAAAATGATTCGGAAAATTGAAGTATTACAAGTGAATCCATTCTTTTATTTCAATCTTCCTACCATCTGAAAATTCACTGACTCGATGCGGAAAGGCGCAAAAAAAATTCTTGCTGGGAAATTTTTTTTTTGTAAATAGTGAACCCATAAAGAATAAAAAAAAATCTTTTTTTTTTTTTTAAATAATACCCCCCTTTTTAAAAAAAAATTAAAACAAAAAAAAATATTATACCTACCCTTATTCTAACTAAACTACCCCTATGTATTTATATGGTATGTTCACGAAAAATTTCAAAGTGGACCCCTTTTTTTTTTAAAAAAACATTCTTCCTTATAATATTGGCTCTACTGTAAGGGTTGAACTTGGTCCCTGAGGTTACCTATTGTATATACTACACTTGATATTTGAAGTCTTTCGCTTCTCCTAACCTACTTGTTTCCCTTAATATTACATGTACTTTTTTTTAACAGTTTGTGTTTCTCCCCTGTGTTGCCATTGGTATGCGTCATTTTTAGTTATTATTTATTTGACTATTAATTGGAGTTTGATAGTGAATATTCATACTAATTCCTTCCCCTTTTTTTTTAAAAAAAACCAAAACACTCGTGCAGACCTGTGTAAAAGGGTTGTGAAACACAAACGAAATTGAAAGTACTAGCGTAAAAGCATATCCTATAAATATTTTATGGCTTCCTATAGCCTTTTCCTAAATTAACTATATCCCAAAAAGTCTAATATCTGGCTGATTACTTGACCATAGAATAATTGACTGAATATTAAAATAAAAAATATTTGCAGTTATTTAAATTAAAATGAACCTTTAGAGACTCGTCTCAATCATACAACAACACTTTAAAGTCTTCTGTACTTAATTAATTAATTCAAAATAGTAAAATTAATATTTGTAGCTTCATCTAATCTAGATACACCTCTTATATGTGTATACCCATAATTTATCAATTAAGAACTTTTTAATTAGTTGTGGCTTTTACTAGCCTTATCCCATTTAATAATTAACTTTCCACTTACCTTTGCTTTCTTAATTTATCCTGGTTGGAACAGAACCCTTAGTTACTTTACCTTATTTCCTTTTTGAAATATTTTTCTCCTCCAATGACTAGGAGTGCTGTTTTGGGGATGAATCGTAATAATCGACTTGCGATAGCATTATGTCTCACTTACTGTCTAGCAGCGGGTCCGAAATCAAACTATATTTTTACAAAATTACCCAAAATTGCATGTCAAAGCTTCTTACGCTACCTTTTGTTTGGGAGTTTAACATCATGTAGCAGGGTGCCAACTCAATGTGGTCCAGGGATGTTGCCTGTTGGTGTCCACAGTAACCATAGGTCATCGCGCAGGTCCATTGAGTCAACCCCCCATGCTTCATAGTATAGTCGCCCTTACAGCTGGAGCGAAGTATGTTGACGTTTATTAGGTATTGTTTATTTTTGATTCCAGCCCTCCTTTGTGCTTAGGCCGGTCGCGTTTGTTATTACGTTTTTTTTTCTTCCTGTCATCTGCTGGGTGATCTTCCTCTATGCCAGGCTGATTCTTTTTTCATTAATACCTTATTATCTGTTTACTACTTTCTGTTATTACACTAAAGACTATTATGTATAATTCTGTATACGATATTTTCTGTTATTACATTAAAGACTATTATGTATAATTCTGTATACGATATTAGTGATCACTTTTTAATTGACTGAACTGAAACCTATTACTGATACTTATATTGAATGTGGTTATACTGCAATATGTATTCTTTGGACCTATCTAATATTGATATTTTTAAGTTAGTTACCCGCACTCCTTATTTTATTTGTGTCCACATGAAAAGTTAAAGTGAATCGTAATTTATTAGTACCGTCGTGGTTCTGCTTACTAAAAATAGAACTTTTTATGTGCACTCTTTAATAGTTGTTAATATTGTTTGTCTATTAGTTTTAGAAAGAAAAATCACGACATTTGGATAGTATCTATCAATCGCTAAGATAGGGGTTACCATTGGCCGATGGTTCCCTCATCCTGTGAGCTATTGATTGGTACCCTCAGTTTACTTTACTACATTACTTTTTTTTTTTTTTTAACTTGTTTCTATTTAATTTGATTATAGATTTTCTTGTGCGTCATGGTATATTTCTGGTCCTTCTTCTACTATTTCCGTATACTCATCAATATATGTCTCATGACTGTCAGCTGTCCATTTTTCATTCGGACTCTTCGTTCCTTTATGCCTTAATGGTTTCTTATTAGAAATTGCGTAGCATACATAGTCTGATAGACTGCTTGGTCGATTCCTTACTCTCGTCGACCTTCTCAGGGGTACATTTTCCCTGCTACTCTTAATTCTTTTCCTTTTGGGCTTTCCTTTTTGCGGCTGTGCTCCCGCGCTCCATAACGGAAGAATTGCAACCTTTTCCGGGGTTACCTCATTTTCTTCCTCTTCTTTGGCTTCTTCTTTGCCTTCATTTTTCTCTTCTTCTTCGGTTTCTTCTTTGCCTCCTTTGAGGTCTGTTACTTCCATTTCCTCTTCTGTGAGGGATTTCATATCATCTTCATAATATTTTTTCAGCATATTGATGTGCACTACTTGTGCATTTTTACCTCTTTCCGTACTTATTTTGTAGGTTACCGTTCCTACTTCTTTTACTACAAATGGCCCAATCCATTTTTTCTGACTTCTTCGATACTCCTATCGTTGCGGTAAATCTCTCAACTATACCTTTTCTCCTATATCAAATTCTTTAACCTCCGTGGGGTTGTTATATCTTTTTGAGCTCACCATTTCACACTGTATATTTTCCGAGCTCGTCGCTATTTTTTTTTAATAGCATTGTAGATTATACTCGTGCATAATTTAGCTTTGGATTCATAGATCCGTCTTGCCTGGCACATTTCTATATATATCATTTCTTTTTCCCTATTTGCGACCTATTTTGCCCTATTTTGAAGTATTTACTTCTTTATTCATCTCGCAATTCTCTTTTTTTTTCACTTGGTGTCCCGCACGTGATACGATCCTTTCTCATGTAGGCCTTATTCGCCCAAATAATCGCGTATACCCGGTATACACATTTCTAAACCTTTTTATTTCTTTTATTCGCCTCCTTTGGGCAAATATATATTACTTTCGTATACCCCGTATACAAATATCTAAAACTCTCTTATTTTACTTGCATATACTCCATATACAAATATCTTAACATTTCATTATTTTACTCGCGTATACCCTATATACCATATTATTTCCTTTATTCGCCTCCTTTGGGCAATTATACATTTCTAACGTTTTTCCCTTTGCTCACTCAGATTATGTCCTAGCTTCTAGTTCTAGGTAAGATGAGCATCCTCTTTTAGTAACTACTTACAGGAGCTGTACTCTTTAGTATAAACTGTCCTGCACTTTTTTGTTACTATCAATATATTGACATGTTGCCCCTATATTTGAGCAACGAGCTATTAGCATCGGGCTACTATTTTCTTGTGTTAACATTTTATACGTCATCACTTTAATTATAAATGTTTTAGCGTACTATTAAAATTTAAATAATCAGCACATCTACAGAATGAGATACCTCGGTGAATGACTTTGTTGCAACAACGAAATTATTTTCTAATACTATCCTCAATCTTCCATCTAAGGTTGTCGCTGTTACTCCTAACGGCTGAGGGGGTAGTTGTACCACTATTGGAGTGGGGGTAGGTGCTGCTGTTGCTTGCTTCGTTTTGTTAGTATCAGGCATTTTATGGGTGTTTGGATTTTAGCAATCAAATGTAAATACAATTCCCAAGTTAATAAATTAAAACAATAAAATATTCCTACCTTGACGAAGATCCTCTAGTAGAAGGAGGTTGGTAGTTGAGGATGGGTTCAAAAGGTACGTTTATGTCTTTTGTTACGAGTACACTATATATTATCTTTTTCCGCAAGAAAAAAAAATTGTTGACTTTTATTCTCCTTAAATTTATTTTATATACGCAATAATATTTGTACTAATCCTCTTAAACTTTTGTGACTATAGTCTGAGTTATAACTCATTTATTTACAGTTGCAATTTAAATTTAACTGTATAAGTTAGGACAAAATTGTTTCCTACAACACTGTTTTTGCAAAGAGAGAGACAAAATAACCAAAAAAAAATAAAATATTCAACTTAATTTAAGTTAAAAAAAAAAATAAAATTCTAGACAGAGCAAGTAGAAAAAAAAGTTAAGTACTACTGTACGCTGATGACTTTTCCGAAAAAAAAAAATTTTATCTGTTTTTATTTTTGTTGCTGTGCAGTTCAACTGTAAAGTTATTTCCTATAGTTTATTTCAACAGAGAAAAGAAAAAAAAATGCTACTACGGCACTGCCTTTTCGAAAAAAAAGAGAGGATAAGCGAAGGAACCAAAAAAAAATTTTACTTACTTTAAGTCACGATTAAAAAAAAATTTAGACGAAAAAAAAGTTTTTATGTCCGCCTATGGTTTTTTTTTTAAATTGAATCAAATTTGATTTATTAATTCTGCCTTGTTCTTTTAAAGTAAGAAAAAGAAAAAGAAAAAAACATAGCATCGATTTTAGTCCTCCCAATAAATGATTTTCCACACTAAAAAAATTTCTTAAATCAAAACAAAATGTAAAGATCCAACCAAAGAAAAAATTTATAACTTGATTCTCAATCCCAAAATTATACAACGAACTAAAAAAAGAATTCTCGACGAAAAGTAAATTCTGGAGAAGGGTTGAATGTTATTACGTAAAAGAACTTTTTCTTTGTTTTTTTTTGAAAAACGTTAATAAAAAAAAATATAATATCCAATAACCAAAATACAATAGTGAATGAAGCGGTCTTTTTCCAAAACTAGAATGGTAAAAGGTTAAATACCGTATGATACGTGACCCCTAATTTTCAAAATGAATTAAGTCAAAAAATAAATAAATTACAGTAATCCTAAAAAGAAATATTGTCGTAATGTACTCCTATGTTATACAAATCGAATGCTATACGTGTATAAATTTCTTTTTGTTTAATCAGAAATTGATTTACTACTTTTCTGTAATTTCGAATTTATTACTCAGAAAAAATAAAGATTAAGGTTATTTTTTAATTCGTTATTATTGCATGTGCCCTTATAACTTTGAATTTATTTATCTTTATAAACTGCGTATTATTTATTATAACTTAGTTTCAAGTTTCAATATTCCCTAATTTTAAATTAAAAATAATTAACAGAACTGGGAGATTTATAGTTATGTTGCATGTATTTTCCTATTTTCATGACATTAATGTACAGAATCCGTGTTTACAACCCTATATTTTGCCAACCCGTTGTCATAAAAAAATTGTCATCTGAATAATTTATTTAGTTTACTATATTAAGCTTGTCGCGTGAAGTTTTCTGTATGTACCTATGTCCTATTTCTAAATGTTTTACTTTTTTTTTCTATTATATTTTTCTTGGTGTATATAACGTTTTCTATACCGAGTTTGAAATATGAGTGCTTCGTCACCGAGTCATTCACCTTGCAACTGGGTTGTAAAATTACTATATCGTAATATCACGTTAAATTTTTTTTAAAATTTTTTGCTGAATTAAGTCTGTATATGTTTTATTTATTTTTGAAATTTAAAATTAAATACAACGAAAAGATTTTATTTTATCTTTATATGTTATTATATTAATTATTTTACCTATGTTATGTTAGTGTATTATTTACTAATCCACAGTTTCTTTTTTATTACTTTTAGTTTGCGTTATTCTGTTAAACAAAAAAAAATAATTAATTATTTATTACTCATATTAACCTATTAGTTTTTGTTTTGTTGCTCCTTATTTTTTCTATACTCCTTTAAATGTTCAGGGGTTCTCGGGGTGGGTGGCCTACTACCTCCCGGTCCGAAATCGAAATCAAATTTGCTCTCTTCACTAAGAGGGCTACTAGGGCCTAACACGCGGGGAGTTTTTGGGATTTCGTTCTCACTATATTCCCTGATGGGGCTACAATTACATTGAAATGCCCTTTTTACTCCTCTCTTTGTTGCTTATTTAGTCTATTTCGCGGCATTAAGAAACACAACCGTACTTTTTCTTTTAAATTAGCAAAAAAAACAAACAAGAATTTACATACGATTTCAATTATGTGAGACCCACTACCACTGAAATCGTTTCAATTTAATAACTAACTATGCTTTTAATTTACGTGAGACAGTTGTGTTTCACTTTACGATTTAAGTTATGTGAGATCCACTACCACTGAAATCGTTTATAAGTGATCAACTAAAATTCGAAAATTTTTTTTTTCATATATTTCTGTACTATCTAGAGGAGGTAAAAGGTGTATTTCTGAACCGAAATTAAAACAACTTTTTGGGACTGAAATGAAACTGGTACGCTCCTTTTTAGTTCCTCTCTTTATGCTTATTCAAAGTTTTACGCGGCAATAGAAACACAACCGTACTTTATCTTTTGAATTAGCAAAAACCAAAAAAAAGATTTACATACGATTTCAATTATGTGAGACCCACTACCACTGAAATCGTTTCGATTTGATAACTAACTTTACTTATAATTTACGTTAGACAGTTGTGTTTCACTTTACGATTTAAGTTATGTGAGATCCACTACCACTGAAATCGTTTATAAGTGATCAACTAAAATTCGGAAAAAAATTATTATTTTTTTTTGTTTTACTTATTTCTGTACTACTTAGAGGAGCTAAAAAGTGTATGTTCTGGATCGAAATAAAAAAAAATAACTTTTTGAGCCAACGAAATCACCCAAAATTCCCAGCTTCCCTTTCTAACCTGCCAAACTAATCCGAAAAACCGCTGTCACCAGATGTAATACTCTAAAAGGTTTTAAACTTAATTTTTAATAAACTTTAGCCTAGCCGAGCGGATGTTAGGCTAAAGTTAGGGTTTGTGGATTCGGCCTCCGCAGTATTTGGTGTTGGGAGGTCTTACTTCGGCGGTTAGGAAGGACGGGATTTGTTGCTGGGCTCTGAAAAAGGTCTGGAGTCTAGAGAAATGATACACAAATGTCCTCGGGGGAATCTAGCAAATTTATTAATTCTAAGTTTGATGATACAAGTATAAATTTAGATGACACTCTTGCGGAATGCTATATGCATCTCCCAAAGAAAAAGAAAAAAACAAAAAAAACTTTTTTTAATTTAACATTAACAAGATTTAAAACTAAACAACAAAAAATAATTAAGGTATGGTCTGATGGACCCTTGCGTGATTTGAATTTGGTTACAGTTTAATTCTTAATTGTTACGTTACGTATAACCTTCCCGGAGGACTCAGTTCTCTGTCGGAGAATATTTATCTACGTCCCGACAGTGGAAACCCGGTAAACTCTAGATATCCGGTTGAGGATAAAAGTTACAATATTCGTCTGAATAATTAAAACGATAGAACTTCGTTTAACAAACACATCCAAACTCCCATAAAATTTCTAAGTTATTAAGGGTTAGTATAATTGAAATTGACTCACCAATTTTCCTGCAGCGAGTCTGGGTACACACACTCACTTATTTTTATCAGTCGGCCCGGTAAAAGAATTTAAATTGTGATTTATCTCTTAGATAATATTCACTGCTTGTATTATTGCAAAAGAAAAAAATTATAACACGTTTTCGCGGCCCGGTAATCGATTATTTAAATTTATTACTTTAAATTAAATTATTGAAAATTTGCACTTAGCTCACTTTCCAAATTAACACCTTTAAACACCTAACGCGTTTGATTCGATTGGCATCAAGCCCATGGAACGCTCCAAATCGAATTCCCCCCCATGTTCTCAACACGGAGGATTCGATAGGCATCTAGCCTCTGGAGACGTCCAAATCGAATTCCTTGATTGTTCGTTTTTTGGTCTCCAGCAAAAGCATGAGACTACCCTTTCTCCCTCATTCTGCTCACTTGTCTCGTTACTATTGGCTAGCAGCTACCGGCACCCTTGGGTACGCTTCGCGAGCTGAGCCAGCAAAATTTGGCTTACACATCGCGGCTAGCTCCTACGTGACTTTTTTTGTTTTTTTTTCAGAACTGCAATTTGTTTAAATTATTTAAATTATTTGGTTTCGTATTATACTTTGTTTTACCAACACATTCTTGAGAAATAACTTTTCGCTGACAATGTATCCTGCTATTACGCAAAGGTTACTTAGTTTCTTTTAAATTAATGATACGGGGGAGCTCCGATATGTTATTTAACTTTTTATGACTTATTGTATCTTTTTCCCTCATATCAACCCGGGGCGGGGAAGGGGGGTTCCTTTGGGATTATTACATCTATTTTAATCAAAATGTGATTGGTTGTTTAATACATTAAGTTTAATTGAATTCAGTCAACTTTATTGCAACCCCATATTCCCTACTTACAGGGTAGTCCTTTCCAAGGTTTGCTTTAACCCGCAACTAAACATGTGTAGGACCGTTAGTTGAACCTAACAAAATTTTATTTATGAAACTAACCTTAAAAGCTCAGACTCTATTCCAATCCTATACAGCAACGAATGCCTTATATAGCCTTTCAGCACAAGTAATAAAATGAAGGAAGTACCTAAATGTTCGTACACTATGAAGCAAATTCTAGTTAAATATTAATAATTTTTAAAACAATCTTAAAAGTAAATAATCTCATTTTTTATTGTTTTATAATTTCAGAAGCCTTACGAGTTAAAACCTTTATAGAAGTGTGTTCGCTTCCATACATGGACAACGAAGGGAATGAAAAGAGATGCAATAACCAAGTTTTACAGAAATTAGGAAGCCTTATGTCAGAAAGTCATGAAAGTCTAAAAGATCTCTACGAATGTAGCCATCCGCAGCTTGACAGGTCAGTTTTTCAGTCTTCTAGAATAATTTTAATTATTTGACCTTATATATTAATTTAATGTACCAAGAAAGGCTCTCGGTTAAATCTCAGGAACAATATATATAATAATCTAAAATGAACCCCAGAATTAAACAGGTACCAGATCTATGGAAGTAGTCAGGATCACGGCCAAAGGCGAGTAAAACTATTTGTCAATTGTCAAGCTTTCGAATTTATTTTAAATTTTTCTTCAGGATACTGAAAACTAGAAATGAAGTGTAAGCTAATTAGGTAAAACTAACAATGCCAAGAATACAGTGTTTTTATTCCTATTGGTACTCCTGTAATACAGTAGCTTAGTTAAGATGGATCTTAGGCACCCAATGTGACTTGTCCCATTAATATAAGGTTCCTGAATTAAGGCTACATCCATGGCCTCTTTAGCAAATATCCTGCCGATAGTATATGAGACAGCCTTGACATGTTAGAGTTTTGCTTAGTTAAACTTGATACCCTCCATTTTTACCCTTGGGTGGAAGTACCCTTCTTTCCAGAGCCCTTGGAAAGTATGGCCTTTTCAGTCTTACCTTTGCCTTTTTTACTAATGGGGAGCTGCCCCTCTTCCCCTTGGAAGACCCTGGCTTCTTCCTTTCCTTTGGAAATTGCTAGTTTTGCGAGGAAGAATATGTTACCCCCTTTCTCGCTCCTGTTCCGCCCATGGTTCTAGAAGTGCATGGCCGATCACCCTTCCTTGCCTCTTTTTGTGATCTCCGTGAGAAGGAAAGTGGGTCCCCCTCCTCTTTAGGGACTTTTGGCCTGATAGTTATCTGGCCAAAGCCGAAGAAAGGCTTGAAGTTTAATTGCTCCAGTACCTTCATGGATGAATCGCCGAAGGAGAAGGTACAGGTATGTGGACACAGTGGAATACTTTCCATTACTTTTATAACTAGCTGAGACAACAGACGAAAGAGTGGTCGAATCAGCACTAGCGTATGAAGCATCAAAGATCGATTGCAAGAAATGTCAAATCAATGTTCGTCAAATACATCTGTCAATACAGACGTTTCACTTGCGCTTTCTGAAAACATAAAATCGACGAACCGTTTGTAACGTTTATGTCAAGTATTGTCAAAATTATATTTTGACAGTAAACGTCAGATTAATTCCGCTCCGTGAAAAAGTTAATTTAATTAACTAAAAAAGAGCAGATTAGTGTTGATTAGTGTATTTGGTGGTGTAGAAGAACTTCTTCTACACATAGAATCCTTCGATAGCCCGCCTTATAACAAAATAAGGATAGAAAGAGGAAATCCTAAAAAAGACGTGTCTACGGACACGGGAAAACTCCGTGCAGAAGCAGAAGCCCGATCAGGGTCAGAAACTAAAGACAATCCGATACAACCAACCCCATTAAAGATGGATTTTAAAACTATTATCAACAATCTTTCGGACAAGGACCTAGGTGAGTTGTTTTTACTACTTGCGGAACGTTTAGGTTATGACTTGACCCCAAAAAAAAACCCCGACACCCCCCCAACTAACAAAAAACGACGAAAAAGTAGACAATCCCCCCCCCTTCCCCAACAACCCAACCACTTCCAACAAAAAATAGATTCGACACTTTAAAAACTACTGACAATACCGACATGAACGTTGACAGTGACGTTGACGTTTACGGCGACCTTGACAGTGACATTCCGACAAAAGTTAAAAACTTACTGAATGAATCAGACTATGATTCAGACAGCACCACAACTACCAAAAAAACTCAACGCAGCCACAACAACTCTGTGTCCTCCGACGAAGAACCATCACATCTATCATCATCATCATCCAAAAGACGTAACAATGACGACTTCCCACGACTACCTCCACCCCCAACAAAATTACCCACAAACTCACAGACCACAACAACTAAACCAAAAAACAAAATCCCCCCTATTACAATAAAAAATAAAGAGACCTGGTTAGATCTTTTAAAAATTTTTAAAATCAAAAAAATTTCAATTTCGAATGCCGCAAACAAAAAAGACGGGATTCAATTTACACCTGATACCATTGACGATCATAGAGCCATAACCAAAGAACTTGACAGACAGGGACAGTTATATTACACGTACCAACTACCGACTGACAAGACTCTTCGAGTGGTCTTGAGAGGTGTTCCCAACCATATCACTGACGAGATGGTTGAGAACGAACTTAAGTCTCTTAAGTTCGAACCAATTAAGGTCACTCGAATGTACAGACGAGTGACGACAAAACAAACGGACACTAAAACTAAGAAAGTTACTATCACGACTGACAAAATACATATGCCGCTGGTTCTGGTTGAGCTTCCTCGCAGTGAGTTCAGCAAGAACATTTACAATATCACTAATCTATTCTTCATCAAAATTAAAGTTGAGACACAGCGGTCCAACACGCAGTCGGCACAGTGCCACAGGTGTCAGGGTTTTGGTCATACCCAGAGAAACTGCCACCTTGAAGCACGATGTGTCAAATGTGGGTTGGACCACTTAAGTTCTGATACCCGGATACCCCAGCTTGCTGTGCGAACTGCGGGGGGGCTCATCCAGCAAACTACAGAGGTTGTCAAGCTCACAAGACAACCACTGACAAACGAACATCGAACAAGACAACCTCTAAACTGACGCCGACAGTGACACAAAATAAAACATACGCCCAGACGGCAAAAAAGACACCACCGACTCAGACTAACGAACTAAAGGAGGCAATTTCCGAAATCAGATCCATACTATCTGCTGAACTTCGGCAGATGGTATCTGAAATTAAGAAATCTCTTTTAAAACAAAATGACAAATAAACGACAACCTGACTCACTAAAGCTTGGAATGCCTGTGGCATTTCAAGTAAAAAAGACAAACTGACTGAATTTTTACACTCTCATTCCATTGACGTAATCCTCATCTCTGAGTCGTGGCTCAAACCCGCACTCAATTTTACAATTCCGAATTACTTTTGCTACAGAACTGATAGGTTAACGGGTAGAAACGGCGGAACCGCGATTTTGATTCAAAAAGACATTAATCATTTATTCATAAACCGTTATAACACCGAAAACATTGAAAACACAGTGGTTAAAATAACGATGGCATCGGGAATCACTTACACACTAGTTTCGGTCTATTTATCACCTTCTAAGAAACTTCTACAAGAAGACTTAGACAAAATTTTACCCCGCGACCAAAAACCATAATCGGAGGCGACTTGAACTCCAAACATCCGAATTGGAATTCAAGGCGAACAAATGATAAAGGGAAAATTCTAGATGCACATTCGACCCGACATGGCTATCTAGTAATTGGGCCAGATGAACCGACTCATTTTGGTACAGGGATCGCTGATGTTCTTGATATTTTTATATTAAGAAATGTCAGTGTGAACTTCCAAATAGAGGCGAAAGCGGAACTCAGCTCGGACCACAATCCTATTCTTTTAGAACTGGAGAACTGGCAACCGAATCTGATGAACGCAAGGCGATCACGAGTGAATTGGACCAAATGCTCCGAAATACTCAGTAACATTAACCGACCCCCCCCCTTGCTCAACAACATGCATGACTTAGACAAAGAAATCCTTCAAATTACTAATGAAATGAAATCAGCGTTATTTCGGAGTACGTCTTCCAAGTCAACTCCTACATCGAACCCCTGCTCTATCCCTCCCAGGATAAAACACCCTATCCAGGTGAAAAATAGAGCCCGGAAAAAAAAAAAACGATGAACCGGCTGGACAAAAACAGAGCCAACCAGCTATCGAACGAAGTCAAGCGAGAACTTGAAAAACTTCGAAATGACCGGTGGACTGAGACTCTGGAAATGATTAGCGATTGTAATGATCCTAATCCTTTGTGGGCTCTCAGAAAACGGCTTAAAATGAAGACAAAATCTAACAACCCCCTTCAGGGAACTTCAGGTCTGGTCTACACCGATCAAGACAAAGCCTCCACCTTTGCGGATTCACTAGAACTTCAATTCTCGCCAAACAGGGACCCAGACGACGATGTCGAATGGGAAACTGAGGTCGAAAATGCGGTAGATCGCGACATCAAAACACTGCCTTTCAAGGCAATACGCCCAACCACAAACACTGAAATTGAAAACATCATTTTTACACTGAAATCGAAAAAAGCTCCAGGAGACGACAATATTACTAATCTCCAGCTTAAGCAGCTGCCTCACAGCTACTTCAAATTTTTGGCCAACATCACCAACACGATTTTAAAATTACAGAAATTTCCCGCCAGATGGAAAAATGCCATCGTTATTTTAATAGAAAAACCCGGGAAAAATCCGCTTTATCCCCAAAATCACAGACCGATAAGTCTATTAAGTTCGATATCAAAGGTGATTGAAAGAGTTATTCTTGAGCGTATCAAAGATGAGACTGACGAAAAACGACTCATCCCAGACTACCAATTTGGTTTTAGAGCTGAACACTCTTGCGAGCAGCAGGCTCTAAGACTGACAGAAAGCATCTTTGACCACTGGACAGGTAAACGGACGTGTTCCGCTATCTTTTTAGACATTGAGAAAGCTTTCGACAAGACTTGGCATGAAGGGCTGATTTATAAATTAAATTCAGTTCACTTTCATTCAGGCCTATTAAAGTTAATCAAATCTTTCCTCCAATCACGAACATTTCAGGTTAGAGTGAAATCTTCCATTTCAACGATCAAGAGAATCGAAGCTGGAGTTCCTCAAGGTTCGGTTCTCTATCCTATTTTATACAATTTGTATACGGCAGACCTCCCCGAGTGTATTGGACTTACCAAAGTCTTTACATTTGCGGATGATACCGCGATTTTGTCAGGCTCTTGGAAATTCTCCAAAGCTGTTGAATATCTTCAAAACACGACTGATGCCTATATAGAATGGGCGGAAAAATGGAAGATTAAAATTAATGCGGAAAAATCGCAATTAATCAAATTTAGTAAAAATCGCGATCGACCAAATGTCGACTTCATGTTGAAAGATTTGGTTATCGATTGGAAACGCGAAATTAAATATTTGGGAGTCATGTTTGACAGTAAGTTGACATGGCACCCACATATCCGTCAAATCATTTCAAAAACAAACGCTTCTAAAGCAGCTCTCTGGCCCTTCATATCCAAGGACAGTAAACTAAGTCTCCGACACAAACTCACTCTATACAAGACTTGCATCCTCCCACAAATTACATATGCATCGACAGTATGGGGACAAACAGCTAATTCTCATCTTCACCGACTAGAGACTATACAAAACAAAACGCTACGACTAATTACCGGGGCCCCCTGGTATTTACGAAACTCTAACATACGACGCGACTTAATGGTGGACACTATACGCCACCAAATCCGACTACGTAACAAAGACTTGATCACCTCATTTCATAACCACGCCAACCCTCTTCTGAAGAGGGCACTTGACTATGACCCGGACGACAATCCCAGGGCCAAACGGCCAAAACAGGTCCTTTTGGACCAAAACTTAGACTGACTGACGAGACTTACGAGACTTGTCTTACAAATTCTAAATTCTAAATTCATCGTTTGACCACCTAGGTCCACTCACAATAAAGGGTTAAAGTTCGTCCCTATGAACTAGCCCAACTAAATTATCATCAAGATCCCAGTTTAACGTTTATGTCGCTCTCCATCACAGACTCATCAAAATTCACGAATAAACTTTATAACACTTAGAATGGAGCACAATTGTCTTCGATGTTCTAGAACAAATCATGGATCGAATAATTATAAAGTACCTCCTGAAAAATTAGGTTGTAGTGCCTGTTCAAAAACAGGTCACGTCAGAAAGGTTTGCTTGTCGTATCTGATGAAGTAGATTCTCAAGTCAAAAATGTCGAATTGGATCCGGAAAAAAAAGCTGAATCAAACCTCTTAGATGGCCTTGAGGTGTTAATAAAATTTTCTCCTCTAAACTGGAACTTTCGACCAATAATGCTGCAAAATTTTTCACATCGGTACGTATGAATTTGGCACATAAACAAAAATTTGAAGTTGATTCAGGATCGGCATTCACCTTGTGTTACGTCTAAAACCATCGCTGCTGCTACTTCGCAAGATAGTAAGCTATCAAAATTGCTTCAACAATTGAAGAACGGAGAATTTCAAGAGGAACAATACTCTCCACAAGAACGCGTAATAATGCCCTGCAAGCTTCAGTATTGTCAGAGATACATACTACCCACATCAAGACGTCCAAAATGAAAAGTTTGTCTCAAAGCTATTGGAAAAACATAGACCGTGGCATCTAATTTTTCGTGAGAAGTTATGCTTGCGCTTCAACTGCATGTTCCCCACGCGCGCTGCACCTTTACATTTGTGGGAAGAGCCAAAATTAAATTTTACATTTTCATTCGAATTGACGCTTAGTCAAAGTGGCCGGAAATAAGATTGTCACAAGCTGCTCCGACGTCAGCTTCTACAATCGAATTCCTCAAAGACATTTTCAGTGTCCATGGCTTGTCTTTAATGGATCCGAGACATTAATACACTTTTCTAACGCGGCTCATATAACATTTTTTTAATTACTGGCATTCTATTTCTCAGTAACGAAGACAACCAACAGCACATCCAATAATTTTAATTTTAATTTGATAATAAGTATTGTGTTTTAAAAATCGCTATGAAAATGCAACGATAAGTTAATTGATTTTCATTTTTGTAATAGGTAGGTGGATGTGACTATTAAGCAAGGAATAATATTTTTTCATTTTGTCTTTGCATCAGTTAACCTCACATTCTGTCAAATGGATTGACATTTGTAGTGTTCTTTATTTAAGTATATTTTTCATACACTCTATATTGTAAGTGACTGAATAAGTTGTCAATCAATGTTGAAATAAATAAAAAGCTAAAAACAATCAATTATTCCACTCAAACACAACATAGACTTGCTGATATGGCTAACGAACATTGTTCAATGCACCAGGAAGTTATTGAAATTCTATTTGCCACACCATTGGCAAATGGAAAAACACCATCTGAACTTTTCCCAAATCGACAGATTCGTATCACGCTTGACGCACTGAAACCTATTCATCATGAAAAGTCGCCGCCTTCTAAGAAAAAGGTTCGGCAATATTGACCAGATGCGATGTACCAACATTCCGGAAAAGAAGTCAGTTACCTTCTCTCCTGAAGTTGAGGACAACGAGAGAAAACAAGCAAATTCAGGCTCGTCCATTCTATCAGATTTGGTAACTATTCCATCTCAAAACCAAGAAGTTATTGAGTCTGATAATATTCGAAATGAACCAGACCAAAGTTTACCTGATGTACAAGATCCACCACCACAACTAGTACCGACAGGATCTCGTAGATCGGCCGTCCTACAAAGCGTCCTTCCTTCTTGAAAAATTATGTAGTTAATTAGATGGACGTAAATCAATAAGCATGGGAGATTGTAGTGTTCTTTATTTAAGTATATTTTTCATACACTCTAAATGTTCATTTGTAGAGAAAAACAAGTGACTGAATAAGTTGTCAATCAATGTTGAAATAAATAAAAAGCTAAAAACTTCACTTTCAAAAGTCTCATTCAATATAATATATTTTACAATCAATTATTCCACTCAAACACAACAACATTAATTTCTACTCAAGTATGCTCTGCATTTTTCTACCTTGGCCAATAATGAAAAACTTCACTACCTCAACAAAAGTCAATAAAGTTAGGTTTAGAGGCTGGTAGTGAAAAAAGATTTTTAAATAATCCTTGAGAAGTAAAAGCTTGCTCCTGTATTTAGCCGAGAACTTTTTAATATTAAAAACATTTTTAAAATAACAATATTTTTTTGAATATCTGCTTTATTTTAACTAGGTTGGTGGAATTGTCCAAAAACTATACATGGGGTGCAAGATTGACGGGAGCAGGTTGGGGTGGATGTATAGTAGCACTTTTATCTCCGGAAAACATTGACAAATACTTGGAATTTTTAAAAGAAAACTATTACAAGGACCATGGAATTGTAGATTTTTCATCAATACTTTTTGTTACTACTCCTCAAAGAGGGGCTTGTATTTACATTTAAATATAAAAACAATCTATTATAAACTTAAAAAGGGCAATACTTTTTGAAATGTTTTTAATTGAATTAGTTTTTGTTTCTTGTAAATAAATAATACACAGGTATAGTTTCTACTTTATTTTACACCCTCTGCACAACTAGTCCTGTAAGCAGTCCGTTTAGATTAGGAAGATTTATTCAATTCAATTTAGAATCTGCGGCATGGTGCAACCTAAATTGCACCTGACAATTAACGTCTTAGAGTGCGCTGACCAAAGGATATCTTTCCAATTATCAAACAATGGTTCCGGTCCAATGAATTTCACTTGTATTGAATAAATCGATCCTGTATATATAAATTAATTTTAAATGTTTAATTAATCGATGAAGGTAATTATTGTTAACACTGAACCTTGTTGAAGACACGAAATAAAAACAATACATGTATGTATCATGTATTTGATCGCGTACTTAAACAAAAATACTGTATATGTAATTAGAAATAATTGTTATGAGTTATTAATAGTCGTAATTTTATCCCAGTAAATAATTATAACAAATAAAATGTTAAAGTCTAATTAGTTAAATTATTAGAACCAACATCGTCTAATCTAAAAGCTGCTCAAGGACCAACAGCCGCTTCCTCTTTTTGCCAAAGTATTAGTACTATAACAAGCGGGGTACTGAACCACTTTGGTAGCACTTTTGGTAGATTCAGTTTACCTCACTTTACCTGTCCTTCCACTCACCCTCCTACTTTACCTGTACTACCAGTTCTTTGTCATCGAAAATCATCATAAGTTTAAGACACAATGAAGAATGACCAGAAGCTTATGAAGTCAACAATGACCAAAAGCCTCTAGACGTTGAGTCAAGGTATAGGCTACAGGCCACCGAGGCGATGGTAATCACATCCTGCACGTTCTGACCCTGCTTTTACAAAACACAACGAATTTAGACAAAGCAAGTCGATGAAATCCCCCAAGTCAGAGGTTTCACACTACCCGTACCTAAGACTGGATGACACCGGGACATGGTGCCACGAATGGAGCTATTTTACTGAAATAAACAATTGATAAAATTTTCAGCCTGGTTACGAAGCCTAGGGTACGGAGACCTGTACGATTTCGTCAACTTAGTGAGTTTGATAGAGATCGTATAGTGGGACTTCGGGAAGCTGGATTTTCTTTTCAGAAAATTGCAGTTAGAGTGCAAAGAAGTGTAGACACCGTGGTTAGGTGTTGTCAGGCATGGCTTCGAGAAGGCCGTACGCAAAGAGCAAGGCGCTCTGGACGCCCCCGTAGAACAACAGACCGTGAAGATCGCCGCCTAAAATTATTGGCCTTAGGAGACCGTTTCTCCACTACCAGGTCCATTGCAAATGAATGGTTTGCAAATCACGGAAGACCTATTGGCATGCGGAGTGTTTACCGACGAATAAGACGTTTTGGTCTGTTTTCATACCGACCACACTGAGTCCTCCCTTTAACTCCAGAACACCAACGTAATCGTCTTGAGTGGTGCAGAGAACGGTCACTCTGGGATCAGGAAAGGAACAGTATTGTCTTTAGTGACGAGTCTTGATTTTATTTAGGCATGCGCGATGGTCGAGCGAGGGTTAGAAGACGACGTGGTGAAAGGAGAAATCCACGGTTTTTTGTTGAAAGGCATGTTCATCAATCAGTTGGAGTTATGGTTTGGGGTGCTATAACTTATGGTTCCAGATCAACTTTAGTCTTCATCAGAGGTAACATGAACGCGCAGCGTTATATCCAAGAAGTTCTAGAACCCCATCTTTTACCCTATCCTTACACCCTGGCAAATCCAACTTTCCAACAAGAAAATGGCCGACTACATGTCGCAAGAGTCACAATAGACTTCTTTTAACATAATGATGTCACATCCCCAATTGAACACTCTAGAAGAACTTCGAGAGGAGTTGAGATACCACAGGAGGACATTGACCACCTTATCAGAAGCATGCCTAGGAGCGTTGGAGAATGCGTAACACATCGGGGTGCATCCACACATTGTTAAAGGTAAAAGGGCTTTAAGCAATAATTTGGAAATTTTTATCATTTACTTATTATGCTTCAGTTAGTACCTACTTAGACAAAATTTTATAAAAATAATAGTATATTATTACGCGAGCGATTATGTAAGCCATTATTCACGAGAGTGAAGATTGAGTCAACGCGCAACGAGCCGAGGCAAGTGGCTCAATCACCTGAGTGAATAATGGCCATAATCGCGAGTATAATTCTACACTTTAAGAACCAGATTAAATTAAATTTATGTAAATAAAACATTTTACATTAATTTGCATTAATATTTAATAATTTGGGTAATTGTGTAGGGGAGGGCGGGGTAAGAGTGACATGGCGGGTAGGAGTGCCATGCATTCAAATCCTGCGCATTTTGTATTTACCCGCCGTAGTCAAGTGTCACTTCCGTCAGGAATGCGCCCACAGTCTGTGTTAGCGTCTGTGACAGAGTGAAGAAAATTATCCAGGTTTTGTGTTTTTAAGCTCGAATATTTAATATTTTTGACAACCCATATATGTAAGTATGACCATTTTTATTATTTTCATTTGATTCTAGGCTAAAAAGCATGCATAGTTGTTCGTATTTTCAACGTTTGAAAGATAGGTTAAGAATGTGTTGTGTAGATGGTAACACTTTTTAGATGCAATGCGTTCGGGGGTAAGAGTGGCATGTTCATAGCGGGGTAAGAATGACATATGGCACTCTTAATTACCCCACACTTGCTATCGCTCATCACACTAACCAATTTGTGTTCTTCTTCGTAATTCAGGAAGAAAAATGCCGTGGAATTACATCAGAAAGAGTGATCGAGCTTCCTATTCTGAGGAAACATTACAAAGAGCTCTTTCTGAAATACGTGATGGGAAAAGTAAGGCATCTGTAGGCAAAGTATACAACATCCCAAGATCCACATTAATCAAGAGATTGAAAAATAATGCTACTCCTTTGAACTTGGGATGATTTTCCCCAACTTTCACTCCAGACCAAGAAAAAGAGTTATGTGAATATATAATTAATATGGATCGATTATTTCATGGTCTCAATATATGAACCCTCAGAAAATTGGCATATGATTTTGCAGAGGTGAACATCGATTTAACCGAGAGAACAAATTGGCAGGAAGAGACTGGATAGATGGATTTTTCCGTCGAAATCAACAGCTATCTTTACGGAAGCCAGAAGCCACGAGTCTCAACAGAATATTAGGTTTCAACAAAAAAAAGTAGAAGAATTTTATTCGAATTTACAGCGTCTTCTCCAAAAATATAAATTCGGAAGCTCTAGAATCTACAATATGGATGAGAGTGGAATCACCAATGTTCACACACCAGAAAGAGTCATTAGTGAAAAAGAAAAAAAGCAAGTCGGACGGCTCACTTCAGCTGAACGGGGTACAACTACGACAATAGAGCGCAGCAGGAGAATATATCCCCCCTATGATTATATTCGCAAGAAAAAGAAAAAATGATCAACTGATGAGAGGGGATCCAGTTAATTCAGTTTCACACCACACTCAATCTGGATGGATGGATCAAGAGGGATTTATTATGTATTTACGTCATTTCGCTACTTACTCACACTGTAATTCTGAAAACCCTGTTTTGCTCATCCTAGATGGCTATGCCAGCCACAAAACTTTATCAGCTATATTAAAGGCGAGAGAGTTGGGAATACAATTGCTCACAATTCCTCCCCACACAAGCCACATGTTGCCACCTCTAGATCGCACCTTTTTTGGGCCACTGAAAATATTTTATAATCAGGTGTGCTCAAAATTCATGACAAATAATCCTGGAAAACGAATTAGTGTGCATGATATCGCAGAGCTCTTCAACAAGAGTTACCTAAAGGCCGCAACTATGAACAACGCCATCAAAGGTTTTCAAACGACTGGCATATGGCCTTTTAATAATGAATTATTCACCAAAGTTGACTATCTGAATGTTTATGATAAGAATAAAGGAAATAACATTAATTCCGAAAATATTTTTTTGAAACTCATCCACCAGATAGCGATCAACCACGAGAGACCACGCCACCTCCAGGAGATGAAAATCCATTGGAACGCTATCTGAATACACCGCCACGAAACAACCAAAAACCACAAGAAGAGATTCCTAGCAGCTGCTCTACAAAAGCTTCAAGATTAACTAGAGTGGAGGAAATTTCTCCGTTGCCAATTGCAACGCGTTCTGGACAGGAGAAGGGACGTAAAGTTGAGAAATCCGATATATTAACGAGCACTCCCTATAAAGATGCTCTGGAAAAAATTGACGGAAAAAATAGGAAAGCAGCAAGTAAAAAACTGGACAGTGACAATGGTACAAAGTCTATTACCAAGTCGATTGATACCAAACCATCTGTTTCCATCTCGAAACCAACAAAAATCAATCAAATCAAAAAAATATAAACGAACAGCATCATTAAGTTCAAATATGTCTGATGAAATGAGCATCAGGGATTCTTCCCCGGACGAGGATATTTCCATACATTTTTGCTTAATATGCAAAGAACAATTGACAGCACCTCCAGATCAAGAGATGATTATGTGCGCCGTACGCAAAAATTGGGCACATGAGGATTGCACAGATTTCGAGCGAAGGAAAAAAATTACATATGTGAATTTTGTCGGACATAATTTGTTGTTACTCTTACCCCAATATGTAGGGGTGTGACAGTTGCTTGTAAGAAGAAAATTTTTGTTAATAAAAGTTTGAAGTTAGAAAGTTTGTGTTTCAAGTTACATTTATGTACCATTATAGTGTACCCATCATATTTTGTATCCCAACAGCTGGTTGAGTTTCCTATTAAAATTTTACTATAATTTTAGTCTTAACGTGTCACTCTTACCCCACTTTCCCCTAATACAATGATTATTTATCAATTTTATTTTATCAAAATTTAATCCAAAGGTACTAAATATGCCTTTACAATCAAAAAGTACTAGATTTAGTATAGTCTTTCCAATATTAATTCCTAAAATCTATTTAAAAGTGTCGTACCAGTCTAGAGAGAGCTGGGTTTGAACGATATCTACAGAGTGGATGTTTAACGGGAGATATATGTTGTTTTCATGTCATTGTTTCTACTTTGAAGCCTAGTCAACTAACTCACTCTGTATGACACTTTTAACTGGATTTTAGCAATTAATATTGGGAACAATAAACAACTAAAAGGTTGAATTAACTTTCACTATTTATTCGTTACATACTTTAAATGTAATGACGGCCGTTTCGCTATCGAAATAGCATCGTCAAATAATAAATAGTGAAAGTTAATTCAACCTTTTAGTTGTTTATTGTTCTGAATAAGATGAACTTTCACATAGTTAGGGTTAGTACCATAAATTTAATTAATATTGGAAAGACTATACAATTATTGTACATCATTCAACCTTTTCCGTTGCCATGGACAACTAATAAAACTTTAGAATATCTGTTCGCTTATGAAATTCGTGGCCTGTGATTGGTCAAAATACCGTTGGCTTATGGTTAGGTAGATAAGTCAACAGGTAAATATAACTACTACTATTATTTAAAGCAAAACCGTAAATAATAGAGATATTAGTCCATAGGTGTAGAAAAAATCATTTTTTGTCACTTAGTATATTAATTCAAAATTACATTTTTATTTGCTTTTAACAAATAATTTAATAATAATCAATATGCCAATATTTCCTGGAATATTAAAAAGATCATCAGCAAGAGGCAAAGTTTTTAGGTGTGTATAAGAATCAGTAGAAATAGGAACCGCAGGCATTTACTAGATTACATAGAATCAATGCCATTTATTGGCTTCCTCAGTGTAACAAATAACGAAGTGGTTGATAAAAACTGCGGTGATTCAAAATATCAACTCAATTCAAAATAGGCTACTAAGGGAACTTAATTGCATACAAGTAGTAGAGATGATTCCAAAAGTATCGCGACAGCTCCGGTTTTCCCACCTATCTTTACCGTCGCGTCGACTCGAACGCTAGCGATTACCCAGTTCGAGGAATAGATTCCAGTGGCCCAGCCGCCGCTGGGACTAACAAACAGCGCACACGGAGTCCGCTTAGCAATTGTTCTACTAAAATTCTCCGATTGCGCTGCAGCGCGCGCCGATCGTAGATCGTCGGCCAATATCCCCACATTGCCGAATTTTACTGGAGCTGTTGCGATATTTTTGTAATCGTCTCTACCAGAGTCGTCAACTCTGGGCGTTTCTGTCGTCAGACGTATACCCTTTGGTGTAGCAAAGTTTGACGTACCTAGATGTAGCGGGTTGTAGCAAATTGGAAGAAACCAGAGCGTTTGCATATTTACGAAAGTATGATGAGTTTTGGATGTGCATTTTGTACATACAACAATAAGAAGCCCGGATGACTTTAAATCGTGGGAAGAGCTAAGATAATTAAAGCAGAGATGAGATTGTTTACAAAAACTATATCTCTCTCGCGGTGATTTATTAGCATTGATTTTCCAAAAAGGCGAAAAGATTGGCATAAGTAGGCACGTCATCTTATTTATGTTCTAGCTGTTTAAATACAGGGTGTGGCGCGACAAGTTTTGATTAGAAGTAATGGCGGATCCAGTTATGTTAAAAATCTGAAATTACGAAGCTGTAGGTTTTGGATGACACTGAGTTCAAATATATAATGTTGTCCTGAATGTGGCACTTCCGGTTATACCGGAAATAGATGTCAACTTTGTTATTTTAAATAGAACCTAATATTTTTTATTTTATTTTTGAATTCTACATGAAATTTTAGATAAAATTTGTGCACATTGTCCTATACCAAAAATGAAGTATTTTCGAGATATTTCGTTTTTTTTCAAAAATTTGAAAAAAATCCTAGTCCAGATTAAATAACGATATCTCCATTAATATCGAAGCTAGTGCCGTGAAATTGTAACCAATAAACAACAAAGGCTTGCCCGTTAACTCCATATGTCCAACTCAGTAATATTTCATACAGTGTGTTTTAAACTTAGCCGCCAATATGCACATTTTAAATAATTTATAAGTTGCTTACTTTAAATAGAACTCCCTATATTTTATTACATTTTCCGATGTTTTTTATTAAGCCAATTCGTTTGGTATTGGTATTCCCTACACCTAAATCCAATCACTTTTGAGATATTCCATTATCTTAGTTAAAACATAACAACACTTAATGATTTCAACATTAGTAAATGGTAGGCCATGATTTCCATGATTTAAGGTGATATTTTATTATTTTTTCATGTTATTACTTCTGAAAAGTAACCAATAGCATGAAAAGATTATTAATTGTGGATATCATTAAAAACGTTGACTAGGTATGTTGTATTAATTTTATTAGGTAACTTACAAACAAAAATAACTAAATGTAATATTAAACAAAAGTTTTATAAGTGTTCAAAATTAGCACCATCTACTTCTAAACATTTATGAATCCTTTTCATTAAGTTATGTCTTGTAATTCTGGAAATATGGTTGGGTGTTAGAGAATTAAAAGCAAGTAAGACTCTCTGCATCATATCTTTCTTTGTCGTAACAGGTTTGGAAAATACCTGATTTTTAATGTAACCCCAAATGCCAAAATCTAAAGGAGCCAAGTCAGGAGAGCGAGCTGGCCAACGAAACGGATCCTGATTTGCAATCCATCTATCATCAAATATATCGTAAAGCTGCTGAGCAACAGGCCCAAAGTTATGAGGAGGTGCTCCATCTTGCTGATACCAAGCTGAAGTCGCCTCTCCATTTCTTAGAGTATGTAACGCCGGTCGTATGGCTGCTTCTAAAATGTGACAATATCTTTCACCATTAACATTTTCATCATAAAATTGTTATGTTAAAATTTTATCGTCTTTTATTGCACAAAAAAACATTAAAACTCCAACTATCTTGGAAATAACGTTCTCTACTAACATGTGGATTTTCATTAGACCAAAAATGGGAGTTATGTCGATTAAATAATCCATTTTTGCTAAACTTTGCTTCATCACACCATATAACTTTGTTTATGAAGTTTTCATCCTCTTGGGTCTTCATTAAAAACCATTCACAGAATTCTACCCTTCGAGGAAGATTACATCATTGTAAGTGTTGCACCAAATGATATGAAAATGGTTTCTATTTGTGTTTTTTTAAAATGCGATGAATTGTTCTCGTCGACAAATTAAGATCTCATTTGGAAAGGCTGTAAAATAACCCAAAACATTAATTTCGTTTATGTCATTGTCCACTAGTGGTTTATTTTTATTAATTTTTATCTTAAATTGACCAAACTGACGGCAGTTTTTAAGAAATCTACTTACAATATCACCAGTTGCATTTGGTCGATATGGATATCTTTCTGCAAAAACACAGCAAGTCCGTCAAACAAATTTATTACACTCCGTCGTAAATAATAATAATAAGATTTAAAAAATCATTATTACTAAATCCTACATTTACCATTATTTACTATAAATTACAAACTTGTAAATAAAATTGTCAAAATAAAACGTTCTAACTATGTATCAAATCCTTGACAGACATGGCCTACCATTTACTAATGTTAAAATCATTAAGTGTTGTTATGTTTTAACTAAGATAATGAAATATCTCAAAAGTGGTTGGATTTAGGTATAGGGAATACCGATACCAAACGAATTGGCTTAAAAAAATACATTGGAAAATGCAATAAAATACTAAATACTAAATAATCTATTTAAAGTAAGCAACTTATAAATTATTGCAATTGGGCATGTTGGCGGCTAAGTTTAAAGCACCCTGTATGAAATATTAATGAGTTGGACATATGGAGTTAACGGGCAAGCCCTTGTTGTTTATTGGTTACAATTTCACGTCACTAGTTTCGATATTAATGGAGATATCGTTATTTAATGTGGACTAGGATTTTTTCAAAATTTTGAAAAAAAACGAAATATCTCGAAAATACTTCATTTTTGGCATAGGACATTGTGCACAAACTTTATCTAAAATTTCATGTAGAATTCAAAAATAAAATAAAAAAATATTAGGTTCTATTTAAAATAACAAAGTTGACATCTACTTCCGGTATAACCGGACATTCAGGACAACATTATATTTGAACTCAGCGTCATCCAAAACCTACAGCTTCGTAATTTCAGATTTTTTACATAACTTTATCCACCGTTACTTCTAATCAAAACTTGTCGCGCCACACCCTGTACAGTTATAATCTTGATCGAGTTACTGCATTAAAGTCATTACCAAGATAAAATCACATTGATCGACTGGAAACCCCATTACTTTAAGTGATTCCAAATTTTCCAAGAAAGTCTCTAACAAATTACTCAACGACCCTGCTTCAAAAGAATCAATTTTAATTGTGTTTGAAATAGCATCCCAATGAGTCTTATTGGAATAAGGTCTAACAATCGTATTGTAAGCAATGATATAGTTTTCATTTGTAATTCTCAAATGACGCATAAGTGATAAAGATTGTTCTTTAAGGGACGTTTTTAAATAATTAAACTTTTCGATAGCAGAGATAGATGTATTATCGTATACCAGAGCGTCAAACAGATCAATAAAGATATCAAATTCCTTAAAATCTCCTGAAAATTTTACAAGATTAATTTTATGTAAACGAATTTTAGTTTCGGAACTAAGATAACGAACAGATTTAATAACAAAAATTAGAAATCCCTCTCTAATGGTCCCTTTAGCCTTTAAGCTATTTGCCAGCTCGAGAAGACCTAAAAATGCAGAAATTAAATTGTTATAATATTTTAAAAACGCATTTCTGATTTCCTTAATTTCCTGAGCTCTACATTTAATAGTCCGAGAGAACTGTACTTTTTGACGGCAAAAGTGTAGTCTGAAATCCAACGGTTTTAGGTTATAGAGGGGCTTATAATAGGCAAAAAATGTGCCGCCTGAGTTTTTGTCATTCATTTTTTAGAGGTTGAAAAGGGTGAAAATTGGGGATAACGAGAAATTTTGAGATTTGCGGCAAAAGTTGACATTCAAATAAAAAGTGTTCTATAGAAAAGTTGTAGATCATGAAAAAATCTAAAAAAACAGGTTTTGCGTTTTTAATTTTTATTCAGCGAACGGATTCGATCTTAATAAAACTTGGCGAAAACTTTTTTTATGTCCAGAATAACCTCAATTTTTCTCAAACATATAGCTTTAAAATTTTCCGAGAAATTTGATTTTTCCGGAAAAATAATGTTGTTTTCACTTGAAAAGTCTCCTAAAAATAATCATCGTACAAGGTTCATCCGGGGCTTATTTTTTTCGATTTTACGTCTACTTTTAATGAAATAACAAAAAAGTAAACTTCTCATTTAAAAATTTGCTACAACGAAATTTACGAAAATGGTTAAATTTTTGTCACTAATTGTCAAAAACTGGAAAAATAAATTACACCATTCGATTCTACGGGAAACATTACAAAAGAAAATGTATTTTAATAATTACATCAAATTTTTTCTTACTTACTAAGTATTGCTGTAAACATTCAATTCTATTAAGCTTTATAATCCAATCTTGACTTTCTTGCTTTTTAGTAATCTTATGACATTTTCTGATTACCTTTGTTTTTTTATATGCTGAGTCAATTTCTGCATATTACAAGACGTAAATAATCTGCTTTCATGTCCGTAAGGACAAATTTTGCTGTGAATTTATATGATCTTTCCCAAAAAGGCAGAGAGCCAATTTGTAACTACAAAACTCTCCCAAAAGAGATCCCGGCTACGAGACCCTCTCCAGGAGGTGGTTTGACTCCAAGTTAATGCCTACTATAGAAAGGATTGGGATGTATAAGTAATAAGGGCGCCACTATATTTTTGTACGTTTACGATTATGCAAACAAACTACACAAAAACTAAGGTAAGAAAGATAGAAACACCTTGTAATTAGTTTAATTAAACAAACAAATAAGCTACTTTAAACAAAAGACCGACCGCGCTACATCCTTAAGAGTTATAGTCTAAGGTATATAAATGAAACGGTTTTTCAACATCAGCTCCAAATGGTTTGAAGGGCCATCTCCACATGGGGACCTTCCAAAGAATGCTTTCAACAAGGGCCTAAGCTTGGCTCGATCTTTGCGTCTAACTTGGCCTCTAGCTTGGCCTCTAAATTGGCCGGTTGTATCTTCCAACAACCAAAAGGAAAGTTCACAAGACGAGATGCTGGAACGCTTTTCTAACTATTCAAGTGAGCATATTAGTCGAAAAGGAAGATAAAATGGTCATGCTTGTATATAAATAGCCTCGTTCAAAACGGAAATCGTGTTCGTGTCATTTGTCGGAAGGGATGCGTTCATCACATTCACTTGCGTTTTTTGTTCGGCCTCGTTCAGACGACTACATAGTTACGCGTCGATAAAGGGTGTCTCGTATACGGTAGCGTTAACGGTGATTCGGGGTCGGTTTTAACGTTAATAATAGCGGTATCGTTTACGGTCGAATAATAGTACAAGATGACATGACGATAGACATGTTACACGGTGAGCCCCTAGCTCATGTAAATAGATGGATCCTACCTTATTTTTTGTATTACTGGGTAATATACACGCACTTTCACCGGCCGACAGTTAGGATTCTGACCTCATTACCAGAAAGATTGAACAATAAACAACTGAACAGTTCAAGTACCAACCCAGCATTGGCTCTGGTTGTTGTAACACCCAAATGTTTTATTTATAAATATCCATCCCCTTTCAGAAATAATGATAAATAAAGTGAAAATGGAAAAATATGTAAATACCAATGTACCGGTCCATTCGCAGGTCCAGGAAGCATTGCCAAGTGTATTACATGTAGACTATTAAGAATACTCTAGTTGGACGGAAGACTGAGCGGTCACCAACCGAAAAAGTCTACTAATTCCTTAATTTGTGCTTCGATTTTCATGTAAAAAGGTGAAATATATCAATGTATCAAATACTCTTATCTGTCGCGTATCAAACCTCAACGAAAAACTCTTATCAAAGATATTGATGGAAAAACTTATTATTATCTCTATCTAGAAGAGTGAATGTCCATAAAAATCTCCATTACTACGGTGAAAGGCATAGTGCCTATGGTATGAAAGGAGAGAAGTGGGCCAACTTCTGTTTGTATTTTGGCCTTAACGAGGTAAAAGCACACTGCCGGGCTGGACTTACTATCGTCCCAACTCTTGGAATTAATTATGGACACATTTTTTGGCAAAAAACAAGATGGCTTAAAAAATAGGGAAATAAAGGAAATAAGCATGACCTTAGGCTGGAAGGACCTAACGAAAAGTGGAAGAAGGGGAGGTCTTCAGGAGACGATAATCCCTTACCAAGAGCCCACAATGACAAGAAAAAGTATGGTAGAGACATACTCCACTCCGGGAAATGACATGCTATGGGAAGGGGAAGATTGGGGATGGACAAACGTCTGTCACATCAAGGGGAAAGAGGAGTCGGAAGGGGACGAGAAGAGAAAGAAAAAAAATAGTAGAATGGAGAAAATAAGAAGAGGGGAAGAAGAGAAAAGAAAGGCAGAAGAGGGAGACTGAAGTATTCATGACGGTTGTAGACAAGCTGGTTGGGAAGGTAAAAGAGTTGCTTGAACTGACGGGCGATGTCAGCAACACGACAATTGAGAATAAAAGAGAAACGTCCGCATTGTACAGGGAACCCACTACTGTATAAAAGAAGCCGATGAAAAATGAAGAAAAACGGAGCCGGGAAGATTGTAAGAATAGTTAAGAAGCACAGACACAAACGGAAGGTGAAAAAAACAGAGAGAAAGAAAAAAGGAAGGGACAATGAGAGAATGGAAAAAATTAGAAATGCATTAAAAGTGAGGGGAACAGCAGAAGGGAAATGTCAGAGTGGGAATGGAAAGAGGATTTCTACCAAGTTACAAAGGTAGTACAGAGGATAGATTGGGTAGGAGGGATAGATGAGGATGTGGCGATAATAGTACAGAGGTGCAAAGAAGATCGACGAATTCATCGAGGGCTACATAGACAGTCACCCGAGAATGCGTAAATACGTAGAAACGTAGACAGTTGGGCACTTGGCCAATTATAATAATATGGTGACTAGAAAAGGAAAGAGGGTGTAACGAAGGTGGGGTATGTTATAGGAGCAAAGGAGGGGATTCGGCTATCGCCTTGTCCGTAAACATCTACTCGTAGTGTAAAAGTGTACTTACCGGACTGGTGACGTAAATGATTGTTACATTATTAAAATAAACAAAACATCTACAAACAAAATACTAAAACCACTTAATGGCCGAAGAACAAATAAACAACACAAATGAAGTGTCACCACAAGGGTCACAAGGCACATTTGTGGCTTCAACTGGATCACCGATTTGTTTTACTGATGCGAAATTTCAATACCTTGTAACAAACACTCTAATAAAAATAAATAAAACTAGTTGTATATTAAAATCTTTATTAACAAAGAATATAAACTTTATTTATAAACTATATTCATGACTGAGTGACTGGAATATTACTTTCCAATAAAGGAGCCGTGTCAGTTTTTTTCGGAACTAATATAGGTGATCGCACATCTATCGCCCAAGTATCTAGAAACTGAGTCCCGTTGTGGTTAGTTAGGTTAGTATCCGGAAACTTAACTGATTTTCTCGAACCTCTTCTGACGTTGTTTAGATTAGGTGATAGAATGTCCGGAATTATGGAAGGTGAATGAACTGTAACAACATAAAATTTAATATAAATAAATATAAATAGTTTTTAGTGGCAGGTGGCAAGTTTGTTAAATTCACTAAGGTTAAAATGAATAATGTTTGTCTAACATGTATTGTTAAATGTTTTAAGAGGGGCGTCCAAAATGTGACAGCTGAAAACGGGTGGCAAGCCTGAATTGTACCCCAAATATTCAATTATTTTGTAAACAACAAATCTAAAGAACGCATTTAAATTACGTATCAAAATTTTAACAGGATATAGCTTAGACCTTTCTCTAGGAGATAAGGTTTTTTAGTTAAGTTTTATGTTGTAATAAAAGAGATATTGGCGTTTAAGTGATGGTATGTTTTGAAAAAGTTTGACAATTTGTGATCACGAATTTTAACGCCAGAAGCTTAACTCCTAAAGAAAGCATAGAGAATGCGACTAGTAAAATATGAAGTTAAAAAAAGCTGTATTTTTTGAGATTTGTTGCACGCAAAATTTGAACATTGCACCAACCTGTCAGTTTAGTTCAACAGTTTTGGTAGCCCTTTTTTCCGAGACGTATGTCTATTCTAATTCTTCAAATCCAAACACAAACTTCACTTAACATAATCTAACCTTATTTCTCGTTTATAACGTTAATAGTATATTAAACAACGCATTCCATATGGAATTCTGTTATGACACGAGTCAACGAATCGCGAAGCGATGAGTTTTTTAAAGAACGAGTGTCACAACAGCCATATGAGATAAGTTGTTTATAATATTTTTTATATTTTGCAATTTTATCAATTTTTTAAATTAATTTATTATTTTTATGTAATTACGAAAATTTTGATTTTAAAAAGTATGTCGGTAGCACTGTGTAATTTATAACATTTGACAGTTTTGACATTTAAATTATGAAATGTTAATGTTTTCAAATATTTTAAAATGACTAATACACCAATAATAATATATTATATAATTAAAAGATGATATTCATATTCACAAATAGTTTTTTAAGGAACAATATAAAATTAATAAATTGCTATTAACCACAAATGTCATTGTCAATAATCTTGTCATTAGATAGGTACTCATGTTGCCAACCATTTAAAACAAAAATTTGCGTGCATAAAAGTTACATTACGAGTGTTTTATAATGAAGATTTTTATAAGTGCAAAATATAAAAAATATATTCATTTTAGTGTTTTGCTTTTAAATATATAATTGTCTATATTTATTTACCAGAAGTAAAAAAAAAAAGTACATTTTTACAATTTGCGTTGGTTTTTACATAAAATTTACATAGCATTATCCAACTGTGATATGTGCAAGGTGTTTTGTTGGAATTGTGTTATGAACCGTTGTTATTTCCTAAATTACTTTTTACGTAAACGCAGTTGTCCTATTTTAGTCGAAAATAAAAATATATGTACTTGATTTATTGTAAGTTGTAGGTAGGTAATAATAGTTTATTAAAATAAATTGTGACCAGATAGTAAAACAATTCCTTACTAGGATATAAATATCACAATGTTTTTTACATTGAAAAACTGAAAGTGCTTACAAATATAAATAAAATATGGAACCTTAATAAATAGGTATTGCTCAGAGTTTTTCATTTGTGTGAAAGATACCAGTTAAAAAATTAAAGTTACAATCCTATTGGATACATTTTAATTTCAATTGATTCCACAAAGTCTGAGGTTGACAGTTTTGGAATATAATTAATAAAGTCATAATTTAATAATACAATTAATTTTATTAAGATATACCATAATATTAACAATTATGTTTAGTACTTGCAAGAGTATTGTTAGTCAATTGCTGATAGTCAGCTTATCCCATTTCTTCAGGTATCTTGTAAACAGGTGCACATATAGGTAGGTACTAGATTGGTTAGTTGTCATCGTAGGTTATTGAAAACATGGAAATCTTTTTTTCTTGCGCCACATTCTCAAAATAAAAATAAATTATAAGCTTTATTGTAGGGTGTACTTTACTTTGTACCATTGGGTGGTAATTTACGTAGATATGTCCAATACTCTTTAAAAAATAAATGATATTTATTTATTTAGGTTGTAAATAATTAGCAAAGTACCTACTTAAAGTCATATTCATTAACCATTTGACTTTATCTCAATTTTAGACGATTGAAGAGCTTATTATTCTTATTTAAAGACTATAATTAGGTAATATTTTTAGTAGGTATAATAAACATCGTATTTTTTAATTATTTGTTATTCAGAAAAAAAATTTTTATATAAGCATTGATATTTTTAATTCTTAAAAGAATAAATTTGTTCACCTGCCCCCACGAAACACAACAAAGTACCAAATTGGATACAAATAATATTTAATAAAAAATATACACAAGTATTTTCATCTGTTTATAGTCTCAAGGTCAAATGTATGTGTATGTCGTGAAAATATTCAAAGATTGACGAAGCAAAATTCATATTTTCATCTCTGTCTTAGATAAAGAAAGTTAACTGGCTCTTAAAATATTTGAATTTATAATCAAAATACTAATTTGAAACCACTATCGCCATCTACTCCACATTCTTGTAATTTAGAAATAACCAGATTTTTCACTAAATTCAGGCAGTCTTACCAAATTAGAAACGCCCCTCTTAATGTCAAAATAATAAATCTAAATAATGTTGTGCGAGTACGCCCCTGGCGCTATGACCCCGACGCGAAGGAAACAGATGATGCGAGAGTCTTCCAGAATATACGTTTGTTCGACGCCGCCCGATGAGTGAAGCGGTCGAATGATCGAGAATAGACTGGAGTATGCTGGAACAATACTTACCTATATAAAGGACCGATTTGAATATAGTTAGTTAGTTAGTTAGTATGTTGTTAGATAAATGCGAATAGAAATATTAAATAAATTGTGTTATATAAATTAAACAGTGTTTGTGATTTAAATAGTATAAAAATAAATTAAAAAGACTAGTAAAAATAAATAAACGTTACATTGGTGTCAGAAGTGGAATATTGTAAATAAATAGTGTAAAAAAAATAAATAAATATGTCGAAAAAACTTTGTGACTTGAAAGTGACTGAATTGCGTCAAGAGCTGGAGGATCGTGAATTGGAAACAACAGGAAGGAAGACTGAGTTGTTGGAGCGACTTAAGCAAGCATTGGAAAATGAAGGTTTAGATCCAGAAAATCATATTTTTGTAGACGACTCTTCTGCTACAATTATTTCTTCATTAAATAAAGTTTCTTCCGATATGTCTTCCTTGAAGAGTGATATCTCTTCCGATATGTCTTCTTTGAAGAGTGATATTTCTTCTTTGGAAATTAAAGTTTCTTCTGATATTTCTTCTTTGGAAAATAAAGTTTCTTCTGATATTTCTTCCTTGGAAAATAAAGTTTCTTCCGATATGTCTTCTTTGAAGAATGATATCTCTTCCGACATGTCTTCTTTGAAAAGTGATATTTCTTCTTTGGAAAATAAAGTTTCTTCTGACATTTCTTCTTTGGAAAAAAAAGTTTCTACTGATATGTCTTCTTTAAAAAATGATATTTCTTCTTTGGAAAACAAAGTTTCTTTGGACGTTTCTTCTATGGAAAATAAAATGTCTTCATTTGAAAAAAAAATTGAAGAGAAAATAAGAGAAATGGAAAAGCAAATGGAGGAGATGGAAAAAGGAGGTAAAGAAGATATGGAAGATTTAGGAGAGGAAAACGAGAACGAAATGAGAAGCTACAAAGTGGAACAGAAACCGAAATTGGAAGGCAGCGAAAGTTCTGTTCGTGTTAAGGCCCCAACCTTTGACGGAAAGATGTCTTGGGAAAATTATCTCAAACAATTCGAAACAGCTGCAAGAGCGAACGGATGGTCCCAAAAAGAGAAGGCAATAAACCTCACCATTGCCCTGAGAGGAGACGCTTTGGATGTTCTTCAGACCATACCAGTAGAGGACACAGATGATTTTGAGCAACTGAAGAAAAGCTTGAACATGCGATATGGTCACGAACACTTGGAAAACTTGCACCGATCGCAGTTAAAGACTCGAAAACAGAAGCGAGAGGAGACACTTCAAGAGTACGAAGTAGATATTGCCAGATTAGTAAGATTTGCTTACCCTTCAGCTCCAGAACAAATGATGGAATGTTTAGCTGTTGAAGCATTTCTTGATGGACTTCGTGACCACGAAATGGCAAAGACACTCCGTTTAGCCCACCACAAAACATTAGTTGACATCTTGTCTGCCGCGCTTGAGTATGAAGCGGCTTCGAAAGCTTGTGGAGGATACAGTAAAGTAAGGTCCGTAACGGAAGAGGAAGATGAAAATAAGTTAGACCAATTAGTAAACATGATGAAGAACTTTACTGATAAGAAAAAGAAAAAGACCATCAGGTGCTGGAATTGTGGTGAAATAGGACATGTTCGCAATTCATGTAAACGCCCTGGGGTCACTACGAATCAAGAAACTACTCCACAGGAAAACTAAAACGGGTCGGCCTAGAGGGGGCAGCTTCGACCCGGAACGTTTCCAAAGACCCTCTCATACTAATAGCCTCTTTGAAATGCCGCGACGACAGTGTATATGTAGATGGTGAAGTCAACGGTAAAAAGTATACACTATTGGTGGATACTGGAGCGACCAGAACGATTATACGGCCAACAATTATAAATAGCCGTAAGAAGCTTTTACCAACAAGGCTACGACTGCGAACTGCCACAGGTGATAGAGCCAACATCCTTGGAGAAGTCCAGGTTCAAATAGGAATTGGCTCAGAAAAGTTCACGCATACTGTTATTGTCGCTGATATTGAAGAAGATGTCATATTAGGAATGGATGTGATGAACTTACATGGTTTCCAACTGGATTTCAAGAACAGAGTTATCAAAGTTGGTTCTGAAGAAATATTCCTTCATCCATATGAGGACAAAACCGTGCCAGCCGTTGTCCAGGAGGATACTGTGGTACCTGGTAGAAGCGAAACGATCATAGTGGCCAGACTGCAAGGAACTATTGACGAAGGAATACCTGTGATGATGGAACCATGGAACCATGATGAGGAGGTCGGTCGAGGAATTTTGATAGGAAAAGGATTGGTCACTTCTGCTAAAGAAATTCCAGTACGAGTTATAAATGTCAATGATCACCCAATTACCATCAAGAAAGAGACCAAAGTTGGAACCTCCGTACCAGTAACATCTATAATTCGACAGACAACTATTCCCGATAATTCCAACGATAAGTTTGAACAAATGGTGGCGGTTGCTGGTACATCTCTAAACCGAGAAGAGAAAAGAAAAATGAAAGATTTTCTTCATCGGTATCGCAACATTTTTGTACCAAAGGGAGGTAAGACAGAGGTACCTCTGCTGTAAAACATAAAATCGACACGGGTGATGCCAAGCCAATTCGTCAATCAGCTAGAAGATTACCACAGGCAAAGAGGCAAGAAGCTGAAAGGATTGTTCGAGAAATGGAAGAAGATGGAGTGATAGAACCTTCTACCAGTCCATGGGTTTCTCCGGTAGTCTTGGTCAAGAAAAAGGATGGAACTACGAGGTTGAACAATGTTACCAAGAAGGACAGTTATCCTCTGCCTCGAATCGACGATACCCTGGACACTCTAGCTGGAAGTAAATTATTTTCTACCTTAGATTTGAAGTCTGGTTATTGGCAGGTAGAAATGGACCCAAGAGACAAAGAAAAGACAGCCTTTACCACCGGTTCTGGATTATTTCAGTTCAATGTCATGCCATTCGGACTATGTAATGCTCCTGCGACATTTGAAAGACTGATGGAGAACGTATTGAGAGGGTTGTCTTGGAATACGTGCTTGGTCTACTTAGACGACATCATAGTCTTGGGGAAGACATTCGAAGAACATCTGAAAAACTTAGATGGTTTTAAAAGACTTCAAGCTGCCCAACTGATGCTAAATCCAAAGAAATGCCAGTTATTCCAAGACAAAGTTAATTATCTGGGTCATATTGTCAGCAAGGAAGTGTCTGTAGATAAGGACAAGGTTTCTTCTATCAAACAATGGCCACAACCAACTGATAAACATCAAATAAGAAGTTTTCTTGGTCTATGTACATACTATCGCAGATTTATCAGAAAGTTTTCAGACATTGCTAAGCCATTAACACGCCTTACAGAGGAAACGAGAGAGTTCTGCTGGGATGAAAACTGTCAAACGGCTTTTGAAACTCTGAAGAAGCATTTAACCGCAGCACCGATATTAGGCTACCCACAACCGGAAGGAGAATTTATTTTGGATACAGATGCCAGTAATGTCGGAATTGGAGGAGTCCTTTCACAGATTCAAGATGGACAAGAGAGAGTCCTGGGTTATTTTAGTAAAGTACTCTCCAAACCTGAGCGGAATTACTGCGTTACGAGAAGAGAACTTCTGGCAGTTGTGAAATCGGTGGAACACTTCTACCAATATCTTTATGGAAGAAAATTCTTAATCCGGACGGACCATGCAGCCCTAAAATGGCTAATGCAGTTTAAGAACCCTGAAGGTCAAATTGCCAGGTGGATCGAACGACTCCAAGAGTACGACTTTAGGATCGAACATCGAGCTGGGATAAGTCACAGAAATGCAGACTCCCTTTCCAGAAGACCGTGCCCAGAAGAGTGTTCTCACTGCAGTAAGACAGAATTAAAAGAAACTGCAATACTACGAACAACTGTAGTTAACGACGACTGGGCACCTACTAGAATTAAAGAAGAACAAGATAATAATCCTGTTTTAAAGAAAATGAGAGAATGGAAGATAGAAGATCGTCGACCTACTTGGCAAGAAGTGTCAAAATTCTCTACAGTCCTTAAATCATATTGGGCTCAGTGGGAGTCTTTCATTTTGGAAGGCGATTTATTAAAGAGAATAATTGAAAATGATGACGGTTCCGTTAACAGAAAGCAATTAGTTATACCAAAGAGTAGAGTAGCCGAAGTACTACGACAGTTACACGACAGTCCATCAGGAGGTCATCTTGGTGTTAAGAAAACCCTGCAGAGAGTTCGTGAAAGGTTTTATTGGATGAATAGTTCCGATGATGTTAAGGACTGGTGTAAGAAGTGTACCATCTGTGCTGCTAGTAATGGACCTCAGAAAAGAGGAAAGGCTCCCATGAAACAATATAACGTTGGTAGCCCATTTGAGAGAATTGCTTTAGATATTGCTGGACCGTTCCCCACTACTGAGAATAAGAATAAATACATGTTGGTGGTAATGGATTATTTTACGAAGTGGGTTGAAGTCTACGCCATTCCAAATCAAGAGGCAGCAACTGTCGCAGACGTGCTAGTGAAGGAGTTTATTTGCCGATATGGAGTGCCCTTGGAGATTCACAGTGACCAAGGAAGGAACTTCGAAAGTCAACTCTTTCAAGGAATTTGCGACAATTTAGGAATGAAGAAAACAAGAACTACAGCATTGCACCCACAATCGGACGGAATGGTAGAACGCATGAATAAAACCATTGGCATCTATCAAAAGTAGTATCCAATCACCAAAGAGACTGGGACCAGTATATTTCGCTCTTTGCAATGGCTTATCGATCCGCCGTCAATGAATCAACAGGTCAAACACCAGCAAAAGTCTTGTTTGGACGCGAGATGAGGTTACCATGCGACCTCGAGTTTGGATGCCGACCTGGAGAGGATATAGCTGGAGAAGACTAATCCAGTTACGAAGAAAAATGGACGACATGCATGATTTGTTTCGCTCCCATCTCCAAGTTGCCAGTGACAGGATGAAGAAACGGTATGATACCCAAGCTATAGAGGGATGTTTCCAAGAAGGTGACAAAGTCTGGCTCCATAACCCGAAAAGACAGAAGGGGTACTCACCAAAGCTACAACAATCTTGGGAGGGACCATATATCATTAAGAAAAGAATCAATGACGTCATATACCGTATAATAAAGACTCCGAATGGAAAACCTAAGGTAGTACACCGAAACCGACTGGCGAAATTTGAAGGAGATCATAACCAGGAAGAAGAAGTCGTAAATCAAGTCCAAGATACACCCGACCTTGCTTTCGAAGAATTTATGGGTGCATATGGAGGTACTGGGAAAGCTAGATACGGCGTGACTATTGAGAGAGAGCAAGACCTGTTCACACTTCCTGATGACTACTCATTGGCCCATAGCGTTTCCGCCACTATCAGTGACGGCCGAGGATTAGCGTCTGTCTTTCGAAGGAAGTTTGGTCGACTGTCAGAACTTCGAAATCAGTTACCAGCCACTGGAAAGGCTTTGATACTTCGAGATGACTCCCGTTGCCTCTCCTATCTGATTACCAAGAATACCTACCAAGACCAGCCCACTTATCGAAATATATGGGAATCATTACTTAATTTGAGAGAGCTCGTATTGGAGTCCAACATACAGAAGCTAGCCATGCCGAAAATAGAGTGCAACTCATTGGATTGGAGGGTCATCCGAAATATGGTGGAAGTAATCTTTCAAGATACCGAAGTCCAAGTGTTGGTATGCAGCCATTCGCCCCGTGTCCAGCTGACATCAAAGACCATTCCATGTTATTTCCATGCAACTGAAAATTGTAGACGAGGATTCAGTTGCAAGTATCTCCATCCAGTCTCAATTCCTTAAAAGTTCCAGGAGGAACTATCTCTTAAGGAGGGGGCAATGTTGTGCGAGTACGCCCCTGGCGCTATGACCCAGACGCGAAGGAAACAGATGATGCGAGAGTCTTCCAGAATATACGTTTGTTCGACGCCGCCCGATGAGTGAAGCGGTCGAATGATCAAGAATAGACTGGAGTATGCTGGAACAATACTTACCTTTATAAAGGACCGATTTGAATATAGTTAGTTAGTTAGTTAGTATGTTGTTAGATAAATGCGAATAGAAATATTAAATAAATTGTGTTATATAAATTAAACAGTGTTTGTGATTTAAATAGTATAAAAATAAATTAAAAAGACTAGTAAAAATAAATAAACGTTACAATAATTTATTTTGTTGCAAAAATTAGTTTGTTTTCAGAATAAAACGTGTTTCCACATAATTTTTTTTTTTTATTATTCAATTTTATATATACATGGATCGGCAATAATATGTCGAAGTATGTTTAAATAAAGAACTTTTTTTTCAGAATAAAACTTGTTTCTACATTTAAAATATTTGTTTAAATAATTAAAGATTGTATATACATGGGGCGGCAATAATAAGTAAGTTTAAATAACAAAAATTCAAAGGCAATGTCAAAAAATTTATTGTTGATGATTGTTGTAAGGAGAATATACTAATTTGCAATTGTAAATTTATCTTTTACGTCTTGTAACTCTTCATTGACCTTTTTTTATTGTTTCAAAGTTTAGAGAGTTGCAAGGCACGGTAGCTGCTTTTGTTTGGGGTCTTTTACCTTTATCTTATTATTAAATAAATAATTACTTAAGACCTCTTTTATTTATAAATATTGTAGTTGTTTATTTATAATGTGTGAGAGTTTTAGAAAGTTATAAAATACTTCATGTATTAATAAGTTTAAATATTGGATAGTAAGAAGAAATTTAAATTAAAGTTTCCCCAAATATGGCCTTATTTCGGTTTACGCACAATGGTGAATCTTAGATATATAAAAAATATATATTTCAATTAAATACTAAAAGAAACAGCAGCTCAAATTATAAAAATTAGATTTAAAAAAAAATTGTGAAAAAAATATTGTAACTTTGATTCCTCTTTCCTATTTCAAAGGAAAGTAAACCCAAAAAAGGTGGTTCCATGGATCGAAATAAAATGGTATGCATTAGCGGGTTGGACCAACACGAATAAATTTAATTATTAACACTCGATTTTTGGCACAGCTATAATCTGTATATTAGGCTCCAGTACTTGTTATCTCAAGCTAAGTAAGGATTCCCATACATCCTGATAAGTGAATCCGTCTTGGTAGATAGAATCCATTTTGAAGTCTCAAAGCGTTTCCTGGGGCTAGTAGTTGGCTTTGCAGTCCACCAAACTTCTTTCGGAAAACGTACGCTAATCTACGGAAGTAGCTGATACTGGCCGGAATATTAAGGCATCCAAATGTTTGGTCTGTTATCTCATTGACTGTCATTGAAGCCATTGAGAAAGAAGTGAAAGGTAGTGATCCCAATCCCGCTGGTGGTTGGACACGGTCTTAATTTATTCTTTCTTCCATTCCATCTGATTGTGGAAGTAATGTTTATCGACTGATAAATTCTCTTATTAAGATATCTTCAACAGTTGTGGCCTCTTGATTTGGAATGGCGTAGACTTCTACCCACTTTATGAAATAATCCATAACCACCATCATGTACTTATTTCCATTCTTAGTCATCGGAAATGATCCATCAATATCTAAAGCAATCCAACGTTATATTGTTTCATGGGAGCTTTCCTTTTTTGTTGAGGTCCATTACTCGCAACGCAGATGGTACACTTCTCACAGCAGTCCTTCACATCATCGGAACTATTCATCCAATAAAACCTTTCCCGTACTTTTTAAATAGTTTCTTAACACCGGGATGACCTCCTAATGGACTGTCATGTAACTGTAGGATGTAACATGTCTATCGCCATGCTAGCTTTCTTTAGCAACCTTATCGTTACTCTAAATACATAGATTGACGATGACATTATCTTTTATCGTCGCTTCCTTTATCTTCACTTTTTGTCGTCACTTCGTTTATCGTTACTTCTTTTATCGTTACTTTTTTATCGTCACTTCTATCTTCTTCCTTTGTTGTCTTTTAGCCTTTATTTCCATCCCTCTCCCGGTGGAGAGGGAGTGTAACATGTATATCGCCATGCTACCTTTCTTTAGTTTGCCGTCCTTACGAACCCTTAAATCAACCCCAATTCACCGTATATTAGACACTCCCTTACCAGCACTACCAAACCTACCCCTTACAATAGAACGCACCTGAAACAAAACCCTTAAAACGAACGCAACTATCCAACCGGAAAGTATTGTAAACCCTCTATAAATTAAGTTATACGCCCTGCATTGTCCCTTTCTCTCGACAAGAACCACACTAGCCAGTCGAATATTTCATCTGCAAATTAAGATACCATTTTTTGGCTGTATCACAGAAGATACAGCCCGTTCGTACGGAAAGACTCCGCAAGATTACCGCCATGCAGCCAAATTTTGACCAATTATTGTAGCAGTTCTTTTGATATAAAAGCAACCAATTATTGTAGCAGTTCTTTTCATATGAAGTAGAAGTAACCACCACCAGCCAATACCACAAGTACAAGTAGCAGTGAACTAACCGAGCCCACCGGACAACCAAAAGCTTAAAGATAAGTCTAGTTCATTTATAGAAGTTTCCTTCTAGACCTCCTTTGACAGAATATAATATTTTCAATAAAGACTTAACTTTTTCAATTAGTTTCATTTATGTACCCACTCACTATAAGTCTTAAGGGTGTAGCGTGTTCGGGTTTCATTAAAAATAGTTTTCTTTCGTTTTCAAATTCAGATTAAATACAATGTGTTTGTATCACTTTCACCTTTCTTTGTGTTTTTCAGTTGTTTAATCGTAAACTATAGTGGCGACCTTAACTCTTATATTCACCAATCCTTTCTATACAGAGCATTAACTTGAAGTCGAACTCCTTGAGAGAGTCTCTTAGCTGGGATCTCTTTTGGGAACATTTATTGTTTCAAGGAGTAGTTCAGGTACCCTAATTTTTGGTATGACTATCTGCTTTCTGAATCATCATTATTTTTGAGTAATAGCTTCAATAAGTCATCTAGGGTAAAAGAATTCCACCCCCAATATGATTTAAATACTGAACAGAATTTTAACAATTCTTGCCAAGTACCTAGGTGGTCTCTCCTCTAAGAGCGATCGTGAAATTTACAGCTTTTCTGTTTAATTTTTCCATGCCATTTTTCTAGCGAAGGTTGATGCCTAAAGGCGAACCTAACTTTCACTGCTTTCCAATTTTGTTTATCTCTCCACTTTTATTACTTCATAATCGTTTTCCTCTTCTGATACTTTCACACTATATGTTGTTGTCCTTTTTCTATTTGTTTTTTTCTTTTCACTTCTTTTATTTTCTTCTCCAGAGAAAAAATATATCTATTTTGCAAAGAAAAACTTCAAAAGAAGCAACTTTAGATTTTCAGAAGGAATATCATTTTTCAAAGAAGAAATATTACTTTTTATAGAAGACATCAAAGATAAAATATCATTAGCAAATAGGAGCTCTTTCGGGTCCAATCCTCTATTCATCATCTATTGCTTGTCTAAGTCGCTCTGCAAACTCAGACTTCTTTTCTACAGTGTCTATTTCATGACCTTTAGGCTCACGATGCAAGTCTGCCGCTCGGGTTAATAGACAGCTTAAGTGTTACCAACCAAAATGTATCTGTTGCTATTCAAATTCTTAAAACTACATATGAGGATAAATCTAAATTGGTAAATTCGCTATTTTCCACTTTAATAGATCAAAAACCTAATGCGGCAAGCTTAAAGGATTTCTACGTCTCGTCAAAAAAAACGCTTGAGCTCATAACAAACTTAAATTTTCAACCAGAGCATCAGTTTGAGGCTTTAATAATTTTCTTATTAGAACAAAAATTAGAATTTTTCTCCAGATGGGATTTCGAAAGGAAAAGAAGACCGATGGAGTTAGTATTATAATGTTTTTCTTATTTATTTAAACTGTTTTTGTAGACGGGATAAATTATACACACTATGGATAACTACTATCTATTTATTTACTAAAACACGCAATTAAGTTAATTAATTTATGTACACACTTAATATCTACCTAATTTATTCACACTTTTACTTTATTCTTCGCTTTACGTGCTCTTGAAGACCGTTAGAACAAAACTGACTCTTTCGCGAAGCGAATCTCTTATATATAGCCTTTCTGACGACTCTGGAACTCGAGAAAGTTATTTTTCTAGATAATTTCCGACGAAATCGTGTTCCGGAACAATCGAGGATAATGCCTATAAAACAGACGTATTAGACCCGCCACATTCGCCTTTAGAACTTAGATTATCCAGTGCCGTAGAATGAGTTTGGCGAGTTTATAACAATATATATTGATGAATTCTTTCAATATATTAAAGAAACGGTGTTTTAGATCATTTAAATTTATTCGACACCGGCTACAAAAGGGAAGTTGCCAAAGAGACTAAGTCACATGTCACTGGTTTGGGAAATAATAAATGCACTCAAAGCAACAAGACAATAAATGTTTTTAGTTCATTAGTAGAACCCTTTAAAGTTTTTAGCATTACACGTTCTGTTATCGATCACATAACTAATCGTATACCACAAATCTCGGTACCACCCCACAAATTCTTTTTACCCGAGCATGTCCGATTCGGATTAGCTGATCCACTATTATTCCAACCAGGAGAAATATCTATGATTTTTAGTAGGAGCTGATTTGTATTTTAGCCTCTTAAAGGAAGATATTGCCAGAATAAGCTATAGCACCCCAAACCATAACTCCAACAGTTTGTTGAACATGCCTTTCAAGAAAAAACCGTGGATTTCTTCTTTCACCAAGTCGTCTTTTAACTCTCGCTCGACCATCGTGCATGCTTAAACAAAATCGAGACTCATCACTAAAGACAATACTGTTCCATTCCTGATCCCAGAGTGACCGTTCTCTGCACCACTCAAGGCGATTACGTCGGTGTTCTGGAGTTAAAGGGAGAACCCAGTGTGGTCGGTATGAAAACAGGCCAAAACGTCTTATTCGTCAGTAAACACTTCGCATGCCAATACGTCTTCCGTGTTCTGCAAACCATTCATTTGCAATGGACCTGGTAGTGGAGAAACGGTCTCCTAAGGCCAATAATTTTAGGCGGCGATCTTCACGGTCTGTTGTTCTACGGGGGCGTCCAGAGCCCCTTGCTCTTTGCGTACGGTCTTCTCGAAGCCATGCCTGACAACACCTAACCACGGTGTCTACACTTCTTTGCACTCTAACTGCAATTTCCGGAAAAGAAAATCCAGCTTTCCGAAGTCCCACTATACGACCCCTATCAAACTCACTAAGTTGACGAAATCGTACAGGTCTCCGTACCCTAGGCATCGTAACTAATCGTAAAGAATGTCAAGAACCAAAATCCGCAAAATTTGGATACAATATTCATTTTTGAATTGTTAGTGGATTTCAAAAAAAGCAGCATAAAAACCGGAATCTTCAACTGATAAGGCTGAAAATTTTATCAATTGTTTATTTCAGTAAAATAAATAAATTCACCAAACTAAAATAATCATTTAAACTGGGTGTTCGGATTTTTATGTCACTTAGTATATTATAACTTTGCTTTTCCTTTCTATAAAAACCTAGTTATATTGATCACGCCAACTAATTGATATCGATATCATATCGAGTTTTTAAAAAACTTCTAATCAATTGTTTTGACAATCTGTTGACAGGTTATTTTCTAAAAAATAAAATACTAAAAAAAATTCGGAAAATTAACTAACTACAAAAAAATCAATATGAAAGCATATTAAAGATCCACAGAATCATATTAGATTAAAAAAGCACACATTGAACAGACGATAACGATCTGGTTACTATTTAAGTTAGTGATAGGTATTTTAATTAGATTAATGGCAATTGTATTAAGTCAACATTTAGAAACATATATTAAATATTCATGTATGTGTTTTAGTTTAAAAATTACCTGTTCCTGTAGGGCTTTGTGTGGGAGTCGGCTTCGTTTCATAGTATGTAACTTGTCTTCTTGAACTCAAGTAGCTTGTGGCAGTTGGTTGAGAACTATAATGTACATTTGGTACCTAAAATTTTTTAAGAAATGTAAATAATTAAAATACTTTTACAGTTTATTTACTTATTAAGTAATGATTGCCAACGTTAAGATTATAGGCTGTTAAATTGATTGTACTAACCCTTACTTTTTGGAAGTCCATCTTATTAAGAATAATAAAAAACTCTTCGTTTTAACAAAACTTCCACTATTTATTTAAAAAACTGCTTTTTTAAACTCAAATACTACACACTTGTAATAAAAAACAAAATTTAGATTTCCTTGAAGAACTTGAAATAAAAAGACATCTAGCAGATCCACAATTTAAAGTTGTTAATGAACAAATAAATCTGGGAAGTTCTCCACTATTAAACTGTTTACTTTGATTGAGTCTTCATTTTATACATAGATAAGACATTATTGTAACATAAATATATTAAGTTATTGTAAAGATCAGCATGATATAGTTTTTTCCTGGTTTTTCTATATCATTGCACAATTATACTGATCTTAGAGGAAAATACATCCAGGATAATCCCTTAGGGCTATTAACATCTAGGCTTTAATATTGTTATGCCTTATTACTTCCATACTTGGTCTAGCCTTATAACTACCTAATAAACATCAGGTACCCAGCTACAAACAAACAAATAGTAAGTTCAATATGTCAATCTGACGATGCTAGTTGTCTAGCGAAACGGCTGTCATTGAGTTTAAAAAAGCAGTTTTTTAAATAAATAATGTAAAGTTTTGTTAAAACGCAGAGTTTTTTATTATTCTTAATTATAGGCTGTTGGTTATATGTACTAAGACATAAATGTATGTAATTAAAGAAATCCTTGGAAATGAGACGCAAATTTAATATGTTGATACTCTTATATAAAATTCTTAATAATAATATTAAGGCACCTGAAATGCTTTCATTAATACCACTAAACATTGCACCAAAAAATAGCCGAAGCAAAACATTGTTTTATATTTCTTTATTTACAAATACAGGTAACCCTCTCCTCTTCATTTCTTTTTCACTTCTACATGTTTCATTTCATTTTGTACTATATTTTGTATTACATTCTATAAAATATGTTATGTTATATCAAATATTATATCCTTGTAATTAGGTAGGTAATTAGACCTGTCTGGATATATAAATAAATAAATAAGCTTTAAGTCACCTGAGGGAATAAGAGGTTTTCGTCCAATCTAATACTGTGATATTCTTAAAATTTTGAAAGTTAAGTATATATTTTTTTTTTAATTAATTTCTCGGTTAACAAAGGAATAAGATGTTGTTTATGTACCAGGCTCGGATAAAATTAGTCGCAGTTCTATTAAAAAATATTGAATTGACTTGAAACGAAGAAAAGAAGTATAAAAGAAGATGTTAGCTATAATTGCTTTACTAGTTAGCACTTTTATTAATGTTGTCCTGATTTTTTTAAATTTATATGCTCCTTAATAAAAAATGTGGTGTATTCGGAAGCCGTTCCTATCTATCTAAACTCTAATAATCGTGATTGCGCCGGGTTTTTTTCAGGACTTAATGTCGATAAAAGAATCTAGAAAAATTATTTTCGAAACATTTTTCAAGGCGCCAGAACGGTATAAAAAGCGGCACTCGCGGTGCGAATAAAGTCAGTTTTCATCTGTCTTAGCTAAAGGAAACAGAGCGTGGCGGAAAGCCAACAATAAAAAAAGTGTATATAAATAGTGTTAAATTTGATATTAAATTTGACAATGGTAAACTTAAATACTATACTTAAAACTATTTAAAACTTTTAATTAAGAAAAAGATGTCAAAATAACATTAGTAAATTTGTTTATAAATCAATAGTTATTTATTTAATATTTAATAACCCTTCTTTTTGTTAGTTTTTATAAACAAATTTCAGGGGTTTTGCTTATTTATTGTTTATTTTATTGTAACACAAGCATTGATTTTTAGGTATTTAATAAAATAACAAACAAATTACTTATAGAAACGATTCAATAAAACGCAAAGTCAAAACCACAGACTTTTTTCAAGCTATGATACACTCCAAATCTCTTACATCTTTGGAGAAACCATTGAGATATTGTAGGTGTGGATGATGCAAGCCAGACTGGCAAATCTTAAATTAGATAGGTCATCCATCTCAAATGTGGTTGAATCCAATAGAAAAGATCCAATAAAACGCAAAGTCAGTGGATCTTTTCTATTGAATTCAACCACATTTGAGATGGATGACCTATCTAATTTATTATATGTGCCAATATTCATCCATTAATTTATTGACATGCTGCTCAGTTTTTGACAATATTTCTGTGGTCGCAGTAATACTTCTTTCCACATTTCTAAGTAGTATTCTCTTGAATTTTCACTTCTGTCAACATGTTGATTATAATCTTTTTTTTATTCCTCAAATTTGTGATCCACTTTTTCAGCTAACTGATCGGTTTTATAACCTTTACCAGGGTTAATTTTGATCTACAGTTTTAAATAGCTCCGGCTTCTGCATTTTCAGATCAAATGCTATTTTTGGTTATTGAAGCCACTCTTAAATTTATGCTTTTTTCCAAGATGTGTTTGGTATAGATTTGGTATGATCTCTTATTCAAATTTCGGGGACTTTCCACCCGACACGGCGTGTCCCAATGGCATATAGAGTGTCTCCAGGGGGCGTGGTTTGTCAAAGTACTTAGGCTTTTTAAATTGTAAGAGCCTCATGACCGACCAACTCTTGGGATAAGCAATGAATAAGGATCCTGCATGGGAACCACAATATTTGCTCGCGGATCAAACGGAATAGAGGAGTAAACCTCGATAAAAAACCGGCAGCATGGGGGAGGCAGCCATGTAGTGGGAATTGAGCAGCCTGTGGAGCTAAAGGCCATAACGCAGCGATGTGTAGGGTGGAGAGAGAGAGAAGGAAAAGGCCGTATGTTGGATGTGCAAGGGGAAGGGGCTCTTCCTCTGTAAAAAATGTGGTAAGGCTTGGAAGATGCTCTGTGAAATAGGAGAAAATGGTCTGCAGACTGAGGGACGTAAAGAGGTTGGAACAAATGTAAGGGCCCCTGTGGACCCCTTAGAGCGGAGAAAAATGGTAATAGAGGAGGTAGGGGTAGACAGAATGGAAGAGGAAAGACGAGACGGTGTGAGGTTTTTGCAGATAAACCTGAGAAAATGTAGGGTTGCGCACGATATTTTGGATGTGATTGTTAGGAGGGAGGTGGATGTGGTGAACGCAAAATATGTTAAGAAGCAAGGATGGATTATGGACGATTTAGAGGAGGCGGGAATCAGAGTGTTGTGAAGCGGACTAAGAGCAGACGAAGTGGGAAAGGGAATCGGATGGGTGGTCGTACGTGTACGTTAGCCCAAATGTAAGTCTGGAGGAGTATGAAAGATGCATGACTGGGTTGGAGGACGATTTGAGGGTGTCAAAAGGAAAAGGGAGACATATAAGGAGAGTAGTGACAGGGAACGCCAAAAAATTGCATGGGGTCGGAGTAAAACAGACAGGAGGGGAGTGATTTTAGAGGAGGTGTTACCATCCAACGGGTTGACGTTACTCAATGATGGGTTGCTGCCCACCTTTGTGAGGGGGGACGGGAGATGTGACTGCATGTGACGAATAGCTGGAGGGTGTTGGAAGATAAGGAGAGCTTGAGCTTGCATAGGTATGTGGAGATAGACATAAGGAAGATGGAAAAAGAGGTTGCTGAAGGCAATGTTGGAAGAAAGTAGGATTAGGAGATAGAAAGAGAGAGAAATTTTTAAAAATTCACAATCCGGAATGTTAAAAATATAAGACTTAAGTTTTTAAAATATTGCAATAGCATACCGAGTTTTTGGATTTTAATTTTTTTATATTGTTGAGACTTCTTTTATATGTCAGACCTAATGCATGTGGCTTTAAAAAGCATATTTTCTATTTAAGAATATCAATAATAATTTGTAAATTATTATTAAACTAACTTTTTTTATGTTGGCGATAACTTAACTTACCCTGTATAACAGGTCATCTACAGCTCTGCCTCGACCAGCTTTTAATTCTTGATATTGCGATACTACGCAAAGAAGACTATATATCTGGAAAATTTTAAATAAACAATTTAAGTACGAAATTTAAATGATATGGGTAATTAAAAATGTTTATTTTTTTATAAACGTGCCTATATATCTATGAATATTTGTGTTTGTCTAAGGGTTTATATTTTATTAAAGGGCACTAGATATTTAACTAAAACAAATTTATTGCAGAAAATCATTCAAACGTAAACTAATAAAATAATATTTATAGTTTAGGCTTTCAAAATTTTACTTCCTTTTAATTTTTTTCCACAGTGGTAAAAATACATCTAAGAAAAGTATATTTTCTTTTGTTTTGTTTATAAAAGAACTTTAATAACAGACCTTAAGCTCACAGAACTCTCCCCAGTCTATGAAGTTTAATCTGTTATTTTTTGTAATTTGTAATCATATCCAGTGTTTTTCGATAAGGTTTGATGGGGAAAACGCCATCTTGCAATTTCTCATAGCCTAGAATATTTTTCGAGTATTTCCACCAGCAGCTGAAATATTTTATAGCCTTTTTTAAATTTCCCTATTAACTTCTAGACGGTGCTGAGCTAAGCAGCACCTCTAGTAATTTTTATTCTGCGACAACCGTTTCTTTTTAATGAATAAACTCCTAAATACAAACAAAATTCTACATTTTGTGAACGCTGATCTGGATAGTGCTGAACTATGCAAGCCAGAAAATTTGAATTTGAAACTAGAAAAATCTTTGTGTTAGATGATACGGAATGCCGTTTTAATAGACTTGCAGTTTTAAGACAAGAATTAAGTATATGATAAGCATGAAAAAGCAAATGGTGGAATTTTGTAATTTTCATACATATTACCATGCGAAAGCTCATCAAACATGGAATTGTTCCTTCTATGTGATTTTTGCACCACTGTCAAATAAGCATGCACAGCCGTGATGTGCTTCTGGTTTTTTTTTCAGTTGCGTCAAAAGCGACTTTCCCAAGACTAGAAAAGGTAACTGCAGTATGTAAATGTACTAATACAGAAAAATTAATTAAAACTATTCAAATTATAGGTGTAAAGTGTCAATCCCTGAATAGAATTGATTTAATATTGGAATGTAACAAACCTGATATTTTGTGCCTTTCTAAGACCTGGTGTAATAATAATAATATTAACGATTATACGTTGGATACTCACTTTAATCGTGTTAACAAAATACGTGGTGGGGTTCTGATACTTGTAAAGAAGAGGATTACATTTAAAAATTTAAACTTTGTATAAAATTTGTATATAAATTGATATTTGACTTAGGTCCTAAATTTTTGTTTCAATAATTATAATTGTACTATACTTTGTGGAGATTGATTATTTAAATATATCACGTGAAAGGATCTTATTAATTGACTTAGTGTAGAATTTTAAATTAAACTTAAAAAATTATAAACCAATACGGATTTTCACAAATAGAAAAATGAAAATGACTATATTGATTTTATTTACCCTTTTTTTTATAAAAAATGTATATAATCTAACCAAAAAATCATGGGTTGATCGTAATCTTATACAGAGGGGTAATAATCTTAGGAATTTGTTTTGGTTAACGAAAAATTCCGCATATCCCGATGATCATTTAAATTATAAGAGGTTAAAGAAGGATTATGTCACTGAGATTAACAAATAAAAAAAATGTGCATCTGATATACCAGGTACACCGACTGTGTGGGATTGTTAGCGTAACACTCTACCCACCTAATGATTTAAATGTCAGGTGGCGTACAGGACATTTCGTTCTCTTCTGTCGACATTTTCTTCAGTCACAGTCACAAAAAAACTACCTTAAAACCCACGAATTTCACTTTGTACGTTTTTGCTGTCAATTGTGTGATTTTGTTTGTTCGAATTTTTGGTTATGCCACTGTAACAACTAAAAGCTGTTGCCAACGTAATAATGGGGAAAATATAAAAATCCCAATATGTCCGATCCTCATTCCAGTGGATAAAAGTTTAATTGTCAATTTTACCCACAGCTGAGAACCGATCAAAGCTCTCCTTACGGTTATCGATGGGCAAAATGAAAATTTACAGTGGGGTTTTCACATCAATAAAGTTTGTATTATGCTATGATCGTAGATAAAATACTTTAATGCATTTGGTTATATTTATTGTATTTTTTACCAAAGTTATTAAGCCTTAATCACTCGAGCTCTCGGCAGTTGCAAATTAATACCACGCTTGATAGAATCTGCACTATCTACCATTCCAATTATTTTTATCAAAGGCGATTGTGTCCAGTCAGCGATTCTATTATAGTTCGTAGTTCCTGGCTTGTCCATATATGGCTGCTCTTGATAACTCGTTTTATAAAGTTGTCTTAGGCCCTCCAGTTCACTTCCTATGGCTATAAATATTCCTCCAGTCGTTTTCTGACTGTAAAGTCCACTCTTCGTTTTCTTCAATGCCATGTTTAGAATAGTTATAGCAAGTTATCTTCTGGCACAGTCCATCGAATTCTCTGCCTTCGTGTGCGAAAGGCATAATCGACAATAACCGTAAAGTGAAGAAGTGACGTAACGCGAAAAAAAAAGAAACTTATAGCGTTTTCTTTTGAGATTAGTAGAAAGTGAACTGAGTGCGCCCTCGGTGCGCACTGAAATTGCTCTTGCACTACCCCAGTTTTTACTGTGCACTGGCAACGGACGTTTTCAGAGCGAACTGCGTGTTTTTGACATTTCAAAAGAATGCATTTGATATAGTGCACTTTTCTGGTTATTATTAGTACTTGAAAATTTTTTCTGAAATTACACAACTCGCTCTCAGTGTGCACTCAGTGCATTGCTCTGGTCTCAAAAGAAAACGCTATTATGGTAAACGCAAATGGGATTAGGCTCAAAATTTACATATTTAAAAATTTACGAACAGCTTGTCATGTATTTAAACTTGCTGCTTATAGGAATTCAGTAGTCCATATTTATTGGCCAGATTCTGGTGAATAATGTTAGACAGTTGTTTACAATTTATTTTTATAAATACTAATTTCACTATTTACCAATGATTATTAATTTTTCACTTTGACCTTCGATAGGCGGCTTAGTCAATTGTTTTATTTTGCACAAAATAATAGACGTTAACAATACTAGAAGTATTTTAAGACTTTATTTGAAAATTTTGGAACACCATTAATATGCTTTGTAACATCATGGCTTACTATGTTTAAAATTTTGTCATTTGTGACCAATCACAAAAATTCATTATGTCATGAGTAGCTAACTTACAATTATTATTATTAATTACTTTTTAATAATCATTTAGTCCTGTATTATTTACAAACTTTTTAGTGTACTATCAGTCGGCTTATTTCAGTATGCAACTTAATTTTTATCACCTAGGGGTAGTTTGTGGATCTTCAAAAAGTAAATTAACTGCAGAAAATGTTACGTCATATGTTTGGATGGAGTTGGACCATCATAGAAGTTCAAACGAAATATCGTCGTTCTTGCACCACTTCCTTTCAAATTTTAATTTTGTGGATAATGTACGTGTTCTTCGGCTTATTTGCAATGGGTGTGGAGTAAAGAATAAAAATTCCACGGTCATAACCATGCTGAGCTATTGGCTTTAGTCTGAAGCCAAGGCAAATAAAGAAAATTGAGATAGTGTTACCCGTTGTGGGGCATTCTTATATTCCCCCTGATCATGTGTTTGGACAAATTGAAAGAATTTATAAAAAACACACGGTAATTGTTCATCCTGATGAATATGTAAAGTTAATCAAAAAGTTTGCCACTGTTTACAGAGCTGGAACTGGTGTTGCAATTAAGGACTAGGCTAAAACTTAAAAAGTAATAAAACAACCAGGCTACTGGCATTTTAAGTTCCAACCATCAAAGAGAGTAATCATTACAAGAGGACAAACAGTACCACTTATAAGGGGTGAGGCATTTTACAAAACTGACTTATGCGCACCCAAAAGCAAATGAGGTCTTACAAATTAGTCCAAGAACACTGAAGGCCGAGATAGCGATTAAATAAGATAGGCAAAAAAGTATTACTAAGCTATTGAAGAAACACTACGGAAAGGCGTGCCAAGATTGAGATGAACTGGTCTTTTTCAAAGAAGTATTCCACAAAGCTATAGAGGAAGAGGAAGACAATTGCGAAGCAGAAAGAGTTAGTTTTGATTTTCTTTTCTTTCACTTTCAAAATATTAAACTCATCTGCAAACCCCGATATGTCCAACATACAATTACCTGTTTCTGGGGGCCCCTAGATTTTTTTAAAGTGTTTTTTTATGTATTATTATCAAAAGCTTCAATTTTCTCAAAAATTCACGGCTTAATTTTATAGGATATAGATGTTACAAGTTTTTCTTCATTATCTCAAATCTCATTTACCTGGACTTGTCGGGTTTTGAATCTAGGCGACTGATATGGTAAGTGTTCACGTTCAATTCACAAATTGTATTCTTTTTATAACTTTAATCAACTAAAACTATATTTAAATTAGTAGTAGTAGAGTCTAAAATCTGCATTCTCAAGAACTGCGCGTGGATTGTACTTATAATAGAGTGTATTTTTATTGGCCAGTTTCTGGTGGATCATATTACACAGTTGGTTGCGCCTGCATAAATAATACGTGTTGGTTATCGTAGAGCATCCTGATATGTGTTGTATGGTATCCGATGTTTGTTGGCACCGCCTACACGTGTCCGATGTAATAATTTGCCATCATAAATTCTTTGGTCTCTGGGAACAAACAGCAGGTCACTTGTTTGATACAATTCTATTAATGTGTGGTTGGTTTACGTCGTGAAGATGTCGCCCATGAGGTTTTTGTCGGCATTTTACTTTCAGCATCTGTTGTTATTTCTAAATCCATATTAGGACCTGCCGAATTTAGAGGGGAATAATTCTTATCTGCTCCTATAACAAATTTGTGTAAATTAGATAATAGTAATTTGATGATAAAGAAGTCTCGTAATTTATTTATCTGCTTATTGTATAGATTGATTATGTCACATAGAACTCTTCCTCCCTCCTTTCTCGGCAGAGTTGTTCTAGGTTGTGACGATATTGGATGGTGATATCTGTGCTTGGCCATCGTAAAATCCCAAACGAATAAGTTAATACAGGTACGGCATGGGTAGTGTAAATAAAAATGTAGTAAAATCTTTATCTTCCATTTCATAAGCAAATACTTACTTTGTAGTGAATAAAAATGAGTATTAACTTGAACTTAAAATGCAATTAGTAAAAGCTTTAGTTTTTAGCATTGTCTTTAAAAGGTGTGAATAAAAGTAAGCTATTTCTAAATATATGAAGAGAAAGCTTATATTTATGCAAGCCTGGGGAACCATGGCTTATAAAATTTAGTAGTGTTGAGTTTGGCAGAAATGGCTGCATTTATGAATATACGGTCTGTCAAATATTATCCCGAAAGAAAAGAAAGTCATGTCGAGGAATACCACAGTCTGTATAGATTTAGTGAAGAAAATGTTGAGTGGATAGCTAACAAGTTTTTAGAACCAAAAGCAGAGACTAAAGGTGGTGCGTTAAGTTCAAAAAAACAAATACAAATACTTTTGCGATTTTTAAGTGATCCCGGATTTCAAATAGGGATTGGAAAAGAAGAAGGAGTTCATAGAACAACGATATGTAAAACTGTATCTAACGTTTTACCAAAAATCGTTGAAAAGGCAGGTATTTGGGTTAAATTTCCTGCGGATAACTCGATGGGCCAAGCAATCAATGAATGGGCAGAGTTGTATAGATTTCCTTGTGCCTTTGGTGCAATTGATTGTACTCATGTGCCGATAATAAAGCCCTCGCTACATGGTGACGAGTATATTAATAGAAAAGGATGGTGTAGTATAAATGTACAAGCAAGTTGTAACGCAAAACAGATTTTTACATCCGTAGATGCTCAATGGCTTAGCTCGGTGGACGACAGTCGTATTTTAAGATCAGATATTTATGGTAAGATGAATAGACTTCAGCAGAACTACGGATTTCTTTTAGGTGATGAAGGCTACGGGATAACACCATTGCTGTTAAAACCGTATAGAAACCCCACCATACCACAAGAAATAGCAAATAATAATTTGCATAAAACAGAACGCGGGATTATAGAACGTTGTTTCGGACAACTAAAACGCCGATTCCCTGTTTTGCAACATCCAATACGATTGAACATTGACAAAATTCCCTCAGTGATCATAAGCGCTGTTGTTCTGCATAATGTTGCGAAATATTTAAATGACATTTTACCGAACGACAGTGAAGATGAAGTATCTGAAGCTGCCGTTGAGGATCACGCTATTCAAGATGTTATGGAATATAATGATGAATTTAATAACATCCGTCAGCGTGGTCAAAACAGACGAGAAGAAATAAAAAATATAATTTTTTAATTGCAGTTGTAATTTATTGTAAGTGTAATTTTTCTATAATTTATTTTATAAACTCATAAATAATATACGGATCTAATGAGTAAACAAACAGCATTTTATTAATATATTTACAAAATTGTATAGCACAAATTATTTGTTTCTTCAACGTTGTTCCCATTTTCGTTTTTTATTTTTTCTAATAATAATTTCTCCCTTTCCAACAACACCAGTCGTTGAAGCTCTAAATGTGACAAATTCGAGGTTTCTTCTGTTTCCTTAAATTTGTTCTTTTTGGTAGCCAGAAACTTGTCTGGTACGTGTGGTGGAAGTGGAATAGCTACCTCACTTTTGGACGTAGATGGCTGAGGTTGTTTCATTACACTACCTACCGACATTGCTCCTGAAAAAAATTGTTTATAAACACAAGCAAGACGCTAATTTATATTTTTTTGCGAAAAAATATGCCTTCTTTACACATTCAGAAATTTTTTTTGTGTATTTTTTTCTGCCAAATACGTGCGGCGATGCTATACCATTTATCTGTAGCCTACTTTATTTTCTTACCTGGTACCTCTTGGAAAACGGGGTTGTTTTGTCCTTCCATTAACATCAACAGTTTTTTCTCCCACTGGTTCAAAATAATCTTTTTATTTCCAGTTGCATTTTTGTCGGTCTTTTTCTTCATATTTTGAATTTTCTTTTTCAGCTGTTTTTCACTTATATTTTTTCCAATTTGTAGAATGTATTTTTGATGGATTTCTTTATATGCTTCGTCTTTTTTTTCTTTTATTTTAGGAATTTGGGATTTGTTGAATATAATATTATAATTTTCCAAAATTCCTGTTAATTTGAGGTTTGCTGAAGATTTTTCAGGAACCTATTCATTTTCTTTCGATATCGCTACTGGTTTAAAATGTTTTAACTTCTTGCAATATTGTTACGACGCAGTACAATTTTATTCCGGTTTGTAAACATATAAATAGGACGTTATCAGTATAAAAACTCGCAAACCAATTTTTTGGAACGCTGTAGATACTGTACGAAATCTCCGTATTTTCAGTAAAAGCTTGAAATAGCTAGCTTTTGCTGGTCAGTAAAAGGAAAAGGTTATTCACTTCAATTTCAGCAAATGCTATTAGCAAAAGCTAACTCTACCTAGTTAAAACTATAGCTAATAAAAGCTTAGTTTTTATTCACACTGCCCATATTATGATTTCAGTTTTTTTTCACGGCTTTCGCTGGTTGAAGGCGACTATATCGGGTTAATCGGTTATTCGGGTATATCGGTGTCTGTAGTTTTGTGAGATTCTTCTTGTCTATCAAAATTCCAAATTCACCAAAATTTAGCTGTATAGCACAATTTCAAAAAAAGGGTAAAAGTTTTTCTTTTGAACTTACCCAATCTAAATTACCAATGATCTAAGCTACTGGTCGATGTTGCAGTTCCAAATAATAAAACCATTTCGGATAAGCATAATTAAAAGATAGCTAAGTGCACTGATATTGCTATAAAAGTAGAACAGATGTGGCATGCAGAAAAAGTGGAGGTGGTACCGATCATCGTATAATAATCTGGACTCATCATCAGAAGTCTTGAAGATAGTCTTAAAAAGCTCAGTTTTCATAATAAACCATTTTTTATGGACTTGCAAAAAGCAGCAATTTTAAATACATGTCACACTGTTTGTAAAAAAAGAGAACCACAGATGCAGCCTAACTGCATTTACAGCATACCTTATATGAATTATGAGAAAATGTATACAGAGTAAACCTACTTTGACCTTTGTCTTATTTTTTATTTCTATACTATTTTAATGTTAACAATTTCCAGCTATATGATCAATATTACATATACTTATGTTCTTGATTGACCTCCTATATGTTTACATGTACAGTACTTTTGACTCTTCAGTTTTTAGTGGTCTTCAGTTTCTAATGCATTCACAACTTCAAATGATAAACATTGAACATCCCTTCACCTAGAAGTTTATGGTGAACGGATAATACTAGATGGGTTAAATTTGGTAGATATACAGGGATTTTCGATACTTCTGAGTTCATCTAAATTATTTTCAAATTTATAGCACTTCCGGTTATACCGGAAATTGACACCAACTTCACTATTTTCAATGAAATACTACATTTTTTTTCTTTTTTGGTTAGACGATTAAATTTAAAAGCCATTTTATGTAAGGTACCAGGTATCTAATATTTACATTTCTAGAGAAATTTAAGTTTTTTTGAAAAAAAAAATACCAAAAAGATGATTAATAAAATGTAAATTATTTCATATAATTAATTGATAAAATTTAAAAATTATTACATTGTTTTGAAACTAAGGGTCTAAATGATAAGTTATAGTGTTTAAATAAGAAATTAATTATACAGGGTGGTCACAACGTTGAGTTAAATTTTAATCTGAGGAAACGACTATTTCTTCCTTTCTTTAAATTATTGCAACCCCCATTTTTTATATTTTTATTTGATTTCTCATTGAAAAATAAGGTAAGTTTGTATTTACTTTCCTATTTCAATTTTTATGCTTTTGTAAGATATGGAGAAAATCAGGTTTTTTTGGGTGCCAAAATTGTAATTTGGATTTTCTTCCTTTATTATTGTTGATGTTAGTTTAATACAAAACATAAAATAAAATACTTTCTTTGTAATTTTTAATAAATTTGTTACAATAAATACTAAACACATCTAAATACAAATAACTTTTATTATTTTTCTATATCCAATAGTGCTTTGGACCTTTCTCGTTATGATTTGATATTACTATTCAAAGTGTTTATCGAATTGTCAAATAAGATTAATTAATTAAAAATGGCAAAAAAATCATGTAAGTCATCCATTCTCTAATGTGGGTAGAATCCAAAAGGTTCAAAGAAAAACACAAAGTCGATCCCACAATTTTAATTTAATAATGTAAGTTACTTGCAACTAGTTTCGGTCCACAGGACCATCATCAGGCTAAAAATACAATACAATGTCAATTTTGAAAGGAAGACAGTAGTAAGAATTAATGTGATGGAAACAAAAATCAAGATTACAGTAAACATTTGTAGGTGAATTATCTGGTTTGGTGTTTATGGTGCTGTTTGGTTCAACCATGGCTCTTTTCCTCTAAGTTCCGAAATAGTTCCACGTGTTTTTAAGCCACTAACCATATCGTGCCCTTAATTTTTTGTTTTTATACATAAAAGTTTTTTGAAATATTTCATAAAATTTTAATACCATTCTTTTAATCATTTCTTTCCCCAATTTTTCATGTTTCTTACTTATCCAATAATGTCTGCTTAAGTGCTGATGTTACAATATTTATGGTTTTTCGCCTGATGATTCTTGGTAAGTGTGAAGATATCTGTAATTTTTGAATTTGATATTTAATAATTAAAATTTTTAAATGTTGCATTGCTTTAAATTGATTGTACTAACCCTTACTTTTTGGAAGTCCATCTTATTAAGGATAATAAAAAACTCTTCGTTTTAACAAAACTTCCAATATTTATTTAAAAATTGCTTTTTTAAAAGACTCAATGACAGCTGTTTCGCTATGAAGCATCGTCAGATTGACATTTAAGTTACATTTTGTTTCCCGAAAACCGTTTACACTACCACTACACCAACACACACTTTTATATGCCTGACGCGCGTTTCGATAACCAAGTTATCTTCTTCAGAGACCGAAGGTAAACTAGTTTACTAGTAAACTAGTTTACTAGTTTACTAGTAGTAGTAGTTTACTAGTGTAGTGGTAGTGTAAACGGTTTTCGGTATCATTTTCGCCAACGGTTCCAGATTCAACATTTTAGTTACATTTTGTTTGTTTGTAGCTAGGTACCTGATGTTTAGGTAGTATTAAGGCTAGACCAAGTATGGAAGTAATAAGACATAACAATATTAAAGCCTAGATCATGCTGATCTTTACAATAACTTAATATATTTGTCATTGAGTCTTTTAAAAAAGCAATTTTTAAATAAATATTGGAAGTTTTGTTAAAACGAAGAGTTTTTTATTATCCTTTGCATTGCTTTGTTTAGTCAAGTCAAATTGTTTATAATGTTCACTTTTTTGATTAGTATTTTGTAACTTACTACTCTTGATATTATATATTTCTTGATTTTTCTTAAGTACTTTACTCATCTCTTGTGATTTGATGCATCATTTAGTAATAATGTTGATTATCATTACAATATATTGTATTTTTTATGATTTGCTTTGTATAATCAAAAATTTTTTAAAAATGTTATGTTTTTAAATGTTTTGCCTGCATGTTTTATATTTCTATGCGGTTATCTCTTTGGAGATTTTCATATGTATTAACATAATTTAGGGTTGTCTCTTTTATGAGTTGTAGTTTGATAATTCACCTACAAATGTTTTACTGTAGTCTTGATTTTTGTTTCCATCACATTAAGTCTTACTACTGTCTTCCTTTCAAAATTGACATTGTATTGTATTTTTAGCCTGATGATGGTCCTGTGGACCGAAACTAGTTGCAAGTAACTTACATTATTAAATTAAAATTGTGGGATCGACTTTGTGTTTTTCTTTGAACCTTTTAAAATCGCAAGACTAGAACTTAACAATGAAGATTATCTGGATATTTCATTAATACACGGCGAGTGTGGAACATTTTCAAAAAGAACGTGCGACGAATTCGCCAGGAGATATTCTGAAAAACCACGACTGTCTGTATATAATATGGTAAATAAAATAATAAATAATTGTTATAAAAATAAAAATTGTTTAAAATAATAATAAAAATAATCAGCTTAGGTATATTACATAACTCCTCTATAGACCACTTAATCTTTTGTTATGGACTACATTACGTCCTTTTTTGCTAAATTATCACAAATTGGTTTTTTTCTAAATGTGAAATAGTTAAATAAAAAACTTACATGCAAAGAATTCAAAAAAAAATCTAGTGTTATTATTACAGCTGCTGGTGGATTCCACTGCACCTGAAACAATAATGATTTTGTATTATGTACAAGTCGTATAGTGAATATCACTTAAATAATATTTAACACTTTTCCTAATAACCTTTATGAAAAGGACACCTAACACACAGTTTTGACACTTCGAAAATTAGTAATACGTCTGATATTTTTTTAAAACACACAGAACGTAATAATTTAAGCCAGATTAATGAATAAAAAATATTAATTTTTTTGTATAAATCAGTGTGGTTTGTTCAATTTAATCAAGAAATATTACCTATTGATAAAATAAATGTCAAATTATTACTTTTATATAAAAAAAATTGTGTGAGTTGCATTATCTATACAACCACCAAATATACACATAGGTAAGCTTTTAGTTCCAAGTTTCAAGGTAATAGTCCTATTTATCTGATTACTTATAGAAGTGTGTTTTTAGGTATCTTATGATACCTTATTATTTTCATAAAAATTGCTTTGAAATTCAATTAGTGGTATTTGGGTATAACTTAAATGAAAATGTTCTAAACACATTACTAACACTCAGCGTTTCTCGAGTTTCATTTAATTTCACCAATTGTTCCAATAACCATTTTACTTTTAATTTTTATGGAGCTCACGAAACAAATTAAAATGTCATTTAGCTAATAAATATTTTCCTATTGCTATGCCACTATTATTTGAATTTCATGCTCTAAAACCTTTGAGTAAGCCATCCGAATATACAGCGAAAATCACGAACTAACTCAGGACCTAAATCGGAAATCCCATCTTCAAAATGTCCGGTGAACTCATTGCATTACGCAGTCGGCCAGCCGATCGGTGGTTTCTTATCTCTCTAGGTATCACCTACAGATTCCCCACTTCAAGTTAAAATTCTCCCGTATACGGTTCATACACTGGGTACGGCCAAGCTCTCCTGGCCGTCAGGCCCTTTAACCTAACGTAACGTGTGGAGTGCGTTGTGCATCGTATTTATCCGACCTAATGATAAGCGATGATAAGTTATAAATGGGCGACTGGACTGATGTTGAATATTGGACTTTGACCTACATCAGCGTATATCACCATAATTAATTTTTGCATTCCATCAAAAATATTATAAATGCGATTTATGACCCTATTCGTTGTTCGAAATCATGAAATTTCATAACCTATTTTACACAATCCTTGACAGGACGCCAATTTTTATTCATGATGACGTCACTTTTTAAGGGGTGTCCTTATTGGTCTGTAGATGTTCCATTAGTGTTGGGAATTCTCCCAGTATTTTAATAAAATTATTTACCAACTTTTAAGCATCAAATAAACAAATCTTTATTCTTTGTAATAACATACAGATTTTACAAATATTAACGTAACTTAAAACATGACTACATTCATCGACATTATAACAAAGTCTGGCACCTGCTCGGCTGTTGATGCCGGCGACGCATCGTTACTACCCTTCTTATACGGGGTAAAGCGCATATGTTCATTAACATTCCCCCCACCGTTGAAGGACACTTCAATTAATGTCTAATTTGGTAGTAAACAGAGTTTTGAAATACCGCGTTTGTATTCACCATTAACTGTTTTTACCGTGGCTACTCGAACTTTTCCATCGGGACCACTAAAAATGTTTGTTACTCTTCCCAAAGCCCATTGTAATGGAGGTAAATTGTCCTCTTTCACGATCACCAATTGTCCAATACTTAAGTTTTCACAATTACGGTTCCACTTTGTCTTCTTTTGAAGCTGTGTGAGATATTCTGCCGACCATCTGCTCCAGAAGTGTTGATAAAGCATCTGTAAATGCTGCCATCTGGACAAACGATTCAGTGGGATATCTTGAAGTGAAGGGTCTGGCAGTGCAGTGAGCCTTCTACCAATAAGGAAATGGGATGGGGTTAGCACATCCAAATCATTAGGATCAGGTGACATGGGGGTAAGTGGACGGGAGTTTAAAACTGATTCTATTTGAGTAAGTACAGTTCACAAATCTTCAAAAGTTAAACTCGAATTACCAACAATTCTTTTCAAATGATGCTTTAAAGACCGAACCCCTGCCTCCCATAAACCGCCAAAATTCGGAGAATTGGGTGGTATAAATTTCCATTCCACCCCTTCGTTATTAATTACTGTAGATAGTAACTCTGATTGTGCAGTGATAAATTTAGCCAATTCACGCAATTCGTTACGTGCACCAATAAAATTTGAGCCATTGTCTGACAAGACTTTTGAAGGTTTCCCGCGACGAGCAACAAAACGTCTAAAACTAGCGATAAAAGCTTCAGTAGTCAGTGACGATACAGCCTCCAAATGTACGGCCTTAACTGCACAACATATAAAAATACAAACATAGTATTTTGAAGTTTTTGATCCACGACCATATTGTTCTTAATAACAAGCGGACCAGCATAATCTACCCCAGTTACCGAGAAAGGCGGGGCAGGTTTGACGCGTTCTTCGGGTAGTACGCCCATTAATTGTTCCATAGATTTTGGTTTTGCTCTAAAACATCTTATACAATCATATACCACTTTTTTAGCTAAATTCCTTCCCCCCAAAACCCAATAGTTTTCTCTAATAGAACACAGCAACAGTTGAGGTCCAGGATGTAGCAATCTTTTATGTTCTAATTCGAATAGTAAACGGGTGAATTTATGATTAGCTTTTAGCAATAAAGGATGCTTTTGAGCATATTTTAAGTTTGATAGATGGAGCCTTCCTCCTACCCTCAAAAACCCTGAGTCATCTAAAAAGGGACTAAGACTTAATAAATTTTTATTTGTTAAAGATTTATTATTTTCCAAATCATCTATTTCGTGTTTAAAACACTCACGTTGTGCCAATTTTACTAAAACTTTGTTAGCATGATCCAATTCCATATACGATATTGCCTTATCGAATCCTATATTATTTTTACCTTTGAATTTATCCAAAAATCTAAAAATATGTACCAAAGCTCTCCTTAATCTATTAAGATTGCTGAATGAGTTAAAATTAAAATTTAAACTATTTGACTGCAACAGATTTACCTTTTGTGACTTAATTTCCGGTAAATTTTTAATATTTAAGTCCAACGAAATTGGCCACATTGATTCACACAGTTCCAGCCATGGAGGCCCTTTCCACCATTTCGAGCACTCCATTAGTGATTGAGGATACATTCAGCTGGGTTATGTTCCGTCCTAACATGATTCCAATTAGATATTTTTGTTAATGACTGAATCATAGAAACCCTATTACCTACAAAGGTTTGCAGCAAAAAAGAAGACATATCGATCCAACCTAAAACCACTGTAGAGTCTGTCCACAAATATGTTTTATTAAATTTACAAGTCATGGATTTCTTTACCTTAGCTACTAATTGCGCAAGTAGTACCGCACCACAAAGTTCAAGCCTCGGAATGGTTTGTCTTTTTAGCGGACTTACCCTAACTTTGGAACATAATAACGCAACTGTAACTTCACCATTAACACTTACACTTCTAACATATAAGCAAGCTCCAAAAGCTTGTTATGAAGCATCACAGAATCCGTGAAGATCAATAATTCTGTTTTCACTTTCGACAAGAACCCTCCTATTTATTTTGATATTATCTAATTTCGACATTCCTTGCTTCAGTCTTATCCATTCCGTTTCTAAAAACATAGGAATAGACTCATCCCAATCAACTTTCTCTAACCAAAGCTTTTGAATTAAAAATCCACATAAAAATCCTTTAAGATGCTATTAGATGCTTGCGAATCAGAATCCGCACAATCCAAGCCCAACTGTTTTAAACATCTAATTGCCAAATAAGGTGCTGATTTGGTTCCATAAGTAACCGTATTCAAAGAATATACCTTCAGCTCCTCATCAGGATGTGACCTCCAAAATATTTGCTGAAACGACCTATGTTTGGGATTAACCCATATCATTCTATACATTTTGGCAATGTCCCCACAAACTACAAATTGATGCTGTCTAAATCTTAAAAGAATAGCCATCAAATCCTCCTGTAATTCTGGTCCACCGAACTGAATATCATTCAATGAAATTCCAGTATCAGTAGGTTCTGAACCATTGAATACCACTCTCAATTTTGTCGTGCTGCTATTTTCTTTAAGGACTCCATGATGAGGCAAGAAATACGACCCTATTTCACTTGGGTTCAAAACCAACGACATATGACCCATATCAATATATTCTTTCATAAAATCTTTATACAAGTTTGCCAGATCAATATTTTTCTTAAACCTCCTCTCCTGTGCAAGAAATTTATTTTTTGCAGATTCCTGAGAATCACCCAGCCTCTCTACAGGCTCCTTAAATGGTATATCCACTATAAACTTACCATCATTTGCTCGTGATGTGGATTCTAAAAATATTTTTTCACATTCCATCTCCTCTACAGAAAACTGTTCTTTTTCACTTATTTCTTCCAGCTCCCAAAATTTCTCCAATTGGCTTTGAAGATCCACCAAACCAACATGTACTTGTTTTGCTTTGACTCCTGACTAAACAGAGCCCGTCACTAACCAACCTAATCTAGTCTTTTGTAGAATAGGTTTACCAACGCCCAAATGAATTTGCCCAACACACATCAGCCCAAAAAATACATCAGCACCTAATAACAAATCTACTTTTTGGGGGTCTCCAAAACCAGGATCTGCCAATTGCAAATTATTTGGAATATTTAAGGATGAAGTATTAATTTTATTGCTAGGAGTTAACTCACTAATCCTAGGTACAACCAAACATGATATCGTCCTTTGAAAACCATTATGCATTGAATGCATATTGATTAAACACCTTTTACCAACATTGGAACCACTATTCCCTATACTTACAATATATACATCTACCTTCTGAACCTGTAGACCTAATTTGTTTACCAAATCTTCAGTGATAAGGTTCGGCTGAGAGCCATTATCCAAAAGAGCTCTGCATGGTTGAGTACGTCCATGTTTATTTAGCACTTGAACCAATGCAGTTGACAAAAGAACTTCTCCTTCCATTTCCTTTCCATTATCCAAAAACACCGATTTAACCTCCATAAGATTATTAGACAGATTCTCTCCTTGCGACTCATGCAACAAGAATTCATTTTGATCACCTTGAACTTGTTCTGATGATCTACCACCTTTATTCTCTACACGCTGAGATTCTCTTTCTACCTTTTCATAATGCAGAAGGGCATGATGACGTCTTCCACACTTTGTGCATCCATCTTTGTCACAATTTTTACTTAAATGATTGGCTTTTTTCAAACAATTTAAACAAAGACCCAACTTTTTTGCTTGTTCATACCTTGAATATGTTTTTAATTTCAAAAATTTTGAACAATTACCAATGTTATGATTATTACCACATATTACACAAGAAGTACATGATTGCATAGATACAAAACTCTTATGTGTTCGACTAACGTTTTCCTTTTCTTTATCATTTTTCTTTTTTCTCTCAATATTCTTTAAACTATCTATTCTTTTGCCCAAAAAATCTTTAAATTGCTTTAAACTTGCCAATTCCCCTTTAGGTCTATATTCTTCCCACTTAACAAAAGAATTATGATCCAGTTTTTTAGTCATATAATAAATAATAAAAGGATCCCAAGTATCAACTGATAAACCCAACCTATCTAAATGATATAACATTTCAGTTATTGCATCCAACATGCTTAGCAAATCAGTAGCATTTTCTTTTATTATTTTAGGAAAATTTACCAAAATATCTAAATGATATTCTACCAACAACGGAGTATCGTCATATCGGTCACACAAAAGCTTCCAAACTATTTCATAATTTTCGGCTGTCATTTTCCGCGATTGTACTACCTTAAAAGCATCACCCTGTACAGCTTTTTTTAGAAAATGAAATTTTTCAACTTTACTAATAGAATCATTATTATGAACTAACGAATCAAACATATCTTTAAATTCAACCCAATGTTCTATTTTTCCATTAAAAGTAGGCAACGGTATAGGAGGTAATTTAGGCCTAGATTGTGCAGCTATATCCACACCGACCACAGAGCTTGACGAACCAATGCTATTATTATCATTGTGCTTACAATTCTCATCAGAACTATCCGATTTATTTAATTTCCCAAACTTAGTATCAAGCATGTTCAGAATTACATTTGCTTTAGAAAGTGCACAATAAAAATCTATTTCAAACGATTCCCTATCTTTAAGTATAGCATCAAAATCAGCATCTAAAACTACGGTTTCTAACTCACATTGAATACTATCAAATTCGTTTAATAACTGTTCATATTTTAACAATCTATCTTTTAATTCTAAATACAAATTAATTTCAACATCATTTGTGTTTTCTACATTAATTTTATCCAAAAATTTATTAAATATTGTAATTTTGCTTTTAACTGCACCACGTTTCCTAATTAACGATTTAATTTCGGTTTCTGCCATAATTATTACAAATATAATTAATTGATATTATATCTGTAGGTACTTACCCAAAAGAAATAAAACGTAAAGGAATTTTTTAAAGGATACAGAAAGACTCACCACTTGATTTTCGACCTTACTTTCCAATATATAATGTACTTCCAAACAACCATCAAATACAGAATCGACCTTATTTTACTTCTTTGTAAGCCGCCTTTTACCACTAGTCACGTTCAAATTCGCTCCAACCGTTAGATTTGCCAGCTTCCAACTTGAAATTCCAACAGTTTTACGTAAATTAATTCCAATATTTTTACGTAAAATATTTCCAATCTAGCGAAAAGGACCACTATGTTGGGAATTCTCCCAGTATTTTAATAAAATTATTTACCAACTTTTAAGCATCAAATAAACAAATCTTTATTCTTTGTAATAACATACAGATTTTACAAATATTAACGTAACTTAAAACATGACTACATTCATCGACATTATAACAAAGTCTGGCACCTGCTCGGCTGTTGATGCCGGCGACGCATCGTTACTACCCTTCTTATACGGGGTAAAGCGCATATGTTCATTAACACATAGATAAGACGTAATTGCAACACAAGTATATTAAGTTATTGTAACATGTCTATCGCCATGCTACCTTTCCTTAGTTTACCGTCCGAACCCTAAAATCAACCCTGACCCACTAACCTTATCATCGTTACCAAACCCATCCCTACAACAGAACGTACCCGAAACAAAACCTTTACAAACGAACATAACCGCAAACTCCTGTCAATACTGCTATAAATTAGGGCAAACACCTCGTTTCAGCCCTTTTCTTCCAAACAACCCCTAGTGGAAAGTTGTCCGCGAGACTTAGACAATACTGAAACACTTGTGAGGACTTTAAACACAATTTATTACCAAATTGTAAGAATACAAGAATTCAGCTGGTTACAAATTACTAACTGTCACTTTTTAATTATTAAACTTTACAAAAGCTGAACGAACACTAACTAACTACCGCGAATGACCCGCTTTATATATCAAAATACTTGACATCTCGATTTTTCTAGAAATAACTATTTACTAAAATCCAAATATTACTAGAATGTTCGCGAATAACTACCAACCTAAAATAATTATAAATCATGTCGAGTTCCTGTCAAAACCTTCTTCCTCATTCACGGACTCTACCCTTCATGGCAAGCAGCCACATCAAAACACATGCATTCCTCTCGCGCATCTGTCACAATCATCCGTCACATTCATCCGTCACACATCTGTCACCCGTTACACTGCCCCCTCCTTAGGTTCATTCCTCCCGGAATGTGATAACTCTCCGGAGTAGACTCCAGGGTCATCTTCGGAACTGGTCGAACCCTCTACCCGAAGTTGCTGTACCTCCCCACTGTGGTCACCCTGATATAACGCCAACCTATCATGATGGACTACGACGGATTTTCCTTTGGGGACTCTAACAATCCGATAGATCACATCATTGATTCTCTTTTTAATCAAATATGGACCTTCCCACTTCTTTTGAAGTTTCGGACACACACCCCGTTTCCGTCGAGGATTATAGAGCCAGACCAATTCCCCAGGTCCATAAGTGTTTCCTGTTGCTCGTGAGTCGTAGTACCTTTTCATCCGGTCACTGGAGAGTTGTAGTTTGTGGCGCACCAGTTCATGAATATTTTCGATCTTCTTCTGAAGATCTCCGACGTATCCTTCACCGGTTGCTATTTCACCAGGCTTGCTCCCATATATCAAATCGCAAGGTAATCTAGTTTCCTACCAAAGAGGACTTTCGCAGGTGTCTGACCCGTAGATTCGTTGACAGCCGATCGGATAGCCATTAAAAATAGCGGAATATGTTTATCCCAATCTTTCTGATGTTCTGAGACCACTTTCGATAAATAATTTGCAATGGTTCGGTTCATTCGTTCAACCATTCCATCAGACTGTGGATGCATCGCTGTAGTTCTAGTTTTATGGATACCTAATCGTTTGCAGACTTCTTGAAATAGCTTGCTTTCAAAATTTCTTCCCTGATCTGCGTGCAGCTCCAACGGTACCCCAAAACGGCTAATGAACTCGTTGACCAGAATATCGGCCAAGGTAGGGGCTTCTTGGTTGGGAACAGGGTAGGCTTCCACCCATTTAGAAAAATAGTCCACCACAACGAAGATGTATTTATTTCCAGCCTCACTAGTTGGTAGTGGCCCCAACACATCTACGGCGATTCTTTCGAATGGACTTCCGACAAGGTATTGCTGCATCTCTGCTTTAGGTTTACGATTAGGTCCATTGCTAGCAGCACACGTCGTGCATTTGCGGCACCAATCTTTAACATCGTTGGAGCAATTAACCCAATAAAATCTATCCCGGACTTTTGCAGCGTCTTTGTAATACCTAGGTGTCCTCCAGATATGTCATCATGAAGTTGTTTTAAAATTTCCGGCACCGTACTTCTTGGGACCACAATTTGTTTCTTGATTTCTGAGCCTTCAGGGTTTTCAACTATCCTTTTAAGGAGCCCACCGTCTAAAGTCAAAGAATTCCATTGGGCCCAATATGATTTTAAGACCGGAGAGGACGATGATACCTCTCGCCATAGGGGACGCTGATCCGTTCTTTTCCATTCCAGTATCTTCCTAATAACGGGATCGTTGTTTTGTTCCTCCTTCATTCTGGAGCACAAGTCGTCTGGCACCACTTTTATTAGAGCGAGCTTCTCGTTTTGTTCGAGTCGACTGCAATTTGTGCAATTAGGTGGGCATGGCCTTCTAGAAAGTGCATCGGCGTTACGGTGCTTAGTTCCAGGTCTATGTTCGATTTCAAAATCGTATTCCTGGAGTTTTTCCAACCTCTATCTATCCTATCTATCCCCTAGCTATCTGCCCCTCTGGATTTCTAAAGCTCAGTAGCCACTTTAAACTGGCATGGTCTGTTCTAATTAGGAATCTTTTGCCATACAAGTATTTGTAGAAATGTTCCACAGACTTCACTACTGCGAGGAGTTCACGTCTCGTTACGCAATAGTTTCTTTCGGATTTTGATAATGTTTTGCTAAAATATCCTAGAACTCTTTCTTTTCCGTCTTGAAGTTGTGAAAGTATAGCTCCGATTCCCACATTGCTAGCGTCGGTATCCAGAATAAGTCTGCCCTCAGGACGAGGATAAGCGAGAACAGGGGCCGAAGTCAATTCCTTCTTTAAAAATTCAAAGGCCTTTTGGCATTCTTCACTCCAACAAAAAGTCTTATCTTGCTCAGTTAGTCTAGTTAAGGGCTTGGCGATGTCTCCAAAATTTCTAACAAATCGTCTGTAATATGAGCAAAGACCCAGGAAGCTACGAAGTTGATGCTTATCAGAAGGGACCGGCCACTCTTGAACGGCTTGAATCTTGGCGGGATCTACAGTAACGCCATCCTTGCTTACAACATGTCCCAAATAACTGACCTGTCTCTGGAGCAAGTTACATTTCTTAACATTCAATGTGAGATTAGCCTTTTTCAGTCGTCGAAAGACTTCTTCTAGGTTAGCCAAATGTTCCTTAAAATCCTTACCCATTATAATGATGTCATCTAAGTAGACCAAACAAGATTCCCAGGATAAACCTCGAAGAATAGTTTCCATCAACCGCTCAAAGGTAGCAGGAGCTTGTGAGGACTTTAAACACAATTTATTACCAAATTGTAAGAATACAAGAATTCAGCTGGTTACAAATTACTAACTGTCACTTTTTAATTATTAAACTTTACAAAAGCTGAACGAACACTAACTAACTACCGCGAATGACCCGCTTTATATATCAAAATACTTGACATCTCGATTTTTCTAGAAATAACTATTTACTAAAATCCAAATATTACTAGAATGTTCGCGAATAACTACCAACCTAAAATAATTATAAATCATGTCGAGTTCCTGTCAAAACCTTCTTCCTCATTCACGGACTCTACCCTTCATGGCAAGCAGCCACATCAAAACACATGCATTCCTCTCGCGCATCTGTCACAATCATCCGTCACATTCATCCGTCACACATCTGTCACCCGTTACAATACATTTGTCTGGTTGTATCACAGTAAGTACTTCATTATTTCCTATTCTTTTCATTTCACAATTATTTTAAACCTTTTTAGAAGTAATTGTACATATAATTTCCTTTTATTTCACAATTTTTTAAGGCCAAAATGAACAATTTGTGTATTAAAACCTTGGGGCGTGGCCCCTGTATAAATGTTATTAGACACTATTTCCAGGTAAAATCATTTAATGTAACTAGTAAATACCAAATGCATTTTATTGCTTATAAAAATATCATTTTTTGTTGTAAATTTATCTATTTTCAAAGCTTATTCAGAGAAACACTTTTTTTTAACATGAAATATATAACTGAGTCTATGTAAAACAAAAAATTAGCATACTTTTTTTTTAGAATTCTTTTAGAATAATTAAAAACCTTTTTTAAATAACTATAACAATCACTTCTTTATTTTACGTACAAAAAACTAATTATATCAGCTTATAACAGAACCGGCTTCACCGCTCTAAATTTCATTAAATCATAAATTTATTGTTTTTATTTCATTTTTGTTACTAAATATGGAACATTAATGTTGGAAAGCTTTTGAGTAAAAAGAAACTTTTTGATGTAAGATATTTGCCGTCCTTTTTGATCTGAAAGCGAACCAACATCAACACCCATAACATTTTAACTCCTTCTGATCCACTTTACGACTTTTAGGATACAGCCCACTACGCTACGCTAGTATGGAGCAATATACCCGCTAGCAGGGAAAAATATAGCTATAGTAGCAGTTCCTTTTGGATGCAGCAATATACCCATTATAGTAGCAGTTCCTTTTGATGCAGAAATATACCCATATAGTAGCAGTTCCTTTTGATGCAGAAATATATCCATTATAGTAGCAGTTTCTTTGATGAAGAAATATCCCCATTACAGTAACAGTTCCTTTTGATGAAGAATCCACCACCACCAGCCAACACCCCAACTATAAGCATCGGTATATAAACCGAGACTACCGGATCATTCTACTAACAAAGATAAGTCAAATCCATTTAGAACATATCCGCTTGTACTTCCTTTGGCAGTTTACCATTTTTTATTAATAAACAAATATTAATTAACAACCGTTTGATTTATATACCCACGGACTATAAGTCTTGAGGGTGCAGCGTGTTCGGTTGACATTAGACATAATTCAAAATACAAAAAAAACAGTCAAAACAAAACTAAAAACAAGCGAAATTATGCAAAATAAGTATATAGGAGTACACTTGCGAAGCCTATAGTAGGCTTGTTTGCAAGGACAAAAAAAAATACAAACAATACAAAAATCTATACTAAGTGCCAAATAATAATAATTATAATTAATAAAATGTTAATCCTAATTTAAGATTAATAAAATAGAAAATAGAAATAGAAATAGAAAAAGAAACATTATCAGTTATTATTTTCTATGAGGTTGTAAACAGCATGTCTACTTGTTTTGGTGATATATTCATGAAGTTTTAGATTAAGTGATTCAGATCTAATTTCTTGGGGTATAGTATTATAAAGTTTGGGTCCAAGAAACAAAAAGTATTGAACATTTCAGGAATTATCTCCGGTTGATTCACTGCTTTACCATCGATGTCTTTAAAATTTGTTATTTCCCTGTTTTCTGATTTTTTAGATATCGAGTTTACTACATTCCATATTTTTTTTTAAGAATTTTGTTCGTCTTCTATAAGTTTATCATAATAATTATTTTCAGCAGTGATAATTAAGAATAATAAAAAACTCTTCGTTTTACCAAAACTTCCAATATTTATTTAAAAAATTGCTTTCTTAACTTTAATGACAGCCGTTTCGCTAGACTTAGCATCGTCAGATTGACATATTGAAGTTACATTTTGTTTGTTTGTAGCTAGGTACCTGATGTTTATTAGGTAGTTATAAGGCTAGACCAAGTATGGAAGTAATAAGACGTAACAATATTAAAGCCTAGATGTTATGAGCCCTAAGGGATTATCCTGGATGTACTTCCCTCTAAGATCAGTATAACTGTGTAATGATATAGAAAAACCAGGAAAAACCTATATCATACTGATCTTTACAATAACTTAATATATTTGTGTTACAATTACGTCTTATCTATGTATAAAATGAAGACTCAATCAAAGCAAACACTTTAAAAGTGGAGAACTTCCCAGATTTATTTGTTCATTAATTAATTAATTAATTTACTTAGTAGTTTTTTGTAATCTGTATATTCTTTTTTTAGCATATTATTTAGAGTAAGTAGCCTTAACTACTTATCAACATCAAGTAGCTAGTTACAAACAAACAAAATTTAACTTCAATATGTCAATCTGACGATGTTATTTCGATAGCGAAACGGCTGTCATTACATTTAAAGTATTTAAAGAATAAATAGTGGAAGTTAATTCAACCTTTTAGTTGTTTATTGTTCTGAATAAGCTGAACTTTCACATAGTAAGGGTTAGTACCATAAATTTCATAAGGAAAATACTCGTATGTGAACAGTATGGTGTAAGACCTCTTTAGAAAAGGGAGAAATTTGTGTGTTCTTAATGAGAGAATCTTTTGTGCCTATGGATGAATGGCTGATTAAATTCAATCTTGAGCAGTAGGATACGGATACTAAAACTGGGATCTTGTTGTAATTTGAATTGGGCTAGTTCTTATAAAAAACTTTTACCATTTATTTATTAGTGGAACTAGGTGGTCTAACAATGAATTTTGAATTTTTTTATAGAACAAGTCTTGTAAGTCTCAGTTTTGGTCCATAAGGACCTGTTTTGGCCGTTTGTCCCTGGGATGGTCGTCCGGGTCGTAGTCGAGTGCCCTCTTCAGAAGTGGGTGGGCATGATTATGGAATGAGGTGATCAAGTCTTTGTTGCATAGTCGGATTTGGTGGCTTATTGAGTCCACCATTAGGTCACGTCGTATGTTTGCGTTCCGTAAATACCAGGGGGCCCCAGTAATTAGTCGTAACGTTTTGTTTTGTCTCTAGTCGGTGAAGATGAGAGTTTGCGGTTTGTCCCCATACTTTCGATACATATGTGATTTGCGGAAGGATGCAAGTTTTGTAAAGTGTCAGTTTGTGTCGGAGACTTAGTTTACTGTCCTTGGATATGAAGGGCCAGAGAGCTGCTTTTGAAGCGTTAGTTTTTGAAATAATTTGACGAATATGTGAGTGCCATATCAACTTACTGTAAAACATGACTCCCAAATATTTAATTTCGCGTTTCCAATCGATAACCAAATCTTTCAACATAAAGTCGACATTTTGTCGATCACGATTTTTACTAAATTTAATTAATTGCGATTTTTCTGCATTAATCTTAATCTTCCATTTTTCCGCCCATTCTATATAGGCATCAGTCGTGTTTTGAAGATATTCAACAGCTTTGGAGAATTTCCAAGAGCCTGACAAAATCGGGGTATCATCCTCAAATGTAAAGACTTTGGTAAGTCCAATACATTCGGGGAGGTCTGCCGTGTACAAATTGTATAGTATGGGAGAGAGAACCGAACCTTGAGGAACTCCAGCTTCGATTCTCTTGATCGTTGAAATGGAAGATTTCACTCTAACCTGAAACGTTCGTGATTTGAGGAAATATTTGATTAACTTTAATAGGCCTGAATGAAAATGAACTGAATTTAATTTATAAATCAGTCCTTCATGCCAAGTCTTGTCGAAAGCTTTTTCTATGTCTAAAAAGATAGCGGAACACGTCCGTTTTGCTGTCCAATGGTCAAAGATGCTTTCTCTCAGTCTTAGAGACTGCTGCTCATAGGAGTGTTCAGCTCTAAAACCAAATTGATAGTCTGGGATGAGTCGTTTTTCGTCAGTCTCATCTTTGATACGCTCAAGAATAACTCTTTCGATTACCTTTGATATCGAACTAAGCAAACTTATTGGTCTGTGGTTTTGGGGATAAAGCGGGTTTTTCTATTAAAATAACGATGGCATTTTTCCATCTATCAGGGAATTTTTGTAATTTTAAAATTGTGTTGGTGATGTTGGCCAAAAATTTGAAGTAGCTGTGAGGTCAGTATAGACCAGACCTGAAGTTCCCTGAAGGGGGTTGTTTGTTTTTGTCTTCATTTTAAGCCTTTTTCTGAGAGCCTACAATGGATTAGGATCCTTACAATCGCTAATCATTTCCAGAGTCTCAGTCCACCGGCCATTTCGAAGTTTTTCAAGTTCTCGCTTGACTTCGTTCGATAGCTGGTTGGCTCTGTTTTTATCCAGCCGGTTAATCGTTCATTGGGCCATTTTCCGGGCTCTATTTTTCACCTAGATAAGGTGTTTTATCCTGGGAGGGATAGAGCAGGGGTTCGATGCAGGAGTTGACTTGGAAGACGTACTCTGAAATAACGCTGATTTCAATTCATTTGTAATTTGGAGGATGCATGTTATTGAGCAAAGGGGGGGGTCGGTTGATGTTACTTAGTATTTCGGAGTATTTGGTCCAATTCACTCGTGATCGCCTTGCGTTCATCAGATTCGGTTGCCAGTTCTCCAATTCTAAAAGAATAGGATGGTAGTCCGAACTGAGTTCCGCTTTCGCCTCTATTTGGAAGTTCACACTGACATTTCTTAAAATAAAAATATGAAGAACATCATCGATCGCTGTACCAAAATGAGTCGGTTCATCTGGCCCAACTACTAGATAGCCATGTCGGGTCGAATGTGCATCTAGAATTTTCCCTTTATCATTTGTTCGCCTTGAATTCCAATTCGGATGTTTGGAGTTCAAGTCGCCTCCCATAATTGTGTTTTGGTCGCGGGGTAAAATTTTGTCTAAGTCTTCTTGTAAAAGATTCTTAGAAGGTGATAAATAGACCGAAACTAGTGTGTAAGTGATTCCCGATGCCATCGTTATTTTAACCACTGTGTTTTCAATGTTTTCGGTGTTATAACGGTTTATGAATAAATGATTAATGTCTGTTTAAACCAAAATCGCGGTTCCGCCGTTTCTAATTCGGAATTGTAAAATTGATTGCGCGTTTGAGCCACGACTCAGAGATGAGTATTACGTCAATGGAATGAGAATCTAAAAATTCTGTCAGTTTGTCTTTTTTACTTGAAATGCCACAGGCGTGGTGTTTTTTTGTTAGTCGTGGTACTGTCAGATTCGTAGTCCGATTCGTTCAGTAAGTTGTTAACTTTGGATGGTATGTCATCGTCTAAGTCGGCATAAACGTCAACGTCGCTGTCAACGTTCATGTCAGCATTGTCGTTAATTAAAGATTCGTATCTGTTTTTTGTTGGCAATGGTTGAGATGTTGGGGAAGGTGGCGGGGATTGTCTGCTGCTACACAATGTTGCGCTACGGAACGGATTACTCGAAAGGTGAAGAACTAGTACAGTTCAACTTAAAGCTTGTATGGAGCTGTGTGAGTGTGCTCAATTAGTCTTCACAAGGAAATCAGGGGCAATGAGAATGCTGATAAGTTGAACCGGGGAATCTTTGTAATCGCAAATACACTTACTTAAAAAAGCAGCTATCAGTGAAATAGGTGCAAAGAAAGTTGAATAGTGGGAAGGTACCTACACCTCGACAGAGGAAAGCCAAACAGTTGTTAAAGGGACATTTGACAAACTTCACGGCAGGCCTACTCTTACACGAACGAAAGTGAGTAAGAAGGGTGGGACTAGATAAGAACTTTAAAGTACAAAGAAAAGCACAATAAATCTGGAAAGGTCGCAATAACGTCTTAGACATTCAATATCTATTTATTAGAAATGTAAAAAATATCTTTATTCTTTGTCAAGAAATTTTATAGTACACCTTGTTAGTGTCTTATCAGTTATATTATAATGAATTATTAATTGAGAAAAAAAATTTTCTTAAGCTAGCTAAAAATCATTAATTATTTATTCAGAACAATAAACAACTAAAAGGTTGAATTAACTTTCACTATTTATTCTATAAATACTTTAAATGCAATGACAGCCGTTTCGAAACTTTTGTGTGTGTGCTACGAAAGCGCGTGCACGGGCATTTTAATCTAATGACAAATTTTTCCATACTAGTAGAAAATTGTTTATTTTTGACATATTGTCTCCACAAATTTAGGTTTTAAATGAAACTTTTCAGCTAATCTCTTTTCAATTAAAATGTTTTATTCAAATTACATTTAACTATAGTCTATTAGAATTTTGGATAACTTATCCTTAGCTTTAATATGCAATATTAAAAATTTCATGATCTTTTAAAAATTACTTTCGACAGTTAATTTTACATTTTAAATTAATTTTAATTTATTTTGGCATTTAACAATTAAATAAAATAAAATCAGTCATTTTATTAATATAAAATATACTTACGGCGTGAACTACTAAACTGTAGACAACATAAGAAAAATCTGCAGCTATGAAGATTAGGATGTTGCAGATCCATGGAATCAACAAGTATTTATAATCCTAAAAATGAGAAACAATCAATTAAACTTTTTCTACATTATTTAAATAATGATTTATTTATTTATTGCAAAAAACTTTATTAAAATATTATTTATGGCAAAAACAATATTAAAAGATAATAAAACAAAATTAACTATATAAATTAAGATTAAGAAAAAGCTTAACTAACAAATGCAGTTGATTTAAGGAATATTTAACTTATATGAATAATTAAAACAGATCTAACTTAGTCGAAAATGCTTTAATTAAAAATGAGCACTCTTTTTGTATTGAATCCTCAGTTTGCAAAGGTTTGACTTTGTATCGATCGAAGTGAAGATTGTGTGATCAGGTGAAGGCACAGAATATTTGGATAATTAAAAAAAATATATAATTATTTATAAATATTCATAAATTAATTTTTATAATCCTTTATGTTCTATGACCATTGTTTATAATGTCATAGACCCCACCCATGAATTTATTCTGCTTCTAGGACTTAAAATACGTTATCTTCTGCTAATAGGCCTTTTTATCACAAAAAATATTCGTGCACATGCGTTTAGCATTTTGTATAAATCCATGCTAAATCCATATAAAAAAATTATAAAATTAATTAATTGTTTAAGAATGTGAGAAAAAATAAAGCAGTATGTCAAAAATAACCGACAAAAAATGTTTATTTCTACGAAAACGGGCAACAAAACGGTATTGTTATGAAGTATGTAAAAGTAATACATAGGGTGGTATAAATAAAAAAGAAGTAAATGCTAATACTACAAATTAAAGAATTTACTTTACTTTACTACGAAGTATCTGCTCCACCATTAAGCATGTTGTAAGTTCCGGTAGTATTTACTTGTCGTCGAAGTATGTACTACACTGCTTGTATCTTTTTTCACTACGTATATGCTTCAAAAGGTGTAGCATCTACCCCACTTTGAACTAGTCGGGAATTACAAGATTAAGACAAGTTTATCTAATTTGTTTAATTTCATTTGAAATAAGTAGTTAGGTGTGTATGTGTGTTTATTAAAATGTCTTCAGATGAAGAAATGCCCCAACAAGAAGAATCCCAAAATGAAATAAGTAGTTAGGTGTGTATGTGTGTTTATTAAAATGTCTTCAGATGAAGAAATGCCCCAACAAGAAGAATCCCAAAATGAAGATTTACAGTTAGCCTTCGTTATTATGTTGGAAGACCACAAAATAATTTTAGATAAAAAAATGACACATGCAATTAAATACGCAAAAGACAAAGCCCTTAGGGATTTGACGGATATTTACAATAAAAATACTAAACAAACATTAGATTGTAAACAAGTGGTGAAGAAAATCAATAACATGAAAAATAAAATTAGGAGTATCGTGGATAAGAAGAAAACAGGGAATCGGAAAATTAAATTAAACCAATGGCAACAAAAATTTTACGAGTTTATATAACTGTACCAAGTTTTTGAAAGATCCACATGAAGATTTTCAACAAATTGATGTAGAAGATGAACCAGTTATGGCTGAATTATATGTTGAACTAAATATTGCCGAAATAAGACGACGAGGAATCCAGTTCCGTAATGATATTGCAGAACTGATGTATAAATAAATATAATAATAATAATATTATAAATTATTATTATTATTATTAATCAAAATAATAATTTTCATAATGTAGCATTTAGCATTCTCGGTGAAGTTGCTATTTTACCAACTTCGCTAACGTCAAGAAAATACTACAATTTCTTCTTGAAATCGAAGTATCTGCTGTATGAAGTCGCTAATTCAAAGTATAGTAAATACTTCAGCCGTTTTCGCGAGAGTTCTACTTAGTATAGTAATTTACGGAAAAATTAAAAGTAACTACTTTGAAATGTAGTACCTTCTTACTTTTGAAGTATATACTACGAAGAAGATGTTAATACTTCTAGTATTATACTAAAATTCCAAAATAGTAGGCACTAAATTCTCAGAAATGACTGTGACGTTTTTGCCTTAATCTGCCTCTTGCAGTGGCGTACGGAAATTATACTAAACAGATGTGGAAAAATTAATTATTTAAAAACTATATCCACAAATAAGAATTAAATTACATTATATTAATTATATAAAAAAAATATACACTGTGTCCACGGATGGAGTTGCTAAGAGGAGAAAAACCTTTATTATTAATTTTATGACAAAGTTATTGTTATAAAAAATTTGCATCCTTTGGAAATAAGATTGACATAAAAAATCTGAGATCGGATGTACAGGGTGTTAGCAAAGTAATAAAACGTGAAAATGTTTCATGAGAAAAGTAGGCACCATTATTATTATTAATGCAGCCGTGTGCATGAGATTTCGATTTCAGACCTACGTTTATTGGACTAAAACCACTACCACCACAAAAAGTTTAAAATTACTTACAGTATTGTATTATTCATTATCATCTGAAGAAAACTCGTCGGATGATGAGCAACTATCGCGATCGCTACTATTCAAAGTAATAAGAGCACTTTTCCTACCTCTTTTCATAAATTTAATGTTCATTTGCTTTAATGTGCGCAATAAAACACGTCGTGATATTTTGGGCATCGATTCATCGGAACTTATTTCGGCTGCGACTTTTTTGAAAGTTGGGATTTCATTTCGGAAAAAGAACGAATGGAATTTCCTACGAATAGCATATTTGGTGCAATCATCAAGCTGAATTTGTTTTCTTCCTCTAGTTTCAATGTCTTTAGATACATTATCACATTTACCTTCATTTTCTTTAAATGTTTTAAGAATTCTGTGAACACTTCTCGTCGACACTTTAGTTAAATCACTACACAGATTAACTACGTCATTATGCAACATATTCTCATTCCGTTCACGGAGCCCACAATACACATTGTATATAATAGTTTTTTCTCCTTCGGATAAATTTGGACGTCTGCGTTTACTTTGACTGCTTTCACTTTCCATATTGCTCACAGTTCACAGCACAAAATTTAAACTGATTTATAATGATATTTCCCTTGTTTCAGTCCTTAAACAAATCCCTTGGTTTTTACCTGATCTGATATGAAATTACCTTTTTTTTTACTGTTAATCGTTTTCCTAGAAATGTACCTGCCTAATTATTTGACGTCTACTACATTATTACTTCTTACGAATGGATTAACTGTATAGAAAGTGTATTATTCCTCTTTTATGTTTATCTAGGGTAGGTATTATACAAAAATATCATTATTTATTATATTATTGAAAAGGGTATTTCCAATTTTAGAATTTTTACAACAGAAATTCCAAAACTGTCATCAGTGTTGAAACAGACCTAATTCGTTATAACTGTATTATAATAACAGATCAAAGAAAAAAAAAATAATATTTACATTACGTATTATTCAACGAATGTTACGCTCATGAATGTTAACCTAACCGTGCTCAGCTGATGAAGCAATATTTATATCTCTCTCTATCTTACGGCAAATTTAATCTACCTCTCTTTTTTCCGCCCCACAAACGTCTCTGTGTACGCAACGTTGCCATTTATAAATTTTAGTCCCAGAATATAATTCAAATTTTTTTATATTTAATAAACATTGATGTTGTTGAATATATTTCATTAGCAGGAAGTTTCTTTAATATTTAATATTTTTTAGTATTTAGTATTTAATGAATAAAACACGTTGTCCGTTATTCTATGACCATTTAGTTGCGTGTGTATGATTTAAATAGAAGATGATAAAATATATAGAAACCCAACCTGACAACAATGTTTACGTTTTAATTCAATAATATTTCTGAGAATTTAGTGCCTACTATTATGGAATTTTAGTATAGCATATACTTCGTTTTTATTCATACCACCATTGTCTAAACAAATTTAAACTACTTATTAAATTTTTTTAGAGAATAGTCCAACTTAACAAAAACCTGATTCTCAAAAGGTCGAATGCATAAACGTTTGTCAAATCTCTGTTAGTTAACAACGTGTTAAGACTATGTTAAATTGGTAAAGGTTACATATTCCTGAGGCGCATGCGCATATTTGAATTTTTAAGAATAATTTGGTTAGTCGACCAGAGGTGTAAAAATTGATTCTTAGGCTACGGTGTCACACGTTCTTGTGAATAGGTAGCTTTAAGCTGTAGATTTGTAATATTGTCTTCTCCTGAAGCGTTTGTTTTCGGGCGAATTGCCTTAAATGACAGCGTTTTAATGTCATGTTCTAAAATATTCTCGACTTCAGCCTCCCATTCGATGTCATCGCCTGGATCCCTGTTTGACAAGAACTGAGTTCTAGTGAGTCCGCAAAGGTGGAAGCTTTGCCTGTATAGACCTGGCTTGAAGTTCTCTAAAGGGGGTTGTTTGTTTTTGTCTTCATTTTAAGCCATAGGGTCTCAGTCCACCTGTCATTTCGAAGTTTTTCTAGCTCTTGTTTGACTGTTTGCTCTGTTTTTGTCGAGCCGGTTCATAGTTATTTGGGCCATTTTCCGCGCCCTATTTTTCACCTAGATAAGATGTTTTATCCTGGGGGGTAGAGCAGGGGTTTGATGCAGCAGTTGGTTTAGAGGAGGCACTCTGAAATAACGCTGATTTTATTTAATTTAATTTGGAGAATTTTTTTGTCTAAATCATGAATGTTGTTGAGCAAAGAAATTGGTCGGTTGATGTTATTAAGTATTTCGGAGTATTTGATCAAATTCACTCATGCTCGTGCTGCGTGCATTAGATTCGGCTGCCAATTCTCCAGTTCTAAAAGAATTGGATTGTGGTCCTAGCTGAGTTCCGCTTCCGTCTCTATTTGGAAGTTCACGCTAAGTCTTCCTGTGGAAGATCCTTAGAAAGTGATAAATAGACCGAACTAATATGTAAGTGATTCCCAAAGCCATCGTTATTTTAACCACTATGTTTTCAATGTTTTCGGTGTTGTAATGGTTTATAATGAAAGTGAAATATCTTTTTGAATTAAAATCGCGGTTCCGCCGTTCCTACCAGACAAGCTATCAATTCTGTAGCAACAATAATTCTGGATTGTAAAATTAAGTGCGGGTTTGAGCCACGATTCAGAGATGAAAATTACGTCGATGGAATGAGATTTTTAAAATTCTGTTAATTCGTCTTTTTCACTTGAAATACCACAGCCATTCGAAGCTGCTACCTTTAAGAGTCATGTTTATGTCTATTTGTCATTATGGGTCCTCAAAGATTATTTTTATTTAATTTACCCTTTGCCTCAATTCTGAAGATATAATTGACCTGAGTTCAGACAGTATATCTTTGAATTCCGTGTTATGTTGTGTGGTTGGTGTTTTGTTTTTGGCCGTTTGGGCGTATGTTTTATTTTGTTTACCGATGCCTGGAGCACTCCCACCTACGTTCTATACTTCCTTTCCCTCGAATCGACTATATCCCGAGCCGTTAGATAATCCTCTACTAAATTTATCAGCTCCTAACCTACTCCAAACCTCAACAACCCACTCAACACCACCGCCTTACTGACACTACTAAACGCGTTTCCCACTAGTAATACCAGCTTATTGTTTCAATAGCTGCAATCCCCAGCCTTTTCCGCCAAATCGACCACTCTCCCAAGGGCAGAGATAAAATATTTTTCCTTAGTAAACCTAAGCTGGTTTTCCCTAAAACCCCCGTTTTTTTACTTTTTCCTAAATCCTATCCTTTATTATTCCTACCATTACTTTACCCATATCACACAGCAGATTGATGGGCCTCTAGTCTTCTGTCCTCTTCCCCTCTCTACCCGCCTTTTTTACTAACATAACTCTGGCCACCTTCCATACCTCCGGGAATTTCTCCTTCCTCAGTACCTTGTTAAAAATCTCCCAGAAATATTTCCCATTTTCCTCCAATAACCTTATTACTTTATAACTTTTTTACATTTCTTTTCAAGTCAATCAGGGTGCTTCTCTTACCCTGATACCTCTCACCACCTCCTCTACCTCCCTCATTTACATCATGTTCGAGTCCCCTTTCTACCTTCTTTCTTAGTTTGTTCCTTATACTCTTTACCTCAGCCTTTGTCCAACTTATTCCCTTCTTTTCCTGCACTTCATTCTTCATTTTTCTTATATCCGTCTCCACGTACCTGTGTAAACTCAGACTATCATCGTCCTATAGCAATATCTAAGTATCATTTTCGCTTTAAGCCATTCATCACATGCTGTCACGTCAATATACGACGAACCCTCTTACCCTCTTAAGAAGGTGGGCAGTAATCCATCATTTAACGACATTAGCTCGTGGGATGTTAATACCTTCTCCGGGATCTTACCTTTCCTATCCGTATTCTTCCTCCTCCCATACAGTATTCTTAGCGTTGAAGCCCTTTGCCACTATTCTCCTTATGCTTTTTCTTTTCCTCTTTGTTACCCTCAGATAGTCTTCCAACCTACACTTACTTCTTTCTCCACGCTGATATTGGGGCTAATGTACACGTTGTACACCACCATATCTCCCTTCACCCTTCATTAGTCCTTTCTCCTTCTCGCTCACTTCCCCCCTTCCTTCCTTTTTTACCATACTCCCCTCAAAAGGGGTCCATAACCCGCCATAGGCCTAATAAAGTCAATGATAACCTAACGTAATTAAGTCACACTCGCATATATACTAAGTGACATAAAAAAAACACCCAGTTTAAATGATTTTATTTTAATAAAATTTGGTGAATTTGTTTATTTTACTGAAATAAACAATTGATAAAATTTTCAGCCTTATCAGTTGAAGATTCCGGTTTTTATACTGCTTTTTTTGAAATCCACTAACAATCCAAAAATGAATATTGTAGCCGTAGTAAAGATCCAAATTTTGAGGATTTTGCTTCTTGACATTCTTACGATTGATTACGATGCCTAGGGTGCAGAGACCTGTACGATTTCGTCAACTTAGTGAATTTGATAGGGGTCGTATAGTGGGACTTCGGGAAGCTGGATTTTCCTTTCGGGAAATTGCAGTTAGAGTGTAAAGAAGTATAGACACCGTTGTTAGGTGTTGTCAGGCATGGCTTCGAGAAGGCCGTACGCAAAGAGCAAGTGGCTCTGAACGCCCCCGTAAAACAACAGACCGTGAAGATCACCGCCTAAGATTATTGACCTTAGGGGACCGTTTCTCCACTACCAGGTCCATTGCAAATGAATGGTTTGCAGAACATGGAAGACCTATTGGCTTGCGAAGTGTTTATCGACGAATAAGACGTTTTGGCCTGTTCATACCGACCACACTGGGTCCTCCCTTTAGCTTCAGAACACCCGCGTAATCGCCTTGAGTGGTGCAGAGAACGGTCACTCTGGGATCATGGAATGGAACAGTATTGTCTTTAGTGATGGAGAAATCCACGGTTGAAAGGCATCAATCAAACTGTTGGAGTTATGGTTTGGGATACTAGAGCTTATGGTTCGAGATCACCTTTAATCTTCATCAGAGGTAACATGAACGCGCAGCGTTATATTCAAGAAGTTTTAGAACCCCATCTCATACCCTATCTTGACACCCTGGCAAATCCAACTTTCCAGCAAGATAATGCCCGACCACATATCGCAAGAGTCACAATAGACTTTTTTCAACATAATGATGTCACATTGGGGGTGCATCCATACATTATTAAAGGTAAAAGAGCTTTAAAGCAATGCAATCATTTTGAAATTTTTATCATTTACTAATTATGCTTCAATAAGTACTTATACAATATTTTATAAAAATAAAATCATTTAAACTGGGTATTCGGATTTTTATGTCACTTATATTATGGAACGAGATGGAACGACATAGGAGTTAATTGAATTACTTAGCTTACCAAATGAGTAGACAGCCAAAAGATTCCTGAAAAATGACCAGAAAACACTCAGACTAGTTATGGGTATTTTTTGACATATATATAATATTAATGACGCTATTCACCTGGGGTTATCGCCCAAATCGAATTTGTTTTTAAATAAGAATAGGTGTCGTGTGATATTAAAAAATATTAAAAAATTATTCAGGGTAACAAACACACACTTAATTTTTAAATGACATTCATTTACTCGCAACAAGAAGTCATGTAATCTACAAATATATTCGGAAAATAGAATACATTTTTTATTTTCGCTAAAATGAATTGTTTAAGTTGCCATTTACCTTCCTCTTAAGCCAACAACAACATTCTTCTCCAGTATTGTAGATCATTTCCGGAATTTTACGAATATCTAATCTAGTTATACAATGTATTAAAATAAATAAAAAGTAAATTGCTCCCTTATTTTATCAAAATTTTGAATATTTTGTTATTATTCATGTCTAACGATAGATGCTAGCAAAAATTATTGTTCCTTATTAGGTACAATATAAAAATATTAGGGATTAGGGATAAACATATTAGGGATTTTTTTTATTTTTTACAATCAAAATTGCTAAACTTACTTTGTAGAGTCCATACAGTAATAATGATGTTGTTAAGACTCCCAGGGTTGAGAGGAATAGAAGGATAACCGTGAATGCTAATGAAGCTAAAAACAAAAAATTTAAAAATACTAATAATAATAATAATAAAAGTAAAACAAACCTGTGTAAAACACAGCATTTAGAATATAAATAATTTGTTCGGAATTTTTTACTTACTTTCCGAAGTGGTGTCATGGTCGATAACCGAAACATCTGATGTGCTAGTGTTCTTAAAATAATTCAGCTCTTCATGGAGCATAAACGAAGAATGGGCTGCATTCAGAGTGTAGTAAAACTGAAATAAATAATTTATTACTTTATTTACCACAAAATAAATTACATTTTCATTTTAAATCAAAACAGTAACCATAAATTTTAATAAAAGAAATAATTAGATACAAAAAAAAAATTTATTATGTGTAATTAACAGAGATAAAAAGGTTCACTTAATTTAAATAAAAAAACTTTCAGTATGTAATACGTTACACTTAAGTTATATTATTAATTATACATTTATACAACGAGCTTACTCTATCTATATATTTGAAACTACTTTCACGATTATAGTAAGAATTGGTGTTTGTGAAATAACTACTAGGTTTGTTCACAAAGCGAGTTTCAAACATGTTATTAAAATTATTTGATGCGCAGGCCTGACCAAAATAATGTTCCAAGTAGGTTCCAAACAAAAGTGCGCTGAAAAAATTCAAATTTTGAGTAACTCTTAATAAAAAAAGTATCCATTTTAATTTCAATAACAATAATAATACGTACATAAAAATCAATATCAAACATCAAATACATAACATAATGTAAGAGCAACGTTATTTAAAAATTGCTAACAGAAGTCATTTTATTTGAAAAGGCAAGCGCGAACCCAAAAATTTTCAATTTATTTTGGAACCCAGAGAACTAGGAACGATCTCGTTTTGAACAAGAAACTAATCTTGCGGAAAATTTTAATTTGATCTGAACTCTGCTCCGCTGGAACGCTTATTTTATACTGCGCAGACTCAATATGTCCATAACAGTTAGGAACTTGCTTCGGGAACAAACCTACTATGATTAATAAAATGAAAGGAAAATAAATATTAATTATTATGTAAGTAATTAAAATTCAATCAAGTATTTACCATAAAAATATAAATTAATGTCCAAATAATAAAACCAACAAAAAAATGAAAAAATGCTAGTAACTAGTACAGCCATCCAAGGAATGGGGGTATCTACGTAGTGGTTCCTAACTCTTAAAATGCGCATGCGTTGTATTGTATGGTAATATTTGAATTAGAAAAAATGTGTTGATGGCAATGAGATTAAAACCTACAGTAGAAAAAATTGACCTTTACTCTGAAGTCACTAACAGCGAACAGTAGTAAACACAAACTTTATAAATCTCATCCTTTTCTACTGCTAGTAGAAATAAATCAAACAATTATGCACAGTTGTCGATCCAGTAATGACATTCGTTCTTTTCAATTATGATCTTCGAATGTTGGAAAGAGACAGCGCAAAAAAACATTTAAATGGTTGTATTCATAAGAATTTATTTTGACCTCTTATGACAACTGTTATTATTTTGATACATCGAGTTTTGTTCAAAGCGTTTTATCATTTGCCTTCAAATAAATTATATAAAATCTGTTTTTTTTTTCAAAAACTCTAATTTGTTATTTTTGTTTTAGAGTAAGTACAAAGTTAACTTTAAACACGACACGACACGCACACGATAAAGTAAAAGTAGCCATTTTTGACTCATATTCATTTCGCGAGATTTGTAGATATGACGTCAGGGTAAGGGTCAACTTTTTCTACTATACATGAGCCATGTTCACAGAATTTACTTCAACTAGTTTTGGTAACTGGGTTACCAAACAACATAGTAATTGTATATTGAAAATATCAACATAAAAACTTGTAAGACGTGTACTACAAACTAAGACTTACAAAATTTTGTTGCACAAATTTTGTTGTCACAAATAAAGACGTCAAAAATTTCGGTTATCTTGTTATGTGTTTTACACACAAAGCACGTCATGCTTTTGGGTTCCGCATATATCGAAACACATGTATTTAAAACAAAACTTGTATAAAAAAAAAAAAAATTACATAATATATCTTGATTAATCATTAAAATATACATGACGTTTTATTTATAATTATTACGATAAAGACAATTACGGCGATAGTCCTAAAAAGATTGTTTTAAAACCTTTCGCACCTAATGGGTCATATATGTCCCCTAAGAAAAAGTTTGTCTTTTAGCGGAGAGTAGAAAAAGATTTATTTAGATACACATGTATTTTAAATTAAAGACTGCCAATTCCGATAAAAATTTAAGAAATTATGATATATAACATTTATTCTGATAACTATGATCTCATAAATACATTCAATTGTCGAAAAGCCAAAATCAGTGAATTTTCTCTCCCACTATCTGTAAAATGGAAAAAAAATATATTTTCAGTAAATTTATTGATCAGTTTGTAAGTAATGAATCTCGCTATATCCCTGTCATTCAGTATCTTGTGAAAATCCAGATTGAGTGATCAAGAAATAAGATATATTGTAGCATTCCTTTCTAGAGTCAGTCGTAGAAAAAGTATAGTACGCACCTCGAGGATCGTACTCGGCAAACGTCTTGTGCTTATAATTTTACGCTCTTGAGTAATTATCTAATTATCCTACCCGATACAAAATATACTATTATTTTGTTGTAGGTCATCTCTTTAGATGTTACTTAATCTTTAACACGTCAATATGACTCATTGGACAATTAATACCTCAGAGTAATAAGTAAACATAGAGGTGCCACAACAACATAATAAAATAACATACAGTTTGTAGTCAATAGCAATGAACCTATAATTAAGAGAGATGGAAAATAAAATTGACATCTAGAGGTGTAGCTAAACACAGCCGTACAGTGGCGTATAATTGGTTAGAGTATCACCGCAATATTTAAATGTTAGTTATATAATTTACACACATTAAAAATAATTTTTTTAAATGAAAAAAGAAACAAAAAGAAAACTATTTAAAAGAAACTTTTCACTTTTAGCTCCTAGTTTATATATAATATGTACTTCATTATTAATTTGATTTTTCTTATTTGTAATAAATTTTAATTCAAATTGCTAATTCTACGCCAATGAAGTGAATAACTTACCCCTGTGATAGGTTAGATTATCATTTTGCGAAGTAGCACCATTTTCAATATTGAATATAAATAAAAACACTTTATAAAGTTCACTTAAATACACAAAAAATCAGGAAAAATCGAACAAAGCGCAAATCACCTCTAGACAATAACAAACAAAGGCACTGATGCCAAATTTTCGGTATGGGTATTTGATACAATTGGTGCAGAGCTTTTTTATCTGTATTATGGAAAGGTAAGAAAGTAAATATTAAAATGTATTAAAGAACATTTCCTCTGACTAAAAGTCTGCTCTTAAAAGTAAAATAAAATTGTTGTAAATTATACTATTACGTTTTTGTTTCCTACTTTGTACTTACAAAACACAACGTCGAAAATCTGTTTCGACGACGTAGTAGGAAATATGCCTACTCTATGTTTACTTATTACTCTGAGATTAATACAAATTGAATTTCCCTCTAAGGAAAGCTGTTCAAAAGAAATGTGAGGCCTAATTGAAGTTATATGTTACTATTAGTTAATATGGTTTGTGAATAACTTATCTTTAAGATTAGTTGGGAAACAATCAAAAAAGGATATTTGACAAGAAATTTAAAATATTTAAAATAACTCATTATATTATTTTTAAATAAATTTTAAACTGTTGATAATACTTTTTTAAATAAAATAGAAAATCTACAGAAGTTATAAAATATAAATTTATAAAAGAACATAATATGTAATTAATCAGATTATAAATAAAACATGAACAAATATAAAAATATATTTAGTTTATGAAACTGTGATATATTTGACTCTATGTTTTATGTCTTATTTATTATTAACTAACTTGCCACGTGCTTTATCTATATACTTTTTTAAACTATGGTTAAAAAAACTCTACTTTCAGTACGTAATTTATTTTTCCTACAAACCCCTATAAAAACGACACCTGACACACAGTTTTTAAACTATGGTTAAAAAAACTCTACTTTCAGTACGTAATTTATTTTTCCTACAAACCCCTATAAAAACGACACCTGACACACAGTTTGGACACTTCGAAAATTAGTAATATTCGCGAAAATTTTTCCGATAGTTGGCGCTGCAGTAACTGTCAGTGAAATGGGAAAAACAATAACATCAGCTATTTGATTCAATGTTAATTCAACCTTTTCTATTTTGAATTTTGTGTGGTAAAGATCGTTAGTAAAAGATGTTAGGTGTGGTATTTAACTTATTCTAAAACACTGCTAACAAATAGCATACAAACAAATGGATAATGGTTTTGTTTTCCCCATTCTAGTAGTTCAGATAGAGGGCGCACCGTTTACTCGTTTTCGCCAATTATACGCGTTCGAAAAAATAAGTTAATATTCCCGTTAGAATTCGGAGCCTTTTTTTACTGAGGTTGAGACAGCTAAGAGATCTCTTCTGGTCATAGTTCCCCAGTAGTATCTTAGATTGCCTCAGTCCTTCCAGCTGATTCCAGTAATTGGATTTTTCCTTCTCCATTTCTTCCCTTAGTTTTCCTAAGATTACTCTACTGCTGATCCCATAAGATGGTTCTGGTCCCAAATGTGGGGTTTCAGCTCCTTTTTTGCCAGCGTATCTGCTGTTTCGTTCCCCTCTATTTCTATGTGTCCCGGGACCCATAGGAGGGTGACAATGTTCTGGCCTAGTTCATTTAGTTTGCCTAGGCATTCCCAAACCAGTCCGTGCATGGATCCCCGCTTGATCCTCGGTGCTTGAAGGATAGTTGGCTATCTAACTACACACCTAGATGTTTTACCGAATCCTCCATACGAATTTTCTTACCCTTCACCATTACCTCCCTTGTCTTGCTTTGTCTCTCTACGAGCAATCCCAACATTTTATCTTTCGCTACTTTTATTCCGCTTCGCTCTATCTTCCCCACAATCTTTGCTGTACACACTAGACACACATCATCCGCATACACTGTAATCTCACATCGCTATTCATATACCACTCCATAAAACTCATCAAACACACACTTCCAGAGCGTCAGTTACAATACCGATCCCTGGGGCACTCTCACATTCGTTTTATACTTACTCCACCTCGAATCGACTATAACCCGAGCCGTTTGGTAATCTACTAAATTAACCCACTGCGGGCCTTAACAACGCACTCAACACCGCCCACTTGCTGACACTATTATACGCGTTCCCCACATTGAAGAACAGCTTCTTTTTTCTCCAGTTGTCCACCCTAGCTCTCTCCGCTAAATCCACCACTCTTCCTAGGGTAGAGATACAGGATTTTTCTTTAGTAAAAATGTGTATGTATGTGGTTTAATGTTATAATGTATAATGGTACTATATTTTTGTAACCATATCTATACCATGTTTTAAAAATGGGTGATCATTCGTGAAACCTTGGCACGCAATTGGGAAAAGTCTGGGAAAAACGAATCAAGTTACTTTATTTGTATAGGGCTAGGCGTTTCTAATTTGGAGCTAAACTGCCCTAACTAACTCGGAGTTGATTAATGTTATCGGAATAATATGACCTTGATACACAAACTCTGTACGAATTTTAGTTTAGCATTATGGGTTAGAAGACAAATTAATCATTATTCGTTGTTTGTCGCCTCTATTTCCAGTCTTTGGCATTAACTTTCGATTTTATTTATAAATTTCATTTTCTACTTTATCCCTTTTGTAAGAAGTTAGTTAAAGTAGGTTTTTAAAAGTGTGTCTCTAGTTGTGGCATCCTTACCTTATATGATAGTATTAGTCGGGTCCTATAGAATGTGTTCCAGTTGAGCTTCAACATTAATAATATAAAGTAAGTTAATATCAAAAGGCTATGAAATTTATTGTATCAACCTTTGCTCTGTGGAAACCCATCATATTGAGAACATAAAATAAACAATAGTTAAAAACTTTTCAATTAAAATTCAAGACAGCTATGATTGACATAAAATTAAATAGTGGTTGTCTATTTTGTGTTCATAATATACAGTGTGGAAACCACTAATGGAATAAAATTATTTGTGGGGTTAGTTTAGAAGATTATAAAAAACGCTAGGACCCCTGAAATTTGAAATTCAAATGTGAGCTTTTTAAACATACATTTAAATGTACAGGGTGATACACGCAAGTCTGGCATCGTCCATGATCTATATTTTTAATGAAACACCCTGTATATTTTTCTTATTTTAAAAGCTCTTTAACAAAACCATCTCAACAAACTATACCATGTAGGGTCTATTATGAATTGTACAGGGTGAAAGGGGCCGGTTAAGAATAGGTAGTTTCGAAAAAAAATATTAACACTAAGAAGGGGGACTGGTGTCTTTAGTAAATTTTCGTAAAAGAATTTGCGGATTATCCAGTATTTTTCGAGAAAAATGGAATCAAAAACTCAAATTTTGTTGGTTAAACACACAAAACATTCACTGTCCAAGGTGTGTTATTTCATGTAGATACCAGCGTTGTCACATCTCTAAATAAAACCTAAATATTAGGATATTTTTTTACATTATAAATATATAAAAAATCTTGATAATAAAATGTGAAATGTAGAGAAAATATTACTAACCAAAATTAATCGGTCTTTTTGCATATTATAATAGATAAAACAAAGATAAACAAACACGCAAAATTCAGTGACAGGTAGCGATGCTACCCTAATCCAACCTAACCAAACCTCACCAAACCTAACCTCACCAAACCTAACCAAACCAAACCTTACCTAACCTAATCAAACCTAAACTAACATAACCTAACCCGACGGGAAACTATCCTCGAAATAAATCGGTCACTGTAAAGACAGATTCGCATAGAAGAAAATATCAAAAACAGAACCTAACGATGCTAGTTCTTAGCGAAACAGCTGTCATTGCATTTAAAAATGTATTTTGCGAATAAATAGTGGAAGTTTCGTTCAACTGTTTAGTTGTTTACTGTTCTTAGTAAGATGGACTTCCACAAAGTAAAGGTTACTACAATCAATTTCATTAAATTTTTCTCCTTTAACCAAATCACCATTCCGTCGTCATCTTTGTTATGTATATTTAATACATCTAAAATATTCTTCACTTCCATTTTAAATTCAAAAATAAATAAAAACCGGTAATTAATATTCTAACCAACAATTGTGAAAAAAATATGGCAATGTTGCATTTTTAACGTTAAAAAACTTATATTAAATGTCAACGTCGAAACAGTATATTGTCATAAAAATCGTAGTTCCGTGGAAAGAAATAATTCTAAAAGTGAGGTTAATCAATGGTTTATTAAAATTTATTGCAATATAAATTAAATCAGCATATAAAACTCAATTTTCCGCAATTAGTTTGAGTTAAAAGCTTATAAAAAGTAAGTGCCTTTAATCTTCAGATGAGTAAACTTCGAAATGAGTGTGCATGAGGTGTGCACCTATAGAGAATCACAAAACTGTCCTAAGGTGTCTCCATAAAGAAAAACTTCATTCCTATAAATGGACTTTAGTGCAACAACTAATAGAAGACGATCAGGATCGAAGAATGGATTTCTTCGAAAGAATTATGAATAAATTGAAGAGAAATGAAATGTTGGTACAACTCTTTTTTCCAAAGGATCAACATTTACATTGAACGAGGAAGTAAACAGACAAAACTGTAGATATTGGTCAGAGGAGAATCCTCATTGGATGCGTGAGACACATACTCAGAATCCTCAAAAAGTTGGTCCTATTTTTGTAGATAGAAATTTGCCAGCCGAAAAATATTTAAGCATGATTAGAGACGAAGTTGTTCCTGAGTTGGCCAACTTATATCCCAACGCAATAGATCCGAACCTACCGGATGAAATTATCTGGTTTCAGCAGGACGGAGCAACACCCCATTATGTTTTAATTGTAAGAAATTACTTTAATGAAATTTTCGTCAATAAATGGATTGGACCAAGAGGTACTATCGGGAGGCCAGCTAGATCGCCGGACCTTACGGGTTATTTCACTTCAAACTTTAAACAAAGTTCGGGACGACTTCTATAGGAGACTGAGTTATTGCCAACAACAAGGTGGAGAACATTTTGAGCATTTGTTTTAATGTAAAAAATCAATTACGTCGAGTATTTTATGTATTTACTACCTTGAACAAAATTATAAATAATTTCAAAATTTCACCCTGTACAATTCATAATACATGGTATAGTTCGTTGAGATGGTATTGTTTTTTGTTTGTTGGCCTTTGGGTCGGAGCCCACGCAGCCAGAAACTAAATTTGACAAACTTTCAGCAATTATTTTATGTTTCTAACCAATTTGGCATTTGTTTAATAAACTGAATACTAACTATTATTTCCCCTATAGGTATATACTATTCAAATTTTTCCTCAAGGATTACAGATAAAGGATAAACTCTTCTCGCCCAGGGGTCATTCAGGGCATACTGTATACACAAGACAAGGTGGACCTCGGATTGATTGGGTAAAAATTAACACGTGGAAAAACACAAAGGTTACAACAATATTACTACTATTACCTATATACAAATTTTGGCATCCCTAACAAAGGCTAATAGACAATCGAAAATACTCTTTTTGTGCAAGGATAGTAAATGCATTATTTTATTTTTAAGATGGTTAATTTATTTGTAAGTTCTCTGGATTCTTTATCGTATTTCTTGCAATTAAAGCAAATATGGTCCAAGTCGCCGATTTGTTGGCATGTTGGACAGAGATTGTCATAAAGTATTTTTATTTTATGAAGGTGAGCAGGATAACAAGCGTGGCCAAATTTTAATCTACTGATTGTTGTTACACTTTTTCTAAGGTAGTTGTAATCTTCATACCAAGGTTTGTTACGCAAGTGGGGTTCCAAGAGGGTGTATCTGGTGGGATTAACGAAGCAATATTCTTTCCAATGATGTCTCCACTTGCTTTTCATGTCTTTTTTTAAGGCGGTCATACGTTAGTCCAACGTTATGGAAATTTCTGTGTTAATGCCATCCAGTAAACTATCTTTTGCTAATTTATCAACCAGTTCATTATTTACTATTCCTGAGTGAGCTTTAACCCAAAATAAGAATTATTTTTTTTTATAATAATAATAATAATAAGCTTTATTGTCGAAAAATTTTTTTTTAAATTCATGGACAAAGCTTTAAAAAAAAGCAAATCACATAGGACAAAATAACAAAACATGTATTAAAACAGTAATACAAGAGTATCTACTAGTAATAAAACATAAAACATACAAACAAATAAAACTTCACAATATAAACATTGCGAAAGGTCAGTTAAAAAAAATAAATGTATACTTTATGTAGACATTATACAATGAGGAAGATTAATAATAAGTAATATAAAAAAATTAAAATTTAAAATTTTAATTTAGTCAGGGTAACAACAAAAAAAAAAAAACAAACAACAAAATGAATAAATATCATAAATTAACCTTACATGCATTGATTTTGGTAGTTAGAATTGGTTTTTGTATGGTGTTTTAAACTAGTTAGGACTGAGAGTGAATCGGAGAATATTATACTTTTAGAGACATTATTATCTTGAATATATTCAAGTGCCTTCAGAATAGCAAAAGCTTCTGCAGTGTAGATAAAAGTCGATTTGTTTAATTTGTATTTAGCTGCAGTAACATTTGGTACTAGATATGCACTTCCAGTTTCGTCTTGGTTTTTCCTTTTCGCTTGACATTTTAGTATCATTTTTCCAGCCAAGAGTTGTCGTCTCAATTCCAAAGGTGGTTCTATGGCTTCGGCTCTTAGTGCTTCATTAGGTGTATATTTCATAGCTCCCAGGCATATTTTCAATGTTTTAGTTTGTAGAATATCCAATTTTTGAAGGGTTGTTTTCGAGGCTGATCCATATAAAAAACTTCCATAATCTATAATAGATCTAATGTATGCTCGGTAGAAAGTTAATGCTGTTTGGGGATGAGCCCCCACCAGGTTTTCATTATGCATTTTAAGAAATTTACACCTTTGCTGCATTTTACTAGTGTTTGTTCGATGTGTGCAGTCTAATTAACTTTTTGTTAAGGAGCTACAAAATCATAAAAACATACAGGGTGTTTCATTAAAAATATAGATCATGGACGATGCCAGACTTGCGTGTATCACCCTGTACATTTAAATTTATGTTTAAAAAGTTTACATTAGAATTTCAAAGTTGATGGGTCCTAGCGTTTTTTATAATCGTCTAAACTAACTCCACAAATAATTTTATTCCACACTGTATATTTTTATCTATCTAGTTAATAGATTTGTAATTTTTTCCTTGGAGATAAGTTAACTGTAACAAACGGTACTTAAAATTTTATGAAAAATAAAATTATTTACATACATAATTAATTTGAAGTTCAATGTTTCAAATGTTATAGATAGGGATTTGATATATTGCTGATTAGGTTGTATCTAATCTCTTATTTTTTACACATCATCATCAATTCATCAGTTTCTTATTTAATGATTACAGTGTACGAACTAAAAAATGTTAAACGCTATTGACAGTGTTCGTGATGAATGGAATGAGCTAAACGAAGATTACAAACAGTTAAAAGTAAGCAATGAAGAGTATCTTAAGAAAGTGAAGGAATTAACGGCCTTACAGGAAATTTGCAAGAAACATTTGACTCATCAAAAATACAGATTAAGCATTTTACAAAAAAACTTAATAAAAATAAGCAAAGATGAGAAAAATAAACAATTGTATGAAAATATATTAAAAAGAGAAGTTGAGTTGCAAGATATAGAACAAACTTTACCTAAAAAAAGTAATAGATATATGTTAAATTTAATTTTAGGTAACATAGATGTGTCTTTTCTAACAAAAGAAAATAAATTTCATTATAAGGAAGACTACGAGAAATTTAAATTAATTTCACATTGCGTAGCTTTTATTTTCGCAATAATTTTATATTTTTTTAAGTCTAGACCTTTAGAAAAATTGTTCATTGGATTTCTAATATGGTATTATTGTGTAATATCAATAAGAGAAAGTATTCTAAAAGTGAATGGATCCAGAATTAGAGGATGGTGGAGAGCTCATCATATATTGTCTATTATAAGCAGCGGTTTACTTTTAGTTTGGCCCTACGACGAATCATGGAAACTGTTTAGAAGTCATTTTATCAACTACACAATCTACAGCGCTTTTATACAGTACCTTCAGTTTGTATATCAAAGAGGAACTTTGTATAGATTAAAAGCTTTAGGAGAAATGCAGAATATGGACATAACAGTGGAAGGTTTCCACTCATGGATGTGGAAGGGATTAACTTTTTTGCTACCTTTTCTTTTTATAGGGTATATCTTTCAACTAAGTAATGCTATAATCTTATTTAATTTACGATATCAACCAGAAGCTTCATGGGAAATTACAGGTCTTAGTTTAATATTCTTACTATTCTTTTTGGGAAATACATACACAACCCTTCAAGTCATTCCTAAAAAGACAAAGAAAAATATGTTAATTAGATACAAGATCATAAGATCCAAGGTATATGATGCTTTCAGTGAAACTGTTATGGGAACTAAAGATATCGACGGCAATGTAGACGAAGTAAAAAATATATAAAAATATGCATATTTCAAAAAAGGTCTTTTTTGTACTAAAATTCTATGTAAAATTAAATTAAATTTTATAAAATTAAAATGTTTGTTTTGTTTATATTCAATTTTTAAACTTTAAACACAATAAAATCTATATTTCTTACTGTCAAAACAAATTATTAAAACAAAAAAATAAAGCAGTCATAAAGTATAAAACAAGAGATCCTCTTCTAAACGCTTAAATACTAAAGTAATTTTTTTATTTCTCAATACTATTGACTAGGAACATAACGTGATAATTTTAATTTTTTTGTTTGCATATTATCAGAGAGAGAGAACTATGCTTTATTGTCAACCAAAATTTAACAAATTTTATGGACAAAGCTAAATAAAAATAACCTAATATCTAAATATCAATTAACAATAATTGATCGGCGAAAATAAAAATCATTTAAATAAATAAATAAATACACACAAACAAAAATAAAAAAAGAATGATATGCATGATTTAAATGTAACATATAAACATAAACATATCACTCGTTTTAAATCAAACTTCATACTACATATTACATGTCATTCAAAAGTCTAAGCTATATGACAGAATTCAGCTACTTTATAGTATGGTCTCTCCTGAAGGTATGTGTTAGGACGCTAATTGTTCTTATTTACAAATATTTTATTTATATATTCATAGCCCATGTAAATTTATTTTAACTACGGGACTGCGTTCCCACCCTCCTTACACAACCACTAACATTGTAACGCCAGTTGTACGTTAGCAGTCAATCTGTAAACACATGTTATAAATAAAGATTGATGTCGCTATATAATTCTAATATTTATAAACACATATTATCAAGAAAAGCAAAAATATACAGTCCACTAATTGCTCATCTCTTCACAGTATGCTTTAGTCAATTTGCGGAATTTAATATAAGGACTGGTGGCTTTTATGTGTGTTGGTTGACAGTTGTACATTTTTCTTGCATTATAAATAATAGAATGTTTTGTCAGACTTTAGGTGGGCATAGTCAAATGAACATCTAAATCAGAGTTTCTCGTGGGGTATCTATGGAGTGGTCCCTGCTTTGAGATAAGGTTAGATTTACAAACTAAGCAAAAAGATTCTATGATGAATAGTGCCGGAAGAGTAATAATTTTGAATTTTTTAAAATAGGGTTCACAATGCGCTCTGTGACGTAGGCCCAAATCATAACTTCCATACTTGGCCTTATAACTACCTAATAAACATCAAGTACCTAGCTACAAACAAACAAAATGTAACTTCAATATGTCAATCTGACGATGCGAGTTGTATAGCGAAACGGCTGTCATTGAGTTTAAAAAAGCAATTTTTTAAATAAATAGTGGAAGTTTTGTTAAAACGAAGAGTTTTTTGTTATTCTTACTATACTTATCAACTACCGGCTGAAAAAACCCTCCGAGTAGTTTTGAGAGGTATTCCGAACCACAACTCGGAAGAGATGGTTGAGGAGGAATTTAAAAATCTTCAATTCCAACCAATCAAAACTACGAGGATGTACAAAAGATAGACTACAAAAATGACTGACCCCAAATCAAAAAAAATTAATTACTACTACCGACAAAATTTACATGCCTCTTGTTCTTGTGGAGCTTCCTCGTAGTGAGCACAGCAAGAACATATAAAATTTAAATAGTTTATTTTATATTAAAATCAAAGTGGAAACTCAGCGGTCCAGCACTCAGTCCGCGTAATGCCACAGGTGTCAAGGATTTGGGCACACCCAAAGGAACTGTCATCTGGAGGTCCGTTGTGTGAGTTCGGAGTGCAAAAAACTCCAGATACCCAAGCTTGCTGCGCTAACTGCCAGGGGGGTTCATCCAGCTAGCTACAGAGGATGTCCTTTCAAAACTCCGACAAAGACTGGAAAATCACAAGACAAACCAAAGTCATACGCACAGATGCAAAAATATCTAATAGCGCCCCAAAACCGACAAAAAACTCACCTTCGACCGAATTGAAAGAGGTTCTTTCTGAAATTCGATCCATACTGTCTGCTGAACTAAAGTAGATGATATCTGAATTAAACGAAAACCCTCCTAAGACATGACTAATAAACAAACACCTGACTCTTTAAAGATAACGTCTTGGAATGCCTGTGGCATCTTAAGCAAAAAAGACGAATTAATTAACTTTCTTGAATCTCACTCTGTCGACGTAATTCTCATCTCTGAATCGTGGTTCAAACCGGCAGTTGGTTTTTCAATCCCAAATTACTTTTGTTACCGAACAGACAGACTGACAGGTAGGAACGGCGGAACACTGTAATTAAAATAACGATGCTTCGGGAATCACATACACACTAGTTTTGGTTTATTTATCACCCACTAAGGATCTTCTAGAAGAAGACAAAATTTTACCCCGCGACCAAAACACCATCATCGGAGGTGACGTGAACTCCAAACATACGAATTAGAATTCAAGGCGCATAAATGCAAAAGGAAGAATTCCTTTCGAATGCACATTCGACTCGACACGATTACCTAGTTGCTGGTCCTGACGAACCGACCCATTTTGGTACAGGGATCCCAGACGTCCTCGATATCTTTATATTGAGAAACGTCAGAGTGAACTTCCAAATTGAGGCGAAAGTGGAACTCAGCTCGGACCACAATCCGATTCTTTTAGAACTGGAGAACTGGCAACCGAATCTGATGAACGCATCACGATCTCGAGTAAATTTGACCAAATACTCTAAAATACTTTCAAACATTAACCGACCCCTCCCTTTGCTCAACAACATGAATGACCTAGATTAAGAAATAGTCCAAATTACAAATGATTTAAAAACAGCGTTATTTCGGAGTACTTCATCCAAATTATCTCCAGCGTCGACCTTTCAATCCCTCCTGGGATTAAAGATTAAACATCTAATCAGAGTTAAGAACAGAGCCAGAAAAACGGCTCAATTAAAGATAAACAGATTAGATAAAAACAGAGCTAATCAGCTAACAAATCAAGTCAAACGAGAACTGGAAAAACTTCGAAATGACCGGTGGACTGAGACCTTACAAACGATTAGCGATTGTAATGATCCAAATCCACTGTGAGCACTCAGAAAAAGGCTAAAACTGAAAAACAAAACCAACGACCCCCTTCAGTGAACTTCGGGTCTGGTCTACACAGACCATGACAAAGCCTCCACCTTTGCGGACTCCCTAGAGTTCCAGTTCTCGCCTAACAGGGACCCAGGCGACGATATCGAATGGGAAACTGAAGTCGAACATGCAATAGAAGGCGACATTGAAACACTGGCTTTTAAGGCAATACGCCCGACTACAATTACAGAAATTGAAAACATCATCTTCACATTAAAAACGAAAAAAGCTCCAGGAGAAGATAATATTGTAAATTTCCAGCTTAAGCAGCTGCCTCACAGCTACTTCAAATTTTTGGCAAACATCACCAACACCATTTTAAAACTGCAAAAATTCCCTAACAGATGGAAGAACGCCATCGTTATTTTAATAGAAAAACCCGGGAAAAATACGCTTTCCCCTCAAAACCATAGACCTATCAGTCTTCTGAGCTCAATTTCTAGTCATCGAGAGAGTTATTCTCGATAGAATCATAGATGAGAACGATGAAAAACATATAATCACTGACTACCAGTTTGGTTTTAGAGCTGAACACTCCTGTGAGCAGCAGGCTCTAAGACTGACTGAAAGTATCTTTGATCACTGGACTTCTAGACTTTTTCTAGACATAGAAAAAGCCTTTGACAAAGTTTGGCATGAAGGGCTAATTTATAAATTAAAATCAGTAAATTTTCACTCGGGTTTGCTAAAACTAATCAAGTCGTTCCTCAAATCACGAACATTCCAAGTTAAAGTTAGATCTTCCATTTCACCGATAAGGAGAATTGAAGCTGGAGTTCCTCACGTTTCGGTTCTCTCTCCTATTTTATACAATTTGTATACGGCAGACCTCCCTGAGTGTATTGGACTTACCAAAGTCTTTACATTTGCGGATGATACCGTGATTTTATCAGGCTCTTGGAAACTCCCCAAGAGAGTAGAATACCTTCAAAAAACGACCGATGCCTATATAAAATGGGCGGAAAAATGGAAGATCAAAATTAATGCGGAAAATTCGCAATTAATCAATTTTAGTAAAAAACGCGATCGACCAAATGTCGACTTGTATACTTCCACAAATGACTTACGCTTCGACCGTCTGGGGCCAGACTGCCATCACTCACTTTCGTAGACTTGAGACTGTGCAAAATAAAACCTAACGACTGATCACTGGAGCCCCCTGGTTTCTTCGTAATTCCAATTCGTGATTTAATGGTGGACTCCATCAGCTACCAAATCCGACTAAGAAACCAGGAAAAAATTAATGAATTCACTCGTCATACAAACCCACTAATGAGGAGGGCACTTAATTACGACCAGAACGAACATTCGAGGGCTAAATGGCCTAAATTGGTTTTAGAGAACCCACTTGTAGTTTAGGAAGAATTTCAAAATTCAAAATTCAAGTAGCATTTATGCGCAAATTCAAAAAAAAAGGTAAAAATTTTAGATAAAACTAGCCTAACCAAACAACCAAGATCCCAGAGAGCAAGATATTAGTTTTTGATTAAGACTTGACAACTACGATATTTAAATGTCAACACATCACCAACTAACAGACTTTATTTATCGATATAGTTTAATTATATTGGCATAGTTATCTATACAGCTTTGAGTAGTGACTAGTGAGTAGTAGTAGTATTGTCAAAATTATATTTTGACAGTAAACGTCAGATTAATTCCGCTCCGTGAAAAAGTTAATTTAATTAACTAAAAAAGAGCAGATTAGTGTTGATTAGTGTATTTGGTGGTGTAGAAGAACTTCTTCTACACATAGAATCCTTCGATAGCCCGCCTTATAACAAAATAAGGATAGAAAGAGGAAATCCTAAAAAAGACGTGTCTACGGACACGGGAAAACTCCGTGCAGAAGCAGAAGCCCGATCAGGGTTGGAAACTAAAGACAATCCGATACAACCAACCCCATTAAAGATGGATTTTAAAACTATTATCAACAATCTTTCGGACAAGGACCTAGGTGAGTTGTTTTTACTACTTGCGGAACGTTTGGATTATGACTTGACCCCAAAAAAACCCCCGACACCCCCCCAACTAATAAAAATCGACGAAAAAGTAGACAATCCCCCCCTTCCCCAACAACCCAACCACTTCCAACAAAAAATAGATTCAACACTTTAAAAACTACTGACAATACCGACATGAACGTTGACAGTGACGTTGACGTTTACGGCGACCTTGACAGTGACATTCCGACAAAAGTTAAAAACTTACTGAATGAATCAGACTATGATTCAGACAGCACCACAACTACCAAAAAAACTCAACGCAGCCACAAAAACTCTGTGTCCTCCGACGAAGAACCATCACATCTATCATCATCATCATCCAAAAGACGTAACAATGACGACTTCCCACGACTACCTCCACCCCCAACAAAATTACCCACAAACTCACAGACCACAACAACAAAACCTAAAAACAAAATCCCCCCTATTACAATAAAAAATAAAGAGACCTGGTTAGATCTTTTAAAAATTTTTAAAATCAAAAAAATTTCAATTTCGAATGCCGCAAACAAAAAAGACGGGATTCAATTTACACCTGATACCATTGACGATCATAGAGCCATAACCAAAGAACTTGACAGACAGGGACAGTTATATTACACGTACCAACTACCGACTGACAAGACTCTTCGAGTGGTCTTGAGAGGTGTTCCCAACCATATCACTGACGAGATGGTTGAGAACGAACTTAAGTCTCTTAAGTTCGAACCAATTAAGGTCACTCGAATGTACAGACGAGTGACGACAAAACAAACGGACACTAAAACTAAGAAAGTTACTATCACGACTGACAAAATACATATGCCGCTGGTTCTGGTTGAGCTTCCTCGCAGTGAGTTCAGCAAGAACATTTATAACATCACAAATTTATTTTTTATCAAAATTAAAGTTGAGACACAGCGGTCCAACACGCAGTCGGCACAGTGTCACAGGTGTCAGGGTTTTGGTCATACCCAGAGAAACTGCCACCTGGAAGCACGATGTGTCAAATGTGGGTTGGACCACTTAAGTTCTGATTGCAAAAAGACTCCGGATACCCCAGCTTGCTGTGCGAACTGCGGGGGGGCTCATCCAGCAAACTACAGAGGTTGTCAAGCTCACAAGACAACCACTGACAAACGAACATCGAACAAGACAACCTCTAAACTGACGCCGACAGTGACACAAAATAAAACATACGCCCAGACGGCAAAAAAGACACCACTGACTCAGACTAACGAACTAAAGGAGGCAATTTCCGAAATCAGATCCATACTATCTGCTGAACTTCGGCGATGGCGATTTTGATTTGATTCAAAAAGACATTAATAATTTATTCATAAACCGTTATAACACCGAAAACATTGAAAACACAGTGGTTAAAATAACGATGGCATCGGGAATCACTTACACACTAGTTTCGGTCTATTTATCACCTTCTAAGAAACTTCTACAAGAAGACTTAGACAAAATTTTACCCCGCGACCAAAACACCACAATCGGAGGCGACTTGAACTCCAAACATCCGAATTGGAATTCAAGGCGAACAAATGATAAAGGGAAAATTCTAGATGCACATTCGACCCGACATGGCTATCTAGTAATTGGGCCAGATGAACCGACTCATTTTGGTACAGGGATCGCTGATGTTCTTGATATTTTTATATTAAGAAATGTCAGTGTGAACTTCCAAATAGAGGCGAAAGCGGAACTCAGCTCGGACCACAATCCTATTCTTTTAGAACTGGAGAACTGGCAACCGAATCTGATGAACGCAAGGCGATCACGAGTGAATTGGACCAAATACTCCGAAATACTCAGTAACATTAACCGACCCCCCCCTTGCTCAACAACATGCATGACTTAGACAAAGAAATCCTTCAAATTACTAATGAAATGAAATCAGCGTTATTTCGGAGTACGTCTTCCAAGCCAACTCCTACATCGAACCCCTGCTCTATCCCTCCCAGGATAAAACACCTTATCCAGGTGAAAAATAGAGCCCGGAAAATGGCCCAACGAACGATGAACCGGCTGGACAAAAACAGAGCCAACCAGCTATCGAACGAAGTCAAGCGAGAACTTGAAAAACTTCGAAATGACCGGTGGACTGAGACTCTGGAAATGATTAGCGATTGTAATGATCCTAATCCTTTGTGGGCTCTCAGAAAACGGCTTAAAATGAAGACAAAATCTAACAACCCCCTTCAGGGAACTTCAGGTCTGGTCTACACCGATCAAGACAAAGCCTCCACCTTTGCGGATTCACTAGAACTTCAATTCTCGCCAAACAGGGACCCAGACGGCGATGTCGAATGGGAAACTGAGGTCGAAAATGCGGTAGATCGTGACATCAAAACACTGCCTTTCAAGGCAATACGCCCGACCACAAACACTGAAATTGAAAACATCATTTTTACACTGAAATCGAAAAAAGCTCCAGGAGACGAGAATATTACTAATCTCCAGCTTAAGCAGCTGCCTCACAGCTACTTCAAATTTTTGGCCAACATCACCAACACGATTTTAAAATTACAGAAATTTCTCGCCAGGTGGAAAAATGCCATCGTTATTTTAATAGAAAAACCCGGGAAAAATCCGCTTTATCCCCAAAATCACAGACCGATAAGTCTATTAAGTTCGATATCAAAGGTGATTGAAAGAGTTATTCTTGAGCGTATCAAAGATGAGACTGACGAAAAACGACTCATCCCAGACTACCAATTTGGTTTTAGAGCTGAACACTCTTGCGAGCAGCAGGCTCTAAGACTGACAGAAAGCATCTTTGATCACTGGACAGCTAAACGGACGTGTTCCGCTATCTTTTTAGACATTGAGAAAGCTTTCGACAAGACTTGGCATGAAGGGCTGATTTATAAATTAAATTCAGTTCACTTTCATTCAGGCCTATTAAAGTTAATCAAATCTTTCCTCCAATCACGAACGTTTCAGGTTAGAGTGAAATCTTCCATTTCAACGATCAAGAGAATCGAAGCTGGAGTTCCTCAAGGTTCGGTTCTCTCTCCTATTTTATACAATTTGTATACGGCAGACCTCCCCGAGTGTATTGGACTTACCAAAGTCTTTACATTTGCGGATGATACCGCGATTTTGTCAGGCTCTTGGAAATTCTCCAAAGCTGTTGAATATCTTCAAAACACGACTGATGCCTATATAGAATGGGCGGAAAAATGGAAGATTAAAATTAATGCGGAAAAATCGCAATTAATCAAATTTAGTAAAAATCGCGATCGACCAAATGTCGACTTCATGTTGAAAGATTTGGTTATCGATTGGAAACGCGAAATTAAATATTTGGGAGTCATGTTTGACAGTAAGTTGACATGGCACCCACATATCCGTCAAATCATTTCAAAAACAAACGCTTCTAAAGCAGCTTTCTGGCCCTTCATATCCAAGGACAGTAAACTAAGTCTCCGACACAAACTCACTCTATACAAGACTTGCATCCTCCCACAAATTACATATGCATCGACAGTATGGGGACAAACAGCTAATTCTCATCTTCACCGACTAGAGACTATACAAAACAAAACGCTACGACTAATTACTTTACAAAGAAATACAGAGAGATACAAAAGTTTAAGAATAGACGTTTGATTCCAGTGGTGGTCCATATTTTGTTAAATTGTAGCCCTAAAAAAGTTGGGGGTGAAAGGGGTGTTGATCCCCTCTTAAAATCCATAATAAATCAAAATAATTGAATGTAACTGTTTCCAATTTATTGGGTATTCTCTACAGTATTTCCTATAAATTTTCATACATTAACGTTAAACCATTATATAGTAATGTTAAAAAAAATAATTAAAATTTTAACTTGTAACTGTAACTTTTTTTTGTGTGCACTATTGTATATAAGTAAGTGGGGTTCAATCAACATATTTTTGACCCCAGAATCTGTGGTATAATTTATGACCATTCTTTTTGGGACACCCTGTATATTGAAATAATTTATTGGTACCCCATTTGTAATATTGTAACGGTTTGACAGACCTTAAAAATGGAAGAAGAATGTTACGGTTTAGTGATGTGTAATGTGTTATTTGTTAGTTAAGGTTAGTGTTTTTAATTATTTGGGAATTTTCTGGAAGTCCTTATTGGTTGAACTGAACTGAAATATCGAGTATGTTTAATGCTTAATCTGGATAGCTTTAGAACATTTCACTTATGTATAAATAGGATGTAATTCTCAGTTGAGTGTTAGTTTTAGTTCTGTTATCGAATCGAGTAGTTGTCAAGTTAAACTAAAATCATATTTACCACATATGACTTTATATCAACCACTTTTACTCATCGTATAATAATATAAATTAGAATTCATGTAAATCAACAAAACAAAATTGGAAAACTTTTCAAAGAACAAATAATGATATAATTCAACTAGTAGAACCATAATAAAGCCATAATCATAGAATGTACTCACTTTTAATAGTAAATTTTCATTTTATAATAGTAATTAGTATTTCTAATGTAATGGTAGTTAGTTTTCAATATTAGTATGTAGTTTTTCCAAATTAGCAGTAGATATTTAAAAAATTCCTGAAAATATGATATTCAAATGAATCCTTTAATTCAAGATACATTATTATCTCATAATTCCAAACGTAATGCTGAGGAAATATCTAATAACACCTCCAATAACAAAATATGTAGAAAACCCATTTACCGAACCAAAAGAAAGGCGTAAGAGACCAAAAACTTAACAAGATAAATCTACAAAGATCTTCTTAAATGCATTTTTGCATTCTAAAAAGACGACACAAACAATGGATGTCTAACGCAACAAGAACTCATGGACTTCTTTGAAACTGTCCAAGGATCTCCTGACCCGCTTAGCGTTGCCAAAATTTACACGGAAGATGTAGAAAGATTACTAGACCTTTTAAAGAAAATACATCCATTATTAACTCCAAAATATCTTAAATCTTGTTGTACTTTTCCAAGAATAGGACTGCAGTGGCAGTGAACCACGCCAGCTACGAAGTTAATCAAATACCCTTAAAAACTGAACTTGAAGCTACTGCGATATCTCTTAAAGGACCTTTCTTAGTCAATATATGCAATTTATACATCCCTTCTGACCAAAATCCAAATTTATACGAACTGGTAGCACTTTTTAGTTCAATTCCTCAACCTCGAATAATATTAGGAGACTTCAATGCCCATAATTTTTTATGGAGAAGCAATAAGACAGATTCTTTAGGTCGTAAATTAGAACAAATCATATCTGACTTCAATTTAATTATCCTCAATGACGGACGCACAATTAGATTTAATATCAGATAGGGACAAAAAAAATTAAAATCTAAAGTTCTTGATAACCTTGAAAGAAATAAAAACATAAAAAAAGATAGTGGTTTAATTTTCCAAATCAATTTACAAAATAAAATGAATACACCAAAAGGAACATACAGAAGCCAACATTTTTAATTAAAATAATTCTTAAATAACCTAAAAACCGAAGAAAATATAGTTGTTCAGCCAATGCAGCCGCAAGTACACGTTTCTATATCTCAGTATGGAAGAGCTAATTTAGAGATATTTTTAAAGAAAACGGTGAATGATGGAAAATCAGAAATAAAATTTATTTGAGGTCAAAATTTAGTAATTTAACACAAGAACAAGCTGCTCAAATCGTGGCCTTACTTGCTGATGTTGTGGAAATCAACAAATCCAGGATTTTTGGAATCTTTAAAAAGTATAATAAAAATCTAAAAATACTGTCTCTAAAAGTATCTAAAAATAATCGCTTCGGACGTTAAACAACCACAGATGAAAACTTGAAGGAAATAATTAAAACTTTTATAAATTGTGTAAATAGCGTTATAAACTACTATTTATAATGATTTCGTAAAAACTCTTGAGAAAGTTTGTATTATATTTCAGGTATTAGCAAATTAAATTAAACCTGACTATTAAATGTGTTTGGATGATAAACTTATTTTCTTAAAATATAATAAACTTTTCATTTTATTTTAAAATAAGTTATTTCTAAATTCTGTTGATTATTTACCAAATATAAAATGTACCATTGATTTTGAAAAATACTCCATAGGGCAAGCTTAGTTTATTTATAGTAACCGAATTATTAAATGAACTTTATATGTTTTAAATTTAGTAAATATAGATGTAGTAACTCCTCTATTCAGCACACTTGATTCTAAATTTAGATGCGCCGAGTCTGAGAAAACATAATATTCACATCTTTTAGTTTAATCTTATGCAGTATAGAGTTAAAAAAGGTAAATATGAATTAATAATATATGCTCCTGTATGTAAGTTATTTGATTACGTTTTATTTGTTAAAAACGTAGCCATAAATAAATTTTGAAATTACTTATTTATTTTTTAAATATAAGTTCTTAACTTCTTTAAAATTGTTACTTTGCAGAATAATGACGGCTAAAATTAACTGTAGAGTAGAAGATGCTGACAAACACGAATTGGATATAAATTGTTTATTATATCAAAATGAAAAACTTTATAGTGGATCTGATGACGGAAAAGTGAAAGTAAGTTTTAGTAAGAAATTACGAAATAAAAAATATTTTAAATCCAGTACACAAAAATTAATTTAAAGATATTTGTATTTTACCTATTGTTATAACCAAATATTACAAAGTAGGTAATGTTTGCTTTCGTTAAATAAGTTAGTAGATATTTTATTATTTCTAACACACTTTTTAAAAAGGCGACAAAACTAATTCAACTAATTTAATAATAAAAATCGTGTTTTTAATTCTTTATTATAACGTTATTCAAACATTTCTACAAATATTATTATTAAAAGCACGGGTATTCGTTTACTGATGATGGATATCACCAGATTTAATAAAAATCTTTCATTATTATTATTCATTATTTTTTGGAAAATATTGATTTTTGGATAATTATGATGGGTGGCGTGTTGGTGTTTGTAACATTTGTTTTTTTATATTATTGTTAAAGGTGAAGTGGGCATTGATAAATTTGGTTTAGGTATGTTTAGAAATTTGATCTGGTATTACATTTTAAAAATTTCTTTGTTTGTTAGTTTTCTGTGTAATAAATTTAAATAACTAACAAATTTAGGCAAGAAAATCAGCAAATATGAGGTAAAAAGGCGTAAATATGTAGAATTATCCAATATCATATACAGGGTGCGGCCAAAAAACGGCCTATGAAAATTTGAGTGAAGAGGTTTTGAAGAGTGAACTATTTAATGAAAATATTTTGATCTATTTGCTACCTCCCCTTAGACAGCAAGTTGGCTTATAACTAATACTGTATAACTAATATATAACTCCAATTTTCATAAATCAGTTACGAGTCAGTCTCAAGATATTTCTAATAGACCGTTTATCGGCCGCAACCTTTATATAAAAGTAATCTAAAGGTTATCAGGGCCGACTTGTTGAAAAACAAAATATTATTTCTGTCACAGGAAAACTGCCTGTGTGGGTTTTTGTTAAAGAGAAAATATTTTTTATCCAACCAATATTTCAAAATTATTTATTATATTTTGTCCATCAAAAGAAAGGTTTATGCAGGAAGTTTAATATTATTCTTAGTTTAACATTGTAGTGATGAAGAGTGTGCATTCGTATTAGCTGAATTAGCTGATAAAATTTGTTGAGCTTCACTGGTAATGCTATAAAATATATCCTCAAAACTGGTACGTTCTTTTTCGGCTGGAATTAAATCATCAACCGCCTGGGAGGTGATGGATATCATTGAATGTATCCAGTATAGTTAATGTTGATTTTAGGCGAGATTATAGATTCATCAAATCAGGTTTATCATTATTATGTATTTTAATATTAACAAATGTTTTGAAACGAGTTAAGTCAGCTTTAAGAGATTTTCTAATATTTTTTAAGATAGTGATGTCTTCAGCTACATCAGACGTGTTAAATATGAATAAGAGAGCTATTACATTAGTTGATTCAGAATGAAGTAGGATTGGGTATGCTTCATACTCAATTTACAACACATTTTTCAAGTTCATAGCATGACAGTTTCTACTAATCACTGAATTATCGAGCTAACGAAGGTCCAATGTTTATATAGGTAAATAAAGAGCAGCACAGGCCCTTAGTAATGCCACTGGTGTTATTTCTTGCAAATAAACTGTGTGTTATACTCTCAGTGGTTAACAAATGTTTTACCATAAAAACTTAATCCTCTATTATTCCGGTAATTTTAATCTACGTTAAAGATAAAATATGGAAGACTAAAGAAAGAAGAAAAAACGCCTCCTGATTTAACTATACAACTAATTCAGCGTATCAAATTTCTTAATATAAGTTGTATAATATTTACATTTGAATGAATATATATTTGCTTAAAGTTAAACCCCTGAAAAAATTCAGTTCAAACGATATTCTTAGTAAAACTCAAAAAGCAACAGCTTACAAAAATTTTAAATCCAAATTAATGTCCACACCCGGCCGATATTTTGTTTATCGCGAAAGACAAAAACTAGATATTCGACTAACTCCATATTGTTCTTTTAAAACAAATTATACAGGACTTTTTGAAATTATAATAAAAATTACCATTTAAAATAAAATTATTTATAAAAATGATAAAACATCTACCCCCAAATACGTTTCAATATAAAGTAAAGAATATTTTTTGTTCCTTTAACTTAAAGTTTCGACTTTAAACTCTTTTATTTCTTTGTTTAATAAACTTCATAGTTCCATAGAAATACTTGTTTTTAAAAAACAAGTTTCTATTATTTTGAACTTAACTTACAATGTTGTTATAAAAATAAAGTGATAAATAGCATGGCTAGTATTTTTATTGACCTTGGAATTAAAACTGTATTTACTGGGATTGAGGAACGAAAAAAGTTGATTAACTGCCAAACAAAACCACAGTGAACTAAGAGAGTGACCTTAAAAGTTGTGTCTTAAATCCATAAAGATTTTATTTAAAATTTCTGCTTTTTGCAAATAAATAAAGGTATGTTTATGGAGATTGAGTTTCTGGAGTCCACTTTTCGTGCTTTACTATTAATGCAAGATAGGTTTACTTTGCTATTTTTTCATTATATTTGTCCACTAAATTGTTATTATTTAAAATTTGCATTCTACAGTACTGCCTGTGGATCATAATTATATGATGTATAGATATTCAACAGTCCATATTTGTTTGCCATTTTTGGTAGAAAACAATAAACAGTTGGAGGTACTTGTGTAAATAATCCGTGTTGGCTATCGTTGGACAATCTGGACATCCTAATTGTAGTCTTGATATTTAATTAAATAATAAAACTACTAGTATCACTATAAAAATGTATTTTTATATCCAATAAATGAACATTCGACACCTAACAGTGTATTCGAGAAAGTGAATCATACTAAATAATTCCAGTTTACTAAATTACGTTTTATCTTTAACAAAAACTAAGCAAGTTAATCATCCAGTGGGGCCCAACAATAAATATACTATGCGATTCCTTTTATACATTCTTAAATCTAATACAAGTTAATATTAATAATTTGACTGCATTCGACCATCCTGACTCTCGATCGTCCTCGGTCGATACCATAAAATAATGAATAAAGATAGAATTGAAGGCCTTACGGGTCATGTGTTGTTAAATTTATACAATTATTTTGATGCACCAAAAGTAAAAAAACTGCCTTTTAAATGGATTAAATATTTAAGTTAATTATTTAGTTTGAATTCTTTAGTACAAAAAAGGTAGGAAGCTAGAATGGAATTATTTGAAATACTGCCATCTATTGCTGTATATAAAAATTTAGTAGATAAGTTAGAGTTCTATATTCGTATTTTACTTGGTCCCGCATCCGCAACTTTAATGTGGCGTTTTTAAAATACAAAATTTACTATTGGAGATTCCGATCTACACTCTGTTATTATCTTTGGTCGATACTGAAAAGTTGCATGATCATGGTGTAGTCAAAATTAAGTGTCTCGGAGAGAGCTTATATCATATAAATCAAAAAATTATATTGATATCGTTTTTACTGAATATATCAAAAATATATTCTTCTTGTCATGTAAATCAGAAATTTATATCTGTAGGTATAATCTAAATTTAGTAAATCAGAAATTTACTATAAAAATTTTTTTTTTGCTAAATACTTTACTATGTAAATCAGAAATTTACATCATAAACAAAAAAAAAATCACAATTGAATCTGATATTCAATTCATCAAAACAAAATCATAATTGAATCTGATATTAAATTCATCAAAACAAAATCATAATTGAATCTGATATTCAATTCATCAAAACAAAATCATAATTGAATCTGATATTCAATTCATCAAAACAAAATCATAATTGAATCTGATATTCAATTCATCAAAACAAAATCATAATTGAATCTGATATTCAATTCATCAATTTTAATCTGTACTTAAGTCTTTTGAAATTTAAACAATTTAATATTCTCGCATCCTACGACGGCTTCATATGGTCTTTGACTTCTGGTAGAGTGAACATCTTCTTTCACTCTATAACGGTCGTTCGGAAGAACTTCCACTATTCGAAATGGTCCTCTATACTTATCCAATAATTTCTTGCTTTCGTTGTTGTTTGCAGGAAAACTAGTTACCTTACTAACAACCAAATCATCGACTACATATTGGATAGGTGCTCTTCGTTTTTTGTTAAACTCTTCATTTTGTTTGGTACGATTATTTTCGAGTTTTTCGGCAGCTTCCTTTCTTAATAATGTAACATCTATCAATGTTGTTTCATCGTCGCTGATGTATTTATCTTCATTCATTCGAAGTTTATAACCGAAAAACAGTTCTGCTGGTGTGGCTTGGGTTATTCTGTGTTTCGTACTGTTAATCCCTTGTTGTATGGCTGCTAACTTTGTATCCCACAAATCTGTGTCTAATTTTGCCCCCATAGTGGCTAACGCATCTAGCACTATCTTGTTGGCTCTTTCTACTTGTCCATTTCCTCTAGCCATGCCAACTGCTGTGGTGAATACCCTTATACCCCTTTTTTCTATATATTCTGTAAACGGTTTCGATACAAAAGCTTTACCCGCGTCAGTAATGATTCTCTTTGGATTTTCAAATATTTTAAAGATACCATCTAGAGTATTTAAAACATGTTGGGTGAATGTGTCAGGTACTGCTACTCAAGGTTTATGTTTTACTATCTGAATACTTAACTCAATCTTCATAGAAGTTGATGTTGTAGTTTTTAAACACTGGGATCTTGTTTAGGTTTTTGATTGGGCTAGTTCATAGTGACGAACTTTAACCCTTTATTGATAGTGGACCTAGGTGGTCAAACGATGAATTTAGAATTTAGATTTTGTAAGACAAGTCTCGTAAGTCTCGTCAGTCTATGTTTGGGTCCAGAAGGACCTGTTTTGGCCGTTTGGCCCTGGGATTGTCGTCCGGGTCGTAGTCGAGTGCCCTCTTCAGAAGAGGGTTGGCGTGGTTATGAAATGAGGTGATCAAGTCTTTGTTACGTAGTCGGATTTGGTGTCGTATGGTGTCCACCATTAAGTCACGTCGTATGTTAGAGTTTCGTAAATACCAGGGGGCCCCGGTAATTAATCGTAGCGTTTTGTTTTGTATTGTCTCTAGTCGGTGAAGATGAGAATTTGCTGTTTGTCCCCATATTGTCGATGCATATGTAATTTGTGGGAGGATGCAAGTCTTGTATAGAGTGAGTTTGTGTCGGAGACTTAGTTTACTGTCCTTGGATATGAAGGGCCAGAGAGCTGCTTTAGAAGCGTTAGTTTTTGAAATGATTTGACGGATATGTGGGTGCCATGTCAACTTACTGTCAAACATGACTCCCAGATATTTAATTTCGCGTTTCCAATCGATAACCAAATCTTTCAACATGAAGTCGATATTTGGTCGATCGCGATTTTTACTAAATTTGATTAATTGCGATTTTTCCGCATTAATTTTAATCTTCCATTTTTCCGCCCATTCTATATAGGCATCAGTCGTGTTTTGAAGATATTCAACAGCTTTGGAGAATTTCCAAGAGCCTGACAAAATCGCGGTATCATCCGCAAATGTAAAGACTTTGGTAAGTCCAATACACTCAGGGAGGTCTGCCGTATATAAATTGTATAAAATAGGAGAGAGAACCGAACCTTGAGGAACTCCAGCTTCGATTCTCTTGATCGTTGAAATGGAAGATTTCACTCTAACCTGAAACGTTCGTGATTGGAGGAAAGATTTGATTAACTTTAATAGGCCTGAATGAAAGTGAACTGAATTTAATTTATAAATCAGCCCTTCATGCCAAGTCTTGTCGAAAGCTTTCTCAATGTCTAAAAAGATAGCGGAACACGTCCGTTTAGCTGTCCAGTGGTCAAATATGCTTTCTGTCAGTCTTAGAGCCTGCTGCTCGCAAGAGTGTTCAGTCTAAAACCAAATTGGTAGTCTGGGATGAGTCGTTTTTCGTCAGTCTCATCTTTGATACGCTCAAGAATAACTCTTTCAATCACCTTTGATATCGAACTTAATAGACTTATCGGTCTGTGATTTTGGGGATAGAGCGGATTTTTCCCGGGTTTTTCTATTAAAATAACGATGGCATTTTTCCATCTGGCGGGAAATTTCTGTAATTTTAAAATCGTGTTGGTGATGTTGGCCAAAAATTTGAAGTAGCTGTGAGGCAGCTGCTTAAGCTGGAGATTAGTAATATTGTCGTCTCCTGGAGCTTTTTTCGATTTCAGTGTAAAAATGATGTTTTCAATTTCAGTATTTGTGGTCGGGCGTATTGCCTTGAAAGGCAGTGTTTTGATGTCGCGATCTACCGCATTTTCGACCTCAGTTTCCCATTCGACATCGTCGTCTGGGTCCCTGTTTGGCGAGAATTGAAGTTCTAGTGAATCCGCAAAGGTGGAAGCTTTGTCTTGATCGGTGTAGACCAGACCTGAAGTTCCCTGAAGGGGGTTGTTTGATTTTGTCTTCATTTTAAGCCGTTTTCTGAGAGCCCACAAAGGATTAGGATCATTACAATCGCTAATCATTTCCAGAGTCTCAGTCCACCGGTCATTTCGAAGTTTTTCAAGTTCTCGCTTGACTTCGTTCGATAGCTGGTTGGCTCTGTTTTTGTCCAGCCGGTTCATCGTTCGTTGGGCCATTTTCGGGCTCTATTTTTCACCTGGATAAGGTGTTTTATCCTGGGAGGGATAGAGCAGGGGTTCGATGCAGGAGTTGACTTGGAAGACATACTCCGAAATAACGCTGATTTCATTTCATTAGTAATTTGAAGGATTTCTTTGTCTAAATCATGCATGTTGTTGAGCAAGGGGGGGGTCGGTTAATGTTACTGAGTATTTCGGAGTATTTGGTCCAATTCACTCGTGATCGCCTTGCGTTCATCAGATTCGGTTGCCAGTTCTCCAATTCCAAAAGAATAGGATTGTGGTCCGAGCTGAGTTCCGCTTTCGCCTCTATTTGGAAGTTCATACTGACATTTCTTAATATAAAAATATCAAGAACATCAGCAATCCCTGTACCAAAATGAGTCGGTTCATCTGGCCCAACTACTAGATAGCCATGTCGGGTCGAATGTGCATCTAGAATTTTCCCTTTATCATTTGTTCGCCTTGAATTCCAATTCGGATGTTTGGAGTTCAAGTCGCCTCCGATTATGGTGTTTTGGTCGCGGGGTAAAATTTTGTCTAAGTCTTCTTGTAGAAGTTTCTTAGAAGGTGATAAATAGACCGAAACTAGTGTGTAAGTGATTCCCGATGCCATCGTTATTTTAACCACTGTGTTTTCAATGTTTTCGGTATTATAACGGTTTATGAATAAATGATTAATGTCTTTTTGAATCAAAATCGCGGTTCCGCCGTTTCTACCGGTTAATCTATCAGTTCTGTAGCAAAAGTAATTCGGAATTGTAAAATTGAGTGCGGGTTTGAGCCACGACTCAGAGATGAGGATTACGTCAATGGAATGAGAGTGTAAAAATTCAGTCAGTTCGTCTTTTTTACTTGAAATGCCACAGGCATTCCAAGCCGCTATCTTTAGTGAGTCAGGTTGTCGTTTATTTGTCATTTTGTTTTAAAAGGTATTTCTTAATTTCAGATACCATCTGCCGAAGTTCAGCAGATAGTATGGATCTGATTTCGGAAATTGCCTCCTTTAGGTCGTTTGTCTGAGTCGGTGGTGTCTTTTTTGCCGTCTGGGCGTAAGTTTTATTTTGAGTCACTGTCGGTGTCAGTTTAGAGGTTGTCTTGTTCGATGTTCGTTTGTCAGTGGTTGTCTTGTGAGCTTGACAACCTCTGTAGTTTGCTGGATGGGCCCCCCCGCAGTTAGCACAACAAGCCGGGGTATCCGGAGTCTTTTTGCAGTCAGAACTTAAGTGGTCCAACCCACATTTGACACATCGTGCTTCCAGGTGGCAGTTTCTTTGGGTATGGCCAAAACCCTGACACCTGTGACACTGTGCCGACTGCGTGTTGGACCGCTGTGTCTCAACTTTAATTTTGATAAAAAATAAATTTGTGATGTTATAAATGTTCTTGCTGAATTCACTGCGAGGAAGCTCAACCAGAACCAGCGGCATATGTATTTTGTCGGTCGTGATAGTAACTTTCTTGGTCTTATTGTCCGTTTGTTTTGTCGTCACTCGTCTGTACATTCGAGTGACCTTAATTGGTTCGAACTTAAGAGATTTAAGTTCGTTCTCAACCATCTCGTCAGTGATATGGTTGGGAACACCTCTCAAGACCACTCGAAGAGTCTTGTCAGTCGGTAGTTGGTACGTATAATACAACTGTCCCTGTCTGTCGAGCTCTTTGGTAATGGCTCTATGATCGTCAATGGTATCAGGTGTAAATTGAATCCCGTCTTTTGTATTTGCTGCATTTAAGATTGAAATTTTTTTGATTTTAAAGATTTTTAAAAGGTCTAACCAGGTCTCTTTATTTTTTATAGTAATGGGAGGGATTTTGTTTTTAGGTTTTGATGTTATGGTCTGTGAGTTTGTGGGTAATTTAGTTGGAGGTGGAGGTAGTCGTGGGTAATCGTCATTGTTGCGTCTTTTGGAAGATGTTGATGATAGATGTGATGGTTCTTCATCAGAGGACACAGAGTTGTGGTACTGTCTGAATCATAGTCTGATTCGTTCAGTAAGTTTTTGACTTTTGTCGGGATGTCACTGTCAAGGTCGCCGTAAACGTCAATGTCACTGTCAACGTTCATGTCGGTACTGTCAGTATTTTTTAAAGTGTCGAATCTATTTTTTGTTGGAAGTGGTTGGGTTGTTGGGGAAGGGGGAGGGATTGTCTACTTTTCCGTCGTTTTTTGTTAGTTGGGGGGGTGTCGGGGTTTTTTTTTGGGGTCAAGTCATAGCCTAAACGTTCCGCGAGTAGTAAAAATAACTCACCTAGGTCCTTGTCCGAAAGATTGTTGATCATTGTTTTAAAATCCATCTTTAATGGGACTGGTTGTATCGGATTTTCTATAGTTTCCGTCCCTGATCGGGCTTCTGCTTCTGCACGGAGTTTTCCCGTGTCCGTAGACACGTCTTTTTTAGGATTTCCTCTTTCTATCCTTATTTTGTTATAAGGCGGGCTATCGAGGGATTCTTTGTGTAGAAGAAGTTCTTCTACACCACCAAATATACTTTTCACAAACAATTCTGCTCTTTTTTTGCTAATAAATTAACTTTTTCACGGAGCGAAATAAATCTGACGTTTAATGTCAAAATATAATTTTGACACTTTACTACTCAGTTTTTAAACGACTAAAAATCCTGATATTTGTACTCCCTCATCCAAATCTTGAATGTTAAATTTTAACTTATTGGCTGATATTAAGGAACAGTCACTTCCGAAGTCAATAAACGCCTCGTGTTCTTTATGATTTAACAAAATAATTTTATTAAATTTATTTTGTGTATTGTTAAATTTTATTCGTTTAACTGATTTTATAACTGCGCTTTCTGTTCTCGATATGTCCAGAAACATTGCAAAAATTGCAAATTTTTTTGCGATGTCTGCAGTTTTGTTTTAAATGTCCTGAAAAGCCACAACACAAGCATATTTTTTCTTTATTATTGTCTTTATACGAGTATTTAGTTTTGAATGGTTTTGGTTTATTAACGATGTCTTTCTTTGAGTTTTCTACTGGGGATTCTGTTGGAATATATTGTTTATTTCTTAAATAGGCTGCTAATAAATTAGGATCTTTGATTCCTGCAGCCTCAATTGCTAAACTTATATTTGGATCATTAATTGCTCCAAGTATTAAGGAAACTTTGTCTGTGTTGGTAAAATTGACGCATAACTTATTGATTTTAGCTAGATGTTCGAAGTGAAATGAATATAAAGACTCACCAACACTGGGTTTATGATTGGCAATATCCATAAAAATATCATAAGTATTTTTTGAACTTTGAAATGTTTCTTGTAATAAAGTTTTCCATTGAAACCATGAACATGCTGACCAATTTGGCTCATTTTCTATAAAACTTTTGTACCAAGTCTGAGCAGTACCGCGGAGTTTGCTAATAGCTTGATAAATAATAATGCTTTCAGTCCATAAATATATTTTTGCATTATGTTCTAATATTTCAAGCCATCGATCTACTTGACCGATTAAAGGGTCAAATTCAGGAATAAAACTTACAGATTCTATATTTCTATTAGATTGTTGGCTGGGTATATAATTAAGGGTACTCACCGGTGTTACTGGAGGTGTTAAACTGCGTTTTTCATAGTTTTTGTGGAAAAAATGTAGAATTCGGTGAACTCTCCGATTTTCATAAAAATTTTATGAAGGGTCTAGGACACCATAATAATTACGAAAATGAAATTTTTTTTCCGCGGAAACAACTAGAAACAGTAAAAATTGCTAAAAATTTTAACCCAAAATAAACATAACCTACCGCTTACCTGTTGTAAATACGAGAATTAATTCATATTCAGCAGCATCAAATGGTTTCCAAATACATTATTTTTTATAATTACATCATTTTTAAATTCAATAACATTTCCACAACTTTAAAATTTATATAGTTTTAAATAAATAAATTCCATAATTATTGACTTCATTTCGGACATATGTCAAAATAGTAAGAATATCACCAACTGATGTTGCCATGTTGCCAGACTAAAAAAATATAAAGCTATTCTTGTGTATTATAAACAAATGTTGTAAAATGTACCTTATTATATAGGAAATATAAAATATATGCTTGAAATGTGTAGGAAATATTAATCTATCGTAAAATACCAAATTTAATGCATTTATGAATAATAAAAAAATATTTTTTAAAAGTAAAATAAAGCAATAATTCTTAAACAAACTTCTAAACTAGACATAAAATATAAAGAAAACAAAAACATTTAAATCCTCTTCCCGACCAACTGACACAGATCAAAGTGTATTATAAATTACTATCGCTCACCTTAATATCTGAAATAAAATGAAAAACTCTAAATACTTAGCTTTATCCCAACAGCAACAATAGATAAAATAAACATAAACAAAAAATAAGTCGGAAAACAAATACAAAATAAACCTTCATATTTACGACATATTTGACAAAAATCAAAAATTTCAAAATAGACCTTCATCATCAGAAGGACAAATTTCTAGAGATTGAATTTTGTTTGGATCGTACAGTTTGCCTGCTAATTTTAAAAAGGCTTCTGCACGATTCAAAGAAATGTTTATAGAACATATACCTAGCTAAATTACTCAGTTTCATTTTAAACGCAAGTTCAAAGTTGAATAAAATCAAATAAACGTTATTTATCACTCAACGGTAAAACCAAACTAACATGAAAACGACTGAAATTCGACGGTAAAACAATACGAAAAACTAGCTATTCAAAACTACAAAAACCAAAACTTAAATTTTGAAAAAATTAAAATCAACCAAAAGTATATCTGGTTTCTTATCAAATACTCGATATATGTATAGTAAATCTTGGCAACATTGTCAAATCATTTGAAGTTTTAACCAAATAGGCCAATAAGAGGTTTTGACAAAATTGACAGTTTGTTAAAATAAACAATAAAGTTAAAGATTCTGTGTAACAAAATTAATAAGAAAATAAGTTTCCAAATAGTAATTTTATGTTTTTTGTGTTTTAAATCGTCTTAAGAATTTTTATTTAACACGAAAATGGTCTCAAGCTTAATATAATTGCTACATTTAAAACTGGTAAGTGATAGGTTATGTTTACTTTGAACCTACATTTTTAACAATTTTTACTATTTCTTAGTGTTACCGCGGAAAAAAAACTTTATTTTCGTATTCATTACAATGTCCTAGACCCCTCATAAAATTTTTATGAAAATCGGAGAGTTCACCGAATTCTACATATTTACCCGAGATGTCACGTCTTTTCCGTTTAGATTTGGGCATTTTAACAGACTAATTCAACCAACCAAAATAACACTTTGAGTTCACAACCACTTCTGATGTAGTCTTGATATTTAATTAAATAATAAAACTACTAGTATCACTATAAAAATGTATTTTTATATCCAATAAATGAACATTCGACACCTAACAGTGTATTCGAGAAAGTGAATCATACTAAATAATTCCAGTTTACTAAATTACGTTTTATCTTTAACAAAAACTAAGCAAGTTGGTATAAGTTAAGCGTACTTACAGTAATGCGATTTGTTTCAAATTTTGCTTATATACTCTTTAACATCCACTGATCAGTTTTCTGTACAACATTTTTTTCGGAAACACTTATTTCTATCTAAAAATTAACTCACAAATTTTAAAATTACACTCTTGTTTTGACTGACATTTTTGTTATTTTCCTCTGACAGTATATACGTGTGTTTCAATACACTTTCATGAATTATTCACAACCAATCAGATTGTGTTATTTCAATTTATGACCTTGAGACAGTCGAGTCATAATATCGCTGACTATTGCAAAAATGATTATTGGATACAAGGCTTATGATAGAAGCGAGATGACAATCCAACGTTGCCACATTCTATTTTAGCCGTCAGTTGATGTTTTATACAAGTTTTTGAAAAAATACGAAAAATCCCTTTACAATTATAAAAATTACCCGCGCCGTGGAGATTTAACTTTATTTACACAATTATAAATATTACACTTGTACCCTGGCGATTCAATGACACATTATGACGGCTGAGGAGACATTTCCTTAATTACAATGTTTGTTTTTTTATTTCAATATTGTTTTTCAAGTTGGATTTTATTTAGTGAAAAAAATATGAATGTTTCAATATGTTTTATTGTTCAGATATTAAGCTGAGCGATTTATATAATCACTACACATTGATCTGTGCTAGGGGTCGGGAAAAGGATTTGCTGTGGATATCCGTGACGGCTCATTAGTAAGGTTTTGTTACGTTTAATAGTCTTTTTCAAAACGAATTGAATGAAGAATAATATACAAATAGTTTATTTTCTAACCTTTTTTTCTCTACCGTATCCTTTTATAACCTAACAATTGAGTTTTTTTCTATTTTAGGTGTATTTTTCAGAAAACCTAATTTTTTTAACAAAATTTTTATTTTTTTGTATATTTTTACAATTTGACAACACCGCGACATATCGATGATGACGCCCTTTCATTTGCGCATGTCAACGCACATCCACAATGGTTTGAGAAACATGGCAATTGATGCATATTGTCATGAAAATCGTAAGATTTGTTATTTTTTTTTTAAATTCGTGCGTTTCCGACAAAAAAAATTATGTTTTCTGAACAGTACGCCTTATATTGGACATTTTCTGAAAATTTTGTAAAAATCACAATGCTGTAAGTACGCTTAACTTGTTCCAATTTTGTCTCTAATAACATTTTTTGTAATTGCTAGTATTGATTACCTAATCCTAATAGCAACAATAAATCCTTCAGTTTTTGGGAATAAGATACCTTCAGCAAGCCACGTATTTGATGCAATGTTGTCAACCATGTAAAGCTTTTTGGGCCCACTTTTCTTATTATTCAGCATATTATGTTATTATTTCCAAATCCACATTAGACATGTTACATTTAGAGGAGAATAATTCCTATCTGCTACTATGATAAATTTATGTAAATTCGATGTTAGTGATGTGTAGATACAAGGCGGTCCAACGACACAACACCTCGATTTTCCGAAACTGTAAAAATGTAAAAAATCTCTCTGGCACTTCAATTTCAAATTTTACGAGGAACTATTCCGTTATTTGCATCCCCGTAACTACATCCCCCCACCGGGGGTTACCCTTGATTTTGAATAGTCTGCGAAGATGAGAATTAGCAGTTTGTCCCCATACTGTCGATGCCTATATGATTTGTGGAAGGATGTAAGTCTTGTAAAGAGTGGCCGAGAGTTAATTTACTGCCTTTGGATATGAAGGACCAAAGTGTAGCTTTTAAAGCGTTAGTTTTTGAAATGACAGATATGTGGGTGCCATGTCAACTTGCTGTCAAACATGACCAAATATTTAACTTCGTTTTTTCAATCGATTCCAAGTCGACATTTGGTCGATCTCGACTTTTACTGAATTTAATTAGTTGCGATTTTTCCGCATTCATTGTAATCTTCCATTTTTCCGCCCATTTTGAAGATATTCTACAGTTTTGGAGAATTTCCAAGAGCCTGACAAAATCGAGGTATCTTCCGCAAATGTAAAGATTTTGGTAAGTCTTATATATTCGGGGATGTCTTCCGTATACAAATTGTATAGAATGAGAGAGATAACCGAACCCTGAGGAACTCCGGCTTCGATTCTCTTAATCGGTAAAATGGAGGATTTCACACTAATGTGAAATGTTCGTCATTTGAGGGAAGATTTGATTTACTTTACTAGACCTAAGTGAAAATTAATTGAATTTAATTTATAAACTAGCCATTCATGCCAAGTTTTGTCAAAAGCTTTTTCAATGTCTAAAAAGAAAGCGCTACACGTCCTTTTTGCCGTCCAATTTTCAAGTATGCTTTCTGTCAGTCCTGCTATTCACAAGAGTGTTCAGCTCTAAAATCAAATTGATAGTCCTGGATGATTCACCTTTCGTCAGTTTTATCTTTGATTCGCTCAAGAATAATTCGCTCGGTTTCCTCAGTTTCCCATTCGATATCGTCCTTTGGATCCCTGTTTGGCAAGAACTGATATTCTAGTGAGTCCACAAAGTGGAAGCTTTGTATTGGTCTGTGCAGACCAGGCCTGAAGTTCCCTAAAGAGCCCACAATGGATTAGGATTATCACAATCACTAATCGGTCATTTCATATCAAGAACATCAGCGATCCCTGTACCAAAATAAGTAGGTTCATCTGGCCCAATAAATCAAAAGTCATGTTGGGTCAAATATGCATCTAGAGTTTTTCCATTTTCATTAGTTCGCCTTGAATTGCAATTCGGATGTTTGGAGTTCGTCACCTCCGATTATGGTGTTTTGGTCGCCGGTAAAATTTTATGTCTTATTACTTCCATACTTGGTCTAGCCTTAATACTACCTAATCAACATCAGGTACCTAGCTACAAACAAACAAAATGTAACTTCAAAATGTCAATCTGACGATGCTAATTCTATAGCGAAACGGCCGTCATTACATTTAAAGTATTTTACGAATAAATGGTGAAAGTTAATTCAACCCTTTAGTTCTTAGAAGTTGATAAATAACCGATATATTCCCGAAGCCATCGTTATTGTAACGGTTTATAAATTTTATTTGTTTATTTATTTATAAATAAAAAATATATCACCAGACAGCTAAAGCTGGTATAAGGTGAATATACAAACATTCAAATGAATATTAGTACATAAATGAAAAAAAAAAAAATGAAAAAAAATACTTAGCTTAAAATTTAATTTTAATCATTGCTAATTGCTAATATAAGTTTTTTTTTTAATTTTTGTTTTAAAAATTTTAATATCAGAATAATTTTTAATGATTTGCGGAAATTTTTCATATTGTTTTATAGAATCATAGGTTAATAATTTATTACCATAATTTGTATGAATACTAACCTTATGATTTAAATCTCTTTCTTGTGTTATGGTTATGAATTTTTTTATTATCAGTGACAACAGTATTATATCACTATTATCAGTAAGTGCGGACATAAAATCGGAAATTAAATCGAAAATAAATAGTGCGTGGGAAACCCAGTGGCAAAGTGCATTTACCAAATTAAACGAAGTAAAAAAATCAATAAAACCATGGGCTATATTACCTCAAAACCGTCGCGACCAAGTGCTACTAACACGACTACGTTTAGGTCACACCAGATTAACACATAGTTATTTGTTTAGCAACGATCCTAAACCAAGATGCAGTGAATGCAACACAACACTTACTGTAAAACATATCCTCGCTGAATGCCCACAATTAACAATGAAACGTCAACAAGCGCAATTTACTTCCTGTAACATAGTTGAGATATTGGGTTCAACATACAGTATTGAACATTTAAAGACTTTTCTTAAATCAATTAATACTCTAAGTCTATTATAGTTTTAAACATTCACATGTAAACTTTTGTTTGTACAGCTTAAAGACGCTAATGACCCTAGCGGTTGACGCGTAATAAAAAAAAAAAAGTATTATATTTTTGTTTATTTTTGATTACTTTTTTCAAAAGTACATAATTTGTAAAGAAATAATTGCTTATATAATTTTTTTTATGAAATTAGCCATGGTAATCTAAAAAGGGTTATCAAAGCTTTATTTAGTAATTTATGTATAAAATTTACATTATTTTTTGTTGTAGAACTCCAAGCTGGTAATAAATATATTAAATTACTTTGAATGTGTGCATGTTATATTAAATACGCCGTTTTTTTAGATAAATCTCCCATTCTTTAATGGCCGCAATAAGAGAGGATATTTTTGAAGTAACATATTTAATGTGAGTAAACCAATTTAAATTATTTTGAAAAGCCCTAATTTTTTTTTGTTTTGAACCTATTTAATTGTAATATTATTAAATTTAATTATTTTAATCTCTAAATAATTTCTTCCAAATTAAATAAACTTAGTTTTTTGAGTATTAATTAATAATTTATTATAAGCTAACTATTTTTCTAACGTTTTTAAATCAGTGTTAATTTTGTTTATAAGCACTGGGAATCTTTATCCCAATATAGTAGTGTTGTATCATCCGCGAATATAAAGTATGCTGTATTTAAATTTGGAATAGATATTAAATATAACCAAGCACAGAACCTTAACGTATTCCTAATGTAACAGTTTTAATTTCACTCTTAAATTCATCAAGTGAAATAAATTGCAATCTATTATGTAGAAAGCTTTTACCTCTTACTCCTTCAGGTGATTTATTTTGATTCAAATTCTTTACAATATCCATAATTTCATTTTCTGTGGTAGGTTTTAAGAACAAACTATTAATATGAGTTTTTTAAAATTTTTTTGTTAAGTATATCAGCTCTCTTAATATTTTCAACGAATTTATTACCTATATTTAAAAAGTGATCATTAAATTTTTCAAAGATTTCCTTTTTATCACTAGTGACTTTATTATTTAAACATATATGGCTTGTCGAGTATAAATATAAGTGCACGTCATCAAAGTAAACAAATCGCTCTGTTCGTTTGACTTCCTTCGTTCGTTTGCTACTGTTAATCAGTATCTTTTCTCATTGTAAATTTGCTAAATATTTAAATTCGTAGGCCGTAAGTTATTACAAATAATAAATAAATGCTTTAAGAAAGGTTACGTAAAGAAATTTATTGTACTAACCCTTACTATGTGAAAGTTCATCTTATTCAGAACAATAAACAACTAAAAGGTTGAATTAACTTTCACTATTTAATCATTAAATACTTTAAATGTTATGACGGCCGTTTCGCTATAGAATATCAGGTACCTAGCTACAAACAAACAAAATGTAACTTCAATATGTCAATCTGACGATGCTATTTCGATAGCGAAACGGCCGTCATTACATTTAAAGTATTTAACGATTAAATAGTGAAAGTTAATTCAACCTTTTAGTTGTTTATTGTTCTGAAAGGTTACGTAATTAATTTTATATCAAATACAACTCCTGGACTAATAAAATATAAACTTCAAACGAACATAACTCGGGCTAAAATAGTTTATATGTTGGCACAATTGCGCTATGTTTCCGCGTTCAAACATGGAGTAGCATTGTAGTCATATAAAAAGAAGAATATTATAGAAACTTCGTTTGACATTTACTATATTCTGATAGTATTTTAAATGCTTGGCAGCATAGTCCTGTTCTGACAGCTGCGACGTGCAATTATATTGATACTGGACAAGCCATAGTTTCAATTTCTGATTTATGAATAGTTTTTCCTACATTTTTGTTAAAAATGTGCCAAACTTTTTTAATGTCAGGTACAGCGTTTTCAAACTGATTTTCTAAATATTTGGTTTTTAGCAGTCTATACTCTCGGGTAACTATATTTTTTATTGTTTAATAGTCATTTTTATACTCATTAATTTGTGGAAATTTTTTCATTTTTAGATAAGCTTTTACTTTTAGTTTTATTAAATTTCAGGGTTTACCCAATAATTTTCAGCTGTTGACCTAAATATATCTTTCTGTGCATTAGCTTTTGCTAATATTATTAAACTTGCTAATTCTTCAAATTAGTTAGCTTTTTTAATAGTTAATTGCTTAGATATTAATGATCTGAATATATCTACCTCTAATTTATCTTTTTTGGTTTTAAATATTGGTTTTTAAAAACCTCTGAAATTAAACTATTTTGATCGTCAGATAAATCTATAGGTAGATATTTAATTTCATATTTTGTCTTATTTAATTTATAATTTGAAATTATGTGGTCAATTATTGATTTTGTTCCCTTATAATGGATATGTGTAGGAAAATTACTGTCTGTTTTGTTTAATATTTGATATCCATTAATATTCACTAAATGGATATACTTTGTATTTAGTTTGTTATTATTTAGTAAATTAATGTTAACAACACCCACTAGAATGCAATTTGAGAACTTATCTAATAGTTATCCAATATTTCAAAAAACTTCGTATATTCTATTTTTAGTGGTCTATAAATTACACCAATTTTTAATTTTGGTTTCACACAGGTTATTTCTAAAAATATATAATTAGTATTATATTCACTTGAAGTCGTAATCAAAAAATATTTTAAGTGTCTTTTTTTAAAAATAGCAACACCACCTTTTATGTTTGGACGATTTTCAAACAAACATTCAAATATCTTTTTTAATTAAAATCTCGGTTCCGCCGTTCCTACCTGACAACCTATCAGTTCTGTAGCAAAAATAATTCGGGATTGTAAAATTGAGTGCGGGTTTGAACCACGATCTAGAGATGTATGTATGTATGTATGAATTAGGGGTGATAAGTACACTGCGACCTATAGGATCTATTGTGTCCCCCCTTACTTGCCAAGTTCTGATGTTTTCTCAGATTTATAGCAGCTCTTCAAGTCCTATTTCCCTGAGGAAGTTTAGGACATCGTCAGGCTTCAAATCAGGTAGATCCCCCTCTTCTATTTCATGTGCTCCTAGGTATATGGCCCTAGAATTCCGCAAGGCAGGGCATTCTGAGAGTATGTGTATTGAGGTTTCATTCTCTTCCTCACAGAATCTACACTTTGCTTTATCTGCTAACCCTAGTTTCTTCATGTGGCTTTTTAACCGGCAATGCCCGGTTAGTATTCCCGTTAAAATTCGGAGCCTTTTGTTACTGAGGTTGAGGCAGCTAAGAGATCTCTTCTGGTCATAGTTCCCCAGTAGTATCTTAGATTGCCTCAGTCCTTCCAGCTGGTTCCAGTACTTGGATTTTTCCTTCTCCATTTCTTCCCTTAGTTTTCCTAAGATTACTCTACTGCTGATCCCACAGGATGGTTCTGGTCCCAAGTGTGGGGTTTCAGCTCCTTTTTTGCCAGCTTGTCAGCTGTTTCGTTCCCCTCTATTCCTATGTGTCCTGGGACCCATAGGAGGGTGACAGTGCTCTTCTGGCCTAGTTCATTTAGTTTGCCTAGGTATTCCCAAACCATTTTCGAACTGATTATATTTGGGCTCAGCGCTTTGATGGCTGCTTGACTATCCGACATGATCACAATCTCTTGTCTGCGGTAGTTTCTTCCAATATTGAGTTCCACACATCTTTCGATGGCGCGGGCTTGAAAGATGCTCGGGTATGTGCCCAAGCTTTCTGAGTATTTGGCTCTCGGTCCAAAAACTCCTATCCCAGTTCCCGATCTATAGATGAAAATTACGTCAATCGAATGAGAATCTAAAAATTCTGTAATTTCGTGTTTTTTACTTGAAATGCCACAGGTATTCCAAACCTTTATCTTTAAAGAGTTAGGTTTTTTGGTTTCATTTACCATGTGCCTCAATTCTGCGGATAGAATAGATCTGAGTTCAGACAGTATATCTTTGAAATCCGTGGTGTTATGTTGCTCAACAAACCTTTTTACAATCTGAACTTAATTGATCCACGACAGTTTTCATCAAGCAAAACCTTATTAAGAATTTTAGCAAAGTTTGAAAGCAGCAAATTCAAATGTATTTGCTTTGTCACTTTCTTAAGTAAAAAATTTTGATAGCCCAAAACACTTGAATATATAGAAAGTAGGGTATTTAAAGACCCTGAATCGACTGATGCAGTCCGTTATTTGATAGGAAGTGTATAACATAGATAAATCTTGGGAATGTATTGAGGTTGAAGTAGTAGAGCGAAACTCAAAAGAAGTTAACTTTGTTGAGAATTATACAGAAATTTGCATCCCACATTTGACACACCGTGTTTCCAGGTGACAGTTCCTTTGGATGTGACCAAAGCCCTGACACCTGTGGCACTGTGCCAATTGCGTGTTGGACCGCTGGGTTTCTACTTTAATTTTTATAAAAAATAAATTTTTTATGTTATAAATTCGCTTGCTAAGCTCATTGCAAGAAAGCTCAACGAGCATCAGGGGCATGTGAATTTTGTCGGGGGTACTTTTTGTAGTATTTTTTTTATTTTTTTGTCTGTCTGTTGAGTAGTCACACGTCGGTATATTCTCGTGACTTTGATGAATTAAAACTTAAGGACCTTATAAATCTTTCTCTGAGTTGCATCAATATGAAGTCTAATACTTGAAGTAGCTTCTTTTTTAATAGATTTTTCCCATCCATAATGAAAGACTCATCATCAGCTTCTTCTTCTGGCATTTTTTTTTATTTTACGTTTCCTTCCTTCTCCGAAATTCGGTTCAACATTGATTGTTTCAGCGAATGATTATGAAGACTCTGATAGAGGCTCGAAGAAATTAGATCTATAATTAGGAATATCATCAGATAGCCCTTTTATCATTCTTGCACCATCCTTAACCAATAATCTTTGGTTCTGTAGTGCCAGATTAATTATATTTATCTTAACAAGAAACAACATGAAAACAATAAAAGTAAATTGCTTCATGGGGTTCAGCAAAATCTTTGCACCTTCTGATGTATCTCTATTCCAATTATTGCCATTGGACATTTCTTCGAGAATATCTATTACAAATTTCAGTTGCTTTCGTAACGTATGAACGGAATTACATTTGGTAGACCATCTAGTGTCACTAGATCCCTTGATACTCACTTTTAATTTTTCTTTGAGTGAATCCCATCTGATAGTCGAACTCACAAAGAAATTGAATACTTGCTGTACTGTTCCAAAAAAGATCTTTCATTGTTCTTTAAAATTCTAGTCTTGACATCTTTATATTTACCTACCATATTTCCAGCATTATCATAGGATTGGCCTCTAATATTTCTTATATCCAATCCGTCCGCTTTCAGTTTTTCCTCGATCACTTTGGCAAGAGCTTCTCCAGTATGTTCATTAGTTGTTATAAAATCAAGAAAACTTTCTTCAATATTAATAGTACACTTATTGGAATCAATTTCAACATATCTGCATATTTGAGTCATCTGTTCTAGATGTGATACATCTGGTGTACAGTCAAACAAAATTATAAAATATGTGGCTTTCTGTATGTTGGCCATGATGTATTTTCTAATTTTTGTGGAAACCAAATGAATCAACTCATCTTTTATCTTATTAGAGAAATATGAAACCTGTTTCGTATTATGTATTTCTATGTGATGTTTCATTATAGGGTTATTATGGCTTATAAGCTCACGTGATCACGTCGCCCAGTAACCGATAAGGATGGAATTACCGCAGAAGTAGAAGGAGAGTTCATATGTACGCATTTCGAGTCACGTATAATTTTCTGTAATTTTGTTTCTCATTTTTGGTAGCATTAACTACTTGTCACCAAACATTGTACAATTGGTACATGTGTCACTCTGAAATGTAGAGAGCTTGTAGTCAAGAAAGTCTTTATTTAAATGGGAAGTTTAAAATTTTGCGCCCCTAGGTCGTTTGCGCCTGTGGAAAATGCCTCCTTCGCCACGCCCTCGGTCCGGCTCTGCATGCGACCACTATTTAAAAGATTTCCATTAAAAGTGTATAGCTTATTTATTAATAAAGATAATTGCAATAACAAAGCAGCTGCTGAAATCTGCAACTACAGCATTGCTACAAAAGAATTGAGCTGCCAAACAAATCAGTGAAATCAAATAAGTCGTTCAAGACATATCCAATTTTGAAAATGTATAACATTTTTGGTGGCCGAGCTTTTTTGACGGTCTTTAAGAATTAAATAGGTACTTTTTTAAGAGATATTCTCAAAATACTTTTAAAATTATTGAATAAAGGCTTTAAATATATTTAAAAATTATCATACAGAGTTTTTCCGGAAAGTAATTGGACTGTTTTTTCCCGCCGCCACTGTGCGGTGTTGATTTCGCTGACAGCACTATTTCTAGACAGGAGCAGGTTACTTTCTGGACAAACCCTATAGTCGATCTTTTTTTTGTTTTATAAACTCTCTTTTTAAAAACTATTTCATTATTTCCATACTTTTCCCACTCTGTTTACGTTATTAAAATGCCTTTATAGATATGAGCAGAGCATTTTTATTTGATACATTTTAAAATTTTCTCGTCGCCAAACATTTTAATAAAAATTTTGTTGCTTTAAATAAGGAAACTAATTGTTGGTTGAGCATTTTATTTCGGTCCAATTTTTTGGCCATCTGAAATAATTACTAGTATAGCAAATATACATATATTTACTAATCCATTTTTGTTTGCAGTGTTGGTCAGCTGACCTCAAGAAAATAGCAGAAGTTCAATCTAATTCATGTTCCGTGTTGAGCCTAGCAGCAAATGAAAATTGTTTGTACTCCTGTTCAAATGAAGGCACTATAAAATCTTTTGATTTAGATTCATTAACAGAAAAATCCATCTTGAAACAGGACCCTCAAATTGAATTTTGGAAATTGCGCTACTCAGATGGTTGTTTATTCTCCGGAGATGACAAGGGAAACGTAAGTAGTAGGTTATAAAATCTTAATGTTTTGTTTTCCATTTTAGAATATTTATTTTCAAGCTATTTAAATTTTCATACATTTATTTACATAAACCTTACATTTAACAACGCCTTTTATTTGCTCGTCAAATAAACCTTAAATTTGGTTATAGAAGTTATATCTCATAAATATAAAAAAATATCTAAAAAACTTAAACCAAAGTTAAACGATTAATGACCTGTTGATATTTTAATTTAGTTTACACAGTGACATAAGATCTTTTTGCAGACCCTATTGGTAGAAAATTACATTTTTTAATTTTAAATTATTTGTTGAATTGGCAACTTTCCCTTTGGGAGACTTTTATCTAAGATTAAGGAGTCCCAGTGTGCTAAATATTTATTTAAATTGGGGGAATAGGCAGATACTTTGCGCCATGAAGGGCTCTGGTTTACTCGCTTCTTTTTACGAATCTTCTGTTGTGTGCTTTGTAGGTCTATAAGGAAGCTCTTTATAGATGATTTATAGTTGGTGTCATTCTCCAGGATGCAATCCTATTGTTTTTCTTCTATTTGATTTTCAGCAGTTGTTTTCCTTGGGCGGGGGCAGTCGTCTCTTATATGGTCAACTTCACCACAACTCCAGCATCTCTCCAGGCGTCTCCACTAGTGCTTTGAGTTCCCACGAACACAGATCGCCGGCTGCCCTATATTGTCTTGGCCGATGATTCCTCAAACCCGATCAGGCGCAGAAGTAGTTTCTATCACAGCTTCGAATTTCAGTGCAATTGACAATGCTTTTATCAAGGTTTTAGGGCCTGGCTGCAGTACTACTCGTTAAATTTTCTGGTTTCTAACCGCCGAAAGCATGGACCGTCAGATTTTCTAGAACGTCTTCTGTTTACGTCTACATTTTGTTTTTTCAAAAAAGCTATCAACTTTGGGGGAAACTTGATATGTTGACATTCTCATTAACCATAATCGTTGATTTTACCAACGAGTATTTGGACCATAATGAAAAAAGGTTGAATGTTTTTGACTAAAAATTTAAACTGTTGAAAGGAATATTCCTTAGAAAAACTGTTCTTACCACATCCAAAAAGTAAGCCAACATCACATTTTCATCAGCACTACTTTTCAAATTGTGTTGTTCACGGCAGTTGCAAAACAGCGCATATTCCTTTTCATATCTTTTCGCAGACTTAACTGGAATGATTTGCCCTATCGCTTTCGCAGTTTTCTCAGCAATTTCATGTAATTTTATCATTTTCTCCGCAGATATTTCGTGTGTGCAGAAAAACTTAATATGTCTGTCTTTATTTACATTGTTACTTGGTAACCGCTGTTCATTTTTAATTTATAAAGCAAATTAACCATGTTAAGAATAAATCAAGTAACATAATTTTTTCACAGCAGTCTATATGACTTTATAATAAAATGATCAAATATGTCATTTCAGTTTCATATTTTAACCAAAGGCAGTATGAAAAAAAATATAGTACGATACACGTCCATGAAGTGATTATTACGGTACTCGATTAGATATTCTTGACACGGCTTCATGTTAATTCTTTTTTAATTACTTAATTCTTTTTTAATTGCTTTGGAGCAATTATTGCAATACCAAGGTTCATTAGGAACAGTGCCTAAATTGATACACTCAAAATGAAACCATTTTGTTTCACAATCATCTTAATAACATTAATAAGTAAACAAAATATTTTAATATTTTGCAAGTTTTCATCATTACCTTTTACTAATATCAGGATGTTCTTGTAATAACTTCTTTAAATAACTGCTCTTCATCTCAAAATAGCCAACAAATCTCACACAAATACTACAAAAATTGATCTAAACACAGCAAAAACTTTCGACACAATATGGTTTTTACCTGAACTGTCACAAATATTTGCCCTAGACGGCCCTATTGGATCACGTGGTTTGGATTGCCTAATTGAAATGTTTTAAAAATATACAGACTAACCAATAAAACATTCTCGTTATTTCAACCAATATAGGCTTCCAGAACATTCCAGAACAAATAATTACACAAACCTTAACTATTACATAAAAAATTGTTAATATTATTCATTGCTTTTATGATCAATTTTACTTTTTTTTTAAATATGTTAGGTTCAAATCTGGAAAGATGAAATATTATATGGAACATTAAATGTATCTGAGCCAATTAAAGACATGGTCGTTAAAAAAGAATATTTGTTTTCTGCTAGTATGGACGTCGTTGTCACCGAACTTAAATTAGAAAGTAAGTACACAACTTTTAATTTATTTATTTTTTAATTTTAGTTACATCAAATCAATGTTTCTTCATTTAAGTCAATATTAACAACAATGATCTTATATTATGTTATAGTGCCAGCTTATTGGTAGTAGTTAGAGCACTCTTTTCAACCTATATCAATATATTTTTATTTTTCGGAAATAATAACAAGGTTAATTAATTCTAGTCAACAAAAACATCTCCCTTTCTAGTAAACAACAAACACCTTACGTCAGCATACCGGCACCTCGAACTTAAATATTTTTCGGCTTAAAACTATAAATTTTCTAAAACACTCTTATGTCCACTAGCTTTTTAGTAATTTTATTCTGAAAAACTTTTTAATTTTAGAATTTAAAATATTTGTGAATAAAATAATTTTAACATTATTTTAGGTAAACGCCTGCAGTTTGGATTAAAGAAAACGCTGATTGGAGGTCCACCAATAACTCTAATCGGCGACAAATATTTTGCATTTTTGAGTCGTGAAGCTACTGATATTATAGTACATGAAAATAATAATCAACTCCAATTTCCACAAATTAACAAAACATGTGTATGTATTAAAAAATCGCATGTAGGGTTACTAAAAACTTTTAAAAAAGAAATTACGATATTTATTTAAAAAGAGCTAAGAAATTATATAACCTGAGAAGGCACAAACCATTTGATTTGTGTTTTATGAAACCAATATAGAAAATAAACATTTATACTAATAATTAATAATAGTATTACATAAGGAGCAAGAGTTCTAGGAAAGAATCCCATGCTTTTTCTTATAGAGGTTTATTCTGCATATTTTTGGCTCACATGTTTGAACTGTACATGCGTGAAGTGTTTGACCGCCGATAGTGGCGACATCCAACATGGCCGCCGGAATCTACGTTATACTGTGATACGTTCTTAGAACATAAAATAGTAAGGAAGTATTGCTGGTTCAAGGACAGGTGACCGGGATGGTTATCCAAGATGGCTACCGGAAGTTACTTTTTAACAGTGGCGTCCTATACTTTTATTTGTAGAAAAATAATGTCCTTATTGAAACATACCTATTATTATTCAGTATGGACACTAATCATATATTAAAATAACCATTTTAATAAGGAAAGTAGAGGAAAAAATAGTATAACATTGCCTAAAATGGGGGTACTAGATTTAAGGAAAAAAACCAGTTATATACTACACAATTTTTATTAAAATTTTTCATTCTACCACTATTGGCCCTTAAAAATATAGATTTGGTCAATGTTATTAAAGCAATTTGTGGATGTAATAATTACTTACATATTTCATTCTTGCGATTTTAATTGTAGGTATAGCATTTGGTACTAGTAAAACAATTACTGAAGAAATTCTATCAAATGATTGTTCTGTAAAATGTTGTGAGCCTAAAAAGCTATTCTTGCCGGGACTCCAGTTATCCATAGTTAACCATTTCCGTCTAATATTTTCATCCCGTGGGAAACTGTGAATGTAATAATGTGTTAATTAATACACATAGACATAAAAATAATTGACATATACAGTTATGAGATTAACCAAAAAATTGTAAATTAATGATAATTAAAATAAAATATCCTCTTTCCATTATTGATACGCCTATGTCAATTTAAGTAGATAGGTTAGGGATCAATACAAAGTATTATATTAATTTAAATATAAAAATATAGTTTACGTATATATAATGTATATTTATTATAATAATAGCTACTTACCAATAAATAATGGATCCTAATTTTTATCAGAAAACCTAATTTTTATAACTTGTAAACAAAGTATGAGTCATAAATGGTTATCCAATATGGCCGACTTCCGTCGCCAGATTTTAACATTGTAGATATAACACAAACTCCTTCCTTACTATTTTATGTTCTAAGGATAGGTTACACTTTCACACATACTTAAAAACAATATACCGCGCAAGAGAGAGGTCCGACAGCCGGAATATAGGGCGCCGCCATACTAGACTACCTTTAAGTACCGGCTTGGCCCAGAAGGATCCAAATTAAAATTTTTATGTTTAAATTTTTACTTCCAAAAATAGCGAAAAAATATTTATTAATTAAAGAGGAAAATAATAGGGAACCACAAAATTTAATTACATGTAGTATATAATTAATTACACTTACAAAGTGTTTGTTAAAAATAGGAAATATATATTATTCTAAATAAAAAAGTACAATTAAAGGAAGGGTTGTGTTTAGTGTTTTTAAATAATTTAAATTAATACCCAAAAGAATTAAATCCAAATACATAATTAAATAATATATGATTTTACTACCAGTTAATTAATGAGTGTTAGAAAAATTGTTAATAAAAACGGAAAACTTAATCAACATGTTTGCTTTTTAAAAGTTTATTAAACTTGACAACATTTAATATTTTTAAGGTAATGACAGCTGTTTCAATCAAAATCATCATCAGATTGACATATTAAAGTTACATTTTGTTTTGATTTATTAAATAGTGTCAAGACTAGACCAACTATTGAAGTAACTATAATATCAAGTTGACAACTAATGACAAGTATACCAACTATAATAAATGAAACTTGCGTGCGTAATTTCACAACTTAAGCTGTTTCCTAATTAAATCAGTTGGTCCTAAAGCTGTAAACTGCTTTGCCAAATTATTTAATCTAATTTTACAATAACAGCTTAAAATCTGCTTAATTAAAATAAATGAATGTTCTTCGTGTTCCTGCCGCGTTAATAATAAGGTTTGGGAGCAAATCAACAGATGGTAGTTTATTATCAGTGATGAACATAAACGTCCTTATGAATATCTCATTCTCATAACAAATCTTCACTAAACTATCGGAAGGAAATAGATATGGTCCTAAAATAACTTTTAGTACTCTTACACTGTTTCACTAAACAACTCATTATCGTACCTAATCTCTGTCACTAAAATTAAAACACAACACAAACCGAATTTTCGCAATAAGTTCAAAATCACTATAAGCTGCTATAATCATATAAGCACGATAGTCAATGATCACAATTGCATAAGCCGGTCCTGAACCTAGATAAATTGTCAAAATTACTACTTTGTTTGAGGTTAAAGCAAGCAAACCCCAGAACGAGTTTGCTAAATTATCATTGGCTGACACAGGCAAGAGTGTTACACAGATTACTCTGATCTACACTAAAAAACAAACTAGTCGCGTTGTCTATCTGCTTTTATTCCATGTGCAGTAAAATGCGCAGTAGGACTTTACTCGGTATATTGTTTTTAAGTATGTGCACTTTCATTTGTTAATTGTCATATGTAATACACCACGAAACAACGAAGTATCCCATGCAGGCATACCAACTGTCAACGTACCGCTTTATGTTTATACCGTTTTTCATGGAACGGGACAACAATGTGTTCTATGCACCTAGCAGTTTTCTTCCTTTCAGCACTAGTATTTACTTTGACGAAAAGATGGCAGTACTTGATTAAACTGTCAATTATAAATATTAATATAAGACATCGTTGATACAGTTCTTCGTCGTCGACAATGTTCTGGTCAAAATGTTTTTCCTAACTATGTTAATAAACAAACAAATCCATTTTTTCCTTTTCCAGAAAAGTAATTTTAAGTTTTATTACTTCGTCCTCTTCGTTGATAATTACCGGAAGCTATACTTACTTTCCACGCAAACGTCAAAAAGAAAAAGAACGACTACCTTAACGAATATGTGACATGTGACTCAACAAACGAAAAAAACGTACATTATCTCTATATCTACGAATAAAGAATAGAAAGGAAGTAACGTTATCATATTTTAATCTAGCAAATAATCACGACGGAAGTCGGCCATATTGAAGAACCAAATATGACTGATTCGAATTGTGACATTTGACATGTACAGTTATTTCATGCTGTTTTATATATTATTCTCTGATTTAAGTAGTTAACCCAACTCTTGAATGGGAATTACTTTTCATCTGTAGGGTTCTATTTATCTGAATTATTAAAAATTAACAAAATATTTTAATGACAACCCCATTGTTCATAGACGTTCCTTTATTTTTTATATAGACCAACTAAGTAATACACAAAGCAACCAAGGCCCTCATGGTGTGTAGGAACATTGCAGGGAAGAACTGGGGATGTAACCCACGTATCCTGCAATGGATGTACACAGCAATAGTGAGACCATTAATCACATATGGGGCAGTGGCTTGGGGCGTAAGGGCTAATCTGAATACGACGAGGAAAAACCTCTCGAAAATTCAGAGACTAGCCTGTTCATATATCACTGGAGCAATGGGAACTTGCCCCACTGCTGCAATGGAGGTGATTTTAAACTTGACCCCACTGCACATTCTGCTAGAAAGTGTAAGGAAGAAATCAATATATAGAATGATCAAAGAAGGAATTATCAGGGAAAAACCTCGATCACTTCACTTTGATCAAACTTGGGAAATGCCCCAAGATGATATGCCAAAGAAATTCAACTTTGTGAGAAAATTCATCACAAAGTTGAGTAATAAATCTGAATGGGATAAAGACACCATACAGAATTTAAACCAGAATACCATAAAGTGGTATACGGACGGTTCCAAGCTAGACGAAGGAACTGGGATAGGAGTTTTTGGACCGAGAGCCAAATACTCAGAAAGCTTGGGCACATACCCGAGCATCTTTCAAGCAGAAGTCCGCGCCATCGAAAGATGTGTGGAATTCAATATTGGAAGAAACTATCGCAGACAAGAGATTGTGATCATGTCGGATAGTCAAGCAGCCATCAAAGCGCTGAGTTCAAATATAATCAGTTCGAAGATGGTTTGGGAATGCCTAGGCAAACTAAATAAACTAGGCCAGAAGAACACTGTCACCCTCCTATGGGTCCCGGGACACATAGGAATAGAGGGGAATGAAACAGCAGATAAGCTGGCAAAGAAAGGAGCTGAAACCCCACATTTGGGACCAGAACTATCTTGTGGGATTAGCAGTGGAGTAATCTTAGGAAAACTAAGGGAGGAAATGGAGAAAGAAAAATCCGAGTACTGGAATCAGCTGGAAGGACTGAGGCAATCTAAGAAACTACTGGGGAACTATGACCAGAAGAGATCTCTTAGCTGCCTCAACCTCAGTAAAAAAAAGGCTCCGTATTTTAACGGGAATATTAACCGGGCATTGCCGGTTAAGAAGCCACATGAAGAAACTAGGGTTAGCAGATGAAGCAAAGTGCAGATTCTGTGAGGAAGAGGATGAAACCTCAATACATATACTCTCAGAATGTCCTGCCTTGCAAAATTCTAGGGCTAGATACCTAGGAGCACATGAAATAGAGGAAGGGGATCTACCTGATTTGAAGCCCGACGATGTCCTAAACTTCCTCAGGAAAATAGGACTCGAAGAGCTGCTATAAATCTGAGAAAACATCAGAACATGGCAAGTAAGGGGGGACACAATAGATCCTATGGGTCGCAGTGTAATCATCACCCCTAGCTCATTCATACATTCATACAAGTCAACTATTTATAATTACCTACTTAGAAGTTTTTAATCTAAATTTATATTCCTACAATCTTATGACAATGTATATTACTGTACAGATAATTGCAAGCGGAAAACAGTTATTTTTTGTTAACAATTAATACGAGGCATAAGTATATAATACCCTGTGTGTGACACCACTGGTAACCGGAAACTTCAAGTCAGCCATATGCAAGAACCAACGCGGACATCGTCAAATCGTATTATGCTCCTTCCTTTTTATTCTTTATTCGTAGCTCTATACATACAATCCACAAAATACGCAGCATTAGTGCTGACGTCACATGACAGTTATCAAAACAAATTGAACCCTCATCAGATGTGGATGTTAGTTTGTTATTATTTTAAGTTTTGCCAACAATTAATGAACAAACTATGTTTACCAAATTGCTTTAGCAGATTTATAGGGTCATTCTGTACAAATATTCGTAACAGCTGTAAACTTAACATCGATGTTACTAACATCGCGATGTTAAATCAAATTTAACAGCGCGGTTAAAAATCGTATTCTGAACAATATTACATTGTAGCTAACTCCACTTTTATTGTGTTGGTTAATATAAATTGCCGACTTTTTAGGTTATCGTGATATTTGTTGAAAGATATTTATTATTATTAGTTTTATATATTTATTTTTATTATTATTATATGGAATGATCTTGAAAATTTACAATTCTATCACATACACATTTTGACAGTTTCAACACTCCTAACGTCGAATGTTTTGGTCGGCGTTATTTTAACAGCGAAAATGTTACAATACATCGATGTAAATTACAGTAAGAGCGTACAGAATAGCATTTTCATAACATCTTGAAAATTTACAGCGCTGTTACCGCTAACATTTTTGTACAGAATAAGCCTATTAGACTGCTAGTTTATACATTATTGTCTCATGTGCAAGTATTGCAATACAAAAAAATACATAAGGTAATAAAGAGCAGGAGCCTTTTTGGTACTCTATAATAATATTACAATTTTTATATTTTGCACTTATAAAAATCTTCATTATAAAACGCATTTGCGTATCGTAATGTAACTTTTATGCACGCAAATTTTTGTTTTAAATGGTTGGCGACATGAGTGAAGTATCTAAAGGCAAGACTATTGACAATGACATTTGTGGCTAATAGCAATTTATTAATTTTATATTGTTCTTTAAGAAAGTATCTGTGAATATGAATATAATATTTTACTTATATAATATATTATTATTGGTATATTATTCTTTTTAAAATATTTTAAAACAATAACATTTGATAATTTAAATGTCACAACTGTCAAATTTTATCAATTACACAGTGCTGCCGACATACTTCTTAAAATAAAAATTTTCGTAATTACATAAAAATAAAAAATTAATTTAAAAAATGGTAAAAAGGGCAAAATATAAAAAATATTATAAACAACTTATTTCATATGGCTGTTGTGACACTCGTTCTTTAAAAAACTCATCGCTTCGCGATTCGTTTTTTAAACTTGAACTCGTGTCATAACAGAATTCCATATGAAATGCGTTGTTTAATATACTATTAAATTTTTCTACGGCTGCTGTGGAATGTGATGCTTTTGACACATTTGACAGAACTACAAAGTAACATATTGCTATGAACTGTGGGAAAAAATCTACCTCACGGGTCTTTTCCCACACCACCTACATTTAAATGGGAATTCAGCCGTGAGGTAGATTTTTCCCACAGTTGATAGCTGCTGTTACGAAAAAATGAAATACTAGGAATCTCAATACAAAATTGCAGTAATGTAACAATTAATTACAATATTAATTAAATTAGTTTTTTTTGTATTAAGTATGTGCCGTTTATTTTATAACCAATAATAATAATAAAATGTTATGAATTCACTTCTTTATTTTTATTATTAATATGCAGCCGTAGAAAAAGTATGGTGTGCAACAAGGTGGAAAAGACACTTTTTTCACGAGTGTGAAATATACTATTTTAATACAAGAATGAATGAAAAAAAAACTTTTTTTAAAGAAATATTAAATAAAATAAGCATATTGGGAATCTATATTTGAATATTTAATTCAGTACTGCCATCTGTTTGTCAAAGTTAATACTAGTGCTGAAAGGAAGAAAACTGCAAACTTAACGATATCCATAAAACAAATACTTGTCCGGTTCCTCATGACACGACAAACGATATAAACCTTAGAACAAAAAGATACAGGAAGGAGTATATGCAAAATGACCTTGAGTCCAGAAAGGAGCTTGCATATGGCGGCCAATTGTCAATTTTAATTTCCGTTTCCATTGACGTACCGCAAAAAAATAAAAATTATATCAAGGTTTTCATTTTAAATAAATTTCAACCAATCAAGTGTGTGAATACCATTAGTGTTCTAAATAATTTAGTATTTATAAGAACCGAATGATACGCCCATGCGCTCATTTTTGACATTTATGTGCACATTTTGCTTTGACAGTACACTGTAAACATAAACAATGGGTACATTCAGGAGGTCCCAGCGGCTGAGATCGCTTAGTAAGGAGTCTCTCTGAATGTAGCGCTGCTTGAAAGCTATTCAACAGCGGCTGACTGTTTTGCTCAGCGTAGAAATTTGTCGCTTTCTAAAAAGCGCATCGCGATTTTGACATTAATGACATATCGAAATTGGGTTATGTAGGTTTGTGTTGATCTTAATTATATTCTAAGGTGTTGATTGTTGGGATAAGATTTATCCAATTGATAATTGAAGATAATTATTGTAGTTTTGTACATGAACACAATAGACATATAAAAACCAAAATAAAAATTGGGTTATGTTTTCAAATGTTTTGACTTTTGTTCCGCTGTCAGTGAGCCACGCATTCAGGCGAAACGAAGGCGCTTATTAACAGCGGCCACAGCATGCTGAGTGGCTAGATCTAGCCGCTGGGACCTCCTGAATGTACCCAATGAGTCATAAAAGGAGCTTCAAGATGGCCGACTTACGTCGCAAATTTTCCTTAAAGTTAATATATGACAGACTCCTTCCTGTTTCTTTTTGTTCTAAGATATAAACACAAACGGTACGTTGACGTATGCCGCACGACCAAAGCCATAGTATGTTGACAGTTGGTATGCCTGCATGGAACACTTTGTTGTTAAGTGGTGTATAACAAATTACAATTGATGTATGACAGTATGACGTAGTTTCCCGCAGCCATGTTGAATCACGTCACTATAGGCGGTCGAACATTTCACGCATGCGTGAGCCAAAAATTTCCTAATGAACCTCTTTAAGCAAAAGCATGGGGTTTTGTCCTCGAGCTCTTGCTGCCTATCTGCTAATAGTTAATTTCAGACTTTTGACTGCAACAAAAAGGCGCACAAAAGTATAGAACCATTTCTATTTATTCAAGGTCAAATCCGCGCAATCTCGCCTGTTTTTAGGACATTTTGATCGAACAACCCAAAATCTATGTTGGCAGAAATGTCAGTTTACGTCAGCTGATTCTATCCTGTTGTCCTATAAGCATAATAAACATTGAAGTATTTTATGATAATATCTATATGTTTATTCCGAAGTTCGTGTGAACTTACAGTTTGTATTTGTATGAAAATCCATGTTTTAAATTAAAGGTAACGTAACCTCAAATATTCAGAAACTGACAACACTTGTCAAATGACAAAAAAAATCTCAAAAGTTGCGGCAGTGTACGAAGGCATGGTCAAAATTTGCTAGCAATTCAAAATAGACTTGCAGGAAAAAGGCTGAAATGTACGAGTACCTTAACTCTTAAAACTTTTAAAGCGAATTTTTTCTACAAACTTCAAAATATGACAAGGTTCGAGCATTGGCAAGAATATGCGAAGTGACCCTTTTTTCATTTTTCTTTGTTACTATGACACCGTGCGCGAAGTAGTGTGCGAAATACTTACTTCGCACACTGCATGTAAACTATATGGTATTTTTATATTTTAACCTTTATGTTCCTGAATCAAGCAAAAATCCAAGAAATCATTTATTTATTAATGTATAATAATAATTATTAAGGCTTTGAAATTGTGAGAAAATTTAACACTACCTAATTTTATTTATTATTTACAATGTTAACATTAATGGTGCAGCCAGTGCACGAACCAATATTTATTTCCAAACCAGATAAGTCAGATTCAGCCCGTGATATCCTAGTTTTTGCAGTTGGAAAATAATGAAAATAAATATCAAGAACTGTCACTTGGAAATAATTGTCAACAAATGCCATTTTATTTCCATAGTTACAGTACCTAATTACTTGATTTGGAAAAACAGTTCAAACCAGTTCAAGACTTTTTTCATATTAAGCTAAGCGTTTGTAGAAAAAGTTTTGTTTGCATCTCATGCGCGAAATACTTTGGTGATCTCGACTATTTTTTTTAATTCGGCTGCGCCGAGTTCTCGATTACCAAAGTACTAGATACTTCGCGCACTAGATACAAAAATAACTATTTGCTATTCCAGAACTGTAATGCTGAAGCCATATTATTTTTTTTTTCATTGTAATAGTGTTGAAATAAAATAGTTCTTTTTTATAGGGTGCTAGTGAAAAAATAATCAATGCTCTGGAAGGAGTAAACTGGAACAATCAATATATACTTTTTAGTGGAGGCTGGGATAAAAACATTAAAAAATGGATTATAGATGGGACCAGTATTAAGCTAGACTCCGTAGTAGATGTAGGAATGGTTATTAACGCTATAACAGTGGGAAAACAAGGAGAGGTATACGTCGGTGGAAGCGACGGGTACATCGTTCGTGTTGATATAAAATAGAGTATTTTTCATATTTTTTAATAAAAATGTGCTTTGTTTTTACCATAACAATAGTAAATTACGAATACAAAAGTGGTGCACATTTATAGCAGCATTATAAAACAAATGTATCATTAAAAATATATGCCTTTTATTACCTACTGAATAATTATTCATAAAACATTTACATACGGTGCAAGACTATCACGTTGAACTATGATGGGAACTTAATAGGGTCTGGAAGGGTCTGTTCGGACCCTTCCAGTTTTGCATACCTCGGTGCTCTGGAGGTTTAGATGAAGGAGGCTGGAAAAGATTCACCCCTAATCTCTCATACAACTTTCCTGATGGGGGGTTTTGGACCCGACACGGCGTATCCCAATAGCTTATATGGTGTCCCTAGGAGGGGGCGTTGTCTGTTAAGGGACTCCACTCCACTCTCTGAGTTGTAAGGATCCACTATGGGACACCTAATAACTTCTCGCTGACGGAATAGAGAAGTAAACCTCTGGGAAACCAAGAATAAGGAGAGTACAACCATTAGGCAGGGCAATCGGTAGTGTGGTCTGATAAAGGCAGTGAAAAGAAGATTGCAGTCAGAAAGAAGGCCAAGATAGATAAAAGAAACAGGCAATATTGAATCAGCCCTTACTATGTGAAAGTTCATCTTACTAACAACATTAAAAAATTAAACTTTTTAACAAAACTTTCACTTTTATTTAAAAAATTGCTTTCTAATGTTGATCAAGACTAGGTAGCTACTTTTAAAACACAAAAATGTAACTTTAATATGTCAATTTGACGATGGTCGTTTTAGCGAACAGCTGACATTGAGTTTTTAAATAAAAGTTTCGTTAGAAAGTTTCTTAATTAAAAATTTGATCTTTCTTTTTAATTCGTTAGCAAAATTCACAAGAATAATATATCTATGGTAATGACAAACCTCAATTATACTTCTGAAGCACGTCCTCATAAATCACCCTGTGGTAACGGATTCCACGACGAATTCGCAAACACATCGTACTGTTTTTAAAGCAAAAACCCGTCTCCGACAGCCATGTTATGATTAAACAGTCATACTTTTAATTACAGGTTCAGATGATTCGGAATCTGAGTCTGGATCCAATAAGGGCTTAAAGCAGGCGGAAAAGTAGCTAGATAAAATTAGTGACACCGACGTCATAGCTCTTTTGGGAGTCGATCCAAAGCAACCAGAGGGCCCAACTGTCATTTTACACCAAGACATAGTGACAAGATGGGGGACATATTCAAGTAATGGATTGGATAAAGACTCTAGAGAGGAGTTAACAAATTGGGCTATTCCCATGATACAAATATACAAGGTATGATATCTAGCGGTGCAAAACTCGTCCGATCTGCGCAAGTGACGTCGCTTGTGATATTCTATAGCGCGTTTTAACGATAATATATAGGAATTTGATATTTATTTAGTCAATTTATTGTTTAAAACTTTTATTTGTTGGTTATTCAACATTATTTATGAAATAAAAATTCAAATCACAAATGTATGGCTTAAAATTGAGAATACATAAACTGAGAATTGTTAAATTATATTTTTATTCCAGATTTAATTAAAGAGAACGATGGTAGAGGTAGACTAGGTATAATAATTAAGTAATTACGCACCCGTATACAGCACACCGCATTTTAATTAATTTATTTTATATTTCCTTGAGAAATTTAAAATTATAACCTGTAAACAATGTGGTCTGGTCACAAGTGACGTCACTAACCACGCCCCAAACATGCGCGATATCTTATCTTGTATATTTGTATCATGGGCTATTCCAGAGAATTGTCCCACTTTAGGAGGTCCCAAGTTAAATCCAGAAATTGATGGGTTGTTGCCAGTGGCGGAAAATAAAAAATAGTAAGCAATAGTAAAAGCATTGCAAGAGAAGCTGGGAAGAGGGCTTGCAGCGTTAGGTTCGGGGTTAAATATTTTATTAGAGAGAAAACCTGAAGAAGATACTGATCAAGTAACATCTTGCCTGGCAGACGCAGCCAAACTCTTTTGTGAGGTAAACCATTTATTATCTAAAAATAGAAAACATCAAATTTACCCCCTAAAAGATAATACAGTCCAGAAACTGGCGGAGGAATCAAAACCCGATTTGCTGTTGTTTGGTAAAGACTTTGGGGAGAAATGTAAAACGGTCCAAAACATCAAGAAGACAGCTAGCAAACTTAAACTCACACGACAAAAACTATTTAAAACGTTGGAGCGCCCGGGTGCATCATCAGGTTATTTAAACTCCAAGCGCTGGTCGAGAAAAACAAAAATGAAAGAGCCAATTCGAGAAACTTACTGGAAAAAGAGACCAGATCAGAGGAAAAGGGAGGATCAAAGAAAGAAGTACAGGATTAAGAAGCAATATAGAGGTAAAAACACCAGTTTATGCTGGTGCCACAATGCCACAATTTTAAAATGGGTACAGAGCTATTTAATACCCTTTGTTAGGAAGTCTGTTCAATTTACTCCCCCTAGGAAATCTTTTTTTAGGTCATGAAATATGTGAAGTTCAGAAATGTATAAATAATCTTGAAGAAATGGGTGTAATTACACCTTGTCAACACGTGAAAGGAGAATTTTTATCTCCTTACTTTTTAGTTCCTAAATCTAATGGGGAATTTCGATTTGTATTAAATTTAAAAGCCTTAAATAAAAGTATTAATAATCAGCATTTTAAAATGGAAAATTACAAATCAGTTCAAAACATAATATTTAACAATTGTTTCATGTGTACAATAGATTTGCCGGATGCGTATTATGCCATTCCCATTCACGGAAATAGTAGAAAATATGTAAGATTTCAGTTTAAGACAAAATTATATGAATTTACCTGTTTGCCATTTGGCTTGTGTACAGCTCCCTATTTATTTTCGAAAAATTTCAAACCGATCTTATGTTATTTGAGATCTCTTGGGTTCCTGTCAATAAATTATTTGGATGACATTTTAATTTTAGGTAATAACCAAGAATCCTGTATGGAAAATATACGTCCTACAATAGGGATTCTAGAAAAAATGTAATGTAATGTAGCAAAAATGTAAATTTTTTTGGTTTTTTTTGGGATAGTAGAAATTTAACTATATCGATTTCTCAGGACAAGGTGGTTAAAGCTGTTTCATATATTGAAAATGTTCAGAAACAGAGTAAAATGAGGATAAGAGACTTTCCCAAATGTATTGGTTATATAATCTCTTTATGCCCCGCATGTACCATATCGACCTTCACCTAGAAGTTTATGGGGAACGGATAATACTAGATGAATGAAATTTGGTATACAGGGGTGGTTTCCAATTTAATTATTTCCTAATTTAACTAAAATATATTCATATTTTTAGCACTTCCGGTTATACCGGAAATTGACACCAACTTCACTATTTTAAATGGAATACTGCATTTCTTTTTCTTTTTTTGGTTAGACGATTAAATTTAAGGGCCACTTTATGTAAGTTACCAGGTACCTAAAATTTACAGTTTTAGATAAATTTAATTGCTCATTATGAGTCAAGACAAAGTAACATAGAAACAGAATACGCTCTAAGTGAATGGGCCTTTGAGGAAATTATTAATGTTTATGGAATACCAGCTATAGATTTATTTGCTTCAGATATTAATAATAAATGTCGAGATTATGTATCGTGGAGACCTGATCCGAGTTCGTTGGCAGTAGTTGCATTTACACTGTCATGGTGAGACGTAAAATTTTATACCTTCCCGCCTTTCCCTTTAATAGCAAAGACATTTAAGAAGGAATTGTTGTAGTTCCTGCATGGAAAGCATAACCATGGTACCCTTTTTTTTAAGATTGTTAAAATCTGAGCCTATATTTTTTAAATCTAACTGTAACTTAATGTTTTCTCCTTTAAGGGAAGCTCACAAAATTTGGCCCAAGATTGCCTTCCGTGCAGGACTCTTATCAGCGAGCCCTACAAGGACAGAAACCTAGACCCACAACTTTTACCAATATTAATTAATTCTTTAAGTGAAAATATTTTAAATCAATATTATACATCTTTTAAAAGATGGTGGAAATTTTGCTTAGTCGAAAAAATTGATATATTCAAACCATCCGTTAATAGTTTTTTAAGATTCTTAAATAGACAGTTTTAAAAAGGTGCCAGTTATCAGACTATAAACTGCCATTAATCAGCCTTAAAGATTTAATTTACAATCAATGATGAGGAAGGTTTAATTCAAAGATTTATGAAGGGTATATTTAGGGAAGGACCATCATTTCCAAAATACAACCTTACATGGAACCCCCAGATTGTATTAAACTATCTGTATCTGTAATTCTGGAAGGGTGGGTCGCCCCACAGCACTTAGGCCACATTTGGCCCATTGTGCGTCCTTCTGAGATTGAGCCTAACCTATTGGCTCGTCAACCATCCTACCTGTTTAAAGTAGGTGATGACGTCGCCTGTAGGCAGCTCCCTCAAGTTGGCATGTGTTAGCCAGTTCTCGCCGAATACAGAAAGTCTTGTTAGAGAGAGTTCCGGACAGTCACAAAGGACGTGCTCAACTGTCTCATCCTCTTGTTCACATCCTCTACATAGTGGGCTGTCAGATAAACCCAACCTGTTTAGATGTTTTCGTAAATGACAATGGCCAGTAAGTATACCTGTGACCAACCGCAGGTCCTTTCTGGTCATGGCCACGTATTTCTTGGCTGCTTTGCTATTCGGATATTTCAGAAGTTCCTTGGATAGTATGCAACCTTTTTCTTCGTCCCATCTTCCCCTGAATTTGTCAAGGGAGCATTCCTTTACTAGGTCAACCACCGCTGATGCCGGCAAGCTGACAAGACTACCGGGTCCCAAGAGCCTTTGGGAGGCAGCTTTTCTAGCGAACGAGTCAGCTATGCGGTTGCCTTTAGAAATTCCATGACCTTTTATCCAGCCTAGAGTAACCACATTGTTGTAGCAGGCTTCCGTAAGGGCCATGTGACATTCTAATACTAGTCCTGATGTGATCCTATTCAGGGCTAACAGTACTTGTCTGCTGTCCGTAAGGATACGGATGTTTTTGCCAGTGATTCCTCTTATGGTAATCTCTTTTACGGCTATGGAGACGGCAGTTAGCTCTGTCTGAGCTATACTTGCATTACAACCCATTGCCCATTTTATATTTAGGTTTAGGGATCTGGAGTAAATTCCACATCCTGAACCTTCTTTTGTCTTAGATCCATCGGTGAAGATACATATAGTACCTGTCGCCAATGCATTTTGAGCATTGTCATTAATGATTATCTTGTAGGGCCTGTGAAAGGCATATCTTCGTGAAATCGATTCTGTATTTGCTTGTAGCATTGGAAGCTCGTTTATAGCTTCGCGCCACAAACCACACCTCGACTCACCAGATTCTGCTACAAGTTGTGTACCAGTAGAGCGGAGCCGTAGCATGGTCATCAAAACCACCTCCTTGATATATATATATATATATATATTAAACCAGAATTTTTGGGGTAAACGGCAATGTTTTTTAAGAAAACTCTTTTACTTGTTTTCCAAGCTTTCGAAATACATTTATTTCATTTTCAAGGAAAAAGTGTGAGTTAAAACAAAATTGGTGTTAACAACTTGGTAAATATAACATAAAAAAACTATTTTAACTTTAATTTGGAATTTAAAAAAATTTTTTAAATTCCAAATTAAAGTTAAAATAGTTTTTTTATGTTATATTTACCAAGTTGTTAACACCAATTTTGTTTTAACTCACACTTTTTCCTTGAAAATAAATTAAATATATTTCGAAAGCTTGGAAAACAAGTAAAAGGCTTTTTTTAAAAACATTGCCATTTACCTCAAAAATTCTGATTTAATACCTATTAGTCGGCAAATAACATAAATTTAATTATATATATATATATATATATATATATATATATATGAAACCAGTAATATATATCAAGTGGGGTGAGACCGAGGATCACCTCCATCGCTCTAGTTGGTGTAGTTCTGATACCTCCTCTTATGTTAAGGCATGCTGTTCTTTGTATATGGTCAAGTTTGCGGACGACTGTCAACTGGTTTGTTTTTACTCCCCAGGCAATCGCGCCGTAGGTTAGCATAGGTCTTATGATTGCAGTGTAGATTCACTCCGTGACCCTTGGTGACAATCCCCAGGTACGACCAATGGTTCTTCTACACTGTTCATAGGCAATATATGCTTTTTGACTCTGTTTTCCAGATGAGAGTTCCATGTTAACTTGCTGTCAAAGGTGATCCCTAGATATTTCACCTCTGTAGAGAAGTTTAATTCAGTTTTTAGGAGTTTTGGAGCCCGAAGGTTCACAAGCCTCCTTTTCTTTGTGAAAAGGACCATCTCTGTCTTCTGTGGGTTTAATGACAGTGAGTGATCTTTGCACCAGCTTTCTATGATATTGAGGGCCTCTTGCATTCTAGCACAGAGTGTTTCCTCGAACTTTCCTGTTTGCAGAATCACTAGGTCATCTGCATAAGCAATAGTGTAGAAGTTCTCTTGTATTAAACTATTTAGAAAACCTAGCCCCTAAGAACAAGTTAACATTTGAAAAATTGACAGGAAAGCTAGTGACTCTCTTGGTAATCTGCACATCCCATAGAGTTCAAACTTTGTCCAAAATTAAAATCTCGAATATTATAAATTCTGGAAATGAAACGACCATCAAAATAACCGACATAGTTAAAACTTTCAATCCGAATAGTCAATTTATTAAATTCGAGAAGCATCACCAGAGTTGTGTTTATTATCGTATATTAGATTTTATGTAAGACATACAAAATTATTAAGCGACAATATAGATACTTTATTAATAACTACTAAGAAACCATATCATTAAGCGTCCGCGAAGACTATTTCCAGATGGATTAAAGCAACATTACAGTATCAGATATGCATCTACCTCTGCTGCTTCTCAAATAAGTATTAATATCGAAACTATTCGAGAAGCAGCTGGATGAACAGCAAAATCATCTGTGTTTGCTAGATTTTATAATAGACCGTTACTAAAAAACGACGTTAATTATACAAATACATTAATTCTCATTAAAATTTAGTTATAAGTAATTAATTTTAATGTTATCTGTTACCATTTGTTTATAATTAATTTACATTTATACCTACTATGAAAATTTGTTATACTTCTACACTTCAATATTTTTGATAAATATTACAAATTTTTTATAGATAAATTTACTAAAGTAGTTGGGTATTATTTCAAAATCAGATTGAAATGCTTTAAACATCTACAGGGTGATCTATGAGGACGTGCTTCATCGTATAATTGAGATTGAATTTCCTACTGGTAAGTCATTTAATCTCTAATTATTTAAATATATAAATATAAGTAGTGGAAAGTTTCTTTCGAATAGTTTTCTTTTTTTTTTCATTTAATTAAAAGAATCATTTTTAATGTGTGTAAATTATTTAACTGACATTTATATACTACGGTGATACTCTAACCTATTACACGCCACTGTACGGCTCTGTTTACCTACACCTCTAGATGTCAATTTTATTTTCCACCTCTCTCAATTATAGGTTCATTGCTATTAAATACAAACTGTATGTTATTATGTTGTTGGGGCATCTCTAGTTTACTTATTACTCTGAGGTGGAAACTATATGCCTATATATGGATAAAGCATTTTTAAGTTGCAGTAAGATTTCTGTAAACATTTAGTAATATGTAAATTAAATCTTAAATCACTGTCAAAGACATTCTAAATTTCGAGCTGAAGATGAAATTTATTTTGTAATTTTATATTCATTTCATTTTGTAGACTCCTGAATTTTCCAACTAATAACTCACTTTTGATGGGGTTAATAGCTAACTAATGATCTTTAGATATTTTAACTAGCCTTTCAAGATCTTAGTTTATAATAGCCTTAGTTTCGACTGAGTCACTATGATGAAATGCAAGTTTAATTTGAGTTTCGTCAGCGTAAAAGTAAGGTTTCAGTAGATAATACTGTTTTCGAAATTAAAAGTATAAATTGAGAAAAGAACGGGGTCAAGAATCGAGCCCTGTGGTACTCCACGTGAAATATCTTTTGTATTCGACTTTTCAGAATGCGTTACCATGAATTGCTTTCTATTTAGGTACAAGATAGCTTTGAAAAAGTCTTATAGTAGTGTAAAAGTATAAGTATAATAAGAGTGAAGTTTGGAGGATCAAACTGGATTGCCTTTTTTATACATTAATAATAAAAGCTCGAAGTTTCATTACTCCGCTGAAGTAGCGATGTAGTTTGAGTACTTCCTACTTTTCATAGGTACATAGTAAGGCTTCTAGGTCATCTGAGTGGTGACTGTTGGAGATAAGTTCTTTTCTTAGGCTTTTGTATAAAGGGCAGACCAGAAGAACGTGTTCTAAAGTTTCAGGTTTTAAAAGGTTACAGATTGTGCAAGAGCAATTATTTATATATAAAGAGATTGTATCTGTATTAGTTGTTCTAAGTTGCGCTAATAGTCTTTTTAAATAAAATGGTATTTAGTGATGAGCAAATGCAAGACCAAGACCAAGACCGGGTTAGTCTTGGTCTTGGTCTTGCAGTCAAATAAGCAATCTTGGTCTTGTTCTTGCAGGGTCCAGTCTTGGTCTTGGTCTTGGTCTTGCACCAAGACTCTTGCAAGTCTTGCACTTTTTTTAGATTTACTGGGGTCCATTTTTACAAAAAAAAAGGAAAAATAGTTTTTAAAATCATTACAAGTAAAGAAAGATTAAATGAAAGGGATAGTATTTTTCACTATAAAAATTTTGTTTTCTTTATATTACATTGTAGCGATAAATCAAGTATGAAATAGTTATTATCCCAACAAGTACGGAAAAGTTAGGATCAATATTTTTTTAAAAGCAAAATCACCTCGAAAATTATTTAGATACTAGAAAAGATGCGATTGTGACAATTAAATCTTTTATAGTGTCAATAAATACACGACTGAGTCAGGTGAGTTTGTTGTTGCTTTGAGTGAGGTTTACAGGGGTGATTTAATAAATTATGATTTTTTTAAAAACAAACATTTTAAAAATTCCTATTTTCATGTAAAATAATCTTAATTTTTTTACTATCGGAAAACATCTATAATTAATAACAAAATGCGTGCGGAAAAAAATCTTATCCGCACTCCGTGCGGGAAAGAGATATTGTTGGAATTAATATGTTGTTTTACGCATGCTTGTAGAAATTTTTTTTTTATTTTTTATTCATTTTGACAATTTTTTTAGAATATAGTTTTATAATGTGTCAATGATAATAATATATAGAATCAGACGTGAAAATCTAACATTTAATAATTTTATTTATGAGTTTGGAAATATATATGAATATTAAAGTCACTGAATTTTGAGTCTCTCTATAAAAAATTAGTCTTTGCAGGCCTATTAGCTGGGATTTGAAATAAATTAAAACTATGTTTGGTGTTGATGAATAAAAACAATAGGTAGAATACATTACCAATAATAGAGCTTATGTCAATATTTTAGAAAGATATATTTTAACAACTAAATACTAAGTTTTCACAACTGTTAGAAAAAAGTACCTACTATATGTATAAATATTACAAAATATTTTTTTCTTTTGATTCAAATAATGAAAAACAAAAATAGGACAATTGCTTCGAATAGATATAGATAAAAACTATTTTAGTTTCGTTGCCCAAAAATTGATACACAGTAACCAGACAAAAAATCACGTGCCATTTTTGCCAAGATAAATTTTTTATCATTTGTTTGAAGGTGATGACATACGACATATTAAGATTTCGTAGTCTCCTTCAGTTTTCCGTTTCTTAAAAATCTTACTTTTTTCTGACCTTTTCGTTTCTTCTTCCGATGAAGGCTTGCTATTATAATATTATCATTGCCAAGTCCAAATCATCCATTTTTTGCTTTTAACACAGAAACACTCTAATTATTGTCAAATAATGAAACTAAACACAAGATATAAAACAAACTATAAACACACAAAAGGAAAGCAAATACAAAAATGGATTTAGGTGGTCAATAACGTTAAACTCTTACTTTACATCTGTGCTCACCGATAGCGGCCGTCTTGAACGGTCGTCAAATTACGGCCGCTTTATTGCGGCACCGCTATCCTAGGAAACCAAAGCTTTAAAGTTTAAAATAATCCATGGCTGCTTTATTTTTCGGTTTATATGTTTAAAAGACGCAAGACCGCAAGACTCTTGCAGGCTTGGTCTTGATCTTGCGTATATCTTGCAATGCTAAGTCTTGGTCTTGCATAAGTTTTGCACTGTTGGGTCTTTGTCTTGTTCTTGCAGCCTGAAGTTGATCTTGGTCTTGCATTTTCTTCAAGACCAAGACCAAGACCAAGACCGCAAGACCAAGACCAGTGTCGCTCATCACTAGGTATTGTGTTGGTCATATAATTTTTTTCACTGTCCACGTTGTAGGAGTAATTTATATATTGGATGGTATGTGCTATTACAAGTCTTCCTGGACAGTTTTATTTTTGAAGTTTATAAGTATTGTTTTTTAAATTTTATCATTAATGGTATTAATATTTAGTTCTACTTCACAGTATTATTATACAGTTTTTTAACAGATACAGCCAGTTATATTTTAAGGAGCCTACACTAGACTTTTGCAGAGCATTCAGATAATTTTCTTCATTCCGTCAACTAAAACAAAAATTCTACAATCAGAACTCCAAACATTTTGACGACCATACTTCAAAACAGATAATTTTAGCAAGGAAATACTGCATTTGGTTAGATCTTGTTTAATGACAATGCTACTGTTTTTAAGATTTTGTTTAGCAGATGATACAAGTTTTTTTGTAAGTTGACCGATAATTGCTTCAAGTGTCGGTGTAGTGTTACTTTGTGCATATGTCCTAGTATTTTACTTACCTACCTCAAACCTCCAGAGCATTGCCTTTGCGGTACCTTAATTGTTAATTATTTAGTAATTAGCTAGTAATTTGATAAGGAGATAGCTGATGTTCCTCATAGTATAAAAGGGGTGGTCTACTTTTTCTACACAGAAATACGCCACCACGTGAAATAAGTACTTTTTATTTTGTTATAATTCCATAGAAACTTATTTTCTGTAGAAAGGAAATAGATAGAAAGTTCTATTTACACCTTTTTACATGTAATCTTATGCAAATTGAAGCCCAAATAATTGTAATTAGAGGGCTTTTTGATATTTCTTCCTTATCGCAACCGTTTAGTCTTCCATCCGACTAGATGTATACTTCTTGCTTTAATCACACACCATGGAACCAAGTGCTGTATTGTATCTTGCACAGGGATGATTGTTGAACGATTTGTGGTCCTCGACGGAATTGTTAACTGTCATAAAAAACCCTTTTTTTTTCGCTCCACGCCCTAAACCAACCTACCCCTTTCATCACACTGAATTAAACCCAATTAAATACATTCCATGGTAGACTACCTCACCCCCTTCACGCTCTCAGCTGTCACCCATAAATCCCAGCGCCTTCGCCAAAGTTCTTCCACCAAAAAATAAATAAAAAACTTGAACACCTATAAAAAGCAATTTATACCATTCCTAGCACCAAAAACAACCATTACAGTATTCCTAACACCAAAAACAACCAACCGACGGACGAAAAACCTTTACCCACCAGCCAGGGAGTCCTCGGCCGAAAACCCTCAAAACCACACCACCACCTAATCCAGAGGTCCTCACTAGGATCTTTTACTGAGCCATTATGCTGATAGTAAATTTTTGTGCGAGCCGCAACTTCAACTTAAATTCAAAATGTCTTTTTCGCCATTTGGTAAAAACTGAAAGATTTAAATTTTAATCATTAATTAATTAACCTGAAATTAAACAGAAACGTTTTTAATAACTTTGCAATATATTACAACTGTCATTTTTTAACTTATAGTTTTTTTATTTTTTTAAATTATGTTAAATTTAAATTATACTAATTCCTTTTTACCTTTTTTTGCTGTGAGCACTATGGTAAAATAGGTGTTATATAAATGATAATTGTAGTCATGATAACATCTTGCATTATGTTACCAAGCAGTTGTTGATATATAGCAAGACATTACGCAAGAGTCGAGTTTTAGTTATCAAACGAAACTGTATTTTAATTTCACATACATCCCAAGCGCAGGCTACCTAACAAGTTAAGCATAAAACAATAGGTAAATTATAAACATTAAAAATAAAGAATATATTATCATGTTTATTACATTCAATAGAATCCAGAAATATACATAATAGAAAAGTAAAAAGCAAGTTTCTTTATGTGTCAATTATAAAACTCTCGGCGTTCTGCAAAATTTTAGCAGGTTGTGAGGTAGCCATAATTCTTAAAATGTTGTCAACAGTCTCATTGATAAGCCTGGATCTGTACTTTACCAAAAGAGCAAATAAGGCACACTTTGGCTTCGGGAGAAAGCAATACAATTGTCGGATGAGATACCTTGAAGTTATTCTTGATCCAAAGTTAACCTGTAACAAACACATACGGCATATTATAAAAAAAGAGGGAGCAATCTTTGTGGTTGCTAGAAGTACATATAATACCACTTGGTGACTCAGTCATTCCCAAGGTAACATAAGCATCTTTGGTTTAGTGGCCATAAATGGAAGACCAAAATGAGCAAGATACGAACATTGAAATAATTGGGGCAATGAGAACTGCACCCACACCAGCATTAGAAACACTACTGGACCTTTCATCGCCACTTTGGATAATAATAAGAAGCGAAGCCAGGATAAATCTAACCAGACTAAAAAGTTCACCAGGCCACAAGGCAACTTATGGTAAGTGTTATGTATCGTTTATAGCCTGGTTTGTCAATTGACATCGACTGACTGATTGACTCTAGATTCAAGGTTCCTGATCTTTCTTGGCAGAAAAGCGGAATAGGTTCGAAAAGTCTAGACCCGTTAAATTTTATTGCTATTGTTGATTACTTTAGCAAATTTATAGTAGTTAACAGATTACCCTCTAACTGGAAAGAGTGTCATTAGCTCATTAAAACACGTTTTTGCTATACATGGCCTACCACAAAAGATTATGTCAGACAATGGCCCTGCATTTAACTCCAAAGAGTTCCACCATTTTGCTCTACAATATGATATTAAATTAACATCTTCAAGTCCAAACTATGATGCATCAAATGGCATGGCTGAAAGAGCTATGCAAACTATTAAGGGGCTGCTAAGCAAATCTCTGGAGAAGGTGATACATTATGATAAAGATGCACAAATGATTAAAATTGTATACCAAGCAAAACATTTTAATGCAAGGGACGAGAGATTGGAAACCTGTACATAGTTTTTATTAGTGGTTGCGTTTCAGGGAGGGTACTACGCATGGCCGCATGGGCCTTAGCAACGGTCAGAAATAAAGGAGCCTAGAATTTTATAAAAATATTTGCGGTTTAAGGTCGAGTTTAAAGTTAAAATGCATTATGTTCAATGTAATCTGGATGACACGTATCAAAGTCAGAGATATCGAACGCAACATCTCGTTTTAAATGATAATCATTATCTGTAACAATAACGAATAAAAGATTTACCACCATGTTTTAGATGCAGTGCAAATAAATTAATAAAGACACCCAACGCTTTAGCAAAAAAAATGTTAAATGCACCGGTAAAGATTTCCAGCGATTGACATGACATATGCTGTTAAATAAATTTTAATTTTAAATTGAAAGAAAATAAAAACAATGTTTTTGTACTTTAAAAATTTAATAAATAGATTTTGTTTTCTTATTTAAAAAATGAACTTACTTCTACCTTTGAATCTATATATAAGTAATGAGCTGTTTTTCCATACTAAAAGAGCTTTCAGGGAGACATGTTGCCGTAAATTCATGTATTTTGTAAACACATCCAAATAGTGAACCTCATCACTGTTAATCACAGTGAAAGCTCGTCGAATATGCGGTTTTGTCTGGTTAATCTTAACTACTAGCTGAGTACCCGTAGATCTCTTCCCTTCGACAACCTCCAGCAACTCCAAGTAATGCTATCACTTTGAGTAGTAGATATTCTTTATCTGGAGCGTCCCTCATGAAGCTTTCAATTTGGTCCTTTGTCAGCACCTTCGACTGGTTTGGCTGATGGTCTACATTTTGTTTTGTCAAAAAAGCTATCAACTTTGGGAAACTTTTCGCAGACTTAATTGGAATTATTTGCCCTATCGCTTCCGCAGTTTTCTCAGCAATTTCATCTAATTTCAGATCAATTGTCTTCGCAGATATTTCGTCTGTGTATAAAAATTCAATATGTCCGCCTTTATTTACATTGTTACTTGGTAACCGCTGTTCATTTTTTATTTATAAAGCAAATCAACCCTGTTAAAAATAAATCAAGTAACATAATTTTTTCACAGCAGTCTACAGGACTTCCTAATAAAATGATCAAATATGTCATTTCAGTTTCATATTTTATTTCGTTTAAAACCAAAGGCAGTATGAAAAAAATATAGTACGATACACGTCCGTGAAGTGATTATTACGGTACTCGATTAGATATTCTTGACTCGGCTCCTTCGTCGCCTCGTCCATAAACATCTATCTAGTGATAATAAATAACTTCCGGACGTAACGTAAATAACTATTTCATCGTTTTCTGTATTTTTACTGACCGCGCATTACTCATCGCCAGGGTCGTTCAGTTATTTGTAACAATACGGGGGTATGTCAATAATCTATAGAGAGACAATGCAAAATTAGGTGAATATATATTTTAAAATGATTGGTAAGCTAAACACCATCGTAAAAATGGTCACGTATCACCAATCCATGTCCAAATAACGTACGAATAATTGTCAAAAGGACCTTACACCATGCTGTGCTATGACGTCATCACACAGAAATGAGTAATATACATAGGTCATATGTAGCAGCGATCGACAACGACCATACGTCCGTTATTTACATCATGTCTTCAGCAGAATTGTAATAAAGAGTTTATTAAGAACATACATAAATTAAATAAAGACATTGCATTTTATGAAGTAAGGTTATGTACTGAAAGAAAAGCAAAACAGACATGGAGCCGTCTTTCTTATAAACAATATGTAACCCTATTAGTCCCAAAAAGGCAGGGAGCCAATTTGTAACTACAAAACTCTCCTAAAGAGATCCCGGCTAAGAGACCCTCTCCAGGGGGTGGTTCGACTCCAAGTTAATGCTCACTATAGGAAGGATTGGGATGTATAAGTAATAAGGGCGCCACTATCTTTTGAACGCTATCGATTAAGCAAACAAACTACACAAAAACTAAGGTGAGAAAGATAGAAACACCTTGTAATTACTTTAATTAAACAACAAATAAAGACGCTACTTGAAACAAAGACCGACCACGCTACACCCTTAAGACTTATAGTCTAAGTCTAAGGTGTATATAAATGAAACGGTTTTTAATAATTGATTATTTATTGAAACTGTAAGTACTTGCCGATAATGAACAGGAAGGAATTGTAAAAAAATGGACTTAACTTTAGGTTTCTGTACTGTCTAGAAGGGCGGCTTCAGCTTCTTCGTAGAAAATTGGGGATGAAAGTTTCTGGATGTTGATTTACTGGTTCTGGCAGCTTGATATGTAGTGGTTTTCTTGACGACTAAGAAGTGGTTTGAAGAACTGTCTTCACATAGGGACCTTCCAAAAGATGCTTTCAACTTAGCGGTAACTGGGCTCTAAATTAGCGGTAGCTTAGCGGTAACTTAGAGGTATCTTAGCGGGTTGTGTCTTTCTAAAAATTTTTATGTGTATGAGAAGGAATCATGGAGGTATGGGCATTAGCATTGGACAGACTTTTCAGATAGGACAGAAACTTACTAAATTTCAACAAATAAATTGTCTTATCTTCAAGTTTTCCAACACAGCGTCCATAAATATAATAATCAAATAAACAAAATTGAAAATTATTAATGCACAGGGCGGTGAAGCCGGTCCTGTTCTTTATAATGCAAAAAAAGTATTAATAGACTAATGTGATTTGAATAAAAAAGGTATATATTTAACTAGTTCTAGTAAAACTTTGAAACAATCATATATTTGTACTAAATGCATATTTGTGAAAAATTGATTTTTTATAACATTGAATATGTTACAGTGCAGAAGTGGTTTTTGTTTAATAGTTATTATTTATTGTTTGACTCTAATGTTTTAATAACGTGGTTGAAGACTACGCTCTAAGACTTTTATAAACTTAAAATTTGTCAATAATTATGTATTTAACTTACGGAAAATATGATGTATAGCTGTTTACTGATCAATTGTTATATTATGTCTAAAAGTAATAGCTTACCTTGAATAATTATTGAAGCCATGTATTCGAAAGCACGCTTTTGATACATTTTATTAATTTTGAAATCGTGTGTATAGAAATTGTGTGTGTAATTGTGTAGAAAAGATTTTTATTATAATTAAAGCATAATTATGTAACTAACAATGAAAAGAATATAAAAAACTCTACATACCAACAACCAAAAAGGAAATTCACAAGATGAGATACTTGAACGTTTTTTCCGACTCTTCAAGTCGGCCTGTTAGATCAGAAAGGAATTAAAATTGTTGTACGAGTCTATATATAGTCTAGCTCAAGACGTGTTCAAGTCATTTGTCATAAAAGATGCGTTCGTTACTCAATTGCAATCGAGATGCGCCTTCTTTGATTGACCTCGTTCAAACAGATAAATAGTTAGCGTCTGTAAGGGGTGTCTCGTGTACAGTAGCATTAGCAGTGATTCGGGGTAGGTTTTAACGTTAGTAATAGCGGTATCATTTGTGGTCGGATAATGCTGCAAGGTGACATGACGATAGACATTTTACAAATAATGTCTATGTTATTTCATGTATATTTAAAATTACTATGTAAATTATATTTTTTTGATTAACATCAATGAAAAAAAAAAATTCTTTTACATCCATATATAAGGAGTGGTGAAATAAAACACATTAACTATACGGTTTATCTATTTTTATTATAAGTTAAACTTTGATATAAATAAAAAAGATAATACATAAAAATTATAACATAAAATATAATATTATATAACGATAAGAGAGCGAGGATGTTTATAAATATTTTGCTTATTTAATTCATAAAAATGATAAATATTGAAACCTTATTTTGAATATACTATATTGTCCTCACGGTAACGTTTCGATAAATTAAGGGCTTGAGGGCTAAAGGTTTCTCCCAACTTATTCTCTGGTATGATGAGTATAGCGTTTTCAGGAATAATCCCAGGAAAAGCTTTCCTTTACATGCACGATCTTATCGTTAAAGGATGTTCTCAGAGTCATCACCTTTCTAATTTAAAAAATGTTTTTGAGATATTCAGAAAATTTTGTCTTAAGCTTTACCCAAATAGGTGCAAATTTTTTGTCTAGGTCATACTATTATTAGTGATAGAATTTTACCTGAATAATCAGGTAAAAGGATGAAATTATAAACAAATACAAGGTGCCTTCAAATGCTGATGAGGTAAAAAGGTTTGTTGCTTTTTAAATTACTATCGTCGTTTTATTAAAATTTTTACTGAATTGGCAGTCTCCTTTATAAAATTAAAACAAAACCCTTTGGAGCCTTAAATACAAAAATAATCCGATTTTAAAAAACAATTTATACTGACCACTGACGCTTCTAAACAAACTTGTGGAGCAATTCTATCACAAAATTTTAATGGAGTCGAACTAGTGTAAATTACTAGATATCCAACAAAAATTCTCTACTACCGTTGAATGAGTATATAACCTACTACTTACCATCACCAGAGCGTAAGTGGCTGTGAGAGAATTCATCGGGTACTTAACGAGTATGTTAGAATGTACACAGACTGAGACAAATGGATAAAATTTTATTGTTTTTTGTTGCAATACGAACCCCAATATATATCATAATTATTATACACACTTCGAACTGACCCGAACCGACAGACGCACTGACTGACAAAATAGACCCACTATATAACCCTGGAGCATATTATTTAGAGCTTAAACATCGCTTGCAAGTTTCTCGCCAAAGAGATAGAGATTTTTTAATTAGAGAAAATGAGAAACGTTAAATTAAATATAATATACCTTGTCCATTATAAATATAGTTGCACGTCACAGCTGTCAGAACGGGACTATGTTGCCAAGCATTTAAAATAGTATTGGAATTTAGTAAATATGGAACGAAGTTTCTCCAATACAGTATCCGCCAAAATAAACAGTACCGAAAATAAAAATAAAAATTAATTTTTAATTTCTGTAATGTAAGTGTTTTCCAAAAATTCGGGATCTTCATAAATTAAACTCAATATGCGACCACAGTAAATTTCTCTTGCACGTTTGTCCGCAGCATTTAGTCGTTGTCGAATTTGAATACGGTATGGATAACCACCAATTGATTTGAACATGCGACGTAAAGACGTTTCACTAATGTTGAGTTTACATACAGTTCTTACAAGACTTCTTTGAAGTGACTACACAACTTGGTTAAAAACACGTCCTTCATTTTCGTTAGTACATACGACGACCTGAAGAACCTTTACGTTGACACAATACACTACCAGTGCGACGAAATTTTTCAACAACAGCTAACATAACACTTTTACTAGGAGCTGCTTTATTAAATTTTTGTTGATATTTTATTGACACCTGTTCTAAGCTTGGACCATCATTACGACCTTTTCCGTATGAACGAAAATAATGCTCTACAAAAAACACTTTTTCTTCCGTTGTTAGAACCACTTTTAAATCAAATTTAACTGCAGCGTACTATTAATATATCAACTAGTGACAATTAAGTCAAATATGATAAATCCACAAACAACTCCACAGCACTCTCTGTTTCGGTACTGTTTATTTTGGCGGATACCGTATTCTTCTTTTTATTTTACTACAATATTACGCTAGGTTTGAACGCGGCAACAGAGCGCAATTTTGCCAACATTAGCATGAGCTTTGTTGGTTTGAAGGTTATATTTTATAAGCCCACGAGTTGTATTTGATGTAAAATTAATTACGAAACCTTTCTTAAAGCATTTATCTTTTGTAATAGCTTGCGGCCTAATATTTCAATTTTTACCAAATTTACAGTGAAAAAAGATACTGATTGACAGTAGCAAAAGAACGAAGGAAGTCCAACTAACAGAGCGATTTGTTCACTTTGATGACGTGCACCTATATTTATACTGGACAAGGTATAGAGACTCAAAATAAGTTGTGACGATGTAAACCAAAACCAAAAAATCTTAAAGACAATAAAATTACCACAGTGGATAAAAACCGAGTGCAGTTATCTATACAGTGAGAAAAAAATAATAAATAGTGCGTGGTTCAGACTACTAAATTATCATAGACGTATCTGTAGTTTAAGTATTACTAATTAAGTAAGGGTAATCCAATTTTTTGGATAATATATTTTTTTCAGACGAATAGAATTACCACAAAAGTTTTTCATTTCATGTATACTTTGCCCGTTTTATAGATCAGGTTGTAAAATGTATATCTGTAATTTTAAAGTTGGTTGGCAATACATATCCATTTCTTAGAATTAATGCACTTCATTTTCTACCGGAATGAAGTTCATTCTTCCAAAAGTGGAGATGTAGTGCCCTTTATATAATTGCACTTATAATAATATCATATTATTTATCCAATTATATACATATGTATAGTAATCATTTTTATTTAAAAATAGATTAACTGTGTTTTGCTAATATTGGAAATATATTTATGTATAATATGAAACTATATTTTGTAATCAAACACTTGTTAATTAAAAACGGGAAACAGAACTAAACAGACCATTGACTAAAAGTGAAAACAAAAGCAGTCTTTAATTCCAAACCTATCCTTATGAAGTAATCTTTTAGATAAGACTCCTACCAAAACAGCATCATTTGGGAGCGTAAGAAGTTACATAATTTCCCGATTTCACCAACTTGATTTTAGGTACTTCCTACCTAAGTAATTCCTAAGCTAGGAAATACCTAAATTTGATACTTTACCTATAACGGATAAGAACTTCTTAGGTAAGAAATACCTAGCTAAAAATGGACTTGGATAAATTTTGGGTATAATTGGTATTACTGTTTAATTTTAAACTGTAAACCAAACGGGCGGAGATCATAAACTAACAAATAGTGAGAGAAGGGGAGAAAAGAAGAAAAATAATTTCCACTTTTTATTAATAAATTAAATTTAATGACAGCTGTTTCGACAAATGTGATCTTAAAAAATGTATTTTTATATTTTGCACTTATAAAAATCTTCATTATGAAACGCATTTGCGTATCGTAATGTAACTTTTACGCACGCAAATTTTTGTTTTAAATGGTTGGCGACATGAGTGAAGTTTCTAAAGGCAAGACTATTGACAATGACATTTGTGGCTAATATATATATATAATCAAAACCCTTCTACCATATAGTATGGTGGTATTCCCTTCCTATCCATGTACGAATTTCCCCCATTCTTTCTTGTTTTTTGCTTTTGTTTTTGACTCATTCCACGCTAGATTTCTCTTTTTGAAGATTTTTGCAATTGCTTTGTCCCAGGTATTTTTTGGTCTTCCGCTTTTGCGTTTGGTCTCTGGTCTTGCCTGCCATACTTTTTTAACTATTCTGGTATTCTTTATTCTTTGTAAGTGACCCCACCAGCTCAGTTGCCTCTTGTTTTATAAAGTCCAATACGAGTTCTACTTTTAATTTGTCTCTTACTGTCTGGTTTCTAATACGGTCTTTCCTGGTTATGCCTTTCACTCGTCTTAGATATTTCATCTCCGTTGCTGGCTAATAGCAATTTATTAATTTTATATTGTTCTTTAAGAAAATATCTGTGAATATGACTATAATATTTTACTTATATAATATATTATTATTGGTATATTATTCATATTAAAATATTTTAAAACATTAACATTTGATAATCTAAATGTCACAACTGTCAAATTTTATAAATTACACAGTGCTGCCGACATACTTTTTAAAATAAAAATTTTCGTAATTACATAAAAATAAAAAATTAATTTAAAAAATGGTAAAAAGGGCAAAATATAAAAAATATTATAAACAACTTATTTCATATGGCTGTTGTGACACTCGTTCTTTAAAAAACTCATCGCTTCGCGATTCGTTTCCTTGAACCAACCAATGTTGAACCAACATTATAGCAATTTATTGACATTATATAGCAATCCGGTTCGTGAACCAACAGTGTAGCCACTACACACTACACTATTGATGTTCTGTAAGTATAGCCATTACAATTATAAAATTTTGTTTTATTTCTTAAAAATGGCATGTGAACGTGTGGTGGTGCATTTTTCAGAAAAAGAAAGGGTAGAAATTATTGAAGAAAAGTTAAATTATGTACAAACCGCCTTAATAATCCCATTGCTGTTGCTTTTGTTAAACGATAACGTTGCTTAAATTAAAGTTCTGACTAATTATTATTTAAATCTACTCTCTGTCTTACATGCCGAATTGCTGGTAACGCATTTATAATTTCGATATCATCAGAAGAAGACGTAGAAGATAAATCCATTTTTTCTGAAATTTAAATTACTTTTAGTATACCTGCAATGTAAAACGTAATTTTATACACTACCAGAAGAGCTGCAAAATATTGCTGTATTTTCTATGACCAATAATCAAAAATAATTAACCCTAGGTTAGTGGTTTGTGCCAATAAAACTATCAAATACTATTTATCTAGGAGATATAAATACCATATAAAAACATTAATTTAAGAAATACATACAACATATATTTACAATATCCACAGATTAACTACTAAAAAAGTAAGACAATATCAATTAAATTGAGGTTATGAAACGTCGGTTGAATTTGTAACCAGCCGAATATGGGCGATCCGAACCAACGGTTAGATTTAACCACTGATTGGGTTGGTGCATATCAAATTTGCAGTTTTTGACGGTTGAACCGTGGGTTGAATTTGAACCGACTGTTGGTGCATATGGGCCATAATCTATACTTTCAATGCTGTCAACAAAAATGACAAACTATGAGATTAAGTATTTCCTAAACGCTTTAGGTAGTGGTAGCTAGCTGTCCTAATATTAGGCATTTCCTATCTCTCTGAGGTATTACCTAGCACGTTGTAAAACGTAAATTGTAGTTAGGAATTCCTAAATTTGATTTAGGTAATTCCTAACTTTAGGAAAGGGTTGGTGAAATCGGACAAATATATCACAGCAGTTGAATAATATAATATAATATAATCATATGCAAATCCTGGACTAAGCCTTAAATAAATGAAGCAAAAAAATGTACCTTAAGTATACCAATTGCGTTTTGTACTTCTATGTGCTCTCAAAAAACCATTATTGGTTTTGTTTACCTCTCTTACAAGTAGACGAATAAGCCATTATTTTAGCAGGTAAGCACTATCACCATAGGCACTACACCCCATTCAGTGTATACTTCCAACTATTTTCCATTCTTTGAAACAAGCCACTGTTTCGAAGTATGAGGTCATCATGGATACTGCCTAGTCAATTTGTATGTGTGTAATAAAATTAAAGATTGCACACACACGAAGTGCGTCTGTATTAATTAAGGTTTCATAAAGCAACCACAAACCATTGGCATTCCTGCTATATAGCATGAAAGTCTCTTACAACGTTAACAATATTTACAAGCCACTTAACGTATCTTTGGAAAAGGATGACTACCACAGCATTCACCGCACTGTGAACCGAGCGGCAAAGTGTTTGGAAACTCCGTGCGTATCTTCAACAGCATGATATTGAGCACTAGTAGTTATCCAGTGTAGAGCCACTTCTACCAAACTATGGTACGATTCCATAATATGCTCTTGGATATTAGAGTGCGAATTGGGCTAGTTTTTAGATAAACTTTTACCCTTTATGGCCGTTTGGCCTGCGGAAAATCGTCAGCGTCGTAATCGAGTCCCTCTTCAAAAGTGGGTTTATGTGGTTGTGGATTTGTGGACGGATGTAAGTCTTGTAAAGAGTGAGTTTGTGGCCGAGACTTAGTTTACTGTCTTTGGATATGAAGGGCCAAAGTGCAGTTTTTAAAGCATTAGTTTATAAAATGACAGATATGTGGGTGCCATGTCAACTTGCTATCAAACGTGACTTCCAAATATTAAACTTCGTTTTTCTAACCTAACTTAACTTTTTTTTTTGGCCTAAGGATTAGCTATTTAGACAGACTCTACACGTTTATTAAGAACCAACAACACCAAATCTTTCAGCATAAAGGTCGACATTTGGTCGATCGCGATTTTTACTGAATTTAATTAGTTGCGATTTCTCTGCATTAATTAATTAATTTTAATCTTCTATATAGGCCTTAATGAAAATGAACTGAATTTAATTTATAAATTAGCCTTTCATGCCAAGTCTTGTCAAAAGCTTTTTCCATGTCTAAAAAGAAAGCGCTATATGTCCGTTTTGTAGTCCAGTTTTAAAGTATGCATTGGGTCAGTCTTAGAGTCTGAGGCTCACAAGGGCGTTTAGCTCTAAAACCAAATTGATAGTCCGGGATGATTCGTCGTTCGTCAGTCAGTCTCTGGATAACCTTTCATATCGAACTAAGCAAACTTATTGGTCTGTGGTATTGGGGGTAAAGCGGATTTTTCCCGGATTTTTTTATTAAAATAACGATGGTACTCTTCCAACTATCGGGGAATTTTTGAAGTCTTAAAATAGTGTTTGTGATTGCCAAAAATTTGATATAGTTGTGAGACAGCTATTTAAGCTGGAGAATTGTAATATTGTCTTCTTCTGGAGCTTTTTTCGATTTTAGTGTGAATATGATGTTTTCTATTTCAGGGTTTGTTGTCGGGCGAATTGCCTTAAAAGGCAGTGTTTTAATGTCGCGATCTACTGCATTTTCGACCTCAGTTTCCCATTCGATATCGTCGTCTGGGTCCCTGTTTGGCGGGAACTGAAATTCTAGTTAGTCCGTTAAAGTGGAAGCTTTGTCTTGGCCTGAAGTTTTCTGAAGGGGGTTGTTTGTTTTTGTCTTCATTTTAAGCCGGTTTAAGTCGGTTCATCTGGCCCAATTACTAGAGAGTCATGTAGGGTCGAATGTGCATCTAGAGTTTTTCCTTTTTCATTAGTTCGCCTTGAATTCCAATTCGTATGTTTGGGGTTCAAGTCCCCTCCGATTATGGTGTTTTGGTCGAGCGGGTAAAATTTTGTCTAAGTCTTTTTGTAGAAGATCCTTAGAATTTGATACCAATTTGATTTACCAACTGCCTCAATTCTGCGTATAGAATAGATCTGAATTCAAACAGTATATCTTTGAATTCCGTGGTGCTATGTTGTGTAGCTCGTGTTTGTTTTCTACCGTTTGGGCGTATGTTTTGATTTGTGTTGATGTCGGTGTAGGGGTTGTTGTTGTTTTTATTAAGTGCTTTGTGTGCTGGACAGCCTCTGTAGTTTGCAAGGTGAACTCCTCCGCAATTTGCACAGCAATCCGAAGTATCCGGAGTCTTCTTACAATCTCAACTTAAGTGGTCCAGCCCACATTTGACTCACCGTGTTTTCAGGTGACATTTGCTTTGGGTGTGACCAAAGTCACAAGTTTTAATACTTGCATGCAAGTATTAAAAGTAACTCACCTAGGTTCGCTTCATTTAAATCTTTAATTAATGATTTAACATTAACTAATAATAATAATAATAATAATAATAATAATAATAATAATAATAATAATAATAATAATAATAATAATAATAATAATAATAATAATAATAATAATAATAATAATAATAATAATAATAATAATAATAATAATAATAATAATTAATAATAATAATAATAATTAATAATAATAATAATAATAACCATAGCCAACACGGATTATTTACGCAGGCACAACCAGCTGTGTAATATTATCCACCAGAAACTGGCTAACAAATATGCTAAATATATAAATAAAGCTAAATCGGTGCTGTTAGTCGATGTTGCAGTTCCAAACAATAACAACGTTTTGGATAAGTATAATGAAAAGATGGCAAAGTACACCGATCTTGCCATAGAAGTGGGACAGATGTGGCATGCAGAAAAAGTGGAGGTGGTACCGATCATCGTATCATCAACTGGACTCATTCCCAAAAGTCTTGAAGATAGTCTTAAAAAACTTGATCTTCATAAAAACACTTTTACTGACTTGCAAAAATCGGCAATTTTAAACACATGTCACACTGTTCGGAAATTTTTAAATATGTAAATTTTGAGCCTAATCCCTTTTGCGTTTACGCTCGGGATAGGTAAATATTACCAGCGAAAGCTGAGTACCTAAGTGCATAAGTCTTTTAATAATAATAATAATAATAATAATAATAATAATAATAATAATAATAATAATAATAATAATAATAATAATAATAATAATAATAATAATAATAATAATAATAATAATAATAATAATAATAATAATAATAATAATAATAATAATAATAATAATAATAATAATAATAATAATAATAATAATAATAATAATAATAATAATAATAATAATAATAACCATAGCCAACACGGATTATTTACGCAGGCACAACCAGCTGTGTAATATTATCCACCAGAAACTGGCTAACAAATATGCTAAATATATAAATAAAGCTAAATCGGTGCTGTTAGTCGATGTTGCAGTTCCAAACAATAACAACGTTTTGGATAAGTATAATGAAAAGATGGCAAAGTACACCGATCTTGCCATAGAAGTGGGACAGATGTGGCATGCAGAAAAAGTGGAGGTGGTACCGATCATCGTATCATCAACTGGACTCATTCCCAAAAGTCTTAAAAAACTTGATCTTCATAAAAACACTTTTATTGACTTGCAAAAATCGGCAATTTTAAACACATGTCACACTGTTCGGAAATTTTTAAATATGTAAATTTTGAGCCTAATCCCATTTGCGTTTACGCTCGGGATAGGTAAATATTACCAGCGAAAGCTGAGTACCTAAGCGCATAAGTCATAATAATAATAATAATAATAATAATAATAATAATAATAATAATAATAATAATAATAATAATAATAATAATAATAATAATAATAATAATAATAATAATAATAATAATAATAATAATAATAATAATAATAATAATAATAATAATAATAATAATAATAATAATAATAATAATAATAATAATAATAATAATAATAATAATAATAATAATATCGTTTTTATTGATACAGTTAAAAACAAATTATACAAATAAAGAACAGTATGCTGTAATACATATCATTAACTGCAGAGCAAAAGGCAAAGTTCGCTCTCTTTCATCAAGAGATCTTAATGAACGAGTGGCGTTCTTCCACTTAACCATAAATAATTTATACAAATATATAAATTAAATTTCCTATATTACTAACTATGCTCTATAACTATAACTCTAATATTAAATTCAATGTATTTATAAACCAAATTAATAATCTTAGTACCCTAAGAATCATGCCAAAATGTCACAATTGAGAAGCCAAACTATTATTTAAAATCAGTGTTTTTAATCTTTTTTTAAAGTTAATTAAAGATAGGGATTTAATTGTATCAGGTAAAGAATTGTAAATATGGACAATGTTGTAGGAAAATTATGATTTAAAAAAAAACACATACAAATAGGCAGAAAGACTACGGTCGATAGCCTTTTGGGTAACCAATAAAGATATCTCTCTCTCTCTCTCAGTTTTATGTTTGGGAATGGGTAATTTATTTGAATATCTTAAGTTTAATGAATGAGCTTGATGATATTCTATTTTGTCGTAAAGATATGAAGGTATTTTAGATGTAATAATTTTTGGGGCGAGAGTCAATTGGACTGGTCAAATTTACATGTTTTTGTGTTATCTTGTCTATTTTTGGGAGAAATTTACTAGCGCCGTGGACACGCCTTTTTCGTTTTGTCTCTTTTCTTTTCCTAACTGTGAGGTGTCGAAGTGGTAAAATATTCTCGGTGTGTAGAAGAGCCTCTTCTACACTCATGCACACACTTTTTTAAATAAAAAACACTGATTTTACTTGAAAAATTCAACAATTTTCGCGGAGCGAAATAAGTGACGTTTAATGTCAAAATTAAATGATGACACTACTACTAATTCCATAATATACGGAAAAGTTTGCTTTATTTGTAATCTGCACCTTGCAAAATCATATAATTTTTAATGCCTAATTTACAATTCATAAAGGATTTTTTTTCGATTAGTAATCAAATAAATAATCTGGTACCCCGAAACCTGAAAATCATTTGGCATATATTATTATAAATGTAATTAAATTAAGATTGTTCATAATAAATAAGTAACACTATAACACATACCTAAGCTAAGTATACAATGAACTAGCTCAAACTTTATGTAATGAGAAATGTATTTCTTATAATATGCAATCAATTACTGATTGTCAATTAACTAAATATTTCCATTTCAACAGTCTAAACCAGTTAATTATTTTACTTTATTTAGGTATTGTTCAGCTTATATATACTAAAAACGTAATTTAACAAAGTTTCTTATCTTAAAATTAATAAAACTAAATTTGAGTATAAAGAATTTAAAAGCAAAGAATTATTTAATTAATTAAAGAAAATAATTATTACTGTATTACTGCTGGTAGTAGTAAAGCAGATCCTGAATTATGGGGTTCAATTGCTATTCTATAGAAGGCAATATACAGGGTGTCCAGGAACTTAATGCCAAAAATTCGGGAGCAAATAGAAGAGATCAAAATAATGTTAGAAGTTCAAATAAATTTTTGTCATACGAGCCTTCGTTTCCGAGTTATAGACCTCTAAAGTTTCGAAATAAAAACCTTTGTTTTGTCATAATTTCTAAACTATACATTGGAATACTATAAAATTCCAGTGACGGATTGCATACATCCATGTCCTGTGTTTGACTACTAGAGCTAATCCTTGTAATACAAGGCAGTTGTCGAGCTTCCAGTTTATAGATTAAAAAAACTACCCATGAAAATTATGGCTAATACAGGATATCCCTGGTACAAAGAACATTTGTGTGTATATGTGGACCTTAGATCAAAGCTTTAAGAGTTAGGAGAAATTCAAGCGGTACGTTAAATTTAAACGGAAAAACAACAAAATCATTATTTGTTTCACTATAATGAAAGATATTATACAAACAATTGAATAGTTCTGCAGTAGTTGTAAAATTATTAATCTTTAATATGGTCAATAAAAATACTAACTGCATAAATAAGGCAAACAACAATACTAATAGCATTGTATGTTTATACAATGCTAATAGTGTTCATCTAACAGTTGAAAATTACCCGGAGTTTAAATATTTGATAGCTTACAAAAACTCAATGACATCAATTATAAAAAGTATACCCCACGATAGGGAAATATTAATTTAAGTACATCTTAATTGTAAGAGAAACCAAATTAAATTCCTATAAGAATCTTCCAAGATGACGCCCTTAGTGCACAGTGCTCAATTACAATAAATACCAGTAAATACGTTTTTAATCTAAAGACCGATAAAAATACTAGCTGCATTATTTCTCACCTTTAAAATTTGCTAGATTAAAACGAAACAGTTTTTCAAATATTTACTAATAATATCCGGTTTAGAACCTGTCATGCAAAATTGACAAATACTTTTAAATCTACATAATAAACTGATAAATACTTTTGAGATAAAAGTATCCACCTTTAATAACTTTTGTAATACTGGTATTTAGGAAAAATCCAAAAACACGTCAATCTATGTTGGAAGGGATAAGCATTATGGCTTATTTAAACTTACTGGAAAAGCCACCCCCTCGCCCCTAGCAGAAATCCTTTTTTTTAAATTAAATTTTTAAATTTTTTAAATATTTTTTTTAACTTACTTCTCGTATTTTTTATGTAAAATTTGGATACTCCTCCTTGAGCCGATTTCAAAAATATATAATACTTGTAGGTTAAAGTGGTTAGTTTATGAGATAAATAATTTTTCTTTTAATAGCACAAATTTTACTTATTTTTTACTTTCACCTTATTTACCTGTAATAAAATGGGTTGTACAACAGTTCAAACTCTTTAATCTTTTTAACTGTGCTATTTATTCTACTTCAAAAATCCAAATACCAAAAAACTCTACTTTTTATTAAAGTTTGACATCGTCAACTAGAATTAGTAGTCACTATTGATAGTATACTTTGATACATTATTTATTTTGTTTCGCTGAAATGGGTTACTCTTTGCTAGAAAGAATTGAAATTGTAGGTTTATACTACCAAAATAATAATTGTGCAAGAGCTTCTGCTAGAATATTTAACGAATTACATGATGAAAGATATGCAACTCATAAGTATGTAGTTCATCTGATGGAGAAATTTACCACAGGGTCTGTTTGCAATAAAGTGCATAAGCGAGAGGGACTCGTAAATAACGATGCAATCCAAGTGGCAATTTTAGGGCAAGTCAGCTTAGCGGCTCAACAACCCCAATCGTTGTCAACAATAAGTAGAGCGATCGGTGTTTCATCTTCTACAGTTTTCCGAGTTCTACATAAGTTCAAGTACAACATTGGTATGATTCAAGGTGTCGATTTTGGTTTAAGATTTGCAAAGAACCTTTTATTTAGATTGTTGATAGATTTATGTGCAGCATTTATATTATATTTTTTAAGAAAGTAAGAAATATTTTCAGATACACCTTATACATAAGGAGTGTTATATAATGATTTGGTTGGTTTATTTTGTATGACATTGAGATATTGTAGTAATTGTAAATTCTTTTTTTAATTATAGGATTAAAGAATGTGTTGGGATATTTATTCTTTCTTAGAACGTCTTTATATAATGGATATATTGACCTAAGATTACATAAAGAAAATATCCCTTTACGACCTATAATCAGTAATGTTAATTCTTCTACTTACAACCTGTCTAAACATTTTTTCGATATAATTTCAAATATTCTAGGAAAAAGCAACTATCATATTAAAGATTCTTGGCAATTCCATGACTTTATTAAAAATAAAATAGTTCCACAGAAACACACTCTTGTTTCTTTTGATGTTGTCTAATTGTTTACCAATATTCCCATTGACCTTGCCATTACTTGTTTGAAGAAACGTTGGAATAAAATTGAGAACTATACTACGCTTCCCATCCATGATTTCATTGATGGCGTTGAATTCTGTCTGTTATCTACCTTCTTTAGACACAATGATGTTTTCTATTCTCAGATTTTTGGAACAGCAATGAGTTCACCAATCTCTTCAACCATAGCCAATCTTGTTATGGAAGAATTAGAAACCACTAGTATTAATAAACTTAATTCATCCATACTTTTACAAAAGATATATCGATGATTGTATACTTTGTGTTTCTGAAGATAAAGTTGAAAATATACACCAATTATTTAATAATTTTCACCCTCGCCTTCAATTTACTGTTCAAAAAAGAAGACAACCATATTATTAATTTTCTTGATATATCGTTAAAATATTATAATAGTGGTAAAATTGAAACTAATTGGTTTACCAAAGAAATTTGGTCTGGAAGATACCTAAATTTTAACTCAAGCATTCCCACCACCTACAAACGTAGTGTAGTAAATAGTCTTCCTGACAGGGCAAATAAACTATCCCATCCAAAAAACAGACCTGACATTATTAAAAAAATGAAAGACGTTCTAAGAAATAATAAATATCCCAACACATTCTTTATAGCTAAGTGTCATCCAAAACAAACCAACCCAATTATTATATAACACCATCGACAACATTATCGACACCTTAATTTATTTATAATTTTTTATATTTATTTATTTATAAAATCTCTTGCAAAGACTGTCCATCTACCTATACAGGATAAACCAAGCAATATTTGAACAAGCTTATTTATAGACATAAATATGATTTTAAGACAAAAAATGAAAATGCAACTGCCTTATCTAATCATTCCATCAATAATTTCCATCATTTTGATTTCGAAAATGTTAAAATTATTTCTAAGGAAAGTGATTTAACCAAACGAAACTTTCTGGAAATGGTTAAAATAAAGGGAGATTTACATAGTATTAACAGCCACACTGATTTGGAGTGTTTATCACCAATTTATTTTCCTTTAATTGATTTTGATTTGAATTTATATAAAATATTTATTACTCGACTATGTAATAGTTTTACATTTTTAAAAAATGTTTACTTACTTTTTACTTTTTTACTGTTTTGTATATTTTAACAATTTTATTCCATTTCGATTTCTTCAAATATTTTAAATCAATATAATCATAGATGTATGCTTAGTGAGTGATTTTGTAAGTTTTTGAAAAAATGTTATTCTGCATTGTGCATTAATTAAGGATTTTTTTAGTTTTTTCTTTATATACCTGATGATGGCCCATGACCGAAACGTTGTAATTCCAGTTTAATATGAATAAGGATATATTTTTGACCGATACCCAGGAAAAATTTTAAATTGTTTTATTTAATGTGTCAGTTATTTGGGAAAACACGTTTATGAACACATGTCTACTATTATTAAAATTTTAAAATATTTAAATACTTAATTAAGAAAACTGTACAAATTACTTTTCAACAAAATTTCTATGGTTTTTTTTAAAAAAAATTGCTCTTAAGTTCATTGAGATACAAATTTATTTAAATAAACCATGAACGTTTTACTGCAAAGTTATTTGTTTAGTGTTGTTAATAATTAATTCACTTGCGTTTGTGATCGGAAGAAGTAAATTCTATTACTAGGCAATGCTAAGTAAGGGCTTAAGTCTTTTGTTAATAATATTAATAGTAATGATGATAATACATAAGTTAATGATTACTTACTGCAGTGTAGATACCACATGCATAACTTCCTTTTCTCACAGATCTCCAACAACAACATGAATGTAAAATTGTCATGATTTTTTTATTATTTATTATTCACGGAGACTGGGAAACGGTATTACACTAAAATCTGCACCTAATTTTAGCCACCTATATATTACAAATACCAGAAAATATACATAATTATTTTTATTTCAGTCTCAAAACGTAATGTATTAAAAGTATAAAAAAATTAATGGACGACTTCGTCTGAGGTTAAAGAATTGAAATGTATCCAGAAATCGATTTTCCGTCGTATGTTCATAACACTTTCTATTCGCCTACCATAACAGACTGAATGCTGTGTGCTGTGATAATTCCAAAAAGCTACTAGTATCGCCAAATCTGTCGGATGCGCGACCGATAAGCGCAAACTAACGCTGGTGGATGCAAAAGGTAGCCCGAGTTGCCGATATTAATTTTGATATTTTACTCCATTACGCAACCCAAACCACGTGACTCAATATGGTCGTCCAGGGCAAATATTTGTGACAGTTCAGGTAGAAAACCGATATGTCGAAAGTTTTTGCTGTGTTTAGATAAATTTTTGTAGTATTAGTGTGCGTTTGTTGAGATTTGTTAGCTATTTTGAGATAGAGAGCAGTAATTTAAAGAATTTATTACAAGAACATTCCGATATTGGTGAGAGGTAATGATGAAAACTTGCAAAGTATTTTGTTTACTTATCAATGCTTTCTTTTTTTGCAGACATCAAATTAAACTAAACTTACGTTTAATGGTCATAAATTATACCACAGATTCTGGGGTCAAAAATATGTTTATTGAACCCCACTTACCTATATACAATAGGGCACACAACAAAAATTAAAGGATGCTAAAGTTAAAAATTTAAATATATTTTTTTAACATTACTCTAAAACGGTTTAACGTTAATGTATGAAAATATATAGGAAATACTAGTAGAGAATACCCAATAAATTGGAAACAGTTGCATAAAATTATTTTGATTTATTATGGATTTTCAAATGGGATCAATACCCCTTTCACCTCTAAACTTTATTTTAGTGTGTTACAATGTATTTATTTGCCAGTTTCAATATTTAATATTTAATATTAAATTACAATTTATAAAATAATGAATAGAAGTAAAATAATAAAAATCTAATGTAATACATAATTTTAATTAATGTTATTTACAAGTTTCAAATCTTCTCCATATGTAGAATACACTACCTATTAATTATTACATGTAATAATTGAGTAGTCTCTGATTGATTACTGTCAGGGTATTTGTTGCTGCTTTTTTTGACATAAGTAGAAAAGTTTTTCTAATTAATAACTCAAAATGAATAATTACAGTTTCTCAGAAATAGCACTTAGTATTTGGTAAAGATTTCATTATGAAAATAGCGGTTGTATGTATTACTTTCATTTTCTAATTAGGTAAATGTGGCACTTTAAAAAAACAAGTTCTCGGTAATAGTGGTCGTCCAAAAGACCTTGCGAATGCAGATGATATAATAGAAATTGTTGACGAACTCCCGAACACGAGCATGAAAAAGATAGCGGCTGAATTAAGACCTCGTATGAAGGTATGTAGAACAGTTAAGGACCAGTTACTTCATCCCTTCCATATCACAGAAGTTCAAGAATTACTACCCATGACTATGCTAAACGAATGGGATTTTGTGATTGGCTTTTAGAAGAAAATTGATTGATTTTATAAATAATCTACGTTCACAAGAAATGTAGTTGAGTACATTAGTAGTGATTAGTAGTGTCAAAATTATATTTTGACAGTAAACGTCAGATTAATTTCGCTCCGTGAAAAAGTTAATTTAATTAACTAAAAAAGAGCAGATTAGTGTTGAATAGTGTATTTGGTGGTGTAGAAGAACTTCTTCTACACATAGAATCCTTCGATAGCCCGCCTTATAACAAAATAAGGATAGAAAGAGGAAATCCCAAAAAAGACGTGTCTACGGACACGGGAAAACTCCGTGCAGAAGCAGAAGCCCGATCAGGGTCGGAAATAAAAGACAATCCGATACAGCCAACCCCATTAAAGATGGATTTTAAAACTATTATCAACAATCTCTCGGACAAGGACCTAGGTGAGTTGTTTTTACTACTTGCGGAACGTTTAGGTTATGACTTGACCCCAAAAAAAACCCCCGACACCCCCCGACCAATAAAAAACGACGAAAAAGTAGACAATCCCCCCCCCTTCCCCAACAACCCAACCACTTCCAACAAAAAATAGATTCGACACTTTAAAAACTACTGACAATACCGACATGAACGTTGACAGTGACGTTGACGTTTACGGCGACCTTGACAGTGACATTCCGACAAAATTTAAAAACCTACTGAATGAATCAGACTATGATTCAGACAGCACCACGACCACAAAAAAAACACAACGCAGCCACAAAAACTCTGTGTCCTCCGACGAAGAACCATCACATCTATCATCATCATCATCCAAAAGACGTAACAATGACGACTTCCCGCAACTACCTCCACCCCCAACAAAATTACCCACAAACTCACAGACCACAACAACAAAACCTAAAAACAAAATCCCCCCTATTACAATAAAAAATAAAGAGACCTGGTTAGATCTTTTAAAAATTTTCAACATCAAAAAAATTTCAATCTCGAATGCCGCAAACAAAAAAGACGGGATTCAATTTACACCTGACTCCATTGACGATCATAGAGCCATAACCAAAGAACTTGACAGACAGGGACAGTTATATTACACGTACCAACTACCGACTGACAAGACTCTTCGAGTGGTCTTGAGAGGTGTTCCCAACCATATCACTGACGAGATGGTTGAGAACGAACTTAAGTCTCTTAAGTTCGAACCAATTAAGGTCACTCGAATGTACAGACGAGTGACGACAAAACAAACGGACACTAAGACTAAGAAAGTTACTATCACGACTGACAAAATACATATGCCGCTGGTTCTGGTTGAGCTTCCTCGCAGTGAGTTCAGCAAGAACATTTACAACATCACTAATCTATTCTTCATCAAAATTAAAGTTGAGACACAGCGGTCCAACACGCAGTCGGCACAGTGCCACAGGTGTCAGGGTTTTGGCCATACCCAGAGAAACTGCCACCTGGAAGCACGATGTGTCAAATGTGTTAAGTTCTGATTGGAAAAAGACTCCGGATACCCCGGCTTGCTGTGCGAACTGCGGGGGGGCTCATCCAGCAAACTACAGAGGTTGCCAAGCTCACAAGACAACCACTGACAAACGAACATCGAACAAGACAACCTCTAAACTGACGCCGACAGTGACACAAAATAAAACATACGCCCAGACGGCAAAAAAGACACCACCGACTCAGACTAACGAACTAAAGGAGGCAATTTCCGAAATCAGATCCATACTATCTGCTGAACTTCGGCAGATGGTATCTGAAATTAAGAAATCTCTTTTAAAACAAAATGACAAATAAACGACAACCGGACTGACTAAAGATAGCGGCTTGGAATGCCTGTTGCATTTCAAGTAAAAAAGACGAACTGACTGAATTTTTATACTCTCATTCCATTGACGTAATCCTCATCTCTGAGTCGTGGCTCAAACCCGCACTCAATTTTACAATTCCGAATTACTTTTGCTACAGAACTGATAGGTTAACGGGTAGAAACGGCGGAACCGCGATTTTGATTCAAAAAGACATTAATCATTTATTCATAAACCGTTATAACACCGAAAACATTGAAAACACAGTGGTTAAAATAACGATGGCATCGGGAATCACTTACACACTAGTTTCGGTCTATTTATCACCTTCTAAGAAACTTCTACAAGAAGACTTAGACAAAATTTTACCCCGCGACCAAAACACCATAATCGGAGGCGACTTGAACTCCAAACATCCGAATTGGAATTCAAGGCGAACAAATGATAAAGGGAAAATTCTAGATGCACATTCGACCCGACATGGCTATCTAGTAGTTGGGCCAGATGAACCGACTCATTTTGGTACAGGGATCGCTGATGTTCTTGATATTTTTATATTAAGAAATGTCAGTGTGAACTTCCAAATAGAGGCGAAAGCGGAACTCAGTTTGGACCACAATCCTATTCTTTTAGAATTGGAGAACTGGCAACCGAATCTGATGAACGCAAGGCGATCACGAGTGAATTGGACCAAATACTCCGAAATACTTAGTAACATCAACCGACCCCCTCCTTTGCTCAACAACATGCATGATTTAGACAAAGAAATCCTCCAAATTACCAATGAATTGAAATCAGCGTTATTTCGGAGTACGTCTTCCAAGTCAACTCCTGCATCGAACCCCTGCTCTATCCCTCCCAGGATAAAACACCTTATCCAGGTGAAAAATAGAGCCCGGAAAATGGCCCAACGAACGATGAACCGGCTGGATAAAAACAGAGCCAACCAGCTATCGAACGAAGTCAAGCGAGAACTTGAAAAACTTCGAAATGACCGGTGGACTGAGACTCTGGAAACGATTGTAATGATCCTAATCCTTTGTGGGCTCTTAGAAAAAGGCTTAAAATGAAGACAAAAACAAACAACCCCCTTCAGGGAACTTCAGGTCTGGTCTACACCGATCAAGACAACTGAGGTCGAAAATGCGGTAGATCGCGACATCAAAACACTGCCTTTCAAGGCAATACGCCCGACCACAAACACTGAAATTGAAAACATCATTTTTACACTGAAATCGAAAAAAGCTCCAGGAGACGACAATATTACTAATCTCCAGCTTAAGCAGCTGCCTCACAGCTACTTCAAATTTTTGGCCAACATCACCAACACGATTTTAAAATTACAGAAATTTCCCGCCAGATGGAAAAATGCCATCGTTATTTTAATAGAAAAACCCGGGAAAAATCCGCTTTATCCCCAAAATCACAGACCGATAAGTCTATTAAGTTCGATATCAAAGGTGATTGAAAGAGTTATTCTTGAGCGTATCAAAGATTAGACTGACGAAAAACGACTCATCCCAGACTACCAATTTGGTTTTAGAGCTGAACACTCTTGCGAGCAGCAGGCTCTAAGACTGACAGAAAGCATCTTTGACCACTGGACAGCTAAACGGACGTGTTCCGCTATCTTTTTAGACATTGAGAAAGCTTTCGACAAGACTTGGCATGAAGGGCTGATTTATAAATTAAATTCAGTTCACTTTCATTCAGGCCTATTAAAGTTAATCAAATCTTTCCTCCAATCACGAACCTTTCAGGTTAGAGTGAAATCTTCCATTTCAACGATCAAGAGAATCGAAGCTGGAGTTCCTCAAGGTTCGGTTCTCTCTCCTATTTTATACAATTTGTATACGGCAGACCTCCCCGAGTGTATTGGACTTACCAAAGTCTTTACATTTGCGGATGATACCGCGATTTTGTCAGGCTCTTGGAAATTCTCCAAAGCTGTTGAATATCTTCAAAACTCGACTGATGCCTATATAGAATGGGCGGAAAAATGGAAGATTAAAATTAATGCGGAAAAATCGCAATTAATCAAATTTAGTAAAAATCGCGATCGACCAAATGTCGACTTCATGTTGAAAGATTTGGTTATCGATTGGAAACGCGAAATTAAATATTTGGGAGTCATGTTTGACAGTAAGTTGACATGGCACCCACATATCCGTCAAATCATTTCAAAAACAAACGCTTCTAAAGCAGCTCTCTGGCCCTTCATATCCAAGGACAGTAAACTAAGTCTCCGACAAACTCACTCTATACAAGACTTGCATCCTCCCACAAATTACATATGCATCGACAGTATGGGGACAAACAGCTAATTCTCATCTTCACCGACTAGAGACAATACAAAACAAAACGCTACGACTAATTACCGGGGCCCCCTGGTATTTACGAAACTCTAACATACCACGCGACTTAATGGTGGACACTATACGCCACCAAATCCGACTACGTAACAAAGACTTGATCACCTCATTTCATAACCACGCCAACCCTCTTCTGAAGAGGGCACTCGACTACGACCCGGACGACAATCCCAGGGCCAAACGGCCAAAACAGGTCCTTTTGGACCAAAACTTAGACTGACTGACGAGACTTGCGTGACTTGTCTTACAAATTCTAAATTCATCGTTTGACCACCTAGGTCCACTCACAATAAAGGGTTAAAGTTCGTCCCTATGAACTAGTCCAACTAAATTATCATCAAGATCCCAGTGAAATGAAGTTACTAATCACCATAACACTCATATTTGGGCTGATGTAAATCCCAAAGTTAAAAAAGTGCGTCATCATCAGGTTAATTTTAAAGTAAACGTTTGGGCTGGAATAATCGATAACTATTTGATAGGGCCAGTGTTTCTTTCAAATAGGAAAAATGTATTTTATGCAAGATGGTGCGCCACCACATTTTAGTAACGCCGTTAGAGATTTTTTATTTCGCGAATATCCAGGACGTTGGAATGGAAGGGGATCAGATGCACCAATTGAATGGCGACCGCGCGGTCCATGTTTGAATCCATTAGATTTTTGTTTCTGGGGATATATGAAAGAAAATGTTTATTCTGTAAAAATAACCAGTGAGGATCAACTGAGGCACCGAATTTTACAAATTGCTAACGAGTTTCGACAAAAACATTTAATTTTTCAAAATATTCGGTATTCCTTGTTGAAACGATGTAGAACTTGTCTACAGGAAGGAGGAGGTCATATTGAACATTTGTTGAGTTTTAAGGAAAATATCTTGTTTGTTTATAAATTATAATTTAATAATGAATAATGTGAAAATATATTTTAAATATTCAATATTGAAATTGGCATTTTAAAGGCTGGCTGTAGCTTTCATAATAAACTATTTATGAAGAAATACAGAGAGATACAAACGTTTAAAAATAGACGTTTTATATCAGTGGCGGTCCATATTTTGTTAAATTATACCCCGAAAAAAAGTTGGGTGGTGAAAGGGGTGTTGATCCCCTCTGAAAATCCATAAAAAATCAAAATAATTGAATGCAATTGTTTCTAATTTATTGGGTATTTTCTACTAGTATTTCCTATACATTTTCATACATTAACGTTAAACTGTTTTAGAGTAATGTTAAAAAAAATATTAAAATTTTTAACTTTAGCACCCTGTAACTTTTTTGTGTGAATTATTGTATATAGGTAAGTGAGGTTCAATCAACATATGGACACCCCAAACTATACCCTTGATGGAGTTCCACCAGTTACCAACATGGATATCATCAGTTATTTGGTGTTTTCTCATAGTTTTTACACTAAAGAGCAGATGAAGGTTTTTAAAAGTTTACAAATATTTTGATTCTGGCTTTGTGTTGAAAGTGGGGACTACTGTTAGGAATGGCGTTTATGTTTTAGTAGGTAAGGTAATATTCTGGTTGAACCTTCCATAATTACTTCTTTGACAAGTTTTTGTTTTGATGACAACTCAGTCTCTATATTAGTTTACTGTTTTAGATAAAACATTCCTAAAATTTACCTTGAAACCTCTGGATGCGTGGTTCTTAATCCAAAAGGATGGGTCGATTTCTACAGCATATTTTACCTGCATGGCGGGATCGGTGAAGTATGTAGTCATGTTGAAGCAGTACTTTTCGCAGCTGAGTATGCCAATAATAAAAAGGAAGCAATGTCATGTACGGATCTGCAATTATTCTACCCATATAACAACATTATCTACAAAGTCTCCTGATGTTCCTGTTTCTGACATGAATTGGGGAAAATGCTCCAATATTATACAAAATAGATGAAAGATACCAGCATTATCAGCTGTGGATGTGGACAATTTAATAAAAAAATCCTCTGATTTAGGACGCATGACACCTCTAATGTATGTTATTGATCCTTTTGCTCAGAAATTGAGAAAAAAATCCTCATAGGTGTAACATCCCAGTTTGATATTTTTAATAAGCTAAATATAACAAAAACATACTTTGAATTAATTTCAATTGTAAAAGGCATATATTTTTCTGCTACACAGGAAGAAATTTCAGAAATCGAGAAGGCTTTTAGGAGGCAGAATAAAAATAAACTCTCGTTTGCCAAAAGAGCTGGCAGAATCACTGCATCCAAATTTAAATTTGTTTGGAGAATAAATAAAATCAAACCATCTTTGTCATTATTAAAGGCAATTTGTTATCCAACAAAGGTGTCATTTAGCACAAAAGCAACCATCTGGGGTTTATTTCATGAACATATTGCAGTTAAAAGATATGAAAAATATATGAAGGAAGAGGAAACACACCAGTGTTTGTGTACAAATGAAGTTGGCTTTTTAGTAAGTCATAAGTGGCCTCAGCTAGGTGCATCACGTGACACACTAGTGTTTTGTTAGTATTGTACGGGAGGGTGTGTGGAAGTGAAACGCCCACATTTATTAAAAACATTGTAGATATCGATGACTACCTTGAACTGAAAAGTTCATTTTTTGTCATTATTTTGAAAAATGAGCATACTTACTATTTTCAAGTGCAAATGAAAATATTTGTATAAAATTTATCATTTTTAAAGAAAGAATTTATCCAAATTGGTGCTGAAGTTATAATGCCAGAACTCTTGGGTATATTATTCACAAAAGAAATGGGTGCTGCAGAAATAAGCCAATATTGTATTTGATCCAATGTGATCAAGATGATTGTGAGACAAATGGTTTCATTTTGAGTGTATCAATTTAGGCTGTTCTTAATGAACCTTGGTATTGCAATAATTGCTCCAAAGCAATGACTAGGTAATTTTAAATAATACAATTTTGTTTTATATTTCACTTTTAATTAAAATTCGCTGTACAAAATATCTATCATCTATAGTACATATTATTTCCTACTGGCAGTTTTGGAAAACATCAAAATTGTCTAACACAAATATTGCTGATTTTAGGGATAACAAAATTTAAAATTAAACCTTTGACCAAAGTAAATATAAGAAGTACTTATCAATATTTTTATAAGGCATGCTGGGCTAAATCTTTATATTTTGGTGTTTACTATCTGTAGTTCAGAGATTGCTCATTCTTAATGAATCAATAATACTGCAATACATTCTTTATCAAGTTAAAATTCATTATTTGATAAAACATTTAGAAAACTAAAAGATTTATACATAGTGCTTTTCAGATAAAAGTATCCACCTTTAATAACTTTTGTAATACTGGTATTTAGGAAAAATTCAAAAACACGTCAATTTATGCCACCCCCTTATCCCTAGCAGCATCCCTTTTTTAAAATTACTTCCCATATTTTTTATGTAAAATTTGTCCGCGCATTTCCACAGATGTCAGGGATTTGGGCATACCCAAAAGAACTGCCATGTGGAGACCCGTTGCGGGAAATGTGGACTGCATCATATTAATGGACTAGTTTAGTAGGATCATATTAATCAAAATGATAGCAATATATATTTAGGATAAGATACCTACTTACTTATATTGGTCTTCATTTTGCAAGTAATTTTTCTCATTTCGTACAATTTAGCAATAAATAATTAGTAAGTTTTAAACGTAGCGCCAACTAATAACCAATAATGAAGTGTGTTTAAAAGTCAACGTTGTCACATTTTAGCTACGTTCGTTTCAAGTATTCTCAAAGAACTGGTGGCACAAAACACCGTGTTCTGTGACTAACTGATTGTACCAGTTGACAAGATATATGACAGGAGAGAAAATCGTGTTTATCTATAATAAACAAACAAAACCCCTATTCTTGACGGTGATAGAATAGAAGAGCCAATAGAAAGTGGGCGTGGTTCAATTGAAAATGCCAAAACGGTATTCTAGAGATTCGTTCTCTCACTGTACCGATAGAAGGGTTGCTCCCCGAGAGAACAATTACTTTTATTGGTTATTTTTGAAGGAACCGCTATAACACCAAGAGAAGGTGTTAGGGATTTTTATTTTCGAACCAAAAATAGTATAGAAGTAATTTCTTTCATAAACCAAACACAACCAAACAACAAAATAAACTAACGAAAATGACAGAATATTTTGTTTAGTGTTTTACTCCTTATTTGATAAAATGTCAATCAGAGAACAAAAATATCGATATGTTTATCTCTATTTAATGACAACAAATAAGAGAGAGATATAAGTTTCTCGGTTAATATCAAAGCATATCGACAACATCGTAAATTTTCTACCAATCTTATTGAAACACGTCACTTACCACTTATGACGTATGTAACCATTAAATTTAAATTTCAAAAGCCGATTATGGCTAGGGGATTAATTTTATAAAAATTTTATTTGTACAGTTGAACCACTAAAAACCTATTTTATAAGATGCAAATATAAAAAAAAATCACTAAACTAGTCCATTCTAATTACCCAAAAACACCAGATACTGCAGCTTGCTGTGCTAACTGCGGAGGAGCTCATCCAGCATAGAGGATGTCCTTCTTACATAACTACAATAAGAACTACAAATAACAAACCTAAATCTTACGCCCAAATGACAAATACTCCGAAAAGACATTCTTAGACACTCATTCCATTCTCATCTCTGAATGGTGGCTCAAACCGGCAGTCGGTTTCTCAATAGCAAGTAATCAATGCACCACTTGCGTTATTTACAGATGCTTCGAGTAGGTCTGTTGGAGCATGCTTACAAGAAAAGGTTAATGGTGTGTGGCAACCTCTTGCTTCTTTTCCAAGAAAATGTCGAAGAAAGAATGTTCATGGCCTGCTTACTATCGCGAACTTCTGGCTATATACGCAGCTATTCTGCATTTTCGCCGTATTGTCGAAGGTGATACGTTCACGATTTTTATAGATCAGAGACGCTTAATTTTTGCTTCTAAGAAAAATCGGGAAAAACTTCCTCCCATTCAACTAAATCAACTTTCTTTTATATCAAAATTTTCAGCAGACATTCAACACGTAAAAAATGTATTGAAAATGTGGTAGCTGATACTTTATCACGAATTGAAGGCATTTCTGCACCTTTTGACTACGAAAAACTGGTCGAATCTCAAGAGTAAGACGACGAACTCAAGAAAATCATTCAAGATGGTTCTTTACTCAAAATTAAACGTGTTACGATTCCAGGAACTTCCCTAGCCGTATTTTGTGATACGTCGACTGGGAAACCTCGGCATTTCATTACCCATCAGTTTAGTCGTTCTATTTTTAATAATCTTCATAACCTCAGTCATCCAGGCGCAAACGCTTCTCTTAAATTAATCAGCGATCGTTTCGTTTGGCCTTCCATTAAAAAAGATTGTCGAAGCTGGGCTCGTACTTGCATTGAATGTCAACGATCGAAGGTCTCTCGTCATCCCCATGCTGCTTTGGAATTTTTTGAAACTCCAACACAGAGATTTTCTTATATATACATCGATTTAATTGGCCCACTTCCACCAGCAAAATCTTTCCGTTATTGCTTGACTGTCATCGACCGTTTCATTCGTTGGTCCGAAGTTTATCCGCTACAATTCAGTACAACTGAATCTGTGACTCACGGACTTTTGGATTGTTGGATTTCTCGTTTTGGTGTTCCAGAAACTCTTACATCTGACCAAAGAGCTCAATTCACGTCCCGGCTTTTCAAAAGTTTCACTAGGAATTAAGTTTAATACCAGCTGCCAACGGTTTAATTGAGTGCTTACATCATCAGTTAAAAGCAGCAATCATGGCTCACTCCGAAACTGAAGGTACCATGCTTTGCCTCTGGTTCTTCTCGGCATTCGAACTGCTTTTAAAGAAGATATCAAGACTACTGCAGCTGAGCTTATGTATGGGGAAAATATACGCCTACCTGGTGAACTTTTCTCTTCAAAGCTCGCAAATAAGAATCTTGATTATTCAAGTAGCTTTCTTTCAAGTTTACGAGAGTACATGATTCGTCTACAACCTTCCCCAGCATCTCGACATTGCCAACCTACAATTTTTGTGTTCAAAGAACTTTGTTGATTGTAGTCATGTCTTTATGGGATATGGACCGATGTAAAAAGCTCTTCAGTCACCATACACTAGATCCTACGAAGTTCTTGATCGAGACGACAAGACCATAACTCTCAAGATTCGCAACAAACCCAATAAAGTATCGATTGATCGCGTAAAACCAGCTTTTATTCATCAAGACGACGAAGTTCTTCAACCTGTTCCTGTTACCACTACTGTTCCTGTTCCTGCAACAGTTCCTGTTCCTGCAACAGTTCCTGTTCCCACAACTGTTCCGGTTCCAACAACTGTTCCTGTTCCTACAACCATTCCTGTTCCTACAAGTGCTCCTCCTGATATACCTGCATATTCGTCTACTTTGCCTCTTGTTCAAGAACGGATTACTCGGATTACCGGGAGAAGAGTTCGTTTTAGAGAAGTTTTGAACTTGTAGCCAAAGTCACTGCCAAGGAGGGTAGTGTGGCGGGTGCTATATTCGAACAAAAGATGGTTCCCACGTCAATAGTTGTCAAGATTTTTTTGGTTTTTTGTAAATGTGTCTATTGTAAAGTTTTGTTTATTTGCTCTATAAAAGAAATAAAAGAAAATTTGAAATATATAGGAGTAATTGAAGTAAAAGATATTAAAACGAGTCGATAAAACTTTGTTAGAAACACATAACCATGTTCTTACTTTTAGCAGAAAAGATTTAGTTGCTGTAACTGCCAAACATTTGAACATGCTTTTGCTTAATGTAGTAATGCTAACAAGTTATGCTCGTGTGGACTCCACATGAACCAGAACTATGTAAACAACCCCAATTACTATTAACTAAAATGGAGACCATCCAGCTTATGCAAAAATGACCCAAACATAAAACAGAAGCTGCTATAATGAGAATTGAAACCATTGAAAATATTCCTTATAGTGAAGTAAATAGAATAGTAATAACGCCCCAGTTAAAAATGTTAACAATGCTATAGCTAGTAAATCTATTTCTACTTTCGATATTTATACTGGTAATGGGAAAATAATTCAAGAAGAAATTAGAAAGGCCCTCCAAAATATCTCTAATAGTCATCTCATCCCATTTTCCCCCTTCATCATACATACATTCCTAAAAAACAGAGTAATCTAATGAAGAAACAGTATTCAGTGAAGTATCGGGCACTAGCACAGGAATAAAGAGGATGGCCTAAGTTAAACCATGAAGTAGGAAAAATAAACAATAAAAAATGAGCATAAAATATGTTAGGACCAATCAAGAAAAATTAAACAGTTGATAATGATCCTCTTTCTTTACTAATTGAATCACATTCTATTGAATGTAGTACTATAATACTATAGTTACACTATACATATAGTTTCTGTCTAATTTTTCTTCATAAGATTGTGTGTTTATTTAACACTTTCAACAAATTTTAAATATAAACCAAACTAATAGAAAAATTTAATGGAATTGTAATAAATGTTTAACTCATCTCGGAGAACTATAGCTATGAATTAACAAATACATGCCTTTTGCCATTGTGCTACAGGAGACACATTTTTTACTCTCAGAAAAGTTTTATGGATTTTATTCCTGATAGAGCACGCGGGGGAGCAGTTTTGATCAGAATCTAATCCAGATACGTACAAACCTTAAGTGTATTGGTATTCAAATCCAAATAAAATCATTGTATGTAATGAATATTTATCAAATCAGAACTGGCACACCCATGAACTACAACATATAATACAACAACTTCCCACTCCATACTTACTCTTAGGTGATTTCAATTTACATTTTTCACTAAAGCCTACAGACACTGCCGACAGATGTGTAGATCGGATAATCGCAGAAAATAATGTATGCCTTCTAAACACAGAAAAACCAACCTTTTTGGTGCTAGAATAGGAGATGCGGGGATTTCGCAAATCATTTTCAAAGAATTAGTAAAACCGCTAATAACTGCGATGACTTTAAATGTATCAAAATAAAACACGAGAATGTATTATTGAAATGAATACAAAATAAAAATTTTGATTAAAATAATCTGTTTTACATGAGTGAGTTAAAAAATGCATTAACATGGTGTAACCAATATTGTATAATAAAACAGTTATCTTTTACTGCTAAAACATATTGTCATTTTTTTAATATAATTTGTGTTTATGGCATATTCCCTAAAAAGTGCAAATTGACAATAATACCCATTTTATAACCTTGAATTAATCCAACAGATGTTAATAACAACAGTCCAATACCCTTATCCAGCTAGTTTGTTAAACTTGTCAAAAAAATGGTCAATTGTAGGTTAAAGTTTTGGCTAGAGAGTAATAATTATTTGTCTACTGCCCAAACTGACTGTCGCCGAGAATGATACTCTGTACGTACCTTAGTGGCTATGAAAAATATAATTTTAAATACTTTTTCCAACAGAAAACACTTAGTTACTGTGTTTTTGACCTAAAGAAGGCTTACGACCAAACGTTGGGGTATGGCATTTTAAAAAATTTACATCCATGGGACATGCTAGGTAATCTCGCAATTCTTATCCAAAAGCTTTCTAGCAGATCGTCAGATTGACATATTAAAATTACATTTTTTTTTTCAAAGCAGCAATGCGATGTTGATTATATAATAAGAACAGTAAACAACTAAACGGTCAGTGGCGGCGCTAGGCGTCGGCGACGTCGGCGACCGCCGACGGCCTCGCACCTGAGGGGGCCTCGCAAAAGTTTTACAAATTATTTCAGTGTTCAGTGAGGCCAAAAGCCGAAAAGTGCGTCTATTTTAATTTCTATTTGTTTATTTTTTGTCATCACTTGATTAGCAATAAAACTCGTTTACCTACTCATACATTAGTTTCACTATAATTCAGTTCATGTAATCTAACGTTTTCTTTTTGACTGTGAAATAAAAAAGGCCTCGCGTGCCCAATGTCGCCGACGTCCAAGTAAGGTCTAGCGCCGCCACCGTTTAAAACTGTTGAATGAAACTTTCACTATTTATTCAAAAATACGTTTTAAATTCAATTACAGATGTTTCGCCAAAAACTAGCATAGTCAGATTGACATATTGAAATTACATTTTGTTTGTTTGTAGCTAGGTACCTGATGTTGATTAAGAATCCGTTTACGCTACACTCGTGGGGGACAAGGGTAAGAGGTGGCACCGTCGAGGGCGGAGACTTATGCATCCCTACTAGCGAAATTATTGTTGAACGTATTCAAGCAATTGTCGATTTTAGTCATATTACGATTATTTTACAGTTTTACTAATAGGTAGGTATACTTAAGCAAGCAAATTCAAACAAATAATAAACCTGTGATATCGTTTATTTTCCAAAAAATATTTAAAACTTAATAATTATAACAAACAGATGGTTATAAATAGAAAATTAAAAATTAGTATAATAAAATACAAGTTCTTAGATTTACATTTTTACCTATAAAAAAAATTCAGACTAGTAAAATTCTAATTTCTATAAATTAAAAATATGGTTTTTATCATTTAAAATACAATCAAAAAATTATTTTACTGAATGTCTATAATTTGAATTTCCCTGTATATATTTCATCCCAATGCTGAAATTTGGCGAAACAATTTTTTACTGAATGTATACCAAAAATCACTGAAAACTGTCGCTTAATACGAATGTACTCTTTTTTTTAATTATTGCGATTTTTTAAATTTCAGAGTACGTATTTGTCTTAATTATCAAATCTCTTAAATAATTACTTAACTCAGACCAAAATTTATGATTTGTTATTATAAAAAATGTCCTCTTGGTAACTTGCATATCTAAGGATATAAATTAAGGAAAAGAAAAAACCTTCTACTGGAACATAAAAAATAGGAGGTTTTGTTATTCAGTACCTGCTCTAAATATCTTACTGCAATATTAATTTATTGGGAATTTATGTTTTAGACTTATTATATTATACTCACTTTTTAAGTTCTATTTGCTGAGAAGTTAAAATATCTTTTATTAGACAAGGAAGTTCTGTCCGTCGATACCTGCAAAATAATTAAAATTAGATATAAAACGTTCTTAATTTTCATCAAGAAATATTATTTACACATTGTACATTAAAATATGTTTTGTCTTCTTTCTTACTGACGATAAACGCAATTTTGTTTTATGTCCTTTTCTTTTTAAATCCATTATTTTTTAATGAAATTATAATCAATATACTTTACAAACTTTAACACAAAATATTTGTACACAAATAGTTTAAACACTAACACTTGACTTGAAAAGCAAATCATACAAAGGGCTATTAAGGTCTGGTCTGTTCTTCGAAAGTAGACGGTCCTTAACCCTTGTTAAGCTAAAATCTATCAGATGGCAGCATCTTACCGGCAACTTTTATTTGATTTTTATGCGGTGCGGGGCTCAAGAAATCCCTTTAAATTTTTAGGTGAATTTCATTTAATTAATTCAAAATTACAGTAAAACGATAGAAAAATGTCTAAGTCATGCTTGTCGTGTAATAGATTTTTATATTAATTAATCAGTCTTGAGAAAATAAATGTCAAAGTTTCCCAAATTTTTGATATTTTAATTTCTTTTTTTAGACGAAATGAAAAACTTTTTTAAAAAAATGTTACACGACAATTATGCATTTGACTTTTCTTATTTATATAGTCTCTGTCTCATTATCGTATGTATTGGCGTTTTGAAATAATAAAGGATTTTGTAACTCTCTGAAATCGCTCTGATTTCCTTCCGTGAACGGACTCTTAAGTAGTTAAGGCCAGAACAAGTATGGAAGTAATAAGACATAACAATATTAAAACCTAGATGTTATTAATCCTAAAGGATTATCCTGGATGTATTTCCCTCTAAGATCAGTATAACTGTGCAGTATTTTATGTTAATATATTACTCTATATTATCAGATTCAATTTTTATTTAAAAAAAAATATAAAAAAATAAATACATTTTGAAATAATTTATTGGGATAACTATTATCTAAAAATAATTCATACAAAATTATAGGTATTCTTTTCTATAAAAAATCAGAAATTAATGTTACTCTTTTTCTTATTTGCATTATTAAATTAATTTATGATAAACATGTATTATATGGCCAAAATTTCATTATAGTTCAAGAACTTATTGGTTTTAACCAATCAATGAACAAAGTATTATCTTTTATTATAAATGTATCTAAAAATGTTACATTATGCTGTTCATCTTATTTTTCTAATGTAAACTTAATATGAGGATCATAAGAACTAAATCTGAAGAGAAGTTCATTTAAACAATCTTAAGGCAATGCTTAAATAATATCTACATAATAGTTTTAAAATAAAATCCAATTAATAATAAACAATACAGAAATAACTATATTTAATAAATGGTCTATAACAAATCAAGATATTTAAGCTCCCTTTAGCTTGTTTGTAATGCCTTTATAATTTTATCAATATGTTTGTTAATACAAAGTTTTTTTAACAATATAATTACATTTATTTTGAGTTGTTGTTTTAGGATTTTTAAATCAATATAAAGATGAACTATTAATAAGAATCTTTAGTAATATTTCCGTATAATGGTCCATATTGAACTAAAATAAAAATGGTCTTGGATGGAAATTACATATTTACAACTTAATTCAGCAATGTCAATCGCGATTAAACTTATTAAGCGTTATTGCACACCATTATTGGGGAGCCGATACAAATGTTTTATTAAACCTGTATAAATCGCTCATTAGAAGCAAACTGGATTACGGATCAGTATGCTATAACTGCCAGTGCAACACTTCTTCACAAATTGGATAATATTCAAAATTACGCGCTTCGTATTGCACTCGAAACATTTCGGATAAGTTCAGTTAGAAGTCTCCAGACACTAGCACCGAACCACCACGTAAACTTCGTAGAGAAATGCTTTCCCTAAATTACTGTGCTAATATATCATCTGTTAACAATAACCCATTATCTACACTTTGAAAACCCAGTACTCCAAATCACCTCTATACTAATATTGTTTACCACAAACTTCCTTTTCATGAAAAAAAATAAATTTTTCAATGCAACAATATCCAAAGCCTGCTCATTCTTCATCAATCATTCAAATAAAATATTTGGAAACTATAGCAAAATATCAAGATTTTCAACTATTCTTCACTGATGGCTCTAAGAATAAAGATGGGGTCAGCTCTTCAGTTTTACATGCGAGATATCATAAACAAATAAAACTGCAAAAAGAATGTAGCATATTTACTGCTGAATTGTACGCAAACAAGGAAGGACTTAATATCTGTAACAATGTAGGGAGCCACATACTTATCATTTCTGACTCCCTGAGTGTATTACAGGGATTGAACCAAATATACCCAAAAAATACTCTTTTATTAAACATAAAGGAACACCTCCACAGCTTATCAAAGAGAAATATAGACATCAGATTTCTCTGGGTTCCACCTCATACAGGAATCAAAGGCAACAAGAGAGTAGACCAAATGGCAATAAATTCAATTTCCGATCCGAATATCCCAAAATTACTCTTTATTCCTTTAAATGACATTAAGATAAACTTAAAAGATCATATTTTTAATACCTGGCAACAAATATGGAACTCAAATAATTCAAAATTAAAAGAAATAAAACCTCAAGTGAGATCTAAGTTACCACTACCATCAGGCAGAAAAAACCAAGTCGTAATAAATCGCTTACGTATAGGCCATACTTCACTAACACTAACTTAAAACAAAAGATCCACCAAGATGTATATGTATGTAACATTGAACTATCAGTAAATCACATCCTAAAAGAATGCCCACAATTCCATTAAGAAAGAATATCTTCTGGACTACCGACACAAAGTCAAGAATGTTCATCTTTAAAATTTTAAAACGTTTTAAAGTTTCTAAAAGATATCAAACTTTTTTACAAGATATAAAAAATGTTTTTTGCACGATTGATCATTTTTGCCTGTTTACCGTGACAGATTTTACGTCAGTAGGTGACGTTTACTAGCAACTCGACGGTAAGTAATCCAACTCGACGGTTGGTTGTTAAAAAATCTCTTAATTTTAATTTATTTTTTGAAAAAATAAAGAAAACTAACGAATTATTTATTAATGTTGAAACTTATGGTACAATTTGTCCCTTTCCCTAATACTTGAGCACAACATTTTCCTTTGACGTATCTTAAGAACAAATGATTTGATTTTACTTGTAACATACTTTTGCAGAATTTCTGAATATGGAATTTTATCGTCTGGTTTATTAACGACTGTTAAATTACGCTGGATGTTCGTTTTTGTATTGGGTACTTTCACAATCATTAAATCATCGGTTTGTTGGATGTCATTCATAGTAATATTATATAGTCTATCTTTCACCTGAACTAGCTTACATAACCTTGTGATTTAGAAATTCTTCATCCGGTGCTTCCATCAGAAATTTTTCAAATTGCCATCAAAGTTGAAAACTTGGAAATATCAATGCCATCATAAAAAAAACGGTGGATTTAATCATTGAATATTCTGCCCAGAGGCTTCCAGGAGCTTTTAACTGCATATGTCTTTGAACGAAATATGCCAATAGAGTCTTTTCATCGATTCTTAAATTCTTGCCTTCGCACCATTTTTTAAAACTTTGGTAGGTATTTTGATAACGGATTTTGGATTTTTCGGGAATAATTGCGGAACACCCTTCTTCCCAAGCCCGTTCAATTTCTTCAAATTCACTTTCGCTCATATTTTAATTTATAATAATCAAAATTGTACTTAAAATTATTGACAACTAAATAAAAACTCAATTCTCCATTGTTGTTATGCACCTTAGTTACTACCTAACAACCAAAGTATCTATCTTGATAAAATGAATGAAACTAGTCAATATGACGAAAATGTTTAATTTTATAATTTATAATGGTATCAATCGTGCAAAAAACGTTATAAGCATGTCGAACGTTAAGGGTAACCGATCTCAGACAATAATTGTCTTCGATCGGTTCTCCATACTTAATATACTATTAAAAATTGTTACGTAAAACTCCCGCTAATAAGCCTTGGTGGTTGATACGGTAAATATAAATAAAAATTTAAAAAATTGTTCTTTATTAAATATTATAACAGTACAAGAACAGAAGATAAAAAATGGATTAATATTAGCCAGCACTAATTCTTTAATCCCAAAACAATATTTTCAAAAAATTTCAAGAAATGTTCTACTTAAACATACTTATTGTAGCAATAATATTTGTGTTCATACATTTCATAATTATTCGTTTAATATAATGTTAAAATATTAACGAAATGCTTATATTTTTAAATATAAATACCGTTTTTAGAAGAAGAGTCTGTCTTAAGCGGATGTTCCTCTTCCCTCTTTAATATTTGAGAAAATGAAACAAAGTAATAAAAATTAAAATAAAATTAGAAAATGTTTGTCAAAGGACCCCCTTTAAAAGAAATACCAATGTCATTTTACTGGCATTATTCTTCAACTAATACAAATAATGTTTCGTTCCTACCTTATATAAATACTCGTAGGACATATTACAAATTCCAATCGCTTTAGATATGGACTCAACGCGTAACGTGATGAATAGTCCCACTTTAAGGGTTGTTTTATTAAAAGTTCACCCCCTTTCAAACATTCGTATTATAACCTGCCATATTGGACAATGATAAACATGAAATAAAAGCTTTAGATAATCTAAGGCATGACTAAATGTTTATATTAAAACATCTAATTACAAACGGGAAATAGATAAATGTACAGCTGCTATAAGAGTTACAGTCCGAGAAGAACAGAATATAGTTTTAAATTAAAACACAATATTTTTTTAAATAGTCTGTTTAATTTTGTTTTGCTAAAATACCTAATGAGAATTTAATTAAGGATAATAAAAAACTCTTCGTTTTAACAAAACTTCCAATATTATGTCAATCTGACGATGCTAGTTGTCTAGCGAAACGGCTGTCATTGAGTCTTTTAAAAAAGCAGTTTTTAAATAAATATTGGAAGTTTTGTTAAAACGAAGAGTTTTTTATTATCCTTAATAAGATGGACTTCCAAAAAGTAAGGGTTAGTACAATCAATTTAATGAGAATTTAATTAGTTAGTTGACTATTGTTTTTCATTATTTTTCATTGTTTTTAATTATTTAGTTGTTTGTAAACATAATAAGAAATAGTCTGTTTAATTTTGTTTTGCTAAAATACTTAATAAGAATTTAATTAGTTAGTTGACTATTGTTTCTCATTATTTTTCATTGTTTTTAATAATTTAGTTGTTTGTAAACATAATAAGAAATATGTATAAAAATTAGCGTAAATTTTGCGTTTAAGATTATTATTATTATTAATAAAAGTCTTATGCACTTACTCAGCTTTCGCTGTTAATATTAACCTATCTCGAGCGTAAACTGAAATGGGATTAGCTCGAAGCAAAAATCCGTCACTTCTTAGGAGATGCAGCCTTTAGCTGCATCCCTCTCAATTCAATCCGCAGGACCGCTTCCAAAAAAAATTAGTATTAGTCAAACTTAGAAGGCTTTGGGTGAAACTTTCACTATTTCGGCGATTATTACTTCATTTTCATATTCTACGGTGTCAATTTAGGGGGTCTACACTATTTTTTTGCAAATCAACAGACATACGATTTTTGATAAATTACTAGACCTCCACTTCTCTACTTTCACACCAATATTTTTAAGTCAAAAATTTGTTGTTTCCAAAATGCTTAAAACTTAGTAAATAGGGTTTTTTTAAGACGTTGAATACACTGGTGAAATCAGTTTCTCGATAGCAGGTAACGAACACGTTTTAATGGGGGCTAAAAAAAATAGTATTAGTCGAACTTAGAAGGCTTTGGGTGAAACTATCGATATTTCGGCGATTATTACTTCATTTTTGTATTTTGCAGGGTCAATTTAGTGGGTCTACACTATTTCAAACCCCCTGGGCCGCTTCCAAGCCCAACCCCAAAAAACCAATCTTTCCTTTGTCTGTAGGAATGTAGCTATCACTGATGCGGAATTCTCCACAATCCTGGCCGAACTCAAGCCAACGATATCCCAACATCGATGATGAGAATCATCACCCCGTACGAATCCCACTTCCATCGTGCCTTAACAGAAGGCATCAAATTCCATGACCCCAACCATCCTTGCGAGGCTTCCAATTATAATGCACTTCCTGCAATACGCAAGTATTGCACTAAGTGCACCAAACTAGGTCATGCCTGCCGAGTGCAGATCCAAACCCCCATCTGTGGCTATCCAGGCTACAAGGCCGAATCCTCCACAAAACCCTCTCTCCTTCCTGCCCCAACTGCAAAGGCTCACATCTCGTCTTTCATCCCAAGTGTCCCAAACGAACCGAACCCCCAATCCTTCACCAAGAAACCGCTCCCTTCACCTTACCACGCCCCAAAAAACTCCTTGAATTCCACCCACAAACGCAAAGACTCATTGAAGTCTTAGGCACTACACTCTTGAACGCCGTTCCCCCCTCTCGCGACATCGTCGCACAAACCCTCAACCGGTTACTGCCTGTATCCTAAGGCATTAACTGCACCATCCTTCAGTCGGGCAACCAAGCCCACTTCGCATTATCTCCTATCCCCAGGAGAGAATAAAACACTACTCTTCCTAGATTTTGATGGACCGAAAAAGGCATGCTCTCAAACATAGCCTTTTTCAAGACAAAATTCAAATCATCGTTCTCAATGATACCCTCTGCAAAGTCCCGCCCAGATTTTCCGGCTTTCAAACATTCCATAGAAACAGGGACCAAGTTATAGGTATTTAGTCATAAATATTTTCCCACTCTCCCCCACCCTTTATTTGAAAAAATACAAAAAAGTACTTGAACAACTTTCTAGTTTCCTTATTTAACACTTGGTATTATTGGGCTTATTTCAAATTTTTCTTCACAGGTTACGCCCCCTAACGGTTAACCTAGAAACTTGGCCACTTTTACAGAGGAATTTTTTTCTCCTAAAGTTTTAACATAAGTAGTTTCTGATATATAGCCGAGAGATCACCTAATTGGTCCACCCGGTACAAATGCTAAGCTTTTCTTTATTACTTTTGTGCCTCACTCATTTTACTATGTTGTTCAACTTTATATTTATTATTGTTATAGTTTTTGTCTTAATCCTTACCTTACTGTATCTTTTTATTTTTAGCCTGATGATGGTCTAAGACCTAAACTAGTTGCATTTTTTTATAGTTTTAACATTAAATTTATTGTGGTTTGACTTAGCGATTTATTGATATATTATCTCTATTTGTTTTTGTTCAAAAAAATATACTGCATCAAATTATCTCCAAGAGTTTATTTGTACGTTTTAAAGAGCCCTATTCAAGTTTTTATTATTGTAAAACGCTTTATGCGGTTACCTAGAGAGATTAAAGAAATTAAACAAGATCCCCAGTTACTTTGTATCCAACCACAAAAAAGGTGCCTCTGGACATGTTTCCATTTATTCTAAGATATTGCTTGAGATTAGCAAATATAAAAGGTTTAAAATAAGTTGTTTACTCTATAGCTACTAAAATTGTGTGTATTGTATAAGATAGGTGTAGTCAGAATATTATATTATCTTGTTATAACACAAGGTAATGATCAATTACACTGGTCTACAGTGGTTTTGTTGCCCTAGATATAAGATTGATTTTGGATATATTTATACTCACAATTCATGAAATTATCAATATTTGCTCAAACATTTATTTTTATTTTACATTACAAAAATTGGAAAACAAAATAACAATTATTGGTACTTATAATGTAAGTTTTATTTAGAAAAAATATGATCCAATGAAGTAAATAGACAGAAAAATCTCGAAAACATGTTATATTTCCATAAAACGCCTTTTAAGAGCTTTTCTTTTATAATATTTCAATATAATCTGCCATCATGTGACAATCCCATTGTCCCTCACTATAATTTCCTAAATTATCCGGAAATGTATCCAAATGATTGCGGAGATAATGTAACTTGATACTTATATTTGCTCCTAAAGTCTGGAAGTTTGTTAGCAATTTCTTTATAATTTGGCACTTTATGGTTACCAAGAAAATTTTCGACCACCCAAACACACACAACACAAAGCTTACCCAAGGTTTACTTTCCTGAACAGTCATAAATTTAATAAAATCTGTGTCTTTTATCAATTGTCGTATTTGAGAGCCATCAAATATTCCACCTTTCAACTTTTCCATACTTTTCTACAAATGTATTTAAAACAATCTCCCTCCTTGTCCAAATCTTTTACTAATTGCTTTATTATTCCTAACTTAATATGTAATGGTGGAAGTATGATTTTGTCTCTGCTCACTAACGGCTCCCTTATTACATTGGCATTACCGACACGACAGTTAAAGAATTTCTTGCAGGCCAAACATCTTGTATATATAAAATTTATTGTTTATACATCCTATTTAGGGTGGTTAATTTAAATTTTTACATTGTTCTTGTGTCCACCTTTTTATGTAATTTGTTAGTTTTAACTTCTTTATTTTTGTTGGTTTGTCTGGTTTCTATGATGTTTTGTACGTTTTATACATTTCTTCTTAGTGGTTTTTATCGTTTTTGACGAGAAACTCTGATGATGGCTTTGTAAGCCGAAAGCGCTTAGTTTCGATATTTACAGTTTATTTAATACACACTTATTAAAAAACTTTAAAGTTTTTTATTCAAAATACATTTTCTTATTCACCTACAAACATCTTGTTCCCAATGAAATTGCTTTGCTACTGTCCCACATGCAAATGAAGCAAGGATATTTCGTATATCCACTTTGTTGACCAAGTAAAAAATTAACCATTTTTAAATCCACACAGATCGGCCATTAATGCTCCGAGTAATTAATTTTTTTAATTTTACATTTTCATATTCTTCTTTGAGTTTTGTTGAATGGGTAATTGGAATTGAAGCTAATTTATTTCCATTGTGCAGTAAAACATATTTAAAACTTCTTTTACAGCTGTCAATAAAAATACGCCAGTCAGTAGATTTGTATTCTTTCCAACCCATGTCTTAAAGCAGCTTTGCAATATCATTACAGAATACCAGTCCTTCATTTTCATCAAAAAATTGTAATAGCTCACTTTCTCGCGTTCTGTATGTTGTAATTGTTACTGTTGGTGCCAATATTTTTTTTTCTTTTAATCTTGGGGCTTCTGATCCTTGTTATCATAAATTAAACTCACGTATTTAATCACTGAGCTCATTTTGAGAAAATAACTTTGGCGTAGATGTTTCACCCTCCCATTCACTTCCACTGACTGGATTTTGGTGAATTTGACAACACCATTGTTTCTGAGGGCATGCGAATCACTTTTGAAACGTAAATAGGCCGAGGAAGATTTTCACTGTGTAAAACAGTAGACTGTAAGTCTGGATATCCCCATGTTTGATTGCGATTAAAACTTTTGGCATCTACTACGCAAAACTAACATTCTTAGCCTCCATCCAGATCATAGGAAAACCAAAGTATAATCCAGAACGTTCTCCTTTTTTCCACAATCGCAAAGACTCAACACAGGACTTACAAACTTTATGAGGAACCCGTGATTTACCTAGTTTGTCCATTTTAAAACCGAAATATTCAGCATAAGTCGCCTTACTAAAGTCTGTGATATTTCTTTTCGGTTTTTTTGATATATAAATACCGCAAATATCACAAAAGGAATCACTACTATATTTACACTTTCTTCGTGACGAACCCATGTTTAAAAAGAAAAGACAAATATATTCACGTCTAAGTACTTCAATATTATCAAATAACTGAGTTCTCAGCTGTTTTGCGGAGCAAGAAATCTGAGAGTGGGGATCACGTGATGTTTCTATGCGCGAAAAAGTTGCGCAGAAGCCTAATCACGACAGAAAATAAATTTTATTATTAACGGCCGAAAATGGTTAGGTACGTAAGAATCATAAAAAAATAGCACATTCACTACTTTCATGAATATATTCGTGATTTAGGTACTCGAAAATATAAAAATTTATAAAGATATCCAGGGCAACACAATTTTTTTTTGTAGAGCTGTGTTATTATTAGTTGCCAGGTGAGAGTACAATCATAATTTATTAATGCGTAAAGGTATATTTTTATTCTACTAATACCTAGTTTATAACATTTTAGCTGGATCTAGATTAGCTTGAGGTATAAAAATCTAAACTCTTTATTTTTTTTGTTTAATAAAATATAGATTATTGGCTGTAATATAGATTCGTGTGGATCCAATTTTATTGAATTGAAAACACTTTCCTTACTTTTGACTACATATCTTAAATTGCAAAATTTCAATATTTTAAAAACTATAATAAGACATTATTACAGATTAATACTTCCATACATCTTATTAATGTTTACGTCTTTAAAATTAAAATCGTGAACAAATGAACACAAGTTAGAGGTGTTGCTTTTTATCAAAAATGGTCTCTTTTAAAGATGCGCTTTATTTCTGATAATATCAAACAATTTTAGATTAATTTTTTTGTCAATAATAAAGAGCTTTAATTCGAAGTTAAAAACTAGAATTTTTAAATATTTTATGGGAGGCTCTGGTTGAACGTATCTTTTCGTCAATAGCATATTTTTGTAGTAGACGTGAATATAGTGAGATGAAATTGGTAAATACTAAATTTTATTAAAATTGCAATTCATAAATTTCCTTGTAATTTAATTATTTAGGATAGGGTTCATATACAAAATTTATTTTAATTTTTTATATTGTTCACAATTAATTTGAATAAACTGCTGAAGAAATATTAATTAACTACCCCCAATCTAATCCAAACTAAACTTAACTAACTTAACTAAAACTTCCACTAACCTTATCCACTGCACTGCTTAAGCATTCAGCTATTTAGCCAGACTCCAATTGTCATGTTCTTTCTAATTCTGTCTTCTAAATCATCCTTATTCCTTTACCAAATCACCCATCACCTTCTTCTACGTTCTACTTCAAAATAATTGTTTTCTTTACTTCCATAATTTTTAAAATTTTTTAAAATATGATTTCGGTCTAACTTCATTTATTTATCGCACCAAAAAGCATTGCTCCCAATTTACTTACAAGTTGTACATTTGTAACAAAATTATCGAAGTATAACGAGAATTTTAAGCCAGAAAATCTTTGACGTAAAAGTTCTGCAAAATTTGTCACCACGCTTTCTCCAAGACCCACTTTCTCTGTATTTTGCTGTTTACGGCGACCTTGGTATATGTCAAAACTAACACAGTAACCAGAAGGAGAAGCCAACACCCAAGCTTTGTAGCCAAAGCCTTTTATGAATTGTTTATAGCCGTGTCTGCTAAAATAGGGTATTATAGACTCATCACTAGACACAAAAGGACTCAAAGAAGTATATTTTAAAAATTTGTCATTCACTTTCTCTATGAGAAAGCTAAGTTTTGCCATTTTATCATTTTTTGCCTAATTATCGATATTTGCTGCGTGTATAAACCTAAATATTTCTTTGAATGTGTTTCTTCTCATTGAATTGTAATCAAGGGATTCCCAAAACAACCGACGTCTTGGAACATACCCACTTATCTGCAGTATTGCTATAAATACAAGTATTTCGTCGTTGTCAATTTCAAGACGGCAATTCTTGCTTCCTGTGAATAGCACTGTGTGTTTTACTAGAAGTAGTTCGTTATCCAATAACAGCTGCAGAAAATCATGGTAAGTACAGGTATGATTTCAGTCCATTGGGTTGTTTTACGTTGTTGCAAATCGCCCTTAGTCCAAAGGCGCTTCTTTTTAACCTTTTTTTATTGCATATTTCCAGTTCCGCCTGATCCATATCTTCGTCATCACTAACGCCATTATAGTCTAGTAGAGTAATGTAGATATCACTAGGAATGGCATCGTTTTCATCTAGCTGTTCTATTTCGTCAAGCTCTGCTGTCGTCAACGGCTTTTTCTTACAATTAAAACCAAATATCATAAATCTGTCCAACTTTCCAACTGTCCAACTCAACTTTCACGAAGCTTGGAACCTTTTTCAGCAAACCTAACCTCACAAACTTATAGACATAACAAAGACTAACATTTGATCAAACAATATTCGATATACTCATGATTTATTAAAAAAAACAGACCCACTTACCAATAACGATGTGTATCCATGTTCACCTAAAAACAGTTAACCAAAACTTTTGGTAAAATTTAAATATTTAGGTTTCAAACAGCAATTCTTACTATCCAATGCAATATTCCGCAACACTACGAGAAAGACTGTACTATAGGCAACACTCTATACGCAGGAGTTTAAGCTGTTTGCACACATTTTACATTTTTACGCGCGGGTCGTTTTCGACCCACTGAGCAGAGATAACATATTGCCACTGAGCATAAAATGGGTACTAAGTTGTCTAATATTTGTTTGTTGTAATTTTTACAATAATTTTTTTAAATCTCTGTATATACGGTTTTTAATCCCTCCAGACTTTAATTGATTTTTTCTTTTAGGATTTCAATAGTAATTATGCGCCAAGGTAGAAAAGTGAGTTATTATCGAGAAGCGGAGGAACCTCGTACTTGACCTAAAAACCATCTTAACATATGCCTGAAGAAAGCTTGTATGAATCTTAAAATGTTATGTCCGTTCAGACATCTTTTATCTGAAAAAAAATTGACTCTGTGACTCGTTAGTCCTGCAATTATGTAATTACTGTGATGTTGCTTGTGGGCCTTGTTAAAAAGAATTATAGAAATATATATATAATATAATATATAATTATATAAATTTAAACCACAATTCCTGTGTGAAGTCTATAGAAATCTATAGAATCACAAAATTATATACTTCACAAATAAATTTAAGTTGTCAATATGACTGGTTTTAACAATAATGTTTCTCTTTTTAAAACTTAAACTTAAAATTACGTTTAAAAGTAATAAACATAATATCAATATTGGGATGATTAGGTTTTATTTTCTTAAGATCAATAGATTTTATTTAGGCTATTTTGGCTGGTAGTGTCATAATCATTTTTGGAACAGGCGTCCACTTGTAATGACTGTTCATAGATTTAAGAAAGTGACCAACTGACTTCCTCAGTGAATACCACTTGAATATATGAAATTGAAATATCACCGACCAGGTCCGTACTTTGGTTGTCATCTAATTATTCAAATGTGGGTGGTACAAATAGTAGCAATAAAAGTCGAAATCAACCCACAGTATATAATTAATTTAATGGTAAAAGTTACATCAGTGCTGCGACAACAGACCATTATCAGTCTCTATAAAGAGAATATATAATGTTAAAATAAAGGTCAGGAATCAGGAAAACTGTCCCGTTAAAACCAAGACGAATAATAGACAAACGCCTTGGTGGAACAGAAAACTGGACAAATTAAGAAAAAATGTAAGGATGCTGTGCAATAAAGCAAAAGAATTGAGGAACTGGGAAAATATAGAAGCGCTCTTACAGAATATAACAAAGAGATAAGAAGAGCCAAGCGAAAATCTTGGAGAAAGTTCTGCCAGAGTATATCTGACACACCTGCCAGTGCAAGAATTCACAAGATTCTCTCCAAGGATCCGAACCAGGGGTCGTGTCTTCTCAAAAGACAGGATGGAACCTATATCGAATCCAAGAGGGAAACACTAGAGCTCTTGTTACAAAACCATTTCCCAGATTCAACAATTATTGGAACGCAGAGGTGAACTTTAGACCTAGGACGGTTGCCTCGACCTAGGAAGGAAAGTTGGAAAATATCTGCGAAAACGATCAAACCGGAGAATGTGAAGTGGGCTATAAACCACTTCGATCCATACAAATCTCCAGGGGAGGATGGACTTTTTCCTGTCCTACTACAAAAAGAACTGGACATTCTGCTGCCCATTCTGACTAGGTCTGGTGCACTGTAAGGGTCGTTTATATTAACAAGGTAGGACGAAAGGATAGCGCCCTACCTAAATCCTACCGGCCAATTAGTCTCACTTCATTTCTGTTGAAAGCACTTGAGAAAATTCTTGATAGGCATATTAAAGAGGGACCATTGAGGGAACATCCTCTCAGTACCCACCAGCATGCATATCAGGAAGGAAAATCAACAGAAACGGCGCTGGACGAAGTAGTCCACATGATCACTCACTCCGTGATTAATGGAAAGATTGCTCGGGCTACTTTCCTTGAAATAGAAGGAGCATTTAATAATGCATTACCTAATTCTCTTTATAATGCTGCTGCATCTAAAGGGATATCTTTTAAAATATGTAACTGGATCAGAGCTATGCTATAAAACAGGCTGATCCTAACATCACTTGAAAGCGAGGAGATGAGAGCGAAGGCTGCTAGGGGCTGCCTATAGGGAGGAGTACCTGATCTCGGACCTCGACAACCAGGGGATAGAGGTACAAGTCTACGCAGACGATCTGATGATATTGGTAAGAGGAAAGTATGAAGAGATGATCTCTAAAGTAACTCAACGAGCACTTAACATTGTTACTAGGTGGTGTGACAAGGAACAACTTTCGGTCAACCCTAGTAAAGCAACAGTTATTAGTTTCACTATGAGGCGGATACTGGATAAACTCCAAATGCCCACCCTCTATGGAGAATCTATTAAGGAAGCAAATGAAGTCAAATATCTAGGGGTTACGGTGGATAGAAGACTTCCATGGAACGCTCATGTAGAGAACATTTGCAGTAAAGCAAAGCTATCCCTTTGGACATGCCGTACAGTATGCGGTAAGTCATGGGAAATGAAACCCAAACAAATGTATTGGCTATATCTGACAGTAATAAGGCCTATTATTACGTATGGTGCTCCGGTCTGGTAGGCTAAATGTCAGCAAAAGACCACCAGGGAGAAGCTGTCTACCACTCCCACCACTGCCATCGAAATTTTAATAGATCTTCCTCCACTCCACATCTGGATGGAAAGGGAGGCGATGGCTGGTGCATACAGAAGACTAGTGAAATGTCAGGATGCACGGCAGAGCATTGTCAGAGCCATAGTCGCCTTAATAGGCATATGAAAACAATTGGACTGGCAGAGTGTGCGGACTGCAGATTCTGTCAGGCTGAGGATGAAACGGTGTAGCACATCTTGTGTAACTGCTGGGAGCTCAAGAGAATAAGGATCAATAAATTTGGTCTGCATCAACTCGAGCCCAATGATTTCATTGAAGTGTCGCCAACGACCCTGATGAGCTTCATCAGAGGCATAGGGCTGATAGAACGACTATAACCTAGGGGTGAGCCACAATAGATCTTTCAGGTCGCAGTGGAAGGGACGTTAAACGACCACTCACATAGAACCTAACCTAACCTAACCTAACCTAACCCAACCTAACCTAACCGAACCTAACATTGAAACTAATAAACTAAATAATCATTACATATCTAAAACAGACTCACCTATGTGCGTAGACTAGGATGACAATAACAAATCGTTTTTTTAATCTCTGCCCTCTTTAATTTCTATAGGATTTGTCATTGTCCATAATTTCTTGTTCTCCTATATGTTTGAATGTAGTACTTCCTTATTATTTCAATACATTTGGTAGCTCTGATTGATTTATTCAGTTGGTTACTTTGTATTTCGAATTAATATTTCCGTTTCCGTATCTAACCATATTTGTACTTTAACAGTATTTTTATAGTGAGGTGCTTTGTAAAATCTTGTATTTTTTCCTTATGGAGAATGATGTGGATTTACATTTACATTTTATTATATAACATTGTTTTTACCTTTTTGAGGTTGTTTCCTCAAACTAAGGATTTACCACTCCATTAAATTTGGTTTTTTCCGGGAGTTGTGGAGATCGAGCTACGTTTGGATATCTTTCCTTTACCTTGTTTTATTGTTAGTCAACAATATTCTTGTAAAGTGTCTGCTAACTTTTCCTTCTCTCATAATAATGATTATTTCACATTGACTGTAATTGAAAAAACAATTTTTTTTACTTTGTTTTCAACCCCTAACAACAGTTTTACTTTTTTACCCTTTTACTTTTCAACTTCCCATGTATTTCTATTCATACCCCTTTAATTATTTAAACATACCACTCATAGGTTAGTCTGTTTTAGATATGTAATGATTTTTTAGTTTAATAGTTTTAATGTTACTTTTGTTATTATCTGAAATTTATTGGATTGTATTTTGCTGATATTGCTAATTAACCTTGTTCTTATATTTCATTTTTAATCATGTTAGTATTATATATATTGTGACCTTTATTGTGACATTATATTATCTTCTCTTCATAGAGCCTGATGATGGTTTGTTGACCGAAACATGTCGCAGCACTGATGTAACTTTTACCATTGAATTAATTATAAATATATTGTGGATTGACTTCGAGTTTTACTTCTACTATCTAATTATTCGATGTATTGTTGATTTCACTACCATAACCTAATTATAATATGTGTTATATACAACTGATCATACATTGTTTTATTTAAAAAAGCAACACTTCCAAGAATAAGTAAGACCACTATGTAAGATTTTCATTATTTTATTAAAGCTTTTATCCCCCTCTTTTCCAAATGGATAACAAAAGTTAATTTGGATTATTTTTTGTTTAACCTATTTTTTTTTAAAGAATAATAAGCAACATTTCTTAACTGCATGTTAATTTAGTTGGTACAATAAGAGTTTATGACCAAGATTGGAAATGAAAAAACAAATACTGGCTAATTCATCATACACACATCTCATCAAAAAATAGCACTTATCGTGTGGGAAACATGAAACATTCCCAGCTGGATATCAAAAAAGGGCATATGCTAGCCACGTGACAAGGTTGTGTTGCTTGTCGAAAACAGCAGTATAGAGACGCGTGCATATACGCCTAATTGGGCGTTTATCTCTTGTTAGTCTCTAACATTGTTATTATCATTATCAACGGCGGTTAACAAGTAGTGAATACATGGATATTTTGGTGTGGATGTAAATCCTAATTTTATTAATACTGTTTTTATACTTTTATATCTAAAGTAAGATATAAAAAAAATGAAATTTATTGTATTAACCTTTACTTGTGGAAGATCTCTTAATAAAAAAATAAAGCTATAAAAGAAACAATCACAAACAATTTGTAGGTACTATGTTATAAAAAATAATATTTACTATTAGTACCTACCTAGTATTTGTTTTAATATTACAATACAAATAATATATATTTATTATTTCCTACTTACTGTGATTTATATGTAGAATGTTAAATCAAATGTGGAACCTTTCTCTGCACATTTTTTGATAACATCTTAGTAGACAAATAGCAATGTAGTCGGTAAATCAGTATCACCAAAGTACTATCATACAATAAAATCTACAAAAACCCTTTGATGTAAACCTTTTTCGAAATGAATCTTTCACCTTCAATAAATTTCTTTGAAAGAAAATTTCTATGGATTGTTCCGTTGAGAATATCAAAATAGTCGTATTTTAATCGAAGGAATTATTTCGTGCAGAAATTTCGAATTTTAGAAATGCCAATTCAGTTTTATTTAACAAAGAATTATGCATTCAAGCGGAACATTAAATAAAATCAAGATTTTTGTTTGTACCTACTACCCTGATTTAAAATATTTTATTTTTTTTATTGTTAAAATCAATCAAAAACCATATAGTAGAGTCCCAAACAAAGACCTAATATAAAAATAACTGTAAGTTACTCCTTAAAGTACTAGTATTTTATTATGAGCTTAATATTTAGTTAATAAAATATATTAATACGAGCAACGGGAAAAAAAATTCAGTTCAAAAGCATTATCTACCGAAGAACTATTAAAAATGAACAAAGGCTACGACGAAGAAACCCCCGATGGAGCATAAAAAAGTTCACTTTGCTCATTTGAACTTGCTTGGAGGGACAATGAGGCCGTAAACTGCAAGATTAATTTTTTCCAGAAGCATTTTTTCGAAAACAACTCAAGGCGGGTCAAAAAGTTTGGCAAGCAGCAAATGATTGGTAAGAAATTCATCAAACGAAATTTTATATTTGAAATTAATAGAAAAAAAGAGGACCAAAGATTTTATCAGACAGACTCTTTCTAACCGTTCACCCCAACTGGAAAAATGGATCTTGGTTCAAAAACTGTCCACTTGGAATAAACACCGTCTCTAAGCGGAAAAAAATGTCAGTTGAAAAAATTGGAATAGAGACAAAAAAACATAAAATAACAAACCATTGAGCTGTGACAGCCTTGTTTAAGCCAGGTGTTGCTGAACAAGAGTTAATTAAATTAACTGATCACTCAAATGCAAGCTCGTTAAAACCTTATCTGCAGCTGGATTCCAGTCACCACGAGAAGTTGATCGAGAATCTCAGAACAACAAATGAAGCTGGACCTTCGAGTTCCCAAATGTTACTAGAAATGAACTGGCAAAATACTATAACTTATAATAATTGTACATTTAATATTGTTAACAAATAAACAAAGATTATGTTTCGTTGATATAGTCTTGTTTTTCTCGTGAAAGAGTCTTGTCAAATACCATTCGAGAGAAAATTTTTTCCGGTAAAATTTTCTTCTGGTTTTATTCAAGTTTGTTGCTTTTTGGCAATTTACGTGAATGAAATTTTGACAAAATCACGAGACGTTAGTCGAGCAACCAAATTTTAAACTAGTAATTATAAGCTTTGGGACAGATGACAGATCGGATTAATAATTCTTTTTCAAATTATGGTGTAAAATTTTCTTAGCGAATTCCAGGAATAACCAATATTTTAACACTCGCTCCCTCAAAAAAATTTCCGGAAGTAATTTAAGTTCTTGTGATATTAAAAATATAAGTTCCTTGGAAATAATAATATCTATCTCTTCCATTCAGTACTTCATAGTTTATCGAAATTCTTCTAACGCATTAAGTTGAAAGTGACAAAACGTACGTCTTTGATTATTATATACAGAAAATTATGTAGTGTGGATGTGTTGCATATTAAAACGAGAACTACTCGGTTTACATAAACATTGAAACATTGAAAATCATGAATATTAATGATCGAATTAATTTCGGTAAATTGTACACCTATCAGAAAGCGTGTCATTGTCTGCGAAATAAAACATACTTTGAAACTACATTCCGGAGTCCTAACCTCAAAACCTTTAAGTATTATAAACTATCATATATTTAATACTCCTATATGTACAGTTTATATTAGTGGAAGGTGTTCCGACATGGTGAAATACATAATATATGGTTTGCTCTCTTGCAGGGTAGCCTTCAATCAGTTCTGCGCATATTTTGTGCGCATATAGCGAAAAACAATAATTCAAAGGGGTTGTAACGCTTTCACCTTCTAAGCGTTACTATGGCCACCCTTGAAACAAAATTTTCGTTTAAAATCTCGGGCGCCAGTTGTTTTAACTTACTTTAATTTACTAATTATTTGTGCTGGTCCTCGGTTTAGTGAGTTAAAGTTAATTATAGAAGAAACGGTAATTCATATTATCTTTTACTACTCTGTGATCGAATTTATTTGTAGAACTAACTAACTAACAAAATTACTGAGAAGAGAAGCAGTCAAAACGGTAAGGTTTCCCAATATGGTACCAATCGGCCGGGTAGACGAACAAGTTGTAACTGAGCCATTGCCAAGTTCGAGATGCCCTTTGGATTGTAATTATAACTGAAAAATTTTAATTTAAAAGCGAAAAAAAAAATATTCGGCCGCCAGACGGACAAAGAACGTTTTAAATCTGCCAGGTAACGAACGAGTTGTAACTGAGCCACTGCCAAGTTCGAGATACCCTTAAGATTTTAATGGTAACCAGAAAACTTCGATTTAATAGCAAAAGTATAGATTCGTTCACTAGACGGGGAAAGAACGTTTTAAATCTGCCAGGTAAACGAACGAGTTGTAACTAAGCCACTGCCAAGTTCGAGATACCCTTTAGATTTTAAATTAAAAGCGAAAACTGTGATTTCGATTAAAAAAAAAGTTTGGTTGATGAAACGGGAAAAACGGTTTAAATCTGCCAGGCAAACGAACGAGTTGTAACTGTGCCACTGCCAAGTTCGAGATACCCTTTAGATCTTAAATTAAAAGCGGAAACTGTGATTTCGATTTAAAAAAAATATTTTGGTTGATGAAACGGAAAAAAAAAACGGTTTAAATCTGCCAGGTAAACGAAAGAGTTGTAACTGAGCCACTGCCAAGTTCGAGATACCCTTTAGATCTTAAATTAAAAGCGGAAACTGTGATTTCGATTTAAAAAAAAATATTTTGGTTGATGAAACGGGAAAAAAAACGGTTTAAATCTGCCAGGTAAACGAACGAGTTGTAACTGAGCCACTGCCAAGTTCGAGATACCTTTTAGATTTTAATTGTAACCGGTAAACTTCTTAAAAGGAACTAAAATGATAAAAAAATTGTATTTAAAGTGTAACAGAGTTTCGACACACAGAGCATAATTTTATATAAAACGAATTGAAAAAAAATCAAATTCTAAACATAGTTTAGGACCAGCAAAAGACTATTATCCCCTAATTAGCAACGTAATAAAACATTTTTTTTTAAATATAACACACTTTATTTACGACTGTTGTAAATTTCAAAAAAAAATAACAAAAAAAAAGTAAACAACAAAAGAAGTCGGAAAAAAAACGGAGTTAATGTAACCGGTCAGATTTATAATAACAAAAATAATTCTCCGCTACGAAGGTACGAAAATTGCAGGTTTTAAAATCAAAAATTATTTACCTTTCAATTACGGTGAGGTTTCTCCAAAATTTTTAGCTTCGGCGGGTCGGTAACGGCACACACTGTATTTCGGTTTTTCAAAAAGAAAACGAGAAGAGTCGGGAAAGAGCAGACTGAACGAGAGCAGACCGAAAAAGATCAGACCGAAAGAGAGAGCGGAGAATCAATTCTTTTCCTTTTATATCCTCCGTATCGATATTAAAAATTTCTTTTTATATTTTGCACTTATAAAAATCTTCATTATAAAACGCATTTGCGTATCGTAATGTAACTTTTACGCACGCAAATTTTTGTTTTAAATGGTTGGCGACATGAGTGAAGTATCTAAAGGCAAGACTATTGACCATGACATTTGAGGCTAATAGCAATTTATTAATTTTATATTGTTCTTTAAGAAAGTATTTGTGAATATGAATATAATATTTTACTTATATAATATATTATTATTGGTATATTATTCATTTTAAAATATTTTAAAACATTAACATTTGATAATTTAAATGTCACAACTGTCAAATTTTATAAATTACACAGTGCTGCCGACATACTTTTTAAAATAAAAATTTTCGTAATTACATAAAAATAAAAAATTAATTTAAAAAATGGTAAAAAGGGCAAAATATAAAAATATTATAAACAACTTATTTCATATGGCTGTTGTGACACTCGTTCTTTAAAAAACTCATCGCTTCGCGATTCGTTTTTTAAACTTGAACTCGTGTCATAACAGAATTCCATATGAAATGCGTTGTTTAATATACTATTTCGTTTAACAAAAACAAATAGGTAGTATAGGCTGTCTTTTGGAATTAATTAAAATTTATATATACCGCATGTCCTAACGGTTTGAAAATTTAAAATATTGTAACCGGATAAATTATAGTGGAATGCAAATTTGCGTACCTCCGGATTAATAATAGAGTACAATTCAAAAATAAAAAAAAATCTAGGCGGTAGTAGGAAGGATCGGAAGGTAAGTAACGAGTTATGTAGAACATTTCAGTAAAATAAAACAGTTACGGAAAAATAAATAAAAATTTACTCAATTCGGTGTCAAAAAAAAATAACTCGTTACAGGGTAAATGTGTTTTAGAGATTTCTCAAGCATGCGCTGTATGGATAAAATCTACCAACGCGAGAGAGAAACAAATATTGTCGACACCGTAGTGTAGTGATGGTCTTTGCCGTATCAACTGTCCATATAGGAGTATTAAAAACATGTTTATTATGTCTAATTATGTCCACGAACGATTCCCATCAACGTAGTAACTTAACCAATCATGTCATAGTTATTATAAAATTGTAAAATAAAAAATGATAAAACATTTTTTTCAGTGGGATAGTCATATTTCAAATAAGGCAAGTTATAAGCAAAATTATTAAAAACTGTCAAGTACCCTAGTCGATCATGACAGTATACCATTTATTGAGACAGGTAATGGCATTTTATCTATTTCTATTCTCTTGTTTTTGTTAAGTTTTGAAATATTATAGTAATATATAGACATATACAGTAAAAAAATTGACCTCTACCCTGACGTCACTAACAGCGAATAGTAGTAACCACTTTATATACCTCATCCTTTTCTGCTGGAAGTAAGTGTACTATTATGTACAATGACATACGTTCTTTTCAACTCTAATTATGATCTTCGAATGTTGGAAAGAGATAGCGCGAAAAACGTTTAATTGGTTGTATTCATAAGAATTTATTTTGACCTCTAAAGACAACTATCATTATTTTGATACAAGTTTTATTCAAAGCATTTTATCATTTGCACTCAAATAGTTTCTATAAAATCGGCTTTTTTCAATACCTCTTAATTTTTATTTTTATTTTTGGTAAGTACAAAATTATCTTCAAACAACAGGTATATTCAGTTATGTATAACACAGAAAAATACTGAGACGATAAACAGTAGCCATTTTTGACTCCGATTCATTTCGTGAGGTTTGTAGGTATGACGGTTGAAGTTATAGTAGAAAAATATATAATTTGTTTTAAATTGAGAAAATATTAAAATACTATTACCAGTGACTATAACAATAGGTAATTGTTATATAATTGTTATAGTCACTGCTATTACCATTAATAGAAAATGGAATCCAGTATCCAGAATCCAACATACAATATCCGATAACTGTTGTATAGTTGGGATATTCAGTAGCAGTGAAACATCGTGGAACATCAGTGAATTTACGATTCGAACCGTAGTCACAGATTACATTTATACAGATACAAAATCGTGATAGAGAACCGTATAAAGCGAAAGAGTTGGATGGACATACCCATTTAAATGTTCATCGTTGTATGTCAACTTCATTCGGGCTGCTGCACGAAATATAAAAACAGCGTTGTCAAATATGAGTAATATTTTCTTCAAATTACAACCATAGGTCAAATATTTTATAAGCACTATTTCTAATCTTGATAGTTATACAGATAAAATATTCTACTATTACTTGTTTTTAATTAATTTTATCGACATTAAAAGAAATATACAATTAAAAAGATTATGGTTTGGCTCAATGGACTTGTCAAAATGATATTAAACTATAATCAATTGTGATAAGTATAAAGTAAAGTATAAACTTATAGTGGTATAGACTATTACGTTACGGCGATGGAAATTGTTATTGTCCCTGAATCAAAAATGCAATTTTGTTAAAAATTCTGATAATATTTTAAATTGGCAACATCGCGGCCATACCGCGTTAAGGGTCCAAGTTCATAAACGACGGATTTTAAAATCCTTTGATATTTTGCCGACATTCGTATCTGTTATAATCATTAATCTGTGCCGTAGTTTGGTTCAAATTATCTTAATCGGTATTTCTAAAGTCACAAAATTCAGCAGTATCAACGTTTGACGTCACAAGAACTTTTGGTATGTGTAAGAGTTTCTAAAGGAATATTTATGGTATTTTTTCAGGGAAATAATTTCAATAATTAATTATATACATTAAAGGTTATTTACATTTATTTTTTTTATATTCAGTTGAAGTCTTAGGCACAGAGTATATAATACAAATCAGAGTATCGACTCGATGTCGGCTCCTTTGATGTTCATAAGACAAGAGCAGCCATTTTTTGGGAGTATAAACCACAAAACAGAATATTGGATAGTCTGTTTTGTGCTAACCAATATTCTGTTTTGTGGTATAAGCTCAGGGTAGTACTAAAAAAAATTGTTAATAAATAAAACCCGTACTTCCGTATTATTACGATAATCCGTTTCGTTAAGTATAATAGTCTCTTTATCAGATACAGAACACTGAGAAGGAGTACAATACAAGCGCTACCACTGATTTATTCACATACATCCAACTGCCTACCTTAACCAAAACTAACGGCGACGGCTATGGATACTCCCAAAGTGTCATGGCGATACCTGAAATGGATGCTTACCCCCTCCATATAGAGTCGATACTCTGATTTGTATTATTACTCTTTGTCTTAGGTACCTATAGAGAAAAGGAAGGAGATAAGATTTCATGTTTCTCACAATGTTTGAGCTAGCATTTTTACTTACTTTGTCTACCCTTACGGGTGTAAGGGGGTTGTGAGAGTAGAGTTCTCTCTGGTTTCGGTGTTTCACATCTTCTTTCAGTCCTTTTTTTCTGTGTGGCTTGTTGCACATCATTCCAGTTCATACCTCTTTTCACCACGGCATCTCTTCTAACCACGGTCTACTTGGCCGTCCTTTTCCTCCTTTTCTTACTGCTCTTGCTTCTAAAATCTATCTAACTAGTTTCTCTCCTTCCATCCTTTTTACATGTACAAACCAACGCAGCTGACTTTTCTCTATCTTGTCTTATATTGATTTCACCCTAGACTCTGTCTGTGTGTTGCATTCGTTATTCTATCCATTCTTGTCTTGTTTTCTACTTTTCTGATGAATCTCATTTCATCTTTAACCCCTTTGTTAGTGTCTATATCTCCGCTCCGTGTATAAGTATTGATGTAACTACCTTCTCGGATATCTTCACTTTTATATCTTTCCCAAGATGTGTGCTTGATACCATTATACAAATTACCTTCTGATGTTTTTCTTTGTTTTATCTCTTCTTCGATTTTTCCATCTTCTGATATTATGGCTCTCAGGTACTTAAATCATTGCACTTGTTTTCAACTCTTTATTGTTTATTGCTACTTTATTCTCCTGTTATTTTCTTTAAATAGCCAGTCTTCTTCTTCTCCATGCTAATATTTATATTTATATCTTTTAAGGCTCCTTCTGTATGTTCCTTGTGGTACATTCATTTTTCGACGTTTCGGTAGCGTTCCAGCTACCGTTATCAAGAACTTAAGTTTTTAAATAACACTTCGGAAAAGTTTGACAACTAGACAATCAATAATATTTTTTTCCTACGACCCCCTATGAAAACGACATGTAACAAATTAGTAATATCATACGCGTTCGCAAAATAAGAAAAGATTTTTTTTAAAAACGCACAGAACCTAATAATTTACTAATAATTTAAACAAGATTAGCGAATAAAAAACTATTAATTTTTGTGAATAAACCACTTTGGTTAGTTCAATTTGATCAAGAAATATTATATTTTGGTAAAATGAATATCGAATTAATACTTTTATAAAAGAAGTTGTATGAGTTGCATTGTCTGTGCAACCAAATACATATAGGTATGGTTTTGGTTCTGTTCCAAGTTCTACGGTAAAACTAAGTATTAATTTTATTGCTTATAGAAGTGTGTGAATGCTAATAAGTGGAGCGTATCCTATGGGTAGGTAAAACAGAAACAACAAAAAATTGAGAATTACAGGTGAAGAATTGGGTAAAAAAACCTGTGTACGTATTTGTTGTGTATGTGGTAAATTTATTCTCAATTTATTTATAATAATTCATACTAAGATTACTACTAGTGTCTGTTGCACTTTGAATTAAATTTTTTCCGTATTTAGCGCTAGGAGGAGTTGTACATAGAGCTATGCAATATCTAAACGCGTTTAAATTTGACTAACAATAAAAATAAATTTTATAAAATTAAAAAATTCATAATTATAAAAAATATTAGGGTCGTAGGAAAAATTGTGTACACAGCGCGTTGGAAAGTATATTTCTTGCACTCGTTACGTAAACTTTACTCGTGCGTATTATTTCACTTTCTGCACTTGTTATGTAATATACTATGAAATTTGAGACTAAAAAATTTTTGTTGTCAAATTTTAAAGGTGCATTCACAGTAGACAATGTCATTGGTGAAATTTGAAGTTAATAAAATATGTTTTCTAATTTTGACATATAAAGTGACAATTTTTAAAACTGATTGACATTATGAAACGTCTTACTTTTTGTAACTAAGTAGCTGTAAAATTTTATGCAATTGTTAACGAAAAATGTATTTCAAAATTAATGACAAAAATAATTATTCTTTTTATTAAACTGTTATAATACGAGTTAAAAACATAAATTATAAATTAATTAATTATTATAAATATTGATAACACAATTATTGCAATTATTCAAATCTCAGGCGTTACACAAAATTAAGCATTTCGTAACTGATGGTATAAAGCTATTATTTTTCTTTGGGATATTGCTTTTTTGCTAAAACGAATTAGTGTTACTTTTTTTCTGATGATTATTTTCGTTTTTAAATTATGTCTAAACAACTTTGTGATTTTTTGTATTGAAGTGTGTTTCGATTAACAACAATTCCAATAATAAATCATAAGAAAACTTATGATAATATCCTGATAACGCGGGTAATTGATTATTGGAAATTTCTCTTTTTAACATTGGTAACCAACCAAATTTGACTAAATTTGGCTGAAATACTAGCTACACATTTATCCGCATTTAGTTGTATTAAAGCACTTTCTTTTATTTTTGGTTTTTTATGATTGGGCTCTTTCAATACTGTTTGCACCGAATCCCATTCCCAAGCGTGTTTGCAAATACCTTACTAAAAGAACCCCCTTTCTTTAAAATACTTTTTGTATTCATCTATTCGTATTTTCAATGGTTTAGATGTTTCACATACATAAAATTTGTTGGATTCACAGGGTATATGATATATACAGTTTTTTGAAGAGTTTACTTCGTTTTTTGGTTTAGCTTTTGTTAGGATAGATCTCAACGTATTGTTAGATTTAAAGTTAGTTCGAATATAAAATTGATTACCAATGTTCTTCATTCTTTCTGATTTTTGTTAAGTTTTAAATATTATGTTAACTGAATTATGAATATTATTGTTAAGAATAATAAAAAACTCTTCGTTTCAACGTAACTTTATTTGAAAAAATATGTTTTAAATAACAATGACCGCCGTTTCGCTAAGAAGCATCGTCAGATTGACATTTAAGTTACATTTTGTTTGTTTGTAGCTAGGTACCTGATGTTGTTTAGGTAGTATTTAGGCTAGACCAAGTATGGAAGTAATAAGACATAACAATATTAAAGCCTAGATGTTATTAGCCCTAAGGGATTATCCTGGATATATTTCCCTCTAAGATCAGTATAACTGTGCAATGATATAGAAAAACCAGGAAAAAACTATATCATGCTGATCTTTACAATAACTTAATATATTTGTGTTTTACAATTATGTCTTATCTATGTATAAAATGTAAACTCAATCAAAGTAAACAGTTTAATAGTGGAGAACTTCCAAGATTTATTTGTTCATTAACAACTTTTAAACACAAAGAAATTTTAAAGTAAGATTTAATGAACACTTAAGAGCATATAGATTAAAACAACCAGATAAGTCAAATTATGCAAAACACCTACTTGAACATCCAACCTCACTCTTATACACCAATAATATCCAAATACTACACACTTGTGATAAAAAACAAAATTTAGATTTCCTTGAAGAACTTGAAATAAAAAGACATCTAGCAGATCCACAATTTAAAGTTGTTAATGAACAAATAAATCTTGGAAGTTCTCCACTATTAAACTGTTTACTTTCAGTTTACATTTTATACATAGATAAGACATAATTGTAAAACACAAATATATTAAGTTATTGTAAAGATCAGCATGATATAGTTTTTTCCTGGTTTTTCTATATCATTGCACAGTTATACTGATCTTAGAGGGAATTACATCCAGGATAATCCCTTAGGGCTATTAACATCTACGCTTGTTCCGTTTTGTAAGTGTTGGATAAATTTCAGATTTTGATTGGATAATTCAATTGTTTTTTGTACTGGTACATTTCTAAAAAGACTAACTACATAAAAGCTTACTAAATAATGGTTTTTGTTCAATTGTAAATCTGATAGTTTTTTTTTAATTTTAGCTATTCTTAATATGTGAATCTGTTTATACTAAGAGGGGTTGAATAATTTTTAATACAATAATATTTGATAGTTTGTTGCACGGGGATTAATAGTTCTACAAATTGGTCTTAACGGTATGTTTTGCTTATGAATTTTTGGTAAACCATAAAAATGTGGTGGTTTACTGTATTTAGGTGTTAATATTATTCTTTCATGGTTAGCAAATTCGTTTTTAAATTTGAAAAGTGTCTTATAAATTTTGTTTTTAATAGATTTGGTAGGATCATATGGTAGCTTAGTATAAGGGCCATTTATTAATAAACTCACAATCATTTTGTTCGTAGTTACAGTAGAATTGCCCTTATCAGCCGGTAAAATAATGATAGACTCATCTTCTTTGAGATTTTTAATTGACTTTTGTTCTGCTTTTGTAGCATTGTTTCTTTATTTTTTAAATGAATTGATTTTTCCAATATGATTTTACAACGAACCCTATATTCTTCTTTTTCGTGTTCAGGTAAGACAAGACTTACTTGCTCTATTTAACTTATATTATTTCTAATATTGGTATTTCATATATCTTTAGATTTTCATTTCTTTTTCTTACAGCAGTTTAAGCTAGCATTTATAATTTAATATTCGGGCAAATATAATAAAATATGTATGTGATTGCATTTAACATAACATTTAAATTATATTAAAAAACAAAATCCATTCATATTATACAATATGGAGCAAGCGAACCGCGTCGGCCCATGGCTTCAGTTTTTACTAGCCTCTGTCTTTTTCACCGAGTCTCTCCATTTGTTTCTATCCTGCGCCAGCTCTTTCCATTTTTTATGCCATACTTTTTTAAATCTCCACTTCTATAGATCTTCCTTTTTTCTCTCTTCCTCTTCTCCCTCTCTTAGTAATTTTTTGGTATTCTGTAGTCTCTTGCTATTTCTTCAAATCTGTTAAAGATATTTTGCATTTCATTTTTGGATTTAGTTATTAAAAGTATGTCATCTGCATAGGCACTACATTTATGTTTCTGTTGATAAATGGTCCCTGAAGTATTAATACATCTTTCCCTCATAATGACTTCTAATAAAATAGTCAACAATGTTGTTAAAAGCGGATTACCTAGTCTTAACCCTCTATTCACTGTCAATGCAACTAAGATATCGTCAACTACTGTTTTGTTGTCATTCTAATTAACTTGATTATTTTACTTGGCATTCTCAGGTATTTCATTGTTATTTTTAATCATACGTATGCTTAAAATTTGTAAAAAGCATGTGTTGCTGTAGGTTTTGTTCATAACTAACATCTAGTAGCTGTAGGCTATAAACTTGACCTATAGTAACTCTGCCTGATCAACAATTTGCTTGGTATTCTCTGATAATATCAATATTAAAATTTTCCAATCTATTCCTAATTAGGCTTGTCGGTATTTTATTTAAAACATGTAACAGTGAGATACCTAGGTAGTTTCTACAGCAGGTTTGATCACTTTTTTTATGTACCTATCGGGTAATTTATCGCCCTGCTCCATTACTCAGACATTTTTTCTGGTTTTCATATTTCCTCTATTCATTTTGTGATTTTTCTAACAGAAATTGGATGCCCATTTTTAGAAACTCCCGTTCTCTCCGAGGCTTTTGTTGTTTTTCAGTTTCTTAATGTCTAGTAGGTTCTGTGACAAATTCCTTTCCTCCTCTCCTTGTTTAATATCAGCCTCTGATACTTTCAATCCTTTGTCGTTCGAATTTGGCAGTGGAATAAAATAATTCGCCCATATTTTACTCTTTTTGTCAATGTCTTCAACCAGTTCTTCTTTGTCATTTTTACAATATCCCGCTGTGGTTATTTTTTTGTTCACACCTTTTAGTTTTTTCATAAAAGTTTTTAATTTCTTTATTTTCTTAATTTTCTTCCATCTCGATCAGTTTGTTACTCAGATGTTTTCTTTTTTCCTGTCTACATGGCTCTTTGGCTAATGCTCTTATTCTTCTAAAATTCTCTCTATTTTCTTCGGTATTTGACTAGCATTATTAAATTGGCTTTTTGCTTTTCTTCACAGATGAATTTGCATTTATTGTTGCACCAGTCTGTTTTTTTTTACTTTATTTCTTTGTTAGCAACTTTTGCGCAGTCTCTGTCATAGCCTATTCAATTTCATTCCATCTACAAACATTTTGTGTATATTTTCCTCTTGTGGTTTTTTAATATTATATTTTTTATCCAGTTTTTCTTTTCTTGTTCTTGATGTTAGCAGTTCCTGTTGTATTTTCATAATATCTAGTACGCATCTTTGATATTTATCTTCTATTAATATATGGTTATTTCATCAAGAGATATCCAAGTAGCTTTATGAATATCTTCGTGACAGAATTGAGTACCATAATGTTTCAAAAACTTCACAAAACCAAGAAAATACAAAATATAATAATCTTAAATACAAATTACCGCAAAAGCAAAGTTTATTTGAATGTAATGCTATGACCTATCCCAAAAAATGCCAAACAGTGACGTTACTAATAATGTGTTGTCACATTACCAGGGTGTCAAGATAGGGTAAAAGATGGGGTTCTAAAACTTCTTGGATATAACGCTCCGCGTTCATGTTACTACCTCTGATGAATATTAAAGGCGATCTCGAACCATAAGCTATAGCACCCCAAACCATAACTCCAACAGTTTGATGAACATGCCTTTCAACAAAAAACCGTGGATTTCTCCTTTCACCACGTCGTCTTCTAACTCTCGCTCGACCATCGCGCATGTCTAAACAAAATCGAGACTCGTCACTAAAGACAATACTGTTCCATTCCTGATCCCAGAGTGACCGTTCTCTGCACCACTCAAGGCGATTACGTCGGTGTTCTGGAGTTAAAGGGAAGACCCAGTGTGGTCGGTATGAAAACAGGCCAAAACGTCTTATTCGTCGGTAAACAGTTCGCATGCCAATAGGTTCTGCAAACCATTCATTTGCAATGGACTTGGTAGTGGAGAAACGGTCCCCTAAGACCAATAATCTTAGGCGGCGATCTTCACGGTCTGTTGTTCTACGGGGGCATCCAGAGCCCCTTGCTCTTTGCGTACAGCCTTCTCGAAGCCATGCCTGACAAAACCTAACCACGGTGTCTACACTTCTTTGCACTCTAACTGCAATTTCCCGAAAAGAAAATCCAGCTTCCCAAAGTCCCACCATACGACCCCTATCAAACTCACTAAGTTGACGAAATCGTACATGTCTCCTTACCCTAGGCATCGTAAACAATCGTAAAGAATTTCAAGAACCAAAATCCGCAAAATTTGGATCTTTACTACGGCTACAATATTAATTTTAGGATTGTTAGTGGATTTCAAAAAAAGCAATACAAAAACCTTAATCTTCAACTGATAAGGCTGAAAATTTTATCAATGGTTTATTTCAGTAAAATAAATAAACTCACCAAATTTTATTAAAATAAAGTCATTTAAACTAGGTGTTCGGATTTTTATGTCACTTAGTATATATTGTTAATTATTTTTTCATTCAAATATTTTATATATGCTAATATATACCAAAAAACAACAAACACTGATACTAAAATTATTATTATTGATTTTTTTATTCAAAATTGCAATAAAAATATTATAATGCTTTAACCTTTTTATATTTGGCTGATGGCAGCTGTCAGATTTAATTAAAACGCAATGATATGCGACATTCTTAAAATTCTATACGACGCACTATAAGAAGGGTTTGGTTTCAACTTCGTTTTACTTTATCCCTTTAATACGTGGTCTAGTCTAAATACAACATATATGTAATATGTAATATGTAACTTCGATACGTCAATATGATGGGGAGTTATTACTCGAAATAGTAAATACATGAAATAAGATAATTTTAAAGTAAACATAGTGGGATATTCGTATTTTTTAGAAAAGCTAATTAATCAATATCTATTTATTATACAAAATTAAAATTCCCATAGAAAATTGTGCCTTATAACCGTTATACTTTTATTTAATTTTAATCCTGCACCTCCAATAAATATCCTGTTATATGAACGGGATTAAAATATAATACGGACGGTTAATATATGTTCTTGTTTGCTAATATTTCATACAGCCATTCAACAATACACCATTACATAGCCCATAGGGCCAGACCGAATGTGAATATTCGCGGGATACATGGTAACCATACAGAGAAATCTTGTTTTATGTGTTTACCTATATTCTTAGCAACTTCTTTGTAATATATGTTTCAAAATAAATATTACGGTCCGTTTGGTTTAATCTAATATTTACATTTGCTACTGGAAGATATATATTTTTTGATGATAGGATACAGTTTAGAGATACTTTATTTCTTAATTATGAGAAGTTTTTGTAATAACTGTAATAATAATACATAAATTGTAGATTGTATTTTTACTATTTGGTAATATATTTTTTTTAATATCTAGATCTAAATTAAGTAACTAATTTATTCTGTTTCTTTTGTATTAAAATTGTGCATCAAAATTAAATATTTTTGCTATAGCATTCTATTGTGAAGAAATGCTTTTATTAAAAAATTCTTTAATACATTAAAATTCTGGTAATTCCATTAGTAACACAGCAAATGCTTGGTTCTTAAAAAAAATATTTTATTATTGATATTGTATAATAAAATCCGAATTTTGCCAGACCACCTGGCGTCCCACCATCGATTAGATCTTTTAACAATACGCCAAAAGGTGACAAATTGCCCAAAAAGGACACTCTTTTTATTTGTGAAGTGTTTTCCACTTGAGTAGAGAACATTAGCATTGTTACATTGACTCATTCATGGTCAGTATAGAAGTCAATTTTAAAAGATACGCCGTATATTTACCACTTTTAAGGCTCTTAAGAATGCATAGAAATTTATCAAGAACAGTTTTATATGCATTTTTTGGTTCATTAGATTTGTGAAGAAACACGTGTATATACTTTGAGAGTTTTTTCTTATACCTGGAGGCTTTCTTATGTCAAGAACAAAACTTTACATTCATACAAATTACCCAGTGTGCGATCTTGTGAAATACTGAAAAAATATTGGAATAACTTATAACTTTAAAATAACTTGGCCCGTGCTTTATGTAAATATCAATGTATGAATTATGATAGTCCCGGTTTTTTATTTGTTTTTTATATTCTTTATAGAAGTCGACTCTTTTAAAGCAAAATGTTTATTGTATACAGTGTGGAAAAGCCAAATGGAATAAATTCATTATGTCGATTACTGTACCTATTTATAGAAAATCCCGAAACATGTCAAATTTAAATTATAAATTGACATTAGTGGGGCATATAGATCAGGATGCAATGGGGGAGTCCCTTCATGGTAGCCAACCTGAAAAAGAGATGAAAAACCACTGCCTTTTTTTTGGGAATTATTCAACTTTGAAAGTATAGTTTTCACCACATTCAGTATACTGTAGAAGTTTTTCTTGTCACGAAGGCCTCATTTATACGATATTGGATAAAATGTTTTTCGTAGGGATTTTCGGATGTTATGTTTTCACTAAAGGATAACCAATAGAAACCATTATAATATGTCATTTTCTATTTCTTTGTCTGTCAAGTATCTAATATATCAACAGCGTTTTGACACTTATTCTCATTTTTTAACCAAAATCGTCTTGTCTACTTAGTTTATTGGATTTCTGACTCTTTTCGGTATCAATTTATCCAGATCATGTAATGAAATTCAAACAAAAGCAGAACACAGAACAAATAAAATTCCTTAGAACATAAAATAGTTTATGTTCTAAGTAAAAATCAAAATAGCAATTTAATGAAAATTGACAATGATGGCATGAATGAAAATTGTCAATTGTCACAATTCATTACTGAAAACATAACATACGAAAATATCCTACAAAAATCGTTTTTTTCCAATATCTAATAATTGCGACCTTCGTGACACGAAAAACTTTTACAGTATAATGAATGTGGCAAAAACTATACATTCAAAGTTGAATAATTCCCAAAAAAAAGGCAGTGGTTTTTCCAGGTTGGCTACCATGAAGGGACTCCCCCATTGTTGTTTACTGCTACATATGTTCAAATATAGATGATAAATGTGACCCTAATACAAGGCTGGAAATCAAAGGCAATATTTATAAAAATGCATTAGGAAAATATGGATAAAAAGTAAGAAATATTAAAGGAAAAAACTGTTGGGCTCTTAGCTCTTGCGGTAAAAGCAATATAAAATAAAAGTAATAATATATAAAATAAAAATAATATTAAAAAAATAGATTATACAACTAAAAGGAGAAAATATTCAACAAGTAAAGTCTTACTAATATCTCGGAATAAGAATAGAAGAAGGAGAAAACTAGAATATAAAAAAAATACAACTAAAATAATTAAAACACTAAAGTTCTAGCTTGCATCGAAAAATTTAGTAATAAGCCCCAAAATTGATTAAACCGGAAAGTAAGCTTAGCACTAAAGTATTTATCCGAGGTCTGGTCAACTGTAATATTATGACACTAAACAAAGAAGTTTCTTTCACTTTCACTATTTTTTTTATAAACTTAACTGTCAACGACAGCTGTTTCGATATAATATCATCGTTAGATTAACATGTTAAAGTTACATTTCGTTGTAAGAAGTAGCTATCTAATGTTGATTAAGTAGTGTTATGATTGGTTTTATTTTAAAGTTTTTTATTTAGTTTTCTTAGAACGATGGACTTTTACATAGTAAGGGTTAGTACAATAAATGTCTTTAAATTATTTTTTTGCACTAGTAGCTGTAGAACCCAACTTTCTTGACTTTTGTTTTGGTAGTAATATGGTTCATTATTAACGGAGGTAAAAAAATACAGTCTACTTAATTAGAACTAAATCTTAATCCATTTAACAGAATGTGAGGTTGACTGATGCAAGAGAAAATGAAAAAAATATTTTTTCTCTGATTAGCAGCAAATATTAATTTTGCTGGCACATATCAATCAGCAAAGTATTACTTTTCCATAACTAATCCATAAATCATTTATAATTTCCTTCATATTTCATTCGAGACTTCTCCGGCAACAAATTCAACTCTATATTTTTTGCCATCTGCCTTATTTCTGGAGGAGTAAGTACTTCCAGGTCGCTATTACTGTCCGTTATATAATAATTTAAATATACCTATACCGATATTTTTCAGCACAACTGTCAGAAATTTCATGAATTTGTCAAACTATAATTATTATGGACATTTCCATAGCAAGCAACCATTCCAACAACTGCGATTTCTATCAAATTTTATTTTAATTGAACACTACAGGAAAAATAAAGAGATTGTGGAAATTGTAATAATTTGCAAATGCAATATCGTCCTATATCATTATGAACAGCCTCTCTACCTAACTTTATTGAATTTTGTTGAGGTAGTAAAGTTTATAATGTTTAACCAAGGTGGAAAAAGACAGGGACTATTGATTAGCACTAAATCTCAATTGATTTAACAGAATGTGATGTTAACTGATGCAAAGACAAAATGAAAAAATATTTTTAATTACTCTTTTAATAGTGCACCTACTTATTCAAAAATGTAAATCAGTTGACTTATCCATGTATTTTTATAGCGATTTTAACTTATCAAATCAAAACAAAAATTATTGAAAATGTTATTGATTGCCTTGTCACTGTCTTGTCAAGTGAAACGGGAGTGACTGTTGACCTGTTCAAAATTTTTAATAATCTCAAAAACTAATATTTAAAAAAAATAGAATGCTTATAGTAAAAAAAAATGCTATATGAGTCACGGCTTCGCTTCTCGGTCTTTAATGGGCCATTGGATTTGCTCATTTTTATCTCTTAGGTGAAAAATTGAATGATTGTTAAGTCTTACCTTACTAAGAACAATAAATAACTGAACGGTTAAACTAAACTTTACGTTTTAAAATTAAACTAGCATCGTCAGATTGACATTACATTTGTTTGTTTGTAACTAGATACTTGATGTTGATAAGTAGTTAAGGCTAGACCAAGTAAGGAAGTAATAAGTCATAACAACATTAAAGCCTAGATGTTATTAGCCCTAAGGAATTATCCTAGATGTATTTCCCTCTAAGATCAGTATAACTATGCAATGATATAGAAAAACCAGAAAAAAACTGTATCATGCTGATCTTTACAATAACTTAATAGATTTGTTACAAAAGTGTCTTATCAATGTATAAAATAAAGACTCAATCAAAGTAAACAGTTTAATAGTGGAGAACTTCCAAGATTTATTTGTTCATTAACTACTTTAAGCTGTTGATTTGCTAGATGTCTTTTAATTTCAAGTTCTCCTAGAAAATCTAAATTTTGTTTTTTATCACAAATGTGTAGTATATGAATGTCATTGGTGTGTATCAGTGAGTTTGGATGTTCAAGTAGCTGTTTTGCATAGTTCGAACTATGTAATGTAAGTGTTCAAAATGTTCACCATTTCGACGCAAACAAGCTTCATATCGATTTTGTAAGTCAATAAACATATTTATAAAAAGTCGTTGATGGAACTGCCGAAAAATATTTTGTATTCTTTCCCGTAGTTCGGCAATATTCGCCGGCGGATTTTTCGAATGAAATATTTTTTCCTTCATTATGCCCTAAGTGTATGCGTCAGGTGGCGTCAGATCAGGTGAATGAGAAGGATAATCGAAGTCTGTTCCCCGAGAAATTATTCTATTAACGAAATGCTGACGGAGTAAGTCTAAGGTGCGCACAGCTGTATGGCTCGTTGCACCATCTTTTCGTACCCGTTGTGTGCGCAACTGTAGATCTCGTGCAAGGCAAAAGTTATTTAGATCTCTCACAGAAGGTATAATAATTTTCTCTCTATAACGTTCTTGGTTGATAGTAAGTAGATTCCGATTATCATCTTCAACGAAATAAGGACCAATCATTCCATTACCAGATACCGCGCACCAAACGGTAACTCGAAGACTGTGGAGTGGTTTTTCTACAATGACATCAGGACGTTCAAATCCAAGAATCTGGTTGTTTGTCGATTAATTAATCCGCTAAGATGAACGTGACTCTCGTCTGAAAACCATATATTTTTCAAAAATTCTGGATCTTCGTAAATTAAACTCAACATGCGAGCACAGTAAATTTCTCTTGCACGTTTGTCCGCAGCATTTAGTCGTTGTCCAACTTGAATACGGTATGGATAACCACCAATTGATTTGAACATGCGACGTAAAGACGTTTCACTAATGTTGAGTTTACATGCAGTTCTTACAAGACTTCTTTGAAGTGATTACACAACTTGGTTAAAAACCCGTCCTTCATTTTCGTTAGTACATACCGTTTTTCGACGACCTGAAGAACCTTTACGTTGACACAATACACTACCAGTGCGACGAAATTTTTCAACAATAGCTAAAATCACACTTTTACTAGGAGCTGCTTTATTAAAGTTTTGTTGATATTTTATTGACACCTGTTCTAAGCTTGGACCATTATTACGAACTTTTCCGTATGAACGGAAATAATGCTCTACCAAAAACACTTTTTCTTTGCTAGAACCATTTTTAAATCAAATTTAACTGCAGCGTACTATTAATATATCAACTAATGACAATTAAGTTCAATATGACAAATCCATATTACATAAACAACTCCACAGCACTCTCTGTTTCGGTACTGTTTATTTTGGCGGATACCGTATTTGAATCTTTTTCTTTTGTTTATTTAATACTTATTAATAAAGAGTTTAAAATTTAAAATACATTAAATTTTATTTGTACAATTAATATTAACGATAATTAGTTAAGTGTAAAACTAAGTATTAACTATTCATAAATATATACCTGTAAAAAAACTAAATATTACTCTACAGGGATATTCCCATTTCTAACAAATAGCACGCCACTGATTACAAGCGTAAGTATAACTCCTGAATAATGATACAGCGTTGCCAGCACGACTATGAAACAAACATAATTGATTGATATTCTTTGTCATACGCATAGACACTTTCTTGTAATCATTGTGACAAAGCAGAGTTTTATGAATGGAACGTTGCGTATCCTCTGGTAATAGGTCTATGGGTACAATATTAAAATTTAATTACGTATTTAATAGTTTCGTTATGAATATCAGTTCGTTCCCAAGGGTACGCCTATGGTAATTTATGTTTTAGTTTTTGCAAGGACATTAGATAGTATAAAATACCGACTGATTCACCAGAACGGCAGTTCTGTTGATCTGTTGAGTAACATAAACAATACTAGAAAATCGCTTATTGGCGCCGAATATGTAGAATTTTGTAATCGATAATTTATACAAGTTATTTGTAAAATCCTAGAAGTAACTTTATGTCTATGTACTTAAGATCTAGTTTTTGATGCAATCGGTACATAGATAATTCGTTTTAAAAATAATCCTAATCTTTGGTTATAATTTATTTTTGCATCTTTCGATTATCACTATCGCAAGAGGATCTACAAGGTGATGAAAAGGAGACTGGCCCTGGTCCATCCAAGAAAATAAAGCGTTTTACAATGTATTCTGATAAATGGGAAAACGATCCACAATTCTCAAAGTGGTTAGTAAAAAAAGACGATTATGCCGCTAAATGCAAGTTGTGTCAGATCGAAATTTCAATAATGTATGAGAGAATTCGTAGTCTAGATAAACACAATCAATCAAAGAAGCACATGAAACTGATTACGTCTTAAAAAATATCAAGCAATCTTCAAAACTTTGTTGTAAAGCAGGATAGTAGCAAAGAAAAATAAATATCTAAAGCTGAACTGACAAGTATATTTCACAACGTAACTCATGGCTTAAGTTATAACAGTCTCGATTACCAAACAAAAATAGCTTTTATAGTTTATTCCGACAGTAAAATTGCTGCTAAAATGTCCTGTGGGCGCACAAAAGCTGCAGCAATAGCACGAAATATACTAGCACCATACGCTCAAGAACAAGTCATTACAGAACTAAAAGAATTGAATATTTTTCAGTCGCAAACGATGCTTCGAATGTTGCAAACAAGCCATTCTTGTACGAGTTGCACTGTACGGGTCATTTTTAGTAGAAATATGTCTTTATTTTGTATTGTAAAAATAATTATATATTATATATAATTATAATATTTTTGTTTTATTTGTCCCGGCGAGTCCTGGAGAATCCCGGAATTTTCTTTGTCCAGTTTTGCTGTCCAGCCATCTGGCAACCCTAGCCTTACAGTACCCCGACATAGGTGTTGAATCCGTCGGTTCCGCTGGTAATCACGACTACGTGTCGAGTTCTCGTGCTGAGTGTGTATTTTGTTTCGTCCACGTTGAAGTGCTGGGTCGCGGGGTTTATTTTTATTAATATATATTTTATTTCAGTAGCCGTTGAGGAAAACCCGTCCACCAGCCAGTCGTCAGAAAGATATTTTAAGTTTGGGTATAATTTAGAAGGAAAATAATATTCTTTTATTAATATTTTATTTTTGTTACTTTTCTATTGCGATTAAAGCATTTTGTTTTAAAACTCTGTTTAAATTACACGGACTACATCACAGTTTATCAAAGTAGTTAATAATAATATGTAATTTCATTTAATGTGATTGTAAAGTTTATTCTTTGTTTATTATTTTGTAAGTAGCTTTAAATTTTTACTAAAATGTTTGCCCATCTTTTACCAATTTGGAGAAACATGTTATACATTTTTAGAATCAGTTCAGCAAGGGAAATTAAAAACTGTACATTAAAATGGACATGGTGCCATGTTATATAGTGTAATACGATATCATTACTGTCATTTTCGGATGCCGTTGTCTTGATCGAATATTACTTAATTATAAGCAAATAATAGTCATTATATCCGTCAACATTTTCTATCTCGAGGGACATAATTTCTGTAATTAATGATGTAATAAAGTGGTTCAATATTCAATGCATTTAGGGTAGATTAATCTTTTAAGTAGTAAGGGGTCATTAATAATAAAAGAGGGAAGCATATGGAACGCGTGTGTAATCACAATATTTGAACTATTTCTTCTTTTGATTTCATCTTTCGTTACGCTTAACTGGTCCAAATAAAAATCTTTTGGAAATATTTACAGGGGTGTTAATAAACGCTAACAATTTATATTAAAATTTGTTTGTTAGCATTTGGGTAAAATTGTTAAAATGTTAAAGACAGCACAAGAAACGTATTTTAACGATTTTTCTTGTCAATGGTAATGTAACAATAAAGTTACAAGTACCTAAATGTGCTCTTGTTTTTTAAAGACCCCAACCCTCAAAAATGTCATCGTTGTATATAAAAGTATCACACTTCTTCAAATTTAATTTTACTTATAAAAAGACACTTAATACCACAACCATTTTTCAATGAATGAATTGAAAATGTACTGTGGGCCTTGTAGGGCAACCGTAAATACTTATAGTGACAATTTGACAATTGACTAGGGTGTTACTTTTTGTTGAAAAAGAATTGTCAGGCTATATGTACCTATATTTATATTTCAATACATAATGAACGTAAAAACACAATCAGTACATCGTTATTTAAGGCCTTGAAATAATTATTAAACATTTTTATATCATATATAGTTAATTTATTATCATTAAAAATAATACAGAACAAAAGATTATAAAATTATTACAAATAAAAGTTTTCATACTTCTGATGATACCGTAAAAAGCTTTATTTATTTTATACAGGACATTGTTTTTATCCATGCAGAAATTAACGAAAAATTGCCAAAATTTTAATTCCATTTTTATAAACCCACCTGTTAATAATTGGTATAAAACTCTACACCGAAAAAAATTCATACTGTGGCAGTAAGAAAAATTGTATTGTATATGTAACACAAGATTTACTAATATTTGAATTATTAAAAATTTGTTGACTGTGGTAGTAAAACTATGTTTCTACTGTGGTAAAATATCTTCACAGAAGCAACAATTTTTTCTTACCAATGCAATGAAATTGTTTAACTACCCACCGATACTGTTTAACAACTACAATAATATTATCTTACTACTAGAGTTGTAAGACAAAGTATTTTATCAGTTAAGCAGGTTTACTATAATAGTAAAATTGTTTTACCAAAGCGGTAAGAAAATATTACTGCGGCAACCAAACTAACAACATAAAAAATGAAAAGTAAATTTAGGAACATGTTCCAACACTTAATTATTAACTAATTCTTGCTTTTCTCTTGCTCAGACAGGTCTTAAAAAATGGATGATTAACATACAATATACAGATTTACTTTTCTTAAATTCTCTTCTAAAAATAATTAATAACCATTTTTGAAATCTACATTAAAAATAATATAATCAAAATTTGATATGACTGGAGAAATTATTGGGTTTTCAAAAACCAAAATAAAACTAAAAATACTGTACCGTATACACTAGCAAATTTGCTTTTTAAATATAACCAGTGTAACATACATAATTGTGAAATATAAACCCTAAATTCTGCTGTCCACGGTGTGCGCCAGAGCCAAAATCTTTTTTACAAAATGTTGGTACTTACCTAACCAGAAATATATTCATTAATTTTCCTAAACACCATTATTTAAATAGTTGATGTTGATGATAAACGCCAAAACTGTCAATAAACAATAATATTTGTACTGCACGTGCACAATGCGAAAAAAATATGGATGCGATAAAACCGAATCACACCACCAAAGACAATAAACATTTCTCACAGTTGATTAGCCGATTAGCGTAGCGGGACTTATTTCGGCATTAATCGTAAGGGTTCGTGAGATATTTTACAAAACTGTTTTACCACCGTAGTTTAAAAAATATTACTATTTCGCAGATTGAATTCGCCTGTTAAACGGAGTTGGTTAGACAAATATTGCTGGTAGTGGTGTAACTGCGGTATTATTTAAAATTACAGTAGCAGTAAGAAATATTTACAGTGATGATAATATAAATATTATGTATTTCACTGTTGCAATTAAAAAATATAACTGCCATAGTAAAAATTTAGACGGTAAAATATACCTTACAGTTCTATTAATTAGTTAGCCAATTAGCCAATGGTAGTAAAAAGATTTTCAGCCATAGTAAATTTTTAGTAGTAACACATTTTTGTTGAATCATTTTCCTCTGTGTACATACCCATATTTTGTAGCAAACAAGAAATTCTCTAAGTCAAGTAAATTAAATGTTATTTAAATATTTATATTTTTATTTATTTAAATAAAATTTTCCCAAAAACGTTGACCCTTAGCCAAGTGGACGTTTCTGTATTTAAATAACATTCAAAATTATTTTTATTGTGCCCCAAATACCCACTAAACAATGCTTATCAACTCTTGAAATATAACTTACCTTACTGCATTAGAAAAATGTCAAATTTGTTTGGTAATAATATCTAATAAATAGCTAATTGTTAGCTAAGATATTGGCTAAACATTATCGTATATTTAAAATGAAGGTTTATTTTTTCGTATATTCCACTTATAAAAGAAATTGCTTGCATACATATTAGGCACATTTAAATGTTAAATAAATAAAAAACTATAAATTAAAAAGGTATATGTTTTATTTATAAATAACTTTGGCATTTATTAAAAATATAAATCTCTTATTAAAAATATATATTTACAATTGTTAATGTACATTTAATTTGATTACCTTGTTATATTTATTATTATTATTAATAACAATTATAACATGGTTACATTTTCCTGTTAAAGTTATAACTATTTTTAAAAACTCACTTTATTGTACTAACCCTAAAGTAATTTAATTTTGAACTTGTAAAAATTTAATATAAGTTGGTAATTAAAAAATTGTATTGATTTATTATTGAATAAAATTTCTTGAAGAACTAAAGTTTATAAATATTTTCACAATTTACAGTAAAATATAATATACCAAGATTTATGGAAAAATAAACGGAGCATAATTTAAAAAATATTGTTATAATAGCATTTTATAAAATTTTGAACTCTTAAATAATTATTTTGTAATGTGAAACATGTAATACAATGAACTATTTTATCACTTACCACGTAGTCCATAAATTATAAAAACCAAATATCAATGTTCACTATCGTCTGTATTAGTAACATCAATGTCAATATCTTCACAACTAGAAATAGAACTCTTATTGGTTCCAGAACCACCACATCCCTTAAAACAACAACACTTTCCAGAACCATTACTGGAACGTCCTGAACCCAGCGGCAAATCTTCTTTTTTATACTTCACTCTTCTATTTTGAAACCAAATCTTCACTTGTTTTTCTGACAACCTTAAAGTGGTAGCTATCTCAATTCTTCTTAATCTAGAAAGATACATATTTGAAGAAAATTCTCTTTCTAATTCTAATAATTGAGTACTGGTAAAGGCTGTTCTAATTCTTTTACTTGAATCCTTTGCTGATGGAGTATAATTAGTTTGAGGCGTTGGTGATGATTCTCCGCTTTCTGATATCTTAGGAGAAACTGTGGGACTACGTAACGGAGATGTTGGTTCAGGACTAGACGAAATTGGTAAATCTAATGGTGTTATTCTTGCTAATGAAGGAACTGGTCTCAGTGGATGTTTTGGTTGGAACGGTTGGTACAAAAATTGATGTTGCTGCTGTTGCCTCGCTAAATTGAGTGAAAATAAATAACTACTTATGTAATTCGGCGGATATGTAAAACCAGGATGACACTGCTGCTGCAATTCTTTGTTAGAATTGCCTATTAACGAATCGACTAAAAAAGATCTCGACATATTGAATGCCTCGAAGAAAAAATCATAAACTAACCACCGTTTAACAAGGGTCCACTTTTATATGTTCTCCCTCTTTCGGGTTATTTCACCCTGTAAGAGCGAGGAGCTTTGTTTGGAGCCCCGCCTTATACCTGCCCTTTTTATTTTTAACTGTTGTAGTTGATGTTGAAAGCAAAATATATAGTTACTAATAAGAAAGGGGTTCTCATAAAACATGATTTAGCTAATTGTGTAAAATGATTTTTTTTGGTATTTGTTCGACGCAGGTTAGCAAATGTAGGTAATTCTCTTTAACGATAAAATAACCATATCTCTTATTTAAATACATAATTTTTGATTTATTCAGATTTAAATATTTACAATAAAATCGTGGTAAATACACATTTTTTTATTTGTTCAGTTTTAAAAACTTATAGCAAATTTTAAATGTAAATATTAACTATGATTCGTTTTCGTTTTATATTACATATTTTTAACGAATGCATTTTCTTCATAATTCATTTGCACAAGACTGTCTAAACATACAAAATACATTAAAATATTTAAGCTTGTTAGTAGTTGGTATTTTATACTTGGAAAACCTTTCTTTTATTATCCCATTTATGTAAGGCACACCCCTAAATGATTATTGAAAGGCTTTTGTTGTAGCCTAACCAATAGGGCAATTCCTTAAGGGGTTATCATCCCTTTAGCAGCAATTATTTTAAAGAGATATCCGTTATAATAACATTTGTAGCATCATGATTGTACTTCTATTGTGTTTCTGAATTAAATGAATGAATAAAAAAGGTTTTTTTTTCAAAGGGACCGGTGGTTTCAACCGCACATTTATGTTGCAGTTATGTGCAGTTAATAATATAATTAGATATGGGAATAATTTTATAAAAATTATATACAGTTCATAGTGCCAATATAAGTTAAATGTGTTAAAAGGCAGCAAAATATTCACCATAAGAAAACAAATTATTGGGCTCTAAAGCGGAGACGACTGATGATGTAAATAGCGAACATTTCAACATTTTGTGCATCTTAGACTCTCAGTAATGTTATTATTTTTTTCATCTTTTTTTTGTCGTATAAGCACCAACCACTTGGGTAATTAGCTTATACTCTACAATACCAATAAGATACAACAATATATTATTATGGTGTGAAGTACATTTGTCTTTAAGGCATTTATAAAAAATTGTTAAAACTACAATTGGTTAAGAACAGTAAACAACTAAACGGTTGAATGAAACTTCCACTATTTATTCGTAAAATACGTTTTAAATTCAATTACAGCTGTTTCGCTAAATACTAGCATCGTCAGATTGACATACTGAAGTTACTATTTGTTTGTTTGTAGCTAGGTACCTGATGTTGATTAAGTAGTTAAGGCTAGACCAAGTAGGGAAGTAATAAGACATAACAATATTATAGCCTAGATGTTATTAGCCTAAAGGGATTATCCTGGATGAATTTCCCTTCTGCAATGATATGGAAAAAACCAGAAAAAACTATAGATAGGTATCATGCTGATCTTAACAATAGCTTAATATATTTCTGTTACAATTACGTCTTATCTATATATAAAATGAAGACTCAATCAAAGTAAATAGTTTAATAGTGGAGAACTTCCAAGATTTATTTGTTCATTCACTACTTTAAATTGTTGATCTGCTAGATGTCTTTTTATTTCAAGTTCGTCAAGGAAATCTAAATTTTGTTTTTTATCACAAATGTGTAGTACATGAATGTCATTGGTGTGTATGAGTGAGTGTGAATGTTCAAGTAGGTGTTTTGCATAATTTGACTTATCTGGTTGTTGTAATCTATATGCTCTTACGTGGTCATTGAATCTTATTTCAAAATTTCTTTGTGTTTGACCTACATAAACAGCATTACATTTTGGAGAATGAATTTTGTAAACACCAGATTTTTTTACATTTAACAATTTTGTACCTACATTATTGTGTGATTTGAATGAAATTAATTCAGATGTTGCCGAAGATATTATTTTTGAAATTGTATTAGAAATATTTCCAAAATATGTAATACTTTTCTAAAGTTTAATTTCTTTGGTTTGTATTGAGGGAATATTAGTTGTACTGACATTTTCTGTTCTTTCTTATTAATAAATTTATTTATTAAATGTAATGGATAGCCATTGCATCATGTAGCTATTTGTTTTATAACCTCAATTTCTTTAATAAAATAATTTTTGTTCATTGGGATTGAAAATGCTCTATGTATCATAGAATTATAAGCTGCTAATTTATGTGATATAGGATGATTTGAATGATATTGTTCCTAATATTGAGCAAACGTTATTAGATATTAGATTGCTTTGTCTTTCACTACTATATTTAACAACAGTCTCGTATTAAGAGAATTAACCGTTAGATCACATTTACATACATCACATTTCGGTCTATTAGTTTTAGATATTAAAAAAACTGTGAATTAATCTGGTATGACTTATTCGTTCCCTGGTTATTAATAACCTTAACACTTTTTGTTTAAAGAAAAGGTATCACTGTTGATAGTTTCATATGCCTGTCGGTCCGCTTCTTCATTACCTTGTATGCCGATATGCGATGGTACCAACAAGAAAATAACTTGTAAATGGGCACTATGAAGTTGGTGTAGTTCTCGCTTTATGAGACGAGCAACTGTTTCATAGTTAGTAACGAACTGAGGGAATCGGTGATAATAAGTTAATTCGAGATATGATTTTCAGATATATTGTGAGCCGTAAATGTGGGATGATCCCGGAAGGAGGTATGGAGATATTGGATTGAAATATTTCAGTAAAATTGAAAGTAGTAAGATTACTGATATCTTCGAATTATTTTAGAGAATGGTGGGTCTAGACGAGTTTATCTCAGGAAAGTCTCAACACTATTTGCAATTGTATGATGAAGAGTTGTTAGGTTACGGCAGTTACAGCTGAAGAATACGTTAAAGAAGGGTATTTTCTTCTTAGTTTTAAAGATGGTGCTTCAGTTAGGCATTGTAAACTTGTAGCAGGACTTTTTTAGAATGGTCCAGTGGCAATTCTCAATTCTGACTACGTCCGACTACGACCCGGACGACCATCCCAGAGCAAAACGGCCAAAACAGGTCCTTATGGACCAAAACTGAGACTGACGAGACTTGTACTGTAAAATTCAAAATTCACTTTTAGGCCACCTAGGTCCACTTAGAATCAAAGGGTAAAAGTTTTCTATGAGAACTAGCCCAATACAAAATTCCAACAAGATCCCAGCGTTTAATATTTATAGGAATATCCAACTTACTCACATCAATGCTTATATTAGGTATATTTTCCGTAATTTGAGGCAAAACAAAACAAGTAATATTTTCGGAAAAGTTATAATATTGCGACTGCAGTGAAACATTGCATTTGAAATCGATGCTAGAAAGAGTACCATTAAGACCTTTTACCGAAATATTTGTTTTCTCCACTTTCAAACCCAACTTCTCACATAATGACTTTGAAATGAAACTCGACTGGGAACCGCTGTCAAGCAGTACTCTAATAGCATGTAATATTCCATTCGCGTCTGCTATGTCTATAATAGCCGTGGACAAGAGTACACCATCAACTAAACCACTTGCCGAAAGAGCATTGGTACCAGGATTCTGATTTGTAGTTTCTGGGTCTGACTCTACATTTTTGTTTGTATTATTGACATAAGTAATATTTTCTGAATTTGAGTGATTTTGATTAAATCCTGAGCTACTTTCGGAATGTAGTAAGATGTGATGTTTTCTGTGACACTTTCTACACAAAGAATTTCTACAGTTTTTGGATATGTGTCCAAAACGCTAACAATTTAAACACATTCTAAGAGAAATGACTATCTTACTCCTTTCCTCACTAGATAACCTCAAAAACTCCGAGCAATTTTGAATAAAATGTGAGTCCTTGAATAACTGACAAACAGGGGAATAAGACTGAGCATTAGCACCTTTTTTTTCGATGTTGTTTGTAAACAAAAAACCCTTAGTTATGTGTGTCTTACGTTTTTCTATTGGTTTCTCTGTAAAGCGCGTATCTGGAGAAATATTATGCTCAAGCGATTCTAGAAATTCTGCTCTTGATTTTAGAAAAACTTTAAAGTCTTCAAAAGTTGGAACAATATCTTTACTTGTTTTTAGTTTTTTCCATTCAAATTTAGATGATTTGTCCATTTTTTCTGAAACTAAGGCAATTATTAATACATCCCAATTTTCTGTAGGCTGTCCCAACTGTTTCAAAGCTCTTAAGTTTTTCATCAGTGTATCACTTAAAGCTCTAAGCTCCAGCGAATTGTCTCTTTTTACCTGTTCGATATTAAATAATGCTTTGACATGGTAATCTATTAACAATCGAGGACAGTTGTACAGTTCAGTAATGCACTTCCAAGCAGTGGAATAATTTTGAGCACTAAACTCTATGGTTTTGAGAATGTCGGTAGGAGCGCCTTCCAAAGATACGCGTAAATAATGAAATTTTTAAATCTCACTAAGAGTTTCATTACTACGAATCAAGGATTTGTGTCACAATATTCTAACCACTCTAAATTTTTACCTCGAAACGTGGGTAGAGAAATTTTAGGCAATTTTACCAAGTTAGTCAAGTTTTTTGTTCACTAGGTTGACTAGGACCACTATGGTTGGATGAAGATGAACTATGATTATTTACAGTTAACTATGATATTACATTCTTTACCAAACTTAACTGATCATAAAAGGTACTTTCAAACTGTGATCTCATTAAATTCTACTTCTAATTCTTCATCTACATCCTCACCAGTAATATTATATTCAATTTGCAATTGAATCTCGTCAAATTCATGAATAAGTGTTTAATATTTCTCTAATCTCTCTTTGATATTTATAACCTCAATATCGGTAATATCCCTAACATCTTTATTTAAAAACGGCGAAATGAATTTAGAAAAAATCGTAAGTTTACTTTTTATCCCACGTCTTTTACGTTTTAGTTCCTCGGTAGACATTTAATTATGTTTGACTTGACAGAAGTGGTAATATAATTACCTATTATTAATAGAACTTAATCCGTAATCAAATGTGATCTAACTATTTTGCCCAAGCTTGATACATTCCGATACAAATCAAAACAGTAAACAATTAAAGATCTTACCCTGGAATTAAAAAAGGATACTCAACTTCTTATCGGACTTTACCGCGTAATATTCCTGGTTTTGTGCTTCTATTGTAAATGAAGTAGAGATCGTCCAAACACCAAACACCAAACCAGACTGTATTTTGCAGACAGCGCCAAATGGTGTAAAATTGTTTACTGGTTAATCCGACTCACGAAGGATCAAATTATGTTTATTATTTAACTTAATAAGTAATGATAACCAGTAAATTTTCTTGCTTAACACCTTTTATTGTGTAGATACAACAACATTGTACAATTTTACATTGCAATTGATAGTGAATGAAATTTTATTTTTCTTATGTCAAATACAAGTACTGTCAAAAATATTATAAACAAAAAAACAGAAAATAAATAGATTTCGCGTGCAACTCGATTGAAACCAGACCAAGTTCTCTTGATAACACCATACCGCACGGTCGCAAGTCTTTAAGCCGTTAACAAATATGATTAAATAATTTTTTTAGTTACTGTTTTAGAGTGATGCAGCGCTCCTTAAAATCGGACTGTTTTTAGTACTATTTTCAGGGCTCTGTAAAAATTATAAATATTGGTGATAGAGTTTCGGGAGTTGGGACTTTTTAGGCAAATTAAATCATATTTTCAAATAATTTTTTACAATTAGAAAATCTTGAATATTTGTCTAGTTATTCAAAAAAACTCCTTCTATGTTTACTTTATTGTTTTTAACTTACTATTTATCCGGTCCCTTTTGGAACCTTTCCTTAAATGATCTACATAATATTCCGAATAAAATGACAGCTTGGTCGTACTTTTCGGTGAATATTCAAAATATTTATGATTAACAGTTCAAAAGGGATATTTTAGTGTTTTGTTATATTTGTGAAAATAAAGTGCACTAATATTTAAGAAAAAATATAATTTTTTTTGTTCGACATTGATTCATAAAAATATACATTTATCTATTATTAGTTGTCTCAATTCAATTTCAAACGAGAAGTGATTACGCGGTACTTCAGACACCACCAGAACATTTTATTAATTTTCTTTATAAATTGGAATGTTTATTTAATTTAAGTTTTGAAGAACTTAGTAAGGGAAAAGCGGTATCAAATATTTTATTTGCAAAAATGTTCTTTCGAACATCATTCCGAAAAATTCCCTAAATAAAAAAATTGTTTATAAGAATGAAGATATTTTACACGCACTTAAATATGCAAAAAGAGAATTTAAAATAATGAAAAACGACAAAAAAGTTTTGAGAAAATATATAATTTTGTAAGGTACATCATAAAATAAGAAAATTTAGAATGTTAATAAAATAATAATATTGTTATATAAAATAGGAATAATATTAAAAAATTGTACTATAATATTAATAGGTAATATTTTCATTTAATATATGTACACATTGTTATAATTTGTTTATGGTGTTAACTAGGTAATAACGAAAAAGGTCTATCAGTAGAGGTTGAATAATATCAAAAGAACATTAACTATTTTTTAATTAAATAGTTGTAAAAAAATGCGTAATTATTTAATTTTAAAATGTTATTAGGTTTTCTCTAATTTATATTTCGAAACGTCGAAATAAAAATATATAAAAAGGATTGTGGTTAAATTCCTATAAAATTAACAACAGAAAAATGTTTTACATATCTTTAAGATATATTTTACATATCCTAATAGAGTTCCTGAATCCAGAAAAAGTGTATGGGTTTACCTTGAGCAGTTTTCTAAGTATGAAGATGTTACTCCTGTACATTTCTGGAATTTCAATGGACGGCATCTTGGGTTGAATTTCATGCTATTTAGATATTTTATTACAATTACCCTGCCTACGACTAGAAGTAAGGTGTTTAAAAAAGGATTGTGAATATTTATAATTTTGGATATAGGTTCACTAGTCAACTGTGATGATAAGACTTTTTTGGCTGCTTGGTCGATCGGCTTTTTCTTTTCTAAAAATGTTCATATAGGATGGAACTCAACAAAAAGGAATCTATATCTGTAAAATGAGAATGTTGCCAAAAAAGTCTATTTCTAAATAAATGGATCCTATCATGTCCATTACGCTTCCTATTGAGTCTGCCGCTTTAGTTTGTCGTTCAGCCACCTCTTTTAAGTATACTGACGGATTGTTTATGTAAAATGTATATGTAAAATTAATAATCCTGCCTCTTGAATATTTTCTGTGGTTTGTTAATTTGAATTTACGGTTTAGGAAAAGTAAATGTATTTAAAAAAAAGTGAAAGTTTTGTTAAAAAAAGTTTTATTTTTAATGTTCCTAATAAGATGGACTTCCACAAAGTTAAGGTTAATACAATCAATTTCCTTCAAAGCTTCTTGGTCCATGGAGAGAGCATCTGTCCCTTTTTCATTGGCGCCCTACCTAATACTGCCCAGAGGTTAGTTTATAGGCTATGAATAGCCTTTTTAATCTTGTCGTCGTTCTCTCTGGTCCTTGTTCTTCCAACATCTAAACACATGACCCCCATCATCCTCCACCTCACACCTCACGCATATTCCAGTCTCTCTCTTCCCAATCTTGTGTAGATACCCCACTCTTGACCCATTTGACCCATGCCCAGTGAGCACTTGGGTCAAAAAGTAGTTTACATAGATACACCCAGACACTTCACCGACTCCTTCTCCGCTTTTCTTTCTATCTACGTCTCTCCCTTTGCCGTACACACCAGGCACACATCAACCGCATATATACCGTATTCTCACATCCCACTTCGCATACAAACCATGTCAAACACACACTTCCAGATCGTCGGTCCCAGTACCAATCTCTGGGGCACTCCTACCTCCGTTCTATATCTCCTCCTCCTAGAATCTATTATAACCCGAGCCGATAGGCAACCCCCCACTAAATTAACCAACTCCTCACCTACTCCGAGCCTCAACAACGCGCTCAAGACCGCTCCCTTGCTAACAGTATTAAACTCGTTCCCCACATTGAAAAACACTAGTAGTGCCAGCTTCTTTTTTCTCCAGCTGCCCTCTCTAGCTCTTTCTGCCAAATCCACCACCCTACCTAGCGCAGAGATATACGATTTCTTCTTCGTAAACCCATGCTGGTTTTCTCTTAAAACCCTATTTCCCCTTACGTCTTCCTCAATCCTTACATTTATTATTCCTTCCATCACCTTACCCATACCACATCAGCTGACTGATGGGCCTGTAGTCTCCTGTCCGCTTTCCTTCCTTACCCGCCTCCTTCACAAGTATAACTTTGGCCACCTTCTATACCTCCTGGAATTCTTGCTCCCTCAGTACTTTGTTGAAAAGCTCCCTCCAACACTCTGAGAGTACCTTTCTCCCAGGGTTAATTTGTTAATTTGTCAACAAAAAACACTGGTAGTTATTTATTTGTAATAAAAGCCAGATAATTTACCCTCGACATATTATAAATACAAAGAGTAAATTATAGCACTGCTTGCACCTACTAATTGAAAATAAAGTGTATAGCAGGAGCTATAGCAATAGAGTTGGAAGCTTAAATATTGATTCACACCAAATTCTGGACATTATTTCAAAATACCCAACCAAATATTTTGGATAATTCTTCAATCATCGTATATTATTACTTTAATACTCAGATGATCACAAAAATTAATTCAAAATTTTTGTTGGTTAAAGTTATACCGGCGAGTCTTTTTCACTTTTTAAATATATATAACATAAATAATAATATATACATATAGAAGTAGATATTAATTAAAAATGATTTTAAAATACGAGGAACAATCGATTAGAATAGAAAATATTCTACTTACATCTTCTGAAGTTTGGATATATTTTAATATAATTTCAAAGATAGATTTGAACGTTTAAAAAAAACAAAATACTTTCTGGGATATATACCCCAAAGGATATTAAATTTAATTTCCATAAAAAGTATGATGGCAATTAAATTTTGTCGATACTTAAAATATGAACTTTAATTAAAATAAACATATGTATAGAGATTAGCGATAAATTTGAATAGTGTACCTTAAGGGAAATCGCAGCTAAACCACATTGTATAAGCTGTGAGTATATATCAATTCCTTGGCCCAAAAAAAATCATTTCAAAATTCTGGATGGATCGGTTATATTCTTTTATTGATGAATCTCATATTAAGGTACAAAAAACAAGTTCCTTACGAACTTAAAATAAAAAAAGTTTATTATTCATAATCGTAAAGCGTAAAATATCTAAAAGAGTTCTTACACAACAATGATTATATTATACCTGTGTGGCATACAAAGCTTTGTTGACATACCGTTGATTGATTGTAATTGATGACTGCATATTTAGGAACAAACAGTTAATTTTATAATTGAAAGATTTTTGAATGTAACCGAGCCCTTCTTTATACCATGCACTTTTTTGTTTCCATCAGTGATATTTCATTTGGAAGTAATGGTTGAGTGGCAGATACATGAAGGGCTTGTTCACCAGATTTATTTTGAAGAGCTTTTAAAGGACGTAATTGATATGATTACGAATTTAACCTTTTAATAATGACGTCGAAAAAGTTATGTCGTATTCATTCCATTTAAGAACCTACACTTAAGAAAGAAAATATTCACATTATGTATTTGTTGTTGGGTATTATTTATTATGAATTTAAAAAATATGTAGGACCTGATACAAAGATGTATCGTTTCATTTGAGAACTTTCTCAAAATTTTTACGTTACAAGTCCGGGAAGTGACTTATTACGGTACGAGATAGATATTTATGGACGAGGCGACGAAGGAGCCGAGTCAAGAATATCTAATCGAGTATCGTAATAATCACTTCACGGACGTGTATCGTACTATATTTTTTTTCATACTGCCTTTGGTTTTAAACGCAATAAAATATGAAACTAAAATGACATATTTGATCATTTTATTAGAAAGTCATGTAGACTGCTGTGAAAAAATTATGTTACTTGATTTATTCTTAACATGGTTCATTTGCTTTATAAATAAAAAATGAACAGCGGTTATCAAGTAACAATGTTGAAATTACTGAGAAAACTGCGGAAGCGATAGGGCAAATAAGTCTACGAAAAGAATAGAAAAAGACTATGCGCTGTTTTGCAACTGGCGTGAACAACACAATTTGAAAAGTAGTGCTGATGAAAATGTGATGTTGGCTTACTTTTTGGATGTGGTAAGAACAGTTTTTTTAAAGAATATTCTTTTCAACAGTTTAAATTTTCAGTCAAAAACATTCTTCCCTTCTTCATTATGGTCCAAATACTCGATGGTAAAATCAATCAATGATTATGGTTAATGAGAATGTCATATCAAGTTTCCCAAAGTAGATAGCTTTTTTGAAAAAAACAAAATGTAGACCGTGAGCCAAACCTGTCGAAGGTGCTGACAAAGAAACAATTGAAAGCTTCATGAGGGACGCTCCAGATAAATAATATCTAATACTCAAAGTGATAGCATTACTTGGAGTTGCTGGAGGTTGCCGAAGGGAAGAGATCTATAATTTAAAAGTTAGTGATGTATTATATTTTTATTTCATAATTTACCCTTACATATTTGATTTTAATCTGGAAAATAGACTTTTATGGGATCTGTACGATTTCGTCAACTTAGTGAGTTTGATAGGGGTCATATAGTGGGACTTCGGGAAGATGGATTTTCTTTTCGAGAAATTGCAGTTAGAGTGCAAAGAAGTGTAGACACCGTGGTTAGGTGTTGTCAGGCATGGCTTCGAGAAGGCCGTACGCAAAGAGCAAGGGACTCTGGACGCCCTCGTAGAACAACAGACCGTGAAGATCGCCGCCTAAGATTATTGGCCTTAGGGGACCGTTTCTCCACTACCAGGTCCATTGCAAATGAATGGTTTGTAGAACTCTGAAGACCTATTGGCATGCGAAGTGTTTACCGACGAATGTTTTGGCCTGTTTTCATACCGACCACACTGGGTCTTCCCTTTAACTCCAGAACACCGACGTAATCGCCTTGACTGGTGCAGAGAACGGTCACTCTGGGATCAGGAATGGAACATTATTGTCTTTAGTGACGAGTCTCGATTTTGTTTAGGCATGCACGATGGTCGAGAGAGGATTAGAAGACGACGTGGTGAAAGGAGAAATCCACGGTTTTTTGTTAAAAGGCATGTTCATCAAACTGTTGGAGTTATGGTTTGGGGTGCTATAGCTTATGGTTCGAGATCACCTTTAATCTTCATTAGAGGGAACATGAACACGCAACGTTGTATCCAAGAAGTTTTAGTACCCCATCTTTTACCCTATCTTGACACCCTGGAAAATCCAACTTTCCAACAAGATAATGCCCGACCACATGTCGCAAGAGTCACAATAGACTTCTTTCAACATAATGATGTCACATTGTTACCTTGGCCACCAAGATCTCCCGACTTATCCCCATTTGAGCACGGTGTGGGATATGATGGGTGGGAGATTGCTCAATTTGATTTGGTGGTTGCTTTGAATGAGATACCACAGGAGGACATTGACTACCTGATCAGAAGCATGCCTAGGCGCATTGGAGAATGCGTAATACTCGTACATCGGGGTGCATCCACACATTATTAAAGGTAAAAAGGGCTTTAAAGCAATGCAATAATTTTGAAATTTTTATCATTTACTTATTATGCTTCAGTAAGTACTTAGGTATACAAAATTTTATAAAAATAATAGTAGATTATATCACTAGGAGTAGAAGTGACTTTTTTTGTGTTGAGTCCTTAGTTTGCAAACTAAGGACTCAACACAAAAAGAACGTTCTACTCCGTGTAATATACTATTTTTTCTTCAAGCGTGTAAAATAAATAAAAATTAAACAAATATATTTACCTACCTTAAACAACAAACTTTAGTTTTCACTGAAATAGTTGTCGCCATCTTACTTTTTTTGACAGTTGTCAAAGTAGTTGATATTCGCGTATTTGAAAATAATATTCAATAACAATAAAGTAACTGTTGTTTAATATATATTTTTTTAATTTGGATAATTTCAAATATTAATTAAATAATTTGTATAAATATTGATCAATAAATCGGTATTATTATTTAAGAAATTTTAAATGAACCTTACTTTATGACGTCATAGGCTCCGCCCATAATTTACTTTATCTCCCATGGCCTTTTAAAGACTTTATCTCCCAGTAATCAATAAAGACGTATTTTTACTACGTATATACATGCACATAAAGATGCATTTATTGACCGCTTGAAGAAAAAATCGTTTAAACTGGGTGTTCAGATTTTTATGTCAGTATATTTAAAAACAATAATATTAGGTTTCTTTGGTTCTTGGCATTGAATTTAAATTATAAAAACGTCGATATTATTTTATATTTTTATTTAATATTTTATGTTTTAACGGTTTTAGGGTACAGTAAGAAATAAAATTTTGTACATCACTCATCCTGTCAACTTTTACAGTACTCGTTTCGAATTCCGGACTAGTCCGCTGCCTCGTCCGTAATAGTAATTTATGCAACAAGTGCATAAAGTGGTACTTTTTTTCACGATTGGGAAATTTGCGCGCACGAACCGAAGGTGAGTGCCGCAATCCCAAGAGTGAAAAAAAGGCACTTTATGCATGTGTTGCATACAATATTTTTTCGACGATCGTAAGAAATTTTGTCCCATACTTACTTTATTTTCCGTTTTGTTGCAGAATTAGTAACAGAATGTAGCCTATTAATTTGTAGATAAATAAACAGAGAGAACAAATATAACAAATTTATGTTTCTTCCTCGAAATTCGAATTATTTTCTTCCATTTTACTCAGTACACGAAATACTAACTGTCAAATCACAAACAAATTACTTAGCGTTTCTAAAATGTCAACTCTTATTTGGTTTTCCATAGGTGACGTGATTGGCCGATTCTATGTGTTTTATAATGAAATTTTCTATAATTTGGTTAACAGGAATAATTTTAAATACTTCCCAGTTTTGATAACCTATCCCTGGATAGGTATAAGTATTTAATAAATAAAAAAAATAGTTCCGACGCGGGATTCGAACCGACGACCTCTTGCTTAGTAGGACCTTGTGCTTGCTCATACGCTATCGTGACAGACCACTAAATTTATGACAAAACTTCTTATAACTAGACTGTAAGCTGTCATTTTACTTTTTTTAACATGTTAAAAAAAGTAACTTTTTTTAACACGTGAAAAAAAGTGGTACTTTATGAACTAATAACTGTGAAAAAAAGTGGACTTTTTTTAACGATCGTCGAAAAACATCTTACTCGCATTGTAAAAGTGTACTTACTGAACTAGTAAAGTAAATATCTGTTACGTTAATAGTCCGGTTAGTACACTTTTACAGTACGAGTAGTCCGGAATTCGAAACGAGTTTTGTAAAAACACAAGACAATAGTGAAAAAATAAAATATCTATTAAAATACTGCATGATATAGAAACTCGGAACCAGAACCATAACGATGCACATGTCTCTTAACAAAAAAAATTGATAATCACTGCGTTCTCCATGATTTGAGTGAAGCAGAGAAAGACTATCGTGGGATTAGGAATGGAAGTCTTTAGCGATTATTCCCGATTCGGTTTAGCAATGCCTGGCGGTTGGACGCTTGTAAGTAGACGACCGCAACGTGGAGAACGCAGTGATCCTCAATTTTCTGTTAAGAAATATGTTACTGTTAGGATAATGGTATGGATGCCATTGCTTATGATTCTAGGTCAACTTTAATTTTCATAGAGACAGCATGACCGAGCAGCGTTACATCAATGAAATATTGGAACCCCATTTGCTCTCATACCAGAACTCTCTAAAATCATATTTTCCAACAGGATATTGCCCGACAAGGAAGACTCGCAAGGGCAACTTTGAACTATTTAGAAAATGCCGAAATAAATTTGCTCCCATGGCCACCTTGGTCTACGAATTTTTACCTATTTGAACATGTGTAAGACATGGTGGGTAGAAATTTTAATAATCTACGGCAGTCTCCTAAAACACTGGATGAGCTACGACACGAAATTAAGGTGGCCTGGAATGAGATACACTAGGAGGTTAATTAGAAGTATGCCTAGAGGTATCGCTGAATGTGTAAGATACCATGGCGCATTTTTGAGACTTTCTATTAAAAAAATTTATAATTAATAAATTGAATTCAAATTTTGATCGTTTGTTTACCACTATTCTCTTGATATTTGTGTAAAGTACCATAAAAATAAAACTATTTTTACTGGGTGTGCGGGTTTCTTTGTCAGACAGTATATATTTATCGGCGTTCTCTATTTTTAAAATTTGCATTAAATTCCACGATAGCTGGCATGCACTTGGTACCCATAGAAACATAATATTGTTTTAAAATAATATACTGTCAAAAATTGTCATAATTCGGTTTTCACAAAATGGCTCAAAATTAATTAATTCCTGACATTTTGCACAAATCTCATAAAGCCCTTGACATCTGATACCCAACAAATTGTCGTCCAATTATGAGAAAGAATTTAAGATTTTTTGTTGGTGAAAAATAAACAGCAACGTAATTATTGTGAATGAAGATGTCATGATATAAAATTTCATTACGTATTATCCCGTAAAAGTCCATTTTCCGAATTGAAATCTACTACGTAAAGGTATGTTTTAGGGTACAGTATGAAATAAATATGTTATTATTATATTTTTTTACGGTTCTTCTGCGTTTTTAGGAGTAAGAAATAAAATTTTGTACATCACACGTCCGGTAAATCATACTGTAAAAGTGGATTAGTAACGTAAATCTATTGCAGTTCTAAAGCTAAACTCATGTTTTTCATTTTTTTATGTTTGTGATGATACGAAATTATTATTTCATTTACGTAGTCCTCCAAAAGTTTCTGGCAGATTTTCCGAGTAAAATATGCAATCCTTCATCAGACTCCAAATGTAGACATCAGATGGTGTTAAAGTGAATGATGTAGATACTGGGTTACGAGAAATTTTTCTGTTTCCAAAATGTTTACTGAAAAAATTTATGGAGTATTCCGCTGTATGGCTGTAAACGGCGAGCATTTTGAACATTTGAAATAATTTTGTTTCTCATTATTCTAAAATAATGAAATACATCTATTGTACTACTTACAATGAGTTATTCCTCGTTTTCACAAATTTGTTTACATTAAACTCAGTATGTATGAATTCAAAACAACAAGCTCTTTCAAAATCTGTAAAAATATATGGGGTGTCCCATTTAAATTAAAGAAGTTGATGGCATTTCCGGTTAAACCGGAAGTATATTATTATCAAAAAAATGTACATCAGATACGTTTTGTTCCATTGCACTTACCTGCAAATTTTCATAAATATCGTTCTTTTCGTTTAAAAGATATTTACTTGGTTCCATACTTTATCCCAACCCTGTATAAACTAATTTATAAACATGTTTTAATCACGCGGTATTAATAAAGATTTTAAAAATAATTGAGTTACAAAGAATGATTTTTATATTAGTTTAGATTGATTTAGTTTTTGAGTGTCTCTTGGCAATATATAGGAGACGATGAAAAAGCTTGTCTATTAACCTTGAATCAATAGCTTACATGTAAATATCCCGCCTTTAAGTAGGGCAATGAAGTAAAAGATCTTGGTTTAATTTACAATTCCCAGTTATCATTTGTAACACACCTTAACAATACTGTTACAAGTGCAAATAAATTAATAGGATTCATTTTTCGACAAACACATTCGTTTCATAATATTAAAACCATTTTAACCCTGTATATAACATTAGTTAGATCTAAACTTGAATTTGCTTCAGTTATCTTGGCACAGCAACCTCAGATTTATTTAGAAGGTTTGGAAAAAATTCAAAATAAAATTTTACGATATCCATATTTTAAAAGACATTTTGTGTGGCCAGACTATAATGTGGTAAGAACAACAGCTTTAAGGATTAAGTTTAATATTCCCTCATTACATCCCAGGCGCAAACAGACAATGATGTTACTGCTGTATAAGATACTAAACAATCAAGCGTCCTCCAGTGATTTATTATCATTGATACCATTTAAAGTACCTTCAAAATATACTATAGCACATATTATGTTTGGGCCTTTTCGGAGTAATATAAATTCATGAAATTTATGGTACTAACCCTTACTGTGTGAAAGTTCATCTTATTCAGAACAATAAACAACTAAAAGGTTGAATTAACTTTCACAATTTATTCTATAAATACTTTAAAATAATAATTCACCTCTAGAAGTAGTTCTCAAATTGGCAAACAACTTTAATAATTTGTGCATAGTTGATTGGACTACCAGCATGGGAAGATTTAAAAATACTCTCAAATCATATGTTATCCTTCGAATTCCTCGGTTTTTGTATTTGAACCATGTCCAATTATTGTTATATCATGTCCATTATTAGTTAAGCTTTAATGTAATTCATTGTTTATTTTTTTTTTCTTAACTATCCATGTAATTAGGTGAAAAACCTGTATGGATTTTTACAAAATAAATAAATAAATAAGTAAAATTTCTGAAGAAATGTTTATCAATAAGACAACTATTATCCTATCTTTATATATCTTCAATATTTTACTTTGTTTGCGTCCATATTTTTTACACTATGTACATCAATAAAAATTTACTGAAAAAATAAAATTTCAAAGAGAAATACACCGGAAGACATCTAAATTAAAAAATTCGTTTCAAATTAAAGCATAAACAAATAAACACGCTTCCATAGTCGTAAATTATGATTATCCACCAACTTTCAATAACCAATTAATTCTTTTAGAAAAAAGAATTGAAATATCGCCTACGGTTTAATAAAAACCTATCAACGCCACGTGCCGTTAAAAACTAAAATAAGGTTCCCAAAAAGAAGTCCCTGCTGATACTGACGAGTCGTAATGCTGATCAATATAGTTTTAATGAAAACATATATATACAGTGTGGAAACCACTTATGGAATAAAATTATTTGTGGGGTTAGTTTAGAAGATTATAAAAAACGCTGGGACCCGTCAACTTTGAAATTCAAATGTGAGCTTTTTAAACATAAATTTAAATGTACAGGGTGATACACGCAAGTCTGGCATCGTCCGTGATCTATATATTTTTAATGAAACACCCTGTATGTTTTTATGATTTAAAAAGCTCCTTAACAATACGATCTCAACGAACTATACCCTGTAGGGTCTATTATGAATTTGTTCAAGATAGTAAATACATAAAATACTTGACGAAATTGATTTTTTACATTAAACCAAATGCTCAAAATGTTCTCCACCTTGTTGTTGGCAATAACACAGTCTCCTATAAAAGTCGTCCCAAACTTTGTTTAAAGTTTGAGGTGAACTAATCCCGTGTTTCTGTAAATATCCTTTCTTTGAGGTCTGCAATGCTAGTTGACAAAAAATGTTATTGATACTTAGTGAAGAAATTTGAGGTCTGCATTCAGCTAATTAAAAATAAAACCATTATTTATTTTACTATCTTAAACAAAATGTTGTTTCATTAAAAATATAGATCATAGACGATGCGCGACTATGCTAGTTGACAAAAAATGTTATTGATACTTAGTGAAGAAATTTGAGGTCTGCATTCAGCTAATTAAAAATAAAACTATTATTTATTTTACTATCTTAAACAAAATGTTGTTTCATTAAAAATATAAATCATAGACGATGTGCGACTTGCGTGTATCACCCTGTACATTTCTGGTTGGGTAACATAAACTTTTGTTTTTAAATACCCCCATTAAAATAAGTCTAGGGGTGTTAAATCCGGTGGCTCCGTCTTGTTGAAATACCAGTAAATCTTCGGAAAGGTTATCATCATTTTCTATTATTGTTGTAATACGTTGGCCAACCCCTTCCCTGAGTAACTCAAGATATGATTCACCATTTAAATTCCCGTTGATAAAGGATGGTCCGACAATGTGGTCACCTAGGATACTACCCCAAACTTTTAACTTTTGGGGATGTTGTGTATGGAATTCACGCATAATATGTGGATCACTTTCAACCCAATATCTACGATTATATTTACTAAGCCATTTAATGAAAATGAGCATTCATCAGAAAAGCAAATATTGTTTAACAATTGTGGGTTGTTATTGATAAATTGCGTCATTGATTCGCAAAACTCTAGACGACCATCAAAATCATCTTCATTCAACTCGTGCACCAACTTAACTTTGTATGGGTGGTACTTGAATTTATGTAGAACTCGGAAAACTGTAGAAGATGAAACACGGGTTGCTCTACTTAATGTTGACAACCATTGGGGTTGTTGAGCCTCTAAGCTGACTTGCCCCTAAAATTTCCACTTGGATTGCTTCTTTATTTACGAGTCCCTCACGCTTATGCACTTTATTGCAAACAGACCCTGTTGTGGTAAATTTCTCCATCACTTGAATTATATACTTATGAGTTGCATGTCTTCCGTCATGTAATTCGTTAAATATTCTAGCAGCAGCTCTTGCACAATTATTATTTTGGTAGTATAAACCTACAATTTCAATTCTTTCTTGCAAAGAGTAAACCATTTCAGCGAAACAAAATAAATAATGTATCAAAGTACACTATCAATCGTGGCTACAAATTCTGGTTGACAATGTCAAACTTTAATAAAAGTAGAGTTTTTTGTTGTTTGGATTTTTGAAGTAGAATAAATAGCACAGTTAAAATGATTAACGAGTTTAAACTGTTGTACAACCTATTTTATTACAGGCAAATAAGGGGAAAGTAAAAAATAAGTAAAATTTGTGCTATTAAAAGAAAAATTATTTATATCATAAACTAACCACTTTAACCTACAAGTATTATACATTTTTGAAATCAGCCCAAAGAGGAGTATCCAATTTTTACATAAAAAATATGAGAAGTAATTTAAAAAAAGGGATGCTGCTAGGGGTGACGGGGTGGCTTTTTCAGTAAGTTTAAATAAGCTATAATGCTTGCCCCTTCCAACATAAATTGACGTGTTTTTAAATTTTTCCTAAATACCAGTATTACAATAGTATATTAAACAACGCATTTCATATGGAATTCTGTTATGACACGAGTTCAAGTTTAAAAAACGAATCGCGAAGTGATGAGTTTTTTAAAGAACAAGTGTCACAACAGCCAAATGAAATAAATAGTTTATAATATTTTTTATATTTTGCCATTTTATCATTTTTTAAATTAATTTATTATTTTTATGTAATTACCAAAATTATTATTTTAAAAAGTATGTCGGTAGCACTGTGTAATTTATAACATTTAACAGTTTTGACATTTAATTTGTGAAATGTTAAAGTTTTCAAATATTTTAAAATAAGTAATACACCAATAAAAATACATTATATAAGTAAAAGATGATATTCCTCTTCACAAAAACTTTCTTAAGCCCGTTTGTAATTATCAATGATTCATTACAAGTTTTAGTAAATTTTTTAGGATCCTAAATTCAGGACCATAAACATTGAAACAATAAAATCAAATGTATGCAATGTTCAAAGTTTTAATAATTTATTTAGGATGTAATCATGCGCACTGCAGTAGGCGGAAGCCTCCTTAACTTTTAAACGGTGTTTAGCTGTTACTTATGTGTACTGTGCTATTGTTAATGCTATTATTTCTAACTTTACGGTGAACTCTAAACATGGATGCTTAATTTTTATTACTAACAGCAGCAGCTGTTATAAATATAGTGATAATTAAGCTGTAAACAAGAGCAGGGAAATACGAAAGCCTTGGTTAAAAAGAAGGAGTGAAAAAGGCTTGGGCTTAAAATGCTCAATGAAGGACTGGCAGTACAAGATCCAGATTCTTATAAAATTTTTATACGCGTATCAGAGGAACAATTTAATTTTTTACTTTGCTTGGTTAAAAATGATATAGAAAAAGAGGAATCTCTGATATAAGAAACTATCTCTGCAAGCAGCAGGTTGGTACATAAAAGTCGTTTTAAATGTACATACTTTACTATTCATGTATTTATTTTGGCAGGTTACAAATTACTTTACGATTCTTAGCTTATGTATACACAAGTAACAAATAACAAAATAATTTTCTATTCTATGCAAATAAAGATAACTAAACTAGAGGTTATGTTATATTTTACAGAATCAGTTATACCAATTCCTGCACAAATAAAAAAACATTGAAGTATAAATTACCCTATATTTTTGCTCTAATATGTCAATTAATTGATAGAAAATAGGACCGGTTCTATAAATATATCACGTCAATTAAAATTGAAGAGAAATAGGACAAGTTTTGATGATTTGAAAATGGACAAAAAAATTGACACAAAATGTGTATGTATTTATCAATTATTTAGGATCCTAAGAAATTGAATAAAACTTGTAATTAATCATTGATAATTACAAACGGGCTTTAAAGAACAATATAAAATTAATAAATTGCTATTAGCCACAAATGTCATTGTCACTAGTCTTGTCATTAGATACTTCACTCATGTCACCAACCATTTAAAACAAAAATTTGCATGCGAAAAAAGTTACATTACCATACGCAAATGTGTTTTATAATGAAGATTTTTATGAGTGCAAAATATAAGAAAGTTGTTAAAGGTGGATACTTTTATCTGAAAAGCACTGTATATAAATATATTAATTAAAATATGCAATCAGATTATTTATAATAAATTCATTTTTAAATAAAAGCCATATTCTCAAATTCATAACGAATTCACTTATAATAATCTATTTCGACACTAAACACCTAACATAAAAGAGATTAGGTGCGTATTTACTCTTTCACTTTCCCAATTTAGGGATTTTGTTAACAAAGACTCGGATCACATGTTCTTTTTGATCACAATTTCTGTAAATATTATCCCTTTGTAACAGGATTATCTGCCATTAAACGAAAGCAAGTTTAATGCTAATGCTATTGTATCATTTTCGAATATGCCCATTATGGATTTTTGCAAAATAATAGGATTATGTTTGGGTAATATTTAAAAACATCGTTAAAAAATAAAACTTTAATTTATTGTGTTAAAATTGTATTAAATATAATGAAAAAAATAATTAACTACCTTTTAGAATGTGTTATCCATGAACTTTTAAATCATCAGTTACACAATATCATGAGAAAATTTAAAGAACAAATACAATAGAAATTTTTCCCATTTCAATTTCTTTTTTTAAAAACGTTAGTCAAACTCGTATTCCATTATAAACAGGATGTTCTTACAAAGGGCTAATACTACAAATACACACCATCAAATGTATTCCCTCTTGCCGATTTCTATACACTACTTGAAATGACAAAAATTTACAAATGTCATTTTAAAAAGAAGTGAACTTTTACAAATATCTACCTGTTTCTATTGAATACTATTGAATCCTACTAATATATTTTAAATGCTTTTCTGACCATTTTACCAAGGAATAGTACTCATGAATGAAAGTCAAAAATGTACGACTGAAATTTACACATTGTGCACAGGTGTTAATATTATTGTTCAAATCAGACAAATGGTATTTCTATGAATAAAATATTTGAAAATACCAATGGATGAAGTGTTTAATTTGATAGTATAAATAAGTGATTTTTTTATTTTTTAGAATATTATTATCAGAATAGTGTTCTAGAACTGGTAAAATGAAAAATGTTTTTTAATGTTTTAAATTAACTGTTTTTACAATGAATTAAGAATGTACATTTTCTTTGCAAATTAACAAGATTCATTTATAAATGGAAACATTTTATACACTAAAAAGTATTCTAAAAATTTATTGGATATATTTATGAATTGGTAAAATAAGTTAAAATGAACATAACATTTATAGGTTAAAAGATTAGTCATATACATCATGCAGTGGTAATATGTTATATGGAATAGGTACCACTTTACTACAACACAACAAAATAAATCTGTCAACATTTATTTTTTGCACTGATTTATTATATTCAAACCAACCGTACTTTACATGAATACAATCCTTCTAATTATTAAATCAATTTAAATAAAAAATTGCATTGTGTTTTGATAGTCAGCAACGATTCATTTAGAAACTTCAAATTCGATACAGCAAGTCATTATTACGGCAAATTTACATAACAATCTACGCGAAAAAATACTCCTAGTTCATGACTAAGGGACTTAGTATTGTTCGAGGTATTAGACGGGTTACTATTACAGCAAGTATGTTTTTAATTTTTATGTACAGGAACACAAAGGAAGAAACTGGTATGGTATATTAACAATAAATTTAATATAGGAATATTTAAATATATTTTAAATATATATTTATACAGGAGTGTTTAAATTAGTCTTAGAGGTGGCCAATAAGATTGACCCAGCTACATCTTAAAATCCGTTTACAGTAAAATAGCTTTTTGGTAAAAACATATGACCATTTCAAATAGTTAAATACTAATATAAAACTTGTAGGTCCTCTGCAACAGTGCGCAAATAAATACTTAAAATTATTTATTTCATACTGCATCGTAACAGCCATGTTTAAGTCAACGATTTGAGTCCGTTAATTGAGACTCTACGGTATCGAGTCCGGTAAAAATGAAATGAGGCACTTTATTGTGAAAACAATACAAAATTAATAAACACGTAATTAAAGACAATCTAATAAGCATTAAAATTAACATGAATTGTGCAATCTATATTCCCAGTTATTTCAACTTTCGGTAAACCATCGTGAAGAGTGGAACTTGAGCAAGCACTTGTATTAATAATTTCTTTAGATTTCTCAGTTAAGACTTGCACAAAACTTTCTCCTTCCTGGATCATTTTAGCCACTTTGTTCTTTCCTTCCAACGAATCCTCAAACTATGGCCGGTGTACTACTCGGGATTTGCTAAGCCTAGAAATTCCGCTATTTTCTTAGGAACTCTACCGACTGTGTGAATTCCAACGCGCTGGAAAATGCACTTGCCATTACGGTATCCTACGAACAATGTGTTGTGACCTAAACCTTTGGGCCGCAAGGCAACGTATCTTCGGAATAGTTCCAACACACTTATGTCGTCAATTTTATCAATGACCGTAAATAGTCTTCTTTGCTTCGTTTTTGTGAAAGACATTGTGATTACCAATTGTGCAGAAGTTTCCTGGATGTCATCCAAAGACATTTCATATATCTCTTCGCGGCGACAAACCACCAGCAACGACGATTAAACCAACAATCTAACAAGAACACAAAATTATCAGTAAATATTGAAATGTACATCTAAAATTATTACCTTTGCCAACAGGTGCCTCTTTCACAAATTTTACCAATTCTTCTCTGGTGAGTGTTTTGGCTTGTTTAGGTTGATAGCCAACAGACTGATTTTTAAGGAACGCTCGAAGTTTGGAAAATCTTAATATATCCACGTTTTCATTAAATTGTAGTATGGCTTTAACTATCGAATACTTTGACCAGAGTGAAGAACTAGACATTTTCTTCGAATAGAAAATCACCAATAATGATTCTTTCAAAAGAATATTAAGTGCAACTTACCAGATCAAACAAATACGCCAGCATTATTTCCTCCTTGATTTCACTGACTGCGTTTATTTTTTTCCAATCGCAAAACTGTTTATATTCGCTATGGTACCTTTCTGATGATTTTGTGGGAATCAAAGAGCCGACAGCTTCATTATATTTACGCAAAACATCTTCGGGAATGTTATTGTTTGTCGACATTTTGTCTGTTGACATTTCGTTTCACAAAAGTCAACAAAACAAACACCAGAAACAGTAACCTTAGAAACTAGCATTTCCATCATGGATGATCATATTTTCAATTTTTGTTTTATTAATGTAAGATTTAGTGTCTGCAGTATGAAATAAAACGCATTACGACATACGACCGGGAAAAGTAACTATCTCAAAATTAAACATTTCGACTCGTACTGTAAAAATCCGTTTCCCGGACTTATGACGTAAATTACTATTAATTAATTATTCTACTTAAATACCTCTTTGTAAGTTTAGTTTTCCTAATAAAATGTTTAGAACAGAAGTAATAAAGTGGGCTAAAAGGAGTAAATTTTTCCCTTCAGAGCAATCTAAAAGTACCAGTAACATCAAAATTTGAACAATTTTTGTTGTTTTTGTTTACAATTTTTGTTCTAGTTTAATAAAATTATAGTCGAAAGTGAGTTTTAGTTTAATTCATTTCTTTGGGGATCACCCGTTAAGAACAAGTGGGAAAATTCCTGCAGAATGGTTAGCGGAGGAGAATTTATTTATCACCAGGAAGTCACAACCTTTGTGAGACGAAGTTATGAGTCATATATTGATCTAAACTTTAGCGCCTATAGAATAACCAAAGACTATTGAAAAGGAAAATATCTAACAAATCGGTATCAAATGCTTTGACCGGATCCAAACAATGGTTATCTAGAAAAGAAGACTTGGGTAAATTTACATGTGAGGTTGGTGGAATGATCAGTGATGCAAGAGATCAATAAGAGACCTAGAAAGAGACCTAGGTGACATAATTAAGGTAGCATGTAATAAAATATTAACTAAAATATGTTACCTAAAGAGATGGAAAACTGTCTATTGGTGATATCAAGAAATAGCCATCAAGCAAGAAGATCCATGTTGAGGACAAATAAAGGATACCAAACCCACCCAAAAGTGTGAACAAAAATATAAAAAAAAATTTAAGAAAGCTTCCTCTGCTCAAAGAAGAGCATGAACAAAAGTAATCAAAGATGTTGACGCAAAGTATCTGTGCTAAAGGTTATTAAATTGTTATGAATAAAATCAAATCCCGTATGCCAAATTGCTTAACAGATAATAAACAATTTAAAATTAACAACTGAAAATGAATCTATTAAATTTGGCGTGCCAACAGCTCTATCCCGTTAAAATTTCAGATTTCTCAGGCCCCTTGGACTGCCAGATTCTCTAGAACGTCTTCGAAAGCTATTTGATATGCACATATTACTATTTAAGCCATATCGTTTTTATCTCAAATTATTGATTATATTCTCCATTTTTCTGTTTCATTCAAGACTTGTAAATTGGGTCCAGATCAGCATGTTTATAACGCATTTCCGGTCGTTTTACCAACAGCTCGAGTTATTTTTATTCGTCTGATTATAGAGATTGCAACACATCCAAGGCTTCTCCTTGATGAGATACAATAAGGAATATGGATTTCTCTCGAACCGTGCTTCCATAAGCCCCAGCCACAATATAGAATTGTTTTAAATAATTGGGTTTTTTTGGTTTTTTTTTTCATATGACGGTAATTTTTATGCTTCTGGAATTATAACAATTTCCTTCAACATGATAGGTTCTCAGACCTTGCAGAGAACCTTCAAATTTCAGCCTAGAACTCTGATCTTAGACGGGTCATCTGTTTGACCACTACTTTTTGTGGATTACTTATCTTTTTGATTGGCTGGATAACATCTGGGTTAACTTATCTCTTCGGTTAGATATTTGATGCGATAATTTATCTTTTATGTTAGATATTTGTTGGTCAACTGGGATAACTCATTTTTTAACTGTATACTTGCTGGAATAACTAATTTATTTTGCTAGATATTTACTGGGTTAACTTAGATATTCGCTCAAAGACTTGCTGAAAGGACATTCTTATTCCACTGAATTCCATGCCTTTATTAGGTCGCGCAGTCGCGCAGTCATAATACACCGATTATTAGTGATTGAGTAATGTCTAAATTTATTTTGACACTAATTGTCATTAATTTAGCTGTGCGAAAAAATTGTTAATTTTCATAGGAAACCCCCAGTAAAAAGTGATCAGAGTTATAAGTGACACTGCAAAGTTCATCTTCACTAAAGACATTAGAACCTAAACTGGGAAGTGAGAAACAGACAATTGGAATTAGTCGGTCCCCGGACGTCTCCAGTATCAAATCCCACTTCCACCATTTTTGGGATGAAACATTTATTCAGCGTTAAAAATACAGCCAGGAAAATGGCGCAATTAACAATGAACCGATTAGATAAGAATCGGGCTAATCAGTTAACAAATCAAGTCAAACAAGAACTGGAAAAAATTCAAAATGAACGGTGGGCTGAGGCCCTACAAACGATTAGCAATGGTTATGATCCAAATCCATTGTGGGCTCTCAGAAAAAGGCTAAAAATGAAGAATAAAAAAAAACGATCCCCTTCAGAGAACTTCAGGCCTGGTCTACAAAGACCATGACAAAGCCTCCACCTTTACGGACTCCCTAGAATTCCAGTTCTCGCCAAACAGGGACCCAAACGACGACATAGAGTGAGAAACTGAAGTCGAAAATGCAGTAGAACGCGACATTAAAACACTGCCATTTAGTGTAATTCGCCCAACCACAAACACAGGAATAGAAAACATCATATTTTCCACTAAAAACTAAAAAAGCTCCAGGAAAAGACAATATCATAAACCTCCAGCTTGAACAGCTGCTTCACAGCTACACCAAATTTTTGAAACAATTTTCAAATTACAAAAAATTTGCAACAGATGAAAGAAAGCCATGAATCGTTAATTTAATAGAAAACCCCGGGAAAATCCGATCAACACCATAGACTCAAAACCAGTATTCTGAGGTCAATTTCTAAATTTATCGAGAGAGTCATCCTTGAAAGAAGCATAGACGAGAATTACGAAAGACATTTATCATCCCAGACTACGAACATGTAACGCTCTTTTTCTACATATAGAAAAAGCCTTTGACAAAGTTTGGCATGAAGGGCTAATTTACAAATTAACTTAAGTAAAATTTCATTCGGGTTTGCTAAAACCAATCAAATATTTCCTCAATTCACGAACCTTTCAAGTAAATGTCAGATCTTCCATTTCACTGATAAGAAGAATCGAAGCTGGAGTTCCTCAAGGTTTGGTTCTCTCTCCGAATTTATACAATTTGTACACGGCAGACCTCCCCGAGTGTATCTTACATTTGCGGATGATACCGCAATTTTATCAGGCTCTTGGAAATTTCCCAAGAGCGTAGAATATCTTTAAAAAACGACCAATACCTATATAGAATGGGCAGAAAAATGGAAGATTAAAATTAATGCGAAAAAATCACAATGAATCAATTTTAGTAAAAAACACGATAGAGCATACCTCAGTATAAATTTTTAATTTTTAAGTTTACAAAAACATAAGAATACAACGGTTAAATTTAAAATTTGACTTTCGCCAGTAACTTCTTTTAAGTTAACATTTCGCTTGATTTATAATTTTTCGATGTTCTATTTTTTCGTCGAAGGCTAGACCACATAAACGAAAGGGGACCGTTCAAATCGAAGGGAAAGAAAATCTTACCTAATAAGTATCAAACTGACAACAAACATTCAACTTAAAGTGGATAAAGAATTTAACCCAAAAACATTACCAAAATGGTCTCTTACTTCATAACAATATATATTTTTTATTTCAGTAGTTAATTGGACATTTACAGTAGGTAAATCTTTGAAGAAAAAATTTATAATTTATTCATAAATATTCATAAAATATTAAACAAATGCAAATATTCACTTAGTGTGGTACCGAATTAAAATAAAATTTTAAAATCAATAAATGATAATATATAAAAACATTAATTTGATGATTTTATGCATGACTTAGGTAAATTAAGTAGACAACTTCAATATATTTTCCTCTTACAAATGCGACAAAACTATACAAAACACACTTATATTATAATTGTTTTCCATAAGTGTACAACTATCCGAGGGTGTAGATATGAATAGAGCTACAAAGTATCATCATGTTTTATATCTACAAACCATTATATTGAAAATATAACAATATCCTATCTTAGAATAATGGCTGCTACCACCTGGTGAGGCAACCATTCGTAAAATTACCAGAAAATTGCTGAAAAAATTGTATACAATATTTTTAGGGTAAAATTCAACTATGCGATGATAGTTATGGAGCCCACCGTAGCAGCTTTTTCGCTTTTAAAAAGCATCGCATTAAGTAAAATTATAACACTGTTACAAATAGCTGCATCGAATTTTATTCATCGTACCGATATACTAAACGTTAAGTTTAAACATGCAGTAAATGTAAAACGTACTTGAGTAAAAAATATATTAAGAACACCTAGCGCTTTCTTAAAAAATTAACTTTTTATCCCAAGAACAAAACTACTTTCAGATTGAAGTTACATTTTCTTTTTTGAGATAACTATCTGATATTGAATAAGTAGTGTTAACACCTAGTATTGAAGTTATAAGATATACCAATATTAAATTCTAGATATGTTTGTCCCGTTGGGATTATATTGGATAATATACCCACTTCAGTCCTTTTACTAGCAATTCCACCGTCTTATCTTCCTCTACTTCCAATCTGCATCGTTCAATTCTCTACACAATCTTCTACGCCTTTTTTATCTCTGCCTCTTCTTTTTCCGTACACACCAGATTAGATAAGGTTCTATGTGAGTGGCTGTTCAACGTCCCTTCGATTGCGACCTGAAAGATTGTAATATGATTTGTGCGTTGGGCGACAATTTGTAATATGAGTTACCTGTTGATAGTGAATTTATAAAAATATTTAGTTAACTTTTTTGAAAAAATAACAATATACCAAAAGAAAAAATGTAATTTACAATAAAACAAACATTAAGCTTAATTTCGTCTTTAATTAGTTGTAAAAGATACTTCAATAATTAACAGAATTTATAAATGTTTATCACACAAAAATTATGATAGTTAAATACCTCGGCTAGGGGTGAGTAAGTTCATTAGCTCTGACTATTGTACAATATTTGTTTCTTTAAGAAATTATAAGGGCGCCACTGAAATCTTTTTATTTTTTATGATACTACTGAAGAAAGTTTTTTTAAGCTGAGTTATTTAAATAAGTATCATAAGATGACAGAAAGATGTCAGAAAAAACTGTCTATGAAGATAAAAAAATGATTTAAAAATGTACAAACATATAAAAGATAATAAGATTTCCTTGGTGCTGAAATTAATGAGGTAGAGAATACGTTACAACAAAATAATCCGCAAACAGTTCTTTAAAAATACTTATTCTAATACAGTTGACGATATAGATAGATATACACGGAAATAAAAGAGAAAAAATATGGGAACAGTAAACTTGATAGATCACAATAAACTTATCTGTTACAATAATGGACGATCCTTCGCCGCACCTTGTGGTCGCTACGGCACTGTCTAGGTGGTTCCAAATGATTATGGAAGATCACTAGTGGAGGGATGATCTGCCCCAGTTGTAGAGATAATCCAGTTAAGAATGTACATACGAGAGCTTACAGTTTACAAGTTATTCAAGTTTATGGAATCTCCAAATTCAAGAGATGCTTCTGGTTTACAGAATCTTCAATTAAAGAGTTGCCTCTAGTTTACTGTATTATATTCCAACTTTCTCTATATGACAGTAAATCAATAGAAGAAATGAGACTGAGAATAATTATTAAAACCTATTGAACTCGATAATGCCAACTCATTAGTACACCTCGTAGTGTAGCTACTTTGAACTTCCAATTATAATTATAGAGACCGTATTCATTATTTTATTATTAAAAATGTTTTAGGATAGATGGAGCAGCTAGCGGTACTAATTGAATTTAATATTTAGGATACCAGGTGCTTAAAATGTTAACAGGTACTGTTACACCCCCTCTACTCGATATAAAAAATTTTGCAGAAGGCAAAATTTTTTTTTGTTGTTTAATATCAGATAAGATCTCCAACGTAAGTTTAAGCAAAACAGTTACATAGAATAAGTAAGGATTATAAGGAATTACAAAAATAACATAGGAAAAGGTTAAAGTTATTTAAAGAAATAAGGATTAGTCAGTATGTCCTTGTTGTCACATTCGTTACTTGTATGTAAAAGTAACCATTCCAGAGTTGCGCCAAACATATCAGAGAGATGGCCTCGTGCTCTGGCGATTTGTTTCAAGGCAGCACTGCAATGCAATGCAAAAACGACAAAGAAAGGTAAAGAAGAAAAAAAAAAAGGACAAAAACTAGTAAAGAAAACGCAAAGGAAAAAATTTAAAAAAAAATAAAAGTTAGAAAGAAAAGAGAAAAGAAAGCAGAAATGTGTTAGATAATAATCATCAGATAGAGAAGGAAAGAGAAAAAAAGAAATTAGAAAATTAGGAAAGATAACATAAACGAACTTTAGACACAAGTGGCCTATAAAAAGTGGGACAAGTCCCGGGCGAGCCACCTGCACCCAGCAATTAAGTTGCCAACTGAAATTGGACTCTACGTTACAAAAAATTAATGAATGGTACTGTGTGATGTGTTTCCACACCACCCAGGCCTTAAAAAAAATACAAAAATGATTAATTAAAAAAGCAAATAAGACCTTTTTTAGCAAGAAAGGAATAAAACTTCCAAAAACCCGTCATGAGGTTAACTATTGCAAGATATGGATGACATAATCGGTAGTACCTTTTTTCTATCGGAAAGGAACAAAAAAAACCGTAAAAGTCAAAATCGGTTCTAAATAAAGTCACAAACGGTATTAGATAAGGTGAAAATCGGTATTAGATAAATTCACAATAGATAAGAAAAGTTCTATATAGTTTTTACATCATCAAATGACCAATAATACAGTCAGTGAAAAATATACCTATTTAAAAATTACAAAAAATTACCAAAAATTATACTTTAGAGCTATATAAATTGTACTTTCTCATATTAAATATATGAACCATAAAAACAAAAGCCACATTATGTTTTAACATTTCCTAGCTAAAGACAATCTGTATACTCATACAGATACGATAAGATAACCCAGTAGACATTCACACTGTATACTGCCAAAGGTACTTAAACCCGTACGCGACAGAATACATACAGTATGCACGATAAAAATGACTCTAGGTACGATAAATCTAATACACATTAGCGTATAAGATATAAAACACGGTATATGAACCTTTAAAGGAAGAAAAAAAAAATCAATATATCCTGATATGCCCAAATTGGCTTGATACATTAAAAATATTCCACCCAACAGTTCAATAACTTGCTCCCAGAACAAGCTAAATAAGATAAGATAAGCTAAGATAAGATAATTTTAAAACATATGCAAGACAGAGTTAATATAAATTTGTCCAAAATGTATTTTATAAGAGAAAAAAATAAAACGCCCAATAAGATAATATGGTAAGATAGAAAAAGATAGTATAAGATAATATAAATAAGAAAAATTAGATAAATAAGATAAAATAACTTAACTGTTGTTAAAGTAAATAGGTATATCATATACTGACAAAGTAGAAAAAAAAATAATGACTAGGTGAACACAGCGAACTAACAACAACCATCGAAGACATCACATTAAATGAATAAATGAATCCCATTTTTTATAATTCAAACATAATGAAATAACGAGGAAGTCCAGGTAATGAGAACCTTTGTACTTGGAAAGGGGCCGTTAGCATCCACAGTAGCTATGACATATCCTAAGAACAACATCCATCATCTCCAAACCTTCTGCACATTCACTACATCCGAAAACCAAAAAAAAAATTGTATGTTTAAGTATATGTTTACTCAGTGTCGGTTGAGTTTGTGTCTTCATTATTGTCTGATTTGTCTTCAAAATTGTGGTCATTATCATTATTTCTCGATAAATTTTTATCAAAGTCAACAAAAGATTTCAAAAATTTTTAAAATACCAAACTTTTCGAATGTCTCGGGAAAAAACAAGTCTTAATAATCAGAATAAAAGCAACTAGATATAAAGTACACCAAGATCAAGTTATTTTAAGAAAGTACAATACTAACCAAAATCCTTTTAAAATAAGACAACAACAAAAATGCAGGTACTAATTAGAACAAAAAAAAAACAACAAGAGTGTAACGTAAACAAATTAAAATATTCGTTTCAATTTAACTATACAGATTTGTAAATAAATATCTATCTCAAAAGAAAATTGTAAAAATATTAAATATTTTAAAAATGCAAAACTTTCCTAATTGTCAAGAAGAAAAGAAAGACAAAAAACTAGTCCCAACGAATAAAAATCAAACTGCTTCAATATAAATTACCAAGGTTATTTTTAAAACCACGCTAATATTCAAATTTCTATTTTAAATTCATTAACCAAAAAACAAAAAACTGGTACCTAAATAAGCAATAAAAAGTACAAGTTATTATCGTCGAAATAAAATGTTTGTTACAAATTTGAACAATCAATATAGTTAAGCAAATAAATATATCTATCAATGTTGTACGTGAGGGATAATATAGGTATTAAAAAAACAATAGGAAAAATTAAAGGAAATTGAACTGTTTATAAAAATATTTAAGATAGTTAAAAAATTAATTACGAAAGATTAATATTGAGAATATTAAAAAAAATGATTTAAGAAAAAATAATTTGTAGATATTTTCACCAAGTACTTTTCTCGAATAGAAAATCTATTTCCCAAAGAAAAAATTATTGTACAGTCAGAGAAAAAATGAAACCAGCGTTTGGGCGCCAATTTGTAATATGATTTGTGCGTTGGGCGACAATTTGTAATATGAGTTACCTGTTGATAGTGAATTTATAAAAATATTTAGTTAACTTTTTTGAAAAAATAACAATATACCAAAAGAAAAAATGTAATTTACAATAAAACAAACATTAAGCTTAATTTCGTCTTTAATTAGTTGTAAAAGATACTTCAATAATTAACAGAATTTATAAATGTTTATCACACAAAAATTATGATAGTTAAATACCTCGGCTAGGGGTGAGTAAGTTCATTAGCTCTGACTATTGTACAATATTTGTTTCTTTAAGAAATTATAAGGGCGCCACTGAAATCTTTTTATTTTTTATGATACTACTGAAGAAAGTTTTTTTAAGCTGAGTTATTTAAATAAGTATCATAAGATGACAGAAAGATGTCAGAAAAAACTGTCTATGAAGATAAAAAAAATGATTTAAAAATGTACAAACATATAAAAGATAATAAGATTTTCTTGGTGCTGAAATTAATGAGGTAGAGAATACGTTACAACAAAATAATCCGCAAACAGTTCTTTAAAAATACTTATTCTAATACAGTTGACGATATAGATAGATATACACGGAAATAAAAGAGAAAAAATATGGGAACAGTAAACTTGATAGATCACAATAAACTTATCTGTTACAATAATGGACGATCCTTCGCCGCACCTTGTGGTCGCTACGGCACTGTCTAGGTGGTTCCAAATGATTATGGAAGATCACTAGTGGAGGGATGATCTGCCCCAGTTGTAGAGATAATCCAGTTAAGAATGTACATACGAGAGCTTACAGTTTACAAGTTATTCAAGTTTATGGAATCTCCAAATTCAAGAGATGCTTCTGGTTTACAGAATCTTCAATTAAAGAGTTGCCTCTAGTTTACTGTATTATATTCCAACTTTCTGTATATGACAGTAAATCAATAGAAGAAATGAGACTGAGAATAATTATTAAAACCTATTGAACTCGATAATGCCAACTCATTAGTACGCCTCGTAGTGTAGCTACTTTGAACTTCCAATTATAATTATAGAGACCGTATTCATTATTTTATTATTAAAAATGTTTTAGGATAGATGGAGCAGCTAGCGGTACTAATTGAATTTAATATTTAGGATACCAGGTGCTTAAAATGTTAACAGGTACTGTTACAAGATTTATTGTGGGTCATCTCTATAATCGTTCTATCAGGCTCATCAGGGTTGTTTCCGATGCAGACCAAATTTATTGATACTTAGTCTATCAAGCTTAAGAGGTTTGCACAAAATATCCTCCTCCTTTGAGCGTCTTAAACCCTCTAGCTCCAATCAGTAAGAATTATCATACTATCCAGTTTAATTTTGTTTCACTAGCTATGCTATTCGCTATGCCTAGAAATGGCTCCGGGAATATAAATATTCCCTTAGCACCTTTTTCGTTTAAAGGTACGCTTTTTCCTTTCTCTTGGCTTTCGGAAATGATTTTTATTTTAAACTGTATCTTAAAACGTACCTTTACGTACTTGATTTCAATCCGGAAAATAGAAATTTGACAGGCTTCTTCAAAGCAAACAATAAACAGAACTTACTTATTGCTTATATCAATATTAACGGTAACATTTTCGCTCCCAGGAATGAATTGATCTTGAGCCATTTCGTAAAAATCGGATAATGCCCATCACTGACAGTATCATATTCCATATTTAATATTGTATCTCTTTGGTAACCAGCAAGTCGCACGGTGCATGCTACTTTGGTGTGAAAGCACACTTAGAGTATAAGGTTTTTAATAAGAACATTGAAAAGGCTCCTGGAAGGGCTTGTTAAACTGGGTTTGAAGGAGTACAAAATTTTGAAAGACAAGTAAGTAGGTATTTATAAAATTACTATAGATCGTCGGTCACCAATTAAGCACCTATAGTTTTATAAACAATAATAAGGGAGAGTGAAAGAGGAGAGTTATTGGTAGGACGATTGAGCAGAGTATGTTATACGAAGTGGAAGTGTGGGGTGAAAGAGCGGGGATCCATGCGAGGATAAAGCCACTACTACAGGTGCAGAGGGGGATTTTGTTGAGGGTGGTACAGGGGTAGAGGACAGTGGGTGCATTAGCAGCAGCTGTGCTGTCAATGTCATATACTTTGGACCTGATGGCTAGGGCAAAGAGGCAGCGGTGGAAGGGTGCCACAAAAGAGGAAGCTCAGGATTGGATGGAGGAGGAAATGGTGAGAAAGTGGGAAGGATATGAAGGTGCATTAAAAAGGGCGATTGGGAGTAGGAGTGAGTGGATGGACCGAGAGTTTGGGGAGGTAAACTACTTTTTGACCCAAGTGCTCACTGGGCATGGGTCAAGAGTGGGGTATCTACACAAGATTGGGAAGAGAGAGACTGGAATATGCGTGAGGTGTGAGGTGGAGGATGATGAGGGTCATGTGTTTAGATGTTGGAAGAACAAGGAGGATTTAGAGAAGTTGGAGAGGAGACTCGGGGTAGCAGTGTATTGGGAAAACATGGTGGAGATAATGTTGAGAGGAGAGAAAGAATGGGTAGAGGTAAGCGTAGTTGTGGAGAAAATGGTTAAGAGAAGGGAATGTTCTGATAGCGAATAGTATGAATGGGTGAAGAGTCTGTGAGGGACCGCCGCCCGTCTTGAAGTATGCTAGAGTAGTGATTCCGAGGCGGGGGTAATGACGAGTTTTAAGGTGGGTTTGTTTGGTAGGCATCTTCTCGAGGATGGGTCTAACACTGTTGGGTTCTGGATAAGGACCCATCTCAGCCCAAAAAAAAAATATTATATAAATTATTCAGATACTTAGTTTACTCCCAAATAATTATTAAGCGCAGTAGTTGTGATTTTCATTTTGTTTTAACTTAAACATTTTAAAACCACAAATAGCACTTAGTGTACACATTCCCTAACTTAGTGGTATTAAACAGAATCTACTACTGTCTTTATCAACCTCTAAGGGAATAGAACTTCAGCTGACACCTATTCAGACTTCTGGCAACACAAAAAGTTCCAAGCCTTCAAGAATTTTATATGTTATTTTTAAATCTACACTGCAATAAAAAATAGAGTGTTCGTAAGAAATATTTCTACACCGAAAAAAAAATCATACTGCGGCAGTAAGAAAAATTATATTGTATATTCTTCAGCTGGAAGGTTTTTCTGTGGTAGTAATATAAGATTCACTACTTTAGTAAGAATATCTTACTACTGTGGTAAAAATGTTTTACTAGAGAGGTAAGACAAATTATTTTATCAGTTAAGCAGTGTTACTACAGTAGTAAAATTGTTTTATTAAAGCGGTAAAACAATATTACTGCGGGAGTATTTTCTTTGCGGGATTCTTTCTATCGTTATCCCTTCGGTGTCTATATCCTTTTTTATATCCATAAGTATATCTGCAAAGGAGGCACTGCCTGTTGGCTTTATGATTATGGTTTCCTCAAAATTTTTTCGTTTATTTTTAATTTGTTCCCATTCTATTTCCTTCTCTCCTGTTGTGTACGTTCTGCCTTTACCCATCATTACTTTAAAGGTAATATCTGTCTTTCTACCTATGTATTCCAGTGTAGTTCTTGTTACTCCAATATCTATGTTTTGGTCTATAATGCATCACATCTGGCTTACTGGTTTTCTGTTCTTCATTTGTGTGTTGCATTTTTAAAGTTTTCTTCTGGTCATCTTGTTTCCAATAATTCCTGGAGTTTGTCGTCCTCCATATTTAGATCCATTGCTCTTTCGATTCTCTTATACGCCTATCTTTTTCTGGTTGCTGACCCTTTGTGTGCCCGCCTCACACACATTTTTCTTGGAAGTAGCAATATCCATTTTCATTAAGGGAGAGTGCAATTCTTCGATTAGCTGGTCAATAAAAGCAGTGCTCTCTGCAGTTTTATGTGTATATCCCTCCACTTTGACAACAGCGTTTTTGATTTCCTTTTTCGTATTAGGGATGGCCGTGATCAGCGTTTTTAGATTTTGCGTTTGCTCTGTCAACTTTTTAATTAGATCCTTTAGTTTATTGCGTTCCATTTCCACCTTTTAAATAAATGTATCAAATTCTTCTTTTGATTTATCTGGCGTATCCTCGCGTTTACGTTTGTATTCCTTACTCGTGCTAAATAGAATTCGTCCTCCGCATCGAGGTTGGAGTTCGCGGGAGCGAATCTCTCCTAAATGGGTTATCACTTGTTTCTTCTAGTAAAAATATCCATGTTCTTTTCATGTGTCTCAGTTCCCGTTAGATTGCCTTCGTCTCCTTTTTTTGCATTTTTTCTTTTTTTGTTATTTTAGTTTCATTTTTTGTTATAGAAATATCCGGTTGGGCCGGTTTGAGCGCACGGTGCGGCAGTGCGCCTTTACCACACTAAGGCTTCTTACTTCGGAAGTTCGCCTGGTTTCCCAAAGGCTCCGCTTGCGGAAGTCGCTATAGTGGGACTGTCCATAACCAATCCATCAGCGCGGGTCGCATAACACCTTGGATTCCGCTTGGACTCTTCTTTCAGGGTTGCCATACCTATGGACTGTTCTAGTTCTAGTTTTTTCACCACTCATCCTTGACCTTACTGGCATGGGTGGCTCTACCAGGAGTACTAGACTCCCGCCGGCATCGCTCTTGGATTCATTGTAGCTAGTTAAGCCCCTCCAACACGACAAGGTTACAGTTGTTGTTAGACAATCTAATAGTGGCAGTAAACAAATTTTCAGCCATAGTAAACTTTTTAGTACTAACACATTCTTATTGAATCATTCTCCTCGGTGTATATACTTTTACTAGAGTACAGTTGTATGTTTGAATGAGCAATTGAGACCAAAAGACCCTTATATATTTCTTAACCTTAAGAAATGTTGACAAAAAATATTGCAAAAGCACGAAGAAACAGCAATCAAAAGAATAAAGAGCTGCAGCTTACGACTGCAGCAGAAAAAAAACTTGTGATTTGGTTGGTCATCTAAGGATCTTGGAAAAAATTTCACCGGCTTTCTTAAACCAACAATTAGATACCATGTCAGTCAATTTTGACTTTTAGACACCACATGAGGTGGTTATAGGAAACCACCATACGATTAAAGATTTGGATTTTTTGGCTAGTTTAAGTGATTTTTACCTCCCCTGATGGGGGAGGTAAAAAAAAATTATTAGTCTGAATCGCTATGATTTGACCAATAAATACTGGACAAAAAAGAAACCTCCTTTACTCTGTGAAGCACTACAACAAAATATAGAAATTTTAAAAGAAATATATAAAACTACAGATGTATTTCAAAACAACAGTTACCTAACATACTGTTCAAGTACAGAAATAATCGTTCCAAAACATAGTAACAATGTACATAAAAACAGAAACATTATCCTTTCAATATTATCAAAATACGAAGATTCTGTTGTTATATAAATATACTGATGCTTCAAAATCTCCGAACGGCACTGGATGCGCATTGTTTATCCCATTGGGTCGTATTATAAAAAAACTTAAGCTTAACCCAAAAATCTCCATTTTTACAGCAGAAGCTATTGCAATATATGAGGCACTAAATTACGCTTCGGAATGCAATTCGAATCAAATAGTGATATTATCGGCGGATTCTTTATCAGTTTTGACCTCTATTGGAAAACCTGGATGGCCAAATATGGATACATGCCCTTATATACATAAAATCAAACATCTCAAGCAAACGTTAGTCTCCAGTGGTAAACGTATACTCTTTGTTTGGATTAAAGCACATATTGGTCTAGAAAACAATGAATATGTTGATCTTCTAGGTAAAGAAAGTATTTTGAATGGTAGAGATACATCATTTAACATTACAGCCTGTGATTTTCTGTCTTCATTAAAATTAAAATTATTTCAAAGGTGGGATTATGTATGGAAGGAATATTCCGTTGGCAATTCAAATAGATACACGTCTCTTCAACCATATATGCCTAAAATACCTTGGTAGAAAAGCTTGACTGTTCCTAGGAAATATATTACCACCATTATCAGAATAAGATTTGGACATGCCTGCTACCCTAAACACTTATTCAAATTTAAGGTTATAGACAGTGATCATTGTGAATATTGTTCAGAGGAAGGAAACCTGGACCACATATTTTTCAATTGCCCTAGAAATAAGATAACTTCTGATAGGCTAGTAATGGATTTACATAATAATAAAGTTCCAGCTCCTTGGAATTTTCAGTACGTATTATCACTAAACTCAAGGACTGTATATAATTGTCTCATTAAGTTTTTAAAAGATAGTAAAATATCTTTGTAAAATGTTAGAAGAAAACTACTTATAACCTTTGTATTTTAACCTATTTGTATCCTTTTTCCCTTCATACCGTGACCTACTGTTGTTTTTTTTTAAATGCCTTGATGGGCCCCTAGGCGAGAAAAGAGTGACCCTGTTAGTAATCTTTTTATTTTTTAGTTAAATTATTTAGTAGTACCATGTTGAGACTGGCTGTATGACTATAGTCTATGCCATTGGAAAAAAAGGAAACAAAAAGGCTAATTGTTCTTTTAGCTAAATACGGAGAACTACTAACTCCAAAAACGACAGTATCTAAACGAAACTCTTGTACAGGATCTTCTCGACTAAACCTCCATAAAATTCTCTGGAAGTCTCTATCTTTCTCTCGTACAAGTATCTGCAAAATATTTTCCTAATGGCAGCTATCAAACAAATATTGTGTAACCTAAAATGTAACAAAACACTTTATATGTGCGTGAAGTTATGGTCCAGCATAAAGAGTGTCATTTAATGATAAACCGTTAGAGGACTTCATGCTAGCATCAAAACTACCCTAAATTTGTTAGGGGACATAAACAACAGATGAAATAGTTATATTTGAATGTCAGATTGTATGACTGTCAGTTTCTATTGACATTGTTTTTTGTGTGTCAAAAATATGATTCTATGAAATAATATTGTTATAAAATGTTTTATTAAAACTGTATCAAATATAAACAAGTTATTGTTTAATTAGCAGCTAATTTGTGAGTACTAACAAAATTTGGTTGAAACAGATGCCAGGTGTGGCATCAACAACTCCAGATCCCAAGGGCTGAATAAATGCCGTCAGTTCCTGGTGATTTAAAGAGTGAGAAGCTCAAAATGGCCCACCTTAATTAGGTAGCCATATTTTGAAATCTGGAGTCGGGAAAGTGTATTGACTTTATTAGTTCTAGGATTTCCTTCAGGTTGACGGTTTTGTGCCATCCTCTTTGGTACCAATGTTTCGGTAAGGGTCTTTAGAGAGAGCTCCCTGGCTCAATCAGGAATTGGTTGTACCGCTAAGTTCGTTCTTTATAAGGGGATAGGACTTCTTATAGGCATGTTTCATGGTATTTTGAATAGTTACAGACCCTTTCCTGTTCTCCATTGTTGTTGCGTCATTTACTCGGTGTCTCTCAGCGTCCCTTTCAAAAGGTGAACTTATTTTGTCCTCTTCGTTTATTTCCGAGCTAGTTCAGAGGTTTACAGTGATAAGTTTATTTCGTATTTTATCCAGCGATGATCTGTTTTAGAAATTTTTATGGTAGATAATGTGATATCTATTTGGCTACGAGAGTTTTTGAAAGTTAGTTCAGTTATCTTTATTTAGAATGCAAAGATTCTTACTAATTATATAATCATAAAGCGACTTACCTCTAGTGTTGATATCTCTGCTACTCCATGGTGTGCGTTTGAGTTGCAACCTGTTACTAGTTCAAGCTGTTGAGTGAGGCAGTGTCTGAGGGATCGGATGCTGAAAAGTTGAATTTACTAGGAACGTATTTTGCTGTCCTAGGTTGGTGGTTGATAGGGAAGCTAAAAATGGAATCTTAAACCTAATATTTTCGTTTGTCTTTTGCAGGGTTCCTGAATGAATGCTAGTGTATCCTTCAGCACATTGAGGTGGCGGCATAGTGTTGCCGAACCCATTCTGCTGTGTTAAAGATTACACTGGATTATATTTACTTTCTTTGTATTCTCTACCGGGAACACAACGAAGATTTTAATTTTTATTTAGCTAATTTATTCAGCCATCGCATCCTCCTCGATTGGAGGTGGGTTGGCCTCGCCGTCATCGTCGACGTTCTTAGGCGGTTTCTTTGCCAAGGCACTGTCGATCGCCATCACTGAGTATGGCTCAACAGTATCTGCCTCTGCCTTCTTGGTTTTACGGATCAATGAGATGAACGCGTAGCTCAACCTCATTGACCTTTTCTCTAGGGCTTTCATCTCTTCCTCCCCAATTCCGAAGACGAAGAGGTGTCCTTTAGGTTTTTTCTTTGTCTTGTAATAAAAGGAACACATCTATCCACACGACGCTCGGGGTTCTGGCGACCGAGGTCAGCGTGTACGTCGCTAGAGATCCAGAGGATGGCTTTCGTCCGCTTGGGGAGATTGTCAATGTGCACCACATCGAGCATGTCTCCTGCCACGGTTTAGGGTTTTCCACCGTCTGCCTACAAAGTTTCATCATTGTCGCAGGTTACTCTGAAGATTTGACTAGATTGCGACTACGACCTAAATGTGGGTGGTTTCGTTTTGTAACAGAAGGCGGACAGGGTGTTGTCCAGGGCCTCCATCAACTGTCTCATTATAAGACCTTCCCTGTCATCATTTACTTTACCGTAGGGGTGGGCCTTGTCGATAATAGTTCCCCTTAGATGGTTTGTAGCTGCTTCGCTATAGCTATTATTAGATATAGTTTTTGAGGCATGCCTCCTCTTACGAGTGTTCCCTCAGATGTGTCAGAGCGCATTCGCTTCTTTTCTTAAATTATCAAATGTTAATGTTTTAAAATATTTTAAAATGAATAATATACCAATAATAATATATTATATAAGTAAAAGATGATATTCATATTCACAAATACTGTCTTAAAGAATAATATAAAATTAATAAATTGCTATTAGCCTCAAATGTTATTGTCAATAGTCTTGTCATTAGATACTTCACTCGTATCGCCAACCATTTAAAACAAAAATTTGCTTGCGTAAAAGTTACATTACGATATACGCAAATGTGTTTTATAGTAAAGATTTTTTTAATTGCAAAATATAAAAAGATGTTTTGGAAATTGATATATATTACATAATTGTACCCTAATAAACTGAAAACTAGAAAACTAAAATATAACCAGGTTTACATTATAAAGTTGTAACTAATTACTAAATATATCTGATTCACTTCATACTTATAATAGTTCCAAAATATAATGTATTTTCCACCAATAACTAAAAAATGATGGTGTTACTTATAACTCAATTTTCTATATACCTGTTTTTATGTATTTTATGTTCAATTTTACAAAAATTTCAGCACCGACTTTCTCCATTTGAAAAAGAAAATCTTGTCAATACGTTGTATCTTCAATTTTATATTTAACATTTTTTTTATAAAAGGGTTGTGCTTTCATTGATCTGATATGGAACTTCTTTTTTTTCTTTCATGTAATCCTCATATGTTTCAAATGTATCTCTTCGCCACCATGTCACTATTAGACCAGCACAATAACAAGGCACCTATGCAAAAAATCATATGTAAATCCAAAAATTTTACAGTATATTTTACTTCAGTACAGTTTATTACCAGGGTTACCTTTTATATTTCGGGATTTGGCAACCCTGACGTTGCAATCAGGCAACTAACAGCTCTATAATAAAGTTTGACATTTTTGAGGTTATACGTACTCAGAACGTTTTGACAAACGAGCGCTATTTGTGTTGTTTACAATAAAAAAAGATTCATCTCGGTCCAAAAATGGAATTAAATCGTGAACATTTTCGTGCGATTATTTTTTACAACTTTCGACGTGGATTAACTCAGCAACAGTGCATGGATGAACTTAATTCAATTTTTGCCGATGAAGCTCCCTCAAAGACCAGTGTTTATCGATGGTATGATGAATTTAATCGTGGCCGTAGTACACTCCAAGACGAATTTCGTCCAACATCAGTTGTTGTTCCGAACCATTGATGCTGTGCGCCAACTGATATTGCAAGATCGTCATGTGACCTATCGTGAGATTGAGACAACCTTAGGCATAAGTGGGACCCTACACAATTCGCTCAAAAAAAGGCACGTGTCGATTGGTCGATGGAAATGCTCAAAAAATACGATCGCAGTGATTCGAAACACGTCTATGACATCATGACAGGTGATGAATCGTGGAATGACGCGTATGAGCCCAAAAGTAAACAGAAGTCGACTGTATGGGTGTTTCAAGATGAGCCCAATCACAAGCACTAGAACAAGGCAGAACAGTAAATTTTGAGTGGTACACAACCATTTGTTTGCCAGTTCTCTTCCAAGAAATCAGGAAAACCAGCCGCCAAAGACGGATCACTCTTCAACACGACAATGCGAGCTCCCACACATCGGCTCAAACAACTGCATTTTTGAGTACCCAAAACTTCGATTTGATGAGTCATACGCCGTATAGTCATGACTTGGCACCGAATGACTTCTTTTTATTCCCGTAAGTAAAAAAACAAACTTAGAGGTCAATGTTTTTCGACACCTGAAGAAGCGGTTGCTGCATTCAGAATACATGTTTTGGAGAAACCTCAATCAGACTGGCAAAAGTGCTTCGACAATTGGTTCAAACACATGCAGAAGTGGGGGAATATTTTGAAAAACAATAAAGTGATTTTCGATTATTAATATGTGTTTTTGTTCACTAATCCCGAAATATAAAAGGCAACCCTCATATGTATACAGAACAAGAAAAGGTTCATACAAAATTATGAGTGTATTATAACTTCTTCTTGCCATTATGATATCGTAGTGAATTGCTTTTTTTACTCAAATAATCAAAAACATATTTAAATTATCATATTATTCAGTTAATAGTCCTGAATACTAACCAGTGTTATATTTCCAGATCTTACTTTTATGAAAATGTAGACTGAGCAAAAACAAAATGGAATTGAAATTTTTATTATGTGCATTTACATTTTTAAAATTAGTTATAAATAGTAGGCTTGATATTGTAACCTCAGTTTATTAAAAAGAATTAACAAGATATAAAAAAAAATATTTAATTTAAGGTTACAAAGGCGAACGGCAGCTTTTCATCAGAGAGCATTTATGGGAAGTGAATAAGAAATACATCATATAACCCGTGGCACCATGCAACTTTTGTTTAATAGATAAAACAAATGTAAGAAAGCTATATAGATTTTATTAAGTTACAAAACCTAAAATCATGTGTAAAGTGGTGAGGTCAATCATAAAAAAACGTGAAAAATAGCAAATATCAAAACCGTTCATTCAAACTTGGGTGTTATCAAATAAAATTTTGAGATATGAAAATAGAAAGGTTGATAAAATTAAGAGAATTCTGGTCTTGTATATCCTCCAACGTCCTGCTATATTCTGTATCCAGAATACTCCTACGTGCCACCAGGGTCCAATCGACAAAAAACATTGGTAATCCTCTACGAAGATTATTTGTTGCTGCTTGGGGCGTGGAGTGTATATTGCAAGATTAGAAAATATGGGTAGATATAAACAATACAACGTAAATAGCCGTAATTCCAACTAAAAAAGCTTTAAAAGCTACCCTAGAAGCTTATTAAAAATAAGTAAATTTTTTTTAATCGACAAAAACTACTAAGAATAATAAAAAACTCTTCGTTTGAACGCAACTTCCAAGTTTATTTGAAAATTTATGTTATGTATGCCGTCATTGTAAAACATAATTTTTCAAATAAACTTGAAAGTTGCGTTCAAACGAAGAGTTTTTTATGATTCTTAATAAGATGGACTTCCAAAAAGTAAGGGTTACAACAATAAACTGACAAAAACTACATTTTCAATAATGGTTAAATCACCTATAAATAGAAAATTCTTGAGGAGGCAACTCACCTTATCAAAAGGGTTGTATCCCACACAAATCACAAATTTTGGGAAATAAACTAAGGGTCTCAAATCAAAAACAATGAAAACCTATCACAAGGATAGGTAAAAAATACCTCGTCTCTTTGTTTAAACAAAATGCCCATCCAAAAATTTCCTACTAGAAGAGGTTAGGTGGATCCTTTGTCTTTGTCTACCAAGCCAACAGGAAATTGTACTTTAGGTGGCCTACCTAGTAGGTACCTATAAATCAATAAAATTTGGTTTAGCCAACAGCCAGTGGCGTATCCAAAAATTAAAACGTTACAATATTATTAAAAGGCAAGCAAATCATTTAACTAAATCCTAATGCTAAAAATAGTTTTATAGATTTATAAGTAAGTTTATTTACGTAATTTTTTGAGGGTTTACTATTAGTATTATTATCACATGCTTTTAGAATTAAATTAATAGAGATAAACCTTTTAGATTAAAACAGTAATGCCCCTTAAAGTCAAAAATATATTTAAATTAAATAATTGCGATTTCGTTTATTTCATAGAAGAAAATAGATGGGCATAGCAAAAGTATAGTATGTTATACGAGTTGTAATCCCAATAAACTTTTTTACTTTGTGCGTAACGGGTTACTTAGAACTCTTTTTACGTATTATACTATTAAATATGAAAATTTATTTAATAAATCCTAGCTACTACTTACTGTAAGAAGTAAGACGAAACCAAGGTAACCTAAATGCCTTGTTAGTTCTCCAGAAATAAATTTAGATTTACTGGTAATGTGTATAATTATTCTCTGCATTTGAATGTCGTCGACCTGACAGGAATAATTTCCTTCTTCTACCGACGTAACATTTACTAAATACAATGTATTAAACGAATCCACATACATATGAGGATAGCCTAAAAAATTTTGGAAAACTTAATAAACCAAAAAAGACTTTTCATAATATGTCAGTGTTAAAATAGAATTAAGTATTGATATTGGTAGGGTAATGCCTTCCTCCTCAGGGACGATTTATTTTTTAAAATTCTCTAATGATTTACAAAACCAGCTAGGTTTAAAAACAAAGAAATGAGTAATTTTTGAAGTTTTCGATCACGATGTCAGTATTAAGAGTACCTATAGCGTTTTTAATAGTAGGTATATGACATTTCAGGCGGTAGCCTGATTTTAACTCATTTAAACAACTTAATGATATCACTAATAAAAATGGTAGGACGTTAGAAGTAGTTATCACCTCAGAAAACAATTTGAACATTTGCAATGTTACTAGGGAGAGCACTCCGTTTGTTACGGAAGTTATATATCATCCTGCATAAAATATATCTATAATGATTCAAAAGCAAGCAGTTTTAAAAAACAATATTAATAAAGCTAGATATAACTACAAAAAAGCTAATTTTGAACAACTAAGCATCAGGGTAAGGGATGCAAACTGGGATTTAGTTCTAAACGAAAATAATGTAAATGACTCATTACAAAAATTCTATGAAATTTGGGATAATATTGTAGAAAGTGTGTTCCAAAATTTGTTACCTTTAATAAAAATCATAAATTTCCCTCGTGGTTCACAAAAGAACTTAAAGATCTACTTATAGAGAAAAAAAATATAGGAAATTAAGATGTATATCACAACTATAATAATATGATGAAAAGTTTAAACAAACAAGGCGTAAAGTTAATCAACTAATTAAAAATGAAGAACGAAATTACTTCAATAAATTAGAGGAAAATATACTAACAGAGGTTAATACATTTTGGAATTACACAAAAAGTAAAAGAACAAATTCAGGTAATCCGGGTAATTTTATTTGCCAAGGTAACTGTTGAACAAACTGCTGAAGTATGTGCAAAATTTTTCTCTTTAGTTTAGTCGTATGATAAAGCCACATATAATTTAAATAATAAAATTGAATATATTGATATTAACAATGATACTTTTACTTTAGATATAATAACTGATAAAAATCTAATGGAAGCATTTAAGAAATTGAAACCAAAAAAATCATCAGGTATAGACAATATACCACCTTATATCTGTAGGCTGTAGTGAATGGCTAATGGCTCCGCTGTTGCACATATTTAATTTATTAATTAAATCAAAAACATTTCCTGCATTGTGGAAAACATCTATATACACCTATTTACAAAAATGGATATAGAAAATTATAGGGCTATATCAATAATGTGTGCACCAGCGAAGTTATTTGAACAAATAATCTATTCAGAACTCTATAGGTATCTTAACCCATACATTATATCAGAACAACATGGATTTATGGCAAATAAATCTGTAGAAACAAATTTATTTATCCCTAGCAATAAAGTTTATAATTCGTTGGAAAAAAATACAGTTAGATGTAATATATACCGACTTTAAGAAAGCGTTTGATACGGTACATCATGATGTTCTACTTAAAAAGATTAAAAGGTTTGGATTGGCTGAAAATTTTCTAGAATTAATTAAAAGTTACTTACAAAATAGAAACTTTGTTGTGAAACATGACAAGAATACATCTGGAAGATATGAAGCCAATTCAGGGGTACCTCAAGAATCAAATTTGGGGCCTCTACTATTTTTAATGTTTATTAATTATCTGGTAAATGGTATAAATTCTGGTTATTTAGTCTTTGCTGATGATTTTAAATTATTTAAACAAGTATAGACTGTTAGAGACTGCGTTTTACTGAGCTAATTGGAGCTCAACAAAGTGTTTAAGATACTTTCATTATTTTCATTATTATTACTCGTACCCGCTATAGCGCATACTGTTTTAGATGAATTATTCATTTGATTATTTATGGAATTATCCACATATAGCCTTCAGCTACAGCAGATGACTGCCATCCGCAGTGTCTTTTTTTTCTTTTCAAGGGGATTCTTCAAGTTTAATTTTCACAATTCCAGCACTATATGAATTCAACCAACGTCCACCATTGTTACAGTTCGAAAATGGCGTACGACGTTTAAAAATATAATTTATTATACATGGTTTTATTTAACTAAAACGAAATTAAGAACATTAGAAGTGTATTTGAATATTTTTTTTAACGAGCTTTCCAAATCTATTATTATTTTGTATGAATTCTATTTGGTAAGAAAGTTAGCTCTAGCGTTTAACAGTTTTGTACCGGAAACCTTGTCGCATCTTATAAATATAACATAGTTTATGGTGTATTAACAATATATTTTACCTTCATAAACAAATATTTATCGTCTGGTATATTTTCTAGGAAATTGTTGATGTTCCCGTTTGTTAAAATTTGGGATTTTTTGGATTTAAATCCGTCAGATTTTCTTTTAAGTAGGGCTTGTAATTTGGAATAACTTGCAATGCTTGCAATGATTTATATTTATTGTGGTCCGCAACATAGAGTAAAAACACCAAAGTGAAGAGGGCTTCATATTTTTTGACAAATCTTGAAAATATGCCATCATAACATTTTCGGAAAATTAGTTTCTTAACCTCCGTTCCATGAATTTTTGGTATGTTTGTTTGTATCGATTCTCAGATTTCGACGGTAATATGGCTATTTCTGCAAGTTCCGTTATATTTGGTGGAGTTAATCCATTTTACTATCACTTGACATTTTTTAATACTTGTATAAAACTTCACGCATACAAACAAGTTATAAGAACAATAAAAAATGGGAAGTTTTTTGATAATCGTTTTTTGATAAATAATAACGTCTGCGCATGCGGTCAGACATCTGACGCATGCGCAGACGCTCAGTCTAAAATATTTGAAATATGTCGGTTCATTGTACTCCTTATTGTAGTGAAACTCATTTTCGTCATTTTTGAGTGATTAATTTAGTGTTACTGGTCGGTTTCTCGCGTAATATTAATATTTAGTGCATTCTTAATATTTAAAACGGTTTTGTATAGTAACTGAAGTGAAATTATAGTACAAAACGAGTAAAAAGTGTCTTTTATATGTTACGATTTTATCTATCTAACTATCTAATTTCTCCTCCGAAGTGCTGTCATCTTGGCGTGGTGGAGGGGCTTAAGTAGCTAAAATGAATCTAAGAGCGATGCCGGCTGGAATCTAGTACTCCTGGTAGGGCCACCCATGCCGGTAAGGTCAAAGACGAGTAGTGAAAGACTAAGAACAGTACAACGGGAGAAAACCCGCGAAAAATCCGAAGGAGAAAACCTGCGAGAAAAAAAATCCGGAAGCCAAGGTGTTAGCTACCGTGCCGAGGGATGCGTGGCCACACGGACGTGGTCGCAAACGGTGCCTTCGGGATAAATGGCGACCTCCCGAAGAAACATAAAGCCTTAGCAGGGTAAGGGCGCACTGCTCTGCTGGACAGGACATTTCGGCACAACTCGTGGGAACATGAATGACAGAAAAAAATGAAACCTTAAATGACCAACCAAAAAGCGAGGTGGTAGAAGACAGATAAAAAAGATAAGGACGAGACTGAAAATATGAAACTGGAGGCACAAAAACGACAAGAAGAAGAGAGGATATTGTTCGAGGCAGAGATGATACAAAAAATCTCGAAAGAGGGAGAAAGCCCGTGGGACACTACCCAATAAGAAAACACTCGGTGGGTACACTGAGATTTGTCGAAAGCGGAAAAAGACAGAGAGAGGAAGACACGGAAGATGAAGAATGGGACGAATTCCAGAAAACGTTAAAAAAATGTATGCAATATGCTCAAGACATCAAGGATCTTATCCAAAAAACACCAAATACAAAAGCAACGATAAAAGACGGAATTAAGAAACAGACACGAATGCTCGAAATTCTAAATCAAAAATGCCAGGAATGGGAAACTTGCCCTAAATTGACAAAGCGAATAGCGAAGGAAACAATGCCCAGGAGCACAGAGGACCAGGAAATACATGAATTAGAAAATCAAGGAAAAAAGAAACTTGCGATAGTGACAAGTGAGAATGTGGACAGGGAGAGAATCAGAAGACTTTTGGAATTTGCATTCAGAAACACAAATATCCAGATCACTATATATATACGAGGGACTTTAAACAATGCGGAAAGACGAAAGAACGAAATAGTTGCCATAAAAGCAAATATACTTAAAAATATTAAATATTAAATACATATAAATAATATTAAATATTAAAAAGGACATAGACATCAATAAAATAGGAATGGCAATAAAATATCCGTAAAGCAAAAGGAGGGGAATTACTTATCACAGTAGATGGTGATGGAAATAAAGCAAATATTTTGAAGGACGAAATAAAAAACAAAAAGAAACACCAATATAATATACATCTTAGGTATTGATGCTACCATAACGGAGGAAGAAGTTAAGAATGAAATCAGTAAAAACGTAAGATTGGAAAAAGAGAAAATAGATGTAAAATCGCTACGACTAGGGAAATACGAACAACAGACAGCAGTAGTGGAGCTACCAAAAGTACATGCAAATGAACTGATAAATAAAGGAAGAATCAAAATAGGATGGTTAAATTGTACTGTAAGGGAGAGAGTATACATAAACAGATGTTACAAATGCCTTGCCTTTGAACATAAAACAACAATCTGCATAGGAATCAATTCGGATTCAGAAGTGGTAGGTCCACAATACAGGCTGTCGAGACAGTTTGCGAAACATTTAAAAATACAGACAAAAAGTGGCTAGCGCTAGTGCTCTTGGATGTAAAAAATGCCTTTAACACGGCAAAGCATAGCCTAATCATAGAAGAACTTAAGAGGAGACAAATCTCGAGGTACCTGGTAAATATAATTTTTGATTACTTTAAAAATAGGAACAAAACCTGCACTAAAGGAGAAAAAATCAGAACAAATGACGGCGTACCACAGAGCTCGGTATTAGGACCAACCTTGTGGAATATCCTATATGACGGAGTACTAAAAGTTCAACTTACACGAGGTGCCACCAGTTTAGCTTACGCGGATAACTTGGCTATTATAGTAGAGGCAGAGGATAAGGAGGATCTTATCCTGAGCACAAATGAATGCCTAAGAAGGATAAACAAATGGATGACCAGAAATTACTTAAAATTAGCACCTCACAAAACAGAGGCAGTTATTTTGAAAGGGAAAAGGGATAGGGCGGATGTTAAATTTAGATTGAATGGAGTAGAAATTAAACCACAGAAGTCAGTTAGGTACCTAGGGATATATTTAGAGGAAGGAGGGACATTCAAGAGGCACATTCTAGAAACCACGAAAAAGGCAGAGACAAAGGTAGCGATACTTAGAAGATTATTGGCAAGAGTAAATGGTCCAACAAGCGCAAAAAGAGAAGTCCTATGTACAATGGTACACAATATCCTACTGTACGGAGCCCCAGTATGGTATACAACAGCAGATATCAAGGTGCACCTGAAAAAATTACAACGGGTCCAAAGAAAAATCCTAATTAGAGTATCGTCGGCCTACAGAACAGTCTCAAACAAAGCGTTAAACGTAGTGACGGGTACGCCACCAATTGATTTACTTATTGAAGAGAGGAAAGCTATACATGAAAGTGAAGAACAAGACAAAAAGGAAGCAAGAGATAAAATCAGGGAGGACATATTAAATCAGTGGCAAGAAAGATGGGAACAAAACGAAAGTAAGGGACAGTGGACAAAGACGTTAATACCAGATATTAAAAAGTGGGTAACGTGTGAACACCGTAGCCTGGACTATTGGCTAACGCAAACACTAACGGGTCACGGATCATTCGCACAATACACAAAAAGAATGCACATTACGGAGTCGGATTTATGCGTATACTGTAACGAGATAGACACTGTTGAACATACAATATTCAACTGCAACCGCTGGAATGTAATTAGACATAACCTAACAATGCAGTTAGGAAAAGAGACTACGAAGAACAACATGGTGCAAATCATGATGAAGTCACCTGAGAAATGGAAAATAATACAAAAAGCGACAAATGACATAATGGGAGAAAAAAAAAGGAGAAAATAAGCAGACAAAATGCGGAGAGACAAACAGCATGAACACATCTGCAGTCATCCTGTGCAAATCAAATCTGGTGTATCCAGGATGACATTTAATGCAGCAAGGGTGGAATTTTTTAGTGGGTATACCTGCGCCGAGAGGAGAACGAGTATTATATATAAAAATCAGCTTTTATACTATAACATAAGTAGATTTATAATTTCATGAACATTAGGGGTGTCTGGTAAGGGGTTACCACGATGTTAAGTGTCTGGCAATTAATAACGTGATTTTTAATAATATTCTGAAGGTAATACCAAAAAATCACACTTTATTATTTGATGAATTTAGATCGGTATTTTACACACCTTTAGTACCGTTTACCTGCCAAAGCCACGGTAACCCAAACTTCATAATAGTCCATCGTTTTTACCTGTGTTGGGAGCATGCGCTGACAAACTTTCAGCTTTTATAAAATAACGAAGTTCTGGGGTTCACGGGCTCTTGCTCTAATGTCCTTTTTCTAAATAAAACATAGACTGTTTTAACAAATAAGGCAAGAAGATTATTTTAGTCTAAAGTTCCAATTAATTACAATATATTAAATGCAGTCTTATATCTAATAAATGTTATCTGCCATTTATCTGTAGTATAAAATTCACCTTCAAATATGTAAATAGGAAATTTTGAATAACTGTCTATTGACAGTTGCTAGGTGGTTTCTAGGGAAGCCGTGCGTTTATTTTACCGTTCGTAAAGAGATACATTACATAGGTTATAGATTGTGTGTTATTGATGGTTTAGAGGGGTTAAATTTTACCGAAAATTTTTATTGAGTAGGGGGGAAGTAGTAGTTGGAAAATGTAAATAGATTTAGATTAAGGGATTTTTAGAGTAGTATTTTAAATAAGATAGAATTTACGTAATATTTTAAAATAGGTAGTAGATTTTTGTTGAATTTATTAAATGAGGAGAATAACAATAAGATAAATAGATATTTGGTTATACGTAAGCAAAAGGAAATTGGAAAATACAAAAATAAAATAAAACAAAATAAAATTAGTAATTTGAATTTATAAGAAATTTAAATTTTCACAAATTCAAAGTAATTTTAAATTTCTGTAAAATTTTAATTGGGCGAATTTGATATGGTTTTTTTCGATCATAAAAATTTAATGTTTAATTTGATGTTAAATAATGTTAAATAAGATTAAATAATGTTAAATAATGTTAATGTAAAATAATCAAAAATTAAAACCAATTGTATGGTGGAGATATTTAGATGATATTTTCGCAATATGGCCTTATGAGTCAATATCTATGAATGATTTTTTAACAAATATAAATAAAGGAGGAACATCTATAAATTCATTTTTTATAAATAATTAGTTTTTATTTTAGCTTTTATGTAAATTATGTCAATAACAAAGAACAATAAATAATTACATCCGAAATTTGAATCTAAGGATTTGACGTTTAAAACCGTGCAAAAAGTACTTTCCACACTAGAACAGACAGTAAATTTCCTTACGAGTGAAAAGGTCGCTCTTCATGGTAATATACAGTGCTATTTGTGATATTGTCGCCTTGGTTATTGTCAAGAAGTCAACCTGATGATGTTAAACTATGGGTCAATATTTTTACAATCGTTTTTAAATCATAATTCCAAAACGAAATAAGAATATTTGATTTCCATTTGAAAAAACATCGATTACGTCATGTACATGTAAGTACATTTTCACAAAAAAGGTCCAAAAGAAGATCCAAGTAATTATCGTAGCATAGCTCTAACAAATCACAAAGTAAAGATATTCACCCAATTGATTAATAATAGATTAACAGATTTTGTGGAACGCCACGAGTTACTACCAGAATGCCAGTCAGGATTCCGTAAGAATAGAAGCTGTGAAGACAACATATTTGTGCTGTATACCGTTGTAAATAACTACCTACGATTCCCCAACAGATAATTATTCGCTTTATTTGTAGAATTTAAAAAAGCATTTGACTCAGTGGACCACAACCTACTTTGGGAAAAATTATTTATTAATGGGGTAAGTGCTAAGATCACCAGACTTTTAAAACTTATGTATAGTTCGGCTTTTATATTTATGGAACAAGATGGCACATTATCTGATAGAATTAAAGTAACAAGAGGCGTTCTACAGGGTGATACCCTAAGTCCACTAATTTTTTCAATTTTCATATCAGATATAGAAATTTATTTTAAAGAACAAGGTGCTAAAGTGTAACTCTAGACGATGGTAATAATATACATATGCTCCTGTACGCAGATGATCTAGTTATATTATCTGAAACTCGAATAGATTTAATACGAAACTTACAACTTCTTGAATCATACTGCAACAAATACAAACTGGAAGTTAATTCGACAAAGACAAAGATAGTTATCTTTCGTAGAAGCCCAAACATCGGTCAATATCCCCAATTCATTTACAAAAACAGCCATATTGACGTTGTTAATACATATGAGTACTTAGGTGTTAACTTCTCATTTAATGGTTTATTCCTAAGTAATCTCAAACAACGAGAGCAAAAAGCTAGATTGTGTCAAGGAACTCTATTAAACACTATAAAATGCTCAAAAGTTTCATCAATTGAATCCATAAAACTGTTATACAACAATATAGTAATACCTACGTTTACATACACAAGTGCCATACTTAGAACAAGTCGAAAAAACTCAAAACTATTTCTGGAAGCTTCTTTTATTTTTGCAAAAATCAACAGCTGCACACATAATAAGAATCGAAGCAGGTATATGTAAAATTGGGTACTACGTAATAAAACAATCTATAGAACTGCTACTAAGGTTAAAATGTAAAGACCATAACAGATATGTTCACCGGGCCCTTGTACGTACAATAAAACTACATGAGGCGGCCAATAACGGCAACCTAAAATACAACTGGGCAAGTCAGTTAGCCCACATTTTAAATGCTTACTGTGATTCGAATGTAAATATTAATAATATTAATCAAACCATAAAAAATACTCTACTTAGTAATTACCTTAACAAAAACTTTGAAGAAGATGTAAATAGAGTATTACTCAGCACGCATCGTAAAAATTATTTTCATACCACAATTCCTCTGCATGTTAAAAGACTAGTAGCCCAACTCCGTACATCAAATTCTGAAAAGTTATATATCTATGTAAATAATAATTCGTATAGGATAGATATAAACATTATTTGCTGTATCTGTAATCACTTAGTACCCGAAACCCTCGAACATATACTGCTAGTCTGTCCGATGTATAAAAACCTACGAGATCATTTTATTCAACCTCGAGGACTCTCAGACGATTTAGACTCTATACTGTCATCTACAGATCATACAGTACTCAGTAATATTTACAAATTTATAGGAGGAGCAAGGAAGCTTCGGTCATTTATTATAGACGAATAACCTATTAATAGAATCAACACAATCATCCAACCCGTGGTTGGTATGTTTTGACTGTGGTGATTATGATTTAATGTTTTCTGTTTTTTTTTTTATTTTTCTTTACTGTGTGTACCTAACTATGAATAGCCACTTACTGTTCATTTATTTAAATTTACGTGTGAACAATAAACATTATTATTATTATTACATGTAAGTATTTTGAATTATTTAACCCGATGCGCAATTCAAAATATAAATTGAACTGTCCAATGATTTCGTCAAAACATTTTCGGTTAACACAATATTGAATTTATGGAAATATTTACGTCCTTATGTACCTATTTTAATTATTATAGAGATTTTTTTAAAATTTGGAGTTAAATGCTTTTGACCGCTTCTTCACCGGGCTGCGAAATAATTAAATATAATGTCTTACTTGTATCTCCAGCTTTAATAGTTTTTCCTCGTTTTTTCCATATTATTTTATTATCCAAAGTAGATTCCGGACATACTAACGATAAATATGATTTTTCCAATAACACAAATGTTTTTCTGTATTTAAAATCTTTACTTTTCCCTACTTTCCAACCAACATTACTGCTATCTTTATCGGGATTGCAAGTTTCTTGGCAATTTTCCAAATGAATGAAGTCTGGAATTACTTTTGTTCGATTACTTAAGTCTGAAAAAAAAATTACTGGAGTGTTTATATAAAATAATATTTGTTAGAAATTTAACAGAAACATGGACATAACGACAAATATGTATAGTTAGTTTATTAAAATATTAAGTACCTCATATAATTAAATTCAATAATATGATAATGGCGACAAAATTAAATAAACCCTTGTAATCCAAGCTGTCATGAACAATACGATAAACTATTCTATTATGTAAAGTTGTTTGAGTGCTCAGTCCATAAATTCCTTTAAAACTTGACCTTGACCTTAAACTTGAGAATCACTAGATACTAGTTTATGAATTAAATATCTTTAGTTTTTGCTTTAGAATACACTCCCTGAGCATTTCATAACATAATTTGAAATTTAGGGTTCTTAAAACTTTTACCTCTTAAACATCAAGCAATGCATTAATCAACGTTCCAATAACTTATAGGTGGTGTAGTTGCTTAAAGATTTCACTTGTGTATATTTTTTTATCCACAACTATTAATTAATATCTGTTAAGAGGGACGTCCAAAATCTGGCAGCTGAAAACGGGTGGCAAGCCTGAATTGTACCAAAAATTTCAATCATTTTGTAAACAACAAATCTAAAGAACGCCTTTAAATTACGTATTCAAATTTTAACAGGATATAGTTTAGACTATTCTCTAGGAGATAAGGTTTTCTAGTTGAGTTTGACAATTTGTGATCACGAATTTTAACGCCAGAAGCTTAACTCCTAAAGAAAGCATAGAGAATGCGACTAGCAAAATATGAAGTTAAAAAAAGGTATATTTTTGGAGATTTGTTGCACGCAAAATTTGAACATTGCACCAACCTGTCAACTTAGTTCATTAGTTTTGGTGGCGCTTTTTTCCGAGACGTATGTGTATTCTAATTCCAAACAAATCCAAACAAAAACTTCACTTAACATAAAGTCAAAATATATTAATTTTAGTGTTTTGCTTTTAAATATATAATTGTCTATATTTATAATTTACCAGAATTAAAAAAAATAATTTTGAAGTATATTTTCACAATTTGCGTTGCTTTTTACATAACATTTACATAGCATTATCCAACTGTGATATGTGCAAGGTGTTTTGTTGGAATTTAGTGTTATGAACTGTTGTTATTTCCTTAATTACTTTTTACTTAAACACAGTTTATTTTAGTCGAATTGGTAAAAATGTGAGTTTTGAGAGACCTGATCTTTCTTTATACTTTTTTAATCTTTTAAGTTATTATCTTATATCTTTATTTGTTATATATAAAATAAAAGTGTTTTTCTAAATATGCATGATAATACTACCCTTATTGTTCCTACAATGTTTCATTTTTTGAATATTAGAAAATAAAAAGTATTAAAATTTAAAGTAAAAAAATAAATATTTTTATATCAAATGGTGTTACAAATTTGGGTCAGATACTGCACATGTCCTTTATCTTTATTCATCCATGGTAATACCATCTTATTTTCTTTACTTTCACCATTAATAGTTTGCCAGACAAATGGTTTCCAAATTCAAGTCAGAATGAATGTCATATGTATCCATATTATTGTGAACTCAGTACATATTATGAATGAGAAAATGAAACATAAAAAAGAAAAACAAAAAACATTTATTTTTTCTTTATTCAATAAAATGCAGATATTATTTGGGAACGTTTAAAATGAAATTGAACACTAAAATGATCATTTATAATTTAAAACATTAGGCAACGGCAAAATGGTTTCCATGTTGATTTATAATTTTACATGCATACTGGATAACTATAAATTTAATATAACCTGTTTTGGGCTATTACTCCAGGTTCAAAATTTATCCTAACTTTTAAAGTAGACAAATAAAAAAATTAAGCAATAACATCTCTCTGAGATGTCCTACTTACAGCCTTTTGTATGAATCCAAAGACGACATATACTGTCAAGGTAATACTTATGATTTAGTTACAAAAAACAAATTTAAAGGGGAATATACACCAAAAAATGTCAATTTTACAAAGAAATTACTGCTAGTATGGTACTACATAGGCTAATTTTATTCAAAAGAAAAAAATTCATATAACTAATATGCAAAATAGCTATATCAATACCTATTTTAAAAATAAATTTAGATGATCTGCATCACTTAGTCATTATAGTTTATAAGTAGTTTTCCCCAAGTAAAAGGTACCTTAGCCATTTTTATGAAATTCCTTTCTTTAATTATCTATAAAAATATATGTACTTGATTTATTGTAAGTTGTAGGTATTGCTCAGAGTTTTTCATTTGTGTGAGATATCAATTAAAAAATTAAAGTTACAGTCCCATTGGATATATTTTAATTTCAATTGATTTCACAAAGTCTGGGGTTGACAGTTTTGGAATATAATTAATAAAGTCATAATTTAATAATACAATTAATTTTATTAAGATATACCATAACATTAACAATAATTATGTTTAATACTTGCAAGAGTATTGTTAGTCAATTGTTGATAGTCAGCTTATCCCACTTCTTCAGGTATCTTGAAAACAGGTGCACGAAGTGTATTTCTATAGGTACTACATTGGTTAGTTATTATCGTAGGTTACCGAAAACATGGAAATATTTTTTTCTTCCGCCACATTCTCAAAATAAAAATAAACTATAGGTAAGCTTTATTGTAGGGTGTACTTTACTTTTTACCCCATTTTTCAATACATCATGGATTTGGGTGCTAATTCACGTAGGTATATCCAATACTCTTTAAAAAATAATAGATATTTATTTATTTAGGTTGTAAATAATTAGCAAAGTACCTACTTAAAGTCATATTGAAGTGTTAAATAAAAAATTCATTGCCATTTCACTTTATCTCAATTTTAGACTATTGAAGAGCTTATTATTCTTGAGTTCTTTTGTGGAAAAGAATAGTAAATGTATGTATGTATTTACTTTTACAATATTTTCATTTTCATATGTATAAAACTAAATACATACTGAAATTGTATAAAATTTTAAAACATATTGTCTTTGTGGAATATAATATATTTAGACACCGTAATGTTTTTACTATAATTAGGTAATATTTTTAGTAGGTATAATAAATATCGTATTTTTTAATTATTTGTTATTCAGAAAAAAAAATTTATATAGGTATTGATATTTTTAATCCTTAAAAAAATAAATTTGTTCACCTGCGCCCACGAAACACAACAAAGTACCAAAGTGGATACAAATAATATTTAATAAAAAATATACAAAAGTATTTTCATCTGTTTATGGTTTCAAGGTCAAATGTATGTGTATGTCTTGAAAATATTCAAAGATTTACGAAGCAAAATTCATATTTTCATCTCTGTCTTAGATAAAGAAAGTCAACAGGCTCTAAAAATATTTGAATTTATAATAAAAACACTAATTTGAAACCACTATCGCCATCTACTCCACATTCTTGTAATTTAGAAATAACCAGATTTTTCTCAAATTAGAAACGCCCCTCTTAAATATGCAATTTTTATCAAGTAATACCATGCATTACCATATAGAATTGAATAATAATGGCAATTCGATGGAATAATATTACTCAATCAATCAAATTTAACAATTTGTGAATTTCTTTGTCATTGTATTTGTAGATATACTGTCAATTAGTTTGTGTAGCAGTGAACGCACCCTGGTACGTTCGCAACCAAGACATCTTCTGAAATCTGGAATTCGAAAGAATCCTAGATCTTATGAACGATAAAGCGGAGATAGGTTTTGCCAGACTTGAAGACCATCCAAATACGGAACTCAGGTACCTGCTAGATTACGACCCGGGCGATGGGCAGTGGAAGTACGTTAGACCGAAGCACCAGCTTCTACCACACTAATCAAAATCTAAGTATGTTACAGGTACACCAAGAAGATGACCCAAAGAAAAAGACGAGGCCGATCTAATCGGATAACACGAGATGACCAAAGAAGCCTGCCAAACCGAGAGAGACAACAAGAAGAGGACACCAGTAAAAGATGCCTAGCATCAAACTGGTTCAACGGACGAGACAAGTCTGTTCTTTGAACCGAAGAACTGATATTTGTACAGACCGGTACCAGGAGGACCGGGGGTGGTTGGAAAAGGGGCGCGGGAGTCGATATCCTAAAGACTGGATATGAACCCTTCGCTTCGGGCTTGTACAAATTAGGCTAGGCTAGGTAATTAGTTTGTAAGTAATTTGGTGTGTATATTCTCTGGTATTATTAGAAAAATGTCTAATATTGAATCAGATTTAGACGATATGTCTAGCTAGCGCTACAGAAAATCTCCTATCTAACAAGTCAAAAGGTAGATATGATGCGGTGTACAAAAGTTGTATGGATTGGCAACTCGCACAAAAAACATGCTCTTTTCTGAAAATGATATCCTAGTGTATTTTGTTGAACTTGCAAAAAAATACGTCATCATCATTGTGGGTACCTATATAATTCTATGCTGAAAAGTACATTGAATATTTACCATAGTATCCACCTAGAGACTTACATGAAGTTACAGGCATTCTTAAAACATCAGAAATCAGTAAATTTATTAAAGAATCGTCAGATCATACCTATGTATTGGCAAAGGTATTCTTACAATAACGTAATTTTCAGCTTAGAACAGCGGTGACATTACAGCAGTAAAACAGTTAGGGGGATGGAAATCAACCACAGTTGCCGAAGGTTAGATAGATGACAACATAACCAATAAAATAAAAAGAGGAAATCAGATTTTAAACGAAATTAACAAACATACTAGCTCTAATTACAATGAAAAACGTACTAGCTCTAGTGCCAGTCCAAGCCCCATGATTTTCAATCAGACTCAGATGGTAGACAAAGTTATCCCTGGCATGAATTTTAACAATGGTAATGTAACTATTAATAATTATTATGTAAGTAAATAAACATAAATTTATTGTGTATTAATAACGTTACCATTAATAAAAAATATTGTTCATTTGAAATATATTTTGCATTTTTTTATAAACTTATATACATAGTTGTGGATAAAGTATATACTATTAAGCAATCGACTAGAAAAACTTTCCATTTTATAATTAGGATTTTAAAGTTTATTTAAGAAACATAATCTCCGTTAATTTGTTTCAGTTTTTTACACACCCATAAATACATTCTCGTGTAAGTGGTCAAAATTCTGTCAGTCTGAAGATAAAATGGCGCAGCATGTTTTGTACATTTGTAGAGAGCTCGAGAGAATAAGAATCAATAACTTTGTTGTTCTGTATCAACTCGTGGCTACGGACTTCATGGAAGTATCGTCAACACCCTTATTAGCTTTAAAAGAGGTAAGGGCTGGGGCAGCGACTATAACTAGGAAGTGAGCTATAATAGACTTTTCAGTTCGAACTGAAAGAGACCTTTATCGACCACTTACAGCAAATATAACATTAAAAAAAACTATTTTAACTTCAATATTAAAATAATTTTTTTTTTTAATTAAATTATTTATAAAACAAAATAATAGGTAGTAAAAAGGTAGAAAATATTTGGTTATGGGTTTATTTCTTCTTTTATGAAAAATGTGAATTTTGATAAGAATTTACTAAATATTTAATTTTTCTATGATAAAAAAATAAATATATCTTTTTATTTTTTTAGGAAATAATAATGATCTTGTGTTTAGATTTAAAAATTTCTTTTAAAGATAAAAATAAATGTCAAATAGATGAAATAAATTTAAAGTATTATGTAGATCTTTATTTTTATCTTTAGATAGCAAATAATAATAATAGAAAATAGATAGAATAGATAATGCATCCTTAGTCATATCATAAATTTTCGACTAAAATGCAATTGAATACATTGATTTCGGGTCCTATTTTTCATTATTAAATTTAAAAATTTTACATAAGTTAAATTGATTGTACTAACCCTTACTTTATGGAAGTCCATCTTATTAAGAATAATAAAAAACTATTCGTTTTAACGTAACTTCCAATTTTATTTGATTATTTTTTTCACCTGTCAAAATATCACTAGATAAATTTTTATTTTCTAGACTAAAACTTTTTTATTTTAGGCAAAACTACTCAAACAAACTGAATAAGATAAAATCACTTGATTTAAGGATTCGTGGTATTACCTTTGAAAAAATTAGATTTTAAATCACAATTACAGCCGTTTTGCTAAGATTACCATTGTCAGATTGACATATTTAAGTTATAATTTGTATGTTTGTGGCTAGGTACAGTCGGGTTTAGAATAGCACATACATATTAAATGTGAATTTCGTTTACCTACCGAAGTTATAAAAACGCCCTTCTTAAACAACATAGGAATGGCAATTTTTAAAACGCCTACATTTAATGGTTTTTGGGGATTAAGTTTATTTACAAGGGACAAAGGGACAGGCAATTTGTCAATAAAATACCTTATGCTGCAAACATTAAAGATGTGGGCGTGGACAACTGTTTAACTGATTTCAAATTTATTATTATATAAACCGTGATTGGTTATACACAATAAATAGGCCGTCCTTAAAATTAATTCATTGTAAGCGATTTGAGTTTGAAAATGTATATGCTATTCTGAAGACGATAGTACCTGATGTTAATTAAGTAGGTAAGGCTAGACCAAGTATGAAAGTAATAAGACATAATAATATCAAAGCCTAGATGTTCCAAAATTATATATGTCATTACCATTTATTAGAGAAATCTAAATTAAGTAGAATTTTTAAACCGCTAAATAATATTAAAGAGTCTTACCACAAAAAACATTTTTAGCAAAGTAAAAGGTAAATCTCCATTTCTGGATATATCTAATGTAGTAGGTATATTTTATTCCTTGTTCTGGTTGCGACAAAAAATACGTAGGTCAAACGACAAAGATTAAAACAATGTTTATCATTGCATAAAATTGATACAAGGTTATATCCTGAAAGATGTGAATTGGCTAAACTTTCAATAACTAATGACTATGTTATGCAATATGCTTCTATTGGTATTTTAGATATACAATTTAACACTAAACAAAGACTTTTTTGGAAATGGCATCTATTTCAAGAAATTGATCTTAATAAAAAGTAACCATAAAATCCTGAGTAACATCTATTATTATTTGCTATCTAAACTTAAAAATAAAAATCTAAATAATACTTTAAATTTATAATATCTAATTGACATTTTTTATTTTGATTTTTAAATGATATTTCAAAGCTTAATTCAAAATCATTATTATTTCAAAGAAGAGAATAAGATATCCAAATAATTTTTTTTATCATAGAACAATTAAATATTTAGTAATTTTCTATCAAAATTCATTTGTATGTTTACTATTACATTTTATCATAAGTAATTAAGTTGTTTATCAATTTTATGACTTTATTTTATAAAGTTATTTTATAAATCATTTGATTCAATATTAAAGTTAAAATTTTTTTTTTCATTTTATATTTACCAATTTTCTTTTAAAGCTTATAACTTCTCGGGGAAGCAACTTGGCATAGAGGTAAGTTGCGTTAAATCGCCCTATTTTGAGTTCACCTACATGTCCTTGCTCTATGTCGGTTCTTATGCGAATCACCCTGTATATGTATATATAATATATATAGGTAATTATATTTGGTACTTTTTCTTGTTTTAACCTAACCCACCGGGAAACATTTTCCTTAATCTAATAGATCTACAGGAAATTTCTCCAACATTAACAAAAATCATATTCTCGTCATTCTTATATACAGTTTCATTTAAATTCTTTCTGAACTTGATTCTGCAAACTCCTCTTTTAGCTTTTACTCGCTTACCGCCTGGTTTATCACACAAACATTTACTCCAAGGCCCCCAATTACTCACGACCTCCATTGATACTTTAAGTTCATTTCTTAGTCGAATAAACTCTGGTCCATCTGATTCTACCAAAATTTTGTTGACAGGTGCAAACAGTTCTTCATAGTATTGTTTCCAATCGGAAAGATTTCCAGATTCTACATCTGCAAAACAATAAGAGTGCTTATGTACTATATATATATAAATATGGCAAGGAGAATGTATCAAAGAACGAGAAATCTACAGTATAAAGAATATGCAGATGAGTTAACCAAGGAAATTCAAACAAGGCTACGATCACAGGAAGAGGACAGATGGCATAAAAGAATAAATCAAATGGTAGACAGCCACCAGAATGTATGGAAATTCATAAACAACAGGAAGAGGAAAGTAGAGCAAATGCCACCAATAATACATGAGAACATAATATACATAGATGAGAAGGAAAAACTAGAGAAAATTCGGTGTTTTCATTAGAAATAAATCAATGAAATTCCTTTGTAATCATATAGTAAATTATAAATATTTAATCCTAAACTCATTGCAACGCAACAATTCTGGTTATTTTTTATATAATATCAAATTGAAAGTAAGTTAAAATCGATAAATTCAAATAGAGAAGTCGAAACGGTCGTGACGTCAAAACTCATATCGATGACAGTTTGTTTACATTTAATGTGTGGTAATTGAGAGAGTTGGACTTTAAAGGCCGGTTCATGCAACGTTCATTATAATTACATTAACATTACATTATCATTAAGAAAAGTTGAGCACCCAATTTATAGTGGAGGCGTTCATGCAACACATTAAGGCATTACAATTACATTAAGCCCACTAAGAAGTTGGGAACTTTCAACTTTTCATTTACATTACATTATATTCTTAGTGGAAACAGTAAAAGCGCATGCGCAGTACGATAGCATGGAAATGTGAATTCGTATTTATGTCAAAATTCCTATGTTTAGGTTATGTTGATATTGAAGGCCGGTTTTACAAGCAATAAAAAATATTTTAACAAAACCAAAAATGGAATAGTAGTATAACACCTTGAACTTTTTGAATATTGTAGCAGATGTATAGAACATAAGTTTCAAGTGTCAATAGTGGACAATATACGCATGCGCTAATACAGAATTTATAATGTAATGAAGTCTTGCATGAACGACAACATTTTTTTAGTGAAAGTGTAATTATAATGTAATGTTAATGGAATTATAATGTTCGTTGCATGAACCGGCCTTTATTTTTGATTTTATTGTGAATTATTGGTTTTATTTGTGTTATGCAATCATAAAATGTCGTCAGTAGGGTTTGTAAAAGCATTGTCAAACAATTTACCATCCTTAGACATTTTCATGGTTAGGTTAGGTTGGGTTAGGTTAGGATTCAATGCAGCTGAATTTCGAAATGTAAAAGCAACAGCGTAAATACTTATTTTGTGCTTTTTGCATTAAAAAATGTCTAACCGACTTATTTTTATGAAAATCAACAAAAAATAAAGAAAAGAGATGAATAAATATAAATAAAAAACTTCGCACAATCTCGCAGATACACTGTTTACAATAAAATGATGGCGTCTTTCAATGACACATATGAGTAGTGACGTCAACAGTCGTTTACGCGGCAAATTTTTGAATTTAAATTTGAGGATGGAATAACTATGCTACAAAATTTTTTTTAATTTAATTTTTTTTTGGTTTTTGGGGTAATTGATTGCCGCTCTGTCTTCCTGCATGATTTTGAAAAAAATGGAAAACACCGAATTGGAGACCAATTCGTGAAAATACATGGACAAAACACAGGCATGATGAAAACACGATAAACGAAGTCAACGCAGGATATGACGAAATAATGAATAACGTAGCATATGTAGGTGATGAGGTAACATCTCCAAACGAAATCAGGAAATTAAAAAATAGTAAAGCCCCCGGGAAAGACAACATCACGAACATAACGCTCAAAAACCTACCTAGAAAAGCTGTTATTCAACTATACTACATATATCAACGAATGTTTAACAAAACAATACTTCCCCAAATAATGGATAAATGCCACGGTCATACCAATACAAAAACCAGGAAAAGATCCTAAAAAATCAGAAAGCTACAGGCCGATTTCACTGACATGCACGCTAGGAAAGATACTAGAGAGAATAATAAACAAAAGAGTAACAAAATTCATATAAAGGAACAATAAAATACAAGAACAATTTGGATTCAGAAGGAAAAGAAACGCAGAGATGCAACTAGCGAGAGTGGTTTCAGCTGCAAAAATAGAATACAACCAAAACAAGCAAACTGGCATGCAATACTGGACATAGAAAAAGCCTATGACACAGTATGGAAGAAAGGATTAATACACAAAATGAAAAAAATGTAAGTACCCCCATACCTAACAAAAATAACAAACAGTTTCCTAGAAAACAGAACTTTCCAGGTGAAAAAAGAGGATAAGATCTCAAGCAAAAAAGAAATACCAGAAGGAATGCCCCAAGGAAGTGTACTGGCTCCTACACTATTCAACATATTCATCAGTGACCTACCAAAAGACGAGGGAACAGAAATGGTACTGTATGCAGACGACACTGGAATATACACCACAGATAAAAAAAGCAGAAAACGTGACAAATGAGATAAACAGGCACCTGGAAAAAGTAACAACGTACCTGAGAAAATGGAAAATAAAAGCTAACGAAGCAAAGATACAATTTATAATATTCAACCAAAAGAGGGCACTAAAAACACACAAGATAACGTTCAATGGACAAGAAATAGAACAAACAGACCCAGTCAAATATCTAGGAATAACATTGGACAGAAAACTAAATTTCAATGAACACATGAAAAACACTAGAAGAAAAGTAGAAGTAGCTAGGAAATACATAGGGCCATACATACAATGAATACATAAGATCGGTAATGTTGTATGGAGCACCTATATGGAACTCAACATCAGACATAAACATAAAATCACTGGGACGAAAAGAAACAAAAATATACCGAATAATGGAAGGAGCAGAAAGATACACAACAAATGCAGAAAGAGAAAAGTACGAATACAAGCCGATAGCAGAAATGATAAAAAACAAAACCAAGCACTTCTACAAGAAAACAGTGAACAGAAACCCACTAGAATGAGAAAATAAACAGTAGGACAAATAAGATGGAGGGTCAAATACAAACTAATACATCACAAAGCAAATATACAACTTACAGGAATCTAGAAAAATAAAGCAGGGGAAAAACCTAGAAAATCCAGGAAAAGCCTGGAAAAACCACAAAAAGAACTACGATAAACTGGGACACAGCCGAAATTAGTTTCCGAGAAAAAATACCAACAAAGAAAATAAGGAACAAAAACACAAAAAGAAATACAAAACAAACAGGTGCAATCCGGAACTGGAGAAATATTAGAAGAAATAAAGAAGAAAAGGCTATATTCAAATGAAATGAAATGAAATTAATGTATTAGTTTGGTATTATAATTGTTTCTGATATTTACCTGCAGACACTTCATCAACGACGTCAACAAAATACCTAAACTCCGTATCACTTTCTTCAAATGTTTTACAATAATAAAATCCACTATCGTTAAAAGAAAAGTTTCGTATAATTAAGCTGTGATCACTGTGGACAATTATCCTTTGTAACTCTATATTATTTTCCATACTAGAATTTATTTCTGTTGACTCTTTTTGCAACGAAGTTGCTTTGAACCAATGTTTTTGCTGACCATCGTCTACTTCGTCACAAAAATGACATTGTAAGGTAATCTCTTCATTATAATGTACATCCACTAAATAAAAGGTATTATTACAAATAGGCCTTTCGTGTTGTACGCAGTTTATTTTTTGTGCATAACATGTTTGAATCATTATAAATATTAGCAATGACTTTAACATTGATCTGTCATCGATTTTGACAAATAGAAGTCATTGTAGTCTACAAACAACCAAGATTTTTTTCAGTAGTGTTTTAATTTATGAATTACAACGATATTCTGCCAAATATTGGGAATTAAGTTTACTTTCAATCATTTCAAAAATATTTCTATTTATTTTAATTTTAAATTTGGCCCAACTACAATATGGAAATTTCAAATGTTTTGTAAGTAAACAGTCTGGTTGTATCGTCACGGAGACGACAGAAAAATGTTTTTAATGTCTTTGATGTAGTATTTCAGATTATTTCTGTTTAATGTTAATAATTATAAATTGTTCTGACAAAATATATTTAAATATCGACACATATTAACTATATATAAGCTATAAAACTATTGCATAAAAATAGAATAGTTCAAATTTTTTATAGAGTATTTTAAATACTTTTCAAAGACATTTTCTCTCGAATGTTAAAAATAGAAATATGAAAATATTTATAAAGGTATGCTCCAATAGAAAAGGCTTTCGGTTAATAAGAAACTGCTCACAGAGTTCGGAAAAAATGTATCGTAAAAAGGGTGTTTATATATTAAAGATGGCAGAGAATGGAGACGGTTTGTTGACAAACGGTTGTAGTTTCGTTTGTATACACGTTATTTAAAACCTTGTAGTGGGTTCTCGCAAAACCAGTTCTTCTTCATTAATACCCACAAATTTAAATTAACATGTACATCAAAGAGCACTATCCATTTGGTTATAAACCTAATTTTTTTAAAATTCCTGAGAAGGAATGAAATCGAATTATTTACATCTTATTGACATAAGGGCCGGTTGCATAAACGTTTGTCAAATCTCTGTTCGTTAACAACGTGTTAAGTCTATGTTAAATTGGTAAAGGTTACATCTTCCTGAGGCGCGCATGCGTCCATTCGAATTTTTAAAAATAATTTGAGTAGTTGACGAGAGAGGTAAAATTTGATTCTTAGGCTACGTTGTCAAATTTCTCATAGTGAATAAATAGACTACACTTTGGAAAGATAAAAATTGTGTATGTTTTGAAAATTAAACGGACTTGGTTTCTGATGTTTTGTTACTGAATTAAAAGATCCTTGACATAATGATATTTAAAAAGATATTTTAAAATATTTTAACGGTGCATTGGTTTTGATCTAATGAGTAAAGGACAGTTAGTTCATCAAAATTACAGATTGTTATTAAAACGAGAGTTTTTCATATTTACTAAATATATAATTTGAATAGCGAAAACAAAACTCTTTCATTTTTATTTTTAATACTTTTATTTTATAATTCCACATTTAATTATTCTAGTAGTTGATATTTTTATTTATTTGACACCATATTAAAAAATTAAAATCACAGATTACCATCAACACAAGAGAGTTATTTTTTATTTAGGGGAAAGTAGTCGAATATCGATCACTTAAAAAATATCTAAGATAAAAGAAAAACGTTAGAAAAATTACACAATTTTTTATATGAAACGTAAGGTTTATTAACTTTTTAATATATTAACATAAACAAATTCTCTATATTTTTTTAAAATAAGTTATTATTATTATTGAAAAACAAAACTATTCGCTGATCGATATTATCCACCTACAGTCGGATAATATCGATCAGCATGGAGGGTATTATCGATCAATAACTATTCTCAGGATACACAGAAAACCAAGTCTTCTGGATGAGATACTTCCATGCATGCAGCATGTAGCCAAGTGCCACATGTCCTACAGCGCCACCAAAGTTCATCTTTCCCAATTTCCATGCATATTGGACATACGTCATTTTAATTATTCTCTTTCTTTTCATGTTTTTATTTTTTAGCTGTTTTGGCTCTTATCTGTTTTTTTGTCCAAACAATTTCTTTGTTGCCTCGTCAATTTTCCTTTTTTCTCTCTTTTCTTCCTTCTCTTCCACAAATGCCTGCAACGGGGTGGCCGTTAATATTTGAGACTTTTGTTTTCTCCTTCTCTTAGATTGTGGTTTTCTGTTAGCCGAGGTGTCGGATAAAAGTCTTCAAAGGATGATCCTAGTAGTTGAACGGTCTTATCTTCATCATCAGTTGCGTCCTCGTCTAACACTTCTGTTAAAATCGCTGATAAAGCACTATTGCTGGAAGAAGATGTTTTCCTTTAGAGGTTCGCTAGCTCCAACTTGAACTACGGAGTTTTCATCTTGTGTTACTTTAGTAAACTCTTCCTCCCCAAATACGTTCCGGTTCAATGGAAAAATACCAGTGTGTTTAAATCCATTTTAACATTTTTCTTTGGAAGTAACACGATTGTAAGCTTTGGCAAAAAGCTCTACAATATCAGTTACGTCAATTTTATTATAATGATGGGACTTCATGTGGAGGTCGCATTCTTTGCTATATGCTGCCTTCAATGAACTGAAAAATGTAACATCCAAAGGCTGGAGTCGGTGAGAGGTATTTTTCGCCCATTCCAGGAATAAGTCTTCGGTAAACCATCCTGATTAGAAACAGCGGTAGATTGCATCAACAGGACCGTTTTTTTCCAAAACGTTGTTCATGCGTTCGCGTTTGAAAATAAACATAGGTGGCACAAAATCACCTGCCGCACTTATACAACACACAACAGTGGTAGTCTGGCCTCTTTTTCCACTTGTTATTGCACCCACCTGTTTTCTGGGTCGTAGTCGAGTGCCCTCTTCAGAAGAGGGTTGGCGTGGTTATGAAATGAGGTGATCAAGTCTTTGTTACGTAGTCGGATTTGGTGTCGTATGGTGTCCACCATTAAGTCACGTCGTATGTTAGAGTTTCGTAAATACCAGGGGGCCCCGGTAATTAATCGTAGCGTTTTGTTTTGTATTGTCTCTAGTCGGTGAAGATGAGAATTTGCTGTTTGTCCCCATATTGTCGATGCATATGTAATTTGTGGGAGGATGCAAGTCTTGTATAGAGTGAGTTTGTGTCGGAGACTTAGTTTACTGTCCTTGGATATGAAGGGCCAGAGAGCTGCTTTAGAAGCGTTAGTTTTTGAAATGATTAGACGGATATGTGGGTGCCATGTCAACTTACTGTCAAACATGACTCCCAGATATTTAATTTCGCGTTTCCAATCGATAACCAAATCTTTCAACATGAAGTCGACATTTGGTCGATCGCGACTTTTACTAAATTTGATTAATTGCGATTTTTCCGCATTAATTTTAATCTTCCATTTTTCCGCCCATTCTATATAGGCATCAGTCGTGTTTTGAAGATATTCAACAGCTTTGGAGAATTTCCAAGAGCCTGACAAAATCGCGGTATCATCCGCAAATGTAAAGACTTTGGTAAGTCCAATACACTCAGGGAGGTCTGCCGTATATAAATTGTATAAAATAGGAGAGAGAACCGAACATTGAGGAACTCCAGCTTCGATTCTCTTGATCGTTGAAATGGAAGATTTCACTCTAACCTGAAACGTTCGTGATTGGAGGAAAGATTTGATTAACTTTAATAGGCCTGAATGAAAGTGAACTGAATTTAATTTATAAATCAGCCCTTCATGCCAAGTCTTGTCGAAAGCTTTCTCAATGTCTAAAAAGATAGCGGAACACGTCCGTTTAGCTGTCCAGTGGTCAAATATGCTTTCTGTCAGTCTTAGAGCCTGCTGCTCGCAAGAGTGTTCAGCTCTAAAACCAAATTGGTAGTCTGGGATGAGTCGTTTTTCGTCAGTCTCATCTTTGATACGCTCAAGAATAACTCTTTCAATCACCTTTGATATCGAACTTAATAGACTTATCGGTCTGTGATTTTGGGGATAGAGCGGATTTTTCCCGGGTTTTTCTATTAAAATAACGATGGCATTTTTCCATCTGGCGGGAAATTTCTGTAATTTTAAAATCGTGTTGGTGATGTTGGCCAAAAATTTGAAGTAGCTGTGAGGCAGCTGCTTAAGCTGGAGATTAGTAATATTGTCGTCTCCTGGAGCTTTTTTCGATTTTAGTGTAAAAATGATGTTTTCAATTTCAGTGTTTGTGGTCGGGCGTATTGCCTTGAAAGGCAGTGTTTTGATGTCGCGATCTACCGCATTTTCGACCTCAGTTTCCCATTCGACATCGTCGTCTGGGTCCCTGTTTGGCGAGAATTGAAGTTCTAGTGAATCCGCAAAGGTGGAAGCTTTGTCTTGATCGGTGTAGACCAGACCTGAAGTTCCCTGAAGGGGGTTGTTTGATTTTGTCTTCATTTTAAGCCGTTTTCTGAGAGCCCACAAAGGATTAGGATCATTACAATCGCTAATCATTTCCAGAGTCTCAGTCCACCGGTCATTTCGAAGTTTTTCAAGTTCTCGCTTGACTTCGTTCGATAGCTGGTTGGCTCTGTTTTTGTCCAGCCGGTTCATCGTTCGTTGGGGCATTTTCCGGGCTCTATTTTTCACCTGAATAAGGTGTTTTATCCTGGGAGGGATAGAGCAGGGGTTCGATGCAGGAGTTGACTTGGAAGACGTACTCCGAAATAACGCTGATTTCATTTCATTAGTAATTTGAAGGATTTCTTTATCTAAATCATGCATGTTGTTGAGCAAGGGGGGGTCGGTTAATGTTACTGAGTATTTCGGAGTATTTGGTCCAATTCACTCGTGATCGCCTTGCGTTCATCAGATTCGGTTGCCAGTTCTCCAATTCCAAAAGAATAGGATTGTGGTCCGAGCTGAGTTCCGCTTTCGCCTCTATTTGGAAGTTCATACTGACATTTCTTAATATAAAAATATCAAGAACATCAGCAATCCCTGTACCAAAATGAGTCGGTTCATCTGGCCCAACTACTAGATAGCCATGTCGGGTCGAATGTGCATCTAGAATTTTTCCTTTATCATTTGTTCGCCTTGAATTCCAATTCGGATGTTTGGAGTTCAAGTCGCCTCCGATTATGGTGTTTTGGTCGCGGGGTAAAATTTTGTCTAAGTCTTCTTGTAGAAGTTTCTTAGTCGGAACTTAAGTGGTCCAACCCACATTTGACACATCGTGCTTCCAGGTGGCAGTTTCCTTGGGTATGGCCAAAACCCTGACACCTGTGACACTGTGCCGACTGCGTGTTGGACCGCTGTGTCTCAACTTTAATTTTGATAAAAAATAAATTTGTGATGTTATAGATGTTCTTGCTGAACTCACTGCGAAGAAGCTCAACCAGAACCAGCGGCATATGTATTTTGTCGGTCGTGATAGTAACTTTCTTGGTGTCTTATTGTCCGTTTGTTTAGTCGTCACTCGTCTGTACATTCGAGTGACCTTAATTGGTTCGAACTTAAGAGATTTAAGTTCGTTCTCAACCATCTCGTCAGTGATATGGTTGGGAACACCTCTCAAGACCACTCGAAGAGTCTTGTCAGTCGGTAGTTGATACGTATAGTATAACTGTCCCTGTCTGTCGAGTTCTTTGGTAATGGCTCTATGATCGTCAATGGTATCGGGTGTAAATTGAATCCCGTCTTTTTTATTTGCTGCATTTGAGATCGAGATTTTTTTGATTTTAAAAATTTTTAAAAGGTCTAACCAGGTCTCTTTATTTTTTATAGTAATGGGGGGGATTTTGTTTTTAGGTTTTGATGTTATGGTCTGTGAGTTTGTCGGTAATGTAGTTGGGGGTGGAGGTAATCGTGGGTAATCGTCATTGTTGCGTCTTTTGGAAGATGTTGATGATAGATGTGATGGTTCTTCATCAGAGGACACAGAGTTCTTGTGGCTGCGTTGAGTTTTTTTGGTAGTTGTGGTACTGTCTGAATCATAGTCTGATTCATTCAGTAAGTTTTTGACTTTTGTCGGAATGTCACTGTCAAGGTCACCGTAAACGTCAACGTCACTGTCAACGTTATGTCGGTATTGTCAGTATTTTTTAAGGTGTCGAATCTATTTTTTGTTGGAAGTGGTTGGGTTGTTGGGGAAGGGGGGAGGGGATTGTCTACTTTTTCGTCGTTTTTTGTTAGTTGGTGGGGTGTCGTTCTACGTTGTATATCCGTCTTGCAGGGAATTTATATTTTTCATAGACCAGTTCTAAATTGTCATGAAATAGGTTCACGTCATTTCGGTTAAATGCGATTACCCGATTGAGACTCGTAGCTTCAGGACGTCGTAAAGAGGATTTCTCGCTAAAAATGCACGTAGCCAATCCTTACCGCAGGTTTTCTTCTCATCATTATAATTATGTTGTAACTGTTTGCAATGGCATATTCGAATGCAATCTGTTTGATTTTACTTGGCGTTAACCCATAAAACATGTTTGACAATTTCAAAATATGATTTGCCAGTTCAGTTTCCTGATTTTCACTTAACACAGGTTTCCTTCCTAATTTTACTTTCTTGCTGGGATATCTGTTTTTTAATCTATTGCATAATGTAGCATACGGTATTGCATAATGTAGCATACGGTATTCCATGTAGTTTTGATATCTTTCTAATAGAATTTGTCTTCTCTTCAACTGCCTTCATAGCCTTCTTCATGTCTTCCTCAGACCAAGCAGAGCGATTTGTTTTGCGAATATATTTTTTGGGGACATCTACAAAAAATAAAAAACAATGAGGGAAATTTCGATCACCGGCGGGAAATATCGATCATACCGGCCGATATTACCCGCTCTTGGACGGCCATTAACATCAGCTAGTTAAAATTTATGTTTATACTTTATAATATACCTTGGATTACAACGTAATTATTAGCGCTAGAATTGTTTTAAAATATCTACCCTTGACAACTACATAGGTGTCTTATCTTACGACTCCGAAAAATAACAAAATAATTGCACAAAATCGTTTTGTTGCCGTTCACAATGGACGTTGCGATAAAACTGCCCGCAGATGATGTTATTGATTTGTATGTACCTTAAGAGATGGCAGCACCTATTCTATAATTTTGAAGCTCGCTTAGGTTGCGTATAATTAAGATGATCGATTTTAACCGCAGATCAATATTCGACTCCTCTCCCCTGCAGAGTTTTTGGCAGTAAAAGTCCATTAATTTATAAATATTAAGGTTGATTTTATTATAATCAAATTAAATAAACTAACTATTCGTTTTCAGGGAAAAATTATTTAAATAACAGAATATTAGCTAATAGAGCTTTAACAAGCGTTTATGCAACAGGCCCATAGCCATTTTATTAACTATTAAACTTTATTTCTCTATATGATATTACTTACAGAAAGTTGGTATAATAAAGGTCACAACAATAATTCTACTCTCCTTACTGCAAAACCATATAACTAGACAATTCTTAAAACACATAAACATTGCTATATAGTGTTGCATAAGTAAAATTCTCTTTTTATGCCATTACATAGTTTATGGAGCAAGCAGGTCCAACTCTTTGAGGTAGCAATAATAGCGTTAGGTTCAACTAAATGAGGATCATTCCATAAATCTGGATTAGTTTGAGGTACTGCTGGAATCAATGGAACATTAAATGACTGATTGGGTTCAAATGTTACTGTCTTTTTCCGGACTAGCGTTGATCTCAATTGATTAACATATATGTCTTTTCAATATTCTTCCTTAGTCTAAAACGAGTTTCCCCAGTTTCCTCTCGACATTTCCGGGTCGCTATATGTACTTATAATTTATGAAAATTCTAGCCTGGATCCGCTTCCCCCTTTAAATAAACGTACCGGTTTGTAACGCTTGAGCTTAATAAATATGAATTCTCTCCCAATTACTTGTAGATAATTCCCATGGATGAACGATTGATTTGATTGTGCAAAGGCACAGTTTTCACCACTTTTGACTAGTTGTTCGATGTCCCGGTGTTACGTGTTAAAAGTAACAATATTAATGAGTATGTAAAATCAATAATAGTACGTACCCTTTATATTTAATATTTGGAACCAATATATTTTGATATAATAATATCTGTTCTTGAAATTAATAATACTTTTATTTTTGCATTGTGGTGTGAAGTTATAATCTTGTTAATATTTAACTTAAAGTCAAATAATTCAATAAAATATTAAATAATTAAACATTACATTTTCAAAACAAAACATTAAAACTAACCTTCTTATACAGGGTGTACCAATCTTATGACAAAGTTCGATATGTGGGTTGTTTTAGAAGATATCAAAAAATGTTATTAACAAAAATAGTAGATGTCTTTAGGGTCCATATTTTGAAATTACCTTAAATTATACAGTGTTGTATAACTCCGTTACAAACCAAACATATGATTTTGTAAATGAGAACCCCTGTATATTATACCAAATTCGGACTGCTCACATTTTTTCAATCTTTTGATATAAGGTTTTGATACGTTATACAGAGTCCTTCAGAAGTTATAGACACGTTTATGTGAAAATCGTAGGGAAATCAACGCTCTGTATCTTATTGTACCTACGTTGAAGAAAAAAAAAAGTATTTTGCCTAACAGAGTTTTCTAATATGATACAATATCACCGTATTCTATTAAATATTAATTATTTTCCCTTTTATATACAGGGTGGACCATAACTCGTACCCTCTATTTTATATCATATATAGAATATCCGATTATGTAACTTTAATTTTTGTTAAACATTCCCTATACCCAAAGTTTATGAAAACAGAGTTATTTTGTAATATTTATTGTATACCATAATTATTGACCTATTATGTGAATTGAATAAACGATGAATGTAACAAACAATCATTAAAAATAATAAATTTTAAAAAACAATTTATTCTAAATTAAACAAGTCACCAAAAGTATAATTCTAACCATAATATTAAACTAAATGTTCAAAGTGTTCACCGTTAACATCAATGCAATATTGCAGTCTAAGTTCAAATAATTGACTAACATTTTTCAGTATATCAACGTTAACATAAATGCCAGAAATGTCGCATATGTCGCTGTGATTCTCTCTTTCATGTCGTTTCTAGTAGTCGGGAGTTTTATAAACCTAATTTTTTATAAAACCCCAAAAAAAGATATTCAAATTCTCTTCCAATTCATCTGTTATGAAATTCGGTATTGAGATAATCTTAACGGTGAACACTGAACATTTAGTTTAATAACATGGTTAGAATTATACTTTTGGAGACTTGTTTTATTTAGAATAAATTGTTTATTAAAATTTATTATTTTTAAGAATTGTTTGTTACATTCAACGTTTATTCCTTTCACATAATAGGTTAATAATTATGGTTTACAATAAATATTACAAAATAACTTTGTTTTCATAAACTTTGGGTATAGGGAATGCTTAACAAAAATTAAAGTTACATAATCGAATATTCCATTTATGATATAAAATACAGGGTATTCCATTTGAAAAAAGAGAGGAACGTACAATAAGATACAGAGCGTTGATTTACCTACTATTTTCACATAAACGTGTCCATAACTTCTGAAAGACTCTGTATAACGTATCAAAACATTATATCAAAAGCTTCAAAAAATGTGAGCAGTCCGAATTCGGTATAATATACAGGAGTTCCCATTTAAAAAATCATATGTTTGGTTTGTAACGGAGTTATACAACACTCTGTATACTTTAAGGTAATTTCAAAATATGGACCCTAAAGACATCTACTATTTTTGTTAGTAACATTTTTTGATATCTTCTAAAACAACCATATACCGAACTTTGTCATAAGGTTGGTACACCCTGTATATATACGTATTGACCCAATTAATTGTCAACAAACAACTGTGAAACAAATACGTATTTGGGCTTTGCTCTTTGAATCGCCCTCTACTTTTCAAGTAGTAGTTGTCCTTTTAAATATTGTACTGAACTTTGAATAATTACCAATTTGTGTGAATTATAACCAGTAAATTATTATTGATTAAAAGAAGTAGTATAGAAATAGCATTGTTTGTCGAACCCTGTGAGCTTTCGTAAAGTTAACATTTATTGCCATTTAAGTAGCATTCGGAAGCAACAATTGGTGTAACACCGGTCAATGCTAGGCCAACACATATAGCGGCGTGGCAATTGCTGCATTTTTGTAATTCCCAGACAGGTAGTTCTTTAAGTATATTGAATTTTAAATTTCCTGAAATTTCAATTTTATCCATACTAAATTCTTCAACGTGCTAAATAATTTGGCTGAGATCTGGATCGTTCTTGGTTTCATTTATAATTATCGTAGATGTAACTTTTTCGCTTGATATTTGGAAAAATACTTGATCCTATATTTGATTCTTTTAATTACCGATACGATTATCAGTTGAAATAATGGAAGTTTGAATTGCAGACAAAACAAGAAACGTTTTGATTTTCTCTGCATCTCTTGAACTGAAGAGAATAACTGAAATACGAGAAAAATGATGCATAATAAAGTTAACGCGAAGAAGTAATTTAAGGAATTGCTTTAACCCCTTCAGACCTGAATTTTATATTTTCAAGGAAGATATAAAATTTAATTATAATTATAATTATAATTTAATGCACAGATTGCGCTACATGTGTCAAATATCGAAAATTGGATGTACAGTTGTGTGTAAAATGGGACTCAATTATCAGAAATAGTTCAAGTAAATTACAAAACCCTTGATAAATATCATGTACATGGGGATGTACGCCGGGTCTGAAGGGGTTAAGATGATGAAAAATTCTTGAAATTGGCTCATGGTCCATAAGGATTACGAAATGCTTTCTTCATCTACCTAAATATATATATCGTCTTTATAGAGATCAAGCTTTATTTATATATTTCGAAGGCTGTCCAAAACATCGTCATTGCGCCGTATTTGCTTGAACTAATTTTTCGTTAACCCCACATTTGTAATCTATACATAATCCAATCCCTCCTTCTGCTTTCGAAATTACGACCCCAGTAGCTTGTAGGAAACAATGTTATAATACCATCTGCTTCTAGGGAATCTCGTTTTTTATTTACAAGCTCCCAAAGAGTTTATGGTACATTTCTTCCTCTTGTAAAAGTGGGTTTAACATTTTATTAGTCGAAGTGTAACTTTCAGTTCTGAAACACAATTTTTTGCTTTGAATATCGATGAAAAATAATTGAACATATACTTTCAATTTGATGAAGTTAAATCCATTGTCGAATTCCTTGAGTATTATGTACTGCTGAAACGATGTGTAAATCATCAAGCTATGTTTACATTCTTTATGGGTATTCAACTGAAAAGGATCTGGGTCACCATAGAAAGGGAATCGATTGACAGTCAATAAGAAAAACGTCTGAATGTGAGTGAGAAAAAGTCAAAAAACTAAAAATTGTAAAATACAATATTTGTAGCGAAATAAAATTATAAAATAACCTCTATATTTTTACATACAGTTTTCACAAAATTTAAGGACGCTGGTCTTAAGGTAAATAAAAAAAAATTACTTTTTTTGCAGCCAAAGATCAAATATTTAGGTCATATCTTTGAAAAAAAAGGTATTCAACCTACTGTATAAAAAAATGAAGCCATTTTAAAGGCACCAGCTCCTACAAACATCAAGGAACTCAGATCTTTCCTTGGACTAGTAAAATTTTATGAGCGTTTTATAGCATATCTGTTTTTTATCACAAATGTAGTATTTGAATGTCATTGGTGTTTCTATATTTATGCTCTAAAGTGTTAATTGGATCTTACATTTTGGACAATTAATTTTGTAAACACCAGATTTTTTAATTTAGTTAATTTGATTTTCACATTTAACAATTTTGTACCAACAATATTTTGTGTTTTAAATGATATTAAAATAGAGCAAAATGTACTGATGCGTGAGTATGTAAATGTCTAGAGAATCTCTATTTTAACCCACTTTTCTCTTTTTCTGTTTACTCCACATTTTTTGGGCCTTTTTATTACTTTTTGTTTGAGTTTTACATTTCATATCTACATATGTACTATTTATGTATTATTTACATTATTGGAATTACCATGTTTTATTTTAGTTAGTAGTTAATTTGTGAAGTAAACTGTCAAACATTACGTACAGGTTTTGCTGATTAAAGCCTAAAGTTAAAAGTATATTAAATATGGAGAACGGTAAGGGTTTTATACGACTCCTATAAATTATTGTCTGAGATCGATTACCCTTAACGTTCGACATGCTTATAACGTTTTTTGAACGATTGATACCATTATAAATTATAAAATAAAACATTTTAGTCATATTCACTAGTTTCATTCATTTTATCAAGATAGATACTTTGGTTGTTAGGTAGTAACTAAGGTGCATAACAACAATGGAGAATTGAGTTTTTATTCAGTTGTCAATAATTTTAAGTACAATTTTGATTATTATAAATTAAAATATGAGCGAAAGTGAATTTGAAGAAATTGAACGGGCTTGGGAAGAAGGGTGATCTGCAATTTTTTCCGAAAAATCCAAAATCCGTTATCAAAATACTTACCAATGTTTTAAAAAATGGTGCAAAGGCAAGAATTTAAGAATCGATGAAAAGACTCTATTGGCATATTTCGTTTAAAGACATGTGCAGTTAAAAGGTCCTGGAAGCCTCTGGGCTGAATATTCAATGATTAAATCCACCGTTTTTCTTTATGATGGCATTGATATTTCCAAGTTTTCTACTTTGACCGCGTATTTAAAGAGAAAAAATGTTGGCTATAGGCCTCAGAAAGCCAGCATTTTTACACGGGAGCAATTTGAAAAATTTCTGTGGAAGCACCGGATGAAGAATTTTTAATTCACAAGGTAATGTAAGCTAGTTTAGGTAAAAGAAATACTCTAATGAAGATTTTTTCATAATTTGTAGGTCGCAATGATATTGGGGATAACTGGTGCCTGTAGAAGAGAAGAATCATATAATATTACTATGAATGACATCCAAAAAAGCGATGGTTTAATAATTGTAAAAGTACCCAATACAAAAACGAATATCCAGCGTAATTTTATAGTCGTTAATAAACCAGACGATAAAATTCCATATCTATAAATTCTGCAAAAGTATATAAAACTTCGTCCATTACAAGTAAAATCACATCATTTGTTCTTAAGATACGCCAAAGGAAAATGTTGTGCTCAAGTAATAGGGAAAGGGACAATCGGGGGCTGGCCTTCTCAAATTGCCAAATTCTTAAATTTGCCGAGAACTATACTGGCCATTCGTTCAGGAGAACATCAGCAATGCTTTTGGCTATTAAAGGTGTTGATGTCCTCGGATTAAAGCGTCATGGAGGTTGGCGTTCATCGACAGTGGCAGAAAGCTATGTAGAAGATTCTTTCAAAATAAAACAGATTTTGCCGAAAAAATATTGTGCAATACTAGTAATACTACTAATGTATGCGATTCTGCAGTAGTTTTCGTTAGAAGTGAAACCACAGCCCAAACAAGTGGGATTTCATTAAATACTTTAACAAATTGAACCATAAGTTTCAATATTAATAAATAATTCGTTAGTTTTCTTTATTCTTTTAAAAAATAAATTAAAATTAAGAGATTTTTTAACTCGACAGTAAATGAATTACTTACCGTCAGGTTGGAGTACTTACCGTCGAGTTGAATTACTTACCGTCGAGTTGCTAGTAAATGTCACCTACTGACGTAAAATCTGTCACGGTAAACAGTCAAAATGATCAATCTTGCAAAAAGGTCTATTTATTACAATTTAATCAGCAATTCTTAAAGTATCTACATTACATGCCGATAGATTTGATATAGATTTAAAATCATCGAATGCCAAGGAGTGGGGGCATTGGTATAAAACTTTTCAAAATTTCTTAGAAAGTAAGGGAGCCGAAGATAACATCAAACTGAAACTGCTGGCTAACTGTGTCTCGCCAACAAGACTAGAGAATGTAAAACTTACGAGGAAGCTGTTCAAGTCCTTGAAAATGCTCATAACAAACCAATAAACGATATCTATGCAAAACATTTACTTGCTACTAAACAATCTGGTGAGTCGATAGATCAATACATTTAAGCTCTTAATATCTTGAGAAAAACTTTAAAGCTGTTACAGTTCAAAAGAGCAAAAACAGTTTTATTCGTGATACATTTATTAATGGTATATTATTATCATCTCAAATACGGCAACGTTTATTGGAGAATACTACACTATCTTTAGATAAAGCTACTTCCAAATACAAAGCGTTTGAAAATGCTCTAAATAATTCAGAAGCAATCTTTTTTAAACCCCTTCATAAATGCAGCTTTATAAAGTCATAAAGGGGATGTCCGTACAAATACCATTCTTCAAGCAACTTCATTTTAAAAATGTCTTTTCTGTGGTGAAAATAAACATCCTCGCAGTGTTTGTCCGGCTAGAAATCAGACATGCCAATATTGTAAGAACATAGAACATTTTGCCAAGGTATGCTTAAAATCAAAATTATCCGACAAGACAAACAAGTCTACATTTGCTACCATCACAGCATCGCCTCTTCAACGCCTCTGACTTTGGCAGAAGCACTGATGGACTTTCACAAAGTAAAATTTACTACAATCAATTTCAATAACTGTAAAGATATTCTGTGAAGATTTTCTTAAAGAATTTGAAATAAAAAGATATCTAGCAGATAAACAATTATAGCAGTTAATAAACAAATAAATTTTGGAAGTTCTTCACTATTTGATTAAGTTTTCATTTTTTACATAGATAAGACGTACCTAATTATAACACAAATATATTAAGTTAATGTAAAGTTCAGCATGATATAGGTTTTCCTGGTTTATTATTGCACAGTTATAGGTACTGATCTTAAAGGAAATTACATCCAGGATAATCCCTTAAGGTTATTAATTTTTATGTCTTATTACTTTCATACTTGGTCTAGCCTTAACTACTTAATCAACAGCAGGTACCTAGCTACAAACAAACAAAATGTAACTTCAACATGTCAATCTGACGATGCTAGTTTAGCGGAACAGCTTTCATTGAGGTTAAAATTGCAGTTTTTTTAAATAAATAGTGAAAGTTTTGTTTATAAAGTTTTATCTTTCATGTTATTGTTCAGAGCTTCACACTCTTACTAGTCAACGTCAGAAATGGAAAAGGGCAGTTTATAAAAAGAATATATTCGAAGACACAAAAGTTCTTATTGCAAATACCAAGATATTAAGTCTTTTTGAATAAGAACGTACAATCTTTTTAGCATGTGATGCATCTGAGAAAGATGGCAATTGTTATTGGCCTTAAAAAATTTAACCAATATCAAAGAGGCCTACATTTTTCTTTGGTCACCGGTTATAATCTATTGGATACTTATCGGAATTTAACTAAATAAGTAAATAATAAGAACAATCTTCTAGAGTTGAAATATTGCACTAAAGGAATGTATCATAAGGAAACAAATGAATAATTATAAAAAAAGTAATAGGAGGAATAAAAATAAAGTGGAACAGTTCACAATGTGAAACAAGCGAGTTTAGACCTATTTTAGAAAGCAACATGAATTATCTGTGGAAAAGAAAACAGTCATGTGGTAGGGAAGAATTGTCGTTCCAGAAATATTACGTAGAACAACCTTGAAATATCTGCACAAAAGACATCCGGGCATATCTGCATATCTAAATGTTAGTTGACAGTTATGACTGCGCGGATCAAGTCGGAGGTGACTCTGTAATGGCTTTATTACTTAAAGTAGTCTTTCTCCTTTTCTTCTTTATATTTTATAACTAATCACAAATTTTTCTAATGGTAAGAATATAAGAAAGATCATTACCACTGTGAGGTAATGCAGATAAAATTTAAGAAGTATTTGTTTAGTTCATTATATTTACATTTAGTTATATTTTACTTTATATAACTTTCAAAGTGTTATTCATATATAAACAAAAAATAATCTGATTCCTTATAATAACAGACTCTCTTTCGTCAATCCACACAATAAATCAACTTTATCTCATACACCCAATAGCACTCCTAATTAAAGTCGAACTATCAACCTATCGTAAAAATTCTTTGGATTCTTTTTCACATCGGTATTAAAGGAAATAATTAAGCCTATCATAACGCCCGACAAGCCACAATTAGTGAAACCGCGAGCGAAGTACAAACTCTAGCGTACGGCGACATAAGACCGCTGCTTAAATCAAAAGTGCAACAATTATGGCAAAACGAATGGGAAATATTACAATCGAACCTACGTAATCTGAAACAGGAAGTGCAACTTTGGTCGCAATCAACTTACAAAAGATCTCTACAAGTCATTTTAACATTTAGTTACTTATTCACTAAAAGTTACCCCCATAATGCGAAATATGCAAAACACAACTCACTGTCAAACATTTATGAATTAATCGAATTGCCAATGTTTCAACGACAAAACCAAAACAATAACCTTAGTTAACAATCTAGAACTAGTACTCGGCTAAATTCCAATAATAGTCGGAGAGCTAGTAACGCACTTTTCATGAAGAGTTTGATGCACCTTGAAATTTTTTCATTTAAAATCTATTGGATTGAAAAGCAGATATAGCTGTGTTGGCTTGACCCACCAGATAGTGCGCATCCTAAAAAGGTGTAAAAAAATATGACCCAAAAAAAGTGTTTGGTTCAACAGCCAACAACCAGTAATTGAATGTTTAGGTAATTTTAAAAATACAAATATTTGGGCAGAAACTTTTGAGGGGGTTTATATTTAATAAATCCACCCCAAAGTTGATTTTTTTAAAATACCATTTGAAGTGTTTGATTTATGCTGCAATTTTGACAGCATCTTTATTAAATATAAAAAACATTATTTACAAAAAGCCAGACACTTTCTCCGGGGTTTAATTGTCGGCAAACATCAAAATAAATCTTATTTATAATAGAAAGAGATAGGCTGCGCATGACGGTAGATGTGTCAGCAGCTAATTTTTTTAAGGTTTCCGTATAGTATTGACATAAAAAAGAGAAAAAGAAACATTTTCTATGTTTAACAATATTTTCATCAATGAAAAAGAAAACTTCCTGAAAAGCTTTATCGCGTTATTATAATTTCTTATGAAACTTGGTTTTTGGCTTGTTGTCATACATAGGTAAGGAATTTATGTATTCAACTCTACAAATAAGGTGAGCTTTTACATCTACTGAGCTTTGTAATTGTTTATATACTATTGTATCCTCCAGGAATTCTTTAAATGGTAGAAGAGTATTGATCGGATCATCTTTTCAATAGAGTATAATGGCACGTGCTTGCCTTTTACTTTCCGACGAGCTTTGGTGCAAAAAATACAAACATGATACATCATGTGCAGCTGTTGCAGGTTCTGGAATCGGGCTGAGACCATCTTGACTTTCTATTAAAAATAAGATTTATTTTGATGTTTGCAGACAATTTAACCCCGGAAAAAGTGTCTGGCTTTTTGTAAATAATTTTTTTTTATATTTAATTAAGACGCTGTCAAAATTGCAGCATGAATCAAACACTTCAAATGGTATTTTTTTAAATCAACTTTGGAGTGGATTTATTAAATATAAACCCCCTCAAAAGTGTCTGCCCAAATAGTTGTATTTTTAAAATTACCTAAACATTCATTTACTGGTTTTCGACTGATGAACCATGCACTTTTTTTGGGTCATATTTTTTTACACCTTTTTAGGATACGCACTACCTGGTGTCCCAAGGTGGGTCAAGCCAACACAGCTATATCTGCTTTTCAATCCAATATATTTTAAATGAAAAAACTTCAAGGTGCATCAAACATTTCATGACACGTGCGTTACTAGCTCTTGGACTATAACCAAAATCTTTTTCAAAACCTCACTTATATTAAAATATTGACAAAATTATAAAACATCCATTATGTCCAGTTTCTAGATAGAACAATTACAGATCTTGCGTGATAATTAGTTATAATTCAAAAACTGCATGTCACGAAACCCTATATTAAAGTGGGCCAACATTTAATGTCTCTTTTATTCAGTTTATTGTTTTATTGAAGAACTTGTATTCATTATGCCAATTGAGAAAACAATTGAGTAATAATTTTATTCCCAAAAATAATAAACCAATTAACTGAGTATTTATTTAACATTATTAATTTTGTTTCCTAATTATTTGTTTTAGAAAATTGTTAATCTTTCTACGCTTTTATAAGTTAATAAGAGATTGATTATTAAAAGTTTTAATAACAAAATATTTATTAAATCATCACACTTTTTAAAACCAAAACCACAATAAAATTTTGTCTTTTGTTAACTGATCAAAGGTCCTTTTTAATTGGTCAGAAATACAACTGAAAATATTTTTCAATTTAATACTCGCTCTCATTTAATTTCCGCAAAATTTTGTCCTTGTGCTTTTGCGCAAGTCCCAGTCCCACGAAGGAAAACTGATCCTAGATGGATACGAATATCGCAGTAGACTCGCGAACATCTGGTTGAACTATACCAGTCAAAATTTTCGTGTGAAAAGCGCAATGTTTTCCGTGGAAAGTTAAATATTCCTTCAGCTGTTTGTGTTATTAAATAAAATATTTTATGTGCCTGTTGATTTAAATCGATATTTTCTGAAAAAGCTTTAGTAGATGGAAAGATAAAGTAAGTAATTTATTATTTTTATTGAGCTTATCTATGTTTACATAAAAGCTATAGCTATTGCTAAAGGGTAAATTGAAATTTACCTATATACATACTTATTTCAAAATATGGACAAGTGTTTGGCTAAATCATAAAGTAAGTGAATGTACCACAATTAAATGTATATATGATACTGTAATAATTATTATTAAAAACTTTAGATATTAATTCACATCAACCGGCATTACTAGGATTAATAGAACGATGAAAAATTTTAAAATAACTGTAATAATGTTCGATAAATAATATTTTCATTTAAACTTAATTTAAAGATTATCAAAAATCCTTTTATTTTAATTATAATAGTATTAGCGATCGCCACGAACATCCTGTGAGCCTCAAGCTGAAATGCTAATAAGAATCAATTATTTTTTTTATATTGGTCAGTTTGACAGAACTTGGTTTTCAAATTAAAATTAACATTGTTTCTAGTTTAAAGTATTAGGATTTGATACTACAAGATTTTATTAAATTTTGTTATTAGTTTTTTCAAATTGGATCTTCTCCAATAACTCCAACCCCAGTTTTGTGAACTACACTTGCTGAAGGGTTCATTAAATGGTAAACGGATACTTAGGGTGTTTTAAATTCTGAAAGAAGATCCAATTTGAAAAAACTAGTAACAAATAGTATTAATGTAAAAAATATTAATATAATAATAATAATGTATAATTCAGGTTTATCAGTTGGTAGAGAGTAAACAAGTAGTAAACCTGGTTTATTATAAATTTCTGTTTATTAATATATACAACAAAATCCATCAACATTAAAAACAATGCTTATACTAAATTATTTTATTTGTCAACTTGTGCCATATCACATTTTTTAACAGTTGACCTACTGACTGGAAAAATACATTTTATTTGTATGCGGTATATTACCAATAAAGTCAATTGTAATAATATCTAAAGGTATATTGGTAACTATAATCTTCAAGTGGTTTTTATTCTCAAATTTGAATTCCACCTATAAAAAAAATTTACAAAAACTTTTTAATGTTTTTTGCCAGTTTCCTATTACTTGTAGCATAATCATTTTCACCGAATAGCAGAGCAGCCAAGAAATACATGAATGGACATGAATAGAAAGGACCTGCGTCTGACTGCAGGCATCCTTACTGGCTATTGTCAGCTATGAAAACGCCTGAACAGGTTTGGTTTATCACCCCACCATGTAGAGGATGTGAACAAGAAGATAAGACAGTCGAATATGTCCTCTGTGAATGTTTGGAAATCTCTATAACACGATTTTATTTATTCAGCGAGAACTGGCTGGCAACTTGGTAGAGCTGCCTACTGGCGTCGTCATCACCCACATTAAACAGGTAGGTTCGTTGACGAGCTAATAGGTAGACACAATCTCAGAAGGACGCACACTGGGCCAAATGTGGCCTAAGTGCAGTGGAGCGACCTACCCCTCAAGAATAACAGAAACAGATACAGCCCTCAAATTTGATATATGTGGTATAATTCTTTATCTATCTCGCTAAGATATTGATATATAACTTATGTACCTCCATGGTCCTAATAATCCTAGTATGGTTAGCCTCACGTATATGTTTTTTTGTTTCCTTTTTTGTGTCCAATTTTCTGGATAAATCATCTTCAAATTTTGTTTTTCTTTGGGATATTTTGTATATCAATTATACAGGGTGTCCGGAAAAGAATGGTTAAAATTATACCACACATTTTGGGGTCAAAAATATGTTGATTGAACCCCACTTACCTATATACAATATTGCACACAAAAAAAGTTACAGGGTGCTAAAGTTAAAAATTTAAAAAAAAAAATTAATTTTACTCTAAAACGGTTTAATGTTAATGTATGAAAATTTAAAGGAAATACTAGTAGAGAATACCCAATAAACTGGAAACAGTAGCATTCATTTATTTTGATTTATTATGAATATTCTAATTGCTTATGGGACATTTTCTAAGCAAATTTGTAGATCATTTTGTAAAAATGATAAATAATGTTCCCTGTTTAATTTGTTTGGAAGAAACAATGGCCCTATCAAACAGTTATCGATTATTCCAGCCCAAACGTTTACTCTAAAATTAACCTGATGATGACTCACTTCTTTAACTTTAGGATTTACATCAGCCCAGATATTAGTGTAATGGTGATTAGTAACTCCATTTCTTGTGAAAGTAGATTCGTCAGTGAATAAAATATTATTTATAAAATTTATGTTGCGTCTATGTTCTTCTAAAAGCCAATCAAAAAATCCCATTCGTTTAGCATAGTCTTCGGGAAGTAATTCTTGAAATTCTGTGATATGGAAGGGGTGAAGTGACTGGTCCTTAACTTTTCTCCATACCTTCATACGAGGTACTCTTAATTCAGCCGCTATCTTTCTCATGCTCGTGTCCGGATGTTCGTCAACAATTTCTATTATATCATCTGCATTCGCAAGGTCTTTTGGATGACCACTATTACCGAGAACTTGTTTTTTTAAAGTGTTTTTTTTTAAGTAATACATACAACCGCTATTTTCATAATGATATTTTAACCTAATACTAAGTGCATATCAGCCATTTCTGAGAAACTGTAATTATTAATTTTGAGTTATTAACTAGAAAAACTTTTCTAATTATGTCAAAAAAGCACCAACAAATACCCTGACAGTAATCAATCAGAGACTACTCAATTATTACATATTATTACATTGTAAATAACATTAATTAAAATTATGTATTACATTAGATTTTTATTATTTAACTCCTATTTATTATTTTATAAATTGTAGTAATATTTGTGAAAATATTAAATAGTCAATATTGAAATTGGCATTTTAAAGGGTGGCTGTATCTTCAATAATAAAATATTTACAAAGAAATACAGAGAGACACAAAAGTTTAAGAATAGACATTTGATTCCAGTGGCGGTCTACATTTTGTTAAATTATAGCCTTAAAAAAAGTTGGGGGATGAAAGGGGTGTTGATCCCCTCTGAAAATCCATAATAATAATAATTGAATGCAACAGTTTCCAATAATTTATTGTTTATTATAACCTAACCCGACCTAACCTAACCATACATTAACGTTAAACCGTTTTAAAATAATGTTAAAAAAATTATTTAAATTTTTAACTTTAGCACCCTGTAACTTTTTTTGTATGCACTATTGTATATAGTGGGGGTCAATTAACATATTTTTGACCCTGAATCTGTGGTATAATTTATGACCATTCTTTTCGAGACACCCTGTATAATCCTGCAAAATCAACTTTCATCGATGTATTCTATTATTCATTAAATTGTTGGTGAAAATTTAATCTTTTAAATTTTTCCACTAAATAAAATCTTAATTTTTATAGACATATTATAATACTAGCAAACTGTAGTTCTGTCATAGATTATGTTTTCTCGTGTTCTTTAATTTTGATGAAAGGTGCGAAACTGAGAGTTGCCTTCATTCTGAATGTGTACTAACTAATACTTACGCAAAATCTAGAGTTAAAAATGCATCTGTCTTTAAAAGAAATGTTAATTAATAAGCTATTTGATATAACCCAATCCCCACTGTAAAGTTTTTATCTTCAGCTTCTCTTTCATTATCCCGTCTTCATTTTGACCTTTATTTTAATAATTTTATTAAAGGTAATTTTTTGTTAATAATTCGTTTAAATTAATTGACAGAACTTAAAGGTATTTTTGGGAGGTAATTATTTATCGCCTGAATTATTTCTCTATTGCTAATACCTTCTTATGGATTATATATCCCAAATAAGTGACCTATTTAAAACAATATATTTTCCCAAATTTATCTTTAATTCCGTTTTGTCAAGTAGTTTCATAATCAATTTCAGATATAGAATATGTTCTCCATTTTAAAAAAAGTAAATATCGTCAACATAATGCATGGTAAATTCTTCATACTTAACAAGTTTTTGGTATGGTGTTTCTGGCTAATATATCACAGGAACTTTAGATTTTAGATGGACATACTCTAAATGTATAAACTACTCCATCAATATGAAAACCACTGAAATCTTAAATTTTATCATACAATGATATTTACCAAAAACTATGTGCTTAAGTTTAATTTTGGTAGATATTTAAGAATAAGTAAAATATTTTAATATTCCACTTCCAATATTTGGAGCTTCATATTGTGAGATAGAAATTTTACTTATATTACGTTTATCTAAAAACAATCTTAACTCCCCATTACTTTTTGTTGCAACTACATTGTATTAATAAATCTAGTAGCAGCTCTCTCAATCATCCCTTCATTATACATTTTCTAAATTTCTTCAGATATTTATTTTCTATATTGATATAATATCCGATAGGTGTGGATTTGGTTTTGTTTTACTTCACTAAAAGCCAATTAGCCAAATACATAACATAACATCCGCTATGCTACGGACGAAAGTAATTGTCATTATCTATCGATCAATGAAGAATAATTTGAACATTTCATGTAAAATTTCCTTAATTTGTTTTTGGCATTGTATCACAGCAATTGCATAACTACGTAATTCCATTTAAATTTGTTACAGTTACGTTTAACTTTCCATATACCATTTTTATAATTATTTCTTCGTTTTTTCTTCCTTTATACCAATTTAAAGCACCTGTCAACATTCCTGGAAACAGCTCAGAAAGGTAAATCTAGAAATTAAAATTAAACAGTTGTGGTCATCACCCTTCATACTATAATTTAAAAAATAGCAAACTAAAATTATATTGGTTTTCATATTGATGGAGTAGTTTACACATTTAGAGTATGCCTATTTAAAATCTAAATTTCCCATGGTATATTAGCCAGAAACACTACAGAAACACTTGTTAAACATTCATTACTTTTTATAAAAATGGAGAACATATTCTATATCTGAAATTGATCATGAATCAACTTGACAAAACGGAATTAAAGATAAATTTTGGAAAATTTATTGTTTTAAATAGGTCACTTATTTGGGATATATAATCCATGAGAAGGTATTAGAAATAATTCAGGCGATAAATAATCCCAAAAATACCCAAGTTCTGGCAATTAATTTAAATGAATTATTAACAAAAAATTACCTTTTTCGGCAACCGTCCGGGAAGTAACTACTTCCAGGACGCTTTTTCTTTGAGAAAGTTGCATTTTTCCGGCCTAGTCCGGGAAGTACGCACTTATTGCCGGACTAGGCCGGAAAGAATCATTTTCATTGTAAATATGAAAATCTTGATAGGTATGGTTTTAATGAATGCAGTTTATCATTACCATAGTAACGAAATAACGACTGACAGCTATTTGACAAGTTATTAGTTGACATTTCGATTTTTCAAAGTTTGCATGGTTTTTGGTCGCAATTATCGAAAAAAACTATGGAAAACAGCAGCGATAGTGAGTTTGAAAATGTGCCTTGCGAAATTTCCAATGCAGCAGCTGCTGCTACAGCACAATTATTGCCTGAAAAATCAAAGTCCAGGTACGAAAACGTTTATGATTTGTTCACGAAATGGATGGATTCGAAGAAATGCAAAACCATTACAGAGGATGTAATTTTGGCTCATTTGGTGCAAAAATCTGAAACTGTCAAATCCTCTACCCTGTGAAGCATGTACTCTATGTTGAAAACTACCATTTTAGTGAAGAAAAATATAAACATAGCAACTTTCCCAAAAGTTATCGCGTTTCTTAAAAGGAAGAATATTGGTTATAAAGTAGATCAACAAATTCATTAGGGAAGCAGATAATGAAACATATCTAATGCTAAAGGTATTTTAACAAAATATTACGATTATAGGATATAAAAGTATCAACTCAATTTGCTTAATTTTCAGGTAGCAACAATTATTGGGTTAGCCGGTGCGTGTAGATGGGAAGAACTAACAAAAATGTCACTTGATCTAATAAATGACAAAGAAGACATGTTGCTTGTGAAAATACCAGATTCCAAAACACACATTGAGATAACTTTTGTTGTAATTGGACAAGAAAACCTGCTGTTGTATAGGCAATATTTATCTTTACGACCATCCCTTACTCCACGTAACAGATTATTCGTGAATTACAAAAAAGGAAAATGTTCGATTCAGCCTGTTGGTATCCACAGTTTTGGTAATCTCGGATTAAGAATCGCGGAATTTTTAAATTTACCCAATCCTAAAAATTACACAGGCCATAGCATTCGTCGAACTTCAGCGACGTTATTTGCTGATAATGGTGGAAACATCACAAATTTTAAGAGACACGGTGGCTGGAAGTCTACCAATGTCGCTGAAGGATACATAGACACTTACAAATAAAATTAAAATTGCCAAAACCATTCAAAAATCATCAGATGAAAACAATCAGTGTCAAACTGAACCAGTACCTTCTTGTTCTAACTTCAACATAAGGGATTTAAATATACCAAACATTTCAAACAAATTGAATCCCTTCAATATTACCAATTGCTCGAATTTTAATGTAAATATTAATATAAATAAGAATTAGAAATTAAAATGTTCGAAATTTTGTTTTAGAAAGAGAAAATATAATAAAGAAATGTGTCTAAATGATTTGTTATTCTACACGGTTGCCGAAAAATAGTGTACGCAACACGTCCGAAAATAGTTTTTTTGCACTCACAGAGTTCCAGGACTCGCTACGCTCGTCCTAGAATTTTGTCCACTCGTCCAAAAAAACAGTATTTTTCGGACTTGTTACGTAAATTACTATTAATGAAATTATTAAAAAAAGGGCAAAATGAAGACGGGATAATGAAAGAGAAGCTGCATTTGTGAAGATAAAAACTTTACAGTGGGAATTGGGTTATATCAAATAGGTTATCAACTTTAAAATTAATTTTTTTTAACTTCTGGTAAATTATAAACGAATATTAATATAGACAATTATATATTTAAAAGCAAAACACTAAAATTAATATATTTTGACGTTATAAACGAGAAATAAGGTTAGGTTGGTTATGTTAAGTGAAGTTTGGATTTGGAGAATTAGAATAGACATACGTCTTTGAAAAACCAAAACCGTTGAACTAAATTGACAGATGTTCAAATTTTGCGTGCAACAAATCTCAAAAAACACCTTTCTTTCGCATTCTCTATGCTTTCTTTAGGAGTTAAGCTTCTGGCGTTAAAATTCGTGATCACAAATTGTCAAACTTTTTAAAAACATACCATAACTTAAACACCAATATCTCTTTTATTACAATATAAAACTTAACTAAAAACCTTATCTCCTAGAGAAAGGTCTAAGCTACATCCTAAGCTACATATGAATACGTAATTTAAAGGCGTTCTTTAGATTTGTTGTTTACATAATTATTGAAATTTTGGGTACAATTCAGGCTTGCCACCCGTTTTCAGCTGTCACATTTTTGACGCCCCTCTTAACATTTCTTTTAAAGACAGATGCATTTTTACATATAGATTTTGCGTATTAGTATTAGTATTAGTTAGTACACATTTAGAATGAAGGTAACTCTGTTTCGTACCTTGGGTCAAAATTAAAGAGCAGAGAAAACGTATTACTATTACAGAACTAGAGTTTGCCAGTATTATATTCTGTCTACAAAAATTAAGATTTTATTTAGTGGAAAAATTAAATAAATCAAATTTTCAAAAACAAATCAAATAACTGTATAAATAGTATATATAAATACAATATATGGAATTTCTCTTAATCTCCCCCTTATATTTAACTGCCTGCCCCAAAAATATATTCTATTATCTTATATATGTTACCTATTCTTTATATACTAAATTCTTTATAAAAATATTATATAAAACAGGGACATGAAAAAATGAAATTTATTGTATCAACCAAAAAATTTCTTTTTAAAAACTCAATGACAGATGTTTCGGTATAACAAGCATCGTCAGATTGTTTGTTTTTTAATTAGTGTTAAGACTAGACCAAGGGTGGAGGTCTAGACATAACAATATTAAAGCATAGATGTTATTAGCCCTAAGGGATTATCCTGGATGTATTTCCCTCTAAGATCAGTATTACTGTGCAAAGAAATAGAAAAACCACCGTCAACACCGCATTAATATCACAATCTGATGTTTAAAAACGTAAAGAAATTTTCAATGAACACCTAAGAGCATATACAAACTCACTCATACACACACAGAAAACGTTCAAATACTACACATTTGTAACAAAAATCAAAATTTAGATTTCTTTGAAGCACTATAAATAAAATGACATCTAGCAGATCAACAATTTAAGTTGTAAATGAACAAATAGTGCAATCATTGAAGCGAAAAATACGGTCTTACCTCCGATTTTTTTTATTGTGAACCGATTTGAATGAAATTTTGGAATTAGTGGTAAAATTGTAAAATGTTTTCTAACAGAATTACCTCATATTATAATCATTTCCAAACCCTTGAAAATCTTACAACCCTTGCAATCAACCCCTAAATTGAAAAAAATCACAAAAAATATGTAATTATAGAGTAAGTAATATTTTATATCCTCTATAATAATTATCAAATTTTTAACCCCCTTTCAACCCTTGAAAACTACCCATAAAAAATTGTTAAATTTTTTTTATAGAGTAAAAAGGATTTAAATATTATTCCACACTCTTGAAAATGATTATCATATTCCTAAGCTTTTCTACCCTTAAAACTACCCCTAAATTAAAACAGTAAATATACAGTGGACGGCTAAATTATGGAATATTATGATTATTTCGAGAACCCGAAACAGGTCGATTTTTGTTATATAATACCCATCTTATAACGTACATGGAGTAAGGATGACGTTACCGGTGTGGGTGTAGTGACGTAATCGTTAATTTTTTTAAATAGAAATCGGTATAATACGACACCTCATTTGAAGGAGAATTTAATTCTCTATTACATTACATTTTTTTACATTACATTTGTAACTAACTTTACATTACATTTGTAACTAAAATATTTTTTTAAGGGTACAAAAACATTTTTTTTATTTAAATTCAACCAAATTACAACTAATGATTTAATTCATAACGTCCTTTAAAGTAACCAAATTATGCATAATAATTATTTTAAATTAAATGTTCCAAATGCCATCCATCGGTTTCTTAACAATATGCGATTCTACGGACACCTTCATCAAGTACATTGCGGATGACTTCTGGAGTAATGAAACTCATTTCATGCTTAATTCTATCTTTTAAGTTCACTAAATTTTGGGGTCTATTGACAGTCTATAAAGAGTGGCCAGCAAGGTCGCCAGATCTAACATCTCTAGACTTTTTCCTGTGGGGTTACATAAAATCAAAAGTTTATGTCAATAGACCCCAAAATTTACAGAACTTAAAAGATAGAATTATTTTACGTGCAAAAGACTTTTAATATCCTTTTTTATTAGAATGCATACAAAATAAAAAACGGCTTTGATCTTTAATATCTAGCTTAAAATTGCACTTAGAATACTTTATAAAAACCAAAATTGTTCATTTTTATACCTGCTACAATTTTGTTCCTAATAAAATTTTCGATAAAACCTATATTTTTGGAGATATTTGCAAAAAACCGATGAAAAACGTGAAAAAATTGCGAATTTTCAATTGCCAATACCTTGAAAAGTATTGGTTATTTCGAAAAACTTTATGGATGATTTTTTTCTTAAAATTGGGCCTTCTATCGATTTCCGTGGTTATTTAAAAAAAAACCCGAGAAGGGGTGGCAACCACCCCTAGGGTGGTTGCGGAGTTCAAATCATTTTCACTTTTGAAGTTGAGGGTAAGATGAACCTTATTCCAAAATTGTATGCAATTCGGTTCATAGTAAAAAAATTCGAAGCAATAATGCTTCAATGATTACACTAAAACAAATCTTGGAAGTTCTCCACTATTAAACTGTTTACTTTGATTGAGTTTACATTTTATACATAGATCATAAATAAGACATAAATGTAACACAAAGATATAAAGATAATGTAAAGATCAGCATGATAGAATAACATATACGCTTTAATATTGTTATGTCTATTACTTTCATACTTGGTCTAGTCTTAACACTACTTAATCAATATCAAAGCAATGTTTTAATTAAACGTGGAAGTTTCGTTAAAATGTTTAGTTTTTTAATGTTCTTACATGAAATAATATTTAATGTTTGGTTAAAAACGACCTTCCAAGGAAAAAGATTGAAATTTAATTGAAATGCGTCAGCAAGACACGTCTCATCCATAAAATTATTTAATGACTATTGTATTTTGGGTACAACATCAATTATGTCTATATAAAGCTAAAATTTTGATATGTGTATTCCTTATAGTACCTTACCGTTTTTGAATGATATATTCAAGACCTCGTGTTTAGATGAACCACTGTAAATATGTTTAAATAATTATGTTAAGGTTTATATAACAGGAAATAGAAACCATTTAAAATTATTTGTTTAAAATAAACAAATTTTATGTAATGGAATACTTTGAAAGTTTACTAGACCATCTTTGCCCCTTTTACAAATAACCGTAAAAATAACCCGTATAAGAAAATTTTGGCCCAAAAATTATGAAATTAAAAAAAATATGTTAATTTGTTGTTATTAGTTATAATTAGTTTTGGGACTTAACTTTTTGTTTACTGACTTTACAACAAAAATATAATTGGTTAGCACGTAAATTTTTACTTATATCAAAAGAGCTTAAATTATATCCGGACATTTTTTTGAGTGCACGAATATTTTGAATAATCACGAAGCGAAAATTTTGATGGATAATTTAAACTTGCCTGGTATTCGATAAGAAAATCACATGCCATAATTAGAAAAAAAATATTAATTCAATCTGACATCGGTCAATCCATATAATTACTAGTTTAAAAAATATTACCAACTTTAATAATTTTAGTCCACCTAAAGTAGTAGAAATGTTTGGTTGTACATTATATGTTTACCTTTTCAACTGTCAAAAAATTTCCACTTAAATATCGTGGCGCCACTCAAAATTTCATAAAATTTTTTTAGTTGCCATGGTAACTACATAAAATTAAGGCTTCTGAATAAAAAGTAGAGATATAAACTTTTTAATGAAACCCATTAAAATTATAGTGACTTGCCCCTTAACAGAGTGCCCAAAATTTTAACCTTTGGATGCCGGAGAGTCCAAAATCAGCAAAGATTCCGGAAGGGGTACATTTTGTACCCCAAAGTCTTTTATCAGTTTTATAATACATAAAGTATTTTGAAGTTTATATTAGTTGTAGGTACATAATAAAAGCAAATGTACATTATTTCATAAATTTAATTAGCATATGGAGTATCTACAATACATATGACATTAAAATATTATTGTTTTATACAAAAAAAGCAAACATGATTTTTAGTTGGAATGTCTAGTAAATTCTATTTTAAACAAATTGTAACTTTTGTAGTTATGTGATGACGACGACAAACAAAGTTTTTACATCTTTTACATGTACTCCTGCTCTTTTTGTCAGCTTTTCTGGGGCACAGCAGGGGTACATTTTATACCCCATGTTAGTTTTAGCAGTTTAGAAAAAAATTGTGCGAAAAAAATATTGTCTATTGTATTTTCTAATAAAGAAAGGTCCAACCAAAGATTACTGCCAATGGCAAGCGGATTTAATCAAAATTAAATATTTAGCAGGAAAAATACCAAATTTGGGGTACGATCGTACCCCCCTCCGGCATCCAAAGGTTAAAATAACCATGCCTTATACACCATTGTAGTGAGACTCCGGAAGGCTGCCACCATCACCGACGAATTATTTCCAGAGCAATAAGTAAAATATAAAAAGACTAATTTTCAAGATAGCTACATTGATTTTTTTTAAAGTAGATTTTTATCTTTATCCAATTAATCAGAAGTCAGTATTACCATTTTTCGAAATATACTTAATGAATTATTTGTTAAATAAATGAGTTTTGCCAAAATTACCCATATACAATTTATAAATACACTGAGTGCTTCCGACCAATAGGTTTCAATTATTAATATAGAATTTATCACTTAATTGACCTTCAAAATTTGCACGTGTACATACAGACTGTCCTAAAATAAGTACGATATAAGAGATGATAAATTAACACATTATATATGCCCCCCTCCTTAAATAAAAATATTTTTTTATATTTTTATATTTAATATTTTTCGTCTACCTTCGTTTAAAGAAAGGAATCGTGGGCTCATAAATATTTAGTTTTTCCATATCAACTGGTAAAGGTTGGGATTCATCATTCTCGATTCTAAACATTAAACATAACAATAAGTAATTGTGGATATTAATTTCCAATAAAAAAAGTTACTTAAGCCGAAATCAGTGGATCAATGCATGTGCGAAACAGCTAGTTCTGATGAAGATGAGTATGACGATACTTCATCCGATGGCATTGCCATAATGGATGCAGATGCTATTAATTACTATGCAGACCTGACATATGATGAACGTGACGCTTCCTCTAATGATAAAAATAAATTTAATTTTCATACAAATGGATTGTATTTAATTTTTTATTAATTAATTTCAAATAAAACTGAGTAGTTATAGTTAATACAGAAATCAATGTTTACTTGAATTTTTACACATAATTTAATAATTTATTTTGTATCATATTTTTGTATAATATTAGTAACTATCGTTGATAAAAGGATAACCTTTAGTTATTTCATCATTAGTGATAAAATAACTGTTAATAAGAAACTCTTCGAAAAAATTAGGTTTTAAATCACAATGACAGCCGTTTCGCTAGAATTATCATCGTCAGATTGACATATTTAAGTTACATTTTGTTTGTTTGTAGCTAGGTACCTGATGTTGATTAGGTAGTATTAAGGCTAGACCAAGTATGGAAGTAATTGCATAACAATATTAAAGCCTAGATGTTAATAGCCCTAACGGATTATCCTGGATGTACTTCTCTCTAAGATCAGTATAACTGTGCAATGATATAGAAAAACCAGGAAAAACTATATCATGCTGATCTTTACAATAACTTAATATATTTGTTTTACAATGACGTCTTATCTATGTATAAAATGTAGACTCAATCAAAGTAAACAGTTTAATAGTGGAGAACTTCCAAGATTTATTTGTTCATTAACAACTTTAAATTGTGGATCTGCTAGATGTCTTTTTATTTCAAGTTCTTCAAGGAAATCTAAATTTTGTTATTTATCAGTGTGTAGTATTTGGATGTCATTGGTATGTATAAGTGAGTTTGGATGTTCAAGTAGGTGTTTTGCATAGTTCGACTTATCTGGTTGTTGTAATCTATATGCTCTTAAGTGTTCATTAAATCTTACTTCAAAATTTCTTTGTGTTTGACCTATATATACTACATTACATTTTGGACAATTAATTTTGTAAACATCAGTTTTTTTTTTAATTTCGGCAACATAAGCATTAATATCATCAATTTGTTCTAGACAAATGCACAATGTACGGACTGTTAATAGAAAATATGTCCGAGTACATTAAACAAACATACGGAGAAGACAAATGGGAGGAGATTCGAAGGTCAGCTGTCGTAGATCAACCAAGTTTCAGTACACATCAAGTCTATCCAGAAGGACTTCTGCCTAGATTAACCAAAAAGGCTGTACAGGTAAGACATTTTTACAAACTCAAAAATATTTAGCTATTTTTATAATCCGTTTAAGTGATTAAAAATAGTATATTTTTAATACTTTGTAAAGTAGTCCTTTATTTCTTACAGAAATATACTAGTATTATTGTCTAAAGAATTATTTTTTGTTAGTACTTAAATTAATTGTACTATCCCTTACTTTTTGGAAGTCCATCTTACTAAGAATAATAAAAAAAAACTTCATTTTAACAAAACTTCAACGTCTTGTATGTCAATGCCAAAAACTTTTCACTAGTAATATTCCATATTACATTCGGAATTATTGTGAGTTACTGTTACAATAAATACATAGTGTGGAAACCACTTATGGAATAAAAAGATTTGTGGGGTTAGTTTAGAATATTATAAAAAACGCTGGGACCCATTTACTATTTTAAAAGTGTACTACTGTCTAGAGCGTCTCGAAGACTATAGATACTTGTTGTTGTCACTTGATTTTTATAAATAATGAGAACTGTCATTGTCATATAATTGTCAGTAATATATTTTTTTTAATGCTGTCTTGCTAATTTTAAAATATCAAAAGTTTTCCATATTTGTCCAGTTTTTTGACGGAAGATCTTATACGCGTAGTATTTGATCCTTTTTCTTATATTGTGGCGACCGTGACAGGATGAGATTCTGCAAAAATGGAGAGGGTACAACGATCCCTAGAAATTCAACGAGTAGCATTTCAGCGAGTTTATGATAATATTACAACAATGATTCAGTCTCCTGAACCTGATTTAAATGATATTCAAGGAAATTTACTTCTTCTTGATAGAAAAAATGGTTCATGCTCCGGTGGGTGGGTTAAATATCCACGATATCCTTTTAATCGCGCTATGTTCAAGAACTTTATCCCAATCAATATTATTAAAGCCATTTTCAGTACCCACAAAATTGCCGCCATTGTCACTATAAACAATGGATGGTCTGCCTCTTCGACTAATGAATTTCCTAAATCCTTGTAAAAAACTGTCAGTAGTCATACTTGGTATCAATTCCAAATGAACAGCCCTATATACTGCACAGGTGAAAATGCAAACCCAAACCTTTATGTTGCCTTTAATAAAAAGAGGTCCACAAAAATCAATTCCAGTAATTTCGAAAACAGCTGCATCCTTAATTCGATTAGTAGGCAAAGTTACTGGAACTGTAGAAAAATTTTTCACATCCATCCTCCGACATATTACACATTTGGAAATGACATATTTTATAGATCTTCTTCCTCGGTTTATCCAAAATTTTTCTCTTATGAGCGATAGAAGAGCTTGCGTACCAAGGTGACAGTTATCGCCATGATACTGAAATATTATTTTTGCCACGACTGGATGAGTGGAAGGTAAAATCATTGGACATTTAAAATCATAAGAATCTTCTCGTTCCGTTATTTTCGTCTTCAATCTAAATATTTCATCGTCGTCTTTAAATGCTTGTAGGGATAACAAATTCTTATCTTCGACATTTCCGTATGATTCCTCTTGAATGAGCCTTACGATATTCTTTTCGGCATCATCTAATTCTTCTTTGGTAAGTGTCCCTTTCTTTGTTTAATCTTTATGATTTTTATGCAACCAATTATGAATAAATCTGCGTATCCAGGCCATCATGTTTAAAATGTTTCGGTATTTCTCAAAATGTCGGTGGTACCAAGAGAAATCTTTACCAACGTGTAAACAAATAGTACTGATTGTTTTCTCTTGTAAAATGTTAATTCTCTTGTAAAATGTTAATTTCTTCAACCTTAAAATTCTGTGAAGGCCACTCGCTTTGTGATTTATAGAGCCATGAAGGACCCTCCCACCATCTTGACTCCAGTGATTGTCTCGAAAAACATCCTCTGGAAGGCAAATCAGCAATGTTAAGATGTCCAGGCGTAAAATACCAGTAATCTATTCTATTCAGAGTTCGAATCTCTTGAACCCTGTTCCATACAAACGTTTTCCACTAATCTTCGCGGCGTATCCAAGACAAGACAGTACTTGAGTCAATCCAACAGAATACGGGTATATTTTTAAGACAGATGCCAATAATCTTGCACCTATAGTGGCAGCCAATAATTCAATTCGGGGTATTGACATCTTTTTTACAGGTGTCACTCTAGATTTGGCTTGTATCAGTTGTACATATGGAGAACCATTTATTGCAGATCTTAAGAAAATTGCTGTAGCGTAAGCATCTTGAGTTCCATCACAAAACATATGAATGCTACAATCAGACATCTTTATGTTATTATTGTGAAACAACCATCTAGGGATTTTCAAGTTAACTAGAGTGTTCAAATCTTTAACCCATGCCAAAAATTGGTTTTTGGTTTGCTCTGGCACTTCTGTATCCCATCCAATTTTGGCACTCCATAATTTCTGTAATGATAGTTTCGGAACTAAAGTTACAGGGCAAGTGAAACCAATCGGATCAAAAATTTTGTTCGTTATTGCTAATATGGTTCTTTTGGAAATCTTATCTAAGGACATGTTTTGTAACCTATCAAAACACACCTCCAGTGTCTCAAGGTATCTACTCCATTTCAGGCCCAAAACATTTGACAACACATCTTGAGAAAAATTAGCATTTTCCGTAATGGTACATTCCTATCCTCGGAGATCGAATTTAGCTTCATGCATAATAGATATCGACTCATCCATGAATTTTCTTAATTCATCTTCAGAATTTAGACTGGTAATACAATTATCAACATAAAAACTATTTTTTAATTTGGAAATGACAGACTCAGAGTATGAACTGTTTGAATTAAATTGTGATAAATGGTGTTGAATAACGGCTCCAAGATGGAATGGACTGTAAGTTAATCTAAAAACTACTCGAGTATGTCTGAAATATTTTAAATTTCCAGTGCTGTCATACCATAAGAAACGTAGAAAGTCTCTATCACATTTTTGTATACCAACTTGAAGAAAAGCTTTCCTGATGTCAGCAATAGCTCCAAATTACTCCAGTTTCTAAACATTTGTTCAAAGAAGGACAGCTCTTTTGATGACAAGAGGCATCGAAAACTGGTGTAAGTTTGGTAGTACTGTTTAACTTGATAACATGACGATGTGGAAGGTAATGTCCTCTATTAGAGTCTACTTCATCCTGAGGAATTGTTTCAATAATACCATCTCTAGATATCCTAAAGAATTGTTTCAATAATACCATCTGCTAACCATTCAGAGAAAATTTTGTCGTATTCATGATAATAATGGTCTTTTTTAAGTTTTATCATTAAATTATCCAATCTTTTTAAGGCAATATCAAAATTTGATGGCAGTGGAGGATGTCCTTCTATCCATGGTAGAGCTACTTCTTATCTACCTTGAGTATCGACCTGTACAGTTTGCTTAAAATGTTCAATTACTGCTAAATCACGTTCTTCTTTGCATTTTTGAACTACAGGGTCGGTAATTCCTAGAATATCTAGTTTCCAAAGATCATAAATATCATGAGCATTACAAAAAAGTGAAACTGCGACAGACGAAAATAAACTTTTGGTATTTGTAAGTGGTATTTCGGCTTTTCCCATCAAAGTCCATCCAAGGTTTGTTTCTAAAGCTACCAAACCACTGCTAAGTATGTATTTTTTGCCAGTGAATAATTTCCCTGCTATATCACCTCCAATAAGAACATCTATTGGCCCGTCTTTTCTATCAGAAATTTCAATTCCAAGTTCTTTGAGTTCTTCTAGCCAAGGGCCTTCTCGTATAGAAACAATATTACTGCAAATGATAGGTTGATCTAACACTTTAAAATTACAAGAATATTTCTTGTTCAAATTGGTGAGTCTGATATTGTAGCTGTTATGCTGAACTACTTCTGACTGCATTCCACCAAAAAGAGCATGAACCATTTTTTCTTGTGAAACGACTGAAAAACCCATTTCTTCAACAGAAAATTTATTGACGAAGGATCGTTGTGAACCAGTATCAATTATTGCTCTCACACATCTACTAGAACTTCCATTGCTAAGTTCTACAACAAGTGTTTGCAAAAAGACTTCATGATAAGTGTGATTACAAAGATTTTCAACCTTTGATTGAGATTGAGAACCAATTACTGGAGCTTCAGAGGCTGCCGATTCTAAAACTTCATCTTCGGGGCACATCAGAGTGGAATGTCGTTTTCGGCATTTTAAACATTCTATTTTTACTTTACATCTTCGTGCAATATGTCCAAATTTAAGACAAATATGGCAGCAGTCTTTATTTGATAATATCTTCTTTCTCTCAGCTAGCTTCATCTTAGAGGCTTTATCGCAGTCTTCACTGAAATGACTGTTCTTACAAAAAACACAACAAACAGATTTGTGATTTAACAAGCCAGAAGCAGTAGGAATCGCTTTAGTATTATCTTCTTTCTTCTTTGAATTCAGTTCAAAACCAGACAGAGCAAGGGAGATTCTTTCCTCATTTTCAACTTCTCTTCGTAAAAATTTCATTAAATTTTCTAAACGTTCTTCCGTTTCTCCAGTTTCATTTGCAGATCTTTGCCATGTTCTTAAAATACTTTCTGGTAAGCAAGATTCTACGAGGGGGAAAAGCATTGCGGCATATTTCTGAGACGTAACCCCTAAAGTTTCTAAAGCTCCAAGTTGCGATTCTAGTTTATCAAACAGGGTACTCAATACGAGGAAGTTTTAAATGGGAATTATTAGATTGAGATGTAACTTCACTTGATGTCTTTCGGTTTATTTGTGCTTCTACCACAAATTTCAGTTTATTGTATTTACTAGTTAGTTCATCTGCCTTTTTAACTTGCAAATCAATAACTTCTTCAGCACAATCAGCGTCCAACAAAAAATCAATAATTTGCTTATACAACTCGTTTATTGCTTCCATTTTTCTATCAAGAAGAAGTAAATTTCCTTGAATATCATTTAAATCAGGTTCAGGAGACTGAATGACGGCAATGTTGTGGGTACTGAAAATGGCTTTAATAATATTGATTGGGATAAAGTTCTTGAACATAGCGCGATTAAAAGGATATCGTGGATATTTAACCCACCCACCGGAGCATGGTGGGGTGGTTGGTGGGAGAGACTCATACGTTTACTGAAACAACTCCTAAGGAAAACATTGGAAAGAGTAACTCTTTCTTTTGATGAACTTTCCACAATCTTATGTGAGTGTGAGGCTCTCATGAATTCAAGACCACTTACATATGTATCTGAGGATTCTCAAGACTTAATCCCTTTAACACCAGCTATGTTCCTTCAGGACATTAAACAAATTGGAGTGCCTGATATAGATGAAATAGATATAAACACCCTTAATCGACATATGAAGTACAGAGTAAGACTAAAAGAGGATTTGAGGAAAGAAAATAAACTCACTAGAAATAAAAGAAGGAGATGTTGTACTAGTTCGCAATGACTCTGCGAAAGTTTCGATTGGCCTTTAGCTCTAGTGGAAGAAACTTTTCCGGGAAAAGATGGCAAAATTCGAGTTTTTCGGTTAAGAACTGGTAAAGGAAACCTAATAAGGCCTATTCAAAATTTGTTCCCGTTGGAAGTTTACTGAATCAAAAGAGCTACAAAAAAAAGCAGAGCAGAAGGTCATCTACCAAGTTGAAAACACAGAGGCCGACGTTATGACAAACGAGACTAATACATCAGAAGCAATTTCAGGAAAAGAAAACTATGTTACTAGATATGGTCGGAAAATTCAGCCTCCCAAGAGATTTTAGAATTTTGAGAAATTTTTTCTCAAAAGGTGGGAGAATGTTAAAAATAAAGGTTTATACATTTACTATTTTAAAAGTGTACTACTGTCTAAAGCGTCTCGAAGACTATAGATACTTGTTGTTGTCACTTGATTTTTATAAATAATGAGAACTGTCATTGTCATATAATTGTCAGTAATATATTTTTTTTGATGCTGTCTTGCTAATTTTAAAATATCAAAAGTTTTCCATATTTGTCCAGTTTTTTGACGGAAGATCTTATACGCGTAGTATTTGATCCTTTTCCTTATAATGTGAACTTTCTAAATATATATTTAAATGTACAGGGTGATACACGCAAGTGTGTCACCGTCCATGATCTATATTTTTAATGAAACATCCTGTATGTTTTTATGATTTTAAAAGCTCCTTAACAATACGATCCCAACGAACTATACCATGTAGGGTCTATTATGCATTGTACATGGTGAAATTTTGAAATTATAATTTTGATCAAGATAGTACCTAAATACATAAAATGGTGAAAATAATAATGTTTCACACTTTCGTTTTTAATTAGCTGAATGCAGACCTCAAGTTTCTTCACTAAGTGACAATATTTTGGGTTTTGCTAACATTTTTTGTCACGAATAAGTAACAACTGTGTAGATAACTATGCCAATACATATAATTAAACTAAATCGGTAAATAATGTTTGTCTTTTTTTTAATTTTTTTTTTATTTATCCCGCATCAACTTCGAGAGTTATTAGCGGTGGAGCAAAACTTTACAAACAATATAATTACAGAATTACAATTGATTTAAAATATTAATACTTTTTAAAAAATTAATTAAGTTAGTAACGTTTATCTAGGTCATTCATGTTGTTGAGCAAAGGGAGGGGTCGGTTAATGTTTGAAAGTATTTCAGAGTATTTGATCCAATTTACTCGAGACCGTGATGCGTTCATCAGATTCGGTTGTCTGTTCTCCAGTTCTAAAAGAATCGGATTGTGGTCCAAACTGAGTTCCGCTTTCGCCTCAATTTGGAAGTTCACTCTGACGTTTCTCAATATCAAAATATCGAGGACGTCTGGGATCCCTGTACCAAAATGAGTCGGTTCGTCAGGACCAGCAACTAGGTAATCATGTCGAGTCGAATGTGCATTTAGAATTCTTCCTTTTGCATTTATGCGCCTTGAATTCCAATTCGTATGTTTGGAGTTCAAGTCGCCTCCGATGATGGTGTTTTGGTCGCGGGTTAAAATTTTGTCTTCTTGTAGAAGATCCTTAGTGGGTGATAAATAAACCGAAACTAGTGTGTATGTGATTCCCGAAGCCATCGTTATTTTAATTACAGTGTTTTCAATATTTTCGGTGTTGTATCGGTTTGTGAATGTGTGGTCAATGTCTTTTTGAATTAAAATCGCGGTTCCGCCATTCCTACCTGTCAGTCTGTCTGTTCGGTAACAAAAGTAATTTGGGATTGAAAAACCAACTGCCGGTTTGAGCCACGATTCAGAGATGAGAATTACGTCGACGGAGTGAGATTCAAAAAAGTCAATTAATTCGTCTTTTTTGCTTGAAATGCAACAGGCATTCCAAGCCGTTATCTATAAAGAGTCAGATGTTCGTTTATTAGTCATGTCTTAGAAGGGTTTTCTTTAATTCAGATACCATCTGCTTTAGTTCAGCAGACAGTATGGATCGAATTTCAGAAAGAGCCTCTTTCAATTCGGTCGAAGGTGAGTTTTTTGTCGGTTTTGGGGCGCTATTAGATTTTTTTGTCATTTGTGCGTATGACTTTGGTTTGTCTTGTGATTTTCCAGTCTTTGTCGGAGTTTTGAAAGAAGGACATCCTCTGTAGGTAGCTGGATGATCCCGCCCGCAGTTAGTGCAGCAAGCTGGGGTATCTGGAGTTTTTTTGCACCCCGAACTCAGATGATTCAGTCCACATTTCACGCAACGGACCTCCAGATGACAGTTGCTTTGGGTGTGCCCAAATCCCTGACATCTGTGGCATTGCGCGGACTGAGTGCTGGACCGCTGAGATTCCACTTTGATTTTCATATAAAATAAACTATTTAAATTGTAAATATTCTTGCTGTGCTCACTACGAGGAAGCTCCACAAGAACAAGAGGCATGTAAATTTTGTCGGTAGTAGTAATTAATTTCTTTGATTTGGGGTCACTCATTTTTGTAGTCTGTCTTTTGTACATCCTCGTAGTTTTGATTGGTTGGAATTAAAGATTTTTCAATTCCTCCTCAACCATCTCTTCCGAGATGTGGTTAGGAATACCTCTCAAAACTACTCGGAGGGTTTTTTCAGCCGGTAGTTGATAAGTATAATATAATTGTTTTTGACGGTCAAGTTCCTTTGTGATGATCAATAATCTTCCCAACCATACTATTTCCTTTGCTCCTTCGCATCCTGCTATGTATTCAGCTTCCATCGTGGACAATGAGACTGAGCGCTGCTTTTGACTGAACCAGGTCACTGCTCCTGAATTTAAAATAGAAACAAATCCTGAGGTAGATCTTCGAGAATGTACATCACCTGCATAATTTGAATCACTGTAGGCTTGGAGTAGTTTGTTTGATCCAGATATATATTTTATTCCAAAATTTAATGTACCTTTGAGATACCTGAAGATTTGTTTTATTATGTCCCAGTGATACTTCTTTGGATTTGACAAAAACTGAGAGACAAAATGTACAGCAAATGCTAAATCAGGTCTAGTGACTACTGCTAAAAAATTCAAACTCCCAACAGCAGACCGAAAGGGAATATCAGGAGACAGATCCTCATCAACAAAACCTTCTTCAAGTACCTGAGATTTTGTAATAGGAACACCTACAGGATGGCAATTCTCCATATTGTACTTTTGAAGAATTTGTCTAGCATACATCTCCTGAGAAATAAAAATGGTTTTCTCGCCTCGTTCAATTGATTGTTGAATCTGTACTCCAATATATTTTGAACCACTTCCTATTGTTAGTTTGAATTATTTCCGTAACTTCTGAAGAAATTCTTCATTTGTTTCTAGATCTTCTCCAAGAACAACAATCAACTTCTTCGAATGATTTCTGAAATATAAACAAGCATCACCAGTACCTTGTTGGAGACCATAGCGTATTAAACAATCTTTAAATCTATTGTTCCAACATCTTGGAGCTTGTTTCAAACCATAAATACTTCGAAGGAGTTTACAAACTTTACCGGTACCATCGTTGTAAGACTCGGGCTGTTCCATAAAGATTTCCTCATTTAATGATCCATACAGGAAGGCAGTCTTTATATCAAATTGCGATAATACTAGATTTTGAGCTGTAGCAATAGATAAAACAATCCTAATGGTATCATATCGAGCTACAGGAGAATAGGTTTCGTCAAAGTCTACTCCTGGTTGTTGAGAATAACCCTTTGCAACCAGACGAGCTTTATAACGAACCTTACCATCATGAGTATCTTTTAGTCTAAAGACCCATCGATTCTTTACGACTTTCCTACCTTCAGGTAACTCTACAAGTTGCCAAGTGCAATTCTCCAACAACGACTGCATATTGTCGTCCATGGCACTCCTCCACTTGTGAGCATCATCTGACAAAAAGGCTTCCTGCACAGTAGCTGGTTCCTCCATACATAGCATTGCATAAGCATCATATATAACTGGCTTACATAGTTTTGTTCTGTCTCGAAGTTTCATTCCTTCTTGAGATGCTAAAGGTTCCATAACCTCCGGTAACTTCAAACTGCTTTCACAATTATCCTCCGTATTGATTTCCTTCAGTTTTTGCAGCTTACTGTTTTTCAAAAGTTCTCCTTTTTCATCAGTTTCGTACCTTATTTCTATACTTGCTGGAAATACTTCTTCATTCTTGAAAACTACATCCCGACTAAGAATAACATCATTTTTTTGTGGCACCCATACTCGATATCCATCTTTATTGTCACAATAACCAACAAATAAGCCTTTTTCTGCCTTTCTGTCCCACTTTCTTCGTTTCTGTTTAGGAATATGAATGAAACATTCGGTGCCAAATATTTTTAAATGTTCTACAGGAGGTTGTTTACCAGACCATAGCATAATTGGTGTTTTACCTTTTACAGAAGTTGGTCCAGTTCTGTTTAAAACATAAGCAGCTGTGTTTACTGCTTTAGCCCACAGATGTTCAGGAAGACCTTTTGCATGTAACATAGTCCGAGCTGCTTCCACCAAAGTTCGATTTTCCCTCTCTGCAGAACCATTCTGTTCTGGTGTGTAAGGCATTGTAATCCTATGTTTAAATCCAAACTTGTTAACCAACTTCTATATGTCTAAATTTGTAAATTCTGTACCTCCATCAGTTAGTAGCTCTTTAACTACATGGCCAGCAACACCTACTTCAGCAAGAAACGTTTCTAGTTTACTTTTAACTTCTGACTTTTCTTTTAAGAAATAAACAGTTCGAAAACTTGTAAAGTCATCTTTTAATAACAAGTAGTATCTTGCACCACCAATAGATTTTGTAGGCATTGGTCCACAAACATCGGAATGAATAATGTCTCCAGGTTTTTCTGCTCTGATGGTTCTGGTTTTAAAACTAAGACGATTTAGTTTGCCATACATACAGGAATCGCACCATTCTTGATCTGCTTGCACATTAATTCCAATATTTTTCAAAAAATTTTGCACGTGCCTCTTATTTTGGTGCACAAGTCTTTCATGCCACAGTTGAAGAGTATTTGTTGTAACAATTTGTACTTCAGCTTGCTTTTCGGGGCATATTACTCTGATATTCATCCAGTATAATGAGTTTCTTCTAACTCCAGTGGCAACTAGTTTTCCGTCTTTGACAAAACTGCAGGTATCTTTATTTAAACAGGAGGTAATGTTTTTCTCTACAGCTGACGGTATAGAGAAAAGATTTCTTTCTACTTCTGGAACATACCAGACATTTTTAAGGTAATTTCTAACCCATTTTCCGTCGACAAACATTTCAACATTAATGTTTCCATGTCCAAAGGCTTTCATACTCTGACCATTTCCAACGAATACTAACTGTGAAGTACCAAATTCTTCGTAAGAAGAAAACCAATGACGGTTCATTGTCATATGCTCTGTCGCACCAGAGTCAGCTATCCATGCGTTACTGATATTCCATTCAGAGTTTGGACATGCTTCTATAACGAATGCTGAACCTTGAGAATCGCTGTCGTTTTTCTTTTTCAAATTTTTGCAGTTCTTCTTAATGTGTCCTCTTTTACCACATCCAAAACACTTAACAAACGACTTTTTCTTAATTTTAGCATTTTCTTCTAGTTTTGAAGTAACAAGTGCTATTTTAGATTGAGAAATACAAACTTCTTCTCGTTCTTTCAGTCGCATCTCCATGGTGCAGAGACGTTCTTGCAATAACTTTAGTGTACGTTGTTCTTTTGGCATAGATTCCCAGGCATTCAAGAACTCAAAGTATTCAGAAGGCAAGGTGTTTAGTACTCGATTGATAAATAGAGACTCTGGTAACTTGACTTTATCTTCTCTCCAAGTCTCGTCCTGTAATTCCACCCACAACTTCTCCAGTTTTGCAATATGTTTGGCTATATCTTCTAGTTGATCTTTTTCTTTCACTCCAAAGAATTGATTGAACAATCCTGACGTTGTTCAGTTCTTTGCTCGAATACACTGTGAAGTTTCTTCCACATTTCTTCAGCACTCGTACACATTTTAATTAACTGTCTAACCTGGGAAGTTACACTTGAAACCATTATGTTTTGGGCAATATACTCAATTTTGTTTAAGGTCTTTAGTTATTGTCCAAATTGGTTTGTGGTTTGGCCCAAGGTACCAGTAGTTGCATCGTTAGTCAGGCAGATCTGTAGTGAATAATAGATATAGTGTGAGGTCCAGGACACTTCCTTGGGGAACTCCTGCTCGTATCTTAGTGAGAACTGAAGTGTATTCTTATTGTTTGACGTAGAAGTGCAGTTCGACGTAGGATTTAATAAACAAGTAGTAGTTTAGAGGTAGAGCTTTCTTAATTTTATACAGAAGTGCTTGGTGCCAAATACGATCAAATGCTTGAGATATATACAGGCAGCAGAGCAGTAGTCCTTGTTTTCAAAGCAGGTATATATATATTTTCCACAAGTCGGTGTATCTGTCCAATGGTACGATGACCATCGTGAAAGCCAAATTGATGGGTAGGGATCAGTTTCTTTTCAATCAAAACAGAAAGTATCCTTTTAAGAAAGAGATTTTCCAGAATCTTAGAGGCTATTGGGAGTAAGCTCATAGGTCTGTAGGACTTCAGATCTTCTGCATTTTTTCCAGGTTTCAGGACCATTATTATTTCAGCCAACTTCCGTTGAATATAATTTCGACGCAGATAGATCTGGTTTAAGACTACAAGTCCTTCATAAGGGTGCTGTTTGAGCAGCTTTTCTGTTATTAAGTCATATCCAGATGCTTTATGTTGATTTAACCTCGTAATGACTTGAGCCACTTCATCTTAGTAAAATTTTTTAAAGGAGGAGTTGGTAAGAAAAAAAGTTCTTCTTAAATATCATCATTAATATTTAGATGACTTTCTATATCTTTAGATTTAAAAACTTCTTTAAGATGCGAGACAAATATATCAGCCTTCTCTTGATTTCTATTTGCATATTTGTTGTCAGGTTTTCGCAGTAGAAGCTGATGCAACTTGCTGGTGCGCTTAATTCTTTTAGTTACCTTTCAGATGGAATAATTAGTAGATGGCGCAACTTTCAGATTTCGAACAGTACTCTATGTGATTTTGTTTTCTTCGTGAGTAAGAACGCTTTATAATTTGGCTGTGAGATAGTTTAACTCCTTTTTGTCATCTCAATGCTGGGTCATTTACCATGTTTTAAGACTTTTTTCTAGCAGTGGGTCACGAAAGGTTTTTGAGAACTTATGCTAGTTCCTTTTCAGGGGGAACTAGCATAAGTTGGACTGCGGGTTGGACAGTATAGACGAAGTGTTCGATGGCAGTTGTTATGTATGTAGTGTACAGATCAGTTGCTACGATTTCTCGAAAAAGGTCCAACAGTCTTGCGACTATGGAGTCGGTAAGGTCTGGAGCTGTGCATGACTTTTAAAGTTTACAATAATAGAGGAGTGGTTCGAAGATAGGTCCAGGTACGACTCAGCTTTAAAATATGATTCAGCAATGTCTCAGTAATCTACGAGGTTTAGATGTCGGTGACGATATGTCGGCCAATACGTAGGCGGTGTCATTTAGATTCAACTCTTGCATAGTGAGAAGTAATTCTTTAGGGGTTGTGACGTGACCGCCTCATTCTTTGTTTTACGTTGTAATCCCCTCCTGCAGTAAATCTTTCGCCAAATGTTCTTAGAGTGTTAAAGAAACAAAATACAGTCATTTCAAGAAAAATTGTAGTAAAATAAGTAAAATAAGTTTAATAAATAGTATTAATTTTGAATAAATTGCAATAGGTATTATGCAACCATATCATTTTGTGGTAATAATATTTAAATCGATTTATTGACAACATACATAAAGAATAAACTTAATTTATAAAAAAAGTATTAGTTTATAAGTTTTTTTTATTGGTAATTTTATTGCATATTTTGTTAAAATCACAGATTTTAAAATAAAAACTTTCATAATTTTTTAGTAACTTCTTATATGAATATCATTATAATGTGTAAAACAGAGACAGATGTATTGTTGATGCAACATTGTCTTTCAGTACATTCGCGAACATCTGAAAACTAAGATTAGGTATAAATAGAGAGCAGTTCGTTCAAATTAAAATCAGTTTAAGGTGTGATAAGACCGTGAAGATCTAGTACTTTTGGTGATAATTTTAAATTTTGATGGAACAATCAATTTAAAATTAAACAATGAATGTTATTACAATTTTTAGGTGCTTGAAAATATATAAAAGTCTACTTACCTGTTAAAACTAAGAAAAAACTATCAAAATATATTTACAATAATTTCACTACAACAGCATTTATTAACATATCTGAAATCACTAGATTTTGACACAAAACCAACGCCTTTAAAGGAACCGTCAATTTTGGTCCTTCATAATTTAACAGCTGCAACAGGAGCAGAAACAATAAATTGGCTATTGTAGATCAACTTCATTTTTAACAGAAAAGAAACAAGGCTATAGGTCAACTACAATATTATAAACAAAACAGAAGAATTTGTAAATGCTTAAAATCGGGTTAGATGAGAAAATGACAATTGTATATTCTTAAATTAGTGTATATATATTAATAATCAAACTGGGAATTTATTTAACTTTCAAAATTAATCAAACTCAAATATTATTTAATAATAAACGTAGATATATTTTTTGACATTAATTTTGATTTGAAAAGATTTCTTTCCACCATATAAATTTGGATTTGTTTTGAAAAGGCCTTAATATTATTAGGTTTACATAAAAATAATTATGTTTAACATTTCAAACAGTTTTGGATAAACAGTTTCAAGATAAACTCTTCTATAAGTCAATATCAAATTATTGTTTACAATCAATTCTTTTAAACCCATTCTCGAATAGAGTATCGAATTAGTTCGGTTGAGCCAAAAAACGGATGCAATAATACTGATTATTTATTAACTGAAAAAAAAACAATTTATTTTATTTAAATAAGCAAATAAGTTTTTTACTGAGCCGAAAATTTTTATTTAGAAAAAAATTTAAAAAAACACATAAACAACAAATAGAATATTATTTCAGAATAATATTCCTTTACTATATTGGCGCCCAACGTGGGGTAAATTCTGTTGAAAAATAAGGTAAGCAATTTCTGTTGAAAAATGGTAAACAGATATTAAATCCTAAAGAACACTCTTCCAGAAAAATTTCTAGAGGTGTGACCTATATACATTTTGTCAAAGTTATTACATGGAATAGTATATGCAATATTAGAACTTTGAGATGTAGTTAGTGGTGTTTTAGTTTTAGTATATAAATTACTTACTGGTTTAACATTTTTTAAAGCTATTTGAAAATTTTCAAATTTTTTTCAAATTATAAAAGTTTAGGAGTTAATCTTGTTATAAAAAAAAGAGAAACGTGAATAGTAAAATTTTGTGAATCAGTATCCGTTTGTATTTGAAACTTAAATTTCTTTGTGTTGTGATAATTTGATTCGGAAAAAATGTATTCGAGGTATTAAAAAGTAATTTGTTAATTAAATTTTTTGGTTTAATTAATTTTAAGGTGCAAGATAAAATTAAATTTCATATGTTATGGATGTTGAGAGTAATAATCAATATATCTAATACTATCAAAATTGGTGTACACTTGATCCCATTGGAGTACCAAAATTTGTTCTTATATCACTGGATGTGTTTTTATAAACCACTAAATCTTCTTCTTACGATTTTGGAAGTGAAATAGAACTGAAATGAACAAACGATCAAATTAAGTAAAGATATTTTTCTTCTTTAATAAACTTTATATTCAATATTACCTACTTTATATTTAATAGTATTTTTTATAAACACATTTTTGGAACCAATTAGCTCTGTTCTAGCTAAAATTGTATTAATTTATTTATAGGTGCTAAGCCGGTAGCATAAAAAGTTTTAAATAAAAATTTTTGCCTACAGCATTTTTAATCGACTTTATCTTTTTAATTAAGATAAATTACCAAAAGCCGTTTTAGCGAAAATTAATTTTAAATCAACAGTTAGTTAGCAAAATTCATGAACTTTAAAATGCACTTGTTCTGCCAACCTCTATTTTGCCGAAAGAGGTTTGTCACACCAAATTTCAGGTTGTGATGGAAGTTAAAAATTTGCCACCATCATGTACAAGCAATTTTTTAATTTTTAATGGATTATACAGGTACTTTTTTTAAATTTTTTCTAGGTTAGATTTGTGGTGAATGGGTCTAAAAAAGCCCTTCACTGCGACTCCCAAGAGACTATTGTGGCTAAGATAATTCCCTTAGATAATAATTATAGTCTGTCAGCACACATTTTATGTTGTGACAATTTTTTATCCATATAATGTATAGGCAGCTATTTTTTTATTTTGTCTATTTTTCTATACTCTTCAAAATTTACCGGAAATAACTGTCACACCTAATTAAACAGTGTGACAGAAGGTAAGTTTTTGCTGTCATCATGAGCATTTTTTTTCTTTTAATTTCTTTATTTTTTTATCCTCTTTAAGATTATTGTATGTTAGCTTAAAAATTGCAGTAAGTGGCTGTCAGACCTAATTAAAAAGAGTTACAGAAGGTAAACTTTTTGCCACCATCAAATGGAAACATTTTTTTTAAATTTGATTATTTTTTAATTCTCGTTAAGATTATCGTGATCCGTCACTATAACAAATGCCAGAAATGGCTGTCACTAAAAGTTTTTATTTTTTAGTATTTTTGAAGATATTATGGCATTAGGCAATATCGTGATAAATGCCGATTTTTTGCTTTCATCATGTGCAATTTTTTATTTTTTATTCTGTTTGTTTTTTATTCTTTTTAAGAATATAATGGCCCGTCAACGTTAAAATAGCCGGAAGTAGATTTCAAACTTATTTAAGAATTTTAAAATTAAAAATTGCAACACTAATACCCCCATGTACTAGATTTATGATGATTTTTGGTGCTTAAGATGATCAAAATATTAAATAAAAAATAATTCATGTAAAACTTACAGCTTGCGTCAATTCATTAAACTCTTTTTGATATTTGGCAGGTACATTTGCAAATTTTCGGTGACAAAGTAAATGATATCCATTAGCACTAATGTTATCGGAATCCAAAGTAACATCATGGTATTTAATTTGTTTTTTTTTGTGAACTTGAAAACTTTGTAACAAAAGTATCAATTTGTATTTGTATTTGTAACAGAAGTATCAAAAGATATTTCTCCCATTCTAGCAATGCTTTTAGTCTTATCGCCGTTCTTACCACAAGTAAATCACTTAATTTTCAAAACAAGTAAAAGTTATTGTTAGTAAGCCTGGCAAAGAGATTATCATACACAAAAAACTGTATCATTGAATTATTTACAATATTTGATAGATATTCGTAATATTAATATCATTCAAATGCAATAAACTGATTTGATGAACTGATAATTATCGTTAGATGCGTTCAACATAAGTAAACGGAATGATGTACGCAACAAACATCGAAATAAGTAGGTATGTGATGAATCTGAACGGAAAACTTTACATCAACAAATTTTGTTTTCCTCAAGTTGCAGCCATGCTCCTCTACAAAAAAAGGCTGGGCTGCAGAAAGTATAAATCACAAAGCTTCTAATGATACTAATGTAATTTTTATTAAACAGTTTACGTAATGGAAAAAATTATTTATGGGAATAACTGTTTTTTAACAGATTATTATGTAGTATTTTAAAGTTAATTTCTTTTAATGCTGCATGCAATATCCAGGATATTCTATTGTTAAGTGCATGTGCCTAATTTTGTTTCATTTTAATAGGACGAATGGAAAGGTAATCAATGTTTGGTATTTAAGAAGGGTGTAACGTGACTTTTTCTACTAAGTTTAATTTTACAGTAACTCAAAAATAAACAACTAGTTATATATTCTACGGTAACCCAACAACTTTAAATTCATGCAAGTTACGGCAAGTGATACAGAAAGCAGATTAATATATACTTTTAAATAAAATTCGGATTAAATCGGCGGTAGTCAGTAACAAAGCAGACCAAGAGTGAAAAGCGGAAAAACGGTAAAATTAACAAGAGCGGTAAGTGGTCATAAAAGCGATAGACAATCTGCCATAAAAATAATAAAACTCAACCTTCAGCACACCAACACATAAGCATAAAAATGAATCCTAATATTTCCAGAGCAACAAAATAATTTAATATTTACAAATTAAGCGTTTAAAATAAATCTAAGTTTTTGAAGTTACGTTGAACCAACTAAAAATAAAACAGAATAGAATTAAAACTGTAGCGAAAATTGGGCCGAAGAAAGAAAAAGGAAAGGAAAGCTACCCACGGTGGAGGGAAAGAAGATGGAAAGGATACCCAGCGGTCCGCTACTCACGGTCAAGGAAAGGAGAAGGAAAGGCAGCCCACCAGTCCATTTCCATAGTGGGGGGAAGTAAGAAGGAAAATGGAACCCACCAGTCCATTTCCCATGGTGGGGTAAAGGAGAAGGAAAGGGATCCACCATATCTTTACCTATAGTGGGAGAAAGGGAGAAGGAAAAGTAACCCGCCAGTCAATTACTCATAGTGTGGGGAAGGAAGAAGAAAAAGAGCTCAACCAGTCCATTACCCATGGTGGATGGGAAGGGAGAAGGAAAAGGAACCAACTAGGTTAGGAAGAGGTTAGGTCCTGGAAGGAAGGAAAAAGTAAACGGTACACATTAAATAAATATATCGTGAGAAAATGGTTACCAGCATGATTTTCATTAGAATTTGAGTCGATACCAAAAAGAATGAAACAAATCGGTCCAGTTATAATGGAGATACAATTGAAAATATTTATAAATTTGTACAGTACGGTACCATCATTTCAACAAGTAATTAGTCGGTGTTAGAAAAATATTAATTTAAACATTCAACCGGTCCTATTTTAATAAACAATACGGTGCAGATTTTATTCAAATTATTTAACTCTCTAATACGAGGCCTCCATATAGATTGATGTGCTCAGACTGACAAAGTATAAGGAAATATTGAACAGAGCTCAAAGAAAGTCCCTTCTGAAAGTAAAAAGAGCGTATCGAACTACATCTACGAATGTGCGTACGCAAGTACGCACCCACTAGCAAAAGAAAGAAATACGTTTTACAAGAACGACCATCTACAGCAGGTAAGAAATAAAAAGCTCAATGAATAGCAAAATGAATGGAAGGTACAGATTGTAAAGGCATAATAGACCAAGATGTTAATTCTAGATGTGAAGGCGTAGTATAATTGTGAGTTTAAAAGGATAAATTACTATTTAACACAATTTCTGATCAAACAGGGATAATTAGATCTTATAATAAATATAGAATTAAGAAAACAAAGAAAGTATCCAAAGCGGATGAGAGATGATGCAGAGCAATGTTTTTACCCAAGAATAACACGTGCTTGCACACGAGCACGAGCCAACATAATAGACACAGAATAAAGAGAACTAAAGTAGAAAAAGTAGACGTAATAGTTTTTGTTTTCTATCGTACACTTGGTTTTATAAAACCTTCACACGCCCTCTTTTATAATTTATCTATAACTTTCATTTACACTGGTATTTTGTTCCATTTTATTTACGAACTTTGGTCGTGGTGATAGGTCTGATGTTCCTTTCGGCTAGATCTCGTACCAAGCATGCCATAGAGGGAGTCCACGATTGGAACCTCTTCTGAGGTGCATCCACCAAGCCACTCCACCGCTATACTTTTGGTTATAATATAATAACATTAATATCAAGATCTCGTACCAAGCATGCCATAGAGGGAGTCCACGATTGGAACCTCTTCTGAGGTGCATCCACCAAGCCACTCCACCGCTATACTTTTGGTTATAATATAATAACATTAATATTTTAGAAATCTATAACATCCGTAACAATACTAATGCTGTTAAGTATAAGTTAGATACAAGCCCTTTTTTCTGAGTTTTGTGTTCCAGATGTTCGCAACAAGCATTGTAATTTGCACTTGCTTACCCTGTTCTAAATATCTTAAGTAGGTAGAGGGTCCCCTTCGACTGAATACTGTCCCCTGAAAAATTAACAAGAGCAGATCATATCTCTTTTTTGTTTCTAACATATTCTAAGTTGAGTATTTACATGTAAAGTATAAAAAATTAATTCCACTTTTCATCCATAAATGGATAACTGTAAGTCCAAGAAGCAAGTCAAACATTTATTTGGAAGAATAATAGTAAAACATAATAAAAAAGAAAAAAAATTTCAAATTAATGTTATTGCTGATGATTTATTTTAGATAAATATTAAGTTTTATTTATTTTTTTAATATTTTTTTACTTATGTTTAGATAATAGTCCAGGAGGAATCGGCGCATGAGTACCGAAAACTATTCCACCTGAATTTTTTTATGTGATCCTTTTCAAATTGCCCTCCTAATGATATAAATGCATGTTGCCATGGTGCAACCCGGTGCCATGTTGTTTAAACCGAAATTGTTTAAACAATTACAAGGAATTGTTATTTTTCAACCGGACAAATTTTTTTTATATTATTTATTGAAATGCCAATAAAAAAGGTCCTATGACTTTTCACGATAAAGTTAATATTTTTAAAGATATGAATTTTTTTAAATTCGAAAAATCTCAAATTTGGGTACTTTCGACCCATGAAAAATATATTAAAAAAAAAGATAATGTGAAAGTAATATTTTTTTTAATTCTCTATACAATAGTTAATAATATTGTTAATAGAGATTTGAAAAAATTTCATTGTTTATATCTTTTTTTTGATTGTTAATTTGTATGCATCGCTTACCTTTAAGTATCGCTGTCTCTCTCTGACTCATGCGTTGCGTCGGCCTCTCTGTGTCTTGAATCATTATTTATCATTTAACTTAAAAACTATCAACTTTATCAAAATTTTTAAAGAGAGCAATGTTATTGGATAATAATTAAATTGCCTACAATTTGTTTTTAATAAATTTTTTTCTGAAATCAATTTTTCAAAAGTTAAGCATTATGTCATTAAAATTACTTTTATCAGTTTATATTACTTTTTTGTTATTATCATAGTAATTTTTGCATTTATATCAACAATAATAAGATATAATGGTATTTGAACCAATTCTTTCTTTTATTTTTTATTCTTTCAAGGTTACTCTTTGTATAAATAATAACGTTTAATAGCAAAAAGTAATATAATCTGATAAAAAAGTAATTTTAATGACATGTTCCGACTTATGCTTAAAGAACTTTTGAAAAATTGATTTCAGAAAAAAATTTATTAAAAACAAATTGTAGGCAATTTAATTATTATCTAATAACATTGCTTTCCTTTAACAATTTTGATAAAGTTGATAGTTTTTAAGATAAATGATAATGATTTAAAACACAGAGAGGCCGACGCAACGCATGAGTCTGAGAGAGACAACGATACTTAAAAGTAAGCGATGCAAAATTAACGCGCCAAATTAGCAATTAAAAAAAAGATATAAACAATGAAATTTTTTTAAATCTCCATTAACAATATTATTATCTATTGTATAGAGAATTAAAAACATTTATTACTTTCACATTATCTGTTTTTAATATATTTTTCATAGGTCGAAAGTACCCAATTTTGAGATTTTTCGAATTTTAAAAAATTCATATCTTTAAAAATATTAACTTTATCGTGAAAAGTCATAGGACCTTTTTTATTGGCATTTCAATAAATAATATAAAAAAAATTTGTCCGGTTGAAAAATAACAATTCCTTGTAATTGTTTAAACAATTTCGGTTTAAACAATATGGCACCGGGTTGCACCATGGCAACATGCATTTATATCATTAGGAAGGCAATTTGAAAAGGATCACATAAAAAAATTCAGGTGGAATAGTTTTCGGTACTCATGCGCCGATTCCTCCTGGACTATAATAACTTGGGTTAATAAATGCCTTGTATTTATAAAAAGGACATTATTTTTTTAAATTAAATTGTAATAGTATATTACGTAACTAAAGTTGTAAGTAACCTATTACGCTCGAAGTAAAATTTTACGAGTGCGTAATGGGATTACAACTCGTATAACGTACTATACTTTTCTTCTATGAAATAAAGGAAATCGCAATTATTTAAACTTTATTATAATAATTATTAATAAAAATAGAACAATTATTGTAAGTTATTGCTTCCAATATTCGTGAAGCGTTGTCTTTTAAATTTTTATGTGACTGATTCACATAGCCTTCCGCCACTAGATTGCCAGCCACCTAGTCGCTTTAATGATAGCATATTACCTCCTGCATCAACTAATATAGTGGCTGCCGATCTCCTAAAACAGTGGCTAGTATATTGCTTTGGTTCCGGTAGCTGAAGCGATTCAGCAAATTTACATGGTTTACTACCGATTGTGTTTATCCCCACAACCTGTTTTGTACATTTTCCATTTCTGTAATTAACAAATAACAAAAGAAGTTCCACTCCAGTAGACGCAAACTTTTACTTTTACTTTTAACATATTTTATCTGGTACTACAAATGAACGTATCGTTTTAGTTATAGAATCTGGAATATTAATAACAAAAGAATTTCCTGTATCCTGAATGTCTTCCATTTTTATATTTCTTGTTTACGGCAAGCCCCGCTTAATTCTATAATGAGGATAACCTGAAAACCTATTATTATGTGATGATAATTACACAATATTATAATTTTTTACCTTTGACAACAAATTCTTTTCGTCTGGAGCATCTTTCAGATACGTATCAATTTGTTCTGTAGCCAGTCGTAAAAGCGCCATCCTACCGTATTGGCGTAAAAGAATCATTCTGCATCCTGCTCTGCGGGATGAGAAGAACTACTTGCCTCGTACTGATGAGACACAATAATGTCGAAACCGGTCTACGAGTAGTGTTCTTCCCGTTAGTTTGCAAATCGATAGAGTAAGTATCGACTAAGTCGGTCGCCATCACGTTTTGTATTGAAATGTAATTCAATGTCCGTTGGGGCATATAGCCCAGGAAGTAGTTGTTGTTTCATAGAAAACGGTCAAGCTTGGTATAGAAACTATTAAGTTTCTTGACCTTAGGTGCAGGTAGAAACAATTTTCTACTTTTCATTTTTACCATTGACTGCACCTTGTATCTGAAATTATTTTCAGTATTTGTTTATCTTTGAAGTAATTAGTAAGCGGCTTATTACTTACTTTACTTTCCCGGCTAGCATCTGTCACTTTTCTTACCTGCAAATGTCAATGTCATTTATGATTAAAAGATGGTTTAGAAAGAATAAAATCCACTCAACATTTATTTAATTAAGAAATAACAACAATAACAAAAAGAAAACTATTTGGAATTATAAATATTAATAGTTACATTGGAATTATGATTACTATTAACGGTTAAAGTAAAATTTGATTTGATTATATGTACAATTAATGGCGTCGTGTATCTCCTAAATGTCAGATTCAACAAACTTGTTTTGTTACCTAGCAACGATCTCACAGGTTACATAAAATAATTCATCTTAACGCATAATGAAAATGGATACAGATATTTGAAACAAAATTATTATTGGTAGATTGTGAGTATCAGAAATCCTTAAACTACTAACCGATTGTGAATAAAATAGTATACAAACCTCGTGGGAACGCATTCTAGCCTCGGCTGAAATAGACCACTTTCCCGCTAGGTATGTAATATATTATTACAATATCCCTTATCGCCAATCCATAAGTTTTTAATAGGTAATTTCATATTTTTCTTTGGATTTTCGCGATAACAAATTTTGTGTGGCAGCTTGAGCTTTTTCTAATATCTCCTGCGGAGTGCTCATAATGTCATCGGTTTCACTACTAGAAGACATTTTTGTGAAGTTGAGAAAATGTTCATTTACATACAACACTTGACAGTGTAAATCTAACATACTATGAAAAATGAGACTTATTTTTGAGAAATTGTATATTGTGTGGCCGACATTTAGGAGCATTACTCTTTTAATTTAAATAGAATGTCTTTAATATTAATAACTTTTTAACATTTTTCTATTTACTAAAAGTATGTAAATCGACCAAATAAAGTATTACGTAGATAAAAATTTTATTGCAATGTGATTAAACAAGGATATTTATGTTTTCTTATCTAAACGCACGTGTATGTTAAGAGATCTTATTACGCGCATGTAATAGTTAAATGTCACTTACAAGTGCGATTATTGACGTTAACAGACATGGGCGTAGAAAAAATATTTTAGTGTTGAGAATTTTCTAAACTATCTTAATATTTAATGTAATAAATGTAAACCAACAAACCAGTATATTTATTAATATTTTTATTATTACATTTGTTAACGTGCTTTGTATGTCTCTTTTCAGATCTTGCAAATAAGTGAAAAAGAATTTTCGGAACAAATGGGAATATTTTTTATTGGGTTTGTAAGTCAGTACGGTTACGACAGGGTCCTGTCAGTATTAGGAAGACATATGAGAGATTTTCTCAACGGCCTTGATAATTTACACGAATATTTGAAATTCTCGTATCCAAGAATGAGGGCACCGAGTTTTATTTGCGAGAACGAGACGAAACAAGGATTAACATTACATTACAGGAGCAAAAGAAGGGGGTTCGTGTATTACACCATGGGACAAATAAAAGAGGTGAGTTAAATAGTTGTATTTTCTTTTTGATTAAGTTTTTAAAGTAAGTAGATTATCTATATAACAGGAACTCGTACACAGCATGAAAATAAAAAATGGGTTTACGGCACAGAGTATATAATACAAACCAGAGTATCGACTTTATATGGAGGGGGTAAGCATTTATTTCAGGTATCGCCATGACACTTTGGGAGTATCCATAGCCGTCCCCGTTAGTTTTGGTTAAGGTAGGCAGTTGGTTGTATGTGAATAAATCAGTGGTAGCGTTTGTATTGTGAGGAATAGTGAATTAAACTATTTAATTGAAGTACAAAAAACTGCGAAGGAGATGCGGAATAAATGTTACTTACATTAAATCACATTAAAATAAATACTACTTCTCAGTGTTCTGTAAGTGGATATTTAATAAAAAAATGTTTACAACAACATACAATGTGAGCATTATTCTAAATCCATTGAAAATTTAGATGATTCAGCTTTATTCTGTTTATTTAAAGCATATAGAAATAAAGATAATAGTGTCTATGGAAATATTTTAATGCCTGGTAATAGTTTTATTATATTTATTGCTAAACTAAATAACATTTTTGAAAAACTATTTGAAGAATTGGCAATAAAAGATCATGTTCTTCAAACTATATTAAATATTAGTAGTAATGAAACTTTTATACATCCTTGTACAAATTTTTCATTACTTTATGTAAAAAAATTATATTTTAGGTTAAGACTATACACTACCATTAAATATATCAACAGAAATTTTAAAAGTAATGAAAATAAAGATAAATTGTTAATTTGGAGAAATAAATAAGTGTTAAAGCTGTTGATGTGTTTTTTTATATCCTTCCTTACTAACGAGGAAAATTGCATGTAAGACATACATATTCGGTCATTTATTTTGCGTAGAAATTCTATTTATATGTAATTATTTAACCTAAAAAACCAATTTTACTTTTTTTAAAAACAAATAAATCAACGTTTAGTAAATACCTATTATTAATCTTGTTGAAAACAAATTCTATTTTTCTAAACTTTCTGAAAATAACAATTATCTCAACAATAAAGAAAAATTTCAAGTACGGGTCTTATTTATAATAACAATTTTTTTAGTACTACCCTGAGCTTATACCACAAAACAGAATATTGGTTACCACAAAACAGACTAACCAATTTTCTGTTTTGTGGTTTATACTCCCAAAAAATGGCCGCTCTTGTCTTATAAACATCAAAGGTGCCGACAGCGAGTCGATACTCTGGTTTGTATTATATACTCTGTGTTTACGGTTTACTTTATTTGATTTAACTGCCTAGTGAACATCTTGATACTACGCTGACTTTATAAGGACTGAATAATTTCAATAATCACATACAATTTACTATTGAATATAAAAATAAGAATAATTTCATCCCCTTTTTGGACACCAAGTTCTATAAAAAACCATTGTAATAGATTGGTATAGAAAAACTATTCATTTAGGTAGATATTTAAATTTTAATTCATAGCTCCAGCTACAAATCAAGCTAAATTTGGTGAAACAAATGAAAAGTATAATACTTTTGATTTCGGATAATTCATTTCATAAGAAAAATTTAAAAATACTTTACAACTTATTTGCAGAAAATGGTTATCCAGTGAAGTTGCTTAATAGTATATTGTTTAATTCACCTCTTGAATTAAATGACAGATTTAAAATAAATAGTAATACAACTAGGGAATGGATGTTTCATAGAAATAATGATGACATAAATCAGAATGCTGAAGTTTTATACATTTCCTTATCATATTTAGGAAATCTTAGGTCCTCTACGGCTAGGATTTTGAAAAGAAGTAACGACATTCTCAAGATTGCTAATAGAACTTGTATAACAATAAATAGTCTGTTTTCATAATCTAAAGATAAAGTTTTAATTAAATTTATTGTTCTAACCCTTACTCAGAACCCTTGAAGAACTTGAAATAAAAAGACATCTAGCAGATCCACTATGAAACTGTTTACTTTAATTGAGTCTTCATTTTACACATAGATAAGAAGTAATTGTAAAACACAAATTTATTAAGTTATTGTAAAGATCAGCGTGATATAGTTTTTTTCCTGGTTTTTCTATATCCTTGTCTAATCACAAACACTATATCATTAGTTCAACCGTTTAGTTGTTTACTATTCTTAATAATACATAATAAAAAGATTAGGTATTCAAGAGACATTTTTTTATTCAATGAATTAAAAATTATGAACGTAGAACAACTTTATGTTCACTTTATGGTATTGTATTTTCTTATAAAAACAAAAATATTCTAAAGAGAAAGTCATATACTTAACTATTAGACAAGGGGTAAAGATAGAGGAGTAGTATAATATACTCACCTTGAAAAAATCGATATCATAAAGGCTTTACCTCTAAGTGGGAAAATTTTTAACTTTTTTTCAGAAATATACAAGTTATATTTATATGAAATAAATTCTATTAATCTATATAAATAAATATGAGAACACGAGATTTATTATAAATAATGAAAGACTATCCGAGCATTAAGAGTACAAATTATCAAAAATTATTATTAAAAAATTAGCTTCACTCCTTGCCTCCTTGCATTGTTTTGTACCAGCTATTACTTCTGTCGTATTTTGCATTTTTTGTTTCATTTGCATTGTACATTTTATATTTTATAACATTGTACCTTTTGTATTTTGTATTATGAGTTAAAGTGAGTAGTTATAGTTATATATTGTAATATTTAAATATTCGACAATAGTATAATGATTATAATATCAACAGAAGTTGTTTAATATAACTTAATCAAATAATTTTTATTATATTGTATTATTTTATTATATATTTTGTGTATTTGTAAGAGAATTTTAAGTTAGAAATTATTTTATTATGAAGTGGATCAATATTATATCTAGTACATGAATGAATGAATGTATGAATGAGTTAGGGGTGATGATTACACTGCGACCCATAGGATCTATTGTGTCCCCCTTACTTGCCATGTTCTGATGTTTTCTCAGATTTATAGCAGCTCTTCGAGTCCTATTTTCCTGAGGAAGTTTAGGACATCGTCGGGCTTCAAATCAGGTAGATCCCCTTCCTCTATTTCATGTGCTCCTAGGTATCTAGCCCTAGAATTTTGCAAGGCAGGACATTCTGAGAGTATATGTATTGAGGTTTCATCCTCTTACTCACAGAATCTGCACTTTGCTTCATCTGCTAACCCTAGTTTCTTCATGTGGCTTCTTAACCGGCAATGCCCGGTTAATATTCCCGTTAGAATACGGAGCCTTTTTTTACTGAGGTTGAGGCAGCTAAGAGATCTCTTCTGGTCATAGTTCCCCAGTAGTATCTTAGATTGCCTCAGTCCTTCCAGCTGATTCCAGTACTCGGATTTTTCTTTCTCCATTTCCTCTCTTAGTTTTCCTAAGATTACTCTACTGCTGATCCCACACGATGGTTCTGGTCCCAAATGTGGGGTTTCAGCTCCTTTTTTTGCCAGCTTATCTGCTGTGTCATTCCCCTCTATTCCTATGTGTCCCGGGACCCATAGGAGGGTGACAGTGTTCTTCTGGCCTAGTTCATTTAGTTTGCCTAGGCATTCCCAAACCATCTTCGAACTGATTATATTTGAACTCAGCGCTTTGATGGCTGCTTGACTATCCGACATGATCACAATCTCTTGTCTGCGATAGTTTCTTCCAATATTGAATTCCACACATCTTTCGATGGCGCGGACTTCTGCTTGAAAGATGCTCGGGTATGTGTCCAAGCTTTCTGAGTATTTGGCTCTCGGTCCAAAAACTCCTATCCCAGTTCCTTCGTCTAGCTTGGAACCGTCCGTATACCACTTTATGGTATTCTGGTTTAAATTCTGTATGGTGTCTTCATCCCATTCAGATTTATTACTCAACTTTGTGATGAATTTTCTCACAAAGTTGAATTTCTTTGGCATATCATCTTGGGGCATTTCCCAAGTTTGATCAAAGAGAAGTGATCGAGGTTTTTCCCTGATAATTCCTTCTTTGATCATTCTATATATTGTTTTCTTCCTTACACTTTCTAGCAGAATGTGCAGTGGGGTTAAGTTTAAAATCACCTCCATTGCAGCAGTGGGGCAAGTTCCCATTGCTCCAGTGATACATGAACAGGCTAGTCTCTGAATCTTCGAGAGGTTTTTCCTCGTCGTACTCAGATTAGCCCTTACGCCCCAAGCCACTGCCCCATATGTGATTAATGGTTTCACTATTGCTGTGTACATCCATTGCAGGATACGTGGGTTACATCCCCAGTTCTTCCCTGCAATGTTCCTACACACCATGAGGGCCTTGGTTGCTTTGTGTATTACTTCGTCTTCGTGTTTATTCCAGAGTAACATACATACATACATACATAGGTCAATTTACTTTTTGAACTAGTGCAAAAAAGTAAGCTTTTGTAATAATAAATAGTGCAAAAGTTTTTGCACGATCGTAGAAAATAGTTATTTATGATTTGAAAGTACTTTAAGGAACGCATGTGAAGATTTGCAGAATGAGCGAAGCGAATTCTGCAATTCACATGAGTACCTTAAAAAGTACATTTAACACGTATATCATACAATATTTTTTCTTTAAACGTTCAAATAAAGTAATTGCACAAATTGTACTATTAATATTAATGTTAATAAATAAAATCTAAATATTTTAACGTTTGCTTTCAAAATCTGATACTTCACTTTTGACAGCGGTGCCATAAACATTTTAAGGCACTCAGTGCCTTAAAGTGACATTTTTAAGGCTTCTATGGAGTGCTAAAAATGGCATTTTTAACACGTTTGTAGAAAAAATTATTTTTATGTAAAAACGAAAATAAATACGTTAAAAGCTCTGTGTGATCCACCCCGGTGCAGTAATGTTTAGACGATTCTGTAATTTTTACTGTCAATCTGACCATTAAAAAAATATTTTTTTTTTAATACGAATATTGTTTTAGGTTGCCAGACATTTTTATCAGAAAGAAATGAAAATTGAGTTGGTAAGAGAGGAATTATTGTTTGATATGGTACACGTAACATTTCAATTGACTTTCGACAACAGAGCATTTACATTGGCTTCATTAGCAATGACTAGAGAAGAAAAACATTTACCAATAAGTGCTTCAGTACTCTTTGAGATTTTTCCATTCTGTATAGTTTTCGGGTAAGTTTAGAAGTATGTCAAGGGACAACAGTTTTAAAATAGCTTAATTAATTCTTCTTACAAAATAAAAACCGTTTTATATTTATCAAATACAATTGTAGTAACGACTTTACTATTTTTAGCTCAGATATGATAGTAAGAAGCATAGGAAACTCATTAATGGTCATTCTTCCCGACCTGGTAGGGAACAAGATTACAAACTGGTTCGACCTTGTTAGACCCTTAATAGCATTTAAATTCGGATCGGTAAGTTTTAGAGCCCGTTAAGACGATATCGAAACGGTGCTTTTCCCGAATCAGAGTTTTCACAGCTTAAGCGGCCTACAGGGTGTTCCATATCGACCTTCACCTAGAAGTTTATGGGGAACGGAATACTAGATGGATGAAATTTGGTATACTGGGATTTTCGTTACTTCTGAATTCAACTAAAATATTTTCAAATTTATAGCACTTCCGGTTATACCGGAAATTGACACCAACTTCACTATTTTAAATGGAATACTGTATTTTTTTTTCTTTTTTTGGTTAGACGATTAAATTTAAGGGTGACTTTATGTAAGGTACCAAGTACCTAAAATTTACAGTTTTTGAAAAAAATGCCAAAAAGACGATTAATAAAATGTTAATTATTTAAATTAACTAATTGATAAAATTTAAAAATTATTACATGGTTTTGTACCTAAGGGCCAATTATAAGTTATAGTGTTTAAATAAGAAATTAATTATACAGGGTGGTCGCAACGTTGAGTTAAATTTTAATTCGAGAAAATGACGATATCTTCTTTTTTTTTTAAATTGCAAATCCCATTTTTTATATTTTTATTTGATTCCTCATAGAAAAATAAGGTAGGTAACTGTTTATTTACTTACCTATAGGTATCAATTTTTATGCGTTTTTAAGATATGGATGAAATTAGGTTTTTTTGGGTACCAAAATTATAATTTGGATTTCTTTCCTTTATTATTGTTAAGTTTAGTATATTACAGAACATAAAATGATATACTTGCTTTGTAATTTTTAATAAATTTGTTACAATAAATACTAAACACAAATAAACACAAATAACTTTCATTATTTTTCTATGACGAATAGAGTGCTTCAATACATTTTTTTTAATAACTTTTTATAACACACATTCAAAATTTCTTCCATTCACTTCCAAACATTTAGCCCTTTGTTAAAATTCCAGAGGAAGATTGTTAAAAGTGTCCCTTATACTTTCTTGACAATCCAGTTTTGTTGTTTGGGGATGAAAATAAACCCAAAGGAAAAAATCCATTAGAGTCATGTCAGGGGACTGATGAGGCCATTTAAAAGGACCATTATTAGCAACCCATTGGTCTTGAAAGGTATCATCCAAAAATGCATTCACCAAATTCGTACAATGAGGAGGAGCTCCATCATGTATAAAATAAATTTTTGACAATTGCTGTGCTGTTAAACGGTTTAGATAAATTGTTTTTATTTCCTTCAAAATTTCCAGATACTTCTCACCTAGAGACAGAGAAGTTAAAAAATGTCTTTTTCTAAATTATAGTCTAACCATTTAAATTTTCGTCATAAAATTGACGATTTGATTAAATTTTATTGCATCTTGAAAACGAACATTTCTTTTTATGTACGGGTTCTGGTTACTCCAATAATGTGTATTCTTTTTGTTGTCTCTTTCTGCGTCTCGGACGGATGCATAAGGATAAGCATTAAAATATCCCAGTACATTTACTTCATTGTCACCATTATCTGTAACTGTACTTCTTTTCTTTCCTTTAACATTTGTAAAGGAACCAACATTTTTTAAATTACTTATTATTTTATTTACCGTATGTACAGACGGTGGTGGTTGTTCAGGATATCTCCTGGCGAACTCGTGGCACGTTCTTTTTGAGAATTTTCCACACTCGCCGTGTATTAATAAAATATTCAGATAATCTTCATTGTTAAGTTCTAATCTTGACATGTTTAATTAATTAATCTTATTTGACAATTCGATAAACATTTTGAGTAATAATAATAGAGACTGTCAAATCATAACGAAAAAGGTCCAAAGCTCTATTTGATATAGAAAAATAATAAAAGTATTTGTATTGTTGTGTTTAGTATATATTGTATCAAATATATTAACAAATACAAAGAAAGTATTTCATTTTATGTTCTGTAATAAACTAAAATCAACAATAATAATAAAGGAAGGAAATCCAAATTACAATTTTGGTACCCAAAAAAACCTAATTTTCGCTTATAAACGCATGAAAATTGATATAAATTTTATCAATTAAATTTATTGTACTAACTCTTACTTTTTGGAAGTCCATCTTATTAAGAATAATAAAAAACTCTTCGTTTCAACGTAACTTCCAAGTTTATTTGAAAAATTTTTAAATCACAATGACGGCCGGAGTGTTATAAATTTGAAAATATTTTAATTAAATTCAGAAGTATCGAAAACCCTTGTATACCAAATGTCATCTATCTGGTATTATCCGTTCCCCATAAACTTCTAGGTGAAGGTCGATATGGGACAGCCTATATACAGAGTACTGTTTACGTACATACTACTATGACACCACCCGTGTATAGGTAATATTCGAATCGGTAAATTTTGTCATTTGGTTTTGCCACAGAATACAGATTCCATTGTGGTGGTCAGTGCATGTTTATTAACGTGATTAGGCAATTTCGCATATTTTCTTGGGAGTGGGATCAGTAGCGATTAAAATAGCTTTTTTATAATTCTATAAAAACCCTTTTTTAAATTATGACGCTTATTTAGCGTAAACTGATATTATCAGTATTGATATCACTGGTTCAAGATAGACAAGTAACGTAGGATAACTCATTAAAATATTGAAAACATATAGAGGTACAAAATTTAAAATTTCAGCTAGAAGGAACAGGAGCCCCGCTGTTAATAGACAAGCAGGGCTGAGTTCGAAAAGTACACTCAGGCGCGCTCTATTAACTCTACCCGTTCGAACGTTAGTTACACTATACAGTTCGAAAATTACGTTCTCTCATCGCTTGAGCGTCTCCAACCAAGTATATTTTCAAAGTTGTTAACATTCACCCTACATGCGCAGTGTTTTGTTCTTGGTTTTGTGATAAATTAAATGTTTCAAGAAGAAAATGAAACAGGCTGTTTTATTTAAAAATCCTTTAAAAATGGATACTAATGCTGACTGTTTTATAATTAAATAAATTCGTTATCATCACTACTCTATGATTGACTTGCAATGTTTAAGAGTTCATTTAAGTAGGCCGATCGCAGGTTTGCCAAAGCCACAACCCCTTTACGCTTCCGATTCATAATTCTTGAAATTTATTTATCTTTGACTTCTTGGATTGTGTTTTGTTTACTGTTCACCTTTTAGGTTAGGTTATTTAAGAGGGGCGTCAAAAATGTGACAGCTGAAAACGGGTGGCAAGCCTGAATTGTACCCAAAATTTCAATCATTTTGTAAACAACAAATCTAAAGAACGCCTTAAAATTACGTGTTCAAATTTTAACAGGATATAGCTTAGACCTTTCTCTAGGAGATAAGGTTTTTTAGTTGAGTTTTATATTGTAATAAAAGAGATATTGGCGTTTAAGTGATGGTATGTTTTGAAAAAGTTTGACAATTTGTGATCACGAATTTTAACGCCAGAAGCTTAACTCCTAAAGAAAGCATAGAGAATGCGACTGGCAAAATATGAAGTTAAAAAAAGGTATATTTTTTGAGATTTGTTGCACGCAAAATTTGAACATTGCACTAATCTGTCAATTTAGTTCAACAGTTTTGGTGGCGCTTTTTTCAGAGACGTATGTCTATTCTAATTCTCCAAACACAAACTTCACTTAACAAAACCAACCTAACCTTATTTCTCCTTTATAACGTCAAAATAATATATTAATTTTAGTGTTTTGCTTTTAAATATATAAGTCTATATTAATATTCGTTTATAATTTACCAGAAGTTAAAAAAATTATTTTCAAAGTATATTTTCATAATTTGCGTTGGTTTTTACATCGTTTATAGCATAATCCAACTGTGATATGTGCAGTGTTATTGTTGGAATTTAGTGTTATCGTCTAGACAATGGTGTTATGAACCGTTGTTATTTCCTAAATTACTTTTTACTTAAACACAGTTGTCTTATTTTAGTCGAATTGGTAAAAATGTGAGTTTTGAGAGACCTGATTTTTCTTTATACTTTTCTAATCTTTAAGTTACCTAATCATTATCTTATATCTTTATTTGTTAAATAACATAAACCCAACCTAAGGGATTTACATTTATAAATTAAAACCACATATGTAAATATTAACAGCAAAGTGTTAAACTGTTTTTCTAAATAGGCAGGATAATAATGTCCACAAAGTAAGGGTTTCTACAATATTTATTTACATGTTCAATATGCATAAATATAATAGCTTTCTCTTTAGATAATGTGAAGAATTAAAATTTATAGTCAAATATATAATATTTTTATTAAAACAGTTACAAATTTGGGTTGGATGCTGGATACTTCTGTTATCTGTTATATCATCCATGGCAATATCATCTTTACATTCAGCATATCCTCAAAACAAAACAAAAAGTTTGCAAAATAAAATTGGTTTTTCAAACTTATACTCACATAGGGTACATATCCCCTTTACCATTGAAAGTTTGTTGGTAAATGATAAAACAGACCAAAGGGTTCCATATTCATGTCAGAACACAGTTCATATCTATCCATAATATGGTAAAAAAGAAAAACATAAAACATTTACTTGTTATTTACTAATAATATGCAGATGTTATTTAGTAATGTTTACAATGTAATTGAACCCTAAAATAAACATTTGTATTTTAAAACACATAGTAGCTGCAGCAAAATAGGTTTCATATTGATGTAGCCATGGGTTCTATAAGGGTCCAGATTCAATGTTTATAAAGAAAGAGTTCTAAAAAATAAAAGATTAAAAATAAAAAATATAAAATTATTAATTATTTATTATAAATAGAATAAAACCTGCATAGGCAGTTACTTGAGGTCCAAAGTTTTTGAGGAAACAGTTCTATAAAATAAAATATAAAATTATTCATAACTTTACTAACTCACTTACAAATTTTGTCAGTCTTCTTACTATCAAACAAATAAGACCTGCATAGGCAGTTACTTGAGGTCCAAAGTTTTTGAGGAAACAGTTCTATAAAATAAAAGATTAAAAATAAAAAATATAAAATTTTTCATAACTTTGCTAACTCACTTACAAATTTTGTTAGTCTTCTTACTATCAAACAAATACAACCAGTGTAGACAGTTACTTGAGGTCCAAAGTTTTTGAGGAAACAGTTCTATAAAATAAAAGATTAGAAATAAAATATAAAATTATTCATAACTTTACTAACTCACTTACAAATTTTGTCAGTCTTCTTACTATCAAACAAATACAACCAGTGTAGGCAGTTACTTGAGGTCCAAAGTTTTTGAGGAAACAGTTCTAAAAAATAAAAGATTAGAAATAAAATGTAAAATTTTTCATAACTTTGCTAACTCACTTACAAATTTTGTTAGTTTTCTTACTATCAAACGAATACAACCAGTGTAGACAGTTACTTGAGGTCCAAAGTTTTTGAGGAAACAGTTCTAAAAAATTAAAGATTAGAAATAAAATAATTCATAACATTACTAACTCAGTTACAAACTTTGTCAGTCTTCTTACTATCAACAAAATATAACCAGTGTAGGCAGTTACTTGAGGTCCAAAGTTTTTGAGGAAACAGTAGCATAGGTACATTTTAAAAACCATGGATTTATTTCTCCAACAATTTAATTATCTAATCATAGATGAAATAACATATATATGGTTACCAGAAAAAGTATAAATATTGCTAAAAATAGCATTTTTAGAACATTTTTGAAATACTTTAGAAAAGTAGTAACCTATTGAATCTTGTAGAAATATTTTGTTTACCATACTCCACCTAATAAAATACTCAAAAATTAATCAAATAGTTTTGATTTAGAAAAAGATACTAATATTCTTCCTGGTCTATCCTAGTATTTAAAGTAGACAAAGGATGGCTCAAAGGACATAAGTAGCATTAAGACTTCTCTGAGATGCCCTAGTAAAGCCTCTTATGTATGAACTCAAAAAGGTATAGATACTCAAAAAGAAGAAAATTCATAAATCTAATATGCAAAATACCTATATCAATACACCTTTTAAAACTAAATTTGATATTTAGATCTCAATCATAGATAATAAAATAAATAATACCTACCTATTAGTTGTAAAAAAATTAAACCAGTAAATAAACAAATTAAAACTTACCTCTTATCACTTCTAATTACTAGATGGAGATTGCTTTCAAATGTAAATAAAATATGGATCTTTATAAAATAAATAAGATTTTTTCATTTGTGTGAAAGATACCAGTTAAAAAATTAAAGTTACAATCCTATTGGATACATTTTAATTTCAATTGATTGCACAAAGTATGGGGTTGACATTTTTGGAATATAATTAATAGCCATAATTTAATGATACAATTAGTTTTATTAAGATATACCCATAACATTAACAATTATGTTTAGTACTTGCAAGAGTATTGTTGGCCAATCGCTGATAGTCAGCTTATCCCACTTCTTTAGGTATCTTGAAAACAGGTGCACAAAGTGTATTTCTATAGGTACTAGATTGGTTAGTTATTATCGTAGGTTATTGAAAACATGGAAATATTTTTTTCTTGCACCACATTCTCAAAATAAAAATAAACTGAAGGTAAGCTTTATTGTAGGGTGTGCTTTACTTTGTACTTCATTTTTCATTAAATCATGGATCTGGGTGGTAATTTAGGAATGTCCAATAGTCTAAAAAATAAATGATATTTATTTATTTAGGCAGTAAATAATTAGCAAGGTACCTACTTACTTGAAGTCATATTGAAGACAGACTAACCTGTTAATGTTTACAAACATTATAGTAACACTTTTGCAATAATCATCAAACGTTTTGGAAAAGTATTGAAATTTTTCCCCACAAAATATATTCTAAAAATTTACATCTACTTCAACACCTGCAAATAATACATCCATCAGAAAGTAAATAAAATAATCTCTGATCAAACTATAACCTCGTTTAATTTTGTATTGTTGCCAATCATAGATATTATGCCAATACATTTCAATCTCAATTTTAAAAAAGGTATACCTACCTAATTACATACTTTCCACTTTATTTCAATTTTTCTTTAGACCATGTTGATGTGTGTATATTCAGAAACCGTAATATGTTTTTATTATATTTAATAGGTATATTTATTCTAATAAATACCTTAATTAGTAAGGGTTAGTACTAGAGCTGGGTAGTATACGGATACAATATCCGGATACTTTTTATGTATCCGAAAGCTGTATCCAGATACTTTTTAAATTTTGTACCCGGTATCCGTATCCGTGACCAAATTTTAAAGTATCCGGTATCCGGATACTGTTTTTGATATTCGGATACTTTTAAATATTATTTATCGCCCTCCTATAATGCACCTAACGTAGGCACTAATTCAGATGTGTCTAATATGTTAAATCCCATTTTTTGTGCTGATCACCGTTATAATACCTATATTATTATATTCTAATGGAGCTTTGTTTTTACCTATAAATCAGTTAGGTATAAAGTTTTATAAGTACGTTATTTATTTTTTATATTTTCTATATCTCTCTTTTCAAGAACCCCTTTGTACCCTGTATTTATAATTATTATAAGAAATTCTTTTTCGGATTATAATAAAGGACATCCTAATATTTATATTTTTATTTTAGTGTACCTACAAGTACACCCCCTAAAAAGTTTGAAAACTCGGCTTGTCCGACGCTGGCCAAATTCAATATCAAAAGCTCAGGCAGTGACACGAAAAAGTTTTTCGTTAGCTCATCAGTAAATGTATTTTTTATTATTATATATTACATTAAAAATACATGCACATCACATAGTTTTAATACTAATAATTTATGCCTTTTTTAAAAAAGTATCCTAGGAAGTATCCGGATACTTGTATCCGAATACATTTTTAAATGTATCCGGATACATTTTGAGTATCCGGTATCCGGATACTTTTTTTAAGTATCCGACCCAACTCTGCTTAGTACAATAAATTTCATTTATTAATTATTTGTTAGGTATGCCGAAATCTTATTTTATTTTTTTTATTTTAAATCCTAAAAACAATTAATTTGTTACGTCTATGAAACACAACTAACTTCCAAAATATATCCTAATAGGAAATTATAAAAAATATACAGGTATTTTTCATCTGTTTATGGTCTCAAGGTCAAATGTTTGTGTATGTCGTGGAAACATTCAAAGATTTACGAAGCAAAATTCATATTTTCATCACTGTCTAAGATAAAGAAAGTCAACAAGCTCTAAAAATATTCAAATTTATAATAAAAATACTAATTTGCTTAGACAAGGAAAGAGAGAGGACTGCGCATTCGAATCAATTTGTGTAACCCATTTGCCACCAAACTAATGGCGGTCAATATTGACATAGGCGTATCATACGATTTTTCTTAGACGATTATTAAATAATCATTTTCATTATTTCGTATTACAAATCTAATTTAAAAAAGTCTTTGAATTTATACTGCTCCAAAAAAAAAGAACAATCATTTTAAAACATATTTATTTAATAAATATTACAATTTTAATCTATTTTATCTATTTTAAATATATTTTTTTGTTCCACGCCACTGCAAAACTATTACATCTATGAGCAAATAATAACAATTAATTGAAAAATTATCTTTAAAACTGAATGAAAACAATGTTCAAAATGTATGTACAATTAATTTAAGTTATCGTACATAACATATGTAATTTAGTTAAACATCTATTACCTGAAAGCTGTAATATTAATAAAAATAAATTTCAAGGAAATAGTTGTAAAATACTTCTTACCTATGAAATGAAATTCCTTGCTCTTTTTTAGCACTCTGACTATTGCACTTATAAGCTACACAATTAACCATTTTAAAATGTCTATTCAGTTTATTAAAAAAGGTGAAAATTAATAAAAAACTAAAAAAATACAATTCGATGTTCCAAATTTGTTTGCCACCAAACGTTTGAAAATTGGCTTCACTCTCACGCATAAGGTTTTCATTGCCATGCGCTGTTCTCTCTCTTTCCTAGTCTAAGCTAATTTGAAACCACTATTGCCATCTACTCTACATTCATGTAATTTAAAAATAACCAGATTTTTCACTAAATTCAGGCAGTCTTACCAAATTAGAAACGCCCCTCTTAACTGTCACAAAACAGTTCGAAAAAGAGTCAACCAAATCCGACAACCGAATCCCACAAATGTCACACAATGGAATGAGACTGATCTCTCGGAGCATAATTTTCGAACTCATTATATACTGTTGTGTATGATTCGAAAAAATATTGTCTGTGTCAACGCTGCAATCAATTATAACTGACTCTTGTAAAGTACTGATTCTGTGTTGTCTAAACAATATAATAATATAAAAACTTTGATAGAAGTTACCTCATAAAACATATACATACACATAAGCAAGTGATTTCGTTTAATTTAAATTATAGAGAAAAAATAGCTCACTTTTAATTAAAAACATTCACAATAAAAATTTAACTTAAATAAAAGAAAAAAAAATGGAAATATGTTTAACTATTTAACAAACTTACCTAATAATATAGTAAGATGATAAATGCAATTTACAAATATAGATAGAACATTTAAGCTTATAATTTAACATTAGAAATAGTTAAATTTAAAAGAAAATACTTTAACAGCAGATCATACAAAGCTGTTAAATGGTAAAATAAACTACTATATCCGGAAAAAACATACTATAGACATTAAAACATGAGTTTAGTTAAAATTATAATAAATGTTCAAAAACAAGCATTAATCATGATCTAAAATAGTTAATCAATTTTTAAAACCTAAATGTACTTAGATTAAAACAACCCAAGTAGTAATTTCAGTTCTAAAAAGTCATATATTGGTTCTAGAACCTTTTTTTGAGAAATACTTTCTAGTACAAATAACTTCTAGCTGGCTACACAACCTCCTGATAACAAAAAGGGCCCACTCCGCAAAACCTCCTACTTACCATAAGGTTGTGAGCTTTTTAGAACTCAAAGGTTAAATCAACAGCTCATTAGAACCCAAAAATAACTTTTATAGAATCTAAATACTTAAATACAACCTACTACAGTGGCTGTGTAGTTCTGAACTAGTCACAAAAAGGTATTACATAGCTCTGGGATAAGGCCAATATCTGTCTTGTTTCATCCAGTAATGGCAAGCAAAATGTTCATTTATAGATTACTTAGTTAAAATATGAAGTTTTTCGCAAGAACTTCACAATATTCAAGTAATATATGACTTCCATGTTTATTAAAATGTAATATATCATCACTTGAAGTAGTATCTGCGACCACTAGTTAATTGTTGAATTATAAGATAAAAATAACGTAGGAATAGACGCGCCACATCAATTGTGCAAATTATATTATTATTATTATTATTATTATATATTATTATATTATATCAGTGAACTAGGTAAATCAATATTTAGAATTTTAAAAATATTGCAGTTTTAGAATATACTAATTTACTGTGCTTTTACAGTTACATTTAAACTCAACAGAATCGTATTGAAAAAAACAAAAGCTTATAACTCTTTTTAGCAACTAAATTTAAACAAAAAATGCTAATTGGTCGCAAAATTTACCGACAAATAACCTTTTTGCATTTTTTACAACTTAACTAGAATCTTTTTAGCATTAGCGCGGCTTTGTATTTACGAAATTGTCCGATTGGTAGGGCAGGGTGACTTGTTTTTGGCCATTGTTAGTTCTTGTCGGTCCTTATAGAGCATCACGCAGGTACAAGTACACATCAAGATGTAGTAAAAGAAACGGTGTACAGTGTGTCTTTTAGAAAATATAACAGTAAGGTTTCTGATTTTACATTCTTTAGTTAAACAATTTTAAGAATGGAATTATTTTTATCAGCTTTATCCCGATTTTTTATAATCGGTTGTATATCCTATTATATGTTACAAGGTCGGTAGGTACGAGTTGGTTATGATGTTTCATGCTACATAGGTATATGAAAACGGTTTAATAAAACATTACTTACTTCTTCACTTGTTATTCTTTGAAAATTCTTTCTTACTTTCCTTTTAAATTATCCACTTTTAACTAATTTTCGAAGAGACATACTGTAAATAAGCACTTCGTACTTCAAACAAGTCTCGAACACAACTAAATAGTTTTGACGGTTTCGAAAATTTTTATAAGGTCATATATTATGATTATAAGCTTATTACAGAACTTGAAGGTTTGTATTTGTTTAAAAAAAGTGCCTTTTGGGTCTTACAAGTTCTAAAAGTAGATACTGTGAGAGGTTCTAAAATAAGTAATCTTAACACTATGAAATAACCTATAAGTATTGTACAAGAGTTTAAGGTGCTAAAAATGGGTTATTTGTATAACTTCTTTAAAACTTCAATGCCCTGGAACCAATAAGTTCCCAAGTAAAGGCAAAATTATTCTATTTTAACCTTTTGCAAGTAGCCTTTCCGTATTAAGAATAAATATGTAGTTCTAAGAATATAAAGCAATATTTATAGCTCTAAAATTACTTTTCAGCAAACTCAAAGCTATAATATAACTTTTTAAGGATTACAAAGACATTTTTAGAACCATCATCTAAAAAAAATGCTACTTGGGACCACACTATCGCTTGATATAAATACTAAAAAGATACTTTGGAGATCTTAAGTTTGAGTTTGCCTTTGACCAGTAGAACTACGATCAATGTTATGCAAAAAATGGAGGGTAAAGTGAGAAAGTTAAAAATTAAAAAGGTTAAAAATAGTTAATACATTTTTGCTTACCTTAGTTAAAATTTCGTCGGTTGAAAGGTAAAAGTCACTAAGTCTCATTTTCCGAATTCCGAGATAATGAGCATTTTAGTGTAAGTTTTTGTTAAAAATAGGCAAATTTTATAAATCTTGTAAATGCTACATAAAATGAAACTACTGGTTGTCTTTAGTAGATCTGCTTATGAATTAAATGAAAATTTTTATAAAATCTAAACTCTTGTTATATTATTTAAGGTTGAAACACTTAGTGATAAAACCATATTGTTAACCAGTGAAACAAAGGACTTTATTAAAAAAAAATATTCATAAATATAGTTAAAAAACTACTGAGTGAAGCTCGTATTACAATTAAGTCAATTTTCCTCATCAGATTCATCAACTGCCCGTTCAGGTGCTCGTTCTTCTTCTTTTACATTAGATTTAATAGGCAATGACCTATACCAAGCATGCCCTTCTTCAGGTATAATTGATGAATCACAGAGTTTAACAAGATCTTTTTTTTTATCAGTAATTGGTAGTTGATCAGAATAGGCGGGCCTAATACCATAAGGCTTATAGCGGTTTCAACCTCTCCCCTTAATGTAGATTCGTTTAAATTCTGAAAAATGACCATATATATAGAAAATGCAATCTGGATTATTTTTTTAATATTTGAAACACTTTACTTTTAACCATTCAACTTTATTTCCATCTTCATCCATCTTTCTATTCTTAATCATATTGGATGCAAGGTCTTGAAAATCTTCATAGGGGTTTTTCTTTGATTAATTTTTAGTTCGTGCACTTTTAAAAATTTCCTTCCAATCGTTCATTATAAAAACTGCTCTATTCTTTTTTTTTCCTTTTCTATAGCTGAGTGCATAGAGTCGCACTCCATATACGAGTGGTCCGACTCCAAAAATTTGTGCTCAATAATTTCATTGAGGCATGATTTTTAACACAACACAACATTGCTGCTACTACATTTTGGTTTCGGTTCTGACCTCCGCAAGTGTCAGAGAACATAGATAAATGTGTAATGTTAGAGGGGATCTTATGTATGTACTGGGTCAGTATAGTTGCAATTTCATTGGATCCCCTCTTTCTATTAATTTTATTCCAACAGAAACAAAAACCTCTATTTTCTTTTCCCCCTTCATAAATATAATATAACTCCTACGTCTGATGATTGTAGTTGAAACGCACTCTGCAGATTAAACGTAATTGCCTGAAAACTTTCGTCATCATTGGCTTATTAGCATTCTTCTTTCCTGTTCACATGATCCTCGTACAATTTCTTAAGATGTTCATCTTCCTTTGCGGAATAATGTTTTGTGCAAATACTGCACTGATCTTTTTTGGAGGTGTAAAAGGAGAGGGTGTATTTGGTACAAAAAATGTTTTTGTATATATTACTCAGAGGTTGAAGGCAATTCTTCAAATTTAGCAAAAGGTAGATCATAGAAGTTATTGTTTTGCTCAGAGGTTAAAGGTAATTCTTCAAAATTAGCAAAAAATAGATCATATAAATTACTGTTTTTCTCAGAGGTTGAAGCCGATACTTCAAAATTAGCAGGCGGATGAAGTTCTAACTTATTCGAATCTTCGTTAACCTTTTGAAGGTCCTGTAAAGAATGTTGGATGTTACCTTTCATAACGTTATAATAATGAGCCATCAAAAAAAACATAATTGGAGTAGGCTTTGAAATTTTGTTGGTTATGAAGCTACTCTAATGTTTGACTATAGAATAGCATTTTAACCTATAGAGAGTAGGCTTAATCTCATATCATACAACTTACCATTGACTTTTTATACAATTCAATTATCTTGCTACTTCTTTTCGACATCACGATAGTAATTTAAAAACACTGACGAAAGTAATAATTCAAAAACTCTTCAAAAACGACAACTCTCTTGAGGTGATCGATGTTAAACTGTTTATCTAGCGATCTCCGTTGACTGATGATTTTCGAGTTGGACTAGTCCGATCGTCACACACGTGTTTTAAAAATTCACTAAGTGTATAATAATACAGTTAAAATCTCACTAAGTTACTTAATGAATTTTACTATTGTGAAGAAAGTATTATCAATGTACTAAGTGAAATTTACTTCTGAAATAGTTTGTTTTTATCTACAATATGCACTTCTTGAGTTTTCCATATGAAAGAATGGTAAAAAGTGGACACTTATGTATATTTAACATATATTTTAGTAAACATTGTACTTAATGAGTTTTACCTTTTAACCGACGATTTATAAACACGATTAATGTGGTAATTAGTGAAGTGCGGTAAAAAATAATACAAATTGATATTTATAAATTCCAGTAGAGTTGCCAGTAGTAGTAGGGAGAAGTCACCATGGTCGTTTGACAATCATGCAACGTTAAAGTACATTTTTCAATAAGGTGTAAGTTTGTAATAGCGCTTTCATGGCTTCTCCAAACTTACCAAATTTGGGAAGGAGGTTTGATCTGGGACTGTCTTTCAGCGAATCGTTTTTAATCTCTCGGATGCCACCCACAGTATTAAAGTAATTAAAGGTCTACATGCTATAAGTAGCGTTTAAACAGTTAAGACAAAATGGTTCAATTTGTGTTCAGCCCAGAAATAAAACAAGGAAACGGGTCTTAACAAAATGTTTACTAACCATTTCGGTACAAAACATAACATCATAAAATCCAAATAAAGGTCTGTATAAATTAAAATAAATCAAATACAAAAGAGGAGCATACTTCGGAACACACTAATTTATACCAAGGTTGCATTACCAGTAATTTTTAGTAACAAACCAATATTTCTATTTAAAGTTAAGCAATAATGATAAGAATCAAATATAACAATAAATATATTTGCTGATAATGTAATTAACAAAATAAATTAAGACAGCAGTTTTATTTATAAACATTTTCAATAATAAAGGAAACTCAAATCTGTTTCCACGCTAAATCATACTGCAAAACAGAAATTTTATTGATCAATAATAAATAAATTATTATATTCAAAGTCAAGGTACACTGGTAGCAAAAAAGAACAAATAAAAGATTTACACTATAATTACACCAAAATAATTGTGTTTTCAATTCGAAATATAACGATAAACATTAACTACATATATAAAAAGATTGGTTAAAACTAGATTTAAAGAACATTTAGCTCATCTAAAACATGGACGCATAGAAAAATCTAGTATTGCCGAACATGCTTTTACCAAAAACCATTCGGTAAATGCAGATAGTTTAAAATTGTTAAAAAATGTATCGAACAATAAATTGTTGGATGCATTTGAAAGTATAGAAATTATTAAGTGTAAAAATAGATTAAATAAGGACAAATGGCCTCTCCCAGATAGTCCACTTTATAGTTTATTAGAAGAAAACTTATTGTAAAAATGTTATATAATATAAGGTTAGTTTGTAGACATAGTTTTAGTTTACCTTCGGTCTCTGAAGAAGATAACTTGGTTATCGGAACGCGCGTCAGGCATATAAAAGTGTATGTTGGTGTAGTGGTAGTGTAAACGGTTTCGGTATACAGTGCGGATTTGATAGAGTATTCGGACATAAAACAAAATTGATGTAACTTCGTTACAAGTTTAGAATTTGCTTTCTATATTACATTTTTTATTTACCTTATATTATTGTAGTAAAGCAAAATTTAACAAAACTATCTGTCTAATAAAAAATAATTTGTTATTAATGTAAAAGTCAGTATTGCAAAAATAATTTCTTAATCTTTGTTATAGGTTTAAAATATAACTGTCACCATTTTTCATTCATTTCAGGTAAATATTTTATTTTCCATTTTAATTTAACAAGGCCAACACTAGTATAGATTGAAATTTATGACAGACAAGAAAAGTGTTATTTTAACTAATTTAGTTTCTAAAATATATAATAGTAAAAAAATAAAAAATGGAAATATATGTTGTTACGATTCGCAAAAAATATAAAAATATAGTAATAGTATAGAAATAAAAATAAACGCAAAACAGTATAATTTAAGGAAACTAAATTAAAAATGCAAAACTTAGAAATGAAAGAAAATATGAAAGAGGCGGTTGTGAAGCCAGACCAGTTTAGTGACGTTAAAAATTAATAGGTAAGATTCGTCTATCCCTTTAAGCTGAATGTTAATTTTATAAATATGAAGTTAGATTCTTCTTTCCCTTTAAGTTGGTCTGTCCTGTTTCGGTTATGTGGTTTAACGTCTGGAGTTTTCTATAACGTTATATAGCTTACTAGAACATTTTGTGAAGTTCGATAATAAGGTGAAATTAAGAAAAATATGAATAATGCCAGTTATTTTAATTTAAACCTAACACCCAAATATTTAACTTAATTTTTCCACTCTATAATAAAATCTTTCAACATAAAGTCGACATTTGGTCGATCGCGTTTTTTACTAAAATTGATTAATTGCAATTTTTCCGCATTAATTTTAATCTTACATTTTTCCGCCTATTCTATATAGGCATCCGTCATTTTTTGAAGATACTCTACGCTCTTGGGAAATTTCCAAGAGCCTTATAAAATCGCGGTATAATGCTCAAATGTAAATACTTTGGTAAGTTTGATACATTCAGCGAGTTTTGCCGCGTATAAATTGTATAAAATTGGAGAGAGAACCGAACCTTGAGGAACTCCAGCTTCGATTCTCCTTATCGGTGAAATGGAAGATCTGACTTTTACTTAAAAGGTTCGTGATTTGAGGAAAGATTTTATTAGTTTTAGCAAACCCGAGTGAAAATTTACTGAATTTATCCTGTAAATTAGTCCATCATACCAAACTTTGTCAAAGGCTTTATCTATGTCCAGAAAAAGAAAGTTACATGTTCATTTTGCTGTCCAATGATCAAAGATTCTTTCTGTCAATCTTGGAGCCTGCTACTCACAGGAGTATTCAACTCTAAAACCAAATGGGTAGTCTGATATGATACGTCTTTCGTAAGTCTTATCTATGCTTCCATTAAGGATTACTCTCTCGATAACTTTAGAAATTGAACTCAGAAGACTGATAGGTCTATAGTTTTGAGAAAAAAGCGGATTTTTCCCGGTTTTTATTGAAATAATATTTTTATAAATATGTGTACAGCAGATATACCAACTTCTTTTGACGAAGCAATAAGTGGATAAAATGTTAAGATTTGGAAAAGGAGTTGGAATATTAAGATATAAAAAACACTTTGTGGAGAATTAAAATAAGAAAAATGTTGTAGATGTAAAATGGGTTTATATAAAGAAATGGTGTTTATAAAGCCAGACTAGTGACAAGAGAATCCAACGAAAAGAAGAAATTGAAGATATTCATTCACCAGTAGCTAATATGCAAATTATCAAATATAAGTTCTGTAACGAGGCCGGATATGTTTTAGTGTTAACTACCTTAGTAGGTGTCGGAATTGTTAGAGTAAATATAATTTTAAATACGCTATAAGAATATTAAAATATTTGTATTGCACCAAGAACTTGAAATTGATGTATAAGAAAAACAATAATGGAAATATTTTAGACAGTTTTGCTGACTGGGCTGGAGATATAAATAATAGAAAATCAACAACAGGGTATGTTATAACATTGTACGGAAACGGTTTTTTTTTTGGAAATCAAGGAAACAGAAATATGTTACACAACTGAATACACAGCTCTTGTGAGTGAATTGAAGTTTATTAAGAAATTGTTATAAACATTTGCGATAAATATGGTTAAACCGATAATTATTTATGAGGACAATAAGAGTGCTAATGATATATCATTACATAGTCATTTTACGAAGAATTCAAAACATGTTGAAACACACTATTATTTTGTACATGAGAGTGCACAAGAGGGATTTAGTATTTTTAAATTGATAGTAACTTCAATACTGATGATATTTTTAAGAAGGCAGGGTATAAAAAGTATTGAAATATATTAGATTCATTATAGTTATTTATTGTGGTTTATATTGGTAGATAATATAAAAAATTTAAATGCAAAGGGGCGTGTTAAAGAAAACTTCTTTATACAACTAACTAGATTTGATAATGTTGAAGCTTTTAAAGTTGCCATGAATATGAAGTTGGATTTGAAATTGACTTACTTTGGTAGTATTAAAACATTATTTTATGTTATGTCCATAAAAATAGACTTTTAATTAAAACCTAAACCAGAAGAAACTTAATAGTTATACTAATCTTAGAGGATCCAGCATAACTCCTCAGGGCAAATTATATCTAGGCTTTAGTATTGTTATATATTATTATTTTAATATTTGGTCTAGTCTAAACACTCCTTAATCAACATCAAAAGTTCGACGTGATGCATAAAATTATTTTTTAAAGCTGAGCTGACGAATAAGTTAATTTTTCTAATGGAATTGTAAAAGCTGGATCATATAGAGAGTTTATAAACGGATAGTAATGTGTCCTGTGGAAGCCAAAACATTAAATGTAGAAATAATTTTGATCTGAAGATCAAAATTAACATTTATTCTTGTAAAGATATATAAATTTTCTATTTTCAAAGTATATAATTGATTATTATAAATAAATATATTTCTCCTGGAAACCGTCTCCTAGGAAGCCCAACGTCTCTCAACAAAACATAGCAGACGTGATTCCTAAAAACTTGGCTGACGTGTTCAAACAGAGGCCGATTTGTTCTGTGTTCTAAGTGATCCACGTCATTCACTACACTTCTCCGCCAAGGCCATAAAAAGTCAGGCATATTATTGCAATCTCAGAGTAATAAGTAAACATAGAGTAGGCATATTCCCTACTACTTGTCGTCGAGACATATTTGTTTACCAGCAGAGTATTGGCATACGTTGTGTTTTGTAAGTACAAAGTAGGAAACAAAAACGTTATAGTATAATTTACAATTGTATCAAATACCCACACCGAAAATTTGGCATCAGTGCCTTTGTTTGTTATTGTCTAGAGGTGATTAGCGCTTTGTTCGAGAGAGAGAGAGAGATATCTTTATTAGTTACCCAAAAGGCTATCGACCGTAGTCTTTCTGCCTATGACTACAATAAAAAATGTTAATAATAATTATTACATTCTAAAATTAAACATAATAAAAAAAAGTGAAAAAAAAAATACACATACATATTGGATATTTGACTTACATTTTAAAGTTAAATGTGAAAAAAAGAAGAGAAAAATATAAAAAAAATACTTATACATAATAAATATGTGACATAGTTCCTATAATGTTCATTAAACACTCATAAACAGTATTTATAGGGAACTTTTTTCTTCTCCTGAAATCTTCTGGTCTAGCTTGTATGATAAATTCTAGCTCATTGTCCTGGATTTTTTCCCGTGTTTTGTTGGAAAGATGTATTAACCTTTCTTTAATTGGAGTTACTTTTGTTTTTAGGTAAAGCAGTTGATTGGATGGGTTATGAAGTGAATTTTCGGGATGTCGTATTTTTGTTATTATTCTGAGGCAGCTAGTTTCGGCAGTTTGTAAATTTTTAATTGTAGGATTACGGGAATTTAGAAAAAGTGGATGGCTATATTCTATTAATGGACGACAAATCATTTCATATATATTTTTAGCAGTTTTTAGATTAATGCCTTGTTTTTTATAAGTAAGGGATCTGAATAGTTTGGCTCTAGTTATAACTTTTTTTTTAACTTGTGATGTGTGATATTTGAGATTTAATTTATTATCCAGTTCCACTCCAAGATACTTACAATGTGATAATGGTCTCACCTCATAATTTTGTATTTTTATTGTAGGTGAATTATCTCTTATTTTATGATTAAATATTAATAATTGTGTTTTATTTGGATTGAGACAAATTCTCCATTTTAAAAGGTACTCCAAAAGTTTGTTGCATAGGGCTTGCAAATTCTTCATTGTCTCGTTAAGACCCCTGCCATGAGATATGAGCGCTGTATCATCAGCAAATTGTAGAATATATTTTTGTGGGTTTATTACCGGAAAACTTACTGAGTAAATGTCATAATTATAAATATTATATAACAATGGTGATAAGGGAGAGCCTTGCGGTACTCCTTGAAACATAGTAAATTGCCGAGAAAGAACATTATTATATTTCACACATATCTTGCGGTTTTCAAGGAATAACTTTACTAACCATATTAAATAGTGGGGACACTTGATTAAAAATAATTTGTAAAGTAGACCAGCATGCCAGACGCTATCGAAAGCTTTTTTGATGTCTAAAAATAGAGCTGCTGAATGATTACCCTGTATGCTGTGAAGTTGGACATTGGAAGTTAATGATATTAGGGGTTGAAGAGTAGAGTTGTTGTTTTTGAAGCCGAACTGATACACTGGAATCTTGTTGCTAAGTACTGAATTTAATTTTATTTTAATTAATTTTTCAAAATTTTTACTTATAACTGGTAATAGCGTTATGGGTCTGTAATTATTAACATTTTGATGATTTGTATTCGGTTTTGGAATTGTGATGATTATACCGCTTTTCCACTCTGATGGAAAATATTGATTTTTTAGGCAATAGTTGTAAACTTTTATTATGTATAAATGGATTGTATGGCTAAATTGTCTCAAAATATATCTAGGTATATTGTCGTATCCCGGAGTGGTGTTTTTTCCCGAATTTAGTACATTAAAATATTCATCTTCTTCTATATCAGTTATTTCTCTGAGAACCGTTGGAGTGTTAAAAAAGTCGTACCAATTCATAACGTGCGTGTAATGATTTTCATCGAAGTTATTATTTACCGTTTCTTGATACACCTTTTCATAATTGGTTGCAAATGCTTCTACTATTTCTGTGTTTAAAGTTAGTATGCGTCCGTCTTTTAAAATACTTCTGCTAGTGCTCATATTTATGTTTCTTGTATTGCGAGAGTTTTTTTATTTCCGTCCAATAGTTTTTTCCTTTACAGATATTAATTCTTTTGCAGGATTCCAGCCAAATGTGAGATTTATATTGATAGATTAGTTTCTGTATATCCTTATTTAACTCATTGAATTTTCTCTTTAGTTCTGTTGATTCTTGAATTTTTATTTGTCTGTACATTTGTCTTTTAGTTTTAATGAGTTTTAATATATAAGGGGGAAGTTGATATTTATAAAATTGTTTGGGTTTAGTTGGGGTATTTAGTAAAACTGTATCTTGTAATTTTTTAGTAAATGAAGATATATGGTCAGGTGATATATCTGGATTGATATATGTAAAGGCTTTAATGTGGTTGTTAATTTGAATGATATTAGATTTTTTGAAGTTGTATATTAATTATGGAGGTGAATTTCTAATTTGGTTGCTACCTTTAATTTTAAACTCAATTGCTTGATGATCAGCTCCCAGATCTGATACGATTTCTATTTCTGTTGTACAGTTTTTAATATTTTTAGTACACATTATTATATCTGGAGTGGTACTCGGATTATTAGGCATTATAAACGTAGAAGGAGTATTTATTTTAACAAAGTCCGAGTTTTGGAGGAAATTAGAAATTTGTTTTTGTTTTTGAGGGGTACTAGGGTTTAGATCACCTATAATAATCGAATATTCATATAATGAATATACAAGAAAAACATGTAATTTGGTGTTTTTAAACAAAAGAGTGAAATGAAGACAATCACTTGCTGGATCGTTAATTCTTGGTGGATTTGCTTTACCTATATTTATCTTGGGATTCGCCTGAATCATCATACCTCCGCGTATATTTTTATTGTTTATGATTCCTTTATTCTGTAAAATGTTCCAATTGGCATATGGCTTTATAAATTCTTTATGTTTGGTTTCCACAAACATCGCTAGATCTATTTTGTTTTCGTGGATGTAGTAACAAGATTGATGTTTTTTGGAGTTGAAACTGTTTATGTTGGAGAACAATATTTTAACTGAAGCGGATTTGCTGTCCTTATAGTGGTTGAGTGGGTATGTTGAGTGTTTCAGGGTTCTCGATGTCAATCATAAATATGTACAGTCTATTTCCGGAAAATATTGCTGTTGTGTCCACATTGTATAGCTCAATGAATCTCTTTTTCAGTTTTAAAACTAGTTCTTGACGGTCTGTATTTTTCGCTTTGTTTAGTGATGAATGTGTTGATAATATGATCATGTATTGTTATTGGACTGTGGATCCTGCTGCCCTTTCTAATATTTTGATCAATATGTTCACTTTATTTATTGATAGATTTTATTTTTACATTTGGAATTCCATCAATGGGCGTAGTTGGTCTACGTGGACATTTTATTGACCATGCATCATGCTCCTCAGAGTCACAAGCAGAGCACTTCTAGGGCATCGGTGATGTGCATTTGTTGGTAGGGTGTTGCGGTGTTGCCCTTTGCATTTACTGCAAGTAATTGGTATTTTACATGCATCTGTTGTATGATCAAATGATGAGCATCTGGAACAAGCTACAGGTAATGGTGGGGGTGGCGTACTTGGATAAACTGGATAATGTTGATGTTTAAAAAATAGGCCTTCGCTAAGAAGTTGAACGCATCCAGTTATAATCCGGATCATTGTTGTTGGATTGGATGTTTTCCTCGATATAATTCACTTACAAAAACGATGATTAATATTTAATGAGTTCAAGTGATCGCTGATAATTTGGTCGGTTATTTCCAACGCAACCGCTGAAATTACTACGGAAAATGAAGCATTTGGGGCTGATGGAGTTGTTTTAGGTGGAGGCGAACTTACTTGAAAGGTCTTAATGAAATTATCTTTTTGCATTTGTTTAAATGTAGCTATTAGAGTTTTTTTTAGACCATCAGATTTGATAATAAAACCAGTCTTTGTTTTAATTATAACATCCTGGGAAGTAGCGGAATTTGTAGTCCACAAATATGCAAATTCGATTCGGGACATTTCTCTTATAGTAGTAATATAAAATGTATTTTTAAATAATCTATTTTTAATAACTTGCAATTTTTGGGAGTAGTTAATAAAATTTTTTGTTGTACCTTGATTTTGTTAAACAGAATACTTTACAATACCTGCTTTAATAAAAGCGTCATTAGTGTTATCAGAAACAGGATTTTTTACTTGTTGTTTGGTTGAGTTGAATGTTTGTATATTAGTATGGGAGCTCCCACTTGTTTGTGTTGAATGTTTGTTGTCGTTAGTTGATTTTTTGTTTTCTCGTACGAGTTGCGATTTCTTTCTTTTAATTCTAATTTTATTCCATTGACCTCCATCGTTGATTTCCATTTCTGAGTAGCTGCCATTATAGCTTCCATCGGTATCGGTTTGCATTGTCGAAGTAAGCACTCTCACTAATTATCATTATTAACCACTGCTATACGATAGTACGTCTATTCTCTATGACTGTTAGCCGTACACTGCGCTTTGTTCGATTTTTCCTGAATTTTTGTGTATTTAAGTAAACTTTATAAAGTGTTTTTATTTATTTTCAATATTGAAAATTGTGTAAACCCGAAAAGCGTGTATAATTTGTGGTACTTCACAAAATGATAATCTAATCTATAACCGGTAAGTTATTCACTTCTTTGGCGTAGAATTAGCATTTCAATTAAAATTTATTACAAATAAGAAAATCAAATTAATAATGAAATACATATTTCCTTTAAGATTTCTTTCCGATAAAAATATGTTAGGAGTATGGTGCCATGACATAAGTGTAGTTATAAATTCCTTACCAAAATATGCGTATTAAGTTATTTAACATTTATATTACGGTGATACTCTAACCAATTACACGCCACTGCACGGCTGTGTTTACCTACACCTCTAGATTTTCCATCTCTCTCAATTATAGGTTCATTGCTATTGACTACAAACTGTATGTTATTTTATTGTGTTGTTGTGGCACCTCTATGTTTACTTATTACTCTGAGATTGCAATATTTCTGACCCATCAAAATTGACACTTAATGAATGAAAGAAATAATCAAATAAAAGATAAAAACTTATTAACGGAAACGAAGTCACTACATATCCGATAAAATTTATAACTAAGCCAGAAGTAACATTGCAAAAAATTTTTTTTTTCAAATATGTATTTTGTTTTGATTCTTCGATTACAATATTTTTTTTAAATATTGATAACATAGATATATTGTCCCCAAAAGTAACCGACTCTGTATCGACCAATATCTTTAAAAGTTAAAATCGAAACTCTCCTAAATTTGAGTTAATTTATGTGTTGTATTTTTTTTAGATATTAAACCGTACCAATAATATCTTTGAATTAGTAACAGTCGAACCAATTTTAAATAACAAACCCTCGGACCATAGAAGAGGACATGAATTGGTACTGAGCGATGAACTTGAAGTATCGGAGGATAAAAATTTAAGACTCAAAGGTAATAAAAGGTATAATATACTTAAACCAAAGTCAACGACCTTTCTTGAAGAGCTTTGCCGCAAAATTTTAATAGCCTTAATAGACTCAAGAACCCGAGTCGGTACTTTTTTAGATTATAATTTTATGTGTTATATTTGGTTCTTTAAATTTTGTTTGATAACATTTTTTTAAACCATGATAAGTTTAGGTATATACAAAAAAGAATTCCTAAGGATTATTTTATGTTTCTTTCTTAACCCTGGAGTAAACGAGTGAAATATGTAACACAACGGAAAGGGTTGGGTATAAGATACACTAATGCCTGTATGCACCATTTTCACGTTTTTTCGTAATTAGCTAACCACGTCTAAGTATGTAATCACGGTTAAATAGTCGATTCGATGCACCAAAGAATTTTGCATTCAAATTAGCTAATTGTGATTCGGTAATTATGGTCAGCTGGCAACATCGCAATTTTCGATTCGGGTGTTTGAAAACTAATAACATTACATATTATTTAAAATAATATATTTCGATTGTACATAAATTAATGACAGAACTTCAAATTGAATCTTCATGACACATGTCCTCCTTAACTACTAGATCTCAACAATAAATATATAAATAAAATTAAAATAAAGGCTCGATTACAGAACACAACAAAATTATAATTGTCAGCTTTAATTTGTTTCCTTTTGTTTTAAAGTGCAATTCCACATAGTTATTGGAGACATAAAATTGCATAGGGTATACTTACACCCTATTATCATAAGTTAGGGATTCAACCTCTTCAAGAAGATCTACCTTTGTTGGTTTCGTGAGGCGGAAGCGACGAAAGAAACTAAGGTCATCCAGGGCTTCAAAATAATTTTCTCTCTCATTCAAACGCCTAGTTAACACATCTAACACAATGTCATTAATGTATAGTTCATCATCAAATAATAGGTCTTCCACTTCCATAATTATTTTTCACTACCACAGTTTATCACTACTGACTACTGACAAAAATACATATAAATGAAATCAGAAATCAGAACCAAACAAAACATCCTAACCTCACTTATTAACTAACCGCGGTTATCTAGTCTTAATCCCAGGCCATTGGGCGGTTAAAAGTTAATTGCGGATTAAGAGAAAAAAGGCTTGGTGCATAAGAAAAACATTAAGTAATCACGGTTAAAGTCTTAATCAGAGAAATTGTACAATGGTGCATACAGGCATTAGAGTAACTGTCAATTTTTTAACTGAATATAAATTTTTTATTCAAGGATATGACATTAACAAAACGTGTAATTCTTAAGAACTCTTATCAAATAAAAAAATAACAACTGAAACACGAGAAGGTATATGGATATATAACATACAACCAAAATTACATAAATTCAAAGAGTGTTGTAGAGTGTTATATACACATAATTTTCTTGGATATATGATAGAAATGGTGGGTTTTTCCATTTTTACAAAAGGTGCATCTCCGATAGGATGTAGCCGTCGTTAGCTCTCCTGGTTCAATGACACTTTCACCACTATACTTGGTAGCTTCTAATGTGGTATCTCATGTTCGCCTTTTTAGTTGCTCGGATATCAAAGTAATCCCCAATTCTGTCAAATATTGTCTTCTCAATATTTTAGAGAATTTTAGACATTATTATTTTTGAATATAACTTACCCATTGATTCCACCAGGCTTCAATAAGCCATAAATATAGTCATTGGCGATCTTCTAATGTTTCTGGAAACGTTATTTAAATATGAAAATGTTTGGCATCGGAATAAAACCAATCAAAACAGTTTATTTTTAGTCACGTGTTTAAAACTAACCAATCAACGCTTGATTAGACTGACAATATCCCTAGTGAAATTATCACTAGGTAGGGTTTACACTAAATACACTTTTAAGAACTATTTCTCTTAATTTTTATCTTTTAGGAAGCAAAAATTAAATCGGAGGTTATATATTAATAAATACTTTATAACATAATACAACATTAATGATTTATTTAAAAAAAATCGCAATGGAAACACGAATTCTATGCTTTTCCACATTTCATAATTGAAGAACAACTAATTCGAACGGTAAACTTGGCTTAACGTCATGATGTTACGTCAAATGTCAAACTTTTGACAATTTAAAAAAGTTGAGGGGTTGGAAATCCAACACTGTAGCAGAGGGATATGTGGAGAATTCATTACATGGACAAATAAAAATTGCTAATATGTTGTCTCATGTAGAAAATCCAGAAACGTCGGCGTCATATTTCATATAGCATATTTATAATTCATTCCAAATAGTTTTCTTTTTGTTATTGTTGTTTTTGTTTCTTAATTAAATAAATGTTGAATGGATTCTATTCTCTATAAACCATCTTTTAATAAAAAATGACAGATGTTTTAATCAAGTGACAGATGCTAGCCGGGAAAGTACTTTCCCGGCAAATTGAGAAAATATTTTTTATTTGTAAAATATAGGGAATTTCATCACAAAATATGAGTGTACCTAGAATGACATCAAAGTTAAATTAAAAAATTAATGGGTTACAAATTAAAAATATTACTCAATTTATTAACGAAAAAAATACCTTGGGGTCAAAATTGACCCCCCTTGGTCATCCGAAGGTTGTATTGGGATCTCGATGGAAATTTTGATTGGGCTAGTTCTTTGAAAAAACTTTTACCCTTTACTGTTACTGGACCTAGGTGGTCTAACGATGAATTTGGAGTTTTTTACAGGTACAAGGTCACGTCTCGTCAGTCATGTAAATTAGGGCCGGTGAGAGCCAGTTTTGGACGTTTGGCCCGAGGACAGTGATTGGGATCATAGTCAAGTGCCCTCTTCAGAAGGGGGTTTATGTGGTTATGGAATGAGGTGATCAAGTCTTTGTTGCGTAGTCGGATTTGGTGACTTATTGAGTCCACCATTAGGTCACGTCGTATGTTTGAGTTTCGTAAATACCAGGGGGCCCCGGTAATTAGTCGTAGAGTTTTGTTTTGTATTGTCTCTAGTCGGTGAAGATGAGAATTAGCTGTTTGTCGCCATACAGTGGATGCATATATGATTTGTGGAAGGATGCAAGTCTTGTAAAGAGTGAGTTTGTGGCGGAGACTTAGACGGCTGTCCCTTGATATAAAGGGCCATAGTGCGGCTTTGGTAGCGTTAGTTTTTTAAATGATTTGACGAATATGTGGGTGCCATGTCAACTTACTGTCAAACATGACTCCCAAATATTTAATTTCGCGTTTCCAATCGATAACCACATCTTTCAGCATAAAGTCGACATTTGGTCGATCGCGTTTCTTACTAAAATTGATTAATTGCAATTTTTCCGCATTAATTTTAATCTTCCATTTTTCCGCCCATTCTATATAGGCATCGGTCGTATTTTGAAGGTATTCAACAGCTTTGGAGAATTTCCAAGAGCCTGACAAAATCGCGGTATCGTCCGCAAATGTAAAGATCTTTGTAAGTCCTGTACATTCGGGGATGTCTGCCGTATACAAATTGTATAGAATGGGAGAGAGAACCGAACCCTGAGGAACTCCGGCTTCGATTCTCCTGATCGTTGAGATGGAAGATTTTACACTACCCTGAAACGTTCGTGATTTTAGGAAAGATCTGATTAACTTTAATAGGCCTGAATGAAAATTAACTGAGTTTAATTTATAAATTAGCCCTTCATGTCTTGTCAAAAGCTTTCTCAATGTCTAAAAAGATAGCGGAACATGTCCGTTTTGCTGTCCAGTGGTCAAAGATGCTTTCTGTCAGTCTTAGAGCCTGCTGCTCGCAAGAGTGTTTAGCTCTAAAACTAAATTGAAAGTCAGGAATTATTTGTCGTTCGTCAGTTTCATCTTTGATACGCTCAAGAATAACTTTCTCGATTACCTTTGATATCGAACTTAGTAGACTTATTGGTCTGTGGTTTTGGGGGTAAAGCGGATTTTTCCCGGGTTTTTCTATTAAAATAACGATGGCTATCTTCCATCTGTCGGGGAATTTTTGTAATTTTAGAATTGTGTTTGTGATGGCTAAAAATTTGAAGTAGCTGTGAGGCAGCTGCTTAAGCTGGAAATTAGTAATATTGTCATCTCCTAGAGCTTTTTTCTGTGTTTGTGGTCGGGCGTATTGCCTTAAAAGGCAGTGTTTTAATGTCGCGATCTATCGCATTTTCGACCAGTTTCCCATTCGATATCGTTGTCTGGGTCCCTGTTTGGCGAGAACTGGAATTCTAGGGAGTCCGCAAAGGTGGAAGCTTTGTCCTGATCTGTGTAGACCAGGCCTGAAGTCCCCTGAAGGGGGTTGTTTGATTTGTTCTTCATTTTAAGCCTTTTTCTGTGAGCCCACAATGGATTAGGATCATTACAATCACTGATCGTTTGTAGAGTCTCAGTCCACCGGTCATTTCGAAGTTTTTCTAGCTCTCGCTTGACTTCGTTCGAAAGTTGGTTGGCTCGGTTTTTGTCGAGCTGATTCATAGTTAACTGGGCCTTTTTCCGAGCTCTATTTTTCACCTGGATGAGATGTTGTATCCTGGGAGGGATAGAGCAGGGGTTCGATGCAGGAGTTGACTTGGAAGACGTGCTCCGAAATAACGCTGATATCAATTCATTGGTAATTTGGAGGATTTCTTTGTCTAAATCATGCATGTTGTTGAGCAAGGGGGGGGGTCGGTTGATGTTACTTAGTATTTCGGAGTATTTGGTCCAATTCACTCGTGATCGCCTTGCCTTCATCAGATTCGGTTGCCAGTTCTCCAATTCTAAAAGAATAGGATTGTGGTCCGAGCTGAGTTCCGCTTTCGCCTCTATTTGGAAGTTCACACTGACATTTCTTAATATAAAAATATCAAGAACATCAGCGATCCCTGTACCAAAATGAGTCGGTTCATCAGGCCCTATAACTAGATACCCATGTGTTACGGTAACTCTTTTAACTAAGGTAAAAATAATACCACAATTCCCGAAACAAACGATTTATTCTGTATCGAGCGAAAGACTGACTCACATCCTTGTACAATCATCGGCATGCGTTTTTTCTATATATCATACGATAACAAGAATATAAAAAGAATAACCTTAGTTCAGTAAATAATAATTAGGAATATGTAAATACATAATAAAATAAGTATAGGTAATATGTTACATTATAGGGAGATACGTTACACATGTCTGGTCGAATGTGCATCTAGGGTTTTTCATTTATTATTAGTTCGCCTTGAATTCCAATTCGGATGTTTGGAGTTCAAGTCGCCTCCGATTATGGTGTTTTGGTCGCGGGGTAAAATTTTGTCTAAGTCTTCTTGCAAAAAATCCTTAGAGGGTGATAGATATACCGAAACGAGAGTGTAAGTGATTCCCGAAGCCATCGTTATTTTAACCCCTGTATTTTCAATGTTTTCGGTGTTGTATCGGTTTATGAATGTGTGGTCTTTTTGAATTAAAATCGCGGTTCCGCCGTTCCTACCAGTTAACCTATCAGTTCTATAACAAAAGTAATTTGGAATTGTAAAATTGAGTGCGGGTTTGAGCCACGTTTCAGAGATGAGAATTAAGCCGATAGAGTGAGATTCAAGAAAGTCTGTCAGTTCGTCTTTTTTACTTGAAATGCCACAGGCATTCCAAGCCGCTATCTTTAAGGAGTCAGGTTGTCGTTTATTAGTCATTGCGGGTCTTTAAGGATTTCTTGATTTCGGTCACCATCTGCTAGTTCAGCAGATAGGATTGATCTGAGTTCTGTCAATAATTCCTTAAATTCCCTAGAGTCATGTTGCGTCTCTGTGGGTTTTGTTTGTTTTGTCGTTTGGGCGTATGTTTTGTTAGTCGGTTTGTTAGTTTGTGTTTTGGGTGTTTGTATGGTTGGTTTGTTTTTTGTTTTTTCTGTCTGGGATTTGTGCGCTGGGCACCCCCTGTAATTTGCAGGATGAGCTCCCCCACAATTAGCACAGCAAGCCGGTGTATCCGGGGTCTTTTTGCACTCTGAACTTAAGTGGTCCAGCCCACATTTGACGCATCGTACTTCCAGATGACAGTTTCTCTGGGTATGGCCAAAGCCCTGACATCTGTGGCACTGAGCCGATTGTGTGTTGGACCGCTGGGTCTCAACTTTAATTTTGATAAAAAACAAATTGGTGATATTATATATATTCTTGCTGTGCTCAGTTCGAGGAAGCTCAACAAGCACCAAAGGCATATGTAATTTGTCAGTAACTGTCGTTGCCTTTTTAGTTTTGTCGTCAGTTTGTTGGGTCGTGACACGTCTGTACATTCGTGTGACCTTAATTGGATCGAACTCCAGGGCTTTGAGTTCGCTCTGAACCATTTGTGGTTGGGGATGCCTCTCAAGACCACACGAAGAGTTTTTTCTGTCGGTAATTGATAGGTGTAATAGAGGTGCCCTTGTCTGTCCAATTCTTTAGTGATAGTCCTGTGATCGTCAACTGTGTTGGGAGTGAATTGTATGCCGTCTTTTTTATTGGCGGCATTTGATATTGACACATTTTTAATTTTGAAAATTTTTAATAGCTCTATCCAGGTTTCCTTGTTTTTTATTGTTATGGGCGGTATTTTGTTTTTGGGTTTCGTAATTTGGTTTGTCATGGCTGGGGGTTGTTGGGTTGGGGGGGTAAAGTGGGGGGCGGTAAAGTGGGAAAATCATCGTCACGGACACGTTTTTTAGGTGATGAGCGAGGATGAGTTTCTTTGGAGGGCTTTAAGACACTGTGATTTGACGGTTGGGCGTAGTCCGATTCATTAAACATTTTTTTAACTTTTGACGAAATGTCATCGTCTTTGTCTGAACCGATGTTCATGTCGTCGGAGTCATTGTCGTTTTCTATTATTAGTAGTGTGAATCTATTTTTTGTCTGAGTAATTTGTGAAGACGGTGAAGGAGGGGGAGAAGAACGAGTAGTTCTTTTCCTCCTTTTTGTAATTGGGGAGGAGTCAGGGGTGGAGTCATTTTTTGACACAGTATATCCTAGTCTTTGAGCAATTAATATAAACAACTCACCTAGGTCCTTTTCACTGAGTCCATTAATTATTTGGTTGACGTTTGTGGTCCGGATATTGTCAACTGGTCTGGGTTTTTTTCAATATTTTCGGACGAGGTGTCTATTTTCTGGGTGAGTTTACCCGCGTCCGCGGACACGGAATCTGATGTTTTTTGAACTTTTTCTTTTAAATTTATTCTGCCGGGTCTAATTAATGTTCTGGGGTGTAGAAGAGCCTCTTCTACACTGGTGTACTCTTTTTCAAAATAGTGTAAAACACTATTTTTTCGCGGAGCGAATTACTTTGACGTTTACTGTCAAAATGATATTTTGACAATACTGAAGGTTGTATTGTAACATCAAATGTATTTTATACGTAATGTCGTAATGTGGTTAGAAAATCAATAATACCTTCTATTTTGATTGGTTGACCGCATAAAGGATTTGGCAATGTTCCCTAAACTCTTAACATTGTCGATAATAGGAACACCGACCCAGAAAGCTTCGATGTTTGTCTAAAGAAATCGGCCAATCTTAAACTTAAACCACTCCATTCTTGCTCACAACATGCCCTAGGTAGCTGACTTTTTAGCTATATATAGTCTCTAAAGTTCTTTAAAAGTTCTGCCCATTATAATAACGTCATCTAACTATACAAAACAAGCCGCTGAAAATTGTATTCATCATTCGTACGGAGGTGGCGGTTTTTACCTCATTGGTTCTTCCGACCCTGGCACCAAATACAGTTTTTTATCGGTAGATTTTGTTTTCTATCTGATTCAGGCAAGGATGGATTTAAAGTAGACATCGTCTGCTCTATTTCAGTGGTAATGTCTCTTTCGGTAGTTTTGCCTGATTAATTACGACTGTTACTGATTCTATTCTCTGGTTCACAGTTATTATGCAGCATTACGTTTATGGACGACGGTGTTGCCATATCGGCATGTTCTTCGAATTTGGTTCCAACTGGCGCGGGAATATAACTTGCCATTGTGTTACTATTATGATTTAAATGTTGACTAAATTATTCATTTGAAAATCGTTTAGTGAGTAATTAAGAATATTTATAATTATGCTTTTAGATAAATTTTATGCGTTTAAAGGAAAATATTGTAAATCCGCTAAAATATTCAAATTTTATATGTTTAATTATCACGCATAAAGAAACCAAAGCGGCAACAGTGTTGAATATTCGCCCATAAGATTTACATTGGCCTATGCCGGCCACACTGCATAATAACTGTGAACCAGAGTATAGACTGCCCACTTGCGTACATTTATAAAGAACGACAGTAAGATTGTACAGGTTTATCAAACGAACAGGTACTTCTTTGCTTGGTAGTGCAAGAGGTTTTTCTATCAGAATTGCTTTTCGTCTGATGTTTGATTCAATTTCCTTCCGTGCAGTTGAGAAGGGCTAGAATAAACATTTAGGAAGACAACATAAATATATTTGAGTTTTTGCTCTGAGTGTGTTGTCACACTATATTCCTGTTTGGGGTCTAAGGTACCTTGACATGCCGGAGTGCATGCCAACTTCCCTTTAAAAAAAACTATAGTTTGTTTCATTGCGCATACCTGACTATGCAATAGAAGAGTGCAAACTGAATACAACGTCACTTAATTGGCTATCCAAATTTTTGCTAATGGATGGTTTCCAAAACAATGTTTTAAACGGCAGTTGCTTTTGCCTAAATGTGAATATAAATTTAATTTGAAACTTCAAGTTAAAGAAATATTTGTATATGAAGAAAATATTTTAACAAACTGCATTACCAGATTACCAGATCTACATTACTGGATCTTTCGTTAGTGTAGCCTCAAGTTTCCCTTTGTTTCTTGCCTATTGTTGCTGACCGCAAGTCTGTACCTCAAGAGTGTCTCTCAAGAGGTGAAATTTAACTGGTTCAATAAAAAACTATGAAAATTAATGACTATTTTTGTGACGTTTTAGACTCAATTTTTTCTTTTATTTTTTCTAACTTAACATTGACATTCAATACTAAATACAGGGTATCATAATGAAAAAAAATTAAGGCAAATAGAAAATATATTCAACACTTATACCATTATTCTGTCTCCGTCAAACTATCTTTTTTTAAATATACGGTATCCGCCAAAATAAACAGTACCGAAACAGAGAGTGCTGTGGAGTTGTTTATGTAATATGGATTTGTCATATTTGACTTAATTGTCATTAGTTGATATATTAATAGTACGCTGCAGTTAAATTTGATTTAAAAATGGTCCTAACAACGGAAGAAAAAGTGTTTTTGGTAGAGCATTATTTTCGTTCATGCGGAAAAGGTCGTAATGATGGTCCAAGCTTAGAACAGGTGTCAATAAAATATCAACAAAAGTAATAAAGCAGCTCCTAGTAAAAGTGTGATGTTAGCTGTTGTTAAAAAATTTCATTGCAGTGGTAGTGTATTGTGTCAACGTAAAGGTTCTTCAGGTCGTCGAAAAACAGTATGCACTAACGAAAATTAAGGACGGGTTTTTAACCAAGTTGTGCAATCACCTCAAAGAAGTCTTGTAAGAACTGCATGTAAACTCAACATTAGTGAAACGTCTTTACGTCGCATGTTCAAATCAATTAGTAGTTATCCATACCGTATTCAAGTTGGACAACGACTGAATGCTGCGGACAAACGTGCAAGAGAAATTTACTGTGGTCCCATGTTGAGTTTAATTTACGAAGATCCCGAATTTTTTAAAAACATATGGTTTTCAGACGAGAGTCACGTTCATCTTAGCGGCTAAGCTTACCGTTTGGTGCGCGGTATCTGGTAATGGAATAATTGGTCCTTATTTCGTTGAAGATGATAATCAGAATCCACTTACTGTCAACCAAGAACGTTATAGAGAGAAAATTATTATACCTTTTATGAGAGATCTAAATAACTTTTGCCGTGCACGAAATCTACAGTTTCGCACACAATGGTTCCAACAAGATGGTGCAACGAGCCATACAGCTATGCGCACCTTAGACTTACTCCGTCAGCATTTCGATAATAGAATAATTTCTCGGAGAACAGACTTCGAACATCCTTCTCATTCACCTGATCTGACGCCACCTGACGCATACATTTGGGACATAATGAAGGAAAAAATATTTCATTTGGAAAATCCGCCGGCGAATATTGCCGAACTACGGGAAAGAATACAAAATATTTTTAGGCAGTTCCATCAACCACTTTTTATAAAAAATTTTATTGACTTACAAAATCGATATGAAGCTTGTTTGCGTCGAAATGGTGAACATTTTGAACACTTACATTACAGAAATTAAAAATTAATTTTTATTTTTATTTTCGGTACTGTTTATTTTGGCAGATACTGTACCTATCCAAATAACTCTCACTAGCTCGCAGCGTCATTTGCATTATAAGTTCAACTTGCAATTTACGTTACACTTTATAAACCCAAATGAATTATGTACTGTTTGCAATAAATATGACGTTAAGAACTTGTATCATTTGATTTTTGAATGTCCCATATATTCTGTAATGAAGCCTAAATCTGTTTATTTAAAAATTTTGATTATTTTTTATCTGAACTGGATAACAAACATTCTGCAAATGTGATCAGGTCATCTAATTACAGTATTTTAAAATTAAGAGCATTTGTGCATAATGAGTGAAAAAGATATACAAAATGAGCCCTTTTAATCAGCTTAATAATTATTTATTTTAAATTTTGTAGTTATTTTATACAATATGTTTCTTAAGAAGCAATATAGAATTTTAATATATTATATTGAGAAGCTACAACACATTCGCAATTGGCTGGAAGCTTGACGCGGTCTGACCGTTATTAAAACCATGGCTTTCTTTTTTTAATACAAAACTAATTCTTTGTCCAATATACGAAGAATTCAAAGACGAAGATCCAAGTGAAAACTACAATCTTCATCGATGTCGGAAACTAGTACCGAGTTTGTGAGTGAGTTTGAACCGAACTGTATTGCAATGTTTTCTGTTCTTGCAGATGTATTTGCTTCGCTAAACAATAAAATTTTTAATACATCAATTTTTTGTGATATTAAAAATTTGACTGTTAACCGGAATTTTTATAAACATACTTGAATTGTATGGCATCATTGGTCTTTGTTGGAAGTGGTGTGCGCAGATGGCAGACATTGTAAAAGCTTGCTGCTAGAGAGTGATGTACCTCAAAGCTACGTTTTGGCTCAAACTCTTTTTGTGGTATATATTCATAATTTTATTTTATTTTTTACTACTAATGTAAATAAATTTCATATTAATTTAAACTGGCTATGTCATGGGTAGAATCGGCAGAAAAATTAAGTTGTACAAGAATTCAGGATTTGCATTAAAACTTATTCACTTACAATAAAAAAAATACTTATATGTAATATTTTAGTTTTCTATGTATTTTGTAGGTCAAATGATTTATATGGATAACTGGAAAATGATGATGTATTTGGGAACGCCTGTAATGCCAGATCTCAATTCTTTAATCCACTCTGGGCTTTATATTAATGATCTCTCCATGCACGACTTTAGTCGGTAAGATAAAAAAAAGTAGTGGTTTATTATATGAACCTAAATCCTTTATTTTTTAGAGACCTAATGTTAGCTGGTACTCAGCAGTCAGTAGAGCTTAAGCTAGCCTTAGATCAAGAACAATTAAAAAGTAAAAAACTGGAAGAATCAATGAGAAAACTAGATGAAGAGATGACAAGAACCGATGAACTGTTGTATCAGATGATTCCGAAACAAGTAGCCGATAGATTACGAAAAGGAGAAAATCCAATAGATACGTGTGAGGTAAAAATATCAATTAATTCATACAGGGTGTACCAACCTTACGACAAATTTCGTATATGGGTTGTTTTAGAAGATATCAAAAATAGTTATTAACAAAAATAGTAGATGTCTATAGGATCTTTATTTTGAAATTGCCTTAAACTATACATAGTGTCGTATAACTCCGTTACAAACCAAACATGATTTTTTAAATGGGACCCCTATATAATTATTATACCGAACTCGGACTGCTCACATTTTTTTGAAGCTTTTGATATAGGGTTTTGATACGTTATACAGAGTCGTTCAGAAGTTATGGACAAAAGTAATCACAAACATTTTTCTCGAGTTTTGTGTTTAAGCCTTACAAAATGAATGCAGGTAAATAGTATTAGTCCAGGAGGAATCGGCGCATGAGTACCGAAAACTATTCCACCTGAATTTTTTTATGTGATCCTTTTCAAATTGCCGTCCTAATGATATAAATGCATGTTGCCATGGCGCAACCCGGTGCCATATTGTTTAAACCGAAATTGTTTAAACAATTACAAGGAATTGTTATTTTTCAACCGGACAAATTTTTTTATATTCTTTATTGAAATGCCAATAAAAAAGGTTCTATAACTTTTCACGATAAAGTTAATATTTTTAAAGATATGAATTTTTTAAGGTTCGAAAAATCTCAAATTTGGGTACTTTCGACCTATGAAAAATATATTAAAAAAACAGATAATGTGAAAGTAATAAATGTTTTTAATTATCTATACAATAGTTAATAATATTGTTAATAGAGATTTAAAAAAATTTCATTGTTTATATCTTTTTTTTAATTGCGTTGATTTACCTACGATTTTCATTCAAACGTGTCCATAACTTCTGAAGGACTCTGTGTAACGTATCAAAACCTGGTATCAACAGCTTCAAAAAAATGTGAGCAGTCCGAATTTGATATAATATATAGGGGTTCCTATTTAAAAAAATCATATGTTTGGTTTGTAACGGAGTTATACAACACTCCGTATAGTTTAAGGTAATTTCAAAATATGTACCCTAAAGACATCTACTATTTTTGTTAATAACATTTTTTGATATCTTCTAAAACAACCCATATACCGAACTTTGTCGTACCTAAGGTTGGTACACCCTGTATATTATATCTATAAATAAATCAATAAAACTGACGAAATACTTTGGACATAATTTTGCTTGTAAAATAGTTACGAAAAATAGAGTTTTCCAACGTATTTCACACAATAGTGTTTCTAATTTTGAACTGGATGTGACTTTTTAAATTCAAACCCAAAGTATTAAAATGTCCCTACAAGCGTCCGCGTCCGTCCCTCGTCTAGTGAAGTATCGTTAGTGTTACATTTCGTAATTTCTGTAGTGTTTGTCTAAGATATATGACATGATATATGAAAATTAGAAAAATTATGCTTTTTGTAGGAATCCACTTCTGCATTAGTCATAATTGCATTTATATGATCTATACTTTATGTATAAATATAAAATAAGTTAATGTCAATGTCAATATATTTGTTCATTAATTAATAAATATCTTATTAAAAGAAGTATATTCCTAGAGGTTATAGGCCCAGGAAAACTCTAAAATGAGCCAAACGAGTTATAAAATTGAAACTCTTAAAAATAATAACTACGACACGTGGAAGTTACAAGCTCAGGCAATTTTAACTAGAGCTGGTTTATGGGGACTACATATCAGGTAAAATACCTAAACCGAATGATTCCAGTGATGTAGAAACCAGAAAGTTATCGGAAAGTGGAGATCTAAATGCGAAATCCGAACTTATCCTCATTATATCACCAAGCGAATTAAAACAAATTAAAAATTGCCAAACGTCAAAAGACATTTGGGACACTTTAAGAAACATTTATCAAAGCAAAGGTCCTGCACGTATAGCATCATTATTAAAGATTCTAATCTTACATAAAATGAATCAAAATGGTAACATAAGAAATCATTTAAACAGTTTTTCGATACGGTAGATAAATTATCGGAAATGGAAATTACCATTAATGATGACCTATTAAGTATCATCATGTTATACTCTTTACCATCATCATTCGAAAATTTTCGAATTGCTATAGAATCTAGAGACGAATTACCTTCCCCTGAAAATCTCAAAATAAAAATTCTAGAAGAAAACGAATCTAGAAACAAAACAAATCCAAGTAATGAAGAATGGGACTGTTTTGTCCCATTTATGGGACAAAACAGTCAACAATATCATTCAAGAAAATATAAACAAAATAGAAAATATGAAAATCGAAATTACAGTCAACAAATACACCAAACAAATTGCAAGAAATTGCAAGTGGAAGAAATAATCATAAAACCGAAGATTGCAGAGCGAAAAATAAAAATTATAGACCCGAATCATTCAAAGTAGAAGAAATTTGCTTAACTACAGAAATAATAAATCAAAATAAAGACATATGGTGCCTACATAGCGGATGTACATCACACCTATGTTCAATAAAGGAAATATTCAACAAAATACATGAAGAAGAAAACGAATCTAATTATTTAAAATTATCCTCCGAGAATCGAACTACTCCGATAAAAGGAAAAGGTGAAGTAACATTAAAATTTCCAAGTAGGTACTGAAGTAATGGTAAATCTTCCAAATACATTATATGTGCAAAATTTGTCTACAAATTTTATGTCTGTTAGTAAAATATCAGAAAAAGACTATACAGTGATATTCAGAAAACATGATGCTATTATAAAAAATAAAAATAACAACGTAATATTGAAAGCGAAGAAAAAAAATGGTTTATATTATATTTAAAGCCAACAACCAAATAATGAAGAAATTTCGTATTACTCAAAGAATATTATGATGTGGCATAAAAAATTAGGACATATAAATGAAGCAGATTTAAAAAATGCATTAAACAATAAAACTTTAAATGGACTAGAGTTCAACTCATCTGAAAAATTACCCAATTGTGATACTTGCATAAAAGGAAAAATGACAAGATTACCATTCCCTCAAAGAGAAACTCAAGCAAATTTTCTACTCGAAATAATACATTCCGACGTATGGGAACCGTTTTCTACGAAATCACATGGTGGTTCTCAATACTTCGTAACATTTACAGATGAATATTCCAGGTACTGCAAAATTTATTTCTTTAAAAACAAAAATGAAGTTTTAGAATACTTTAAAATATATAAATCCGAAGTCGAAAATAAACACAACACAAAAATAAAACATCTACAAACGGATAACGGAAGAGGCGAATATTGTAATTTGATGAATTTTTAAGAAAACACGGAATAAAAAGAAGACTATCATGTCATTACACACCACAACAGAATGGCCTAGCAGAAAGAAAAAACCGAACTATTTTAAACAAAGTAAGATGCTTATTATTTGAAGCCAACCTACCTCTAGGTAGGTTTAATATTTAATAAATAGATCACCGTCCAGATCAATCATCAAACACCGTTCGAAAAACGTTCGAAAAATGGGTAAATTGAATCCCATCCGTAAGACATTTACACATATTTGGATCCAAGACATTCGTCCTAAACAATCAACCAAACAAAGGAAAATTTTCACCAAGAGCTAAAGAAGGTATTTTTATGGGTTACTCGGAAAATTCAAAAGCATACAGAGTGTGGCTTAAGAACGAAAGACATAGTTATTTCCAGAGATGTAATAGAAAACAATGATAATCAAAATAACCAAATAAATTATAATGAATTAGATTTTGATATTGATAAAAATGATAATAGTTTTGAAGTAAATAATTCAGAAAACGAAATGGAAATAGAAGTACTAAACCCAAATTCACAAGAAGATAATCAAGAAAAAATTATAAATCAAGATCAAGAGCCAATAGAAGGAGTGATATATGGAATGATGCAATAAAAAAAGAAATTAGAGCACACATTAAGAACGAGACTTGGATCATAACAAACAAAATACCAAACCGAAATGTAATTGGTAATAGAATAGTATTAAAATAAAAAATAAAATCAGATGGCACATTAGAAAGAAGAAAAGCAAGATTGGTAGCAAAAGGATTCACACAACGCCCAGGAATTGATTACACTGAAACCTTTGCACCAGTAGCGAAATTAAGTTCAATAAGACTACTTCTTGTGTTAGCTGCAGAAGAAAACTTAATATTAAATTAATTAGATATAACTACAGCTTACCTAAATGGAGAAATCGAAGAGGAAATATATTACCAATAAAGGAACAATCAGTAGGTGATAGTCGATAAAAGGAAATCCAATAAGTAGAACAAAAATTTAGTCGCCGTTCAACTGGTCTTGGGATTTAATCACTTATTTAAACAGGATTCGTTTAAAAATTGGGGGTGTTTGATTGGTCAACATCAGGAGGGAAATCATAATTTTTATATTATACTAAAATAAGGGTATGTTTCAATACGTTCAGAGATACGTTCGAGATATGAGATATGTTCATAAAATAACGAATGATTGAATGAATAAATAAAATAACAAAACTTTTGCTTTAAAAATGTTTATTCATCTAAGTACATAATAGTTGTCCAAGTCAAAATAGTCACCGTCAGATATTATAATCTCGATCTTTGGAATAATATCCAGGTCTTTTGGCGATAAGTTTCTATTGTAATATACACTTGTAAAATGACAAGCTTCTTTATTTTTTAAAATAGGAAGTGTGACCAGGTGCATTATCGTGGGACAAAAGCCTTAAATTTGGGTGTTTTTACGCTTATTGCTTCACATAAACAACGTTGTAAGTAGTACTCTTTATTGACCGTTTGAGCAATGAACATGCATAATAGGTCCCACCATGGAAATGTGTATTCTTTGTTCATTTTTACGTTCTGAACAAAAATCCGAAATTACTATTTTTATAACATGAAATAAAGATGAAAGTAAGCTTTTTTTAGAAACTATACTGCAAAATGACAAATCTCGACAAAACAATGACATGGAATAATTTGACAAGCATAGATTCATAGATTCTATAACATTCCTCCTCATCCCACTCTTGAAGATCACGAAACCTCACATCTCTTCAATCAGTCGACGTGGAGGGCAGACAGTACGAGAACTGCGCGGAAGGATGCGTATGATAAGGTTGTTCAGTGACAGCCGGAATGGACGCCTGCTGATGCTCATTAGTATTCCGAAACCCTTGCGGAGGGTTGACATCTCTCTCTGATGATGTAGACGCTCGCGTGCCAGATATTTACGGGGTAGGACAAACGTCTGGTGACGTCTGTGTGGATGATGCGTTAGTTACGTGAGGTTGGAGGTAATCTGATGTTGATGGGGTCACACGAATGTCTAGCAAAGCCTGTGACGAAGGTGCGTCAGCAACGCGAGGCCGAAGGTGATCTGCATGCCTGCTTTTATCTAAATTGATTGTACTAACCCTTACTTTTTGGAAGTCCATCTTATTAAGAATAATAAAAAACTCTTCGTTAAAACGAAGAGTTTTTTATTATTCCTTCTTTTATCGGTTCCGACGGCGGATCTGACGATGTATGAGTACATATGCGTCCTCTTCGTAACTACTGCTGGTTCCCATCGATCGTAATTGTTGGTCCGGACATATACTTGGTCTCCTGGAGCATAATTAGACGTCTGTGACTCACTCGCTATGTTTGCCTTTACCTGTTTGTATTGCATGAGTTTTTTAGGATTAGGTCTTATCCAACTCACAGCAAAGCTGTCGACCAAACATCAATTGGGCAGGTGATTTACCAGTCGTGTTATGCGGTGTTATACGGTAGGTGAACAAAAATTTTTTGTAAACGCTTGATTAAATCCCGTGAATAATTTCTGCTCGACGACATTCTTGTCTTGAAAGTACGCACCAATCTCTCAGCGAGGCCATTACTGCGAGGATGATATGGCGATGAGGTGACATGGAGAATACCTTTGCTTTCGAAGTAAGCTTTGAACTCCTCTGAAGTAAACTGAGGACCACTGTCTGAAACGATCATTTGTGGCAAACCAAAGGTGACAAAAATGTCATCCAATTCATCGGATAACTTGGTAGTTGTAATTCTGTTCATGGGTTTGACTTCAATCCATTTGGATAATTCGTCCACAACACAAGCCAATAGGTACCTTCAAATGGTCCTGCGAAGTCGATGTGTAATCGCTCCCAAACTTTATCAGGTATTGACCAAGAAATAACGGGTAATCCAGTTTGTTGGGATCTGAACTCTTGGCATGTATGGTAACGTTTTACGTAATAGTATATTTCATTAGGAGTCCAGAAAATAGGCTTTTCCCGTGCGCGTGTGATAAATTCCCGTGTGAGGCGTAGCCGAACACGGGAAGTCATGCAAGCACGGGAAAAGCATTTATGGACGTGTAATGAACGATACTTTTCATTATACCTCTCTGAAAACAAAAAACAAGGTAAAAAAATCTACACAATGTTAGAAACCTTTATTTTTAAACATGAACGAACAAAAACCTATACCTAATTTTTAATTTTTACTAAATGAAATATTTATGTTACAATTTGTGTTGTAAATGTGCAATTCTTTAGCAGGCATTTCATTTTGTAGAATTGTAGTTGATGAAGTTGAAGGTACATTAGTATTTATTTCTTGGACTTTCCCAACTACAATGGCTTCTGGTGTTGACGTTGTGTTTCCTATTCTTGAATGATTGAACAATTTACGAGAAACTTCAATCTTTCTGCTTACTGATTCTTCGATGTAGCCTTCAGCTACTATCGACGAATGCCAACCTCCAGGTCTTTTTAGAGTAAGCAAATTCGCTCCGCCTTCGACTAACATAGACGCTGAAGATCGTCTTAAGCCGTGTCCAGTATAATCCTTAGGATTTTTTAGGTTCAAATATTCAGCAATCTGTTTTGTTGTATCACTTATAGTATGGCAACCTACATGTTGAGCATAACATCTACCATTACGATACGCAATAAGTAATCTTGTAGTTTTCATATTTGTAGGCCTTAGAATAATATATTTGCGATAAAAACTGCATGGATCAAAGGGGCGCATCCTTCCTTTGTAATGGTAAAACTTCTTGATTTGTGAGTTTTGCCATCTCGAAGGAATACCACCAAAAACCGGCCAAAGTTAATCGAATCAAGTCATCTCTTCTGCATGCACCGAAAATACCAAATATTAAAATTATTTTAGTTAATAACCACTTCTCATCTGATGCTTCAAGTATGAATTTGGCGACTTGGTCTGCAGTTAATACTTTGGACTTTTTTGGTGTGTAACCAACACTTTGCCGTTTGAGAAATGCAATAGATTTTGGCAAGTTACTAACATTCACATTTTCTTTTACTGCTAGACAACTTTGTAACATTGAAAATCTACTCCATAAAGTTGAAACTTTCATGGATTTGGCTTTTTCAGACAAATAAACGAGAAGAGTATCATCACTTACTGTGTTAACTTCTTTTTGCTGACGCCACTTGCAAAATAGACGGTACTCATTTTCATATCTCTCACAAGACTTCCTGGGCAGTAATTTCGCAGCTTCAAGTGATATTTTTTCTTCTGGAGAAATCATTTTAAAAATATTTTGAATACAAATTCGAAAAACTGTCACAATATACAAGCGTTGTTTAACGTTGCTAAGGAAAATAAACAAGCATTGTTTGCGGTTATTAAGGAACTTTCAATAGTATGTTTTATTAGTAGCCAGTTAATGTCATTAGCGCACGGGAAAAGCCCCTTTTCCGTGCGCCAAATAGACATGTAAACATAGTGTTTTCAGAGAGGTATGATGAAAATATCATTATTCTCGTCTATTGTAAGCCACCAAACATAGAACCTTGCAATAGCCCTCATTGCAGTCAGACCAGGATGACCAGAATAAAGAAAATGTAGGACAGATTTCCGCAACGTTTCAGGAATGACAACTCTTCCTTGCCACAGTATAACATTGTCTTCAACTGACACTTCATTTCTCTTCCGGTAGTAAGGTTTTAAAAGGTTTGTTGTGTGACTAGAAGTGTCCCAGTCCCTACGGATACAGTGTTTGACTTGTTTAAGAACTGAATAGTTTTTTGTAGCTATTTTTAGCGACTCTTCTGTGGCAGCCCAACTAACAATTTAAGTTTTATAATGGAGTTTAGAACGTTTACAGAACGTATTTATAAAACATCAACTGTTTTATAAACATTTTCACAATGTTCTTACAGCTTTTATAAGCATGGAATTGGCACAGATGATAAAATAAATCGCCTGTTAGAAATGCTCTATAGATGTTGTTTGTAGCTATAATAAAACAGTTTTAAGAACATTTATAAATGTCTAATAAGAATTTAAAAAACAATTATAAAATTTTTTTATAACGGCTCTGCTACTAGAATGAAATGAGACAATTATGGAACTTTTTAGAGCTGTTATAAAAATGTTATGTAAATGTTTTATAAAGCTGGCAACTTTAGCACTTTTGCTAGTAGCGACAGTAGTTACAAGATAAAAATGTTGTTTTAATATTCCCATTTATACAAAATTGTTTTTAAATATGCAATTAGCCTCTTTAGTTACTGTGAATGACATACAAAACCTGTTAATATATGGTAGCAAATATAAAACAAATGGTTGATTCAGTATACAAAAGTACTTAATAATTTTTAAAAAATTCACCCATGGAGCATATGTGGCTGCGAAATTAAATTTACTGTTAATTATATGGTACAATTATAGTAAAATTTTAACGCGCCTCCCGAATTATGATAAATAAGGAAATTTAAAATATAATTTTATTAACCAAAATTTATATATTATGTCTATTTTTGATTAATAGTTTATTAGTACCTTTTAAATGATAAACTAGCTAGTTCAGCATATTTATATTTTATGAAAAAGTTATGAAAGACATAAAAAAATATGATTTTAAAATAGACTTATCGCTTTAAATCTTTAAATCATAAAATGGCCACTTTCTTATACGATTCTTATAAATAAAAATTGTCCGAAATGGGACAATTATGCTCTGTATGTAGCTGTTATAAAACGCAATCTGAATTTGTCTAGGCAGAGGTGTACTCGGTATAAAAAATAAATCACAATCGTTTTATCTACAATCTAGTTTTTTTAGTATGTGTTTAAATATAATGTGTATAAATTATCGTTTTATATATATTATATATTATTATTAATATATTATTATATATATTATATTATTAAATTATATACATAATATAACTTTTAGTCCCATCGTGTTATGAAAGTGGAGGAACTGTGGGAGGTACACAGAAGTGTACTAGTGTTATTTGCTGTTAGCGTATACACACGTAATTAATGTTGAGTCCTTCAGTCTCCTCTGTTGGAGTATAGTCATCTTGATTATTACTAATCTGATAAGTATCACCTACGATCTCATGATATTTACTCTTTATTTTTCTGTAAAATGAACCACTTCTTTTAATTTTTTTCCAGCTGTACGACATTTTGTCTGTAAGTGCAAACAAAAATATATATCATTAGGCCAAACAACAAAGGCTATTTTAAAACAACTTTATAATTATTATTTTGTTAACATTTTAATGTTAAAAGACCTCCTTATGGAACTTATTTGATTTTTAACTGTTTTTTGTAAAACTATTAAACAACCATTTTATAACACTCGCTTTATTATCCATCTGCTGCAGAAATCAATTCACTCTTATTATTAACAATTAAAATTAGTTAATATGTTCTTAACAAAACAGTTTTATTATTGCGTTTATAGCAATACATTAATCCAAAAAATCACCATTATAAAACGTTTTTAGAGCAAAGTATCATTCAGGGCTAATGTGCTATATAAAAATTGTTTTATAAACATTTATAAAATAGCTCTATAACTTATTCTATAACTATTTTATAATTTTGTTGTAAAAACGTTTTCAAAACAATTTTATAGGCAGAACAGTTATACACAACAATTTTATCGCGAGTTAATACTTTATAAAACATAAAAGTTCTTAGGAAGCATCAATAAAACAAGTATAAAATATATTAGTTCCGTAGCGATGTTGAATTGCTAGTTGGTAGGTCATCCAATTTAGCGCCCTGAATACGCTCACTAATTTTATGTACTGCTAGTTCAGGTTCCGACGAGGCTTCCGATGTGTCTGGCATTCTGACATTGTGAACTCCTTTTCTGAATACTATTTGGTAGTTGTATGCACCAATTAGAAGGGCCCACCGGACCAACATATTGTTAGTTTTATGTAGAAAAACTAGTAGAATTTAATTTTTTAAGAATGTTAACAATCGAAAAGAGACAACTTCCTAATTATCTTGTAAATAAAAAAGATTTGTACGTACATTCTTCATAACCTAACTTCAAAAAATAATGTTATTTATTTCACATTGCCCTTATGTTTAAATTTTTAATTTGATATATTATTTTTCAGATGTTTGAGAGCGTATCTATTCTTTTCTCAGATGTAGTAACATTTACAGAAATATGTAGCAGAATCACTCCTATGGAGGTAGTTTCAATGCTTAACGGCATGTACTCAATATTTGATAAGTTAACAGAGAGAAACAGCGTGTACAAAGTGAGTATTTTATATGTTTTTTTTTAGTTTTAAAATTAATACAAACACAGGGTCGGGTATAAAATTGGAATCATCTCGTTATTCAAAGTTATTTTATAATTGTTTTTTTCATTCAAATTTATTTTATATGTATCAATACCGAGTGTTCGTCCCTTTGGCAGTGATATGGATGTATGTATTAACTGTAATATGTGATTTATGTTTCTTAATTTAAATTTAAAATTACATGTAACAGAAAAAGTACATTACATTTATGATGATAAAAATACTTTAAAATCCTCCTACTCAAAATCATTCATTCAATATTTTAAATCTATTACAGGATAGTAGGAAACTTTTTTATTATGTTTGACATATTAGTCTATTGGAAGTTCATATTTATCAGAACATTCTACTACAAAATGTCCAACAAATAAGTCGCAAAAGTTATTAAATATCTACGGATTTATACGCACTCAAGGATAAGGTTTGAAATAAAGTTAATAAAAAACCTTGCCTCTCATTGATGTTCGTCGTATCCATTGTACATTTTCTTGTAGATTGTATAGATATTAATTAGGTTCCGGAAACTGGAACCGTGTCCCAGCAGATGTAAATTTGGAAATTCTCCACGTGCTTCCTCTTGGAAATCACTTATGACTGCAATTGATTGTGGTAACCTTTACTTTGTGAAAGTCCCTCTTACTAAGAACAATAAATAACTGAACGGTTGAACTAAACTTCCACTATGTATTCGAAAAATACGTTTTAAAATGCAATTACAGCTGTTTCGCTAAAAACTAGCATCGTCAAATTGACATATTGAAGTTACATTTTGTTTGTTTGTAGCTAGGTACCTGATGTTGATAAGTAGTTAAGGCTAGACCAAGTAAGGAAGTAATAAGACATAACAATATTAAAGCCTAGATTTTATTAGCCCTAAGGGATTATCCTGGATGTATTTCTTCATTTTATACAGAGATAAGACATTATTGTAACATAATTATATTAAGTTAATGATATAGTTTTTTCCTGGTTTTTCTATATCATTGCACAGTTATACTGATCTTAGAGGCGAAAGCGCTTCAACAGAGCGAAACGTAGCGGAGAATGGCAGAGCTACAAAGAGAAACCCACAACATATCGTAAGGAGATCAGAAAAGCTAAAAGAAGCAGCATCAGAAAATTCGCTACACCATCTGCAGCGAGGCTACACATGGTCTTAGGAAAAAGAAGCTTAGACACAATAATGTCATTACGGAAGCCAAAAGGCTCACTTTCCTGGAGGAACAGTCACTTTAGGAAATCGAGCGAGCAAAAGGAAGCCACCGCAATGACAAAACACATATGCAGTAAAGAACGGCTGAGATGAGCTATGTACCAGCCGTTTAAAATTCTTGGAACAGATGGAATATTTCCTGCCCTACTCTAATAGGGCCAAGAGACAATTATTCCCCAAATGATCCGAATCAGTCGAAGCAGCCTTGAGCTGTTGAGCTGGGATATATACCAGAAGCATAGAGAAGGACATCAATCACCTTCATCCCAAAAGCAGGGAAAAGAAATACCACGCACTCTACATTTCTTAGACCTGCTAGCTTCACATGGTTTGTTCTGAAAACGATGGAAAAAAATGTAGACATAGACTACATAAGAACAGAAATCTTGAAAAGGTGCCATTGCACCCCCGTCAACATATGTACCATGCGGGAGATCCACGGAGACCGCCTTGACCCAATTGACTGAAGAATTACGCCACATAAGGCTGTCCAAAGAGCACCGTATGAGAGAGGAGTAGGCAGAAGGCCTTCCACCTGAATGTCGCAATTGCTATCTACAAGAATCGGAGAAATAGAGGCAAGACAAGACAATATCTTCATCAATGTGACTAGAGGCGACCTGCAAAGGAGAGTCGCATCCCCCCACTTATGTGGAGTCTCACTATGGACAGGTTAACTCTGTAAACTGACCAGAGAGGGCATACCATATCAAGGTTATTCTGACGACATGGTTACCCTTGCAAAAGGAAGTATGAAAATGTCCTCTATTCAAAGAGTTCACATTAACATTAACCCCACCAAACCGATACTAGTAGCCTTCACAAGGAAAATGGCACCTAATTTAAAAACCATAAATATAGGAAAGAATATTATCCAGTGGAAAACAGAGGAAAAATATTTAGGACTAATCTAAGATAGCCTAAATGAACTAGGCCAAAAGAACATTGTCATTCTCCTATGGGTCCCAGGACACCTAGTAATAGGAGGGACGGAAACAGTATATAAGCTGCAAAAAAGGAAGTGAGTCCCCACATCTGGGATGAGAACCATCCTGTGCGATGGTCTGCAATCTTAGAAAACTTAGATAAAAAATGGAGAGGAAAAATTCCAAATATTTGATGAGCTGGAATGACTAATACAAGCTAAGATACTTCTGGGAAACTACAACCAGAAGAGATATCTTGGCTGCCTCAACCTGAGCAAAAAATGGCTCCTGATTTTAACGGGAATATTAACCGGGCATTGCTGGTTAAGAAGTCGTATGAAAAAACTAGGGTTAGTAGATAAAGCAAAGTGCAGATTCTGTCAGGAATACACATACTTGCGGAATGCCCTGTTCTAAACTTTCTTAGAAGAATAGGACTAGAAGAGCTGCTATAAGTCTGAGAAAACACCAGATCCATGGCAAATAAGGGGGGCACTGTTCAGATATTCCCTTATTTCTGGTACTGAAGGCTGTCATCACATGTGGTTTGGGGATGTCGTCTCCCCCACATGTTGTAAGCTCTTCTTCCTCCCACTGCTTTATTTGTGGCATTTTCAACCTCAGCCACTATAGCGACTGTGGTGTTTCACAATCAACAATGATGAGGCCCTGCATGCAATGAATAACGCCGAATTGGAACTTGTGCTCCTTTGGCGAACATTTCCTCCACTTTTGCCAACTCCACCAATGTCTTTTGTTCAGTACTAAAGGTGTTCCCAGGGAACCCTTTGGGAAGGATGGCAACCTTCTCTGACTGACAGAGCAGCCGCATAGTTGCTCTTTTCCGTCTTGGTGTTGGTGTTGATGGTCTACTTCCCCACCTTTGTTTTCTTCCTTTTTACCTCTTTCTGAGCAGGGCTGACGATCGTCTCAACCCGCTTGCGTTTTTGACTGGAAGGCTCTTGGGATACCATTTACAGCCTGCTCTGCTGAACTCACGTCTTAGTGGGTCCCTGTCTCAAGGTTCTCCCAAATTGGGAAGCGGAGGCAGTGTCGAAGTGGACAACCCTGGACTTTCCACTCTGGAGTATGTGCCGAAGCTCCTTAGAATTTCTGGGGACTGGCACATGTGTTTGCAAACGTTTTCCAATATAATCACAAATATGATCAATCCGAATATCGAATAAGTCCGGACAGCGAGCAGATCAAACAAATCGAGTGATTTGAACCTTTTCAAGATGCTGAGTTACTGCCTCGGCAGTGTTGGGCCGTATAGTTAACACCCCATTTCTATGAAGACTAACCTAGTACAAGCAACAAACAATATGCCATAAGCGATACTCCACCAAATGGAAGTCTCTCAGTAATACACGTTTGAGTATATCCCTCTCCATACTAATACTTGTCTATCTGAACCCGTAAGATAGAATCTCGATTCACCGGAAAACAATACACGCCTCCAGTCCGTTTTTGTCCAAATGTTGTAGAGCAAAATTTACTACTTGAAATGTACAAATAAAACAATAAAAACAAAAACTAAGCTGATAATATTTTTAGAAATTATGTTGAACAACCTTTTTTTACTAAACTGTATCGAAACAACAACAAAAACTTTATTTTTTCAAGCAATCAGAATGATACATAAAAAATAATTTGAAATTACGAGGTGATCCCAATATGCCCTCAATATAACTTAAACACATAAGGTCAAAACGTCTGGATAACGATTATTTAACTGGAAATTTGCATTTTAACTTACTTTGAAAGAGTATATAATTTTATAAAGTGAACCATTAAGTTATAGCAGAATTTTAAGATCTCCTGAGTAACAAGGTAACAATAATGCAAGACAGCAAGAAATATAATATATTTAATTAAGCTTACTCATGTCCGTTTGTTTTTTTTTAATAATCTTTTGCATTGTATCAGTTTCAGTGTTCTATATTCCCATTATACCTTAAACGTATGTAGTCATTAATTATTTAATAATTAAAAAATTTAAAAGTATTTCTACTTGCACGCTATAAGTTATGAAAACAGTAAATCATTTCTAAACTAGGCTTGGCCTTTTGTTAATAAAAAAACAACTATTTCCTGGGCTATATGCCCCCCAAAGAAAAGTCATGACCGGTTTTGCCATCACGTTTTCTGAATGAAATCTAATGTCGGGCGGGGCATATAGGAAGTAATTGTTTCTTCTTTAGAAAACGGTCAAGTCTGGTTAAACAAACCTCACAAGATGCAAGTAGCACTTTTTTCAAATTATTGACTGACTCTCATGTGTTTGCGTGTGAATGACAATTGTAAAATTTATCTTCTAAATAAAACCAGTCAAGACAATAAGAATTTATATTATAGTTCATTGAGTCGAAGTAAGTTAAGTGCTTCCATTATATCTAAGTGACATAAAAACCCGAAAACCCAGTTTAAATGATTTTATTTTAATAAACTTTGGTGAATTTATTTATTTTACTGAAATAAACAGTTCATAAAATTTCCAGCCTTATCAGTTGAAGATTCCGGTTTTTATACTGCTTTTTTTGAAATCCACTAACAATCCAAAAATGAATATTGTAGCCGTAGTAAAGATCCAAAATTTTCGGATTTTGGTTCTTGACATTCTTTACGATTGGTTACGATGCCTAGGATACGGAGACCTGTAGTACGATTTCGTCAACTTAACATAGTGAGTTTGATAGGGGTCGTATAGTGGGACTTCGGGAAGCTGGATTTTCTTTTCGGGAAATTGCAGTTAGCGTGCAAAGACGTGTAGACACCGTGTTTAGGTGTTGTCAGGCATGGCTTCGAGAAGGCCGTACGCCCGTAGAACAACAGACCGTGAAGATCGCCGCCTAAGATTATTGGCCTTAGGGGACCGTTTCTCCACTACCAGGTCCATTGCAAATGAATGGTTTGCAGAACACGGAAGACTTATTGGCATGCGAAGTGTTTACCGACGAATAAGACGTTTTGGGCTGTTTTCATACTGACCACACTGGGTCCTCCCTTTAACTCCAGAACACCGACTTAATCGCCTTGAGTGGTGCAGATAACGGTCACTTTGGGATCAGGAATGGAACAGTATTGTCTTTAGTGACAAGTCTCGATTTTGTTATGGTTTGAGGTGCTACAGCTTATGGTTTGAGATCACCATTAATCTTCATCAGACGTAACATGAACGCGCAGCGTTATATCCAAGAAGTTTTAGAACCCCATCTTTTACCCTATCTTTTACCCTATCTTTACACCCTGGCAAATCCAACTTTCCAACAAGATAATGCCCGACCACATATCGCAAGAGTCACAGTAGACTTCTTTCAACATAATGATGTCACATTGTTACCTTGGCCACGAAGATCTCCCGACTTATCCCCAATTGAGCACGTGTGGGATATGATGGGTAGGAGATTGCTCAATTTGCAACGTCCTCCTCAGACTCTAGAAGAACTTCGAGAGGAGTTGGTGGTTGTCTGGAATGAGATACCACAGGAGGACATTGACCACCTGATCAGAAGCATGCCTAGGCGCGTTGGAGAATGCATGCATAACACATCGGGCTGTATTCACACATTTTTAATGGTAAAAGGGCTTTAAAGCAATGCAATCATTTTGAAATTTTTATCATTTACCTACATATTATGCTTCAGTAAGTAGGTACTTATACAAAATTTTATTAAAATAAAATCATTTAAACTGGGTGTTCGGATTTTTATGTCACATGTATATATAAATAAAATTTGATTATCTGGCTTGAATAATTGCTGCACTTTTGTATATTTTATAACAATATGGTAACACAACAATCGAAACTATTTGTCGTACTGCTGGCCCCAGGTGGAGACCATTGGTGATGCATACATGGTCGTAAGTGGAGCACCAGAAAAAGAAGGAAACCATGCGGAAAGAGTATGTGACATGGCACTAGATATGGTTGAGGCTATTACAAACCTGAAGGATCCTTCAACAGGTGAAATATTGTCCATTTATATTAATATAAAGTTACTCATTTTTGTGTTTTGCAAAGGTCAACATCTCCGAATACGAGTTGGTGTCCATTCAGGAGCAGTAGTAGCTGGTATAGTCGGTTTAAAAATGCCAAGATATTGTCTTTTTGGGGATAGTGTCAACACGGCATCCAGGATGGAGTCTACAAGTGAAGCTATGAAAATCCACATATCTCAATATACAAAGGAACTATTACCACCTATATATAAAGTTACTGAAAGAGGAGAAATCCAAATTAAAGGGAAAGGTTAGTATGGGTAAAATTGAAAGTAGTGAGTTATGGAATGACCCTATTATTTAATTATTTTTTAATATTATACAGTCCAATAATTAGCATAATTAGTAGTATATTTTATAACGCGTTGTAATAAGTTAATTATGCTACGAGTGATCCACGAGAGACAAAATTTTAAGTACAAGGGTGCGATAACGTCGCGAGAACGTAATTGACTTTAACCTATGAGTTAACATCGGTCATATATTAAAAAACAAGAAGTATTATGTATACCTTGTCCAGTATAAATATAGGTGCACGTCATCAAAGTGAACAAATCGCTGTGTTCGTTTGACTTCCTTCGTTCTTTGCTACTGTCAATCAGTATCTTTTTTCACTGTAAATTTGCTAAATTTTGAAATTCGTAGGCCGCAAGTTATTACAAAAAATAAATAAATGTTTTAAGATTAGTTTTGTAACTAATTTTATACCAAATATAACTCCTGGACTAATAAATTATAAACTTCAAACGAACATAACTCGTGCTAAAATATTTTATAAGTTGGCACAATTGCGCCATGTTGCCGCGTTCAAACATGGCGTAATACTGTAGTTAAATAAAAAGAAGAATATTAGGGAAACTTCATTTGATATTTACTAGATTCTAATACTATTTTAAATGCTTGGCAACATAGTCCCGTTCTGACAGCTGTGGCGTGCACCTATATTTATACTGGACAAGCTATATGTGTTTATTATTAACAAGTTGCAAAAAATTATATTCAAAAAAAAATTAAGATTTAATTTTGACTTAAGTTGATAATGATATTCAACAATTTTTAAATTGACGTTGGGTGGGATTATTCTTTTTTGGCATTTATTTTCACAGGTAAAGCTATTTCCAGAAATTTCAGTATGCATATTTTATATTCATTATTAAATCAGAGGTCACGACATCAAATAAGTGGACTCAGTAAAGTATATTGGTGTTGTTATTCTTTATAAAAATAGAAAGATTATATTGATCTTATAGAAACTAAAGTTAACCGAAATTTAAATGTTATAAAAGCACTATGTGGTACCTACTGAGGGAGTGATCCTAAAACTCTTCATATGGTTTATAATTAAATGTCAAATTCTCCCCGACTGTACTAAATCATTGTTGAATTGACCAAACAAACTACAATATAGAAGTAACCGTATCATTACATGAGATCTGCACCCATTTATGTATTGTTAGGATAAAGTGGTCAGCTGCCCCTTAAGATGGGAATGGTTAACTGCTGAACTCTTGATAATAAATAATCCAATCATTACTGCCTTTGATCAATTAGAAATATCGATTTAAAAGAATAGTTACTGGAGAAATAAAAGTACTCCTCTATTAGTTTATTTCAAAACTAGTCTGGATTATATTTCTAATGATTTTCATCTAATCTGTATCCATGTCTTCGAGTTAAATTATCAATTAGCCTTCATCCCAACCAGGAATGTAAATTTTAATAAATCGTAGAGGTTATCCATAACATAAATGTGGATGGTACAAATAGTAAAATAGTAGCAATTAAACTCGAAGTCAACCCACAGTATATATTTTAATACCCAAAAGGGTATTTAACAGATAATAGAAGCTACATTATAGGATATTTTTCCGAAATAAGGAAGGGATCTAAAAATCGGACTATCATTATAGTTCTTCGGATGGTGATTAAAAGCTAAAGTTTTTGGGTATTAGCAGATCAGTAGTCGTTGGTTTTCAAAATATGGAAAAGTTTAAAGTATTGTGGGTATTTCTATGCATAGTCAAGACCAAGAAGTTTATGGAATTATTCAGCTTCAACTAGTAATGGGTGAACTAACCAACAGGTTGACGATGAAGAACATTGCTAAAAACAAAGGAATCCTGAGAGAGACAACATTTTGTTAACAGATTAACGGTAATAGGTGACATATTGTTGGAGGTTAGGATATTTTTAATAATAGGAATGATATTCTGGGTACATTGGTAAACAGATAATTTACATTAAAGGAGACTATAAGAAATTTCTTGTTAGGATCTAATGACGAAAATTAGTTAACTAAGTTAATAGAATTCTTGATAGTTTTAGAAGGTTTATAATCAAGAATATCCAAACGAAAACTGTTTAAAAAGTGGCCGATGAAGAAAGGGAAGTGTTGAAAAAACTCACAATTTTAGGCAAATCATATTATTATAATCTAGCTAAAGAAGGGTTCGGTGAAATAAACTTTTCTAGGGTTTCTAGTTACGATTTCAAAGTCGTTGTCCTGTAGAAATGATTTCATTTTGTGAATAAATAATAAATTCATCTCGATGCATATTTATCAAACAGTTACCTTTGTCAGCTTTGCGTAATAATTAAATGGTTTGCTTAAAGTTTCTTGGTTGTTTTTCATTAAAAAATATATTCATGATCGTAATAAGTTTTTCACATTCATTTATTATTTTCAAGATATCCTTAATGTTAAAACTGTTTTTTGTTCACCTATTTTATATTGCTTTTATATTTTTAATGTGTTGTAATGTCTCTTCTGAAGATATTTCTTAGATTTATGTTTAACATCTTTTAGGAAGTAACTATGAAGGTACACATTTTTTTCGTTTTTTTATCGTTTTTTTTTTCGTGCAGTTAATCAGCTATAATAAATTAGCAGTTTTCTAGAAGTTCTAGGTCGTCTGCTAGCGTTATTGATGCATACATCATTTTTTGGTCGGAGGACGCAGGTCCGAGTGAAAACTACGGTCGTTCATAACATCTACGCCCAGGATAACGTCTTCACTATGATTAAAATGTTAGGAAGGTAAAACCAAATTGTACTGTGGCTTTTATTTCTCCATAAAAGTTCGCTATTTCTCGACTGGCGGTCCTTAATCTATATCTGGAATGCGACATCTTTTTTTAATTGAAGACGTTTTGGTTGTACAAGGGTTTTGTGGCTCCAGTGTCTATCAACATAGAATAGTATCTTCTTCGATTTTCCCATCACCATATAAGCTACCTGCTGATGTCTGATTGTAGACAATTTAATGACATGGTTTTCACAATGATTAACAGGCGATGTCGCCTTCCAGTTGTCAACACCTCTTGGTTTTCGTTCTGTTGAGGATTTTAAGCAGGGGTTTATCTAGCGCTTTTTATGTGTTTATGATCTCCTCAGCTCCAACATCTTATAGAATGTAAGTACCTATATGATGCACATCTGAAATATTTTATTTCTTTGGGTAGATAATTGCTAGGATAACTAATGTTATTGCAAGATGGATATTTTCTGGGATAACTTGATATTTGGATTTTTAAATTACAATGATTCGGGGTCAATGTCTTATTAATTATTTTTATTAAGTATTTTCATTTATACGGCTTTGGTATTCAAATCCCGTTCTTCTAGCTTTCTTTTGAGCTCGGTAACCAAAAATTGGCTTAATTTCTTAACGAACATCCTCATATCTTCTGATTACCCCACTCCATTTTTAACACATTTGGTGTAAAATTTAACAGTTTGTTACAGAAACACCTGGATACATCGGTACTTTCACGAACTAATTCAATTCAAGTAGACCACTCAATATATCATTTTTCTTTTTCTCGAACATCGTAGAACGTTCTCGTAAACCATAGTTTTAGTACACTTTAAACGCTAAACCATATAACGAAAGGGAACAGACCAACATAACGGGAAAAGAGAATCTGGCTATTCGTTTTTCTGTAGAACCTCACTTTATCCATTTGAGTATAAAAAGATCAGATTTAGGCAGAAGTCGATGGTAAACTAGATACCTTTAAGTAAAATTAGTAATAAACTTATTATAATTCATTGGTGTCGACCACTATTATTAAAATGTTAGGTAAAGTACATTCATACTTATTCCGTTCTCACTTCTTAAGGCCAATAAACGACACTTTTGTCCCCTATTGTCGGCCGGCGCTTTAGCCAGGTGTTACCTGCTATAAAATTTGAACGGAACAGGGTGGAATTTACTTTTTTTATAGGAAAAAATAGAAACACATTGATAATCACATATTTTATTACATACCTAGGGATACTATAAATTATTTTTTTAAACATTGTTTAATACTTGTCGTTGATCATTGCGTCAAAAAGTTACGTGATGGCAATGTTTAAAAAATAAATTATACCTACTTAGTCATTTAAAAAAATATATACATAAAAAGCTTTTAAAAATACAATATACAATATATAATGAAAAGTATCTAAAAATATTACAACTAATAATTATTATTAGGACCTATTCAATTAAATCAGTCACTATCACTATCATCCCCTAACTGTATAATTAAGTCCTTAACATTACTTGAAAGTGTGGTATATGATTATTCAACTTTAATTACGTGATCTACACTGTTGCTCCAATTATTTACTGGCATTTTATCTATTTTCCTGGTGATAATGCCTAATACAAAACTATTTAAAGTCGGTGAACTGTTGTTACATCTAACTTGCGATTTCAATTGATGCCAAATATGTTCTATAGGGTTAAAAATGCAGTGATATTGTGGAAGCCTTAAAACTGAATGTCCCATGCTATTTGCAAACTTATCACAAACATATTTTTTCTCTATATTAAAACATTTTAATACTTCAAGTAATTGTTTTTTTGAAAAATTTTCATGAAAATAAATTTTATTGGCGTGCATAAATTCTTGAATAATTGCTTTGGTGTCGCTTGAACAAGGGTGTTTGTTTAATTGCCTACTATGATAGCTAGCGTTATCCATAACAATAACAGTTTGAGAAGGAATATTGGGAATTAACTTATCTTTAAACCAGTCAAATAAATGTGCAGTTGTGTCGTCATGGTAGTCAAGAGAAGAGTCTTTTATATTTTTTGCACTCAGTGATAAAGCATTTGGATCCCATCCGTCTTTTGATCCCGCATGTATAATTGTTATCCGCTTACCTCTGTTGGATGGTGCTTTTGTGTTACATTTACCACTTGAATCGTCCCAACCTTTTGATGGCGTGTCTTGGGTATCGTACCACGTTTCGTCCAAGTAATTGATCGACCTTCCTTGACTTCTATGACATATCTATTTTCGTAAGATATTCTAATCTCCATTTCCGAAGTCGTTGCGATTCCATCAGCACTTGTTTTTTGTCTATCTTCTTAAATTTGAATCCTAGTTTTTTCATAGTCTTCCACAATGTTATTCTGCCACACTGTATGCCACTTTCGTCCATTTCTAGTCTCTTCATTAAGGTGTACAATGTTGGTGCATTTTGCTCTTCATACATTTTATAGATTTTTTGTCGAATTTTATCACTTACATCAAGTTTTGTAGCAGTACCAGAATCGCATCTTCTCTTTTTCTTGAATATCGGTTTTTTAACAATATCGCGTATGGTAGACTTGGTATTTTCGTTAACCTGCACGTTTCTTCCAAAGCTGCTTGTATGGAAACATCGTTTCTTAAAGTTGAATATATATTCTTTACAATTTCTTTAGCATTAACAGAAAGATGCTTTCTCTTGCTGCTTGCTGTACTACTTGCTTGATGCTCGTTGTCGCTTGCTTCATCGTCAGATTCACTCCACGTTCGCCACATTTTGGAAAATACTAAGCCATTTACTGTTCTAAGGGCATATATATACCCAAACTCATTTTTAAAACATTCAGGTAGGTATAGGTACAATAAAGTATGTAGTAAGGTAATTAATGTATTATAATGAAATAATAAATATAAGAATCAATCAATAATAATTTAGTTAAAAATAATAATAGTTTGTTAAAAAGAATAATAATTCAAATATAATCAAAAAATGATATAATTTAACTCACCAATTTCATTATCAATTTAAAAAGGATATTATTAAATGATTTACTAATCTTTTAAACATTATGACAAGTAATTAGTGTAGATATTATAATTTAAAAATAATTATCTAGAGTTGGAATCTATATGACATTCTTTCTTTATGATTTTGATGAATCGTTCCAATAATGTAAAGGTGATTACAAATTTTCATAGTATATTCCATTAAACTCTTAAATTCAAATCTAAAACAACAAAATATAATAAAATTACTTATAGTGAATTTAAAACAAACAATTGTATAATTTAGTTAGGTTGTTCAAATTAGCATAAGGAAAAACTACTTACTTTTTTTGAGTGTTGTGTACTAAAGTATACGGTCAAAGATAGGACTTTGAATTATGCCTCTTGTTAGTACAAATGTGCTCCAAAATCATAATTGCTAGTGAATGCACAAAGAGACAACTTCAGTGTTGAAAACCCAGAGTGCCTATGGTATTAAAAGACATGGAATTTATCTGTGTGGTGCTCCAAAGAAAGTACAATAATGTACATGTAAAGACTAAACGTCAAATCTAAAATTGTATTATTTTAATTAACAAAAGGTTGTATTATAATGTTTTCATTTTTATTTTATACTGTATTCTGATTAAAAATTGTATATAAGAATAATATTTACAACATTATCAAAAATTTTAAAAACATTTATCAAAATTTATATGTCAAAGTGCAGATTAATTTTGAAATAAGTGTTTTCAATAATTCACATTTTGAGTATCTAAAATAGTATTTAAAAGGATTATTAAATGATCTTAATTAAGTTTTCAATAAAATAAGCACAGAATAACATTTAAAAGCCCTAAAATAATAAGAAATTGTAACATAAACATTTATGCAAATTAATAAACAAATACACAAAATATCAACTATGGATACATGTGAATATTGATTTTTATAAATAAGAATGATAATTTAAGTAAATATTATTCAAAATATGTCTTAATTTATAAAAAATTATATTGTTAATATTATTTTAGTATAGGTTATGTTTGTATTGTAAAACAAAATTATTACCTTGCATAACAACAGTCGTTAGGGATTCAATTGTTTTGAAAAAGATATAAATAATCGGTGCACAATCAAAAATCTCTCTCTTGTCTCCTGGTCATCTCTGAAATACGTGCTTCTGTATGGAATAATTGTAAATTTTGCCGGTTGACTGGTCATAAAGATGTTATATCCAGTTATACCTACAAGTATGGTAAATTTTCACATCTGATACAAGTTTAACAACACTTTATAACCATCACTTACTTGTAAAAGATTTTAACACAGTTAAATCGATGCAAAGTAAAATTATTCCTAGACGATTACAGCAGCGGTCGGATGGATTCGCCATTTTGTAAAAACGATCTCTACGCTTAGGAATGCATCGAGTCACGTGAACAATGTCAATGTGAGTACTAACTTTATTTTGCGAGGCAAATTCAAAAACTATTTATAACATTTCTCTTAATCGAAGTGACAATTTATATGTATTCACGATTGTGAACAAATTTGTATATTTGCGTAAAGGTAATTTCTCTTAATATACTTTGAAGGTCGATTAAAAGTTTGATTAATAATAAATTCACGATATTGTACAAGTTGTTTTATTATATTTTGTTCAATAATATAGGCTGCTAGAAAAGTATACAGGTAGGATAAATTTAACAAATATAATAAATTTTACATCAAACAAATTAATAATTATAATCAACAAGAATTGACAGCTGAATCCTAACTCTAGAGAAAAGAAGTTTCATGCTCATTATAATCTAAATCATAATATCTAAACTTATAATATTATTTGTATATAAAACTCTAAACCATTATAAAATAAAATTAAAATTATTTAAAATAAAAGTAATACAGCGCCATCTATTGAGAAAAATAAAAAAAAAAAAAAAACGTTTTAACGATATTAATAAAGAATATTTCATTTAAATCATTTATTTTAACAATTCATTAATGAGATAAATAATTATAATATTTCTAATTAACATTTATACTGATATTGGTATGAAACGATAATAATTACACATATAATAAACATTTATTATAAATCTGGTTAGCCCAACGTGAAATAATTGATATAAACATTATAATCTAAATTAAATATAAAAATATTCTCTCTCACATAATTATATCACTATAATTTGGCGCCCAACGTGGGGCGATCTGTCAATTTGACATTTTAATTTAAAATTACATTTTAACAAATAAAATAAACATAAATTAATAAAATAATAAAATCAATATATTTAAAACAACAAATAAATAAAATATTAATTAAAAATGGACAAGATGACACTAAGAGATGGAAAACAGATAGGAGAAAAATCAGGAGAAGAAGTAGGTACTCAGGTAGATGAGGAAAGAAATCAGGGATCTGGAGATTATGAAGCACGGGATGAAAGTAATGAAAATGGACAAGAAGAACCAGAACAACAACAAATGCAAGGAACAAGAAGAGTAGAAGAAAAAGAGGATCAGAGTGAAGTGATGAAAATGTTGATAAATTTAACCAAAATGATGGATGAAAGTAAGAAAGAAAATAATAAAAATAATGAAGATTTAAGGAAAGATATGAACAAAAACAATGAAGATTTAAAAAGAGACATAAACAAACTGGACAAAAATAATGAAGATTTGAGAAGAGACATAAACAAGAAACTGGATGAGAATAAAGAAGATATAAATAGGAAATTTGATGAATTAAGGGGAGAAATGGGGGAACAAAATTGTAAATTACGAGAAGAAATAAGGAGTACAAAACAAGAAGTTAGAGAAGAGATGATTGGAAGAATCATGGAGGTAGAAGAAAATCATTTAAAACAAATGAATGAAATTAAGAAAAATGGACAAAATTTAAAGGAAGAAGTAAAAGAAAATAACAAGAAGATAGACCGAGAAATTATGAAAATAAATAAAAATATGCGGGAAGTACAAGAGGATTTAAGTAAGGAAATAAAAATAAATTTCGAAGTAGCGGAAAAAGAGAATAAGAAGATTAAACAAGAACTTCAATCAGAAATAAGAAATATACAAGAAGAAGTGGTACAGATGGAAAGTAAAGAATATAAGCAAATATTAATGGAAATGGAACATAACATCAACATAATTAAAAAAGAACAAAAAGAAAAGGAGATGAATATAAAAAGAGAGTTTATGAGGATGTCTGGAGAAACAAGAATAAATTATGGAAACAACAATAACATAAAATTCGATGGTGACTATAAAAAAATACACCCAATAGTTTTTATAAAAATGATAAAGAACAAATTAAGATACGAAAAAGAACCTGAAAGTTTAAGGGAAATTATAAGGGAACATATGGAAAAGCATGCCATGGTGTGGTTTGTAAGTAAAGAAGAAGAAATAAATAATATAGAACAATTTGAATCTAAATTCCTAGAATATTTTTGGGGTAATAACACGCAATCAAGAATAAGAGAAAGATTATATTTTGGTAAATACGATGATAGTAGGGGAAATTCTCCAAATACCTATGTATTACAATTATACTCATTAGTAATGCATTTAAATCCTAAATTATCAGAAGAAGACATCGTATTATACCTAGCAAGACACTTTAAAGATCAAATAACAGAGACGATAGCAATACAAAATATCAAGACGATGGATAACTTGTGTCAATACTTACAAAGGCTTGAAAGGAAAAGAGGAGAAAGGACGGAAAATACATCAAGGCAAGGAAATTATAACAGGCAGAATAGAAACAACAATGAAACTTACAACTATAATAACAATTATAACAACAATAGAACTAATTATCAACAAAGAAACAACAATAATAGAAACAGCAATTTCAGAGATAACTATAATAACAATCTAAATAATAACAATAGAAACGATAACAATAGATCAAATTCTAATAATTATTCTAATAATAATAGAAACTATAATAATTATAACAACTATCCAAATAATAACAGGTTTAACAACAATAATAATAACAACAATTATATGAACAGAAATAGATTTAATAATAATAATAGATTGCAAAGAACAAACTCCGAAAATGACATAAGAAGAGATGAAGTAGACATCCAAGGTGGTAATGGGAACAACAGAAGAGTTCATTTCCAAAGATCTAATAGTGCAGATAGGTCAAGAAATTCCAGTGCTACGAGAACTGATGATCAAAATAATGGCTCAATTAGTAATTACGAAGAAGAAGTCCACATCCCTACTACGTCAAGTGGTGATATTGGAAATTCTCAGAATTTTCAATAGAGGGTGAAGTAACCAGCAATCTGTATAGCTACGTTCACCCTAGAGAGTTCCTGAAAACAAAGGATTGCATCAATAAAAATTTAGATAAGAAAACTTTGGTATCAATAAATGGAAAAATTAATAATATTAATATTAAAATTTTAATAGATAGTGGTTCAGAAACATCATTAATTGATCAAAATCTTATAACAAAATTAAATCTACAAAATCATATAATTAAAGTTCCAAAAGTAAATTTATTAAGTTTGAATTCAAAGAAAATAACTGAGGTAAATAAAGCAATCATAATAGAAGTAAATTTTGAAAACAATCATATTAAAATACAATTATTAATCGTCAACAACATGGAATTTGATATTTTACTAGGTTCAGATGAATTACATAAAAATAAGGCTAAAATTAATTATGAGAGTAAAGTGGTAAGTTTAAATGGAATAAATATAAAATTTAATGAAGAGAAGGAATCAGAAGAAGAAAGAATATTGATGAACATTAAAATGGTACGTGGAGAAGAAAAAGAAAATATAGAATATAATTACAATAAATATGATAATAAAGAAGTTTATGGTGATGAAATTGGAATGGAAATGGAAGTGATGGATAAGAATGAGATATATGAAGATGAAATTGATTTTAAAGAAAATAATAAATGGAATGAAGTGAGTTTAGATTGTGATAATGGAAAAAGAATGGAGATTAAATGTTTGTTGGAAAAATATCAAGATCTATATAATGAAGTACCAAGAGTTGCAGAAAATTACACTCATAGTCTGAAAATAAAGGACATGGAAACTTTTCGAGTTAAAACTTACCCTATACCTTTTAAATATAAAGATGATATGCAGAAAGCCATTAAAAAACTACTTAACGATAAAATTATTGAACATAGTAATACCTCATTTATTAATCCAATAGTGATTGTTAAAAAGAAAGATGGAGATATAAGAATATGCTTAGATGCTAGAGAACTTAATAAAAGATGTATACCAGAATATGAAGCTCCTCTAACAATAGAAGCCATTTTAGGAAGAATACAGAAAACTAAAATATTTACAAAGTTAGATTTAAAACACAGCTTTTGGCTGATACCACTAGAAGAAAAAAGTCGAGATTATACAGGTTTTATGGTTGATGGCGAGGTTTTTAGATTTAGAATTGTACCTTTTGGAACACAATCAGCTACAGCTGCTCTACTTAAAGCTTTACATAAAGTTCTAAATAAATATGAAAACTTTACATTACATTATATTGATGATATTCTCATTTATTCGGAAAATTTAGAAGATCATTTAAAACATATAGAGATAATTTTAAAAGCATTAAATGAAGCTGGACTAAAGCTAAACATAAATAAATGTCAATTTTTCAAGAATCAAGTTATCTATTTAGGATATAAAATAGATGCCAAAGGTATTAGTATGGATCCTAATAGAATAAAAATAATACAGGAATACAAAAGACCAACAAATTTAAAGACACTACGAGGATTTCTTGGTATATTAAATTATTTTAAAAGATTGGTTCCAGATATTACAGAAAAACAAATTCCACTAATAGAATTATTACGTAAAAATGTAAAATGGAAATGGACACCAGAAAGAGAAACAGCCTTTAACAACATCAAAGCAGAATTCTCTGAAAGTTGTAAAATATTCCATCCAGATTACAGTAAAACCTTCATATTAAGAACTGATGCATCACAATAACAAAGATTTGCCGGATGTTTAATACAAGAACAAGAAATTGGAGAAGTACCTATATCTTTTGTCTCTAGATTAACTAAGAAGTCTGAAAGGAATTATAGCGTTGGAGAATTAGAATTAGCAAGCATAATATTCTGCATAAATAAACTTAGATTTTTCCTATTTGGCAACGAATTTATTATTGAGACAGATAATCAAGCTCTTACTACAATTTTGAAAAATAAATATGGAAACAACCGTATACATAGATGGGCATTACTGCTCCAAGAATATTCATTTCAAATTAAATATGTTCCGGGAAAGAAAAATATTGTATCTGACGCTATAACCAGAATGGATGGAGAGAAAATTAAGAAATCAAATAACAGACAAGTAGGAGTAAACATTATGAAAGAAGACACAGGAATATTCTCTTTAAATAATATCATACTAGACCAAAAGAAATTAGATGAAACAGAAAAAAGTGGAACAAAGGTAAATTCAAATAAAATTATATACAAAATTATTAATAATAAAGAATTATATGTGGTCACAAAAGAATTAACATCAAAATTAATTAAAGAATTACATTTAAAATATTATCATGCTGGCATTAGAAAAATTTACAATATTTTTAGGGAAAATTATATATCGAGAAACGATTTAACAACAACAAAGGAAGTTATCAGAAGATGTGAATTATGTCAACTAAATAAAGAAAAGAATTTTCATAATGTAAATATCTCAAAAGCTATAGTAACTACAAAACCATTAGAATTAATATCCATAGATTTTGTTTCTAATTTAGTACCAAGTTTAGAAGGAAACCAACACATTTTTATCATAGTTGATAATTTTTCAAAATATGTAACTCTTTATCCATGCAAGAGAACAAATAGACAAACCGTTAAGAGATGTTTAACAAACTTCATCATAGAAATAGGAACACCATCAAAATGTTTAATGGATAATGCAACATATTTTAATAATGATAATCTAAAATCATGGCTATTAAAATCAGATATTATACCTATTTTTACTAGCATTAGAAACCCTCGTACTAATTTGGCTGAAAGATATGTGAGAGAAGTAATAAAATATTTAAGATCAATAGTACATGCAGACCAACAATTATGGGAAAACAATCTTAAAAATATAGAAAATTGCATAAATAGTATACCACATGAAGTAACAGGAGAATCACCAATTAGAATAATGAAAAATATAATACCTAATAGACCTTGGCAACCAGAAGTTATAGAACCATATAATCTAATTATTGAGAAAACACAATCTAAAATATTGAAAAATGCAAATAAATGTAAAGAAAAAAGGAACAAACGTATAAATAAAAGAACTACTTGTTAAAATCACATTTTAACCGCATGTGTTGGTCCCCGCCAATTTTTAAAACTGTAGGTACGGTTCGACATCCCCCGAACCCAACCCCGAAATGAGCGCGCTAAAATGCTTGCCCGTTCCCTTCCCGCATTCATTAAGTAGTAGCCTGTTGTTCGCCAAGAGTCAAGGTATAGGTACTAGTGGTTAATTTTTATTCTCGTAATGGGAAATGGTGTGAACCAACCATTCTCCCGATTAGTAGTAAAGTTCAGTTAATTAATTGTAGTGTATACATCAAATCTAAATCTGTGCTCTTGGGTAAGAGTTTTTTTGTTTCAATGATATGTTTTCCAATCATTCTTTTGAATCTGCTACCGCTGCTTGTGCCGACACCTGTACGAAATATTTACGGTGTTGCCAAGTCTATTGTATTTCCGTATATTTCCGTATCGCAACTACTTTATGCTCTGAAATATTATGTATGTATATGTATTAGACTTAAATAAACTCGTAAATAATTGACTATTTATGTTCATTACATTTCCGTGTAATTCACGGTGGTCCTTCGGCTTATAGCTCGAGGAACACACGCTATTATAACTATGGTGTTTTAAGAACCAGTGCTTAAAATAATAGAATCTAGACAATATAATAAACTGTTCCCCACCATAGTTTTTGTGGTCCTTCGAGCCGGATTGTGTGGTTCGTGGTTCGTATTAGCTGTCAAAATGACACATTTTCGCATATTCTTTGTTGTTGTAAAGAAAAGATGAAACTTTTCGGAAGTTATAAGCTCATTAACTCTCTGATCAACATTAACATTTTACGGGCCATTCTTATAAACATTAGACGTTCAATTTTACTAAATAAACAATAATAGTTATTAATATAACTTGTGCTTCGAATTCGTCGGAAACGGGAAATAATCTCGGACTTTGGCAACACCGCTCCGAGGGATACATTCGCTTTCAACTTTCGGACTGGATGAAAAAACTCGACAGGAACAAGCCGGCCGGTTTCTACGGTCGAAAAAACTAGTAGCTAATATAAATAAGTTTGTGTTCTGTTTTCGATCGAAGACTCGTCTATTATTTTACGTTTTAAATAATGTTTCATTTTTAAGAGTATTTACTCGCTACGATTTTATTTAGATGTTGAACTGAACATGATTTTTCGATCTTTAGTTTATACCTGAAATGAACAATTTGTATTTGATTACACTCTTAATTTATTTTAATATTAAGACTTTACTTTTTTGCTTTTGAATTATTTTTGAATGATTTGTCTTATGCTTTGATAATCTTTGTCGTATTTGATATTTGATTTTTATTATTTGCTTTTACGTATTTATGCTACTTGAAACTTGATATTTTATTAGAAGTTTATTACTTACAATTTATTTCTATTAATTTTGGAATTATTTGCAATTGCAATTTATCATTGTGTATTATCGTCTGCCTTTGATAATTTCTATTTGTGTTATATTTGCATTTAATATTTTCTATTTGTATTATAATTTTGATAATATTATATTCTATGTGTTATATTTGCACACTTTCACTGTTTCTTATATGCGCATTATTATTTGATATTTGATACTTGTTTATATTCTATGATACTTGACACGATTAACTTGAGTTAGCTATCAATTCGCAGCAAAATGGCACTCTCTTTATCGCACCTTAAGAATAAACGTACTGGAACAAAATCGCAGCTTTCGCGGATAGAGTCATTTGTTTCTAATCTTACCGGTGATGAAGAACCTTATTTGATTCAAGTAAAATTAAATAATTTAATTGGTCATTATGACAGTTATCAAAAAGTTCAATCAGAAATATTCGCTATATCTCCTACGGAGGAGAATGTCTCGGACGGTGGAACTACCGAAGATATTGTAGCGGACCGTTTCGAAGCTTGCATCGCTAAATTAACTTCATTAATTGATAAAAGTAGTAAAAATTCTAATACCACATCGGAAAATTCTAATGTAATTCTTCCTAAAATTAATATCAAACCGTTCAGTGGTCATCAACCCGAATGGACTTCTTTCTATGATCTTTTTACCGCGCTCGTTTTAAACAATCCTAAGCTTCAAAGCAATAGTGAAAAGTTGTACTATCTAAAGAGTCTTTTACGGGGTCAAGCGCTGGAATTGATAGATAGCCTCAATGTTACCAATCAAAATTTACATGTAGCCATTCAAATTTTACGAAACGCTTATGAAAACAAATCCAAATTATTACACACTCTTTTTTCGGAATTAATTGATCAAAAACCTTTACCCAAAAGCAATGCTACTGGTTTGAAAGATTTTTACATTGCAAATAAAAAGACTTTAGATCTTATAAAAAATTTGGGCCTCAAAGATGGGGAAATATTTGAAACTCTTATAGTCTTTATTCTGGAACAAAAATTAGATTTCCAGTCGAAACGAGATTTTGAAAATCAACGTAAATCAGACACTCTGTCTACTATTGACTCATTTTTTGAATTTGTTAACCAACGCTTCTCTGTTTTGGAGAATTTAAATTTATTCGACTCTACACCTAAAAAAGAACCGAAAGCCTCTGACTACAAATCTAGGGTCAGTATGCTTAACAGTGTGAATGATAGACCACAAAATTCTTCTCTCTCTAGGGTGAATTGTGTCAATTGCACATACTGTTCAGGAAAAACTCACTCAATTTATAAATGCAATAAATTTCTCGCTTTATCTCCGTCTGATAGACATAAATTTGCTAAATCAAGCAAACTTTGTGTTAACTGTCTCAGCTCTCAGCACCTTTTGTCGTCTTGCAAATCTTTGCATAGATGTTTAAGTTGTGGAAAAACACACCACAGTCTTTTACATTTTGAACATAATCCGAATACTCAACCTTCTAATAATTCTCCTAATCCCATATGCAGAAGCAATTTCGTAACTGTGAGTGATTCAGGAGGAAGAAATTATACTCATGCTCATTCTCAAAGTTCCAATGATAATGTACCCGTGCTTGATCCTAACCTAAACTCTTCGAACAACTCAACACAAACCTCTGTGTCTGTTGCTAGTTTCGCCAATAAAATAGTCCTATTGCCTACTGCCTTAGTAAACGTACATTGCCAGAATGGTCAACTTATGACCGCTCGATTGCTTTTGGATTCCGCATCTCAAATCAGCGTTATAAAGAAATCTTATGCTGATCATTTGAATCTTCCGTACAGAACTCATGATCTAAATATAGCGGGTCTGGGAAATAGTAACTTTAATCATACCACGAAGGTGGTCGATATCAAATTCAGTTCTTTGGTAGAGCCTTTCAAAACCTTTAATTTGTCGTGTTCTGTCATAGAACACATTACAGATAACTTACCTCAGTTCTCCATTCCCCCTAACAAATTTAATTTACCCTCTCAAGTAAAACTTCATTTGGCAGATCCATTTTTCTTTCAACCTGGAGAGATCCATATATTGGTTGGAGCTGACTTATATTTTAATCTACTACTAAATGAAATCATTAGTATGGGAGATAATTTACCCACCTTTGTAAATACACACTTAGGCTATGTTATAGCAGGTCCTGTCCCTGAAAATAAATGTCGCAGCGTCAATCGAAGCAATTTTGTTCAATCTTTTCTGACTGTGAATAAGGGTATTGAATCTAATGAAAGCAGTTTAAATAGCTTGATGGAAAAATTTTGGGAACTTGAGGAAATTCCTGCCGATCAGAACCTCTCCACCAACGATGAATTAGTAGAACAAACCTTTCTAGAAACTACCAAAATTCTTCCTTCTGGTAGATATCAAGTCGATATGCCCATGTTGATTAACTCTAACAAAACGTTAGGACATTCTCTTTCGATAGCTAAAAAACGTTTCAATCATCTCGAAAACAAATTTCGTAATGATTCTGAATTTTTTAAAACTTATAAACAAGTATTGTTTGATTACATCGCTCTAGACCACGCTAAAGTGGTACCTTTGTCTCTGTTTACCCATGAATCTAATGAAATAAAATATTTCGTTCCTCATCGGGCTGTTTTACGCAAAGATTCGACTTCATCTAAATGTCGTATCGTATTTGATTACTCTTCACGCTCCGATTCAGGAGTATCGCTTAACGACCTTACTCATAAAGGATATCAAGTCCAGGATAATCTTTATGATATAATATCTCGCTTTCGAACTTTTCGCTTTGTTCTCTGCGCAGACATTCGCATGATGTATCGCATGATCGATATTAATCCAACTCAACGCCATCTACAGAATGTACTCTGGCGGGATAGCCCTTCTGATTCATATAAGTGTCTCGAGCTATCTAGGCTTAGTTTTGGCCAAAATTGTGCACCCTTTCTTGCAACCCGAGTCCTTAAGGATATTGCTGACAACCATCCGTCGTATCCTTTAGCTCAATCAGCAATCCTGTCGCAAACCTATATGGACGACATCCTTAGTGGAGTCTCCGAATTCGGTCAATTAAAAAATTTATATAATGAATTAAATAGTGTCCTCAACAAACATGGCTTCTACCTTCATAAATGGCATTCAAATTCTACAGAATTTCTTGAATCTGTCTCTCTATTTCAAAATCCAATGCTAGATTTAAACCTGGAGAATCAGGGCTGTAAAATTCTAGGTGTTAAATGGAATGCATCATTAGACATGTTACAAATTTGCTCCTCTCCTTTGCCCAATTTTTCTTCTTTGACCAAAAGAATCGCACTATCTATTATATGTAGTACATTTGACCCCGCTGGGATAGTAAACCCTTTAATTCTATTTGGTAAATTGATTATGCAAGCTCTATGGCAACTTAAGCTCGAATGGGACACTCCTATTGAAGATCCTAGCATCTTAAAACAATGGCAAACATTTGTTTCTAGACTGACCGAAATTCCTCTTATTTCAATTCCTCGCAGATTAGTTGAGGATAAACAAGTTAGTGACGTTTCTCTACACGGTTTTTGTGATGCCAGCCAATTAGCATACGGTTGTTGCATTTATCTGGTCGCATCTTATTCTGATGGATCCTTCTCATCCCGCTTGATAACTTCTAAATCGAGGGTGAATCCTCTTAAAACCAAGCTCACTATCCCCAAATTAGAGCTCAGTGCTATGGTTCTACTTTCAGAACTCATTTCTAAATTAGTTAACATTTTTTCTTCTATTTACCAATTTAGTTCAGTCAATTTATGGTCGGACTCTCTAGTTTCGCTTAGCTGGATTCAACGCACGGCGAAGGAGTTCACCCCTTTTGTTTCTAGACGCGTCCTCACTATTCAGAAGAATAGTACAGGATTTAAATGGCGACACATCCGATCTCATCTCAACCCGGCGGATTTGCTTTCTCGAGGAATTTTTTCCAAAGATGTCTGGCAATTCTGGCTTCATGGCCCCAATTTTCTATCAACTACTTATGAATATGACTCTCATAACACATTTATTCCTGCTGGTTTTTTACCGGAAACTAAAAAAGTTGCTCTTATTGTTACGTCCCCAAAGAACGTTTTAAAAGAATGGTTTCCTGAATTTCCAAAATTTCCTAAGCTTTTAAGATCGATCGCCTACCTTTTCAGATTCCTACACAACGCTAGGAAGATTAATCCTAAAATGTCTGGCCCTCTATCTGTGCAAGAAATCCAACATGCACATGATTTTGTCATTAAACAAACTCAAAACGAACACTTTGCTAAAGAAATTGAACTCCTCTCGCAAAAGAAGTGTATCAATAATAAATCTCTTCTACCTCTTAACGTATTTTTGGATGGTAATTTGGTTCTCCGTGTGGGAGGCCGATTACAAAACGCTGATTTAAATTATGATCAAAAATTTCCAATACTTCTGCCGGCTAATGATATTCTTATAACTCGTCTTATAGAAAATATACATGTTCGCCTTGGACACAGTGGTCCTCAAAATGTATTGGGGCACCTACGCCAAAGATATTGGCCTCTGGGTGGAATTCGTTTAGTGAAACGAATAATTTCTAAATGTTATGTATGTTATCGCTTTAACGCACAGTTCGCTTCGCAACTCATGGCACCGTTACCAGTTGATCGATTGACTCCGGCTAGAGCATTTCTAAAGGTCGGCGTTGATTTTGCTGGTCCTATATCCATATTGTCATCCCGTTTACGAAAGGCCCCGGTTCTAAAGGGTTATATCGCTATTTTTGTTTGTATGGTGACAAAGGCAGTTCATATAGAACTTGTCACCAGCCTAACTACTGAAGCTTTCTTATCCACTCTAAAAGATTCATTGGTCGAAGAGGCAATCCACAAGTACTTTACTCCGACAACGGAACCAATTTTGTTGGTGCACGTAACCAGTTAAAGGAACTTGCAACCTTTTTCAAATCTCTTAAGTCCTTTGAGGATATTGCTTCCTTCCTCTCTCAAACGGAAATCACCTGGAAGTTCCTTCCTCCTCGATCACCTCACTGGGGTGGTCTTTGGGAAGCTGCTGTAAAGAGCACAAAATTCCACTTAGCTAGACTACTCGGAACGTCGTTATTCACTTATGAAGAAATCTCAACTATACTAATCCAAATTGAGGCTATTCTGAATAGCCGTCCTCTGTATCCACTATCGAGTAATCCAAATGATTTGTTACCCCTGACTCCTGGTCATTTTTTAATAGGCTGTCCAATAACAGCTTACCCTGATCGAGACATCAGCTCTCTTCCCTCTAATCGTTTGTCATTTTGGCAACAATGTGAAAAAGATCAAACAAAACTTTTGGAAGCGCTGGTCAAAAGACTATCTCCATCAATTGCAGCATCGTCCGAAATGGAAAAAACTAGAAAGAAATTTAGCCATAGGCGACTTAGTGTTAGTCCTATCCGAGGATAGACCTCCTTTGAATTGGCCCCTGGCCAGAATCGTTCAACTTTTGCCTGGCCGTGATGGAAAAGTTCGTGCGGCAACTATCAAAACCCAGGATGGGATCTATACCCGCCCCATAGTAAAATTAGCCATGCTTCCGCAATGTGACTGACCTTCCGGTCCAATTTTTCCTGTTTTCTTCCCCCCTCCCCAATATGTTAAAATCACATTTTAACCGCATGTGTTGGTCCCCGCCAATTTTTAAAACTGTAGGTACGGTTCGACATCCCCCGAACCCAACCCCGAAATGAGCGCGCTAAAATGCTTGCCCGTTCCCTTCCCGCATTCATTAAGTAGTAGCCTGTTGTTCGCCAAGAGTCAAGGTATAGGTACTAGTGGTTAATTTTTATTCTCGTAATGGGAAATGGTGTGAACCAACCATTCTCCCGATTAGTAGTAAAGTTCAGTTAATTAATTGTAGTGTATACATCAAATCTAAATCTGTGCTCTTGGGTAAGAGTTTTTTTGTTTCAATGATATGTTTTCCAATCATTCTTTTGAATCTGCTACCGCTGCTTGTGCCGACACCTGTACGAAATATTTACGGTGTTGCCAAGTCTATTGTATTTCCGTATATTTCCGTATCGCAACTACTTTATGCTCTGAAATATTATGTATGTATATGTATTAGACTTAAATAAACTCGTAAATAATTGACTATTTATGTTCATTACATTTCCGTGTAATTCACGGTGGTCCTTCGGCTTATAGCTCGAGGAACACACGCTATTATAACTATGGTGTTTTAAGAACCAGTGCTTAAAATAATAGAATCTAGACAATATAATAAACTGTTCCCCACCACTACTTTTGAACAAGGTGACTTGGTAATCATAAAAGCTTTAAGAGTTCCAAATAGAAAACACAATGTATGTGCTAAATTGCAATTACCTTTTGAAGGTCCTTACAAAGTGGAAACTAAAAACGGTATCAATAGTTATTTACTGGTATACCCTAATACTGGAATTCCAAGGGGAATTTTTAACGTGGACGTACTATACAGATGGCTACCCTCAAGTAATTTTAGTGACTAGAGTAAATGTTAATATAAGAATTTTTAATAAAATAGAATTACATTTCCAGAAAATTTTCTAAATAATTTGTACCAAATTATAATAAAATTTTGAAAATGTAATTGGGAATGTTATAATGAAATAATAAATATAAGAATCAATCAATAATAATTTAGTTAAAAATAATAATAGTTTGTTAAAAAGAATAATAATTCAAATATAATCAAAAAATGATATAATTTAACTCACCAATTTCATTATCAATTTAAAAAGGATATTATTAAATGATTTACTAATCTTTTAAACATTATGACAAGTAATTAGTGTAGATATTATAATTTAAAAATAATTATCTAGAGTTGGAATCTATATGACATTCTTTCTTTATGATTTTGATGAATCGTTCCAATAATGTAAAGGTGATTACAAATTTTCATAGTATATTCCATTAAACTCTTAAATTCAAATCTAAAACAACAAAATATAATAAAATTACTTATAGTGAATTTAAAACAAACAATTGTATAATTTAGTTAGGTTGTTCAAATTAGCATAAGGAAAAACTACTTACTTTTTTTGAGTGTTGTGTACTAAAGTATACGGTCAAAGATAGGACTTTGAATTATGCCTCTTGTTAGTACAAATGTGCTCCAAAATCATAATTGCTAGTGAATGCACAAAGAGACAACTTCAGTGTTGAAAACCCAGAGTGCCTATGGTATTAAAAGACATGGAATTTATCTGTGTGGTGCTCCAAAGAAAGTACAATAATGTACATGTAAAGACTAAACGTCAAATCTAAAATTGTATTATTTTAATTAACAAAAGGTTGTATTATAATGTTTTCATTTTATTTTATACTGTATTCTGATTAAAAATTGTATATAAGAATAATATTTACAACATTATCAAAAATTTTAAAAACATTTATCAAAATTTATATGTCAAAGTGCAGATTAATTTTGAAATAAGTGTTTTCAATAATTCACATTTTGAGTATCTAAAATAGTATTTAAAAGGATTATTAAATGATCTTAATTAAGTTTTCAATAAAATAAGCACAGAATAACATTTAAAAGCCCTAAAATAATAAGAAATTGTAACATAAACATTTATGCAAATTAATAAACAAATACACAAAATATCAACTATGGATACATGTGAATATTGATTTTTATAAATAAGAATGATAATTTAAGTAAATATTATTCAAAATATGTCTTAATTTATAAAAAATTATATTGTTAATATTATTTTAGTATAGGTTATGTTTGTATTGTAAAACAAAATTATTACCTTGCATAACAACAGTCGTTAGGGATTCAATTGTTTTGAAAAAGATATAAATAATCGGTGCACAATCAAAAATCTCTCTCTTGTCTCCTGGTCATCTCTGAAATACGTGCTTCTGTATGGAATAATTGTAAATTTTGCCGGTTGACTGGTCATAAAGATGTTATATCCAGTTATACCTACAAGTATGGTAAATTTTCACATCTGATACAAGTTTAACAACACTTTATAACCATCACTTACTTGTAAAAGATTTTAACACAGTTAAATCGATGCAAAGTAAAATTATTCCTAGACGATTACAGCAGCGGTCGGATGGATTCGCCATTTTGTAAAAACGATCTCTACGCTTAGGAATGCATCGAGTCACGTGAACAATGTCAATGTGAGTACTAACTTTATTTTGCGAGGCAAATTCAAAAACTATTTATAACATTTCTCTTAATCGAAGTGACAATTTATATGTATTCACGATTGTGAACAAATTTGTATATTTGCGTAAAGGTAATTTCTCTTAATATACTTTGAAGGTCGATTAAAAGTTTGATTAATAATAAATTCACGATATTGTACAAGTTGTTTTATTATATTTTGTTCAATAATATAGGCTGCTAGAAAAGTATACAGGTAGGATAAATTTAACAAATATAATAAATTTTACATCAAACAAATTAATAATTATAATCAACAAGAATTGACAGCTGAATCCTAACTCTAGAGAAAAGAAGTTTCATGCTCATTATAATCTAAATCATAATATCTAAACTTATAATATTATTTGTATATAAAACTCTAAACCATTATAAAATAAAATTAAAATTATTTAAAATAAAAGTAATACAGCGCCATCTATTGAGAAAAATAAAAAAAAAAAAACGTTTTAACGATATTAATAAAAAAAATTTAATTTAAATAAATTATTTTAAAAAATAAATAATGATATAAATAATTATAATATTTCTAATTAACATTTATACTGATATTGGTATGAAACGATAATAATTACACATATAATAAACATTTATTATAAATCTGGTTAGCCCAACGTGAAATAATTGATATAAACATTATAATCTAAATTAAATATAAAAATATTCTCTCTCACATAATTATATCACTATAGTATATTGTAAGGTAGGTAACCATATTATTCATATTATTTCCTTAAAAATTCAAATTGTAATAAAAGTTACCTAGACCCAAAATTATGTTTAGAAATACTGACTACATACCTGTTTGCACATTTGTACATATTTTTAGACAATTTATATCTATCTATCAATATTTCAATTGCTTCTCAATATAAAAGTAAAAAGTCCACTCCGGCCCTGCCTGCAGCTGGACGGAGTCTGCCGGCCGGTAGGAAGATTTATTGCAGGCAATATAATCGAAGTCCTTAAGTCAGAACGGTATAAGTATGAATTTACTTTACCAGTCCAGATAGTAAACTTAATAAAATTAAAAAACAAATGGGAATATCTTAAGACGGTTAACTTTAAGGTTATGGAACTTGGAAACCTACTTTCCTAATTGGAAACAAGACCACTGGGACTAGACAAGACTAGTTACTAGAGAAATAAATGAAGGTCCTAAGAATGCACCTGCACTATCAAGAACTAAGTTGGGATGGATTTTACATGAAAATTTTGGTCCATTTCAAGACAGATATTATGATAATATTGATTTACATATAAAAAATCAAACGATATATGATTAATTGCATGATAAGATTAAGTATTTTTTTCTACAGAATCATTATTTGGAGTAAAATTATTAGAAAAAGAAGAAGAAATGCGAGCCAATAAACTTCTAGAGATATTTACAAAAATATCAGGGGATAGATGGCAAACATATTTACCTTGGGTAAAAGATAATTTAAAATTACCAGAGATTAAAACACAAGCAGTTAAACGTTTGGAAATTATCAGAAAAAGAATGGTAAGAGATTCGGATTTTCAACAAGATTACTTTAGCAAAATACAAGAATATTTAGATAAGGAATGTGGTAGAAAAGTAACGGAAAAAGGAGATAGTAATCTTATATGGTACATCCGGATTTTGACGTTACAAATCCAAACAAACCAAAAAAATTTACATTTGTCTTTGACGCTGCAGCAAAATCTAATAAGACCTTAAGGTAAATTGATTGTACTAACCCTTACTTTTTGGAAGTCCATCTTATTAAGGATAATAAAAAACTCTTCGTTTTAACAAAACTTCCAATATTTATTTAAAAACTGCTTTTTTAAAAGACTCAATGACAGCCGTTTCGCTACTTGAACATCCAACCTCACTTTTTCACACCAATGACATCCAAATACTACACATTTGTAATAAAAAACAAAATTTAGATTTCCTTGAATAACTTGAAATAAAAAGACATCTAGCAGATCCACAATTTAAAGTTGTTAATGAACAAATAAATCTGGGAAGTTCTCCACTTTTAAAGTGTTTGCTTTGATTGAGTCTTCATTTTATACATAGATAAGACGTAATTGTAACACAAATATATTAAGTTATTGTAAAGATCAGCATGATACAGTTTTTTCCTGGTTTTTCTATATCATTGCACAGTTATACTGATCTTAGAGGGAAATACATCCAGGATAATCCCTTAGGGCTAATAACATCTAGGCTTTAATATTGTTATGTCTTATTACTTCCATACTTGGTCTAGCCTTATAACTACCTAATAAACATCAGGTACCTAGCTACAAAAATAAATAGTAACTTCAATATGTCAATCTGACGATGCTAGTTGTCTAGCGAAACGGCTGTCATTGAGTCTTTTAAAAAAGCAGTTTTTAAATAAATATTGTAAGTTTTGTTAAATCGAAGAGTTTTTTATTATCCTTAATAAGACCTTAAGGTCTTGATCTTTATCATTCACTGGTAGGAATATTATGGAAATTTCGACAAAATGCTATTGCTTTCTCAGCAGATATTCGTGAAATATTTCACCAGGTAAAAATAAGAAAAGAAGATCAAAGGGCTCAAAGATTTTGATAGTATGAAACTATGGAACAATAAAGAACCCTCGACGTATACTATAAATGTAATGATTTGCGGTTCTGTCATCAACTTTTGCTGCACAGTACTTAAAAAACAAGAATGCACTAGAGTTTAAGAAGAAATACACTAAAGCTACGGCAATATTGCATAAACATTATATGGACGATTATTTAGACAGTATATAAGTACAAGAAACAGGTGCATTTGATTTAAGGAGTGGGGTAAGTAACCCAGAAGAAGTTATTTCACATATACCATCTCACAAAAGAACTGAAAACAGAGAGTCTTAGGGCTCCACTAGTAACCCATTCAAGATGTCTCACCTTTTCCTTTAAATTTATATAAAGTTTCCAATAAGATTTTATCTATACAAGAAGTACCCTCCAAACGGATAGCTCTTCAAGTGGTTATGTCTATGTATGACCCTTTAGGGTTATTGGGAAATTTTATTATGAAAGGGAAAATTATTCTACAAGATATTTGGGAAAGTGGAATAATTTGAGTCGACCAAATACCAACGGGAATAAATAAGAGATGGACAAGATGGTTAACATGTACAGATACTTATAAACTTTGGTCTTAAAGATTACAAGGTAGAGTTACATATTTTTAGTGATGCTAGTTCTCAAGCCATTGCTGCCGTAAGTTATTTAAAATTTTTAATGAATATGAAACAAAAAATGCAGAACAAAAGTTGCACTATTAAAGTCCTTAACACTTCCGCGTATGGAACTTCAGGGTGCTCTAATTGCAAGTAGATTATATGAGAGCATTTTAAAAGGACACTCTTTATTGTTACCAAAAAATTCTTTTGGATAGATTTAAAAACAGTACTTTCATGGATTACTATGATACTAGAAAGTTCAAAACTTTTGTTTCTAATCGAGTAGTAGAAATCCAAGAAAGAACCAACATAAATGATTGGCCTTGAATACCGACTAATTTAAACGTGGCAGACGAAGCTACCAGAGAAGAAAATGAAATAAATCGAAGAACATCTAGTAGATAGTACACAGGACCTATTTTTCTTTTTAAAAATATTAAAAATGGCTTCAAGAAAATGAAATTAAAGATATAAGTTACGGTAGTTGCGAAGTAGAAAAAGGAACGTGTGCAACAAGGGAAGTGGACTAATGGACAGATGTTAGGAAATTTTCTAAACGAAGAAAGCTGGTGACTTGTTTAGCCTACATCCTTAAATTTATTTATATTTGTAAATTAACTATCAAGAAAATTATAAAAGAACCGTTACAAAAAGACATAGTTTATTCAGAAAACTTATAGTACAAGAAAATTCAACATGATAGCTTTGAAAAAGAACTATTTAAGATGTAAGAAAGTATTACCAAAAGAGAGCAAGTTAGATCAATTGTCACCCTCTATAGAAGATGAATTGATTCGACTTTCTGGTAGAATCGCCAAACCAACGCATTTTAATATGGACACAAAACGAGTCATTATTCTGGACGCCTGACAAAAAAGTCACAAGATTATTAATTTCATTTTACCGTTGGAAAACGATACACGGAGAAGTGGCATTAGTTCTTAATGAGCTGACAAAAGTTTTGAATAATTCATGCCAGAAAAGCTGTTGTACATGTCTATAAAAGTTGTTTATTTTGCAAAATGAGGAAAGTACAGCCTAGAGTACCAAAAATAGAACAACTACCAAAATACCGTAGAGAGACCTCAAAGAGTGTTTACGTTTGTTGAAATAGACTATTTTGGCCCATATAAAATTGGTCTCTTCACCTACTTCTAGTCATCATTAGACATATGTGGAAAGCGATCGTTGCCTACACCCGCTCTCTAAATAGTATTTTTCTATGGTATTTTTGGGCCCCCAAAGAGTTATTAATCATATGGAATATATTTAATAAACAATTTTTCTAACATTATTTGATTAAAAGTTTGAATATCCATTTCAAGCACATATTTTGATTTATTTATTGTCAATAATTTAAATCAATAACAAAAATGATTTCTCTTGTTTATTAAAAAAAAAATATTTCTTTATGTTGTTTAATCATATTTGGTTTTTCAGGTTCAATGAAAACTTACTGGTTACAAACAAAAAAATACTGGTCACCTACTTCTGAAAAAACTTATTCTAAATCTTTTGTTGATGAAATAAAATCAAATCAACAACGTCCATCAGTAGAACAAGTTCAAGAAATTGGACGTGTAGCAACATATCACCCTATAACATTTAAAGATGTTGCTAGAAGAAGTATTGCTAGTTCACCTATAAAATCGACTTCAAAAGGTAATTATATATCTTTTTTTTAAATATTAGATCTGGGTAAACCTACAAGTTATATGGCACTAAGGCCTAATTTCACCAAAAGATGACTGATCTCAGATTAATTAAGTTCTACTTAATAGTCAAGCCGACTTAACAGTATTTCCCGTTTCACCATGTATCAACTCTCCCGAGTTGTTCGCGATTTATTAAATCACGAATAGATTAGCAAACCAATTTGGCAACGTTGTAGAAGGCACAAAAATTCGATTGTTCTGTGAAGATGTATTGTTCTGTGTCAATCATTGCGATTTGAAAACGTAATCATATCCCTAAATAATATTTTTATTTGGTGTTTACATTGAAAAATAATAAACATTAGTAAATAAAAGATGACTGATAGGCAAAAAACCGAAAAAAGAAAGTTTCCACATTACAGTTTTAGTTAAAAATACATTGGTCGATATTATTAAAAAATTCTCCTATATAGTTGGAAATAAAGACAGATAATGAAGCAATGATTTCAAAAAATGAATGTTTCAAAGTACATATTAATTGGTTCACTACAGAAACAGAACTATTCCTGAAACAGGACACGAGTCTGAATAATCAATAATAATGATCAAATTGATAAAAAGTTATACAGTATAAGTACCTACTTGTCTTTGCAAATTCTATATGGCCTTCAAGTCAAAATCTTGTCTCAAAATCTTTATTATCCAATTTTTGGAAATATTATCTCTTTTTTGAATCGTGTTCAATTATATATCGTATATTAAAATATGTGTATTCCTTTTTTAGGTATAATAATAAAATATGAATCTGAATTAATCGGACTTTACCAGATAAATCCACCTAAATGGGCGATTTATATATTTAATCCCACTTTTGATCATGGTGAAAGGTTTCAATAGGTTAATGGTGATTAAAAGCTCCACTCAAGTGCTAAATGGAGATTAAAACTGTTGGTGAAACTGGGTCTAAGCAATATGTTGTTTAAAATCACTAACAATTGGATTGAAAAATTTTCAAAGAGTAAAACTACATGTGGGTATCGTTGTCCTTGTCATGTTACTATATAACCTTAATAAGTTATAGTAGAACGATGTAAAATAAGACTCTAGCATGGACGTGCTTATTTCATGGTTAATCTCATAATAGGGTAGTTGACTGTAAGACAAATATTAAGAAATTTTTGAGTTATATGATAGATTTTGTGTTGAAAATTTTGTATATCAATATTATCGATGAAACTTATTTTAATAAATTAATATTTCTGAGAAACAAAAATATAAAATTATTCCTAGTAGTCACGTGATACTGTACATCTATCAGATGCGAAACAAAACAAAGTGTGAAACTTTATTCAGGCGTCCTATCCTAACCTCATAACATTCAAGTATTATATATTAAACAATTAAACGACCTGTCAAAACACATATATTTAATACTTCTATATGGACAGTGTCTATAAGTGGAATATATGGTTTGCCCTCTCGCAGAAAAATTCAATTGGGTAAATGCAAGAACGATAAACATTTACCAGGATTGCTTAATCCCATAAGACGTACATTCGCCAAAAAATCGATTGCACGTGGTGGCCTGTGACGTCACTGCAGTCCTCGGCCGTATTTTTCCTATCTTGACAGTGCATTTTAGGTCGTTTTCAATCGTCGTTTTTAGATTTATTATAAAAATATTCAAAATTTTGACTGGTAGATATTGTGGATACATTAGTGTACGTTGCATTTTTGTGTAAAATTTTTAAAAAACTGTTCTTTTAAACTCCAGTTCGGACTTTTAAATTTCATGTGTTACACTGCTTGGCTGGACATTGCTTGGTTAGTATCGTTGAGTGTCAACGTTAATATTCAATAGTGAATACATTTTTTATTTTACGTTTTTAGTGAGATAGTTTACTTACTTACTATTTTTTTAATATGTAGTATTTTGTGTAAATTTTAAATTTGTAATTAAAAATTCTCTATAGAATACATGTTATGTCGCTCCATAAAAGATTCACGGATTGTACTAGTAATATGCTGCAAATTGTTTATTGTTTGTCAAAAAACACTAGTTTTAGGCATGATTTTGTGTAATAATAAATTTATTTGAATGTATTTTTTAAAATAAAAATAGAACTAAATAGTGTTTCCTTACTCTACCTATTTCCCAAATAATATTCCATAAATTAATTAAATATAAGTATTAAAACGATTTTATGGGATTATTTATTATAAATTATAAGTGTTTAATCTTAAAAATCCAAATAGTGGTACGTTAGTATTTCAGAAATCATAAAAATACTGTTTAATTCCTATTATTTCCATGCATTTATATGGTAAACGTTATAATGAAGGACTGCAATGACGTCACACAGCTGGCGGACAAATCAGGCCGATTAGGCAATCCTGGTAAATGTTTATCGTTCTTGGGGTAAATGTGTTTCAGAGATTTCTCAAGCATGCGCAGTATGGATAAAATCTACGAACGCGAGAGAGAAAGAAATATTGTCAGCACCATAATGTTGTGATGTTATTTGCCGTATTAACTGTCCATACAGGAGTGTTAAATATATGTCAAAACATAAATAAATGGTGATTGATTGTCACACAATTTGTAGTTATGTTATGTTTACATTGTTCTTTCAGTGACTTTATGGCAATTAAGTAAATTTTTTTAAGTGTTAATCAAAATATGAATAACTAAAAAATCGAAATATAGACTACAGTAAAACCTGTGTCAACGGCTACCTGTGCTAACGGTCACTTTCAAAATTCCCCAAACCGATTATATGGAAATTCCTATGGTATTTACGGACACCTTTATAATGCGGCCGCGGCCAAATAATCTCAAATTTTTAAAGCCCATTTCAAAGAAATTTACCTGTTAATATCGGCGAAAATATTTTAGTCTATTTGTTGATGAAAATACCCAATATTATTAGATATTTAAATAGGTATCTACCTACCTAGAAAGGGATGAAATTATCTGCATTATTAGTAGTTCGGTCTCTCTGTTACATACATATTTCGTTAGTTTAAAGCTTTCTCTGTGTTCGAAAGGTTCTTAAGTTGCTATAAAAATATGTCGCATATGAGGAAACGTTTGTCGCTAAAAGACAAAATAAATATAATCGGCGAAAGTAAAAAGTATTGTTTGTAGAAAAATATGGGGTTGGAAAAACTCAAATTAACGATATTATAAAAAATAAAAGTGTGTTAAAAAATAATGTTGAGGAAGGTATGTATAGAATTATATTTGCTTTAATTGATAAAATAAACAAAAATCCAAATATTTTTTATTTGTCGACTGCAAAACCTGACAATAGCGGCCACCTTTATAACGACCGATAGTTCTTTCATTTTTAGTGGTCGTTATTGACAGGTTTTACTGTAATTTATAACAAAATGTTATTAAATATTCACTACCCATAACTAAAAAAAATATGGCAAGGTCCAAAAAACTCTATGAAATACATTGTAACACAATTGAAACAAACAACAAACAGCTTTTAAAATGTCACGTAGTTTGAATTACCTAATTATGTCCGAGGATGATTCCCATCAACGCAGTAACATAATCAACCATAATACATACAGTTGTTGTTTTGCAGACTGCGTGTGCAAATTCGAAACGCAATGACAGTTTGACCCGTTTTAATGAGTAAATGTCAAAATTATTATAAATATGAAAAATGAAATATTATACAGATTTTCAGTGAGATAGTTATAAATTAGACCATAGGGCAAATTATTAACAATATTTCCAAAAACTGTCAACTACCCTAATATTTCGTACTAGAATCAATATTGGTGAATTTATTTTAGGAATACGATCGAACTCAGTTGGAGCAGTTTGTTCGGCAGGTGATCCTGCTGAAATTTTTGGATCCCTAATATTAGAAGACGCTGATTCTGATGAAAAGTCACAAAATTCTCATACAACTCTTCCTTGTACTTTTACATATACGATACCTTCAACGATTGCCATTCCTGTCGAGAAAAATGAAGTAAGATTTTAATGATAAATTCAAAAATTTTATTTTATATATCATATATTATTATGTTTTGTATTAAATGCATTTGGTTTTGATTTCCTGGTTTTTATAAAGAAGGTAGGTATATTCTAGCCTTTGCAAGTTTGAAAGTGATAGGTAGGTTCTTATTTTATTCTTGCATTATATGACTTATTAGTAAATAATTGCTGTCAAATACGGGAAAATTTCATGAATTGTATAGTATATACTTAGTGTAATGTTTTTCTTATTTATTTAAACTATTTTTGTACGTGTGATACATTTTACACACTATGACTAACTACTATCTATTTATTTACTAAAACACACTTAAATTAATTAATTTATATTCACACTTAATATTCACTAATATAACACTAATTTATTTACCTACATGTCATAAATTCAAGACCCCTCACATACATCACAGAAGACGACATGCTTCAACCCTTAACCCCAGCGTGTTTCATGCAACCATTAAAAGGAACAGCTGAAGTTCATGATATTGATGAAGTAGATGCTCAAAACTTGAATGCTCGTCAGAAGTTCATACAAAAATTGAGATATGATCTGAGGCAAAGATTTCGTAACGAGTACTTATCACTTCTAATCAGTCGAAGTCAAAAGAGCAATAAAGCAATCCAAGTAGGAGATGTAGTACTTGTGGAAACAGAAGCAAAGCGCCCAACCTGGCCCTTGGGATTGTTTGTGGAGATTTACCCAGGAGCAGATAATAATATACGTGTAGCGAAAGTGAGAACTGCAGATGGTTTCAGAGTGAGGCCAGTACAAAGACTCTACCCACTTGAAATTCATGATGAAGGTCATGTTCAAGCTGATCCTCAACCAGATCCTCAACGAGAAGAAATCGAGGAGCCACCAGCAGTCGTCAAGACCAAAAGTGGACGCGAAGTCAGAGTCCCACGAAGATAGAATCTGTGAACTTCTTGCAACTTACCACAGACTTGCAAGGCGGGAATGATGTTGGACTTTTTGGTTTGTGATAATCTTGGAGTTGTCTACATTTGACAGTGATGTAATTTTGATTAATCAATTAATTAATTTTTCGTATGTATTTTCGTAAAAATATAAAATAGTAAACTATCGTACGCCTATCTCAATTCAAATTCATCAAAGAACCTACACACACCGGACTATTACCCCACGGGCAAACAGTGAGTCCAATACTACACCTTATTCTTCGCTTTCCGCGATCCCGAAGACCATTAGAATAAAACTAATTCCTTCGCGCCGTGAGTCGCTTATATATAGCCGTTCTGAGTTTTTATAAACTTTCCAGATCAACGAAGAACAATCGAGTACAATACCGATAAAACAGACGTATTAGACCCGCCGCAATCGCCATTACTTAGGGTTTAGTTAACTAGTGCTTTAGATTGAGGTTGGCGAGTTTGTAACTTTGCCTCCTCCTTAATAGTGAGTTTTTCCTGAGTATAGAAATAACGGCAATGTCTTTATTGGATGTTGATAACAGGGGGCATAGCTGCAGATTAATATAATATGGATACCGGTACCTTCAAAGATCACTTCCACCATACTCCTGTTGACTCACCAATCCAATTGGTTGCTTTCTATTTTGAGCATAGCTAGTTTCTTCACATTGGATTTCAGCACATGGTCTCCAAGAATTTTAGCGCTTGAAATTTGTTCTTTGTTACCAGGTAGAAGGCGAAGTGGGATTTGTGTTTGAATCTCATGGTCTTACCAGGGGCTAGAGTCTGCCCTGTAAGTTCTTATAACTGCCGAAACTTCTTTCGGAAGACAGTTACCACACTTCGCGCATCTTTAATATTGGCAGAATAGTCTTCCATGAGCGTGAAGTAATCTTGTCGTTGTTCTCTAGTGACTTCAAACCTAGCTCTACCGGTTCCTCCATATGCTCCCCTAAATGCTTCAAAGGCAGGGTTTCACCGCTATACGGTTACTATCGCCCAGGTTCGATATGTAAATAATTATCAAAGTAATATTTACTAAAAAACACAATTTTATTGTAATTTTTTACAATATTAAAATTAATGACGTTTCTCAAAAACTCTTGACACTGACAAATCTATAAATAATATAAAATCTCGTATCCTTGAAACGGTAAGTACACTTCGTAACCACAAGTACGCTTTGCCCATTAACATTCTCCCCCCCAAATTAAGGTTCAGCGGTAGCCTTAATTTCCATATGCAAACCAAGCGGACACACTTTCGTAACGGGCCTTCTAAAGGTGGTTAACTTCCATCGCTTCTCTTTGTTACCGTCTTTGACTTCGTCTTTCACGGTTACCTCAACTACACGAACAATTCCATCTACTCCCGGAAAGGTCCTCGAAATGTAGCCTCGTCTCCAGCAATTGCTCGGAAGCTGATCATCAACCAGCATAACTAGAGATCCAACTTCTAATGGAGTCTTGCCGTCTTGCCATTTCTCACGAACGACGAGTTTAGGTAAGTAATAGGTAGTCCAATGTTTCCAAAATTGGTCGGCCAATAACTGACTTCTTTTCCAATTTTCACGCAAGCAAGTATCACTACAATCTTCATCGTTTGGAATTGGCGGTCCAAAGTGACAGGTGCCTCTCAGGATGTGGTTTGGAGTAATTGCCTCCGGATCTGCTGGATCATCGGACTGGTAGGTTAGTGGGCGTGAGTTGATAATATTTTCTATCGACTTTATGGCCGTCAATAACGTAGTATCTTTTGGAAATTTCTCATGTAGCAAGACCTTTAAGCAGTTCTTCACCGATTGGATAAGTCGTTCCCAAACACCTCCCATATGTGGTGCTGTCGGAGGATTAAATAACCAACGTATGTATTGAAAACGCTCCGAAGTAGATATCTTGTGGAAGTCTATTTTAGACCAAATTTCATCCATCTTCCGTGATGCCCCCACAAAATTCGTTCCGTTGTCACTTGTAATGCTGCATGGACGTCCACGAGTTGCAATGAAGCGCGAGAGTGCCATCATAATTTCATCGGTAGACATGTCGTGAACAATTTCAAGGTGAATGGCCCGGGAAACCATGCAACAAAGAATTACTCCCCACCGCTTCTCGTGTTTACGACCAACGATGACTTCTATGGGACCAAAAATATCAATGCCAGTGTGCGTAAACGCTGGTGAGAATGAATCCAAACGAAAACTGGGGAGACAACCCATCTTTTGTTGTAAAGGTTTCACCTTCTGAATTCGACAAAATTGACACTTACTACATGCACGTCGAACTGCCTGTCTTCCACTTATAATCCAAAAATGTTGCCGGATTCTAGATAAAACCGTTTCCATTCCTTGGTGAGCGTTCCTTTCATGCTCTCGCTGAATAATTAATTGAGTAATGTGATTTTTTGGGCATAAGATTATAGGAAACCTTGCTTTAAAACCAACAATTTTTGCTGCACGAATGCGACCATCTACTCGTATCAAGCCCCTATCATCCACCATCGGCGACAGCCTCCAAATAGAAGATTTTCGTTTCTGTTGGACTTTGAACTTAGGAAAGGATTCATCTTGTGAAAGCTTGAGTAATTTTAATTCAGCATCTTGAAGATCTTCAGGTAGTATCCGGAAAGCGGTTGCTGAATCATCGTAAAGATAACCAGAGATTTTTCCTGTTATTTCTTTTTTCTCAACTTTCTTTGCTTTTCTTTGCCATAACCTACCGATAATAGCAACGGCAGCAGTCGCACGTAAAAGTCGATTGTACGACGAAAATCGTTCAGGTTCTGGAACGATGATGCGAAGAAATGATTCATTTGTATCCGTTTCTTCTCTGATAGAACCTGACTCAACCGCAACTGATCCTATTTCTCTTTTTTTATTATCCTCTTCGAAACACCAGGTCTTTTCCCTATCGTACAAGAAAGACGGTCCTTGAAACCAAATGGAATTTGGAAGAAAAGATATGTCCGAATCTAATCTTGTGGCAACATCTGCAATATTCAGTTTCGTGGGTATCCATCTCCATTCCGATGGACTGGTTGATTCATGAATCTCCCCTACACGATTCGCTACAAATTCGGGCAATTTTCCTGCTCTTGAATGCAGCCAATGAATCACTGTTGTTGAATCGGTCCAAAAATAACGTTGATCTATTTTAATTTTTAAGTCCTTTTGAATGGTGTTTGCGAGCCTCATTCCCATTAAAGCAGCTTGTAGTTCCAGTTTCGGGATCGTAAATTTTTTCAGAGGAGCCACTCTTGCCTTAGCACTAACGAATGCAACGTCCACTTCATTTCCTTTTTGAAGTCTAAGATAGACTACGGTTGATAGGCCTTCAGAGCTAGCGTCGGAAAAAATATGAAGTTGGATATCGTTCACTTCTGGAAGTAAACGAGAATAAGACCGGCTAACTTTCACCTGTTTAATCTTATCCATATCTGAAAGCCACTTTTTCCAGTGTTGGAAAACTGGATTGCTGACTTTGTGATCCCAGTCTGTCCCATCTCGCCAAACTTCCTGGAGAATCATCAATCCTTTTACTTTGTAATGCGCGATAAAGCCTAAGGGATCAAATAGTGACATCACAACACCGCACATTTCACGCTTGGTAGGAACTGCCCCGTCAAGGATCTCTTGTTTAACTTTGTGTAAGCCAAGCTTAAACTGAAACGCGTCGTCATAAGAGTTCCACCACATACCCAGAACTCGCTCGCCTGGAATCTCCTCTTTACTGTCAAAGTACTTTGCACCGGCTGCACGTGAATCTACGGGAATGGAATTTAAAACAATGACAGAGCTGGGCATCCACTTGCATAGATTAAATCCATCATTTTCGTGGATCTCAGTGAGCTGCTCTCGTAATTTGATGACCTCCTCAACTGTGTCCCCTCCCGAAAGAATATCATCCATGTAAAAGTCGGTGAGAACTTTCTGTACCGTGTCGGGATATTTTTCTTTAAATAAAAGAGCATTTCTGTCCTTTACGTACAGAGCAGAAGCCGGGGATGAAGTCGCACCGAAAATCATGACGTTCATTTGGTAGTGATCCGGCTTCTTCGTGCTAACTCCATTTCTCCAGATTAGTCGTTGACTGTCGCGATCTTCTTTTCGTATTAAAATTCGGTGGAACATATCGGTAATATCTCCAGATAAAGCAATAGGATAGCGCCGGAAGTTCCACAAGATTCCAACAAGTGACCGAATTAAGTCAGGTCCCTTTAATAGTTTGCTATTTAGTGAAACGCCATGACTTTCTGCTTTAGCATCCAAAATAAGACGGAACTTTCCCGGCTTGTTCGGGTTCAAACACCCAAAATGAGGAATAATAAAGGTACGTTTGCTGACAGTGTTCTTTTCCTCTATCGTTAGTTTTTTCATGTATCCTTTGTCTACGTATTCTTGTATTTTATCTTTGTAGGCTTTTTCAAACACAGGATCTTTCATCTTCTTTTCTATTTGGCAAAGACGGCGTATGGCGGTGGACTCGCTTTCTGGGAAATTTACTTCGTCTTCTTTCCATAGCAGCCCAGTCTCCCATCTACAGCCAACCTTCTTTGTAGTAGTTTCAAGTATTTTATACGCTTTTTTGTCATCAAAATTTCTCCCAGCATTCTTTTCTGATTTTATTCCATAAAAATCGAAGCTGAATGAATCCTGTATCATTGAATGGATTTCTTCATTTGAAATAAAGTCGACGGACGTACCAGCAGTCACGTTAATGGATCCACTACCACAGTTGTCAAAATTTCCAGCTACTGTCCATCCCAAAACAGACCTCCAGCCAATAGGTTCCTCTTCACTTCGAGATATAACTTTCTTTGGGATAATCAGGTGAGGATTGTTGCTGCCAATGATAATATCCGGTGAAACTTTTGTAAGATTTTCTGCTGCTACTCCATTCAAGTAAGGCCACTTCGTTTTAACTTCATCGATGTTAATGGAATATGGGTTAATTTGAAATTTATCCACAGTCACGGCTCCACGAAGTTTGTGAAATCTGCAACCCCTAACTATTCCGGAAATGTCGCACTCTACTATAGTAGCTTCCTTATCATTAACTGTTTCTCTAGTTATTCCCTTGTAAGAATAATTAACGTTGGAACCTTTGATCCTTAATTTTGCCACAATTTCCTTCGTAATCATGCTTCTGCTTGCTCCTGTGTCTAATAAGGCGAAGCACTTCACTGATGCATCTGGACCCCTTACTTTAACTGGCACGATTGGTAGCGGACCATCACAACCTTCGACAATAACTACATTTCCTTGACATGTTGAGAAGTTTCCTTTTATGCTAAGTTCATCCTCGTTCTGCTTTACCGTATCTTGTGAATCCGAATGTAGGTGTTTTTTCCATTTGTCATCGTGAAGTAGCTTGTGGTGGGTGCTGGTACAGCCGTTCTGTTGACACGTTGTAGATGAGCGACAGTTCTTCCCGTGGTGACCGGTCTTGAGAACACGCACGCAAGCATTTGTAGTCTTAATCAATCCCCACCTCTCTTCAGGAGTTTTCTTTTGAAATTAAAAACAGCTCTCAATCTTATGATTAGATCTACCACAACATAAACAATTTGTTACCGTCGAGGCCACGTTGAAAGAACCATTTGAATGCTGTTTTTGTTTTTTCTGAGGTTGTCGGTCAGTTGAAACTTCAAATTTTGCATCGCATCTCTGGTAAGCGATGTCCAATTGAATTCCAATCCATTCGTTAAAAAATACAAGGTTTTCTTCTCTAGAAGGGTGATCATGTAGCCATTCGTACCACTTGGTACACAAATCGGGGGATAACTTTTTGACAAGGAAATCAAGAAGCTCCACACTTTGGCTGTATCCCGTTTCTTCGAAGAAATCTACATTTGCCATAAATGATTGTACTGCAAGGCCAAATTCAATAATGGTATCAAGTTTATATATAGAAATATTTGGGCAAGACTTTGCGTTGGCCGCAAGTGCGTTAAGGCCAGCTCGTGCACGACCAAAACGTTTGAAGAGGGTTTCTAAAACCTTTGAAACGTTGCCAACATGTGCTTGTAGATGTTCAACTGTGCTGCGGGCTGATCCTCCAAGGGTCCGTAGACGGACCATATTTTTTTAGTCATCGTACTGAAACTTTACAGAGGTACGCTTGAACTCCTCGGAAAACTTCAATCATTTCTCAGGCTCTCCGTTAAATTTGGGTAGATCGTGATCTATGTTCGACTTAACGACTCGCGGTTGGTTTTGATGAAATGCACTGAAATTTGAAAGTGCTTGAACGATATCCTTCATCGTGACATTTTCGCTGGATGGTCTTTTCGGTGGATCTTCCTCTTCCTCATCTATATCATCGTTGGGAGTGTGATAGCTGGGTGTTTTTCAGTGATGGTTTTGGTTTGACAATGGAGTTCGTGACATCCACAGCAATACAATTTAGTTAAGGAAAATTATCATTAGTCTTGTTGTTTATCCAATCGTCGAATGATTTCTGTTTATCCACTGGATCTGAATGGATATCTTCATCTTCAGAGTCCACTTCTTGGAGGTTCTTCTGTTTCTCAAGTCCAATCAGCTGCTTCTTTAATTCACTTTTCTTTCTTAGGGTTTGCAGAGATGCTTCGAGTTTGCGAACTGTTTCATCAGCTTTAATTCATTCCCCAACAGCTTCTAGTGATACGTTTAAGGCAGAGCAATCTATTCCATCAGGGTTAGCCACGTTTAAGGCTTCTACACGTTTTTTTGCTGAATTTAGAATAGCATGCTCAAGCTCCTCTTCTTTATCGAGAATTTTCTCTTCTATTTCAAGGTTTCTTTGAGCAGCTTCCACTTGAATGGCCATTTTACGACTTCAAACGGAGCTTGAGGAATTAACCATACTCGGCGCTGGTTGGTTTAAAGAAGAAACTTTATCAGGAAGGACGGAAGAGTTGCCCAACTAGGTTGATTCTATCGTTGGATTCCATAAAGAGGAGATTGATAAAATACCAAAGGATTTTCTTACGTTTAACGTTTTTTTCTTTTCGTTGATCTAATGTAATGGTAATATTTCGGTATGTTTCACCGCTATACGGTTACTATCGCCCAGGTTCGATATGTAAATAATTATTAAAGTAATATTTACTCAAAAGACACAATTTTATTGTAATTTTTTACAATATTAAAATTAATGACGTTTCTCAAAAACTCTTGACACTGACAAATCTATAAATAATATAAAATCTCGTATCCTTGAAACGGTAAGTACACTTCGTAACCACAAGTACGCTTTGCCCATTAACACAGGGTCTGGATCTTTTCGGATATAGTTCACTCCTTCTTCTTCGTATGGCGTTAGTCGGTTTTGGTGGACCACTTTCGGTTGTCTATTCGGGATCCTAATTCGATACATGACATCATTGATCCTCTTCTGGATTTAATACGGACTCTCCCAGGATTTTTGAAATTTTGGAGAGAACCCTTTTCTTTTCGTAGGCTTGTGCAGCCATACTTTGTCCCCTTCGTTTAAATTGCCTTCTATGGCCTACGTGTCGTACCGTTTCTTCATTCTGTAGCTGGCAACTTAAAGATTCGTAAGGGCCAATTCGTATACATCGTCCATTCTTTTTCTCAATTGGATCACATAATCTTCTCCCGCCAGATCTTCTCCAGGTGGACAACCAAACTCCAGGTTACAAGGAAGTCTCATTTCACGTCCAAATAAGATTTTTGCAGCTGTGTCTTCTGTGGACTCATTGATAGCAGATCGGTAAACCATCGCAAAGGGAAAGATATTGGTCCCAATCTTGCTAATGGCTGGAAACTACTTTGGATAGATATTTTCCAATCGTCCTGTTCATTCTCTCGACCATTTTGTCTGACTGTTGATGTAACGCGGTTGTTCTGGTCTTTTTCATCCTCAGCTTGTCACAAATTTCTTGGAATAGATAGCTTTCGAAGTTCCTTCCCTGGGGCCCTATTCTTGAAATCGTAGGAATCGATTCTCAGGAGAAATTGACGTCATTTTCTCTCTATTTTGCAATAGGTCTATTCTTGAAATATTTCATGGGAATCGATTCTCCACAAATATCGAGAATTGATTCCCCATGTCATTTGGTGAAGAAAACTGAAATTCTCCTGAGAATTTGAGTTGTCATCTGCCAATAGTGCCTGTTTTGCATTTTGTAGTAGTTTGTTTATAATCTATTTGTTGATACTGAATATATTATTTTTTGTGTTGTGTTCCATAGAGTTAAAATTAATAATCTTGTTCTTCAAGGTGTCTTTGAAGCTCCCGGTATCGAATTTAGATGGAGGCTTATCAACTCCCATCGCTGCTGAGCCTCCTTATGCGTAAAACTACTGGAAAATTTTTCTTTTAAAAGTTCCGTGTTCGTTTTAAAATATTCGACTATGTATTTTTTCTGAGCTTCGCTCATAAAATTTCTTTTCGCCATAATAGAGGAAAAAAATACACGCCCTTTATTAGCAATACAATAAACAAAACAGCAAAACACTAACAAAAGGTATAGGTTATATTCACGAACTATAAAAATGTCAAAAAAGTCAATTCTAATAAAAGAAATTATAATACAAAATCCGAATATTTGATTGATTATGTAGTTGAAATACTTGAATTTAGTTCAGACATACGCCACTTTTCCTAATTCTCTAGAAATTGAATTCCCACACATTCAAGAATAGGACTGGCAGTTCTCAGGAGAATTTTTTTGGAGAATCAATTCTCTGGAGAATCGATTCCTACGATTTCAAGAATAGGGCCCCCGGTCGCTATGAACTTCCATAGGGACTCCATATCGACTAATGAACTCTTTCATCAATACATCCGCGACAGTTGTGGCCTCTTGACTCAGGATAGCGTAAACTTCTACACATTTTGTGCAACAGTCCATCACAACCAGGATGTATTTACAACCATTTTCTGTCGTCGGAAATGTTTCCGCGATGTATAAAGCAGTCGTTTAGAATGGGCTTCCAATATTATAGTGTTTCATAGGTATCCTTCGCTTGCGATGTGGTCCATTACTAATAGCACAAGTTGTACACCAATCCTTCACACCGTCGGAGCTGTTTATCCAATAAAACCTTTCACGAACTCTCTGAAGGGTTTTCTTTACTCCCAGATGACCTTCCGATGGACTGTCGTGTAACTTTCTTAGTACCTCAGCTACTCTTGTTCTTGGGATAACTATTTGTTTTCTAGTCTCGGAACCATCGTCGTTTACAAAGATCCATTTGAGCCCAATATGCCTTAAGTATCGGTGAGATTCACACTTCTTTCCAGGTAGGTAGCCAATCTTCTTTCTTCCATTGTCGGATCATCTTCAGGTGGGGATCATTCTCCTGATCCTTTAGGATCCTTAGAGGTTATCATTCTTCACTGACTATCGTGGTTCTTAAAACTGCAGCTTCTTTAGATGATACCTTGTTGTACGGTCGTCTAGACAGGGAGTCAAAATTTCGATGGCTCACACCAATCCGATGTTAGATGCTTTTCCAATTCCGCTTTCAGTTCTGTCACTTTCAGGTCGCTTAGTCTCTTAGCCATTTTTAAGTAATTATTTATATTACCCCACACCTGTCACGAATGTAATGTTTTTCTTATTAATTTATACTAATTTTGTAGGTGGGATAAATTATACACACTTAATTTAATTAATTTATATCAGTTATAATTTATTTATACCACTTTATTAGTGCTTTCCGCACTTTCGAAAACCATTAGAATAAAACCAACTGCGCGCTGCGAGTCACCTATATGTAGATGTTCTGGCGCCGCTGAAACTCCCAAGAAAGTTCTTTTTCTGGATTATTCAACGTTCCAGATCAACGTAGAACAATCGAGTACAATGCCAATAGAACAGACGGGTTAGACCCGCTTCATTAGCCATTATTTAGGGTTCAGTTCATCAGTGCCGTAGATTGAGGTGGGCGAGTTTGTAACAATAATAATTAATATTGTAGTGAGTCCCTTCAAGTGCGTTTTTTACCGCTCACATCCCAACGAAACACTGAAAAGCGTCTTAAAATTTGAAATAAGTATGCTAGTTGGCTTGTGAAAATAAATTAATTATAAGAACATTTGCAATTTGCAATTTTGGCTCGGAAACAAGTCCATTAGCCACAACATTTTGGGTTATGATAATATTTAAAGATTCATTTTTTTCTTTGATGAAGTTAACTAGCAAATCTAAAGTATTACGGTTGGCGGTGTGAGGTTCATTAGTCAGGCATAATTTTGTGTAACCAGTGATGTAATGAGTTTATTAGTATTTTCGAGGTATTTACTATAACCAAAAAAATATGCAATTACATGTTAGTGACTGAATTATTCCAAGTTTGGTCAAATGCGCGGGGTGTTTTCCATGATTTGTTTTCATTCTAAATATACTTGCCGAATGGACTTTCGTCGTTGAATAGGAAAAAATATAGGCTAAAGGTAATGGTAATGAAGGGTGTATTTGAAAATATGAATGCTTAGAGGATTTCACTAAATTTTCCCAATGTTTACGCCATAATAAATATGTTTTCTTTTTTATTACATTAATCGCATCCCTCCCAGTATAAATATTACAAAAAACTCCATCCATTATTGCTTCTTTGGCTAATTGATCAGCTTTTTCATATATTTCAATATGACCTTTAACCCAAATAAATGTTCCAATTCAGTTCCAATAAAACATAAAATAGGGCAATTTATTTTTCCTACAATAATACCATTTATTTATTTATTTAGAATCAGACATAATTACCCCTTCCCTCTTACCGTTTGTATTTAGTCATAAAAGACCTTGTAAAGTTCCGCAGTTTATATACTACATATGTAGTGTGGTTTTGGTGGGGTTGATCCTGAGTCCCACCTAGGCTGAGTCCCACAGTCACACAATATCACGGAGGACATTTTCATACTTTCCTTTTGCCAGGATAACCATGTCGTCGGAATACCCTTGACATGGTATGCCTTCCCTAGCCAATTGACAGAGTAGACTGTCCACAGTGAGACTCCACATAAGTGGGGATGCAACTCCCCCCTGTGGACAGCCTCTGGTCACATTAATGAAGATAGTGTCTTGTCCTGCCTCCATTTCTGCGATTCTTGTAGATAGCAGTTGCGATATCAAGATGGAAGTCGTTCTATCTACTCCTTTCTCAATCAGTGCTCTTTTGACTGACCATGTGGCATATTGTCAAAGGCCCCTTCTATGTCTAGACTACATATGTCGAAAAGACCGGTCTGTATTGTAAATGTATATTGCACATCCAACCCCATATTCTGTCTTAGATCCATCAGTATAGATGATTATTTTATTAGGATGATCTGCCAATATTAGTTGGTGACGTTATATACATTAATAGTTTGGTTAAAAAGTAGAATGGCAGTAGATATAAATTTACAGGACCAAAAATAATTTTTCGTCTTTCACTGTAATAAATCTTAGAAAGCAAAACATTCTGGGCTAAAAAATCCTATGCTTTTTATTATGAAGGTTCATTCTGCAATTTTAGGCTCATTCAAAGTCTCACTCGTGAGCAATCATCGCGACCGAGAATATTTGGGGGAGTCATTAAAAAATAAGAAAGAAATGTCAAACAAAATTTTGCAGATGTCATGTAGTACCACCACTACTAGCAGTACTTCTACAAGCGTCGAGACCCACCATAACAATGTTCTAAATTCACCAGATATTGCTGAAAATCGTTTGCAAGAAAATATTATTTCAACTCCAACTGGCACCGACGGAACCTACAAAAACAATACAAAACAAGTAATTTCCTCCATTGAAGGAACCGCATCTTCAGCATTAACCTTGCATAATGCTTCACATTGTTCATTTACTTTTAATATAGTTAATAATAATTAAATGAAATAATTAGTTTTTGTTATATAGTTGTTGCTTAGTATTTTATGAATATAATTTTTTAAATTGATTGTCTAATTTTTTATTTTTATAAATGTTCTCGCTCGTAGGAAAATACTGTTCCTAACTCTCGGGCAAAGTGTCTTGTTCGCACTCGACTGCTGCCCGAACTCCGCATCGCCTAGTTCGGTCAACTGCAGCCAGCGTGCGAACGAGACTTTCTTTGCGCACTAGTTAGGAAATATACTATTGCTTATTTATTTCATAAGAATCATGAAGCTTGAAGCGTTATTCCAAGTATAATATAGCGTTTATTATCTTCGGGCTAAGGGCAACTTTTTCTTGTACAATGGAGAATATTTAATGTTTGTCAGAACGTATTAGATTTTGCATTTTTTCGTTGCCACCTATCTAAGCATTCAAAATAATCCTCGAAGGTACTATTATTCTTTACAACGCTCGATTAAACTTGGTGCTATCAGAATTTGGCAGCTCTTGTACAATTTTGCATTCGTCACAATCTTGTTCTTCTAACCTTCTTCGTTTCTTTGCAAGGTCATTATTGGTTACTAATATTTTTGACGGGTGAGAAGTAGGCTCCTAGCTCCAATACGGTAAAATTGATTTGGCAACTCCGCTCCGCTGTATATTCCGTCCAACAGTTACGAGTTAATATTAATTATAACTTTATACTAATAAGTCTTAGTAGATGAAGATGTCCATAAATGAAATTTTGCACAGAGGTAGAAAAAATAATTCTCTTTCATCTGGCATATTCAAAAATTACTTACAAACGTTCCGAGTGGCCAAAAAATGGATTTTAAAGGAAATTTTGACGCAAATTCGGATATATCCTTTGGAGCTGGGGGGTAGATGAAGATGTCCATGAATGAAATTTTGCACAGAGGTAGAAAAAATAATTCTCTTTCATCTGGCATATTCAAAAATTACTTACAAACGTTCCGAGTGGCCAAAAAATGGATTTTAAGGGAATTTTTCACGCAAATTCGGATATATCCTTTGGAGCTGGGGGGTAGATGAAGATGTCCATGAATGAAATTTTGCACAGAGGTAGAAAAAACAATTCTCTTTCATCTGGCATATTCAAAAATTACTTACAAACGTTCCGAGTGGCCAAAAAATGGATTTTAAGGGAATTTTTCACGCAAATTCGGATATATCATTTGGAGCTGGGGGGTAGATAAATATGTCCATGAATGAAATTTTGCACAGAGGTAGAAAAAACAATTCTCTTTCATCTGGCATATTCAAAAATTACTTACAAACGTTACGAGTCGCCCAAAAATGGATTTTAAGGGAAATTTTCACGCAAATTCGGATATATCCTTTGGAGCTGGGGGGTAGATGAAGATGTCCATGAATGAAATTTTGCACAGAGGTAGAAAAAATAATTCTCTTTCATCTGGCATATTCAAAAATTACTTACAAACGTTCCGAGTGGCCAAAAAATGGATTTTAAGGGAATTTTTCACGCAAATTCGGATATATCCTTTGGAGCTGGGGGGTAGATGAAGATTTCCATGAATGAAATTTTGCACAGAGGTAGAAAAAACAATTCTCTTTCATCTGGCATATTCAAAAATTACTTACAATCGTTACGAGTGGCCAAAAAATGGATTTTAAGGGAATTTTTCACGCAAATTCGGATATATCCTTTGGAGCTGGGGGGTAGATGAAGATGTCCATGAATTAAATTTTGCACAGAGGTAGAAAAAACAATTCTCTTTCATCTGGCATATTTAAAAATTACTTACAAACGTTCCGAGTGGACAAAAAATGGATTTTAAGGGAAATTTTCACGCAAATTCGGATATATCCTTTGGAGCTGGGGGGTAGATGAAGATGTCCATGAATGAAATTTTGCACAGAGGTAGAAAAAATAATTCTCTTTCATCTGGCATTTTCAAAAATTACTTACAAACGTTCCGAGTGGCCAAAAAATGGATTTTAAAGGAAATTTTGACGCAAATTCGGATATATCCTTTGGAGCTGGGGAGTAGATGAAGATGTCCATAAATGAAATTTTGCACAGAGGTAGAAAAAACAATTCTCTTTCATCTGGCATATTCAAAAATTATATACAAACGTTCCGAGTGGCCAAAAAATGGATTTTAAGGGAAATTTTCACGCAAATTCGGATATATCCTTTGGAGCTGGGGAGTAGATGAAGATGTCCATGAATAAAATTTTGCACAGAGGTAGAAAAAACAATTCTCTTTCATCTGGCATATTCAAAAATTACTTACAAACGTTCCGGGTGGGGAGTAGATGAAGATGTCCAAAAAATGCACAGATAGAAAAAACATTTAAGGGAATTTCGGATATACGCAAGATTCGGATATATCCTGAAGCTGGGGGGTAGCAAATTCGGAGATGAAGATGTCCATGAATGGCAAATTACTTACAAACGTTCCGAGTGGCCAAAAAATGGATTTTAAAGGAATTTTTACAAATTCGGATATATCCTTTGGAGCTGGGGGTAGAAAAAAGATGTCCATAAATGAAATTTTGCACAGAGGTTAAAAAAATAATTCTCTTTCATCTGGCATATTCAAAAATTACTTACAAACGTTCCGAGTGGCCAAAAAATGGATTTTAAAGGAAATTTTGACGCAAATTCGGATATATCCTTTGGAGCTGGGGGGTAGATGAATATGTCCATGAATGAAATTTTGCACAGAGGTAGAAAAAATAATTCTCTTTAATCTGGCTTATTCAAAAATTACTTACAAACGTTCCTAGTGGCCAAAAAATGGATTTTAAGGGAATTTTTCACGCAAATTCGGATATATCCTTTGGAGCTAGGGGTAGATGAAGATGTCCATGAATGAAATTTTGCACAGTGGTAGAAAAAACAATTCTCTTTCATCTGGCATATTCAAAAATTACTTACAAACGTTCCGAGTGGCCAAAAAATGGATTTTAAGGAAATTTTCACGCAAATTCGGATATATCCTTTGGAGCTGGGGGGTAGATGAAGATGTCCATGAATGAAATTTTGCACAGAGGTAGAAAAAACAATTCTCTTTCATCTGGCATATTCAAAAATTACTTACAAACGTTCCGAGTGGCCAAAAAATGGATTTTAAAGGAAATTTTCACGCAAATTCGGATATATCCTTTGGAGCTGGGTAGTAGATGAAGATGTCCATGAATGAAATTTTGCACAGAGGTAGAAAAAACAATTCTCTTTCATCTGGCATATTCAAAAATTACTTACAAACGTTCCGAGTGGCCAAAAAATGGATTTTAAAGGAAATTTTGACGCAAATTCGGATATATCCTTTGGAGCTGGGGGGTAGATGAAGATGTCCATGAATGAAATTTTGCACAGAGGTAGAAAAAACATTTCTTCTTCATCTGGCATATTCAAAAATTACTTACAAACGTTCCTAGTGGCCAAAAAATGGATTTTAAGGGAATTTTTCACGCAAATTCGGATATATCCTTTGGAGCTGGGGGGTAGATGAAGATGTCCATAAATGAAATTTTGCACAGAGGTAGAAAAAACAATTCTCTTTCATCTGGCATATTCAAAAATTACTTACAAACGTTCCGAGTGGCCAAAAAATGGATTTTAAGGGAAATTTTCACGCAAATTCGGATATATCCTTTGGAGCTGGGGGGTAGATGAAGATGTCCATAAATAAAATTTTGCACAGAGGTAGAAAAAACAATTCTCTTTCATCTGGCATATTCAAAAATTACTTACAAACGTTCCGAGTGGCCAAAAAATGGATTTTAAGGGAATTTTTTACGCAAATTCGGATATATCCTTTGGAGCTGGGGGGTAGATAAAAATGTCCATAAATGAAATTTTGCACATAGGTAGAAAAAATAATTCTCTTTTATCTGGCATATTCAAAAATTACTTACAAACGTTCCGAGTGGCCAAAAAATGGATTTTAAAGGAAATTTTGACGCAAATTCGGATATATCCTTTGGAGCTGGGGAGTAGATGAAGATGTCCATGAATGAAATTTTGCACAGAGGTAGTAAAAACAATTCTTTTTTATCTGGCATATTCAAAAATTACTTACAAACGTTCCTAGTGGCCAAAAAATGGATTTTAAGGGAATTTTTCACGCAAATTCGGATATATCCTTTGGAGCTGGGGGGTAGATGAAGATGTCCATGAATGAAATTTTGCACAGAGGTAGAAAAAACAATTCTCTTTCATCTGGCATATTCAAAAATTACTTACAAATGTTCCGAGTGGCCAAAAAATGGATTTTAAAGGAAATTTTCACGCAAATTCGGATATATCCTTTGGAGCTGGGGGGTAGATGAAGATGTCCATAAATGAAATTTTGCACAGAGGTAGAAAAAACAATTCTCTTTCATCTGGCATATTCAAAAATTACTTACAAACGTTCCGAGTGGCCAAAAAATGGATTTTAATGGAATTTTTTACGCAAATTCGGATATATCCTTTGGAGCTGGGGGGTAGATGAAGATGTCCATGAATGAAATTTTGCACAGAGGTAGAAAAAATAATTCTCTTTCATCTGGCATATTCAAAAATTACTTACAAACGTTCCGAGTGGCCAAAAAATGGATTTTAAAGGAAATTTTGACGCAAATTCGGATATATCCTTTGGAGCTGGGGAGTAGATGAACATGTCCATGAATGAAATTTTGCACAGAGGTAGAAAAAACAATTCTCTTTTATCTGGTATATTCAAAAATTACTTACAAACGTTCCTAGTGGCCAAAAAATGGATTTTAAGGGAATTTTTCACGCAAATTCGGATATATCCTTTGGAGCTGGGGGGTAGATGAAGATGTCCATAAATGAAATTTTGCACAGAGGTAGAAAAAACAATTCTCTTTCATCTGGCATATTCAAAAATTACTTACAAACGTTCCGAGTGGCCAAAAAATGGATTTTAAGGGAATTTTTTACGCAAATTCGGATATATCCTTTGGAGCTGGGGGGTAGATGAAGATGTCCATGAATGAAATTTTGCACAGAGGTAGAAAAAATAATTCTCTTTCATCTGGCATATTCAAAAATTACTTACAAACGTTCCGAGTGGCCAAAAAATGGATTTTAAAGGAAATTTTGACGCAAATTCGGATATATCCTTTGGAGCTGGGGAGTAGATGAACATGTCCATGAATGAAATTTTGCACAGAGGTAGAAAAAACAATTCTCTTTTATCTGGCATATTCAAAAATTATATACAAACGTTCCGAGTGGCCAAAAAATGGATTTTAAGGGAAATTTTCACGCAAATTCGGATATATCCTTTGGAGCTGGGGAGTAGATGAAGATGTCCATGAATAAAATTTTGCACAGAGGTAGAAAAAACAATTCTCTTTCATCTGGCATATTCAAAAATTACTTACAAACGTTCCGAGTGGCCAAAAAATGGATTTTAAGGGAATTTTTTACGCAAATTCGGATATATCCTTTGGAGCTGGGGGGTAGATGAAGATGTCCATGAATGAAATTTTGCACAGAGGTAGAAAAAACAATTCTCTTTCATCTGGCATATTCAAAAATTACTTACAAACGTTCCGAGTGGCCAAAAAATGGATTTTAAAGGAAATTTTGACGCAAATTCGGATATATCCTTTGGAGCTGGGGGGTAGATGAAGATGTCCATGAATGAAATTTTGCACAGAGGTAGAAAAAACATTTCTTCTTCATCTGGCATATTCAAAAATTACTTACAAACGTTCCTAGTGGCCAAAAAATGGATTTTAAGGGAATTTTTCACGCAAATTCGGATATATCCTTTGGAGCTGGGGGGTAGATGAAGATGTCCATAAATGAAATTTTGCACAGAGGTAGAAAAAACAATTCTCTTTCATCTGGCATATTCAAAAATTACTTACAAACGTTCCGAGTGGCCAAAAAATGGATTTTAAGGGAAATTTTCACGCAAATTCGGATATATCCTTTGGAGCTGGGGGGTAGATGAAGATGTCCATAAATAAAATTTTGCACAGAGGTAGAAAAAACAATTCTCTTTCATCTGGCATATTCAAAAATTACTTACAAACGTTCCGAGTGGCCAAAAAATGGATTTTAAGGGAATTTTTTACGCAAATTCGGATATATCCTTTGGAGCTGGGGGGTAGATAAAAATGTCCATAAATGAAATTTTGCACATAGGTAGAAAAAATAATTCTCTTTTATCTGGCATATTCAAAAATTACTTACAAACGTTCCGAGTGGCCAAAAAATGGATTTTAAAGGAAATTTTGACGCAAATTCGGATATATCCTTTGGAGCTGGGGAGTAGATGAAGATGTCCATGAATGAAATTTTGCACAGAGGTAGTAAAAACAATTCTTTTTTATCTGGCATATTCAAAAATTACTTACAAACGTTCCTAGTGGCCAAAAAATGGATTTTAAGGGAATTTTTCACGCAAATTCGGATATATCCTTTGGAGCTGGGGGGTAGATGAAGATGTCCATGAATGAAATTTTGCACAGAGGTAGAAAAAACAATTCTCTTTCATCTGGCATATTCAAAAATTACTTACAAACGTTCCGAGTGGCCAAAAAATGGATTTTAAGGGAATTTTTCACGCAAATTCGGATATATCCTTTGGAGGTGGGGGGTAGATGGTAGATGAAGATGTCCATAAATGAAATTTTGAACAGAGGTAGAAAAAACAATTCTCTTTCATGTGGCATATTCAAAAATTTCTTACAAACGTTCCGAGTGGCCAAAAAATGGATTTTAATGGAATTTTTTACGCAAATTCGGATATATCCTTTGGAGCTGGGGGGTAGATGAAGATGTCCATGAATGAAATTTTGCACAGAGGTAGAAAAAATAATTCTCTTTCATCTGGCATATTCAAAAATTACTTACAAACGTTCCGAGTGGCCAAAAAATGGATTTTAAAGGAAATTTTGACGCAAATTCGGATATATCCTTTGGAGCTGGGGAGTAGATGAACATGTCCATGAATGAAATTTTGCACAGAGGTAGAAAAAACAATTCTCTTTTATCTGGTATATTCAAAAATTACTTACAAACGTTCCTAGTGGCCAAAAAATGGATTTTAAGGGAATTTTTCACGCAAATTCGGATATATCCTTTGGAGCTGGGGGGTAGATGAAGATGTCCATAAATGAAATTTTGCACAGAGGTAGAAAAAACAATTCTCTTTCATCTGGCATATTCAAAAATTACTTACAAACGTTCCGAGTGACCAAAAAATGGATTTTAAGGGAATTTTTCACGCAAATTCGGATATATCCTTTGGAGCTGGGGGTAGATGAAGATGTCCATGAATGAAATTTTGCACAGAGGTAGAAAAATAATTCTCTTTCTTTTGGCATATTCAAAAATTACTTACAAACGTTCCGAGTGGCCAAAAAATGGATTTTAAAGGAAATTTTGACGCAAATTCGGATATATCCTTTGGAGCTGGGGAGTAGATGAACATGTCCATGAATGAAATTTTGCACAGAGGTAGAAAAAACAATTCTCTTTTATCTGGCATATTCAAAAATTATATACAAACGTTCCGAGTGGCCAAAAAATCGATTTTAAGGGAATTTTCCACGCAAATTCGGATATATCCTTTGGAGCTGGGGAGTAGATGAAGATGTCCATGAATAAAATTTTGCACAGAGGTAGAAAAAACAATTCTCTTTCATCTGGCATATTCAAAAATTACTTACAAACGTTCCGAGTGGCCAAAAAATGGATTTTAAGGGAATTTTTTACGCAAATTCGGATATATCCTTTGGAGCTGGGGGGTAGATGAAGATGTCCATGAATGAAATTTTGCACAGAGGTAGAAAAAACAATTCTCTTTCATCTGGCATATTCAAAAATTACTTACAAACGTTCCGAGTGGCCAAAAAATGGATTTTAAAGGAAATTTTCACGCAAATTCGGATATATCCTTTGGAGCTGGGGGGTAGATGAAGATGTCCATAAATAAAGTTTTGCACAGAGGTAGAAAAAACAATTCTCTTTTATCTGGCATATTCAAAAATTACTTACAAACGTTCCGAGTGGCCAAAAAATGGATTTTAAGGGAATTTTTTACGCAAATTCGGATATATCCTTTGGAGCTGGGGGGTAGATGAAGATGTCCATGAATGAAATTTTGCACAGAGGTAGAAAAAACAATTCTCTTTCATCTGACATATTCAAAAATTACTTACAAACGTTCCGAGTGGCCAAAAAATGGATTTTAAAGGAAATTTTGACGCAAATTCGGATATATCCTTTGGAGCTGGGGGGTAGATGAAGATGTCCATGAATGAAATTTTGCACAGAGGTAGAAAAAATAATTCTCTTTCATCTGGCATATTCAAAAATTACTTACAAACGTTCCTAGTGGCCAAAAAATGGATTTTAAGGGAATTTTTCACGCAAATTCGGATATATCCTTTGGAGCTGGGGGGTAGATGAAGATGTCCATAAATGAAATTTTGCACAGAGGTAGAAAAAACAATTCTCTTTCATCTGGCATATTCAAAAATTACTTACAAACGTTCCGAGTGGCCAAAAAATGGATTTTAAGGGAATTTTTCACGCAAATTCGGATATATCCTTTGGAGCTGGGGGGTAGATGAAGATGTCCATGAATGAAATTTTGCACAGAGGTAGAAAAAATAATTCTCTTTCATCTGGCATATTCAAAAATTACTTACAAACGTTCCGAGTGGCCAAAAAATGGATTTTAAAGGAAATTTTGACGCAAATTCGGATATATCCTTTGGAGCTGGGGAGTAGATGAACATGTCCATGAATGAAATTATGCACAGAGGTAGAAAAAACAATTCTCTTTTATCTGGCATATTCAAAAATTACTTACAAACGTTCCTAGTGGCCAAAAAATAGATTTTAAGGGAAATTTTCACGCAAATTCGGATATATCCTTTGGAGCTGGGGGGTAGATGAAGATGTCCATAAATAAAATTTTGCACAGAGGTAGAAAAAACAATTCTCTTTTATCTGGCATATTCAAAAATTACTTACAAACGTTCCGAGTGGCCAAAAAATGGATTTTAAGGGAATTTTTTACGCAAATTCGGATATATCCTTTGGAGCTGGGGGGTAGATGAAGATGTCCATGAATGAAATTTTGCACAGAGGTAGAAAAAACAATTCTCTTTCATCTGGCATATTCAAAAATCACTTACAAACGTTCCGAGTGGCCAAAAAATGGATTTTAAAGGAAATTTTGACGCAAATTCGGATATATCCTTTGGAGCTGGGGGGTAGATGAAGATGTCCATGAATGAAATTTTGCACAGAGGTAGAAAAAATAATTCTCTTTCATCTGGCATATTCAAAAATTACTTACAAACTTTCCGAGTGGCCAAAAAATGGATTTTAAGGGAAATTTTCACGCAAATTCGGATATATCCTTTGGAGCTGGGGGGTAGATGAAGATGTCCATGAATGAAATTTTGCACAGAGGTAGAAAAAATAATTCTCTTTCATCTGGCATATTCAAAAATTACTTACAAACGTTCCGAGTGGCCAAAAAATGGATTTTAAGGGAATTTTTCACGCAAATTCGGATATATCCTTTGGAGCTGGGGGGTAGATGAAGATTTCCTTGAATGAAATTTTGCACAGAGGTAGAAAAAACATTTTTTCTTCATCTGGCATATTCAAAAATTACTTACAAACGTTCCTAGTGGCCAAAAAATGGATTTTAAGGGAATTTTTCACGCAAATTCGGATATATCCTTTGGAGCTGGGGGGTAGATGAAGATGTCCATAAATGAAATTTTGCACAGAGGTAGAAAAAACAATTCTCTTTCATCTGGCATATTCAAAAATTACTTACAAACGTTCCGAGTCGCCCAAAAATGGATTTTAAGGGAAATTTTCACGCAAATTCGGATATATCCTTTGGAGCTGGGGGGTAGATGAAGATGTCCATGAATGAAATTTTGCACAGAGGTAGAAAAAATAATTTTCTTTCATCTGGCATATTCAAAAATTACTTACAAACGTTCCGAGTGGCCAAAAAATGGATTTTAAGGGAATTTTTCACGCAAATTCGGATATATCCTTTGGAGCTGGGGGGTAGATGAAGATTTCCATGAATGAAATTTTGCACAGAGGTAGAAAAAACAATTCTCTTTCATCTGGCATATTCAAAAATTACTTACAAACGTTCCGAGTCGCCCAAAAATGGATTTTAAGGGAAATTTTCACGCAAATTCGGATATATCCTTTGGAGCTGGGGGGTAGATGAAGATGTCCATGAATGAAATTTTGCACAGAGGTAGAAAAAATAATTCTCTTTCATCTGGCATATTCAAAAATTACTTACAAACGTTCCGAGTGGCCAAAAAATGGATTTTAAGGGAATTTTTCACGCAAATTCGGATATATCCTTTGGAGCTGGGGGGTAGATGAAGATTTCCTTGAATGAAATTTTGCACAGAGGTAGAAAAAACAATTCTCTTTCATCTGGCATATTCAAAAATTACTTACAATCGTTCCGAGTGGCCAAAAAATGGATTTTAAGGGAATTTTTTACGCAAATTCGGATATATCCTTTGGAGCTGGGGGGTAGATGAAGATGTCCATGAATGAAATTTCGCACATAGGTAGAAAAAATAATTCTCTTTCATCTGGCATATTCAAAAATTACTTACAAACGTTCCGAGTGGCCAAAAAATGGATTTTAAAGGAAATTTTGACGCAAATTCGGATATATCCTTTGGAGCTGGGGAGTAGATGAAGATGTCCATGAATGAAATTTTGCACAGAGGTAGAAAAAACAATTCTCTTTTATCTGGCATATTCAAAAATTACTTACAAACGTTCCTAGTGGCCAAAAAATGGATTTTAAGGGAAATTTTCACGCAAATTCGGATATATCCTTTGGAGCTGGGGAGTAGATGAAGATGTCCATGAATGAAATTTTGCACAGAGGTAGAAAAAACAATTCTCTTTCATCTGGCATATTCAAAAATTTCTTACAAACGTTCCGAGTGGCCAAAAAATGGATTTTAAGGGAAATTTTCACGCAAATTCGGATATTTACAAAATAAATTGAAGCTGTATGTCTAGGAACATAAAAATTGAAAGTTTTTAACAAAACTGTCACGTTATATTAAAAAAATAGATTTATAAAACCAATAACAGCTGTTTAGCCACAACTTCATACCCCAATATCTTTTTTTATTCAATTATTTCCCGCAAAAAACATTTTACATCTTTATATATAGTATAGGTATATAAAATAACTCTTAAATTTTGGTCCTTTTAATTAAATAATTGTAAATAGGTCTATTTTTATATATGGATAAAATTGAAAGATTTTTTAATATCAATTGTTTATATCTTGGCTAAAAGATAAATCAACCCGACATCTTCTAAATCGATAGTAGAACAACATTAAAATATAGGGGAATTAAACACGTGCCTAATAGTGTACCTACTACCCTTCTAAAAACATTAATTTTACTTTATTTATTTATTTATTTATTTATTGTAAGGACATCGAATGTTCTCTAGGCAACGAATTGTATTTCTGAATTAAAAAAAACTGTAGATAATGTAATAGGTACACATCAGTGACAATGGTTGGATAAAGAAATGTGTGCAATTAAAACTTTATTGTATTTTATTAATTACTTCTATTTTAGATTTGCTACTTTCGTACAAAGAAGCACTTTGTCTATCGTTCCTACTATATTCTCTTTCATTCTATTTCATTCATGGACATCTTCATCTACCCCCCAGCTCCAAAGGATATATCCGAATTTGCGTGAAAAATTCCCTTAAAATCCATTTTTTGGCCACTCGGAACGTTTGTAAGTAATTTTTGAATATGCCAGATGAAGAAGAAATGTTTTTTCTACCTCTGTGCAAAATTTCATTCATGGACATCTTCATCTACCCCCCAGCTCCAAAGGATATATCCGAATTTGCGTGAAAAATTCCCTTAAAATCCATTTTTTGGCCACTCGGAACGTTTGTAAGTAATTTTTGAATATGCCAGATGAAGAAGAAATGTTTTTTCTACCTCTGTGCAAAATTTCATTCATGGACATCTTCATCTACCCCCCAGCTCCAAAGGATATATCCGAATTTGCGTCAAAATTTCCTTTAAAATCCATTTTTTGGCCACTCGGAACGTTTGTAAGTAATTTTTGAATATGCCAGATGAAAGAAAATTATTTTTTCTACCTCTGTGCAAAATTTCATTCATGGACATCTTCATCTACCCCCCAGCTCCAAAGGATATATCCGAATTTGCGTGAAAAATTCCCTTAAAATCCATTTTTTGGCCACTCGGAACGTTTGTAAGTAATTTTTGAATATGCCAGATGAAGAAGAAATGTTTTTTCTACCTCTGTGCAAAATTTCATTCATGGACATCTTCATCTACTCCCCAGCTCCAAAGGATATATCCGAATTTGCGTCAAAATTTCCTTTAAAATCCATTTTTTGGCCACTCGGAACGTTTGTAAGTAATTTTTGAATATGCCAGATGAAAGAGAATTATTTTTTCTACCTCTGTGCAAAATTTCATTCATGGACATCTTCATCTACCCCCAGCTCCAAAGGATATATCCGAATTTGCGTGAAAAATTCCCTTAAAATCCATTTTTTGGCCACTCGGAACGTTTGTAAGTAATTTTTGAATATGCCAGATGAAGAATAAATTTTTTTTCTACCTCTGTGCAAAATTTCATTCATGGACATCTTCATCTACCCCCCAGCTCCAAGGGATATATCCGAATTTGCGTGAAAAATTCCCTTAAAATCCATTTTTTGGCCACTCGGAACGTTTGTAAGTAATTTTTGAATATGCCAGATGAAGAAGAAATGTTTTTTCTACCTCTGTGCAAAATTTCATTCATGGACATCTTCATCTACCCCCCAGCTCCAAAGGATATATCCGAATTTGCGTGAAAAATTCCTTTAAAATCCATTTTTTGGCCACTCGGAACGTTTGTAAGTAATTTTTGAATATGCCAGATGAAAGAGAATTATTTTTTCTACCTCTGTGCAAAATTTCATTCATGGACATCTTCATCTACCCCCCAGCTCCAAAGGATATATCCGAATTTGCGTGAAAAATTCCCTTAAAATCCATTTTTTGGCCACTCGGAACGTTTGTAAGTAATTTTTGAATATGCCAGATGAAAGAGAATTATTTTTTCTACCTCTGTGCAAAATTTCATTCATGGACATCTTCATCTACCCCCCAGCTCCAAAGGATATATCCGAATTTGCGTGAAAAATTCCCTTAAAATCCATTTTTTGGCCACTCGGAACGTTTGTAAGTAATTTTTGAATATGCCAGATGAAGAAGAAATGTTTTTTCTACCTCTGTGCAAAATTTCATTCATGGACATCTTCATCTACTCCCCAGCTCCAAAGGATATATCCGAATTTGCGTCAAAATTTCCTTTAAAATCCATTTTTTGGCCACTCGGAACGTATGTAAGTAATTTTTGAATATGCCAGATGAAAGAAAATTATATTTTCTACCTCTGTGCAAAATTTCATTCATGGACATCTTCATCTACCCCCCAGCTCCAAAGGATATATCCGAATTTGCGTGAAAAATTCCCTTAAAATCCATTTTTTGGCCACTCGGAACGTTTGTAAGTAATTTTTGAATATGCCAGATGAAGAAGAAATGTTTTTTCTACCTCTGTGCAAAATTTCATTCATGGACATCTTCATCTACTCCCCAGCTCCAAAGGATATATCCGAATTTGCGTCAAAATTTCCTTTAAAATCCATTTTTTGGCCACTCGGAACGTTTGTAAGTAATTTTTGAATATGCCAGATGAAAGAGAATTATTTTTTCTACCTCTGTGCAAAATTTCATTCATGGACATCTTCATCTACCCCCCAGCTCCAAAGGATATATCCGAATTTGCGTGAAAAATTCCCTTAAAATCCATTTTTTGGCCACTCGGAACGTTTGTAAGTAATTTTTGAATATGCCAGATGAAGAAGAAATGTTTTTTCTACCTCTGTGCAAAATTTCATTCATGGACATCTTCATCTACCCCCCAGCTCCAAAGGATATATCCGAATTTGCGTGAAAAATTCCTTTAAAATCCATTTTTTGGCCACTCGGAACGTTTGTAAGTAATTTTTGAATATGCCAGATGAAAGAGAATTATTTTTTCTACCTCTGTGCAAAATTTCATTCATGGACATCTTCATCTACCCCCCAGCTCCAAAGGATATATCCGAATTTGCGTGAAAAATTCCCTTAAAATCCATTTTTTGGCCACTCGGAACGTTTGTAAGTAATTTTTGAATATGCCAGATGAAAGAGAATTATTTTTCTACCTCTGTGCAAAATTTGATTCATGGACATCTTCATCTACCCCCCAGCTCCAAAGGATATATCCGAATTTGCGTGAAAAATTCCCTTAAAATCCATTTTTTGGCCACTCGGAACGTTTGTAAGTAATTTTTGAATATGCCAGATGAAAGAGAATTATTTTTTCTACCTATGTGCAAAATTTCATTCATGGACATCTTCATCTACCCCCCAGCTCCAAAGGATATATCCGAATTTGCGTCAAAATTTCCTTTAAAATCCATTTTTTGGCCACTCGGAACGTTTGTAAGTAATTTTTGAATATGCCAGATGAAAGAGAATTATTTTTTCTACCTCTGTGCAAAATTTCATTCATGGACATCTTCATCTACCCCCCAGCTCCAAAGGATATATCCGAATTTGAGTGAAAAATTCCTTTAAAATCCATTTTTTGGCCACTCGGAACGTTTGTAAGTAATTTTTGAATACGCCAGATGAAAGAGAATTATTTTTTCTACCTCTGTGCAAAATTTCATTTATGGACATCTTCATCTACCCCCCAGCTCCAAAGGATATATCCGAATTTGCGTGAAAAATGCCCTTAAAATCCATTTTTTGGCCACTCGGAACGTTTGTAAGTAATTTTGAATATGCCAGATGAAGAAGAAATGTTTTTTCTACCTCTGTGCAAAATTTCATTCATGGACATCTTCATCTACCCCCCAGCTCCAAAGGATATATCCGAATTTGCGTGAAAAATTCCCTTAAAATCCATTTTTTGGCCACTCGGAACGTTTGTAAGTAATTTTTGAATATGCCAGATGAAGAAGAAATGTTTTTTCTACCTCTGTGCAAAATTTCATTCATGGACATCTTCATCTACTCCCCAGCTCCAAAGGATATATCCGAATTTGCGTCAAAATTTCCTTTAAAATCCATTTTTTGGCCACTCGGAACGTTTGTAAGTAATTTTTGAATATGCCAGATGAAAGAGAATTATTTTTTCTACCTCTGTGCAAAATTTCATTCATGGACATCTTCATCTACCCCCCAGCTCCAAAGGATATATCCGAATTTGCGTCAAAATTTCCTTTAAAATCCATTTTTTGGCCACTCGGAACGTTTGTAAGTAATTTTTGAATATGCCAGATGAAAGAGAATTTTTTTTTCTACCTCTGTGCAAAATTTCATTCATGGACATCTTCATCTACCCCCCAGCTCCAAAGGATATATCCGAATTTGCGTCAAAATTTCCTTTAAAATCCATTTTTTGGCCACTCGGAACGTTTGTAAGTAATTTTTGAATATGCCAGATGAAAGAGAATTTTTTTTTCTACCTCTGTGCAAAATTTCATTCATGGACATCTTCATCTACCCCCCAGCTCCAAAGGATAACTCCGAATTTGCGTGAAAAATTCACTGATATGTCAATTTTAACACACTATGAACATTTATTAAGTATATTTTAGTATTTAAATAATATTTTATATCATTTTATATTTTTGTTTTTATTAAATTAACTATAAAATGTTTTTTATCAACCACTAATTATCATGGTTCCGTATTTAATTTGTAGTATTATCATATGCGAGCGTTCAATAATTTTACCTACAACTTGCTGGTCGAGTATGCACAGTAGATTTTGATGCGCTGTTGCCAAATGAGCTGCTTGTCGTATTTCTACGGTAGGAGCTAGGAGCTAGCTTCTCGCCGATTATTTTTGTAGAATATAATTAACCACAGGGATCGCATAGATATTATCATGAGGATAATCAGACGTATCGAAATATTTGTGACAGTCCCACTTCAGGATCTTGATTACATATATCATGAATTAAATGAAAAACAATGGATACAAATTTAATTTTATGCCTTATTGAGGTTTAAAGATTTATGATTAAAAATAAAATACTACAACTTTCCGAAAACTGCATTATTTATTAATTTATGGAGGTTTTTTTCAAAATCATTATTTACTTCTCTCTTCAATCGCGTATTTAGCTCAATATTGGACTTCAACCAATCAACATGTTTAAACTAAAGAACTATATGAATTTTAGTAACGATAAATCTGTATTACAAAGCTTGCTTTAAGGCACGATAGTGCATGGATATACTTTTTCTTGTTACATAAAGTTTGTCATCAGATTTCCAAAAAAGTAGGAAGAGCTTTCAGAAAGTGGAATGAATAATCATTAAGAATAGGTATACTGTTAGTCGGACGGAAATCAGAATGCTTCTAAATTAATTAGAAAAAAATTACTACCAGCGCTTGAACACGTCTGAACAGTAAATAGTATATTAAACAACATATTTCATATTGTTTCCTGTTGTAACACGAGTTCAAGTTTAAAAAACGAATCGCGAAGCCCAGATTTAGGATCATCGGCAAGGCTGGGGTGGCGTTATATTGAGTGTGAGTCGTACTACCCGTAGTGAGATATGAGGGGTTTGTGGTGACATGATTGGGAGATAATGGTTTGAAGCGACAGATGAGTATTTGTTGGGCGGAAAGTAGAAGCATTCGCAGGTAACGGGCTTAAATTTGCGGTGAGTTGAACTTCGTGGGGATTCGGGTACAGAGGTGTGGCTGTGATGTTCCTTTCCTGTCAGCCATTCGGTAAGTGTTATAGGAAACCATAGAAAACTATTAACCTGACAGAGCGCCGGGGAGTTAGCAAGATGTTAGCGGGGTAGTTCGAGGAATTTTGAAGATTTCTCGAGGAAGTTACCCGGGTTTTGTAGGAAAAGATAGTTGATATTTTGTTGTATTACCCGAAGGCAGGAGATAGGTTGCGGGGTAAGCCCCGGTTTTGGGTGTTAGCGAATCGCTAGGGAAGATGGGTCGAGGAATATCTCGTATTCCTCGGGGAGGGTATCTCGAGGGTTTGTTGGAGTAGGCGTAGAGGTAGATATGGCGTTTTTCTTTTTGGTTTTCTGGTGCGACGGTTGATTGGTCAAGGAAGTTTTAGCGTATTTTTTACTAGTGTGCTGTCGAAAAGTAGGGTGCGCAAGACATAGCGCGATTTTAGATTTTTATATCGGTCGAGGACTGGAGTGATGTTGGATTTTTCGTAGACTACATTGCTGGGGGTGAGACGGTTTTGATATTTGCAATATCTAAGAATGGCTCGTTCACAAGATTGGATTGTACTTGTGATGCTGGTGGAGGAGGTGTTGTAAAGAATAGTTTTGTAGTCTAAGAGTGGGCGAATAAATGTTTTGTAGGTGTGCAGAATAGTGAAGGGATGAATTCTGCCGAATTTTCCTCCCACTGCCCTGATGAGATTGGCTCGTTTTCGGACAGAATCCAGAGCGGACTTTACGTCAGCCGACCAACAGAGGGTGTTAATATACCTCACCCCAAGGTAGACTGCCTCCTTCCGGAGTTCAAGCCTTCCCCCCCAGCATTATTCGGAAGTTTCCAGGTAGAAGTTTTTCGTGAAGGGTGCCTGGATGTTTAAAAAAGATGAGTTGTGATTTATTAGAGTTTAGGAAAACCTTCCATTTGCGACACGGTTTTGGGGCGGATGCAAGGATAGCATAAAGCTGAATGAGGGTGTGGGAGTTCCGAGGAGTGGGAACGTCGTGGGTGTAGATTACGTAGAGTAATGGAGCAATAATGGATCCTTGGGGAACTCCGGCTAGGGGAGTGAATGGTTGGGAGAGTAAGCTACTGGATGAGTTTGACAAAAAGAAGAGGAAGGCAGATGCTCATGATCTTTTCAACAAGCTCGGCATGCCAGACCTGGTCGAAAGTCTAAACATCCAGAAACACGGCGGCACTGCAGAAACGTTGATTTTGTGACCTAGAGATGATGGTTTGAAAGTTAACCAATGGAGTGAGGGTGGAGTGCTCTATCTTGAATCCTGATTGGAATGGTGGTATGATGTTGTGGGTGTCGCAGAAGTTCCAGAGTCTGTCCTTGATTAGTCTTTAAAGGGCTTTCCCCAGAACGCTGATAAGAGAAATGGGCTTGTAGGATTCGGGCAGGGTAGAATATTTTCCGATCTTGGGAATTATGACCTAACCTTGCCAATCAGCTTTTTTTAAATTTAGAATTGGGTCAACTACTGAAGTTTTGACCAGTAAAGGTGATTGTGGTTCCGATATAACATTCTCTATCAAAATGGACTATGAGATTAGCAGAGCAAATAATATGGTCTATTATTGATGTACCTAGGTGACCTAGGTGGGGAAAGGGATGCTGATTCTAATCAGGGGAAGAGCAAGGAGTTCCCTGACTAGGAGAGTGCCGGTTGTATTGTCACAGGTGTCCCCGAACACAAAGTGACAGGCGTTGAAATCGCCCATGGTGACAGAATTGCGAATGGTCGAGAGATAGCTTAGAAGTTGAGTAATGTGGTTGCAATTCCTTTGCGGACAAGGAAACTGATACCTCGTCAGGATTGGTCCTTGTTTCAAACCTCAGGGAAGCTGGGCGGGACTTTGCAGAGTGTATCGGTGATACCGAAGATTTGAATTTTATCTTGATTGTTTGATAGCATGCCTTTTCTGACTAAGCTCCTGCTAGTTGACGGTGTCTAGGCCTAGGTCCATCAAAATGTAATTGTGGGAGGGATTAATTCCCTCATGGGAACAGGAGAGAACGTGAAATAGGCTTGGTTGCCATAGGATCCTGCCAATAACCGGTTGAGTGTGCGACAAAGTCGCGAGTGTGTGGGACGGCGTTGAGGAGAGCAGTGCCTAAGACTTCGATGAGTCGTTCGGTCTGCGGGCGGAATTCGAGGAGTTTCTTGGTACGGGGTAAGGTGAAGGGAGCAGTTTCCTGCGGGAGGATTTGGGGTTCTGTTCGTTTGGGACATCTGGGATGGAAGGCAGAATGAGGGCCTTTGCAGTTGGGACAGTAAGGGAATATGGTTTTGGGACAGGATTCTGCCTTGTGCCCTGGAGCGCCACAGATGGGGCTTTGGATCTGCACTGGGCAGACATGTGCCCTAGTTGGGTACACTTAGTGGGTTGGAGTTTGATACCTCACATGGATGGTTGAGGCCATAGAATTTGATGCCTTGAGTTAAGGCACGATGGTAGTTGAGTTCTCTGGCAGTAATGATTCTCATAATCGTAGTGGAAAGGTTGGTGGCTCTGGAAATTAATCTCCAGCACCGGATATGGTCGAAGTTTAGTTCGGCCAGTATTGTGGGGAATTCCTTGTCTTCTGCAGACTAATGACAAGTTGAGTCTTTTGGAGTTGGGCTGATGGCTGCATCTTCCAAGAATCGGAGGATTTTGAATTCGAGCTCCGTAGTAGTCTTGAGTAGGACCGTTTTGTTGAAGTTGTACTTCAACATGTGGATGTGGTGGTTTTGTGGTGGAGAGGGTTTCGGTGTTTCTACAGAGGTGTTGAGGATTCCCCGGTGAGGGTGTTTGGTCCGTTTATTGGGTGTCTTGGGCGTTAGGAATAATGGAGTTGCTTTTTTTTGGGTTTTTTTTGGCGAAGTAACTTGGCAGAGGCGGTAAGTGGCTAAGTTTACGTTAAGAGCGTGTTACAGGTGTGGTAGGCAGAATGTCTACCTTTGCAGTGTAGAAAGGAAAAAGCGGTTATTTTACCTGATCATATGCGATTCTCACAATCGCTATACCATTTACTTAGCCTCGCTTGGTTGAAAAACTATGGCGGTGTGACTCCGTCAGGGACCACGAATCGTTCGAAAACCTAACCTACCGACGTAAGATACAATATAGCGCTGAATCATTACATAAAAACATTATACTAATTACATGGCCGGTATATTCCCGTTAGTCTTTTCTACAGTGAGTTTCCGGCAGTGGCTGCTTGTTACCATTATCCACCATGTATAGAAGTCATGTCTTAATAATAAAATAATTTTAAGTAGTGATGTGCTATTGTGTCCAGGCGTTCGGATATCTCACTCACAGTCTCCAGGGCAGCGTCATTTATTTTTATGGGACTATAATGGTTATAAATAATTTAATAAGGAGATATTGCAGGTTCCTTAGGATATAAAGGGCTTCTCAAGATTTTTATTTCTGAAAAAGTCTTTTACTTTTCAGATGTGTTCAAGCGCTGGTAGTATTTTTTTCTTATTAATTTAGAAGTAAGTGTATGCTTATGTTGAACTATCAATTATATCCATTTATCTCTAGCATAATATTTGAGGTTATGTACTCAAGACATTAATCATTCTGATTTCCGACTAACAGTATACCTATCCTTAATGATTATTATTCTGTTTCAGGACTTTGAAGCATTTAAATTTCTGAAAGCTCTTCCTGTTTGTTTGAAAATTGAAAAGTAAGTTAAAGGTAAAGTTGTACTATCAGTCACTTATTATTTTCATTTTTAGAATGAGTAGTTTTTCACGGATTTAGTCCAATACATTGCAACTTTACTATGATTGCTATCCCCAATGGAGATACAATGTCAGAAGGGTATAAACGTAATACGTTAAGATCTGCAAAATCAATTTGCGAAAAACAACATATCGAAGCCTGTCTTCGGAATATATTAAGTTTTCGTAACTAATTTAAACATTTGGAGAAGCATGGGTCGGGATTATCATAATCAAGACCAGAAACAGCTTGGTATCGTGTTCGTCGGGCTGATTCCAGAAATATGAAGCCGTTAAGGTCAATCTCGTTTATGGTGGAGAATTTGAACTCATCAAAGAGTAGCAAATTTTAAGCGAGTTCAAATACTTTATAACGCCAAAGACGCCTATGGAGAGGAATAGAAATTTAGGGAAAAATAGGGATATTTGGTTTGAGTCCAAGGTATTGATGAACTCTTCAAAAATTATGTCAATCTTGGAGTTAACATCAACAAATCCACTTCTCTTCTCGGCTTCTCATGTATAGAACTTCCAGGTCAAATCAAACAAAATTACTATTAGGCAATGAATATTATAAATACCAAGAAGAGGAATGCTTTGATTTAGAACCCAACTTCCTGTGAGATCAAAGGCAGATAATTCCTTTGATAAAAATTCCGACTATATAACGTCACTATTATCGGTTATCCACCATCAGAAAAGTGCCAACAAGTACCTGTCAAAATTAGCTGTAAATCAGAGAAGAAAATAACAGTGGCCATTATATTGGTGTTTTTCCTGAATGCCCATAAAGGGCACTTATCTTATCAAGGTTCCTTTTCAATGTACCCTTATTACTACAAAGTTCACATACAGGAACGAAGAAGGGCTTATTACTGATCACCCTATAGCTGAAATTTCCGTAGAAAAGTTAAAAATAGAAAAGTACAACTCGATGAAATCTATAAATTGCAACTTCAAGAAGAAGCAGATGAACTAACTACCAGAGATTTATTTGAAAAGAAGATTTAGTGCAAACTTTATCTTACCTAATCATTATAATTTTTTTATAGTCATAAACAGGAAGAAGATGGTCAATTTATTCAAAAAGGCGAGAATTTCTTAAGAAGATAAAATAGAACATGATAAAGCTCCAGTTACACCACTCAGGTTACACCCTTGAGTTCATTCTGGAAAGGGAGGAGTTATAAGATGTAAAAATTAATAAAATAAAAATAATAACAATATTTATTTCTTAGTCAGCAATGTTAACACAAATGTTTTAACATTTTTTATTCAGTATGAATGTAGACTTAACTATATTAACATAATATTTTGTAATCGTAATTTAAATAAAAGTTGTTTTTTAAAAAATTATTTTTAAAACCTAAATTCAAAAAAAATGGCGTGCCGTTTTGGTATTTAATAAAAACATTTAAAAAGCAAGATTAAAAAATAATCTTTAGTTTCAAAATTTTAATTTCGTAATTATTTTTTTACAGAATCAAAATTATGTATTTCATAATTTTAATACACGTATTTCCATTATGAAAAACATAATAGAAATTGCCGATTTAAAATTATGAAATACATAATAGAAATTCATTTTCCATTATGTATTGAGGTTGCCTAACTATATGTGACATATGTACCTGAAATGCATTACAGCAAGATAGGCAACCGCAATACATAATAGAAATTGAATTTCTATTATGTATTTCATTATTTTAATTCGTGAATTTCAATTATGTATTTCATAATTTTAATTCTTGATTTTCTATTATGTATTTCATAATTTTTATTATTATGAAATACATAATAGAAATTCAATTTCTAGTATGTATTGCGGTTGCGTATCTTGCTGTAATGCATTTATATGTCACTCATATAGTTAGGCAACCTCAATACATAATGGAAATTGAATTTCTATTATGTATTTTATAATTTTAAATAATAATTTTTCATAATAGAAATACGTGTATTAAAATTATAATTTTAATTCTGTAAAAAAATAATTACGAAATTAAAATTTTGAAACTAAAGATTCTTTTTTATTCTTGCTTTTTAAATGTTGTTATTAAATACCAAAACGGCACGCCATAGAGCTGTCTCCTGTTATAATCCTAGTACCTTTTTTTATTTTCCGACGGATACATATCATTTGTTCGTAATCTCATTTGGCATACGAATTATAAAAATATTTGATCAATTTGTGGTTTTCCAAACTTCAAAGGGTTTGAGTAGAAAACCTTTTTCTTGGCTCAGTGGTGCTGAAAGGATAATGTTTATACACCTCCAAATAAAAGGCTCATGTGTGAATAAAGCTAGCAAAAGCCTGTTGGAGAGTTCTAATTGCAGATATTATTGGTATGTGGTGTTGCTCTTTACTTATGATTAAAGCATGTTATTTGATGAATTACGGAATTATTTCACCACTGAGTGACTTTTATTGTAAAATAAAATTTAAAACTGTTTTTATATAATGATATTGTTTGGTAAACATTTTTTTACAGTTCTGTGGAGTGTATCCAACATCGTTTGCAACCCCCAGTTTACATCTTCATTCAAAGGCTTCTCGATTTTCCCAAAAAGAATCATCAGATATTCCAGAAAAGACACTCAATACAAGCACATCATATCTACAGCATTACTCAAAACAATCTCTACAACTAAATATTGAAACCGAAGAGCTAAAATACGAGTGTGAGAAAATAATGCAAGTTTATCCCAAGAAAATGGATAAGAAAAAAGATTTGGCTACTTCCAAGAGTGACACAAATATTTGTCAAAAAAAAGATACGAACCAAAGCAAATTTAAAAGTCAGTGCTGTTATCCAGGAGATCCAAACAGACGCCATAGATATAAAAGCAACGCTTGTAGTATTAGCTAAGATTCTGCAGTTTCAATAAATAAATCTTAATAAAGAAAAATAGTTTTTTATATTTTATTTATATTGTTACGTTTTTCTTTGACTAAACCAATGAATATTTCTTTCAAAAACGATGCCTTATTTCATTTATATTACAACTAATATTAATCATAACGATTCTACGATTTACTACGAACTTTTAGTCGTTTTTAGATCTCATTTATTCGGTCGCAAATTTTTTTTATTGGGGCATCATAAATGATGCTTAATATAAAGAATTTTATTATAAAATAAAATATGTGTCAAAGCATTAAACTCCATTGAAATTCAGGAACCCTGAGTTTTTTCGCAAAACGTTAGAATTCCTTTCTTGCTGTTAACCACTCATATATTTTTTACATTGAGCTATTATTTAATCTATTTCTTGTTGAATAATTAAAATTGAGTTATGAAGGTTTTCATACCAGGAAGGGTTATTAATTTATAGACAAATAACTTACCATCCAATAACCACTCCATAACCTCTCCATAGTCTTGAGACCAGTCCGAATAGGATATTTGTGCATTCCTGAACTAGAGCATAGCTCTCTCGAACCCCCACGTCCTGTATCACTCCGGGATTACTACCTTGGACTTGGTTTCCGTTCTTATTTTATCTGCTTTTCGGGCAGCTTTGTGAGCCAGGAGCGGAAGCTCTGCTTCTGTCCTAAGGCTCCTATGCCTGCAACCCTCTGTACATGCGCCAGTTTGTGGGACACCCCTTACCCTTCTACCGCTGGCCACCAGACCACGGTCCCGTGGATCCTCCGCCTAACTATTCCATCAGTGTAGAACCAATGGAGAGCCTTCCCTACAACTTGGCTTAGTTTCCACAGTGACTTAACTTGCTTATAGCTTTGTCAATATGTGGTTTCCAGGTCATATTTTTTTCCAGCATCACTCCAAGGTATTTGGCCTCCACCGCCAAATATCCTCGGTGGCTTGGCGTCATATACTTCTCCTTTTTATGGACAAAACCATTTCGGATTTCTTCGCATTAACTGAGAGGCCTATCTTCATCGTTCAATGATGTTGTAGGCTACTTCCATACGCTCACATACCGTAGCGGCGAACTTCCCGGTTATTACAACCGATCCGTCGGAATATGCCTGTGCGTAGAATCCTTCTTTAGTAAGCCGTTCCCGGAGGCCATCCATGATAAAGTTCCAAAAACGCGGCGAGAGGCAGCTGCCGTGGGAACAGCCCCCCTCCGCGTGGAACTCCGTCTAGTGATGCTGTAATCTTCCGTATTGCATTGTAATCTTAGCGGGGCAGATTTTAGGGGACAGGCCTCTTCATAGCTACCAATTATCAATGATTTAATCTTCTCTAACTCCTCCTTAAGGTCTTATCTTGCTCTTATTTGGTCGTCTGGAGTGTGTCGGCCATCCTTGAGCTCTTTCACTTAGGTTACCCAGTTAGTAGCCCTTGGATTACGCCTTAATGGGAACTCTTCGCCCTCTGCCTTTAAGCTAAATTGGATCATTCTGTTATCCAGTTGAAATGTCCCCCGACACCCTCCAACTCAAATGATCAAGCAGGTCCTGAGAGGTCAGTGTTATGTCGATCACTTCCTTACGGATTCGATTGACTAATATGGGCTGTGTACCTCTGTTTAATATTTGTAACGTAGTGGTAGCCTAAAATCCAGTTTGTCCACGACGATGTTGTAGATCGACTTTAGGCCTTTGATTTGGTTCCTAAAAAAATACGGCTCCTGAATCAAATAAACATTGCCCGCATCGTTAATCTGGATTCTTGACAGTTCTGCACTTGAATCCTGACTGTGCTGCAGGTTTTTCTGACACCCTGAGAATCTGTAAGAATTTTACCGATATTTGGATACTACCCTCCATTATTTATCAGTTAACTTTCATTTTTGTTTAAAGATAGATAATTTTTTAGTGTTGTAGCTAAACTTACATTTCTAACAGCATCAATAATTACACCATTTAACTCGTATCTGATTTCTCTAAATAAAACCGTAATAGCATTACGGAGAGAATATAAGCTTCAAGATCTTGAATTGAAATTCTTAGTTTATCATTATATTTAAGATTAGCAGAAGAGTATGTGAAATTGAAAATCTTTAATGGAAGCGTCGGCGTCGCTAAAAGGTTCACCCGTAACATGTAGAACTTCCATTATATCAATACCTTAACCCAAAGACTAAAAATTTACGATTTTCAGGCGTTAAAAATGCCGTGGTTTTCACATTACTGATATTCTTATTAATAAAAAATGGTCTTTTATATGGAATTATTCGATGAAACTGCAAAACCATTTGAGTTAGTTTAATGCTTACAGGGTAATACATTATGATTAAAGGTTGCTCCACTATTTTATACCCACTTGAGACTTGAGGAAAAAACTGATGTATAATGTGTACTAGTTTTCCATTCAAAAATGATCCGACGGCAATATTGCAGCCAATGCATATAGTATTAACTTTTAAAATATTTATCTTTATTTTATCAACACTCTTCTTCGTCTTAAGTTTTTGTCGAAGACCCATTCCAAGTTTACGTTTTCCTTTCATAACTGATAAACAAGCAGCTGCTTTTTCACCTAATTTAGCATGCTTGGACACGATCCCAAGCATTATTCTCTAAAATCTTATCAGTTACATTTGGTTCACTTAAATAATTACTCTAAGAATATGCTATGTCGCATTGTGCTGCTTCGTCTAAAGCAGGGGTTCTCTAACGTATATGGGATGCGCCCCTTTTCGAAGATTAAAAAAAATTCACGCCCCCCATCCTCCACTTCAAATTATCAGATTAAATAAAAAAAGTAGTCAATATAATAAGTATTTTTATTAATCATTAAAGTTATACAAAAATAACACCAAAGTATTTGGTAAGTAGTACCTATTTATTGGAATGAGATGGATGAGCTTGCATGGATTTGAAAATCCCCTTTCGCACAAATATGTACTTGAGAAGGGTAAATACAATTTAAGTGCTTTTTCTGCAATTTGGGGGTAAATTGAGAAATTTTTGACCCAAAACAATGATGGATCCATTTTTTCAAAATTGTATTTAGCAGCAGAATTATTTTTAATATCCAAGGCTTCAACTTGAAGTGTTTCTGGCAGAGTATCTACATTTAACATGGAATGGATCTGTCGCCAATCGTTAAATGTCACTGTATAAATAAATAAATATAAATGCCTGTATAATTTAGGAAAACATACATAATTAGATGGCTCTGCTAATACTTTGCAATGCCCAAAGTTGTTTTCAGTAAAAGTTTTGATGGCGTCTCTATGATTGAGTTTCCGTTTCAAGTTAAATGAATCAAATATATCTGACAAATAAGCCAACACTACTTGAACACTGGGACTTTTGAATTCATTGTATAATTCGCTTTTTTGTTTTTCAAGAAATAGTGTTACTTCCCAGCATATTGCCCTTTGAGAGCCAGCGCACTTCTGTACTTCTGTGTGAAACAATAATGCTTTTTATAGAATTGACTACTTTGATACATAGTTTCAACACGTCATTCAGTTCGCTGGGTAGTGTCGCCAATGCTTGACGATGTATAAAACAGTGGATTGCGGTTATATTGGGTTGCTTTTCCTTTACGACTTGTACAAAACTGGAGCGTGACCCAAGCATTGCAGGAGCGCCATCTGTGCAGAAGCCTATCAATTTTTCCCATAAGAGATCATGTTCAGTGAAGAATTCAGAGACTGCAGCCATCACATCAACAAGAATGAGGCTTGTTGAGGAAGTATTCGGTCGTGCATAAGGTAGCTTTGGCAATTTATTGGGCAATAAATAAGTTTTATCAATATTTAATGGGACGTCACTTTACTCTTTGTTCTGATAACAAACCCTTGACAGCCCTGTTTGGAGAGAATAAAGGAATACCACAAAGTGGATTTAACTTTACTTTCAAACATATTAAAGGTTCCAACAATGGAACAGCTGACGGATTGTCGAGATTACCCGTTTCCACGACCAAAGCTAGTAGGGAGGGCCTAGTTGACTATTTTCATTTTATACTGGAAGAAAATTTACCAATCACTGGAGACCAGATTAAGAAGGAGATTCGAGCGGATAGTTTTGAGTACAGTCTATCGGTATGTAAGAGATGTATGGCCTGAGTCAGTCCATGAGGAGTTAAAACCTTTTGCTAACAGGTCAAAAGAGATGTCGATCGACAACGATTTGGTTATGTGGTTATACCGCAAACATTTCGTAAAGACTTACTCCAGGAATTACATGGTGTTTATAGTGGTATTGTGAGAATGAAGGCTGTTGCCAGACAGTACTTTTGGTGGCCAGAATTAGATGCTGACATAGAGACATTAGTTCGATCGTGTGATGCATGCCTGAGGAACTCGGTGTCACCCCCAAGGCAAAATTAATAAAATCTCCTATAAGCTCACATGTGTGGGATAGGATTCATATAGATTTTTTGGAACTGTATCATGGTCATAATTACCTACCTTATAATATCAGATGCCTCATTAACTGCTATAGATGTGTTGGATATTACGTCATTAGTAATGTCATAATGAGGTCACGTGACAGCTCATTTGAAAGGTCTCCTTATTGCCTTCGCAACAATGTAACCATTTGAGTATTTATTTCTACAGGGTTAACCAAAACTGTTGGTTTATTAATACAATTAACTTATAAATAATAATAATAAATGTTTACTTAAATACAATTAAATTACAACAAATGTTCAAATTGCTGACCTTCAGCAATGATACAATGAGAAAGGCGAGCAGTAAATTCTTTAAACTGATTGTACTAACCCTTACTTTTTGGAAGTCCATCTAATTTAGAATAATAAAAAACTCTTCGTTTTAACAAAATTTCCACTATTTATTTGAAAAATTGCTTTTTTAAACTCAGTGACAGCCGTTTCGCTATACAACTAGCATCGTCAGATTTGACTTATTGAAGTTACATTTTGTTAGCTAGGTACCTGATGTTTATTAGGTAGTTATAAGGCTAGGCCAAGTATGAAAGTAATAAGACATAACAATATTAAAGCCTAGATGTTATTAGCCCTAAGGGATTATCCTGGATGTACTTCCTTCTAAGATCAGTATAACTGTGTAATATATTAAGTTATTGTAAAGATCAGCATGATATAAGTTTTTCCTGGTTTTTCTATATCACTATATACGGGTACTGTTTCTTCGGCATAATTCTCATTTTTTACTTTTTTCTGTAATAATTCGGGTAAAAAAAGATTTGCTACCATCTCCAATCCATCATCACTTGATGATGAAAAAGATGAGGATGAATCTGACGAGAATTCTGCCAATAAATCCATAATAATATACTCAATAAATTAAAATACCAAGAATAATTTGAATTTAAAATGCACACTACAAACAAATGACCAAGCGCATGCGTCAATTAGTCCACGAAAAATTCTTACTTTTAACCTTGGACTGATTTGACAGTTTTCAAATCGTCCGAAAACAGTCAGAAATAAAACCCGAACGCCAAACTAAAATTATAGAACGGTTCGAAAACCGTACAAGAAAAACCCGAACACAGGATTTTTTAGTGCGCAGAATCCTGACAGTTTGAAAACAGTAATCAAGTAAACCCGAACAAAGCTATTATTAACGTCAATTCATGAAGTTGAACTGTGATTTCACAGATGCCACTTTTTTGTACGGCCGTGAGCGGACAAAAAAGTAGAATTTTTAACAGGGAAAATAATTATTAGTTGAACTTTTAAACTTTATTATCGATAATAATTATTAATAGTAAAATTACAGCTATTTAAGGTTGCACCGCACATATTTTGATGCTCAAGTACTTACCAAAAATGCACAGTCCAATTGTTGCTTTAAATATTATTGAGCTGTCAAATTTTTTTTTGACTTGGCAATCACAAAACCAGTAACCATGGAAATGTAGTGCGCAGTTTTATAATTATTATTCTCTGAATTTATTAACTTCGTTGCGATCGTTTTGAATTTTTATTTAAATATTAATTAGTTCTATAGTCTGGATGTCGTTTGCGGAAAAAATAGCATGTTTCATTCGGAGCAAAAGCACTTTTTGTGGCTCGTCTGAAATTGTCGGCCTCACTAACGTTCGGCCATCAAACATTCAGACTCGCCGCAAAAAGTTATACTTTTACTCCTAATAAAACAATATACTATTTTAATAACTCTCCTACACGTTAAATATATAAAGTAGGTTTTTAAATAATAGAAATGAATTTTAAGCCCATAACTTGAATTTAAAAGCAAAACTCTGTTCTTTCCCCCTAGATTTTTTTTTAACAAAAAAACTATTTTTTCGGATTAGCCCGGAGTGAAGAATTTTGAAACGAAGCGCGTACGGTCTTGAATTCTCAATCTATAAGAGCGGGTCACAGTTATTATGCAGCATTGCGTTTATGGACGACGGCGTTGCCATATCGGCATGTTCTTCGAATTTGGTTCCAACTGGCGCGGGAATATAACTTGCCATTGTGTTACTATTATGATTTAAATGTTGACTAAATTATTCATTTGAAAATCGTTTAGTGAGTAATTAAGAATATTTATAATTATGCTTTTAGATAAATTTTACGCGTTTAAAGGAAAATATTGTAAATCCGCTAAAATATTCAAATTTTATACGTTTAATTATCACGTATAAAGAAACCAAAGCGGCAACAGTGTTGAATATTCGCTCATAAGATTTACATTGGCCTATGCCGGCCACGCTGCATAATAACTGTGACCCGGAGTATACCAATGTGCCGACATGGGCGCCATAGCTGCGCGCCATAAGACTGCATACTAATTGTGGCTTGTGGAGATCTCCCCCAGATGTGTTCTCTGACTTCCTCTGCAAACCTATATGCCATGCCATCCATAACAAAAGAATGCGAACCTCTTAGACCTGATGACTTATGACATCAGTTCTCATATGACTACTCGAGTGTTAGTAAAAATTGCTTGCTTAATATTGTTTTTTACTATGATCATTAGAGCACATATTTCAATTGCGAGTATTTACGCTTGAAATACTTTGTACTACTTACTTATTTGGTGTAAGATCCATCTATCGTGCTCCGCTGCCCTTCTTAGTTTTGGAAGCATCCTTGTACCATTTTATAGTGTTTTCTCGGATTTCCGATTTCTCAGTCGTTTCTTATATAAATTTTTCTTAGAAAGTTATTCTTTTCTTATACTAACTTGGAGTATAATGACATAAATAAGTTTTTTATTGTTTAAAAGAATTATTTCAGCTTTATTAAATAAATAGGATGTGATACAGTACAAAACAATTAACATAAAAACAATAGAATAATTATGATAAAAAAATATTTATCTAAACTTAAAATATTTCATCTAACACATAAAAAACAGGTGTTTTTGGATATTCTTGGATTAAAATTCTTCGTATTTCGTCAAATCACATGTTAGTACTTGGCTTACTAAGCAATCAGCAGGCTAAAATAAAAAACAAATTATTAATTCATTAACTGTAAATATTTAAATTATGTTATGTACAGTTGATATAAATACCCACAATATTAATTAGAAGTTAAATGAAAATCGTATTTTTGTATATAATCCACTTATGCAACTCTCATTTAGGATTTAAATTTTAAATATTTATAAATGTAGGATAAGATTATTTTTATAGGTTTGTTCGTAGAACAATTAGAAACTATCAGAAACCGTCAGAAGCATGCGCATTAAAAAAAAGCGTTCGTAGAAGCAATTTGGTAGTTGGTGGTTTTAAAATACTTTGTTCGAAGAAAGAAATTTGCAGTTTCGGATCAGTTGCCAACTATCAGAATAATTCGCTGACCGGGATCAAATTTTCTGTTAGAAGCATGCGTACTGTGATGCTGTTGAAAGTGACTTCTGTCAAGTGTAGTAATATATTTTTGGTATTTGGTTATGAATACTACTTTTCTGTAATTGTGAAAAAAATAACGAAATAGCAAACCACTTCCTTCTAAAATAAAACAAATTTCGGGTAAAAAACTTATCTTATTTAGTATGAAATCTCTTTCAGCTCAACGCATAGAATTTTCTATCCGTTCGTAGAACAAAAATTGCCAATAGATTTGCAAAGAATCACAAACGGAGTGTCGGAGTTTGATAAATTTCCAATCGATTGGAAATTCGTTTTTACGAACAAACCTATATAACCTCTTTTAATTGCTAGTTCGGTTTAAATAGTTATTCATATAAAACGGTTATTTTAGAGCGGACTGTCCCTTCTAAAAAATACCTTTGCTCTGTGTGTGCCGCCTAGATGCAAAACTTGATGTATGGGGTGAGACGTAAGAGGTGTCCTAGACTCGCGAACCTTTTCAGTAGTCGTAAGTAGTGAGTCGTAAGAGTGAGTCGTAAGACGTATTAAAGACGATTAAGACGTATTGAAGACGGTTAAGACGCAACGAAGACGATAAGTAAGACGGCTTTTAGTATTATTTATCAAGACGGAGTGAATGATTATTTTGTATGATCACGATACGATTACTAACCAAATCATAGTAATTAAGACGATATCTAAAGTTGTACAAATCAAATCTGTAAACCATATTGACGTCACTTGAGGACTGTGTTCTGTTACAATCCCACGCAAATCTCCGTTCATCTATTTTAATTAAACATTGTTGATCGTAATTGGCGTTTTTGTTCAACCGAACCCAGCAATACCTTTAGACATTAAGAAAAAACCTACATAAATATATACTGATTTAAGGTTTTGGAAGATGACTTCAGAATGATTTAATTTGCCTGTAATCAAGAATCCATGAATGACTCAGAAACTGAGTTTAAAAATATGATCAAAGAGTAAATTTGGGCAAGGTACGGTTCAAGAAATACGAATGTTAAGAAAGTTTTAAGTTTTTCTACAGAAACATTAAGGGTAATAAACCATAACCGCATTCATGAAAATACGATTTTTCGAAATAAACTCAATAGAACAGGCTGTTTGTTAATAATGTTTAGTAACTATAATACTTTCAAAAAAATTCGCTAATACGGGACGATTTGAAATTAATTTTAAAAATATGATGATAGTCTCATAAAATGAGTAGCAGCAAGAAACTCCATCCAACAAAGCTACAGGATGTGGACCGCCACAGGCGAAAGAGCTGACATCCATAGAAGCAATTCCAAGTTTAAATAGGGATTAATTAGTACAGAAAAGTTCAAGCATACTGTCATTGTCGCTGATATCGAGGAAGATGTGGTACTAGGAAAGGACGTAATTAACTCATATGGTTTCCAGCTGGATTTCAAAAACAGAGTTATTAAAGTGGCTGCCGAAGAAGTATTCCTTCATCTGTATGAGGACAGAACCGTGCCAGCAGCTGTGGAGGATACTGTGTGATACCTGGGCGAAGCGAAACGACACCTGTCATGATGGAACCTTGGAACCATGATGAAGAGAAGAAGATCATCACCCTATTACAATCAAGAAAGATACAAGAATTGAAACCTGTGTACCAGTATCGTCCATAATTCGTCAGAGAGCCACTTCCGATAATTTCAATAAGTTCAAACATTATGGTGGAAGTTGCTGGTCCGTCTCTGAATCGAAAAGAGAGAAAAAGAGTAAAATATTTTTTTTCGATATCAGAACAAGCCACGGAAAGATGTTTCGAAGAAGGAAACAAAGTTTGGCTTCGTAACCCAAGAACACAGAAGGGTTATTAGCCGAAGCTGCAAACGTCGGGACATTATCCGTACATTATCAACAGAATATACCGAATAAGTAAGATGCCAAATAGAAAACCAAAGGTCGTACATGGAACCCGTTGGCACAGTTTGAGTGATATCATAACCAAGAAGAACAAATAGAAAACCAAAGGTCGTACATGGTCCCGTTGGCATAGTTTGAGTGGTATCATAACCAAGAAGAACATGTAAATCGACTACAAAAGACTCCTGATCTTGCTTTCGACGAGTTTATTGAAGCTTATGGGGATACCGGGAAATCGAGATTTGGCGTAACCTTTGAGAACATCCTATTCACGCTTCCAGATGACTGCTATACTATATAGACATAATACTCCGGCCACTATCAGCTCCACCCGAGGATTAGCGTCCGTTTTCCGAAAAAAGTTTGGTCGACTAGTAGAACTGCAAAGCCAGGAGAAGATTTGAGACTCGAAGATGGATGACGTCACCTTTTTTATCTAGTGAAGAAGAACACCAAATACCAAAGATACATAAAAAACAATATTAAGTGAAATTAATAACCGTAAACAACTAACACTGTTACTAATAAAAATCTCTTATTCTTAGGTTATTCCTTATTTAAACTTAGAATAGTTATTCTAAGTATAAGCTTGGTATAAATTGTTCACTAATAAACTCGGAATAAATTCGGTATAACTATTCCCTCTTTATTCCAAAATAATGATTTGGCAACGTAGCAAAAGTCAACACAAGTACATGGAACACTGTCAAATTAAATGAAGTATGACAGTATGACTATTAAAAAAAATAAACAGGTTTGTTGTCGTCGGGAATCGAACCCGGAGCAGCTGCGTGAGAGCCGAGTGCGTGAAACATTAAACCACGAATGATTATGTATTATTTTAAATTTTTTTGCTTTATAACTTATAAAATTTTGTTTGAGAAAAGCTCTTTGTGGAATTGGTCGGAATTTACCTTAACTTGCAGGTTTTATTATAAAAATGTCTTTAACTGATCACTTTTTACTTATTTCTAGCAAAACATAAATTAAAAATCTCTATTAGAGTATATTGTAAATGGGTATATTCTTTCTTTAAAAACTTTTCTTTTTCTTGTATTTTCCATATTTATATCTATATTTATTAAATTAATAACTCCCATACTTGGTCCTGCCTTAATACTACCTAATCGACATCAGGTACCTAGCTACAAACAAACAAAATGTAACTTCAGTATGTCAATCTGACGATGCTAGTTTTTAGCAAAACAGCTGTAATTGAATTAAAAAAAACCTATTTTTCGAATAAAAATTGGAAGGTTCGTTTAAACGTTTACAGCCCTACTAATAAATATTTATACATAAATAAATAAATATATAAATATAAATAAATAAATATTTATTTATAAATATTTATACCGAGAATAAATATTTTATACCGAGAATAAATTCGGAATAGGCAAAATGTCTACTAATAAATATGGAATAACTTATACTCGGAATAAAAACTCGGTATAAAGTTATACCTACCCTAAGCCTTGTTTAAGTGTAGTATAACCTAAAAAATATGTTTGCAATAAGGTGTAGAAGCTGTTGAGGAGGTTATACCGAATTTATTCCGAGTTTATTAGTGAACAATTTATACCAAGCTTATACTTAGAATAACTATGCTAAGTTTAAATAAGGAATAACCTAAGAATAAGAGATTTTTATTAGTAACAGTGTCATGGTTTTGGCATGGGACTGACGAATGTCTTTATTAACTTTTGTAGTTGATGCGATATTAAATTATAATTAACAAACAATCAAAGTACTAATGAAAGAATTTTGTTTTGTTTGTTTACTGGGATAAAAAACAAAAAGATAGTAGAAATAGGTGTCAAACTACAGTAGAGATTTATGAAGAAAATGTAAAGGTGGCAGAGGTGGCAATTATAACTTAGTTTGATTAATTTTAAGCTGTCTTGTACCAAATAATCTTATTATATAAAATATATGGAATACTATTCTAAAATTACTTTATCTAGAAATATGATTGAATAATAAACAAAGTAAAAAGAAGAGACGAAAAAATAATTTTAAAACATTTTTTTCGAGAATATTCTATCAAAAAATTTTCTTCAAAAGCTAACTATGGATAAAGATTCGTTTTGAAGAAAGCTTAGGAAGTTTCATTAAATGAAAAATAAAATAAATGAAATTTGTTAAGACGGAAGAACTAAAAGAACAAATCAGAAAATCTTGAATTGAATTTTTAAGTTTCTACTACTTGTACCCCATTGGGTGTAAAAGAATAAAAGTAAAAAAATATTTTTAACAAATGTAACATTACCACACAATTAGATCTTACCTTAATCTCGGGACAAATCCCAATCAACGCATCAGCATGCGAGTAAAACTCTTCTTTTAGAGAAATAACTATAGTTTGTAATGACTCTGTTTTTTCTCTGATATATCTTGCAACTTTGCCTATATTAGTATTGTCCAACGCCGCGTCAACTTCGTCTAGAACGAAAAAGGGTGCGGGTTGATAACTGTGAATGGCGAAAAGTAAGGCAAGTGCCGCAACCGTTTTTTCTCCTCCTGACAAATTGGACATAGGTTGAAATCGTTTTCCAGGAGCTACACAGTTGTAGTTTATTCCATCTAGATAAGGTTCTTCGGGATTTTCCGCACCTTTCGATAGAACAAAAAAAATTGAATTCAAGTTTTGTGTTAATTATTCATATTTTAAATCACCGTATTATTGAATACCTTGATAATAATTTGTATTCATTTATGACATAAAATTAAGCTCACTAGATTTTAAAAATAAAAATATGCTATATTTTTAATATATAACTTTAAGTAATATCATACCAAAATCAAATTAGTTCTTAAACATATAAAATAAACAAAATTAAAATAATCGGTTTACATGCTTTATACTCGATAACGAAAAATCTCCTTAACCACATAAGCTCCAAGTGGGACCAAATTTGGAATATAGATCAAATTTCTGCACTTCAGATTCTTGATTTTATCAGAAAACAAGAAAATTTTACTCATAAATTTCCATGATCTTACCTCCAAACTAGCCCCACTTATTCATCATCGACTAATGTTCGGCTGAATTAATTTTAATAACTAATTCTTTAGAAACACTTACGAAATAGCACCCTATAATGTGTAGATTATTTGTAAAATATTTTACAGGTAAACAGTCATGACAATAGAAGAAAAACAATTAGTGGAAATATAATAATAGAAAGATACAAAAATTTATAAATTTATAATTGGGTAAAACAGGAAAAAGGAATTACCGATGCAAAACCAATGATTTTCTATAGATAAGGAAGACCTAACAGTAAGAATTTACAGTAAAATGAAAAATAAGGAGAAAATATAAACAGCAGTCTCTCACGTAATAGCCCGTCAATAGTTTAAAACTTATTACATCTTAATTATATTGCAACGTTCTAATATTTGTGACGGTTAAATAACCAGCCAATATATGTACAGAAGTTTTATTTCTTGTACAATATTTAAAAGGGCATTCTGGATATTCGGACCTGTACATGAAACGATATACAAATTAATTTGCTCAAAACAACCTTTTTCTGATACAACTTAGATATTCAGGAACTTGTAAATAATCGATACGAATGTATTTGCTGTAGGTCCGACTGATATTTATTTACTATTTATAATAATAAAAAAAATTTAATTATACTTCCTTAAGGGTCAGTTTACACGTTACAGTTTTCATAACAAGAACTACATTATATTAAATATTTCTCTAATTGCGTAAAATTTGTTGATTTGATATACTCTGTTGCCAAACTACAAGCTTACGGATTATAAGAGCTTCCTATATAAAGATGAAATATTATTTCGTGACAATTTAAAATACACTTACAGTAGAAATAATTGACCTTTACTCTGAAGTCATACCTACAAAAATCACGAAATGACTAAATTAGACAAGTGTACAGGGTTTCTCATTATATTTTGACCCCCATTTATTTTCCTTAATTTCGGGAATACAAAAAAAAAATAAAAGTTGTATTATTTTATCTGTACCGACCAAAAATGTAGCAACAGACCGAATTTTGTATAAAGGAAGTGCCTAATAAATTTCATCTTCAATATTTTAACTGGGACACTCTGTATTTGAGTAGTTTTGAGTAGCCCTGCTTTTCCTGATTACAAATATAAAACATAGTGTAGCGTATGGTCACCATAGGACTATGCAACTCTTCAAAAAGTAATATAATTAGTCCAGATGAACATTTGGCTGAGGAAAGTTTCAAAAATGGTATAAAAATTCTAGAAAATGGATCTTTTAAGGTAAATTTACCCTTAAAGATTCTAAAGAAACATCTGAAGCTAGGTTCAAAATGAATTGTTTGATATCCTCTATCGGTTTCGTATATTTAAATTTGTTATTACTGGTGACTTGTGACCTACAAAAGATGTACAGAATGATACGAATTAATCCAAATCAAACATTTCTGCAAAATATATTATGGAGCGAAAATCTTAAAGATCCTTTATTATAGTTGCAAAAATTTTAATGCAAACCTTCATGAGATACCAATTATTTGATATTTTTTTATTATGCTATCCAATTATTTTGTCACTCCAAATTATGTGCTGCTTTAAATGTAAAATTCGTAAAAATCTCTACTTTCGTTAATGGCGGTGTTAATTGTTCATATTTTTTTGTCTTTAATCCTTAAAAATAATATAGCTTACCTAAAAACGCTTGAGCAGATTGGTTTTGAGCCAAAGCTTTGTAGATATTGTCAATTTCATTGGAAACATGATCAAAACATCTAGTAAACCTTTCATATCTCTGTTGCTTAATCCTTTCAAACGCTGATTTAGCCTTTTTATTCTGTTTTCTCAAATTTTCAAATTCTTCGTTGGTTGACTGTAGTTTACCACAAGCTAATTGTAGTTTCTCAATAGCTTTCATGTTTGGTGCTTGGATTTTCGTAAGAGTATCTTGCAGTTGATGTATGGATTTAAGAAGTTTATCAGCTTGTTTTTTTATCTCGTCTTTTTCTTCAAGATCTTTAAGGTTGTCACTTAAACTGCTGTAGTCGATTTTAATCCTAAAAATAAAATAAAAATTTAGTTATACGTTTTCTTTTTCAATTTAATTAGCAGAGGAGTATAAATCCTTCGAATTGTCAAGGAATTATACTACTCCGCCTAAAACCTAATAATTAGATTTGAAAGATAGTCAATGAAAGCTAATTGGAAGATGGATAATCATGAAATTTCACGCTATGTTAGTAAATTGATGGTATGGTATGAGATTATTTAGAAGGTTTTTCAAAATAAAAACAATTGTTATAAGAAATAACATCAACTTTAAAAAGTATTTTGCAAAAAATTAATAATTGAGCAATTCAACAAGGTTTCTGAGTTCACATATTTAATATGATAAAGATATTTGGAAACTTATATTTTTCAGACATCAACTGTCTGCAACGCGGCCCACGCGTTTTAATGTTACTGTCCCTGTAATGTAGGACTAAAGTAATAATTAACGTGTGCAATACAAAACAAATTTTTATGATTTCTCGTTTTTAATGTGTATGCTGCGTGCTAAACTAAATGTTAGTTTCGTTATACACAAGTTTAAACTTGCGAGTTGAATCAGTCACGCAATGTTCAGCGGGAATCCATTATTAATTTTAAAAAAGTAGGTTTATATATAAAATAATTTAAAAAAATTTATTTAAAAAATTAAAACTTATTGATAGAATCCACCGGAATGAAATCTATAAATATAAATTTAAATTTAAAGTACTTGATCGTACGAAAAGCATAAAAAGATTTCTTTGGAAATAGTTTTAAATCGATTAATTTACTTTTATACATTAACAATCAAGTATGAAAAAGTTTAAATAATGCATTAAATTAGTAGTCAACCGTGAAGAGAATAAATGCAACTTTGATTTTTAAAAATAGGTTAACTTTTCCCCAAGAGTCAATCACTAAAGCTGGCACTACTGTGGTATACGTTTGAAACTCGTAACAAAAAAAAACTTAACAAGGTTGTAGTATAAGTCTGTACTTTAATTTAAGCTTTTTTGCTTAATTTGGTTGAATAGAAAAAAAGTTATAAACAAAACAATGAGCCCTCGAAACCAGCGCTGAAGGTTTTAAGCGCTTAGAATGGTTTTTTATAACTTTTTCTAAAAGCAGGACAGAGACAAAATATTTTAGATAAATGTTTCTAAATTAAAAAAGAATCAATCAAGAAAATAATGTACTTGCATTTTGACTTACCCTGTATTTAATTTAACGAATATTATAAAAACGAATATGTTTTATAATTTTTAACAATTATTAAAAAACTATGGTTGCAATAGATCAATGCTCCTATACTCCTTTTTAATTATACAGGGAGTTAAACTTTACGATTTTCAGGTAATATTGGTTATAACTTTTTAAATACCCGGTATAACATAATAAAACTTTCGAATTTAAAATAAAATACAGGGTGTTCCATTTAAAAAAACATAAGTTTGGTGTGTCACCATCTTATGGAAAACCCTGTAGAATTGTAACTAATTTTAAAATGTGGAGTTTAAAGTTGCCTACAATTTTTGTCAATAACTTTTTTTGTATTTTTTACTATAACAGATCTACTGAGCTTCCTAACACTAATCAATCACCCTGTATAGCCAATTCAGATGAATATTTTTCAGCCGTGAGGTAGATTTTTTCCCACTGTTACGAAAAAATGAAACACCAGGAATGTCAATACAAAATTGCAGTAATGTAACAATTAATTACAATATTAATTAAATTAGTTTTTTTTTGTATTAAGTATGTGCCGTTTATTTTATAACCAATAATAATAATAAAATGTTATGAACTCACTTCTTTATTTTTATTATTAATATGCAGCCGTAGAAAAAGTATGGTGTGCAACACGGTGGAAAAGACACTTTTCTTACTCACAAACTTTCACACTCGTGAGAAAAGTGTAACTTTTCCACCTTATTGCACAATATACTATTGCAAGCTTATTGAAGTGCAGTAAAGTAACGAGCTATTACTTGTTATATTTAGTAATCACATAAGTTTTAATTAGACATTTTTTATGTTGTCAAGGTTAAAATATACTTGATTGGATACCATAATATTCAATGTATGGTCAAAGGTAAAAATAAACACATGAACGGATTTCACAGTAAAATCAAGTTTCCCAAATTTGCCTATAGCGGTAGGTAAATTATCTGTTGGGACCAATTACGTTTTGGAAATCGATTAAAATTCGAAAGGACTGAATAAATTTCAATTTTTTGTTGGAGTATCAATGCGTCAAACTAGACATTGGCCTATTTATGTCTAATTAGCGAAAAGTCCATTCCAAAAGATTTTTTTTAAACAAAAAACATTTTCAAATTACATTTAATTTTAATAAAATATGTGAAATATTCTTACCTGGCTTCTCTTTCATGTTGTTGGGCACTTGAACTTGTATCCGCTCCTGAAGAAGATTGTGATGCATCAGCAGCTGCTATATCCTCCATATTTCCTACTATCATGGCTATTGTTATATCATCCATCTAAAAAACCAACAAATTTATTTCAGAGGGGCGTTTCTAATTTGGTAAGACCTGAATTTATTGAAAAATCTGATTATTTTTACATTACAAGAATGTGCAGTACATGGAGATAGTGGTTTCAAATTAGTATTTTTATTATAAACTCAAATATTTTTAGAGCTTGCTGACTTTTTTTATCTTAGAAAGAGATGCAAATAAGAATTTTGATTCGTCAATCTTTGAATATTTCCATGACATACATGTATATTTGACCTTGAGATCATAAATAGATAAAAATACATGTATATTTTTCATTAAATGTTATTTGGATCGTTATTGTTTGTGACCTTAGTGTTTTGGTGGGTGAACATATTGTTACAAACGGTATAGACAGGTATACCGATGTGGCATTTAATGAAAGTAAAAAATCAGTAAAAAACTGAGAGCAGTTTACGAGAGTTGAAAATTTATGCTGTATCGCTGTTAGAACTGGACTCCCATAATATAATATTGTTTTTAACAACTTTAAAGATATGTGGTAGTATTTTGGAACTGATAAAATGAAAACTAACAATAACATATTAAATAATTTTTAATTTGATCTGATAATAGGATTTAGTTCTAATCAAGTAGTCTCTGTATTTTTCTATTTCACAAGAATAATTCACTAATTTTCAACTTGACAACTTTTCGATTAGATAGCTGAACTGTCTCTCAACCATGCCCTGGACTCTCTCCTGAAATGACAGGTCCACGTTCAGTATTTAGGGCTCGGATCACGGTAGTTGCCACTATCGAAAATAAAATGATAACCAACAGTTAATGTCATAATAATTTTCTATTTAAATGTTCGTTAGTATTGTATTTCCTCATAGTTATTGTATTTTCTTGTTAGTTATCGTATTTTTGTTAGTTATTGTTATAATACCGTAATTATTGATTAAAATATGAGTTTTAAGCACTTAATTACGACTTTCCGTTATAATTAGATCATAAACTATAAAAAGTGCCTTGTTTACCAAAGGATCCACAGGAAAGAATTTATTTTTTTAAAGCTTCAGCGTATATGTATATATTGGTATATACGAGTATGATGCATACTATATTATTTATATTGTACATGAAATTTAAAGATCCGTTAATGGTGTCATGCTTTAAATAGACCAGATTTGATTAATGTGACTGGAAAATCCATTTTACAAAGACTACTTTTCTCATATAACAGGAATAACTTACACATTTAAAATTAGATGATGTGCCTATTCAAAACCATAAAGATAACGGGATGATTTTAATATTTACTTGCTTACATGTTTTTTTTTCATTCATCGATCTTCCAGATTCTTCATGCCAAACTCCAACAACAAAACATACCATAGGACACCATGTGGAATACAAAAGTTTTTTAATTTACCCCCAAAAAGAATAATTACATTCATTTTGTTATTTAAAAAAATGTATATAGTGTATAGTTTCTTTTGCAGAAATAAAGAATTATTACTAATTTTATTTTTATTTCTATATAAATCAATGCCTAATTTATTATTATCAGAATATTTTTAAAATATTTTAAATTAACTAATAACATTAAAATACAATTATATAGTTCACTACAAGCGGCGCTCTAAATACTTTTTTAAAAAACACTTAAGTCAGCTACCTATAACCTTTATAATCCGTGAATAAGACGCACCATTTACAAAAGCACCACCAAAACTTCTGACAAATTGACAGGTGCGTGAAATGTTCAAATTTTGCGTGAACCTAACCTAACCAAAAACTATACATTTTTTTAAATACATATTTTGATAGTCGCATTCTCTAGGCTTTCTTTCGGACTAATAATCGGTGAAGACAAACTGTAAAATTTTCCCAAGACATACATACCACCACTTAACCAACTAAAAGCCTGATATACCAGAAAAAGATCTCTTCAATATTCTATTAGAATTTGAATACGTAATTTAATCTTGTTTTTTATCTTATCCAAACCTATTTTTATATAAAATAACAAAACCTGAAATAATAGCATTCAATATTTTTTTTATTTTTTAATTAATGTAAGAGATTAATTATTTAAAGTCTTTATAGTAAAATAAATTTTCATTTTTTTCAGGAAAGGCAATTACGTTTTTATTTCATAAACCAAATCGGCAATACATATATTTTCTGAAGCATTCTTAATATTATTATGGTAATCAGCTAAATTATACATTTTAAATTATCTGTTTAGTTGAAATTTCGTGTAGCTCACCAATTTTATACGATTTGACAATATTTACATTTTATTTGGATTTGAGTTTTATTAACATATTAATTTACTGTATTGTAAAGTTCCAATTCTTGATTCAAACTTTTGAGTTATTTTTGGAATTAGTTTTTATATCGTTATTTAAACCATCAAAATTCCAAAATATCAAGATCTATCGAATTTTTTGATCATTCATAGTGGAAAAGTTGTGCTTTGAGGCACGCTATTCCGTTTGACAACGAGCCGTTTGCTTACTTGTCAATAGTTGACATTAGAAACGTCACATTTTTTAAAACTTTTTATATACACCTACATAAATCGCCGCTTTTGTGATACAAAATAGTATGTGCAGCTCGTGCACCGTTGTCGATTACCCACTCAAGCCAATAACCGTTTTCTTGGGCAATCGACAACTTTTTACGCTAGATCAATATACTATTTATTATTAATAAATGTGAATGTACTTACTTTACACTGCATGAGAATCGTATGTCGTTCACTCTTCTTTCCTTCAATTTTTCCTTCCAACGATACAACAGACTTTTGTGCAGCTTGTACATCTTTAGCAACAGATCCTACCTCTCTTCTAGCTTTTCCGACTTCTTCATCAGCGGCTTCAACTTCTTGTTTCTTATTTAATCTGGCTGCTTTTAGTTGTTCCACTTGTTGTAAATCTTTATCAATTTCTTCTCGGTGCTTGGCTTCTTGTTTCTTACATGTTTCTAGTTTCTCTTCTTCATCGTTGACAGTGCGTTCCCAACGGCTTACATTATCTAAAAAATTTTAAAATGAATAATACTTATGTATTGATCACATAATGTTTTGCTGTTACAATTCCTAATCAAGAAAAAATTAATTGTAACTTAAAAAACTAGTGCTTCAATTGTTTATGTAATGACCATAGAGGCAATTTTTTACGCTTGGGTTGAATCTAACATTCAAATAAATAAGTAGGGATGTTCTAGGAAGATAACAATGAGTTGACGATGTCATAGACTTTTAATTAAATACCATACTATGAATGTATCTATGACGTTAGTTTCATTAATCCATGTTAATAATAATATTAAGTTACTCTATACATACAAATTGTTAAACTAATAGAATAGCTTAAACACTCTATTTGTGAAAAAATAAAGTTAAACCTCATACATACAATTTTTATGTACGTAGATATAACACTGTAGAAATGTCTATCGTCGAACTACTATGTTTTACGTTTCTGACTTCTTACCCTTTTCACGGAACATAATATTTTACTTCGTTTTGCATTTTGAGAATGGGTGCGTTCACCCGACGTCAACAGTTGAGAAGTTGAGTAAGCGATCGCGTTCAGCCGACCCGTTGACTAGGCGCTGGATGTAAGCAGCTGCAAATTTTTTGAAGCGGTAATTATTTCTGCTTTCCAACTAAGCGCAGAATTTGTTTTGACATTTACAAATTGTCCATAACCTTAATATTTTAGTTTATTGGTTTCGCGTTTCGCTTTTGTGTTTAAAGTTTATTAACTATATGGATGATGAGTTTATTTGATTTGGTATTAAATGATTATATAAAATGATTATGAAAATCATCATTCATCAATTCCATTGGAATTACTCACTGAATGTTCTCCATTCTAGATTGAGGTTATGTGACTTGTCAACCTCAATAGATGTTGAAAACGTCAAATAATAACGCTGAAATTCAACAATGCGTTCACCTATTTTTAAGCTGTCAACTCATTTTATCACTAAACTGTTGAGAGCTTTAAGTCAGCTGCTGAGGTCGGGTGAACGCACCCATTGCTATGGTCCATGGCGGCTTATTTAACTAGGATTAATAGCCATATTGTCATTGATTGTTGTTGTTAAGTGGTTGTGATCATAGCCACTAGAGGCAGCAGCATCGTTGACATCAGGTGAACAGACGCCAAATTTTTGACACACAGTAAACCGGTTGCATAAACGCTTATCAAAGCTCTGTTAGCTAACAAGTTTTTAACTTTTCACAAGTGTATGTGCAACGATAGCGCGTGCGCGGGAATTTCAGATTTACTGATTTTAGATGAAGTAGACGGTGCGGTGTTGACGGCTTAAATAATTTTTCCCTTAAACCGAATAGTTAGATTTTAGTTTTTCTATAATTTGATTATAAAAAAACTAACCTTTATTTATAAATAACTGAACTTTTAATGCCAAAATATATAAATAATAAATGATTCTCTAGTTTTGATGTTAATATGTGACTAATTTTTTAATATGGTTTCAAATGAATAAAAAATATAAACTACTAGAATAACTAAGGTACAAAGGTATTTTTATATATTAAAAAATTACATCTAAGTAATATTAAAAGAAGGACATTGCATAATATATTTTTTCATGAAATTAGGAAAATCGCTATTACCTATACTTATTAGGATTTTACATACATTTGTAATTAATAATAATAAAAAAACTCTTCGTTTGAACGCAACTTCCAAGTTTATTTGAAAAATTACGTTTTAAATTATAATGACGGCCTTTTCGCTGAATAGCATCGTCAGATTTAAGTTACATTTTGTTTGTTTGTAGCTAGGTCATTTTATATTTCTAACGCATTACTTTTTTACTAAGAATAATAATTCAACTTCCCAGTTTAATTGAAAAAATTAGGTTTAAAATCACAATTACAGCTGTTTCGCTAAAAACTATCGTCAGATTGACATATTGAAGTTAGATTTTATTTGTTTGTAGCTAGGTACCTGATGTTGATTAAGTAGTTAAGGCTAGACCAAGTATGGAAGTAATAAGACAACAATATTAAAGCCTAGATGTTATTAGCCCTAATGGATTATCCTGGATGTATTTTCCTCTAAGATCAGTATAACTGTGCAACCAGGAAAAAACTGTATCATGCTGATCGTTACAATAACTTAATATATTTGTGTTTTACACTTACGTCTTATCTATGTATAAAATGAAGACTCAATCAAAGTAAACAGTTTAATAGTGGTGAACTCCCAAGATTTATTTGTTCATTCACTACTTTAAATTGTTGATCTGCTAGATGTCTTTTTATTTCAAGTTCTTTGAGGAAATCTAAATGAAATTCAAATTCTACATATTTTGTTTTTTATCACAATCCCTTAGGGCTAATAACATCTAGGCTTTAATATTGTTACGTCTTATTACTTCCATACTTGGTCTAGCCTTAACTACTTAATCAACATCAGGTACCTAGCTACAAACAAATAAAATTTAACTTCAATATGTCAATCTGACGATGCTAGTTTTTAGCGAAACAGCTATAATTGTGATTTTAAACCTAATTTTGTCAATTAAACTTGGAAGTTGAGTTAAAATGAAGAGTTTTTTATTATTCTTAGTAAGATGGACTTCCAAAAAGTAAGGGTTAGTACAATAAATTTAACATTTGTAATTGTTAAAAATTTAATAGTCTTTTTATACTATGTACTATACTTTTGTAAAATATGACACATCTAATAAAAACATTTTAGCTTATGTGTTTATTAAAATAAATTTAAAAATGGATGGCTAAATAGGCTAACATCTAGTGGAAAATATTAAGGTTATTGAAATAGAAATAGATGGCTCTCAAAATCGACATAAATTTACTTTTAGGCAGTGTCTATGTTCGATACAATGGGACTGAAAATTTATGAATAACTAAATTGATTGTACTAACCCTTACTTTTTGGAAGTCCATCTTATTAAAAATAATAGAAATCAGCGAAACGGCCATCCTTGAGGTTAAAAAAGCAATTTTTTAAATAAATAATGGAAGTTTTCTATTATTCTTATGAATAACTGACTGTCTCTATTTTTTTATACTCTGTGGTAATGAACATTTATTAATGATCAAATAAATGTAGGTGTGTAGACTTTCTTATCCGTAGTCAATGTAACTACTAACTTCTGGGCTTCTGCCGTGGTTTCCTTTGAACTGCGGCAGTCTACTAAAGTGGCGTGTTCGAATTTCGAATTTCGAATTACTCTTATTGACAGTTTCAGAAATATTTTTTATTTCACCTCACTTTCACTAACATGAAATTAATTTAACAAATAAAACCCCTGTATACATTAGAAATTATAGATATTCAGAAATTTATAGAAGCGAAGTAAGAGATAAAAATAAATATGTTAACAAATGGTATAATTAGAGAACCAAATTCACCTTTCAAAAGTTCCATCATCCAAATTACCATTCTCTCAAAGACCAGCTCTAAAAGACCTATATAAAAATGAGGAATTGTTATCTTTCCAGCAGATAATGATCTCACTAGCTATTTAGAGAAAACAGCCATGGCACATGTATAAATAATAAATCAAATCTTCCATCAGATATCAAATTCATTCTTATTCCAAGAAAAACATCGTCACGTCATAAACCAAACATTCCTCTATGACCCATTGTCAGTGCTTTTCTTTGTTCAACCCAAAAACTTGTCAGGCATCTGGCCATTTTCTTTAAGGTTATACAGAACAGACCCCTTCCTACGTAAGTAACACACCTCCTCCTACGTTAATAGTAGATCTATATATCAGCAGTAATTGAATTGTCATTCCATGTATTACAAAATTAGTAAAGTTTTCAGAACTGCCAAAACCTAAACCATTTACAAAAAAATCACCCAATTAGTCCTGTCTGCAAAAGACAAATTTATAAATAAGAGTCATAGTGTATACGAGATTCCTTGTAGTGACTGTTCAAACTTACAGCAGGTCAAACCATCTTTCCAAAGTTGCACCTTGATCATCACATCTTTTTGACAATATATGGACCTTTTCACTTTTTATCTACTTTCGGACACAAGCCTCATTTCCGTCGGGGATTATAGAGCCAGACCAACTCCCTTGATTGTTAAGTATCTTCTATTGTCCGTGTTGTAATCTACTTTCTCTACCAAACAGGACTTTCCAGGGGTTTGACCAATAGATTCGTTGAAAGCCGATCAGACATGCATTGGAAATAGTGGAATATGTTTATCTCAATCGTTCTGGTTTCCCGATACCACTTTCGATAAATAATTAGGTTCGGTTCGATCCACCCCTTCCACCATTCTATCAGACTGCGGATGCATTGCAATGGTTCTGGTTACATGGATACCTAATGATTTTCAGACTTTTTGAAAGAGTTTATTTTCAAAACATTTTCCTTGATTTGTGTGTAGCTCTAAAGGTACCCCACAATGGTTGCTTGTTAGAGCAATTTACCAAATAAAATCTGTCTCGGACCGTTTGCATCGTCTTTGTATACCCAGGTGTCCTCCAAAAAAGTCATCATAAATGTGTTGACCCGAGACGACTTCTTGGTGCCACAAATGTTTTTTGGTTTTCGAGCATTCGGAATTTTCAACTAGCCTTTTAAGGAGTCCACCATCTACCACCGGCCAAAGATAGGGCTCATATATGGTGTAAGTAATTAACCGGGTACAAGGTATCCCCCTGTATATTAATCTGCCGCGCTTCAGTAACTCCAGAAATCCCCGCTTGGGCTCCCCTACTACTACTTGAATTAAAGAAGATTGTGAAGAAACATTACCAGTTTAACCCAACCGAGAATGTGGGGATTGATTCTAAAATATATTATACTACTAAAATAACTTCTGCAGGTACCATAAAGGAAAGTACTGTATTAAGTATTTGGAAAGAAGCATTACAACAGGTAATTCAAGAGTATTAAAATTCTTAAACAATAATTGTGGTTAAATTTAAGGTTAAAACAGAAAAAATTGAAGAAATATGTAAGACATGCAGAAAATTTTATAAATAAATACTGGGGGACAGCTAAAATAATTGATGCCGGCCACATATCTCATTTAATCATTAAAACGGTTCTCTATAAAACCATAACATTTTCTTTCAATATACGATGATGTAACATTACAATTTATTTGCTTCAAAATACCTGGGAAATCTGTCCAATTGTAAAATACTTTATACAAAAAATTAAAATATAATAAACAGTATTATATTATAATACAATACATTTTGCATTGTTGGCTGATTACCGTACTAGCAACATTCATATTTAACCAATGTATCATGTAACCACCGCTTATTTCCTAGGAAGTATTTGTGTTTTATTTTAGTAAGTATCTAATTGAATAAATAAATTATAACTAATGAATATTAATCTTACTTTGGGTATCTCTGCTTCTTTCAAAATCCAAATTACTGGAAATTCTATTAATTTGCTTCTCAAATTCCAATCTCTTTTTTTTCCTTTCTTCTTGTGCTCTTAATTCTCTATCTTCATATTGTCTAATATTTTTAACGCCGATTTCACGACAAAATTCAGAAAATACAACATCTTCAACGCTGTTCATTTTTAATTTAATTTCTTCTATTAGCTGTTCTCGAGTATGCATAGATTTTTCAATTGCTTCAATTTGAGGACAATATTTTTTCATTTCTTCATTGAGATGTGTCAATTCTCTATTAACCAAATTAATTTGTTTTTTCTAAAAAAAAATGTAAATTATAGAAATCATTTATAAACGAAAATATATATTAGAATCCATTAAAATAATTATTAAAATTTTAGACTACTGATAAAAAAATCGGGTCTGCTAAATGTAAACATTTATTCAAAAAGTACTTTATTTAAAAACAAATTTTTCACAAATTTTTGAATTCCAATGTTCCTCGAACTAAATTAATTTTTCCTACTCCCATGGAAAGTGACTATTCTTTCCGCCCTAGTGCGGAAATTACTTTCCTCACGGCTATCAAAAAGCCTTAACCAGTGAATCCTGGATTTCCAGATGTAATTATTAACTGCTTTTCTATATTAATACTATTTACATAAAACCTGAATTAAAAACTAATTATTTTTAAAAAAATAATGAGAATAGTTATTTGTAAAATGATTGACAAAATGAGTCACTTTGTTAGACTTATGCAGTTTTGCAAAGCACAAGTGCTACAAATGATCATTTTGGCAAAAGTTTTACACAATATGTTTTATGTTTTTTAAATAAAATTATTTAACAATTAGTACTTTTTGTGTTCATTAAAATATGTTGGTAAAATAACATATCAGATATATCAAGTTTGAAATTTAAATTAAATTTGAATATTAAATTGGAATTATAAAGAATTTAAGAAAATATAAGATATAAATATAACCAATTTAAAGTAAAATGAAAGAATCTTAGTTAATTTCAAAATTGTCTGATAAAATACACACAATTACCAACTGTGTCAGAAAAAATTACTAGACGAGTATGGAAAGAGATTTCACTCCGTTGAGTGTTACAATGAAGTCTATGGTAAATGCGAATTATAAAAAAAATATTGTTAACGCCGAAAATCAAACCCAGAACCTTGTGGTCAACTTACGTATCTACCGAGCTATTTCAGATCTAATTTAGGTTAATCTAATTATAAAATTTCTTACTGTGATTGTAGTTGTTTCAAATAAATTATGTATTAGCATTATTTCATTAGTAATTAGTGCAATTTTTATACAAATAATATTAAAACATGGACTGTGACAAATAAAACGTGAGATAATCAGGCAACTCAATATACTGGATCCGGTATTTACATATTTTTGATAAAATACGTGGTCGCAGGAAAAATAAAAATAAGTAATTTAAACATAAATGAACAAAGACATCATTAAATTATTAAAGCTTAAAACAGCTTTCCAAAGATTTGAAAAAGATAAAAAAAATAATTAGAAAAATTGGAATTGGGCACATGTGCAAAGGTAGTGTTGGTAGCAAGTCTGAGAAGTATAATGAATACGAATTATGCCCGATTTCACCAACCAATTCTTAGACCCACTTTCACCAACCCGATTTAATCCCGATTTAACCATTAAGTGGAGCTTTTAATTACGATTAACGTATTGATACGTTTCACCATGCTCAACAGTTGGATTATATCGACTGATCCCGATTTAGTACAAATCGCCCATTTTGGTGGATTTATCTGGTAAAGCGCGATTAGTTCAGATTTCCATATTTTATTATTATACCTAGATAAGGAATACATATTTTTTAATATCTGATATATTGTTAATTATGGCATTGTTAAAGAGCCTATTGGTCTTGCATGAGATTGTTTCCTAAATTTAGATAATAAAGATTTTGCGGCAAGGTTTCGATTTCCAAAAGAAGCTGCTCTTCAAATACTGGAATATATTGAAAACCTCAAAGACTGAATAGACTACATAAGAATATTTTTTATAATATCGACCAATATATTTTTATCTTCCACTGTAAATGTCGGGTCTATCTTTTTTTCGGTTTTTGCATGTCAGTCATCTTTTATCTAATATTGTTTACTATTTTCAATGTAAACATAAATTTAAATAAATTTAATAAATCTCGATCATCTAGGACGAGTTGATGCATGGTGAAACGTGAAACACTGTTAAGTCGTCTTAACTATCAAGTAGAGCTTAATACCTTGCTGCGCCGGTCTAAATCATTTAGGAAATTCTTAACTTGAACAATAGTTTGTTTTTGACCTAGTTGACATTGCATTGACATTCCGTAAAATTAACACTTCTAGCTCGATTTTTCTTCATTTTAAACATAACTACGCCGTAAGACAACACTATGAAATTATAATTTAAAATTTCACAGTGCTGACTGACTGTCAAAATGTAATTTTAAAGTAGGTATATTTCTTATTAAGGATTTTTCTAGGTTGGTGAAATTTGATGTAGGTACGTATCCGATTTAAATACTTCCTAACTTAGGAATTTCTTACCTAACAAATTCTTAAAATCAGATTGGTGAAATCGGGCATTAGTGGTCTAATATTATTATTAATTAATTGATATTAATAAGAAAATGTTCTCCCTTGGCTCTAAAGTCAAACTTCATGCTCTTGAAGAAAGTTCTCCCACCGGTCTTAGAGGGGCAAAGAGCGACATGAGCCAGACATATTAAGAGAGACTAGATTTAGAACGAAATCAGCAAAAGTATGTAGGGTGCTAGAACTGTGGAAATTTGTACAATAACTATAATTTATTAACGAACAACCAACCAAAAAAAACTTACTGTACTATCCATATCCGTGGTCGCATATCTTAAGCGATTTTCAAGTCCACGAATTTGAGAATCCACTGTGTTCAACTCAGATTCTTTGCGGGATTTTTTCATAGCTTCTCGCAACTCTTCAGTTAATTTTTCCTGTAAAGTTTTTTTAAGGTTAAAATACATGTAAATATACAAATTAATTAAATAATAGTATTCCTTAGATTCCTAAATTCGTTCGTACAATGTACTTTTCTTATCCATACATTTTCATCCTATGAAAATGTAATCCAAAAATTCTTTACGCAGTAACTTACAAAGCTCGGCAAAACTTTAAAAATTACTACAAACTATGTGAAGATTGTTAGTAAATGTCTTATGACACAAAATGAGTGTACTAGGCGAGCGGCACACACCTAAATGTACGTTCTCATCGTTAAAATTACCTGTACTTTGTTTTCGAGGTCGTGAATCCTAATCTAAAATTATTTTTTTGATAAATTGGAGGAGATAACGTGGGAATATGAGTGCAAGGGAGTGAGACGAAATATGCAAACAAGATGGTAAGAATGGATAAAAGAAAAAGGAAAGGAACTAAAGAGGATAAGTGTGAGAGTAAATGAGCTTATTAGTAGGAAAAGATATTTTTAATTTTCGTAAATTGTGATTCCACATTGTGTGGAATAGTGTACTTTCTATACTTGCGTCATATTATACTATATCGACGTGTAATTTAAACGTTCGAACACAATTTCGTAGAAGACACTTCTTGATACAGTAGGAATTTTTTCAGCTAAGGACGAAATTGTGAACCGTCTGTTCTCTTTCACTTTACAGTCTACTTTTTCAATTAGATCATCGGTAATGACTGAAGCCCCATTTCCTCATTATGAACGTTTGTGCGGCTAATTTTGAAGGCCCTAATCCATTTCCGCACCATTCTTTCACTCATAATGTTTTCACCATAAACTTTACTGCCTTTAGCACAGAGAAAACGAAACACAGCACGCACTTCACAGTCGGCGAGATTCTCAATAGTCGTGGGCATTTTAAAACCAGGTAAACAAATAGACTCGATCAAACAGCATCCTAATGGCGCTTGTGGCTTCCCAACTGATGTAACTACACTATGCGCAAGCGCAACTGCAGCAAAGCGGCGAAATAATTTAAAAAAAGGTACTTACTTTAAAAACATGCCTTGTATAAAAATATCATTAAGTATTTTGTATACTGAGCGAACAAACAAAAAATGGTAATTTGATATTTTTTTTTACCTTTTGAGCTTTTAACTGCGCCATATGTTTTTCATCCCATCGCTTAGCTTTTCTAGCAAGATCTAAGCTCCCTCCTGATATAATACCAGATTTCTGATAATAAGTACCATCTAAGGCAACAGCATCCAATCTTCCTCCTAGTTCATAAGCCACTTTCATGGCATCTTCTGGCGTTTCGCAAACCAGAGCGTTATTGGTAGCGAACATGACTGCCTTTGCAATTGCTTGTGGTTCAAATTGAAGTACGTCATAAATCAATTTTACACCTGAAATAAAAAATATTTTGATAAAAGCTTAAGTGAACAAACAAATTGAGCTGTATCAAATTAGGGGGTAAAACCCCGATCCCGAACTATGCAAATAGCGCTCTTTTTAATAAATTTTTAAAATCAAGTGACATAGAGATGGACAATAGTAACAGTAAAGGTTTAAAAGATACCCAAGAAGTAAAAACTGGAAGTTTATCTAGTTTACGTTTAGAAAATAGTAACATCAATAATAATACAAAATATTCTATTTCAATTATCTATTTATTCTAATTCTAATTATTCATATGAAACGTCCCTGACCCCTTTCACATTTATGTTGAAAATAATGAAGCTGGCTATAAAGGACCAAGAAGGAAGGCGGTCTCTCACACACTCTTCACATAATATTCATAAGACTCACGCCATCAAGAATGTTCCCTTTTCCTAACCATAATCTTCACCACTACGCTTATCTCCATCCATTCTTTCTACCTTCTTAACATTATTTCTACCGACTTTATTAGCCCTAACACCCTACAATCCTGCACTTTCCAAATAATGTCTTCCCCTCCTTCCTTCTCCCGCCACTCTTCCTCTAGTACCATTTTCCTGCTTCCGCCCATCCTTTTCACAGCTATTTCATTCGCCTTACCCCATGGATTGTTTTCCAGTTTCCACAGTAACACTTCCAACTTCCTTCTCTTCTCCGTTTCCACTCTCTGCTCCACTTCCTCTTCGCCTACTTAAATATCTCTTCCCTTTATCCCCCTTTCACGTTTCCCTCTACACCACCATGTCTCCCGTCTCCCATGTGCGCTACCACCCATCCCTTTCCCTACCTCACTTCTTCTACTCTCAGTCCGTTTCCCATCACTCTTATTCCCTCCTCTCCTGTATCGTCCATAATCCATCCTTGTTTCTCCACATACCACCTCGTCCAACCTCGTCATGCGCTATCTTGCATTTCCCCAGGTTTATTTGTAAAATTCTCCATCTGTCATTTGTCCTTCCTCCCTCTCGCTGCTTTCCCTACCTCTTATTTTACCATACTACCCTCTAAGGGGTCAAGAGGGGTCCTCCATTTTTTCTCCTCCTCTTTACTTCCATCATCATCGGGAACCTTTTCCCCTAATTTAAAATATAACTCCCCTGCCTTGTGCCCTCTAACATCACATACTCTCTACAAAGGAACGCCTATCTACAGTATCTGGCCATTTGCTTCTCGCTCCTGCATCGCCAGCATTCAGCATTCTCCCTTCGCTTTACACACCGCAACCTCGTGTCCTTTTACTCCACAACAAAAAAATCTAGCCTCCATAAATGTCATCCTATTCCACCCCAATTTAATTTCCCTTCCAGTAAAACTTCCGCAGTCACCACCGTTATCTTCATCCCATTCCTCTCCCTTACCACCTTAATCACCTAAGTTCCTTTCCCAGTTATTGCTTCTATTTTCTTCTTCACCTCTTTATCGTCCATCCACGGATATTTCCCTATCACCTCAATGGTTTTTATTCCCCTTCCTGCATCCACCGCCTTTGCTCCTGTAACCCTTTCCACCTCGCCCAGCATTTTCCCCTCACCTCAACTCCCTTTCTCGCTTCTATTATAACCTTCCTATTCCTTCTTGATTTCCTTAAGGGTTACCGACCACTGAATTTCCCACTTTCACCTCTATACCCTCCCCCTTTTTACAATCTCAAACCCTATCACCTCCTTCCATCCCTCCCAGTCTCTGACACGATAGTTGGAAACGGAATTCACACCATCACTCAGGTGATCATTTTAGAACTAATCTATCACAAAAGAGCTCCGGACCCAGAAAAGGTGTATTGCTTGCATGCTTTTGCAAGTCTATCATGTTCCTCATTACCCATTATCCCTCTGTGACCTGGCACCCACATCAAGGTGACCTTGTTTCTTGTCAGTTTCTTAAGGCATTTAACATTATAAGATGTATAAGAAAATCCTTCCATAAGATGGTTTCACTGGGAAAGCATATTACCTACTTATCTAAATTGTTTTGTATTTAGTAATGATGTAATAATTGTAGTGATAAACTCGACAATCATTTTTTAAATAAAAAAAAACTATCATCGACAAATTTTGATTGGTTAAGTTTCTTTAAATTTAATATTTTAACAATATGAAATAAGGAGCATATCTTACCTTTGGGTTCAGTTATATTTCTTAATCTTTCTTTGATAGGTTTGGTTTGGAGATAATCTAAAGGAAGGAAAGTTTCTGGTTCCAACATCTGTTCTTTTAAATATTTGATACATTGCCTTCCAGTATGTTCTGTATCCACTACGATAGCATCCATATATTTACCCAAGTTTTTAGTAATAGCCACGTTGTAACGTTTGTGAATTGGATGACACATGTTAATCATTCGATCATACTGAAATGTTAAAAGTATATTAGCCCGATAAATTTATCTCAATTTATAATTAGGTGACAAATTCTTTACAACTATTTATATCGTTAAAATTTTAATAAATAATATGTTAGCATTGCACAAGTATACACAGTAGGTCAATTCAATATTTTATTTTCTTTTACACAATTTTACACCATCACTAGATGTCGCTAAAGACTTGGCTCCAAATTAAAAATAAATCATAAGAATTATCCATATTTCAAATGTTGCTGATATTGAATATATCTGTAAAACACAAAGTCAAACCACTGACTAGTTTCGGTCTAACCATTATCAGCTAAAAGTAAAAGATAGAGGCCACAGATCGTCAGAATCATAAAGAATATTGATAAAAATCATCAAAAATCACAAATATGGCATAAAACAGGGAAGAGCAATGAGTTAATTATTATAAGTAGGGTCATCAAGGTCAAATGTTCTATTACTAAATTAAATGTACTATGTTTTGATTTAGTTTAAAATTATTTAAAGAAATAGAATATTAGGGAAGCCATAAGTCTCTACTCCTAAGAAAGGACGGATAAATTAAGGAATGGAGTCACACAATATTATTGTAAATAACAGTTACAAGCAAAATTGTAAGACAATAAAACACATGTGAAAAAAGGACCTAAAAGAAGCTAACTTTTGCGAATAATAAGGCAATAAATGGTAGAAGGTTTTCTATAGATATCAAAATCAAACAACAACCAAACAATGAACCAAATCCTTTGTTATCAAATCATCCAAGAGTTTATACTTCATTCAAAAATTTACTCTTAGGGTGAAGTGAATTTATACAGGGTGGTTCTTAAATAATTGTACATAGAAATATGGTAGATTCCTTACTTTAAAATAAAATTTGCTAGTAAGGAAGATACATGGTGGTAAAGGTTAAATTTAAATTTTTTTTGGACATATGTACATAAAAACTAGGAATTGGAGGTTTTTGGAAAGGAATAATCATAATAAAATTCCTAGTTCGGGCATTATATAGGGCAAATCTGTATCATAAATGTGCGCTAAACTTTGTTAATGTTTAAGGTAGCGCTAGTAGCTTGCATGCTTTTTACTGGCAAGGCAAAAAAGCGCGAGCAGTTTTACACATGCCAGTTCAAGGTAAAAAAGCAAGAGGTTTTCATGTGAAAGTGTTGTCTTTTAAGTGTCCGTTTTTTTCTTTAATTTTTTGAGTTTCGTACAGAAAATAGGCGATCCATGGAAAGTATTCGGAGTGAATTAAACAAGCAGGTGTTGCTTATGGCCACGGATATAGTTAGGAAAATAATAATGAAACCCAAAATTTTGGGTGAGAGATTGGATTGGCAGGCGGGAAAATTATGGTGCTTGTTTACTCAGAGAGATGAGACTTGAAGATGTAGAAGGTTTTAGAGACCATTTAAGAATGCTCCCTGAAAAGTTTGATGAGTTGCTTGGAAAAATTGAGAGCAATATTAAACAACATACCCATATGCGAGATGCGATCCCAGCACTTACTAAATTAGAGATTAATCTCCGATTTTTGGCCACTGGCTATTCTTACAAATCGCTTGAGGCATTGTAATGTAGAGTTGGAATTTCTGACTGAAAACAGCGCTCGCAGTGGATTAATTCTGCATAAAAGGGGTCATGTCATATTGCTTTGTGTTTGTTGTTGTAAATAAACATGGGGTTATAAAAAGGGGTCATTTAGTTGTTGAAAAAATTGTTGTTAATTGTAAAAATACTGGTAAAAATAGTAAGGAAATTAGCTGAAACCATCTTTTGAAAATGAAAGGACAAACGCGACGATGTGTTGATTGCACGAATTACTTTTATTATTTATTATCCATTATCCATTCGACTTAAAATGGATACAATTTAAAGTATCTAAAAATAAATCACAAGAGGAATCGGTTAAAATATTACTAAGAGTCCTACTTACCACGCCAGGATAGTTACTTTTGAACCTTTCTACAATTTCTTCTTTTTTCCTTCTTTTAGCATCTTCATGTTTATCTGTTCTGGCATCACCAAGTTGCTCCACTACATCCTCCAGCTGGTTTTGAATTTCGTGAACACGATCCTTAGAAAACCCAACATCAGATTGTAAATCTTCTCTAAGCTGTTTTTGATCTTGTAATGCTTGTTCCATGGATCTAAATGAAAAACAAAATTGAATATTTACGATGTTCATGCTTCTACGTTCAGCAAGTATCATGAAAATGTTTTTTTTTTTGATGCTGCATATATTTTAAAATTTAGTACCAAAAAACAAGACCATTGCTATGAAACCTAGCTATTAAAAAATATTGTTATATAAAGGACTTAAAAGTTTCGTTTTGGTGTGAAAATGCCTTGGCATTTATGTCGTTTAATCGAACTATATTCTACCAAGGCATTAACCACAAATCTTTAAAAAAATTGTCACTCATTTTCTACTATCTTTATTAAGGTTTAAGTTAATATAACATGAACTTTTATCCACAATTTTCAAATATTATATTAACACAACATAACATCAAATTTATAGATATTTATTATATACACCAAGACCCTTGGTGGTCTAACGCTATATTAGTAATTTCATCGTGTAACCAAGTTTTAGTAATTCTCGCAACATCCCACCTAGCATCAACAAGAAAATGAAATACAAGTGATCGGACATTAAAATGTCTAGGTTCCATGTGAGTGGTCGTTCAAAGTCCCTTCCATTGCGACCTGAAAGATCTATTGTGGCTCATCCCTAAGTTATATTCGTTTTAGCTCATCAGTGTCGCTGGCGATACTTCCATGAAGTTCTTAAGCTCGAGTTGATGCATATCAAATTTATTGTTCCTTATGCCCGGTTTCACCAACGATAAATAGCGGCCTATTCGTCGAATTTGCGTTTCACCAACGACAAATAAGGTTTATTCTATGAATAAACTCCAGATAACTTATTTGTCGATTATCGGGCAAATAAATATTTATTCATCCAATAAAGTGACAGGTTAACCTCACTTTATGTGAATTTGTATGTTCGTTATTAAAGTTTGAATCTAAATTAAAAATTTGAATATAATTTAAAATGTATTGTGAAAGGTAAATGTCGAAATCAATATTAATATATATAAATTATATATTATATAAATACATTTTCAAAACTTAAATTGTTTGAAAATGTACCTACCTATATATACTTTTTTTTGTTGTGACCAAACGCTATCAGTTTTTTTTGTTTTCTACAATTTGCTTATATTTTTCCACTATTGTAAGAAGATTCTCCTTTTCTTCTTCTAAATAATTTTTACTTCTTCCGCGTTTCGTACCCATATTGTAAAATTAAATAATATTAAATAAAAGCTGCAAAGAATGACAAAGCGCCAAGATTTAAATTTTAATTTTAATTTAAATTTTAAATTGTGGGGTTATGTTTTGTGACAAATCCTTGTAAATAAACGATTTGCGCATGCGCCTAAAAGTATAGTCCGTGAAGAAATTACTACATTAAAACTTATTTGTCGAATAGTTATTTGGAGTTTTAAAAGCGTTATTGAAACAGAAATAAATTTAACCAACAAATAAATGTTATTCTTTGAATAGCTTTTCGTCGATTTATTTGACGTTGGTGAAACCGGGCATTAGTCTTTCAAAATCTCGGCAGTTGCACAAAATATACTCCGCCTGGCAGAATCTGCAGTCGGCACTTTATGTACAGTTGATTAAATTAAAAAGATACCTTAAAATCGTCATTAGATGGTATAAAAATAATGCAATGGGGAAACATTTTTCTAATGTTGCTTTGTTTTATTTGAACCTAAATGGATGTTCACAGAGCAGATAATTAAAAAACTCATTTTATGATAAATTTAGTATATTAAAGAGTATATTAAAATTGTTTGTCAAAAAAAAATCCTGGAAAGAGTATTATTATATTTTAAAACATGATTTTTTTATTAAATTTTGCAACACCAAGATATATAATAAGAAAATTTTATATTATAAATATAATAGCATAACAAAATTTTTAAAATAAAATTTCGACAATAATATTTAGTAGTAGGTAGTCGATAAAGTATAGTATTCTACTCGCGTATAATGGCTATTATTTACGAGGTTTACGATCACGAGCCGCAGGTTAAACGGTAGCTGGAACGCTTAACAAAACAAAATGAATATACCACAAGGAACATGCAGAAGATACGAAAATATTAGTTGGAGGTTTTATAATTATTATGTTATATTCTTCTTTAGACGTCTGGAGTTTACTAAAAAGTTCTACTGTTTACGAGAACATTCTACGACTAAAAATTGAAAAATAGGAAAATTTTTATACATGCACCGTCTGAGTTACAGAAACCATGCTTGGCCGTTTTCTAAAGAAAAAACAACTACTTCCTGGGCTATATGCCCCTCGGGACATTGGATTACATTTCAATAGGAAACTTGATGGCGATCGACTAAGTCGATATTTAAGACCATCTTTTGATGTTCATTCTTTGATTTTTTTGGTAGTAAATTTTCCAGTATATTATTTACACTCTTTATATAATTTCAGATGCTGTTGTCTTACACTCTAATTTTGAATGAATAACCAGTGATTCAGAATTGCCAACCGGTGTAAGAATATTATTTTATCACAAGAGAGAGAATGTAAATACATTTAAATTGCATGGGGGCAGAGGTGTTGCAGAATATTTTTTCAATCTCAATAGAGATTAATAATAGTACATTATATACCGCGGGACTGAAGTAGTACATTTAATCCTGAAGGTAAAGTTTATTCTTTTTATTCCTTCCTAATTGCGATTAGAAACACCAAAAATAAAATTGACCGAAATTTTGTGATCAAAAATTCAGAAAACAGTGCCATCAGTTTTGTGGCGATATTTCGGAAATATGTGGCATTGCGAAAGACAGGGACAACTCATTCAAAATTTTTTGTTCAATACATCAACAAAGAATGTACTACGCGAGTAGTAGGAAAAAACATGTTTGGTACATTTCCACGGCAAATAGCAGCTTTCTTGAAATTAGAAAATGCGACGTCTTATACGGGACATTGTTTTAGACGCACATCTGCGTCTTTGTTAGCTGATTCGGGAGCAACAATAGACGTGCTGAAGAGACATGGAGGATGGAAATCCTCCAACGTGGCCGAGGGATATATTGAATCGTCTATTAAAAATAAACAAAAAATTTCAGATAAAATATTTGGTCAAGTCGCCGATTCGTCCACTATAGTTATGCCACAGTCCTCATTCTCGCTTCCTGTTTCCGCAGGATCTTCGAAACAAACACCAGTTCAATATGAAAAGGACCTATCTGTTACTCGTCAGTTACCTGCTGCATTAACCCAGGAAAGACTGGTCAATATGACGAACTTTCACAATATTAATTTGAATATTAACGTTAATTACCATTCTAATTAATTATATTTTTCAATAAAATATCCCTTAAATTCGTTTGTTTGTGATTTAATCGTTCCGGGAGTTTCGTCAATATTTAATCCCGGAGGGATTAAATGTGACACTTTAGTACCTGTCACAAGGGAGTGAAGTTGTCACTTTAGGCCCGGAAGTACGAAAAATTTGATTTCAGAATTGGCAAATTCTGTGATGATCGTGATAATTAGTTCGTTAAAGGTGACAATATAGTTACTGGCAAAAATCAAGTTGTATATTCTACTGCTGTATCCTCGTATTTCTGTGAATAAACTATTGAAAATTACTCCAGTATTTTGGAAAAATAATGTTTGCCTACCTTATATGTTCCGCTAATTTTTCTATTCTCTTTTCCATCTCTTCTTTTTCATGTAGTTTTTGTCTGTGTTTATTTTCTGCATCTGTTCGACTTCTAGAAACATTGTCTAAACGATCTTGATCAGCTTTTTGTTCCCTGTTAACTGAATCTAATTCTTGCATGTATCTTGCTGATCTCTTTGCTGCTTCTTCTTTTAAGCGATGATATTCCCTTACCTGAAAATTTTGTATAGTAAAAATATTTAAGTCTAAAATGAATTTTTTATATATTTTATTCTCTATAAGTTTTTCTATACCATTGGCTACGATTACGGCTATCTACACCTCTGTTAACCTTCATGTCAACGAAAGGCAAACATCTATCGTTCTCGAGTTCACATCTGAATTCAGGTTTGTATCAAAACATACCTGTTTTCCTACGTGTTTAGAGTTCTGTACTGATAGGGTTATAATTTTTTTAAATTTCGTTGTTATTTTTTAATTGCCATTGCTTCATAAATTACTCTTTTTTTGTTGTGTTCTGTTTTTAGAATTTTAATTTTAATATTATCATGTGATTTTACCCTAGACTGTAGGTATTGACTAGTCTGGCTGATATGTACAGTCGTGTCTAGGGATTGGGCGGTCCCGGGAGGATTGTGAGGTTAGACACAATGTTATGACCAAAAAAAATATACACTTAGGCTTTCCAAATCACGTGACATAAAGATGGCGTCTGTGGGCAAACCTTATAATATAACACTGTCAAAGTCACAGACCACATACAATCAAAGTTTCATAAACCATTCTATACGTGGTTGTTGTCAGTCATCCCAGTTTGATCTACTTCTACAACCAACCACAAGGCATGTAACAGGCATTTTTTCAACTTATAACGTTAACAAGTCCAAATAATATATAAAATCTATTTTATACGGTCACAAAAACTATATTCTCACAACAATAAAAACTTCTATACCAATTTAAATAAAGAAAGAACTATGAGAACAATACAAAACAATAGTATTGTTTGCCTACAGCCACCATGTTGAATAATTTTTGACAGATCGTTGGAAAGCCTGTCATATTATTTAAACTTTGGGCGCCAATTTGTAATATTATTTGTGCGTTGGGCGACAATTTGTAATATTAGTTGCCTGTTGATAGTGAATTTATAAAAATATTTGGTTAACTTTTTTGAAAAAATAACAATATACCAAAAGAAAAAATGTAATTTACAATAAAACAAACATTAAGCTTAATTTCGTCTTTAATTAGTTGTAAAAGATACTTCAATAATTAACAGAATTTATAAATGTTTATCACACAAAAATTATGATAGTTAAATACCTCGGCTAGGGGTGAGTAAGTTCATTAGCTCTGACTATTGTACAATATTTGTTTCTTTAAGAAATTATAAGGGCGCCACTGAAATCTTTTTATTTTTTATGATACTACTGAATAAAGTTGTTTTAAGCTGAGTTATTTAAATAAGTATCATAAGATGACAGAAAGATGTCAGAAAAAACTGTCTATGAAGATAAAAAAATGATTTGAAAATGTACAAACATATAAAAGATAATAAGATTTCCTTGGTGCTGAAATTAATGAGATAGAGAATACGTTACAACAAAATAATCCGCAAACAATTCTTTAAAAATACTTATGCTAATACAGTTGACGATATAGATAGATATACACGGAAATAAAAGAGAAAAAATATGGGAACAGTAAACTTGATAGATCACAATAAACTTATCTGTTACAATAGTGGACGATCCTTCGCCGCACCTTGGGGTCGCTACGGCACTGTCTAGGTGGTTCCAAATGAGTATGGAAGATCACTAGTGGAGGGATAATCTGCCCCAGTTGTAGAGATAATCCAGTTAAGAATGTGCATACGAGAGCTTACAGTTTACAAGTTATTCAAGTTTATGGAATCTCCAAATTCAAGAGATGCTTCTGGTTTACGGAATCTTCAATTAAAGAGTTGCCTCTAGTTTACTGTATTATATTCCAACTTTCTGTATATGACAGTAAATCAATAGAAGAAAATGAGACTGGGAATAATTATTAAAACCTATTGAACCCGATAATGGCAACTCATTAGTACACCTCGTAGCGTAGCTACTTTGAACTTCTAATTATAATTATAGAGACCGTATTCATTATGTTATTATTAAAAATGTTTTAGGATAGATGGAGCAGCTAGCGGTACTAATTGAATTTAATATTTAGGATACCAGGTGCTTAAAATGTTAACAGGTACTGTTACACCCCCTCTACTCGATATAAAAAATTTTGCAGAAGGCAAAATTTTTTGTTGTTTAATATCAGAGAAGATCTCCAACGTAAGTTTAAGCAAAACAGTTATATAGAACAAGTAAGGATTGTAAGGAATTACAAAAATAACATAGGAAAAGGTTAAAGTTATTTAAAGAAATAAGAATTAGTCAGTATGTCCTTGTTGTCACATTCGTTACTTGTATGTAAAAGTAACCATTTCAGAGTTGCGCCAAATCATATTAGAGAGATGGCCTCGTGCTCTGGCAATTTGTTTCAAGGCAGCACTGCAATGCAATGCAAAAACGACAAAGAAAGGTAAAGAAGAAAAAAAAAGGACAAAAACTAGTAAAGAAAACGCAAAGGAAAAATTAAAAAATAAAAGTTAGAAAGAAAAGAGAAAAGAAAGCAGAAATGTGTTAGATAATAGTCATCAGATATGGAAGGAAAGAAAAAAAAGAAATTAGAAAATTAGGAAAGATAACATTAACGAACTTTAGACACAAGTGGTCTATAAAAAGTGGGACAAGTCCCGGGCGAGCCACCTACACCCAGCAATTAAGTTGCCAACTGAAATTTGACTCTACGTTAAAAAAAGTTAAAGAATGGTACTGTGTGATGTGTTTCCACACCACCCAGGCCTTAAAAAAATACAAAAATGATTAATTAAAAAAACAAATAAGACCTTTTTTAGCAAGAAAGGAATAAAACTTCCAAAAACCCGTCATGAGGTTAACTATTGTAAGATATGGATGACATAATCGGTAGTACCTTTTTTCTATCGGAAAGGAACAAAAAAAACCGTAAAAGTCAAAATCTGTACTAAATAAAGTCACAAACGGTGTTAGATAAGGTGAAAATCGGTATTAGATAAATTCACAATAGATAAGAAAAGTTCTATATAATTTTTACACCATTAAATGGTCTATAATACAGTCACTGAAAGATATACCCATTTAAAAATTACAAAAAATTACCAAAAATTATACTTTAGAGCTATATAAATTGTACTTTCTCATATTAAATACATGAACCATAAAAACAAAACCCACATTATGTTTTAACATTTCCTAGCTAAAGATAATCTGTATACACATACAGATACGATAAGATAACCCAGTAAACATTCACACTGTATACTGCCAAAGGTACTTAAACCCGTACGCGACAGATTACATACAGTATGCACGATAAAAATGACTCTAGGTACGATAAATCCAATACACATTAGCGTATAAGATACAAAACACGGTATATGAACCCTTTAAAGGAAGAAAAAAAAATAATATATGCCAAATCGGCTTGATACATTAAAAATATTCCACCCAAAAGTTCATTAACTTGCTCCCAGAACAAGCTAAATAAGATAAGATAAGCTAAGATAAGATAATTTTAAAACATAAGCGCGACAGAGTTAATATAAATTTGTCCAAAATGTATTGTATGAGAAACATAGCACGAGAATAAAAAACGCTCCATAAGATAAGAAAGATAATTTGGTAAGATAGAATAAGATAACATAAAAATAAGATAAATTAGGTAATAAGATATAATAAGTTAACTGTTATTAAAGTAAATAGGTACATCATATGCTGACAAAGTAGAAAAAGAAAATAATGACTAGGTGAACACAGCGAACTAACAACAACCATCGAAGACATAACATTAAATGAATAAATTTTTAATAATTCAAACATAATAAAATGACAAGGAAGTCCAGGTAATGAGAAACTTTGAACTTGGAAAGGGGCCGTTAGCATCCACAGTAGCTATGACATATCCTAAGAACAACATCCATCATCTCCAAACCTTCCACACATTCACTACATCCGAAAACCAAAAAAAATTGTATGTTTAAGTATAAGTTTACTCAGTGTCGGTTGAGTTTGTGTCTTCATTATTGTCTGATTTGTCTTCTACATTGTCGTTATTATCGTTGTCTCCCGGTAAATTTTTATCAAAGTCTGAAAAATTTTGTTTAAGATCGGAAATGTGAAAATTACCCAAATTATTTCCTTCGAGATCTTTTAAGTTATACACAAGCTTAGAAATCACCTTATTAACCACACAAGGAATATACTTAGGCGCAAATTTTGCAGCAAAATTATTTACTTTAGAAGATAGTACACAATTTTTCTTCCACAACCTATCACCTACATGAAACTCAACATCACGTTTCCGCATATTATAATATTCTGCATTTCTAAGATAAGCATCCTTCAGTTTTTTACGAACGTCTACAAATAATTTAGGCAAAGTTTGTACATCCTGTAACCGTTGTGATTTCTCCTCTATAGATACAATATTATTGGCATTGTCTGTAACTTTACCGTAATATCACCAGAAAGTGGTACATTCCTAGCAAAATTCAGAAACGCAGGGGAGTATCCCGTTACTTCATGAGTAGCAGTTCGAATAGCTTGAGCTACCTGATGAATATATACATCCCAGTTTTTGTGATTTTCATGGATATAACAACGAAGAGCGGTTACTATGACTTTATTTGTTCTTTCAGTATGATTACTTTGTGGATGATAATTAGCATTATATAATATCTTTTGAACTTTATATTTTTCCATTAACTTTTTGAACTCTTTACTTACAAACTGAGAACCATTATCGCAAGACATGACCTGAGGAACCCCAAAAATTAAGAAAACATGATTTTCCAAAAAATTTACTATACTAGATGCGGTTGCTTTAGGCATAGGGTGAACAAAACAAAATTTTGTGAACCAATCTGTAACTACTAGTGCGTATCGATTACCTTGTTTGGATCTAGGATAACATCCAATTATATCTGCACTTAACCATTGAAAAGGAAAATTTATATTCTTATAGGAACCCATCACACCAGCTTTCGGCAAATTTGTACTTTTACATGAAGAACAGATTTTACATTTCTGAACATAACGATAAATATCTTTACGAAGTTTGGGCCAATAATACAATTCAGATATCCGAGAGATAGTTTTTGAAATACCTAAGTGACTACCTGAGACATCATCATGAAACATTTTAAGAACATCTTTACGATTATTCGAAGGAACAACAATTTTCCAGTCCGATAAATTACTTTCGATAGGATTGTGAGAAAAAACATGTTTGTAAAGTAAATTCTTTTCGACTTTAAATGAGGGATACTTTTCCGGATTACTTTGGACCTTATTAATCATAGAGAGATACCATTTATCAGGTTTAAAAGTAGAGACATCCAAAACTGAAATTTCATTTACTGAACGAGAAAGAGCATCACTAACCAACATTGTGGAACCTTTGCGATGTTTGATAACAAAATCGAACTGTGCTAATCGTAAAGCTAAACGAGCTAACTTTCCGCTTGGATTAGACAACTTATGAAGATATTGTAATGATGAATGATCGGTTTCTAAAGTGAAGACTGTTCCTTCTACATAACATCTGAATTTTTCAATACCAAATATCACCCCGAGAAGTTCTTTTTCTGTTGTAGAAATCTTTCTTTCCGATTTTGTAAGGGAACGACTAGCATATGCAATTGGATGGTCAATACCATCACTTTCTTGATATAAGATAGCGCCAAGACCTGTGTCGCTAGCATCTGTTTGAATAATAAATGGCTTAGAATAATCAGGACTCGAAAGTATTGGAGCGGAAGTAAGAAGTAATTTAATTTCTGAAAAAGCTTTGTCAGCTTCAGGAGTCCACACGATAGACTGGCCTTTCTTTCTACCCTGCAGTAAGTCTGTAATAGGAGAACAAATTGAAGAAAAATTTTTAAGAAACCTACGATACCATCCAATCAAGCCTATTAATCTTTTTATTTCTGTGGTGTTCTTAGGCACAGGATAATTAAGAATAGCTTCGATTTTTTCCGGTGATGTACGTAATCCATTTTTATCCAAAGTAAAACCTAGATAGTTAAGTGATTCTCGACAAAATTCACATTTTTCTAAATTAATAGTTAGTCCAGCTTCTTTCAACCTTTTATACAATTTCTCCAAAATCTCTAAATGTAATTCGAAAGTGGGAGTAGCGACAATGATATCATCCAGATAACAAAAACAATATGGTAATATGGAAGGATCAATAATTCTGTCCATTAACCGAGCCATTGTCCTTGGAGCATTTTTTAATCCAAAACACATCCGGGTGAATTCAAAAGAACCAATACCATACACTGAAAAAGCTGTTTTAGGTTTAGAAGACTCAGTTAAAGGTACCTGAAGAAAAGCTTTACGTAAATCAATAGAAGTAAGATACTTTGCATCCCTGAGCTTATTTAAAACGGAATCTACTAAATGCATAGGATAAGAATCAGAAATAGTTACAGAATTGAGCTTTCTACCATCAAAACAAACTCTATACTCCCCATTTTTCTTGGGAACGAGCCATAACGGACTGTTCCAAGGTGATGATGTTCTTTGAATGACTTTTAGCCTCAATAACTCATCAATCTCTTTTCTCAAATGAAACTGCATTGCTGGACTTAATGGATATTGTCGTTGACAGATGGGTTTTGCATCCCCAGTATCGATATCATGCTCAATCAAATGTGTTTTACCTAAAGAATTTGGAGGAGAAATTTCGTCGAAAAGCTTGACAACCCTGTTCAATTTATCCTTTTGTACTGAAGACAATGCAGAAATTGGTTGAATTGCATTAATGACACAAAGAGAAGATAACATCGAGTAAGATAAAGAGTGAAAATCAACATCAATTTTAAATATTTTTAAAAAATCCATCCCCAAAATCAAAGAGTGAGCAATAGAAGGAATAATCCAAATCTTAATTTCATGTGTTACATCATTGAGAGAAACCGGAGCATAAATACAACCCATAACATTCTGTACCGTACCATCAGCTGTAGTGATACTAGGCAAAAGTTCATATTGAATCGGTAAGTTAAGACAATGCAAAATATTAAAACCTTGATTACCCAAAACACAAGAATTGCTTCCACTATCAATCAAAGCTAAAATTTCAGTATTATTTATCTTAATATTGAGATATGGTCTATTATCGTTACTCTTTTTCACAAACAAAGGACTAACATTAGAATTAGATAACTCCCTTAAACTAGTTGTCTGTAAATTTGATTTAGATGAATTACGTAAAATATTAATATGATCAGAATCACCTGCACAATCAGAAGTAGTAAAAGAAATGTTATTTAAAAAATTATGTACAAACTTAAGGTAATTGTTCCACTCACTGGGAGAAGTAAAGACATTTATTTTTTGTTTCGGTGAGCATTTGAATTTTTGGTTTTTTGTGATTGATTGTCCGGTATATTTTCCCTTGGTTGACTGGAAACAGCGCCCAGACTTTCCTGTCCAGTCTGTGTTGAGTTTTTTGAGCAACGAAAACATTTTGACTTAACCACATTTTTCCTACCACAACCATAACAAAAAATAGTTCTAGGTAATCTGCAATTATTATATATATGACCTCTCTTATCACAATTCCAACAAATCCTAGTTGAATTATTCGAAACATTGTTATTATTTGTATTGCTACCGCGGGATCTATGTGCATTATTATTTGCTACAAAGTTACTAGAGTACCTAACAGTGTTTTGCTGATTTCTAAAATTTGATGCTGGTTCAAAAAAACGATTATTATTATTAAGATAACAATTATTATTTACTATAGCTGAATTTCTACCTCTATCAGCCCAGAGCTGTGATTCTTCAATCCGTTTACAAAGATTACTTAACTCATCAATAGTTTTAGGTGAGTGCAAAGCTAACTGAGAGACATGGAATGGTAACAAATTTCGCCTAATTCTGGTAACCCTACTTTCTTCGTCCGGTATTATATCTAATCTACTAAACATGTTTTCCATTTGTGCAATAAATAAATGTGCTGGCTCATTAACTGTTTGCATTCTGTTGTTAATTTCTAACTCTAAATTAAACTGGTAATTGCAAGGCAAAAAATCGTCTTTAAGTTTAGATACAATGTGTGACCAAGAAGTTACTTTATTTTTAATAGATAAAAACCAAACTAATGCTGACCCTTTAAAAAATTCAAAACATTTAATAAACAATTCATCATCTGACACACCTCGAGAATTTTTCAGCAACTCTATTTTCGACAAAAAATCATGAAGTGAACCTGTACCATCAAAAGAAATGTCCCATTTATGAATGTCACTGTATTTGATAACATTACTTTGCGCATCACTTCCCAAAGTGGATGGATTGCTAGTGACAATCGGATCCGGAATTTTTATATCTAAATCTGCTTCTAACATTAAAACCTTACTTTTTAAAATACCGTGCTTTTTCTTTTGCTCATTATCTGACACATTCATTCTATGTATCCTACCATTTACATGAATTAACCTCGTTGAAATTCTCTTATAAGCTGAATCTAATTTATTACCACTAAAAGAATCTATTTCCGATTTAAGTTCCTTTAATGTTGTATTAATTTCGTTTAAATCATCCTCGAAAGGATATGAATTTACACCCTCCTTAAACGATCTATCAGCGGATTGTTGTGCCCTTAAACCTCTAAAAAGCTTACGTAACTCCTCTACCTTTGAAGGAACCTCTACATCAAATAATGAAACTTCATAAACAAGTTCATGTGCTTTCAAATATTCAGCTTTCATTTTAATTCAAAAGAAAATTGTAAAAATATTAAATATTTTAAAAGTGCAAAACTTTCCTAATTGTCAAGAAGAAAATAAAGACAAGACAAAAAAAACCAGTCCCAAACGAATAAAAATCAAACTGCTTCAATATAAATTACCAAGGTTATTTTTAAAACCACGCTAATATCCAAATTTCTATTTTAAATTCATTAACCAAAAAACAAAAAACTGGTACCTATTTAAATAAGAAATAAAAAGTACAAGTTATTATCGTCGAAATGAACTGTTTGCTACAAATTTGAACAATCAATATAGTTAAGCAAATAAATAAATATATCTATCAGTGTTGTACGTGAGGGATAATATAGGTATTAAACACAATAGGAAAAATCAAAGGAAATTGAACTGTTTATAAAAATATTTAAAATAGTTAAAAAATTAATTACGAAAGATTAATACTGAGAATATTAAAAAAATGATTTAAGAAAAAATAGTTTGTAGATATTTTCACCAAGTACTTTTCTCGAATAGAAAAACTATTTCCCAAAGAAAAAAATTATTGTACAGTCAGAGAAAAAATGAAACCAGCGGTTGGGCGCCAATTTGTCATATTATTTAAACTTTGGGCGCCAATTTGTAATATTATTTGTGCGTTGGGCGACAATTTGTAATATTAGTTGCCTGTTGATAGTGAATTTATAAAAATATTTAGTTAACTTTTTTGAAAAAATAACAATATACCAAAAGAAAAAATGTAATTTACAATAAAACAAACATTAAGCTTAATTTCGTCTTTAATTAGTTGTAAAAGATACTTCAATAATTAACAGAATTTATAAATGTTTATCACACAAAAATTATGATAGTTAAATACCTCGGCTAGGGGTGAGTAAGTTCATTAGCTCTGACTATTGTACAATATTTGTTTCTTTAAGAAATTATAAGGGCGCCACTGAAATCTTTTTATTTTTTATGATACTACTGAATAAAGTTGTTTTAAGCTGAGTTATTTAAATAAGTATCATAAGATGACAGAAAGATGTCAGAAAAAACTGTCTATGAAGATAAAAAAAATGATTTGAAAATGTACAAACATATAAAAGATAATAAGATTTCCTTGGTGCTGAAATTAATGAGATAGAGAATACGTTACAACAAAATAATCCGCAAACAATTCTTTAAAAATACTTATGCTAATACAGTTGACGATATAGATAGATATACACGGAAATAAAAGAGAAAAAATATGGGAACAGTAAACTTGATAGATCACAATAAACTTATCTGTTACAATAGTGGACGATCCTTCGCCGCACCTTGGGGTCGCTACGGCACTGTCTAGGTGGTTCCAAATGAGTATGGAAGATCACTAGTGGAGGGATAATCTGCCCCAGTTGTAGAGATAATCCAGTTAAGAATGTGCATACGAGAGCTTACAGTTTACAAGTTATTCAAGTTTATGGAATCTCCAAATTCAAGAGATGCTTCTGGTTTACGGAATCTTCAATTAAAGAGTTGCCTCTAGTTTACTGTATTATATTCCAACTTTCTGTATATGACAGTAAATCAATAGAAGAAAATGAGACTGGGAATAATTATTAAAACCTATTGAACCCGATAATGGCAACTCATTAGTACACCTCGTAGCGTAGCTACTTTGAACTTCTAATTATAATTATAGAGACCGTATTCATTATGTTATTATTAAAAATGTTTTAGGATAGATGGAGCAGCTAGCGGTACTAATTGAATTTAATATTTAGGATAACAGGTGCTTAAAATGTTAACAGGTACTGTTACAAGCCTAATAGAAGTTTCAAGCAGGTGACCCCTGTCAGTAACCAGTTTTTAGTTTGTCTTAAAGCTTTAGATGACCGCAGTAGTGAAGACCTCTAGCTAAATGTTCATTCAGGTACAACAGCGTGAGTTTTTAATAATAAAGAGTATTTATAAAGCCATATAAGTGTTTCATCATGTGATGGTGATACTAAAATGTGGCATAAATTTCCTAATCCAGCAACTGACAATGGACGATTTATACAGTGGTTGAAGGCTAGGAATATTAGTGAACTTAATAATTTGGAGGACCCAAAGAGTGTGCCACAACATTTTGAAAAGTGTGTGTCTCCTCAGTATCTAAAAAGAGATTGCATGCAAATGTTGTGCCATCATTAAATTTAGAACAAAGTAAGTAAAACTAATACGAATTCATATTAATCTAGTGAAAAATCTACTATATGCACAGAACTCTAGAATGATATGTTTATACTGTAATTAGTTGGTTGTTGGATTAATCTTTAGCAATTAGTACATATGAATAGTGCTGTTAGGTTTCAATGGGTTTTTCTATTTTTCAGATACTTGAGCAAAACTATTGCAAATCATTAACTGTTCAAAGTGGAGATGTTTCAGAAGTAACATATCGAAAAATGATGATTTGGAAGTGTATCACATTAATTGCAAAACTACATAATTCCATTTAATTTGTTTATTACATTCAGTAACGTATTACTTTCCATAAACAATTTTCATATTTTTTTGCATTTTTGCCCACCCTGTACCAATTTGAAGCAACATATTACACATTTTTGGAATCAGCTCAGCAAAGGCAATTTGGAAATTGAAAAAAAGGGGGGTTCCATTTGAAAAAAATGGTGATTGCGTCATTACACGAAAGTGGTTCACCCTGTATATTAGATTATGATTTGAAACAATAGTAAATTGAAATAAAAAATCGACCCGTTTCGGGAATTTCTAATTTTATTGTTCATTCAGCCAATTTATGCGTTACTTTATGGATGCACTGTATTTATTATCTAAATTTGTCTTTATATTTTCAATTACTTCATTACAATCAGTGTCTCAAACTGAAAATTTTTCTGAAGTTGCAATTCATCAAGAAGAAACAACAGGTATAGGTGAAATGCATATTTTAAGGTTTTTATGCAGATATGGGCAAAATATTATTATTTTTTTAAATGTTTGTTTATTATTTATGTATCATCATTGCTGCAACTTCATTCCTCTAAACTGATATTGAGTGTGTATTTATTTATTTATGCATTTTCTAGATTGTATTTTTGTATGTGATTTTCCATTTTCAGGTATATGAGATATATTATCTATTGATGTTTGAGTCAAAAAGATATGAAAACACACATCAACAGGACAATTATATCACACAACTGAATCCAATGGCAGGAATATTAATGAAATACCAGTTTAGAGAGTCTAAAAAATCCAAGAAGAGGAGGCCATAATGCCCGAACTTCATTTTAATGAACGCTTACACAGGGATTTGAAGATATGGGTAATTCCCAGAGAAATATGTATATTGCTAACCATGTACTGTTATTTATGATTAGAGGGTAAAACCATAGACCTAATATCCAGAGGAGATTGAAAAATTTGATTTACTTTCTTAAACATTACCTATTTCTGGTCGACTGTGTCGTGTGTCGTCTTGATATGGTAGAATGGAATTTATTGTCCTGTGATGTTGCCTGCTTTCCAAGTAGGGTAAGAGATTTGTGATTGTTATTGAATCATCTATAGTATTTGTTGATTACATTTGCAAAAATATTGTGACCATAATGCTATCTCTTATTCATTTTATGAATTATAACCACCTAAATTATACAACTCATGTTATGGAATGTTTAACCACGGAACTATTTCATTCGGTTAGAATGGTTAGATCATAGAAATGAGTTGCTCACTAAGCGACTACGCCACACGGTTTGCCTGAATGATACCACGCGCAGAAGCGGTTATACTATAAAATTTGACAGTCTCCTTAATTATTTCAAGCATTGTTACCGAAGCAATTGTAACGAGATTTTGGAGTTATATTGGTGGTTTTTGATGAAATTATAGGTAATATTAAGAAAAAGTTAGTGAAAGAAATGGTTCGTTATTGTCAAGTGTGTAAAGAACCAGACTATTTAAGCCCCAATGTTTCTTTTCAGAAGACTGGAAAATTTAATTTCCCTAACATTCAGGAGATGACTAATAAAAAATTTTCATTACCCAAATTTATTGTACTAACCCTTACTGTGACGATGCTAATTCTAGCGAAACGGCTGTCATTGCATTTAAAAACGCATTTTGCGAATAAATAGTGGACACATGGAGATATAGTTCAACCGTTTAGTTGTTTACTGTTCATTAACCATTTATTATCTGGACATTTCTTTATCAACATATTTAAGTCAATAGCCTCTTTCAAATGACTTCGTTACACCCTTTATGTTTATTAAATTTTATTTGTTTTTGATTTACAGTCACCAACTAGTTTATAGTAATAGATATTTACGTTACTAGTCCGGTAAGTACGAGTGGGATGTTTCGAAACGAGTAATGTAATAGTACCGGACGTGTGACGTACAACATTACATATTGCTAAAAAACACAAAATAACAGTAGTAACTCTTTGATACTTCATTTAATGTAATTCCTGGAAACACTGTTCAAGTGAACGAAAATGTAACCGTTAATATTAATATAGGTAAGTTCTGTTTATTTTTTTGCTGTTGAATTTCAATAAATGCATATTCATAAGTTTTGATTAGTTTTTAAAATGTAAAAGCCTGTAAAATGTCATTAGGGATATTAACACGTAATATTTCGTTACGTGCTACTATCCCGTAAAAGTCTATTTTCCGGATTGAAATCGAGTACGTAAAGGTATGTTTTAGGGTACGTTATGAAATAAAAACTATTAAATTTACCTGAGCATCTTCTAGATGAACATCTCTTCCTTGACTTTGCGATTCTCCAGCAATTTGCATTTCATATTCTTCTTTCTTCTTTTCTACGCTTGCTAACTCATCTTCTAACTTTTTAATATCATCCATATGAGCATCATGTGCCTTCCTAGCCTGATCTAATGTCTTAATTGCACCATCCAGTTTTTTTTGCATGTGAGTAACTCTCTCTTTAGCTTTGATGAATTGTGGTTTCTTTTTTGAAATCTCGACTTCAACTTCTCTTATATCTTGCTCAATTTTTGCAAGTTCTCTATTGCATTTACCATGTTCTTTTTTCTTTTCTTTTAAAGTCTCTTCAAGCTTTTCTTTTCTTTTTTCTATTTTATCTACTTCTTTTTGTTTGGATTTAAGCTCCTGTTCTAAATTTTTCATTTCACGTTCGTTGTGATATAGACGAAATAGTTGATGTTCGATCAGTTTGTCGTTCTATTAATAAAATTACAAAATTAAAAAATAAAGTAAACATGTCATACCGAAAAAGTAAGTTAGATTTACGTACCACTCTCAAAATGTATAAGTATGAACATACTGGGTTGGGATAAAGTATGGCACCAAGCAAATATCTTTGAAACGAAAAGAACAATATTTATAAAACTTTGCATGCAAATACAGTAACGCAAAAGGATTCTGATGCTATATTTTTTGTTACTACTCCACTTCCGGTTTCACCGGAAATACTCTTAACTTATTTACTTTAAATGGAACACCCTGTATTTTTTTGGCACATTTTAAAAGAACTTTTTATTTTTATAATCACTTATCTAACGTATTTCTTGTTTTGATACTTTTTCTTCCAAATTTGGTATGTATGAATTCAAAATAACAAGTTCTTTTAAAATTTGCAAAAACATACAGGTGTCCCATTGAAAGTAAATAATTTAAGGGTATTTTCGGTGAAACAGGAAGTGGAGTAGTAACAAAAAATATGGCATCAGAAACCTCGCGCGTTACTGTACTTGTATGAAAAGTTTTATAAATACTGTTCTTTTCGTTTCAAAGATATTTGCTTAGTTCCATACTTTATCCCAACCCTAGGTATATATAAAATGCACAACTGATTTTGAGGCTTGTTTTCATTAACTCCATTAGTGTATATCTAATAAGTAATTCTTAAAAGTTGGGATACCATACTTACCAGATCATCTTTAAGTCGAGCATATTTATCAGCCTCTTCTTTTTCCAGTCTTGCTTCTTTTTTTTCGGCATTAATTCCTTTCTTTTTCTGATAAGCGAAATTAAGATCCTCTTGAGCCTTTTGCATTTCATGTTGCAATTTGGAATATTCTTCCTTGAGAGCACCAGAACTGTGACAATATACAGTGTGTAAACGTCAAATGAAATAATTAATTCGGATACTGTACATATTTATAGATAATATGTTGCAGGAATCTTAGCTTTATAAGGAACACATTTCGGACCTCAAACCACAAGTTAAGGTATTATATAATGTAACAGGTAACGAGCATATATATAATACACGGAATTAGGGTCTACAGAACTCTACACTAATTCCGGTGCCATGCACTGATCATTTTGTTGCGGTAATACTATCAGTATCAGTAAAAGATAAGTCAGTATTACAATACATCGGAGATATAGGGTTATATTTATTTAGTTGAGTACACTACTCTATGGGCTTGAAGCCCAACTACATAGTAAGGGAATACGGGACATTAATCAATTTATATATAGCACAGTAATGATTTCAGAAATATCATTTATAAAAATGTTAAGCAACAGCGGATCCAGGATTGATCCTTGCGGAACACCTGATGAAGCTGTATATGTAGTAGGCTTAAACCCATTGATTTGAACAAATTCTGTGCGATTCTGCAAATAAGAACAAAAAAGCTCAACCAGAGAATGAGAGTAAAAATGTTGTAAGCTTATATAGAAGGATACCGTGATCAAGCCTATCGAAAGCTTTGGAAAAATCGGTATAAATAACGTCAGTTTGAGTTTTACCGTCAATAGATTCAGCGATATGCTGAGTAATTGTAACCAAATTGGTAACAGTTGAACGACCCTTCATAAAACCGTGCTGACAAATTGTGATATTTCTGTTATTATGTCTAAAAAGTATCTTTCCAATATTTCAAACACATTGAAGAAGTTATATATTATGGAAATGGGTCGGTAATTTGAAATATCATGCTTATTGCCCTTTTGAACACAGGACAGACCTTTAATGTTTTTCCAGATAGTTTCCCACTTTTTAGGCATAGATTAATAACTAAAAGCTAATTCAGTGCTACAGTGCTGATACAATTCAAATTCATGTTATCTTTTTCAATTTAATTGTTTATCATTCTTAATAAAAATAAATATTTATTCAAATTATAACTGTGTTATTACGGTGCTCAGGACTGACAACTGTCAATAATATCTAATGTACAGGTTAAATCAATAGGAGGGACAATGGTATTGATTACGCCAATAAAGTAGCACCTGTTAAAGAATAAAACCCTAAAAAAAGGTAAAATGAAATCCATTCAACACATTTGCGAGTTCTAATCACAGCTTCCGTTGACTTTTTCGTTTCCCTTGCCTCAGTTGCCCTCTTCTCTATAATACTATAATATAATATAATACTAGTTTCTGTTAATATTTTAATTTTGTGATTTACAATTTTATTTCTAAAAAAAATCAATATATAAAAGATGAAATTAAATAACACAACTCTATGCAGAGGGTGGTGAACAAGAAGGGCAAACAGTCGAGCACATCCTTTGAGACTGCTCGGCTCTCTCGACTAAACTAAAATTTTACCCTAAAGAGAACTGCCCAACACCAGCCAATATAAGAGACTACCCTAAAGGGCGTCGTTGACTACTTCAAAGGAAGTATAATGGACCTAATCAGGTCTAACTGCAGAAAAAGCCTTTGGACTTCACCCTCCCTAAATTTACAGATGCACAGACAAAGTGGGTTTGTAAGGATTCACTAATATGATAATAAAATATATAGAAGATAAAACGTAAATGATCACTTTACCTAAATTTTCATGTTTAAAAGCTATTTGTATACAACTTTTCATTAAAAATTACTTTACTTTATAACATTTATATTTTTCGACAACCCTCGGGTATGCCTTAAAAAAATTAATATCTGATGGTGGCATTTCTAGTTATGAACCATACAGAACTTTTTTTTCATAAAACCAATAATAAAAAGTTTCCGTTTGTTATGAATTTATGTATTAATACCACTACACACTTTTATACGCGATGTATCCCATATGGACATAATCTACATAATATTTCTAAATTGAAGGGACTTTTGAATGTAAAAGATGCAGATTCGTATATATAGACTAATTCAAACCGACAGAGCTGTTCTAGATGCATAAAAGACTAAATATACACAATAAAAATATCCAAAAATTTAGTCTTTCCAGTGGACACCCAATTACATTTCCTTGGACAGAAGCATTATAGATAGGTTATATATTAAAATTTTACTTACCCGCTAATTTCTTCAAACAAAGCAGTCATTTCTTTAGGATTTTTCATAGCTACAGATTCAACTGCGCCTTGGAATACTAAAAAATTCTTGGCTTTTACATTGATTTTCAATTTTTCTAGTTCGGAAAGGTATTCGTTGGAAGTAACAACCTAAAAAATATGAATTTATCAAAATAGTACCATCAAGCATTTTGCTATCATTGTTAGTCCAGCAAAAAAGATTCTACAACTTTTTAAAAATATTGTAGACGTGTTATTAAATATTAACTTTATTAACATATTTTTTCGTCAATTATAGCGGTATAACTCGATTTGCATTTTTTTGTTTATTAATTTTACATAAAATCTTACGTTTTTGGGTAATTAAAGTGTAAATTTTAATAAAAAACTTAAAATCGTACATAATAAAAATAATAATAATAATAACCATTACAAATGAAGAAAGTAATGTAATAATCATGTGGGATGTACCAATAATTACTGACCGCCAGATCAATGCCAACCCCCCCCCAGATATTATAGTGCATGAAAAGAAGAGCAAATTGTGCCAACTTATTGACATTACCATTCCAGATGATGCCAATATTTAAGTGAAGGAAGCTGAGAATATCAACAAATACAAGAACCTTACACTAGAAATCAGTAGAACGTGGAACACCAAAACTACCACTATTCTAGTCATCGTCGGAGCCCTGGGCTTGAACAACATCTTCAAAGTATCCCAGAAGAATCGTCCATCAAACAAGTACAGAATATTACACTCCTCGGCACTGCTCAGATCCTACGGAAAGTTTTAAGCTAAGTCACTTTGATCTCAGGCCGAGATCTGCACCTAGCTATCCATGCTGAATAAACATAATAATAATACAATAAGTAATGGCTTCAAAATGTACACACATTCTTCAACATCCTGAAGAGATTCCCTTTCTTACATATGGTTTAACCCATAAACAGCTAACACACAGGATCCTTCGCAGTAAAAACCAATCACATGTCTTCCAATGTTTTACAAGATATTAACATCTTGCATTACTAACCGAGTTTACAGGCATATTGATCAAAATAACATTATATAAACGTGGTCACCAGGGATGCAATGTCGCGACATATCGACTGCTTTTGTAGAATTCCGTAAGGCATTTGACAGCGTGCCTCATTCCTGGCTTATAAGCGTTTTAAACATCTACAGAGTAAACCCCACCATAGCTACTTTTCTTGAAGCTTCGATGAAGCAATGGCGAACAAGCCTTCAGGTAAATATTAATGGTCACTATATTAAGACTAACGACATTTTTATTTGCAGGGGAACATTTCAAGGATTCACTTAGTCCACTGTGGTTCTATTTGGTAATGAATCCACTGTCTACCATGTTCAACGACACAAAATATGGCTTCATGCTTAAGATTAATAGAAATACCAACTGCAATTGTCAATGGAGATGTGGCGCTCCTTAATGGAGATATATTAGCTGCTATGCAAAATGGGGAAACATACAAATACCTGGGTTTTCAACAGGCCAGGTTGTTGGACCAAAAACAGTCTAAGGCCAAAATCAGGGATGAGTTTTCACAAAGGGTAAGTTTCGTACTAAAAACTGAATTGAACGCAGGAAACCTATTATACCGAGCCATTAATACATATGCCCTACCTGTGTTGACCTATTCGTTCGGCATTCTACAATGGACAAAAACCCAAGTTGGAAGATATTCAGAGAATAACCCGGACTATGATGACAAAGTACACCGATGTCACCATCCAATATCGTGCTTGGAACAACTCTACCGAGAAAGGAGGGAGGAAGAGATTTATGTGACATAATACATCTACATAACAAACAGATAAATAAATTAAGAGTCAATCTAAACTCAGTTCGTACCTATTTTGCTGTTAATGTTTTGTTGAATTCAAGTTCGTTTTTATTAAGATCCACCGCGATATAAGAACTTCGTCCAGGTCGACCCCTCAGAGACTTGATTCTTTTCAATGCTGTTTTGATAGTTTCACTATTGCTTATATTTAAAAATTCATATTCTTACTTTGTTGAAGCAAATTAACACACTATGTAACTTTTCAAAATTATTTTTTCCCGGACTCGTTTGAGTCCGGGAAATGGCACTTTATGGTACACTTGTACTTTACAGTACTCTTCAATTCTCCCAATGTTGTTTGAAATAATAAGTGAATCAACATAAACTAAGCTTTTATTCTAGTTTTTGAAGATTGGCATTAATTGTACAACTGCTGTTGCCAGCAATATGTATTAATGGAGTTGTTGATGGATTTACAGTGTTTTCTGTAATCGCGGAAGACGTGTGGCTGTGATGTAGCACTTCAACAAAAGTTTTGCCCCTTTTCTGCAACTGAAGAACTCTTCCATCCACCGTGCTATTTTAGAACTTTAAGGTCAGCTCCAGCATTGGCCAACAACGTTAAGAATGTCCTCCTGAAGCAATGACCAGTGTACTTTTCTGGTTGGTCTAGTTTTAAGAACTCAGCTATTTTCTTAGGTACTCCGCCAACAGTATGTATACCAGCTCTTTGAAACAGACATTTTCCTTGTCTATAACCCACAAAAAGAGCTTTCAGGGAGACGTAAATTCATGTATTTTATAAACACATCCAAATAGTGAGCCTCATCACTGTTAATCACAGTGAAAGCTCGTCGAATATGCGTTTTTGTCTGGTTAATCTTAACTACTAGCTGAGTACCCCTATCCTCCACATCACTAACTTCTAAATTATAGATCTCTTCCCTTCGTCAACCTCCATCAACTCCAAGTAGGGTTGGCAGAGGTATTATACCTTTCGGTATAATACTATTATACTTTGTATAAAACTTGGTATAAATCTCGGAAGTTATATACCAAAACAATTTTATACCCTACAACACAAAATTTTGTTTAATACCAAGTATAATACTTATTATACCAAGTATTATTCTTGGTTTTATACCAATGTGCACAATGTTGCGCAATAGCATAGCTTTAGCGAAGACAAGTCTTCACTTGTTTAAGTTGTTGAGTGCAGCTCCGTGAGTGGTATCTACGTACTACGTGTTTTTTTTTGTCGAGATTGATTCAATGGTCAGTTCTGCGGTGGGCCGGTGGGTGTTTAAAAAATACGTGCAATTGTGTAAGTATATAAAACATAACTAGTTATTTTATTCGTAACTATAACTAGCGAGTCAACACGGCTTCGCACGTTCCCGTGTAAAGAGTTGCAGTTGCAGTGGTATTAGAATAAAAAAATTGTTGTTTTGGAAGCCGTGTGTGTGTCACCTGGGCCGGATTGGGCATCCGGGGCCGGATTGGGCATCCGGGGCCAAATTTTTCGAACGCCCCCTCCCCAATTATTTTTAAGTTATTGCATGCTGTTTGAAGTTTGAATGTTATTTTAATTTTATTGTATCAGAGAGTCTATATTATTATGTTTATTTTGAGAATATACGTTTTTTTCGTTCGGTGGATTTTCTGGTTTCAATATATACACAGAACATCGCATTATTAGGATGCAAAAAGTATAATACCATATCGACTGTTTACTACCAATACCTCCTATCTACGATTTTTGTCAGAAATAAGGTTTTTACACCACTAGATAGCTTTTTATTTAATCTTTGGAATAGAAATACCTCCTAGTTACCAAGATCTAAGGTTTCCCGCCAATTTTTAAACGGAAATATCTCCAAACTAAACAGGCGTCATAGAGGGTAGGTAATACCTCCTATCTAGCATTTTGTTGAAAACCGTTGGTGTGTGTATATCAGCTGGTAAGTTTTATTAAAATATTTGTTGTTTTATGCGTTTTTTTTTTGTTTTTTTCGTTTAAAGGAATTTATCTATATCTTTTGTGATCCATATGTACATCGTTTTAATTCGAATATATTGATTTATTTGGTAAACTGTGTAAATTAAAGTTATATTGTAGATAGGAGGTCTTTCCATTCTATAAAACTAAAATTAACTGTAGCAATACCTCCTATCTTCTATTTTAATAAAATTATTTAATGATTGTTACCAACCTGATTGGTATATAAAGTGGTTAGTTTTATTAAAAACACGTATTAATTTTTGTGATTTTTCTTTAAATAAAAAATAATATAAAATTTGTACCATCGTGCCCAAAAAATATTGGGACAAACAAATTTTGGATTTCCTAAGGAGTACAAAACATCTATTAAGAATTAGGTTATCATTGTTGTAAAAAAATAGATTGTTTCCATTACTTAGGGCGTGAAAGTGAACAAAGCAAACTAATAGTTTAGGAGGTTAAAATACATTTTCTTGTTCCTTTATCTGATACTGGTGCCAAGGTAATAGTAAAATCATTGTTTCAGAATATGGGTACCAGAGCGCAAAAAATTATGTCTATGTTAAAGTTGAAGACAACCGAAAACTCCAGTGTGTCCGATCAGAAACAAGAATCTCCTCCACCCCAGTCTACATTATCACCACCAGTTACCGTGAATTTAGAAACATCATTAACATCGTCATTTATAAAAAATACTGGCGTACAACAAGAACCTGAATTGTTGGATATAATGAATCTCGAGTTTATAGACCATAATGTAAACTTTGTAGTGGATCACAATGGAGTACTTTCTTATGTGGACCCTGAATATAACGCGAATAATGATTCTCAGTCACTAGTTTCCCATCTCGACGACACACCTACCTTATGGTCAGATATAGAGACAGTAAATAACAGCGATACTAACGACCAGAATGAAAATCTACTTCTACAAAAAACTCCAGACGAACTGGTAGAGGGTGAAGGGCCACAAAATAACGATTTAGATATCGTCGGCTTAACATGTAAATGTAGTAAGTCCTAAATTGTAAATTTTACAGGAGAGCTAAAAAACTTCCTATATGTTGGTACATTAAATTTTTTTAAACAAAAACTTTTAACAAATGTTTAAACATAATATCTAATTTACCAAATTATGGAAAATAATTAACAAAAAAAGTTTTTTTTTGGTTTTTTTGGGACTTACAGCATTTCAAGTCTATTTTTGACCAATTGTGGATTTACGACATTTGCATGTTAAGCCGACGATATCGAAGAATACGGAGATCTACTTTTCCAAAAAAATCAAGACGAACTAGTAGAGCAGGAAGAGACACAAAATAACGACGCTTCAGATATCGAAGAACATGGAGATCTACTTTTACAAGAAAAGCAAGACGAATTAGTAGAGGGTGAAGGGTCACAAAATAACGAAGCTTCAGATATCGAAGAATATGGAGATATGAACGAAGGTCGAAAAAGAAGACATAGACCATCCCAATCCGAATGGAAAAAAACAAGAACAAAAAACTTAGAATGGAAGGTAAAGAATATTTGGGATATACAAAACCAAAAGGACAAGTAATGAAGCAGAACCAAGTAAGGGAAGCTCGCTCTCTTAGGCCAGCTTGTGCCTCTGAACGTTGTAAAAAATCAAAAAAAACGAATGTGTGAAAAATTAACAGAAGAGGAGAGAAAATGTATATTTAGGAAGTTTTGGTCGGAGCTCAACTGGGATCAAAGAAAGATCTATGCTATTTCTCATGTCAATAGAGTTCCTACACAGCGTAAGACGACGTTAAATGACTCTCGACGAGGTGAAACATTAACATATTCTTTGACCTTTAACGATTGCAAGTACCCAGTTTGTAGAACAACGTTTTTAAACACCATTGGAATAGGCTCATTTACGGTACAAAGTTGGACAAAGAAAGGTAACCATGCCATGCTCATGAACAAAAACTGTGAAAATCTCAACCGTGTAAAGAATTCCCCACATGCCGAAAACATAGCCTATTTAAAAGACTTTTTGAGACAGTTACCAAAATTACCTTCGCACTATAACAGAGCCAATTCTTCTAAACTTTATTTGGAGCCAATTTTTAAATCATTAAAGCAACTATACGACTTGTACTTAGAACATTGTAAAAGGCAGACAAACATACTGTTTCGACTAAAACATTTTATAACCAATTTAATGAAAGCAATTTGGCACTCTACGTGCCAAAAAAGATCAGTGCGATATTTGTGTCGCTCATAAAGTTGGCAATTTGAGTGATGATAAATACGCAGAGCATATTAAAAGAAAAGACAGGGCACGGACTGAAAAAGCAACTGATAAGGATTTGGCACAAAGCGGACAATGCATTGTGCTTACTATGGATCTTCAAGCAGTCAAAGTTTGTCCAGTTGTTCAAGCCAGCAGCATTTTCTTTAAAACAAAATTGTCATGCCATAACTTTACAATTTATGATGTTGTTAGTCATCACAGTACCTGCTACTGGTTTACCGAATGTGATTGTGATCTGGTTGCTTCAGCTTTTACGTCATGTATAATAGACTATTTAGAAAAGCATTGTACAGCAAAGAACCTGCCAATAATAATCTATTCAGACGGATGCACGTATCAGAACAGAAACAACGTTTTATCCAATGCGTTGCTTACCTACGCTTTAAAAAACAAAATACCTGTGTTTCAAAAGTATCTTGAACGGGGTCACACTCAAATGGAGTGTGACTCCGTTCATAGTTGTATCGAACGTAAATTAAAAAACCGAGATATTAACTTGCCAAGTGATTACATCTCAGCAAGCAAAGAGGCCAGAACCAAACCATTCCCGTACGAAGTAGTCAAACTAGGGTTTGATTTTTTTAAAGATTATTCACACAATAGTGTTTTGAGATACACAACGATTCGGCCCGGAAGGAAGCCCAATGAGCCTACTGTTACGGATCTTCGTGCTTTACGCTACAATTTAGAAGGATCGATAGACTATAAGCTAACTTTTGATGACGAATGGAAGCCATTACCCTCAAGACAAAAAAAAATACCCAATGAGACACCTAAATATCCTCCATTAAATAAGGCAAAAATACCAATTAAAAAGACAAAATTTACACACCTACAAGAACTTAAAAAAGTAATTCCAGATGACTGTCATACCTTTTACGATTTGTTACCATATAAGGATAATAATTAAGACAATAAATAAATTAATAAATATTTTTCAATTGTGTTTTTTACCACAATAAATTTAAACAAATGTATAAACCTATTACACCTATACCTCCTATCTTACATTACCAGTTATACCAATACCTCCTATCATCAAAAATGAGCTAAAAAAAGGAAACTAGAAACAATTTTCGCAAATAAACTTAAAATAAACACATTTTAATCACTAGTGATGTTTGTACGTGAATCTAGTTTGGAGTTCAATATTATAATAAAAACATAAATGGTTTTTTGTCTCTCCTGAACATTTTTAGTTTTTGCACTTAGGAGGTATTGGTAGTAAACAGTCGATATAATACCGTATAATAAGGTATAAAACTTTGTATAATATTCCAAAAAGTTAAATACCAAATTTTGCCAACCCTAACTCCAAGTAATGCTATCACTTTGAGTAATAGATATTCTTTATCTGGAGCGTCCCTCATGAAGCTTTCAATTTGTTCCTTAGCACCTTCGACTGGTTTGGCTGATGGTCTACATTTTGTTTTTTTAAAAAAGGCTATCAACTTTGGGAAACTTGATATGTTGACATTCTCATTAACCATAATCATTGATTTTACCATCGAGTATTTGGACCATAATGAAGAAGGGTTGAATGTTTTTGACTGAAAATTTAAACTGTTAAAAAGAATATTCTTTAAAAAAACTGTTCTTACCACATCCAAAAAGTAAGCCAACATTACATTTTCATCAGCACTACTTTTCAAATTGTGTTGTTCACGCCAGTTGCAAAACAGCGCATATTCTTTTTCATATCTTTTCGCAGACTCAACTGGAATTATTTGCCCTATCGCTTCCGCAGTTTTCTCAGCAATTTCATCTAATTTCAGATCCAATTTCTCCGTAGATATTTCGTGTGAGCAGAAAAATTCAATATGTCTGCCTTTATTTAGATTGTTACTTGGTAACCGCTGTTCAATTTTTATTTATAAAGCAAATCAACCATGTTAAGAATAAATCAAGTAACATAATTTTTTCACAGCAGTCTACCTGACTTCCTAATAAAATGATCAAATAATATGTCATTTCAATTTCATATTTTATTGCGTTTAAAACCAAAAGCAGTATGAAAAAAATATAGTACGATACACGTCCGTGAAGTGATTATTACGGTAGTCGATTAGATATTTTTGACTCGGCTACTTCGTCGCCTCGTCCATAAACATCTATCTCGTACCGTAATAAGTCACTTGAAGGCAGCTAAAACAGAGAATGGCGGAGAAAACCGCTACCACTGTTCATGGTAGCAATAAATCCAAAAGAGGAAAGCTGATATAAACTACTCACAAACCTCTGCTACAAGAGAATACGTATAGCAGAACAAAAAGGACACGACGGACCAGTCCCGTACTATAAAGGCCAGCGTTTCAACCATGGGCAGAGTACATGTCACATGGAACTGAGCTGCTTGAAGTGTGCAGGTTCAGATAGAGCAGCCGATTGCAACTTATGGGCAAAAGAACCCGCCAAATGCAAAAACTGCGGAGAGAATTACCCTTGAACTACAGCGGGTGTCCGAAGAACCTCACAGCGAGGACGCAATAAAAACCAAAAACTGGATGACCAGCAACGACAACAGCAGAGGACCAGCTAGCTAGGCGCAAGCTACCCAAAAAACGAAGGAGTCAGAAAGAAAACTGCTCGACATCGAATCAATGATGACTAAATTTGAAAAATTCAGAGACATTTTTTAAAAGATGGATACGCTTTTCCAACTCTGCTTAAAAAAATAAATGACAGTACACCCAAATCCATATCAAATAAAGATCGGCTCATGGAACACCAGAGAAATCCTGGAGGAAGAAGATCTCGACATCTTCGCAATCCAGGAAACGAAATTACCAGATGTCAAATATAGGTCCACATGGCCAGACTACGATCTCTATAGAAACGATCTAAATGGAAGATCCGGAGGGACAGCGATCTTAGTTAAAAAGGAGCTTAATTATTACCAAGAAAACACACCGGACGGACAATAGTAGTTGTGATGACAACTCACAGCGACATAAAAGTAGTCTCAGACGAACACGGTCATTCACGAAGAAGTGACCTAAATGCCAAGTCCCCCAACGTGGTACTGCACACCAGAAACGGATAAGGAAGAAACCTGGAGAGACTAACAGACAACGATCCAGCTCTTTAAGTCATAGGTCCACAACAACCAACACACTATCCTCCTCAAGGTGGTACGCCGGCGGCTCTAGACTCATCGAAGAATAGAGGAACGTGCAAAAGTTGTTTTTTAAGTTTTGATATAACTTTTCATACATTTGTGACCACTGACAAGAATGATCTATTTTTCTTCGTCCATTCTGACCATATAATAAACAATAATAATAAATATTCATAAAATCCAAATCGCAGCGGCTTGTCGGCAAAAGTATTACTTTACTGAAAATTTGTTTTATTACATTTCGATGCGTTCCGTTGCCGAACAGTGAGAGCTGAGAGCTGTCCTATTTAAATTACATAATGGAATCTTAACGACAATTCTACAGTTCTGAGAATCATTTTTAGGCTTTAAACCAATTTACTTCATAAAAACTTACCTCCCGTAACACATGTACCTATTTCAAGTTTTATTAATAGGACTTCAGTCTATGTGCATGCTTAAACAATATTATAATAACTTGTCCAATATTGTTCTGATTTACACAATCTATGATTATTCATCAATAACATAAAATAACTAAAGACCTAACAAGTATTATGTAGGTAATATTTCAATTACAAAGTATCTACACAGATTAAGTTGCTTACAGCATCAAAATAGTAATCGATATCAGATACAATGTTTACCGAAAACAACAGTATCTCTAAACGGAACTTGATGATTTGAATAAAGATGTACTTAAATATTTTATAGAACTACAATTCTATACTATTATTATAAAACTGAAGAGTTTGTTTAAACGCGCTAATCTCTGGAACTATTAGTTGACATTGAAAAATTCTTTTTGTGTTGAATTCATTGAGGAAGACTAGAGGTAGAAAATCAGATAGGAAATTTGTTAAAACATAATATACAGGAAAGGTTATAGGCATATCAGGTGCCTGCAGAAAATTCGCAGAACTCACTCTAGATAACATTCAAGATGTGAAAATTATCACCATAATTTGATAAATGATAAATGTGGTTATTTAATTATAATTATATTTACATACAATATTTAAACTCGTTTAAATCCTAAATTTTTACAAGTCTAATAATTAAACTTTTATAAATAAAGTCAAAAAATTTATAATTGAAACAATATTGCGGTCGTAGGAAAAATGTTGTACGTAACTAAAAATTGTATTTATTGCACTCTTAACGTTTCCATACTCGCCACTACGGGGTTCGTACTAAACTTTACTCGTGCATTCCACACTTGTTATGTACCTGGGATTAAGCAATCCTGGTAAATGTTTATCGTTCTTGGTTTGTACCCACTGTAACTTACATCGATGTATTTTAACATTTTCGCTGTTAAAATAACACCACGAAGTATAGAACACAGGAGTCTGAACGGTATCGGGTTTTTCATAGTATTCATGTACGCAATAAATATACCCAGATTATAGTTCTCTTTTCTGCCACTGGTGGCGCAAATATTCGGGACGTACCGTTAGTATTATTATTATTACATGTAAACATGTGGATAAAGGCAGTGAACAGTTATTTAATTTAATTAAAAGCTTAGAGGAAGTTGTGTTGATGGTAGTTGGTACAAAAACGGTACACATTGACACTATGTTTGATATTTCTCAGAGTATTTTTTTCCACAGAGGTGTCAATAGCAACAAGATTTGCCGCGTAATAATTTAAACGAGTACTTCTTAAAGAGTGGCGCACTCTACCGGCAAAAAGATCTGTCCCGTAAACTGAGGCCATTCGCTCAACATTACGTTCAGACTCCTGTGTTCTATACTTCGTGAATAACACCAACCAAAACATTCAACGTTAGGAGTGTTGAAACTGTCAAACTGTTTTGTGATAGAATTGTAAATTTTCAAGAAGTAAATCAAAATGAACAATATCATTCCATAATAATAATAATAAAAATAAATATATAAAACTAATAATAATAAATATCTTTCAATAAATATAACGATAACCTAAAAAGTCGGCAATTTATATTAACCAACACAATAAAAGTGAAGTTAGCTGCAATGTAATATTGTTCAGAATACGATTTTTAACCGCGCTGTTAAATTTACAGCTGTTACGAATATTTGTACAGAATAACCCTATAAGTAATGACAATTTTAAACATTTTAAAATTAATATTACCTCATCAAAATTATCGATATATTTGTTTATGATTTGAAAAGGTGGATGCTTAATATTTACTCATAAATTTTTCTGATTAATAGTAGTTTCCACATACCTAAATACTCATTCACAAATATGTAGCAAGTAGCAAGCCAACAAAAATGTATTAATTGTCATCTCTTTAAGTAATAAAAGTAATAGTGACTGAAGAAATGTAGCTATGGATTAGTAGATGCTAATAATACAATATAGGCAATGAAAATATTGACATATGCAGTTTTATTATCAAAAGTAATAACACTAGTGGTTTCGCGATAAGTCTGTCAATTCAGTTCTAAACGAAACTGAGTTGAGGACGACGCAGGACGGGTGGTGTTTGGTGTTTTCTTTAAGCAACTCAGTTGGAGTATTGGTTACGTCGTTAAAAACACCGAACTTGAATCAGAATTGAAAAAACAGCTGATGTTTTCTCAATTACACCAGTCAGATTATGTGAAAATTTCGAGATTGGTGATTTTTAAATTAATGTACTGACATTTAATAGTATATTACCTAACAAGAATTAGAAGTAACCTATTACCCACGATGTACTGTAAGGTTAAGTTTCACGAGTGCGTAATGGGATTACAACTCGTGTAACGTACTAGACTTTTTCTAAGCCCAGCGGAGTGCTCATAATTTCATTACTTTTACTACTAACAGACATATTCGTAGGTAAAGTTAGGTTGAGATAATGTTCATACGGTTACTATACTTTGTTACAAAAATTTACAGTATAAATGACAACATTTATTTCCATAACATAATAAGAAAACGAGACTTATTTTTTTAAAAAGTGTATAATGTTTTGTCGAAATATAGGGTAATTAATTAATACTTAAAGCTTTTCTGTTTTTCAATTGACTAAAAGTATGTAAATAGACCAAATAAAGTAGTGCGTAGATGAAAATTTCATAACAATTTGATTAAACAATGAAATTTAAGTTTTCTTATCTAAACGCAGGTGTATGTTATGAGATCTCATTACGTGCATGTTATTGTTAAATTTCACTTACAAGGAATGTCGACAGTGCGATTTGTTGACGTTAACAGGCAAGGACGTAGAAAATTTTTATTAAATTATAATAAAAATGTAAATCTTGGTTTATTGATTTTCTAATATTTTTGAAATTTATATTTATTATTTTAAATCTCAACATTTCACAATCCCTCTTTCCTAACTATATATTTTTCAACATAAATTGTATTTTACCTTTAACTATGTTAACGTTGTGTTTTGATATATTTTTTATCAGCCACATTAGAGTTATGGATTACACCTTCGATGCTATATTGATTGTTTCGTTTACTGTTATTTAGTAAAAGTCTGAAGAATAAACCGCTGAACTAAATGAAGAAATAAATACAAGGTGTTGCATGAATTAGGAATGTCTTTTCCCAATCGATCCATGTTATTCAATCATGATTTTGAACGAGTACAGCAATACCATAAAATACTTTGACTTAATCAAATTACGATACAACAATTAATGCAGTAAATATTGGTAATGAAGAATTTCTTTTGTACTCGGCCGAACTGCCAAGACGTTCTGTATTTCATTAATTTTAGATGCAATTGCTGCACAAAGTAAAATAGCGCTGGCAGTAGCATTGCCTGGAATAACTGATACATTGTTAGCAGATGCAATGATTCTAGAGACTTTCACCAAACGTTACCAATTACTCCTAGATAAACACCTGCCGATGAAATAAATGTTTGCCTAAAGACATCCAAGTTATAATGTGAAAAGTTGACAACGTGACTAGCGTTAAAAATGACCTATCGGAGAAAGTACAATAGATATTTATACGGACGGATACTCAGAATCCCTGGACATAGAAATTCAGTGGACTAAAGAAAAACATGCGGAGCTGAGTGGCATAACTATAGCGGAAAATGAAATAACCCATAGAAATCTGGTAAATCAATCATTCTTATAGACAACTCCTAAAAAAATTTAAAATAACTTCTGGAACAGTGCTAGAATATCACCGAGCCCTCACTAAGGCAGCTGGGGACAATAAAGTCACAGTTGGCTGAACGAAGGCGCACGCTAGCTCAGAAGATAACCATATGGCTAACTCTCTGGCTCTTTCCATGACCTTTGGACCCGAACCCTTCATAGGCCAAAGTTAACGATACTACACAGTGGCCCTAATGAGGTCTAAGTACGGATGAAGCTTTTGAACTTCAACCTCCTCAAATTAGAGATACAGAACATTTATTTCAACTAATAAATTAAAAAAAAAAAACAATAGTAAGTACTTCATTTTAACTAAACTATCCACTCCAATCTACGACTCTTTAAAGTATCATAACCAGTCATTTACGGCCGTCAATACTTTTTTAACGAGGGTGAAACCGCACGAAAACTAGTGTGTTAAATAATGTTTCCAAAATATTTTATAAAATCCAAAAAATGGTAAGTACCTAATAGATATTTTTTTATTCAATTGAGTTTTTCTGTATAAAACAACTTTAAAAATGAATTTATTTGAATTAGCATATTCAATTGCTTTTGAAATTAATATTTTTAAATACTTACACTGCTATTAATCCTATACTCCGATGATGAGCCTTGGACAGACCTTTGAAAAGTCATTTCTTTTCCATTTACATCAAATACGGCACACACTGAAGCGCTAAAGAAAATTTAAATTGTCAGATATGTTCTCATTTACGCAATAATAAATTAAATTTCTGTGAATCTAATTGAAAGTAAACATTTTTTGTTCTAGTAGAAATCCAATGAAATCAGTTAATTTGATTGAACGCAAACAATCAGAACAAAATTACACTGAAAAGCGCACGTGGGCTGTTTTTACTCTATCAAGTACGTTGTCATGGATATACATTTTGATTTTGACGTTTCATATATTTAATATTTCGAAATGTCACGATTTTTCCTGATGTTTTTCTATAATATCTATGTTTTTCTATCAATATCAGCAGATAATTTGGAGAAAAAATTAAGCCGAATCTGTAATTGTATAAGCTGAATACTGTGACATTTAGTACAGCTAGTGCACCTTTACTTGCCACCTGCTGCTTAAGGGGCAACGAACACTGAACGGACATCAGGCGAAGACGTGGCACTTTTGTCGCTTCCGCGTCAGTTCTATGTAATTTAATTGTCCAATGAACACAAAGGTGACGAGTGCCTTGCTGCACTTTCTAGGTAGTCTTATTGTCAACGACTACCCGCAACCTGTCCCGCTTTTATCTGGTTTGAGACAACGACTGGTGAAAGAGGACGTGTTACATTAGAGAGAGTCACTCCGTCTGCAATAATATGGAGAAGATGGCATCTCTCCCGCCTTGTTTCAAAACGGAGCAGCGGAACTGCTTCCTCTCTTTGTGAGACTTTTTAGAACGAGCTTGCTATGGGGCATACCTGATCAGTCACGGGAAAAGCCTACCTTCATCCATCGGATCAATTTGTCTTCCCTCCTTCGTACTAGAATTCTAGATAGATATATTAAAGAGGAAAACTGCAGGGAATTTCCCTTCAATTCCCGACAATATGCCTACCAGGTTGGCAAATCCACAGATTTTGCGTTAAACAACCTTGTGGTAAACATAGACCACTCTCTTCAGAAAACAGAGATTGATCTGACAGCGCACAAAACAGTGGTGGTCCTTTTTACAAATGGGAGGAAGTATAAACAAAGCTAGAGCATCCCTCTGGAAATTCAGAAGGGTGTATGGCAAATCGTGGGAGATAAACCCCAACCAACTTTAACAATGTATGCCTATAGATCTTATTATATAAATCATATAATACAAGTCAAATAAATACAATTTACACAGTTCACTAAAATTAGTCAACTTATTGACCCATTATCAACAGTAAGTGTGCTTTTTTGTTTCCGACATTAACTTCTTTAATAAAATAAGAATATCATAAGTTCATTCAATATACACTGCTGAAGCAATAATTATTATTAAGTAAGCCTTATCCTGTTGTATATAAATAAACTCCATCATTTGTGACTCTACATCAGTGCTACAAGCACTAGAACCCTCCCTATTATTTTATTAACCTCGTTAAAGATTTTGTTTCCTACCCAGTATTTAGGAGAGCTGCCATTTTCGGAGATCTCTCCCCTTTAAACAAGTTCACATTGTTTTAGTATCAATATAGTTCTTTTGAATTACCTATTTCTATTCGCTAAGTTTTCTTCATTCATAAATTTTGATTTATAATGACTATACAATATAACTTAAAAAAAATCTTTTTCTACCTTCCACAAATTTACTAATCATTTTGTAATAATTTTAACACTGCAGGTGAGTTTTGTTTTTTGGAATTTTCACAAAGTTGAACGTTAATTCTGTTATGTTGGGTTTAATCTTATATAAGGTGATTCGTGTTACTACTTCCTTCTGACCCTATAGCTTGATGATGGTCTGTTGACCGAAACATGTCGCTGATGTAACGTTTTCCATTAAAATTTTATATTGTGGATTTACTTCTAGTTTAGCTACAATTATTATAAATGCCTATTTTATAAAGATGATCCCTGAAGCGCCCATAATTCATTTTCAATTTCTTAATGGTTACCTGAGAAGTCTTAATGCAGTTTAATGATGTATAAAGATTGGACATCCGTTATTTAATTAACTTCAATAGTGCAACCCCTATCAGATAACTATCTTATATACATTTTATATTACTCACCTTCTAGATACAGGTCTACTAATTGCTGCTCCATGAATCAAATCACTTAACCTTTTTACTCGCAAGCTTTGTGTTTTTTCACCCATAACAAAACTTATAGCATCCATAAAATTAGATTTTCCTGAAAATAGTTTATATTAAATATGAACATAAAGAAAATGTAATAAGGACTAAGGCATAAGAGTTTTTTTAAGATCAACACGTTGAATTTTCAGAAAAAAATTTTCATCTTGAGTCTAGTATACAATAAAATGTTCACAATTGGTTTTTATATATAAATTGTGTTTTTTTTTAATCAGTTAAGTGAATAGAATAGTCGATAACAAGAGAAGTTTGTTGATTTTTGATTTTGGAAAAAAGTAGGAGGTAGCAGAGAATTTTATAAAGTAAAACTTAAATTAAACGAAAGTAAAAATGACGCACAATGTGTCGCACATGCTATTAGTTTTTTATACAAAAAATATACATTATAATATACAAGTAAAATTAACGATTAATTACAGATACTTTAATTCATGCGGAAAATATTCATAAGTGTACAACAATAGAGCTGTCATTACTAATAACCATGATAACTTTAAGGGAAAATATGAAGAAAAAGGTAAAAAATGGACACGAAGACATAAAGAAAATGGATGAATATAAATGAAAATACGAGAAAAATAGATGAAAATAAAATATATTAATAAAATAGATAAACATATATAAATAAATATATATAAGCAGATCAGGATATGAAGATATAAAATAGACAAGAAGATATGAAAAACAGGACATACTTCATTTTTTGTTAATGGCATTCTCTATGCTTTCTTTCGGGGATAAGGTTCTGGCGTTAAAACTCGTGACGACAAATTGTCAAACGTTTTAAAAGCATACTATCACTTACAATCGAGTGTTAACTTCAGGTTAAGATTTAACCCAAAAACTGACCAATACCAAAATATGTCCAGAATAAAAATTCAAAAATATCATTTGTTGACGTTGATATTGCTAATAGTACCATCACTGGATTTTTAATCAAAATAAATGAAAATATTATTGACTGGAAAACAAATAAATAAAATATAGTAACTTCTGGCATGGGTTGGGTTACCTACCAGGCGCGTCTCCAGGTGGCGGATAGGAGGACGGTCAGGACTTATGTCTTGATTAGTGGCAGTCATAAGTAGAGTGAGGGGGCCTAAAAATCCCCCAAAAGCTTTTGCGAAAACTGCCACCGCGGACCAGCCCCCCAAGTGAAGGTGTGAGGTACCGTGCCGATGTACTGAATGGTCACGGGGAACGTGGCCGCGAACGGTCCCCTGAGGGCACCAGGCGACACCCTCTTGTAGCTCTGGTATGCGGGCTCTGCCAGGGGTGACACAACCCTTCCCAGCTACTCGTGGGATCCAAAATGAAAAGAGAAAAAAACAAAAAACAAAATCCGGAGGCTGAACGTACACGCACACCTCCGAAAGCGGAGGAAAGAAAGCGAGGAATGATGCTAAAACTATAGCCAATAAAAGCTGTAGGGTTGCAGATACCAACCACCTAAGGGTAGCTATTATTGACAAGGCCGACAGGGAAGGTCTTATTAAGAGACAGCTGGTGGAGGCCCTGGACAAAACCCTGTCCGCAACCTACGGCGAAAAGAAACTACCAACGTTCAGGTCGTGGTCGCACTCTGGTGAAATAATCAGAGTAACCTGCGATAACGAGGAAATGTTGGCATGGTTAAGGCAGACGGTGCAAAACCTCAAACCGTGGCAGGAGGCAGTGCTCGATGTGGTGCACGTCGACAACCTCCCCAAGCTGACAAAAGCCACCCTCTGGATCCCGAGCGACGCACACGCTGACCTCGGTGAAAAAGAGGATGTGCTGCGTCGGCTCAGCCGCCAAAACCCTGAGCTTCGTGTGGATGGATGGTGTTCCTTCCATTACGAGGCAAAGGAAAACCCTAAAGGGCACCTTTTCGTCTTCGGTATCGGGGACGAAGACATGAAAGCCCTGGAAAAAAGGTCAATGAGGATGAGCTACGCGCTCTACTCATTGATTCTCAAAATCAAAAAGGCGGAGGCTGACACGGTCGAGCCATCTTCAATGATGGCTATCGACAGTGCCTCAGCAGAGGAACCGCCTAAGAAGTCAGGTGATGACGGCGAGGCCAATCCACCCCCAACCGTGGAAGGGTCGATGGCCGAATAATTAAGTATTACAACATTAATAAAAATCAAATCTTCAACATGTCCCAGGTAAAGGATACAAAGAAGGTAAATATAATTCAGTGTAATCTTCAACACAGCAGAATGCCTACGGCAACACTATGCCGCCATCTCGATGTGTTAAAGGATACACTAGCACTCATCCAGGAACCCTGGATAAGACAAACGAAAATATTAGGTTTATAATTAGTAAGAATCTTTGCAAACTAAATAGAGGTACTGAACCAATTTTCATAAACTCTCGTAGCCAAACTCGATTAGATATCACATTATCTACCATAAAAATTTGTAATAAAATTTCCAGCTGGCATGTATCTGACGAAATATCAGATCATCTCTGGATAAAATACGAAATAAACTTATCACTGTCAACCTCTGAACTAACTAAGAACCCCAGAAAAACGGACAGGACTAAATACGTCCACCTTTTGAACGGGTCCCTGAGTAACATCAAGGAAATGACGTGTAACAACAATGGTGAACTAGAAAGTTACTATGTAACTACGCAAAACATCATAAAACATGCCTATAAGAAATCCTGCCCCCTCGGAAAGGTCGAACTTGGCGGTACAACCAATTCCTGGTGGAGCCGTGAGTTGGATCGGCTGAGGGCAATGGCGAGAACATCTTTTAACAAGGCTAAGAATACCAAACTCAAAGAGGATTGGGATACATATAAGTCCCACCTCAAAGAGGATAAAAAAGTCATTCGACATTTCAGAGAAGAGCCTGGAAAACCTACTGTGACGAAATTGAAGAATTTCCACAAGCAGCCAGACTCCAGAGAGCTCTCTCGAAAGACCCGTACCGTAACATTGGCATACTAACCAAAGAGGATGGCACAAAAACCGCCAACCTGAAGGAAAACCTGGAACTGCTAATGTCAACGCACTTCCCCGACTCCAGATTTCAAAATATGGCTACCAGGAGGGACGAGGAACAACACTATCCTACGGACGACGACTAGAGAATAGCAAAGCAGATTGTCGACGAAGACAAATTAAGGTGGGCCATTCTGAGCTTCTCCCCCTTTAAATCACCAGGAACTGACGGCATTTATCCAGCCCTACTACAGTGGGGCCTGGAGGTGTTGATGCCGCACCTGGTAGGAATCCTCAGATCCTCTTTGGCACTGAGGTACATTCCTAAAGGTTGGAGAGAAGGCAAGGTAGTCTTGTTACCAAAACCAGGAAGATTGGACCATTCCATCCCAAAGGCATACAGACCCATATCAGTCTCACATCGTTCACAATGAAAACTTTGGAGAGACTATGTGAAAGGTTCATAAGAGATGTATTGATTATGCGTAATCCACTACATCCAAATGCATGCATACACCCCAGGGGAATCTACAGATTCGGTCCTCCACCTGGCCGCCGGCCGCATCGAAAGATCGCTGGACAAGAAAGAGTCCACCTTGGGCGTATTTATAGATATCGAAGGTGCGTTTGACAAAACCACCTTCCCTAAAAGAACCAATGCTAAGGGGCATTCCTCAGACAGTAAATGGATGGATATACAACATGCTCTCCCAGAGAGCAATAATAATTGTGGAAGATGTCACTATAAGAGACCTGGTTGTCAAAGGATGTCCACAGGGAGGGGTGCTCTCACCTCTACTGTGGAACTTGGTCTTAGACTCCTTACTCAACCACCTAAGCAGTGAGAACTTCTACACTATTGCTTATGCAGATGACCTAGAGATTCTGCAAACAGGAAGGTTTGAGGAAACACTCTGCTAGAATGCAAGAGGCCCTCAATATCATAGACCTATGCTAACCTACGGCGCGATTGCCTGGGGAGTAAAAACAAACCAGCTGACAGTCATCCGCAAACTTGACCATTTACAAAGAACAGCATGCCTTAACATAACAGGAGGCATGAGAACTACACCAACTAGAGCGATGGATGTGATCCTCGGTCTCACCCCACTTGATATATATATCAAGGAGGTGGTTTTGATGACCATATCTATAAGTATAGCTCAGACAGAACTAACTGCCATCTCCATAGCCGCAAAAGAGATTACCATAAGAGAAATTACTGGCAAAAACATCCGTATCCTTACGGACAGCAGACAAGTACTATTATGGTTACTCTAGGCTGGATAAAAGATCATGGAATTTCAAAAGGCAACCGCATAGCTGACTCGTTGGCTAGAAAAGCTGCCTCCCAAAGGCTCTTGGGACCCGGTAGTATTGTCAGCTTGCCGGCATCAGCGGTGGTTGACCTAGTAAAGGAACGTTCCCTTGACAAATTCAGGGGAAGATGGGACGAAGAAAAAGGTTGCATACTATCCAAGGAACTTCTGAAATATCCGAATAGCAAAGCAGCCAAGAAATACGTGGCCATGACCAGAAAGGACCTGCGGTTGGTCACAGGTATTATTACTGGCCATTGTCACCTACGAAAACATCTGAACAGGTTGGGTTTCTCGGACAGCCCACTATGTAGAGGATGTGAACAAGAGGATGAGACAGTTGAGCACGTCCTTTGTGACTGTCCGGCACTCTCTCTAACAAGACTTTCTGTATTCGGCGAGAACTGGCTGACACATGCCAATTTAAGGGAGCTGCCTACAGGCGACGTTATCACCTACTTTAAACAGGTAGGATAGTTGACGAGCCAATAGGTTAGGCTCAATCTCAGAAGGACGCACAATGGGCCAAATGTGGCCTAAGTGCAGTGGGGCGACCCACCCTTCCAGAATTACAGATACAGAAATATAGTAACTATCTCAAGTTCACAGGCAGAATATATTCCTCTTTCTTTATGCATTACAGAGAATTTGTTTGTAGGTCAAATGCTTTCAGATATTTTATGTAAAGATATGTTTTCTATTGTTAAAATGGTAAATTTATATACAGTCACTCCATCTACCGTCGAATGCTTTCTATGTTAGGGCGGTAGTGTGAGGTACCTACTATTGTTGTGACATGCAATTACCAACAGACAATTAGAATTTGTCGACAAAATAGAACGTACGGATTTAGAAGAGGTGGATATATTCAATCCAGCAGTAGTAGAGGCCAATATAACGATCAACGTGGTGGTGGTTATGGTAGTTACAATAATAGATCACATTGAGTACAGAATAATACAAGTGGTAATCGAAATGGGATACCTGCAAATTTAGAGCCTGATTATATGAAATGCAAAATTTGTATTGAGAATAAAATGCATAATTTAAGTTTTAGAAATAATACAAGTAAAACTAAAGAAATTCTATAAATCATTCACACGGACTTAAATGGTCCTCTTTCAACTATTGGATTAAATAGAGAAAAATATTTTATCACTTTTATTGATGATTTTAGCAAAATAGGTAAAGTGGACATTAGAAGTTAATTTAAAATTAGAGCCAGCCTCTAGATAAAGATATTAGATATATAAATTTGATAGGAGCACTTTTATATATATAAGTTCAGGGACTAGATGGGATATAACTTACAGTAAACTATTTAAGTAGGTTCCAACATTGTTATAACAGTACTCATTTTAAGTATGCTTTAAGAGTTCTGAAATATCTTATGTAACACAACCTAATTACTATGAAGATGGTTCACAGAGAGTATGTAAATTGTCGATCTTGTCAAGACTTGAAACTAAATTATTGAAAAAACGAAAATAGAAAATATTAGATTGTTTTGTTGACTAAGATTGGGCAGGTGATCATTTGGATCGTAAATCAACAATGGGATATGTAATTAGATTTTATGGTAACATGATATTTTGGAAATTTAGAAAGCAAGGAAGTGTAAACTAAGGCTTCGACTTATGCAGAATATGTTGCCTTAACAGAAGTTGTAAGTGAATTACAAATAATAAAAGATATTGTTAACATTTTTTATATTGGATAGTGTTATCCTATTGTTATATATATGAAGATAATCTAGGTACAATGGAAATTTTACCAAAAACTCAAAATATATTGAGGTATGTACATTATCATTTTGTAAATGAATACTATATGCAGAATATTATAGATATTGCTAAGGTGGGTTCTGATGAAAATATTGCAGATATATTTATGAAGTCACTATGTAAGTAAGGATAAATTTGTTTATTTCAGGGAAAGTTTAAATGTAACTTAATAAGTATTTAGTGTTATATATAATAGCAAAAATGTAAGGAGGGGTGTTAGAATGGGCGGTAGTGCGAGGTACTACCTACTATTGTTGTGACATGACATTTTTTAGTTTCAAAAATGGCGTATTCTTTCTTGGCATCTTAAAAAGGATTGAATTAATAAATATGAATAATGTAAAATGAACAGTTTATTTAATACAAAAAACAAGTTATTTTAACACCTATAAGCATTGATCGAGGGGGCCGACACGGGTTGAAATACGTTGAAATAATGTACACCCCACTTGAAATTATTTCAAAATATTTGAAATGTTTTTGAAATATTTGAAATATTTTTGAAATATTTCAAATATTTGAAATATTTGAAATATTCTTGTATTACTTTTTATTTTATAAATAATTTGGCAACAGCGCGCGACATTTACAAGCGTCTAGCTGTGCCATGCTTGCCGGTAGGAATGTTCTGAATGTAAGGATGTCTAGGCACTTTTTACGAGCTACAAAAAGGAAGTAAAACGGAGCTAGTACTGGCCTAGTATACGTTTTTGGATATCGAATTTTATTTGTACTGTATACATTTAATGGAAAGATAACAATTTCAGCGGATGCTTTTCAAAAACTTGAAAGTATTTCCAGCACTGCTGGTACCTCTCCTAGTACTTCTGGTTCTGATTCGACCTCGGAAAACGATAACAGTATTGCTCTAATGGATGATACTGACACAGAACAGTTCAATTCTGAGAACTCAGAATATGATCGAGAATCAGTCATCAAAATAGAAAATCAAAGATATAATGCCGTTTATTACATGAAGAACTGGTACTTAGGATGCGTATGATAGCTATTCAAAATGATGAACTCATGAAGGAAGGAATCAAAATAAAATTCTTACAATATATTATGATGACATTCAAGTGGTGGATCGAAAGTATATTTTTTATGGGCCAATTCAGCGTATTGGTACACATCCATTTTATTTGAAAATGTGTGATAGAGTTAATATAATTAAAAAGTACAAAACATTGAAAAAATAATTACTCAGATTACCTGATTTACTTTTACAGTATTATTTATCAGTATATTAGTTAAAGTTATAAAAATCTTGATAAAGATTTACTAAGTAATATTGTTTTTTTTAGAAAAAATATTTTTTATTTTATATTTTACTTAAGCACAATTTACAAAAAAATGTCTGTGTTAAAAATATGATACACTTCTTCATGAGTTCTAACACGATCACCATAACTGACCATCATTAAAATTTCAATACGCTCTTTTTCACTTAATTGAACCATTCTAAATTGTGCAATTTATTTTTGTCAATTAGAATTTGACACTTGAAGAACAAAAGACGTACTAAACAGTACTTGTTTATTTATTACTATGCATACAAACAACATCAATTAATTTATCTAAATAGTTTTTTGCTCTAATGCAAAAAACTCAAAGGAGGTTGGTTAAAGTGCTATATTCCTCGTTTTTACCAATTTTTTTACACTAAATTCAGTATGTATGAATTCAAAATAACAAGCTCTTTCAAAATCTGTAAACATTTATAGGGTGTCCCATTTAAATTAAAGAAGTTAATGGCATTTCCGGTTAAACCGGAAGTATATTATTATCAAAAAATGTACATCAGATACCTTTTGTTCCATTGCACTTACCTGCAAATTTTCATAAATATGGTTCTATTCATTTATAAGATATTTAATTGGTTCCATACATTATCCCAACCCATATATTACACTTTCATTATTTAATTTCACCACACAATACCCAAAGCCAGATAACAAGAGTGTTCCCAACATACCTCCACAAGAATATAAAATTATTGAATGTCCCAGAAAGCATCCATATTGAATACTTGCCAAATAGTCTTTCTTGATACTGAGTAACAATAATTGGTGAAATAAAATCTACTTACTTGGTGACAGCTTGTTAATAAAATCTTATACCAGTTTAAAACTAAGATAATGAAACTATAATAATAATCTTAACACATATGGGAACAATGATGGATTTACGGAACAAGACAATTTTAAAAGAAATATTGATTACTATCCAAATAATTATTATAGAAATAATAATTAAAACCACAGAAACAGTAATAATTGTTATACTAATAATAATTTGAACATAAATAATTTCAACCAAGACAACTTTTTTAATACATATTTTCAGAATACAGAAAAATTATATTTTAAGAATAGAGTGAGCTGAGATTCAGACAGAAATTTAGAATCCAACTATAACAGATGAGTTTATCATATACTTACATGTAGTCAAGAATGAAAAGTTTAGGACCAGAATAGCTAATATCTATTTAAATAATTAATACACATGTATTTGATAAAGGTAAGCATTTTGAATTAAAAATTCAGTTTTTTAACATTGGATGATATATCAATACAGCCATTTAGATATGAAGTGCCTAAATTGAAAACAGAACAGATATTATTGGAAATTGTTTTTGATGTAATTTTTCCTCAGTGTGTTAAAAACTATTACCCTTTTACATAATTTAACAAAAGTAGATGTTGTCTGAATGATAATAAATTTAAATTATTTGCTATCTAAAATATACTTCAATCCTATAAACGAATTGAAATCATAGTTCTAATAGCAGAATAAATAAGGGTATGCATATTTTAAATAGAATATCATTTGCATTTGCTTTAAGAACCTTAACTAAAATGAAAGCAATTACTTTCAGACAGAACACTTGAAATTATGTTTAACAAGAAATTTAATTATTACATTTATAAAGCCAGAAATGTTAAAATGTGCACAGATCATGAACCCTTAGATAGATAGATAGATAGCAAGGGTGTCAATTCAATTGTATCTGCAAAATAGCTACTTTCAATGAGGTTAAAAAAATGAAATATGTACAGCAGATATGAATTAATTACACCTAAATTATTAAAGCAGTCAATTGACTATAATAGGTAAGATATGTGGTATTGCACAGAAAAAATTTTCAGAATCCATAGATATGAGGAATTGAATTGACACTCTCGATAGATAGATATGTGGCTTGTGCTTCTAGGTGCTTATACACTATGACTTTTGCAAATCTATTGTGTTATCATGAACCCCTAGAAGTTCAAGTAAAAAATGTTTCGTTCTCTACCATTAAACTTCAGCTAATACTATAACGTAATCTACTTTTTGCTTATACCTACTTATCTCTCATAATTTTCTAATTTAAATATGAGAATCCACAGATTTTAGCAATGATTTTAACACAGAATAATAATTTATTTCATTATTTTTTAAACTAATTGTACTAAACATTATAAGGAAATATGTGCTGCTATGCTACTCTACATAAAGTACATTTATGGCATTGAAAAAGACACCACTGTTACTTACAGTCTAATATTTGATTGACCCATTTCTATTATATTTAATTTCACTAAACAATTAAATCGTTACAGTTAGAGGGTAACAATGGTGATTATAACAATTATAATACTCAAGCATACCTGATCCATTTGGGCCAATAACAGCGTTAAATGATTTTAAAGGTCCAATTACTTTACGACCTTTGTAGGACTTGAAATTTTCCACTTCAATATGTTTCAATCTTGCTGCCATAATATTAAATTAATTAAACTTGACTTAAAATAATTTATTTTGTGCAGTGCAGTATAAACAATTCAACACAAAAAACACTACTACAAACAAATATGGCCGATATTGTGGCGGCGCAAATTTTTAAATACGACAATTGACACTTTGTAGCATGGACATAATATGGAGTCTAGAGAAAGAAGGCGAACAGGCGAACCATAGAGATAGTTTCTATCTCTATGGTTCTATTCTATCACCGTCAAGAATAGGGGTCCAGCGAGCAGTCTGTTCAAAACTTAGAACATAAAATAGTAAGGAAGGAGTTTGTGTTATATCTACAATGTTAAAATCTGGCGACGGAAGTCGGCCATATTGGATAACCATTTATGACTCATACTTTGTTTACAAGTTATAAAAATTTATTTTTCTGTTAAAAATTTGGATTAATTATTTATTGGTAAGTAGCTATTATTATAATAAATATACATTATATATACGTAAACTATATTTTTATGTTTAAATTAAATTAATACTTTGTTTGATCCCTAACCTATCTATTTAAAGTGACATAGGCGTATCAATAATGGAAAGAGGATATTTTATTTTAATTATCATTAATTTACAATTTTTTGGTTAATCTCATTACTGTATATGTCAATTATTTTTATGTCTATGGAGTATTATAAAGCAACGTTGTACAATAAATGTATTTGTATATTAATTAACACGTTATTACATTCACAGTTTCCCACGGGATGAAAATATTAGACGGAAATGGTTAAATATTGTGGATAAAGATAACTGGAGTCCAGGCAAGAATAGCTTTTTAGGCTCACAACATTTTACAGAACAATCATTTGATAGAATTTCTTCAGTATTTTTTTACTAGTACCAAATGCTATACCTACAATTAAAATCGCAAGAATGAAATATGTAAGTAATTATTACATCCACAAATTGCTTTAATAACATTGACCAAATCTATATTTTTTCTCAAATCTATTTACAGATAATTTACTTGAACATATATTTCACTAATATATACCTTTTCTATGCAGGTAAGTACTAACGACCCTTATTCTGAAGAGATAATAATAACTAGCAGTGAAACCACTTCACCAGTTCCTGGTCCTGAAACTCTACCATCTACTTCTGAAAGTCCTTGTAGGAAACAACTTATAAAAAGCATCTGTGAAGTGTATTTAAAAACAAGAATTTATTATATATGTAAAAGTAAAATAAATAATGTAGAAAAAATTAGACATGTTTACACAAAATTCAATTTAAGGGCCAATAGTGGTAGAATAAAAAATTTTAATAAAAATTGTGTAGTATATAACTGGTTTTATTTCGTTAAATCTAGTACCCCCATTTTAGGCAATGTTATACTATTTTTTTTCCTCTACTTTCCTTATTAAAATGGTTATTTTAATAAATAATGATTAGTGTCCATACTGAATAATAATAGGTATGTTTCAATAGTTGCGTTCTTTTTGACTGAGATCTCAGCTCACTTCGATTGAAGTGATCTGATATAAAGTGATGTGAGTAAGCACCAAAAAGAACGACAAACGCGCGACCTACGATTTCTTGCTCCCCACCACTTTATTTCCGACTCAATTCTAATTGATACCTCCGCATAGCACATTCAGCATCGGTAAAGGGGGAGGAAAAATCTCAGCTCACTTCGAAGTGAGTGAATCGAAAAGAACGCGCACATAACCGATGTGAGCTGAGATTAACTGAGATCTCAGTCAAAAAGAACGCACCTATCAATGACATTATTTTTCTACAAATAAAAATATAGGACGCCACTGTTAAAAAGTAACTTCCGGTAGCCATCTTGGATAACCATCCCGGTCACCTGTCCTTGAACGAACAATACTTCCTTACTATTTTATGTTCTAAGGTTCAAAAGAACATGTGTGACAGATTGCTCTCCCTAATGACATTTCAATAGAACACACAACTCGCTCTCAGTGTGCACTCAGTGCGTAGCTCTGGGGCTCAAAAGAAAACGCTTTTAAAGTTAATATATGACAGACTCCTTTTTGTTCTAATGTTACCACTCATATCGAGTGGACCGTTCGCACCAAGTTTTTGTAATCTCACTCCTGTTCCAAGAGCAAACCACTTTATGAGGTTGTGACGTCACACCTTGTACGAGTACGGGTTAGTGTGGCTGGAACGCACTTCAACAAACGTAAAAAGTTCGAATCCCCCTTAGTTTATTTTTATTTTTTTTTCAATAACATTAGGCGATTTCGTCCCCTTGTTGGTCTATCAAATACATACCAATCGCTTTCGTTTCGAAAAATAATGACGTGATGCTAACTTTGGTACCCTTTTTGAAAACTGAGAAGGTAGTGTAGTAACAAGAATGATAAAATTTACCTATCGTTCTTGGTGTAGTAAGGTAGAAGTTATGACGGTTGTGAATTTTGTTCTGTGGTTGTGACCGTGAAAAATAAAAATAAAAAGCCTATGAAAGATGAACAATGGAGGATGCTAATAAAAACACAATATTAGTAGCCCATTATTATATGTTTTGTAATTTATAATAATGTTAAATAAAGTTAAGGTAAGTCCTGGATTATTTATTATATCAGGTAATGGATTTCTGTACGCATTTACATTATTTGATTTAAAATGTAGCTTTTAGTTTTATGTAGCACACCTTTCTTAAATTTTGCTTTTAACGCTCCAACATTATATTTATTTAATATTTATCAACATACTTATGTATAAATTTGCAAGATCATAATATATTTTAGTGTAATCCTTTAAACCAATCAGCTTGTAATAATTTATTAAACTTAGAAAGTATTTATTATAACCTTGGCTAATGCTACATTATGATTCCTTATGTACCTATTTGTTTTATCCTTTTAGTCCACAATAGTATTAACAAGATGTGAAGTATTAATTATTATTATTTATTATCAAAAATGTAATTGATCAATATTTTGAAACATCATAAATCAACTAACATTAAATTCTAAAAAGCTAATGTTGGTGATATATTTCTTACTTGAATATAAATTTACAATAAAATTCATAATTTGTTTAGAAATTCCATACCAGAATTAAATTTATTTGTAAAAATTAAATTTATAAAAATTGTAAAAGTACTTAAGGTGGTCATCAATTACCTGTATTTGAAGGGGTCAAGAAATAAAATTTAAGTGCTTAATAATCTTGAAGATAAATGCTTGGATCAATGTCCATTACATGCAACTGAAACATTGTATTATAAGCTTTAAATGAGGTGTCTGTCTCTACAAATATTCATGATTTTATTCAAGCTAATTTGAGATAAATTATACATGGGAGGCACTAAACATTGTGTTTGAACAAGTCCATAATATAATGAGAAATATTTTTCCAGAAAAGTGTCACTGTAATACAAATTGTATGCAAACAGCTTGTGGTTTAGAGTTTGTATTTCTAAGACGTCAAGTTATTTACCAAATTTGTTTTTTGTTAACTCAAAGTTTTAGAAAAGCTAAAAACATTATTTTAAAGGTTGTAGGTTCATTTTATTAAACCTATGGTACCAATAGGATAGTTAAATAATAAAATAATTAATTATGAAAATTTTATTTACCTTTGTAGTATGATTAAAATATTTTTAATAGGTATTTGACCCAAATTGATCATACACAGCTCTTCAATATTATTAAATGATTTTTAATTGTACTGAAAATCAACATATTTGCATTGTTATTATTTTTAGGGCAAAATGTATTCCAATATACCTCAAGTGATATCAAATTGTGAACAGCAATATCCACAGAAGAAAATGTATACACGTGGTAATATTATCTTGATAATTATTAAGTTAATTTAAAAAGTAACAATGCTCCTTTGAATTTTAATAAAATTTTAATTTCAAATTTACAAAGTATTGTTTTTATAGGTATTTTAAAAATAATTATCTTTTACTTTCATAGTAAACCTCTAAAATACAAATTTGTTTAGTAAAATAATGAAAATATATGGTAAATAATTTAACACTTTTATATACTTGTAATTGCAGGTCATATAACAAAATCATCAAAATATGAACATTTGAAATTTACAAAGTACAATTTTATACAATCCCACTTTGAATATAATTTCAGTAGTGAGATGTCAAGACAAATTGCTCAGGAATATATCAGGTAAGCAATTATCAATGTTAATAATTTTCTATTAAACAATATTGGAAGTGGAATGATAAAGAATACAGACTCATAAGTGTGATTTTGTGAAATGAAAATGAAGTTTCATATTATTTTTTTTTAATAACCACATAAAATATTGTTACCAGTATCTAGAGATACCAATCATTTCAGGGTATGCTAAACTCACTTTTGTGAGCTTCTATGGGTATCTGTATTCTTTGAGCATACTCAAATTAAATTTTATTTTGTTAGCACATTATTATTCTTTTGACATTAAAGAGACCCAGATGTTTAAAATTTTTGTTATTTTTGTTATCATATTTCTGTTTCAGCAAATGAAGTTATTTGGTTAAAAAAAAATTAGAAATTTTATTTATTTTCTAGTTCAAATAGTAAATATTTGGTTTTCAGATTAATAAATTTCAGAACTTTTTAACATAAAAGCTAATTGTGTTTGTATATGTAATGGTGTTATTTTTTTAAAACTCATTTTTAAGAATGTTTTTTAAAGAAGAATCCTGAATGAAACAATACAGCACTGAAGAAAAAGAAGACACCAACAGAAGATGGGAAATAATTCTTAGAACTACCTATTGAAATTCAATATTAAAAAAAATTTAATGTGATTTTTATCAAAAAAGTATTAAAGTTAACTGGCTAATCTTTAAGTTTTCTATTTCCTTAATTTTGTATAAAAAGTTAATTAAAAGGAAGAAACAAGAATGAAATCAAGAAGACTGGAAGAAATAAAGTGAAGTTAACAAACTTACTTCTAAACACATAAATTTAAAATTTATTTTAAATATTCTTTATTTGTAGGAAAATGAAAACAAGAAGAAAAGTGTATAGAGAAGTTCCAACATTTGCAGAAACTGTTAGAAATGAAGTGTTATATTTACATGAATATAATCTCACTGTTTTCAAGGTAAATGAAATTTTAAATTGCAATTTCAAGGCTTATTGTACTTGATCTAAAAAACTGTAAAATTGACATAAGCTTCTACTAAGAAAATCTGGTATATATTTTCATAAAAAATATACAAAAATAAAGGGTTTTTAAAACGTTTACAAACAATGTATAGTAGTAACAATAATAAATGTCTTGTATACAATACAAAAAGAAATGTTGCCACAATACCGCAACCATTGGTGTACACATCTAGTGACAGTCTTCTAAACTATATATGGTTCCAAGTCAATTAAATTATTTTTTTTCTATTTTGAACAATTTTTGGGAGCTAATTATTTTAATTCTATAGGGTAGTGAATTAAAATTTGGACATTTTTACATAAAAGTTAACCAATGTATTGGGTAGCTAGTATTATTTGTTATAGTTCTATAGTCGTGGTGTGTTGTTTGTAAAATCTTAGTGAAAAAACATCAAACATTCAAAAATGTAAAATAAGTCATTATTTTTAATTCTTTAAAGGCTTTTTTACAAATACTAAAATGCATAACTTGTATGTAACATAATTTCTATGCATGGCAAGGCCATTTTGTAGTCTTAATGGCAAGAAGGAACCCAACATTAATGCTTCCAGAATTAACTTTATAATTGGGCATGCTACTGGAAGAGCATGTAAGACTAATGAGGAAGCAGTGTGCATACAGATATTAGTGGATGATGGAAAACTATCAGTAGAATTTAGAACTTTATGCCTTGTCTATTTAATGATGAGGTCAGATTTCAAACTCTTTCCCATCCACTCTTTTTGGGGGTGGTTCCTTTTGTGTGTGGGAAGCATAAGATTTAGTCCACTAAGTGCATAATGGAGAATAAAACACTAAAGACAACATAAATCAAAATTTTATTAGTTTCCTGTATAGCTTGATTCTCTTAATTTTTTAGGCATTTGCTGCTATTTCATTTTCATTGCCTATTCATTTTTTTCAATTGAAGGTTATATTAAATTTTTTTCTGTTATTGAATATTTTAATCTACATTGATTTCAACTAATTTTTCTCTTTGATGAATTGGGTGACATTCTTACACATGGATATAAGCTAATGATCAGATCCTACTTGTGATATTAAATGAACTTAAGGTGAGGGAAGCAAGTCTATTACAAAACTAGTTATTTTATTTTTAGTGCCCATTGTACTGTTCAAGACAAAGTAATTATTGACAAATTTATTATTGTTTATTTGATCCAATTTTAGTTTTATTTTTCAGTAATGTTTTATTATTTTATAGGTTACCCAATTGTACCCTTTTTCTGAAGAATATACTGAATTTCTCATGCAATATGTTCTCTTGGAATGCAAAATTCTGCATAAAAACGAATTTTATTCAAAAGATAAAGAAAAGCAAACTCAAGACAGAGTGCTTAGACTTTTACTCAATATATATAACGATTATTTTGAGACCAGACAAATGAAGAGAAGAGAAATTAGAGAACATTCAATGAATTCCATTATTGAGATTTTTGTTAAAATTAGAACAACATACAATTTAAAATATATAATATTAGAAAATATGACAGTGTATGTATACTCTATTTTATTTTGTATACTTTATTACCATTAAAAAAGTAATTAAATTTATTGTACTAACCCTTACTTTTTGGAAGTCCATCTTACTAAGAATAATAAAAAAACTCTTCATTTTAACTCAACTTCCAAGTTTAATTCAAAAAATTAGGTTTAAAATCACAATTACAGCTGTTTCGCTAAAAATTAGCATTGTCAGATTGACATATTGAAGTTAGATTTTATTTGTTTGTAGCTAGGTACCTGATGTTGATTAAGTAGTTAAGGCTAGACCAAGTATGGAAGTAATAAGACATAACAATATTAAAGCCTAGATGTTATTAGCCCTAAGGGATTGTGATAAAAAACAAAATATGTAGTATTTGAATTTCATTTAGATGGTTTTTCTATATCATTGCACAGTTATACTGATCTTAGAGGGAAAGACATCCAGGATAATCCCTTAGGGCTAATAACATCTAGGCTTTAATATTGTTATGTCTTATTACTTCCATAACTTGGTCTAGCCTTAATTACTTAATCAACATCAGGTACCTAGCTACAAACCAATAAAGTCTAACTTCAATATGTCATTTTGACGATGCTTGTTTTTAGCGAAACAGCTGTAATTGTGATTTTAAACCTTATTTTTTCAATTAAACTTGGAAGTTGAATTATTATTCTTAGTAAAAAAGTAATGCGTTAGAAATATAAAATGAATAAAATTACTATTTAAGATAATAAAAATTGTTCAAATTGTTTGTTTTACTTATAGGACATTATTAAAGAAAAATGGACATTTTGAAAAAATAGATGCACTTCGGGATAAACCACTACCATTTTTGTTAGATAATATATTATCTGCTGATTTATCACTGTCTAAATATAGAAACATCACTACAAGTGATTATGGAACAGATGATGGTCTACCTAATGTTCCATATACATTAAATAGCAAAAATAATGTAAGTTTAATAAATATTGTAGATATGTACTGAATTTTATTTTAAAATTAGCTATTTACTTTTTTATTTAAAATGTATTTGTTTTATAGTATATAATAGTTTTCTGAAGTTTGTAAGAAATGCACCTATTATCAGGTCAGAATCTTGTACTGACAATGAAAAACCTTTTTTTTTTGTTTAGTTGGATTTTTCTCCGACTGTGGAAGATGATTTTAATGAAAACAAAGATGACATCAGAGAAATAATTGTTAGTCAAGAAAATCTAAATAAAACCTCAAAATTGGTTTACACAATATGTTTGGATGAAAGTGGACTAGACAGTGATGAAGAGGTTGTTTTTATCTCCAAAGAAATTGAAAACAAGAAAAAGAAAAGGGTTAAAAATTTAAACACAATGACAACAAGGCCAATTTTGAATCAAAGCCTACATACCCCAGTAAACGATCAATTAAAATTTAATTCTGAAAATAATTTAAGATCCTCTTTTAATGAAAAAAATATAACGCCAATAAACGATGAAAATAATTTGATAGAAATAAATAACAGTTCAGCAGAATATAGGTATGTTGAAGATAAAAAACCAGTAATAACAAGTTTTCATTCTGAAGAAGTAATTTACATTAGTGACGATTTAGCATCAAATGAATCAGCAAGGAAAGCTGCGATTGTATCAGATTCTTTAAACCAAAATGAAAGTAATAAAGCTGCTGGACTCCCAACAAATGAGATCACGGAAGAAAAATTCGGATATTCTTCAATAAATAATTTATGCCAAGAAAATTATAAAACATTAGAAACAGTACTCCCTATAAATGAAACTCACACAGACATTGATCAAATAATTGTATCCGATGCCGAAGAAATACTTCCAGTTGAACACACAAACCAAATGACAATAAATGATACAGAAATTAAAGGTGCATCCTCTGTATTTGAAAGTAAAGAAAAAAAAGAATGTATAAAGAAAAATGAAAATCCTTTAACTGAGGTTCACATCCACAATGAAGTAAAAGAAGAAAAAATAGATTTAACAAAAAGTGTAAAATTAACTACAGATGTACCTGAAAAAAGTGTCAGTAATGAAGAGGTGCCACATTCACTGACTGACTTTTCTGTACAAGAAATGATTGAACATGAAACCAATGTTTTTGAAAACATTTCCAAGCATGAATCCATTGTTAAAAATACAACTAAAGTTGAATATGAAAATATTGAGAATAATGAACAGGGAAGAGAAACATTTTTGTCTGTAGCTGAAAAGGAATTAATAACACCACATACTATAGAAATTATTCTAGATGACAAAAAAAACATTGAGGACAAAACTGATGAAGTTGTAGAAGAACAATATATTGATAATAAAGTTGAAACATATACAAATATCAATAATACAGCAGAGTATATTAGCATTAATGATGAAACAACAAACGTGACCTTACCCAAGGAAGTAAATACTGAAAATGTAGATTATACTAACTTTAGTCAACATAAAGATCAAGATGATAAAGAAGCAGAAAACATCGACTATGATATTGTTAATAGTAAAAAAGAAATAGATAAAAATATTAAATGTGTAACTAAAATTAATGACCGAACAGAAATTGAAGTCAATATTGAACAGAATACTAACAATATCATTAGTAAAACTTCATATAACGGACCTAATTTGGATATGAGTATCAAAGAGATTGTGTCTGATAATAAAAAAGAAATGGAAAATAAACAAACAACAGATATTGAAGAAGAAATTCTTATAGAAAGCGAGCTTCCATTAAAAGTTCATGAATTACATATTAATGAACAAAAACAAGAAAACTTAAAAGATATATATCAGTACTCTACTACCTCCGTAGAAAATAATCAAGAATATTCATTTTGTAAGTCACCTTTTATTAATGAAGTTATTGTGGAGTCACCACCTGCCGAAGAAGAAATCAGTTTTGAAATACTTAAAGATGTACAACATAAAGATTCACCAAATCTTTTGGAACAAAAAATTGAAACTGTACTCAATAAAAATAAAACAAATTCCGTAGATATGAACAAAATAAAAATAGACTGCTCAAATGATAAAAAAGTTATACCAGATGAAACTAAAACAAACCTACTGGAACCTGAAATAATTAACAACATAATAAATAATAAAGAATTGCTTCTAAATAATTCTAACAAATTAGAAGACAAACAATTTACTACTTCAGACGACACAAGTTTCTTAACAAATAATTTCGGTTTATCTGAAATAAAAGAAACCAAGGAAAGTTTTAAGGTATTAGATTCTACACATTCAGATTGGATTATGTCAAAAGATCGAATCTTGAATGAAGAGCATTTTATAGATTTACATCGTTTAGCTTCAGTAGCAGTGGAAATAAAACAGAAATTTGAATCACCCAAAAGTAAAAGATTGCACAGAGCCAAAAAAGAGCTGGTCACTGCAAAAAATAAACACAAAAAAAATAAATTAAGGAAGAAAGTAGTTTTAAAGAATATAGCAGAAACTGTTGACGAGGAAAAGCGAATAACAAGAAGCGCCTATAGAAAAAATGTAATCGAAAATGTTATGAAACCTCAAGAATTTAAAAATACCCTCCCCACGAATAACGTAAAAATCCATAAATTACCCGAGTCTGTTGGCAATAAAGATTTTACTGATAGCGACAGTAGTGATAGCGAATCAAATAAACTATTTATTGACGATAAAAAAATCGAAGACAGTGACATTATTTATAACGAAGATACAGATGAAGAAACGTTCACATTTAATTATAAACCGAGACTCTATCGTAAACATTTTAAATTAGTTGGTAAGAAACATACCACCAACAAAAAACCAAAAACAAAGGCACAGATTAAATCTTATGAGAATAATCTGAATCCTTATGTTAGTATCATGAGATTAAAAGAGAGAGAAAATACAGTTGGCGAAACTGCAGTTAGAACTATTTCTCCCAAAAATGATTCCATAATTGAAGAAAACGAATCTAGAACTACCCTAGAAACAGAAATTAAAAATTTAAGCTCTTTACCTAATAATGTAAATTATCCCAACTACATACCACCTAAATTACGATATAAACTTTCTTGTAAAAATACTGTTAAGTTTACTACTGAAAAATTGGAACAAAGGTTGAAAAGTGAAGGGACAGATTTAACGGAAATAAAAAAAGCTGAACAAATTCATGACAAAGAAATAAAAGAAAATATTGTTCAAAATAAATCAGAATTAGAAAATGACAACACGAGCAAAACGAAAACTGATGAAATATCAATATCTAAAAAAATAAAAATTTTATCAGACGTCATAATTTCACCCAAAAGAGATGGAAAAAGTCGTATGGAGATGTTTGAAAACGTAGATGCTCTGGATTTAAATATATCAAGTACAAAAACATGTAACGACTTAACAAAGAAATCTACACTGACAACTGATGTTGAAGTAAAAAATCAGAAAATTAATGATACGTTTTCAGAACATGCAAATTCAGTGAATGAACATTTGGATAGTTTTGCAGAAGTAAATGGAAAAAATTGTGAATGTTCAATTGTAAAAGAAATTGTAGAAAATTCAAAAGATGAAATTCCCTGTTATCAACAAGAGCAAAGTTTAGAAACATCAACAAAAAAGAAAAGTATCGAATTAATACAGCTTGAATGTCAAATTAACGACACCTCTAAGCATAATACAGAAATAAAAAAAGATATGGATACATTGACTAAAAAAGGAATTTTAGAAAATATTTTAAAAAATACCCCAAATTCAATGGAATGCGATAAAGGTACTTCAAAGAAAAAAAAACTTAAAAGAAAAATGATAAATGTGGAAAAAAATGTTTGCATGAAAAGAGTGAGAATAAGACCCCATTTCAATAAAACTGAAAATAGCAAAAAGAAAAGTCGATTAGAAAAAAATATTAGAAATAGAACTAAAAAGGTTTTTAATAAAAGTTATGAGAGACATTTGATTAAAATCAAAAATAAAGGTACATCTAAAAACAAAACGAATAGTAATACAATTACAGATGCAAAGACAAACAAAAAATGTATACAAACACTTCAAACAGATATATCTAGTGAAGTTAGAAATACAAAAATTAAAAACACAGTTTCTAATACAAAAAAAAGTAAAGAAATAGTAGAAACATGTACGTCCATCAAAAGTACTTTTGATGAAGAAGAAATAGATAAACTTATTGAAAAATATATTAATATAAAAAAGACGGATAATCCATATAGTCGTAGAAACAGTTATCCAGAAACATGTCTAGATAAGAAACTAAATATTGATAGAAAACCTGTAATAAATTCCAAAACCATTCCAAAAACACTAAGAACTTCAAGAAACTCTCGATCTAAATCTTATTCAGATGAAGCAGAAACCGGATCGGTTCAAACCAAACTAAGATCTCGGTCTATTTCAGTTGCAGAATGTCACAAATTAGTAAATGAAATCGAACGTAAAACTACTAATGAAACAATTAAAACACATAATAGTTGTGGTCCTATCTCCAACTTAAACAAACATTTAATTAAAAACAGACGAACTTTAAATGCAAAAAACAACAAAAGTAAAAATATAAAACTCAAGAAAACTAAAAAATTGTCGGATAAAGTTGATTTGGCCAAAAGAGACACAAGAAAACAAAACATTGATAATACAGAAATTATTCAATGTGTAAAGAAAACTGAAAAGGGGGGTGAAAATACGAACGATTCGCATTTTAAACAAAAATCCAAGGAAGTCGAATACGCGATAAAAAATATTGCAAAAGACTCAAAACAGATGGATAAAGAAATATTGGAAAAAATTGAAGACAAACCACCAAACAAAATTAATAAATACAATTTCTTTGAAGAAATCATACATAAAGATACAACTAATGTAGTTAAAGAAAATGTAGAAAACACAATTAACCAATCTAATCAAACAACTGTGGGCAAAAAAGAAAATATAAATGACAAAGTAAATACTAGTTTAATTGAAGAAGAAAATAAACTTCATCCTGAAAAAATAAACCAAATAAATAATTCCGATATGGAAGTCGAAAGTAAATATGTTGATATTTATGAAGAAATTAAGCATGAAGAGATGACCTATGCAATTAAAAAAGACATACACAAAGAAATCTCAAATGAAAATACTCACCAGAATACAGGCGTGATAATTTCAGATGAAATGAAACATGAGAAAACTAATGTCGAAAGGTGTTTACAAAATGCTCGTGAAAAAGTAAATGAAAACAAATTAATAAATATACAAATAGATTTACCAAATGAAGCCCCTTTAGAAAAATCACAAAAAACAAGTTCAGTAGTGACAGAGGAAAATAATCAAAACGTTAATATTAATAATGCAGTTATTATTTCTAATGAAATGAATCACATAGAAGCAATTAATACTGTTCAAAATGAAATTTCAATAGATAATTCAAATCTTTCACCTACTGGTATTTTAGGTGACTACTTTTTTAAACAGAATAGTTCATTTAATCCAACAAATGAATTAAAATATATAACTGATACTGTGATAAAAAATATACCAAAAGCAAGTAATAAAGAAATAGTGGGATCCCTGGAAGAAATATATGAAAAAACTAGTGATGTTGAGCAGATAGATAATTATTTAAAACCAACAATTGAGTGTAAACAGTTAAAAACTGAAAATGAGAACTTAATTGAAAAAACACCCAATGTATCAAGATGTGTGGAAAATAAACCTACTAAGCAGTTTTATGGATCTATTATAGCAAATACAACCATCAAATCGTCTTCGTTGATTGATGATCTGGGTAATGCAGAGAAGCAAATGGTGACACCAAGAGAAACAAGTAAATGTCTTAGAGAACAGTCTGATCTTATAAAAGGCACCAAAAAAGAAAAAAACAGAACACTTTCAAATGGAGTAAGGCATAAAATTAAGAAACCATTAAGAAAGAAAAAAATGTATTTAAAGAAAATAGTGGATACTACTCTATTAGAAAGAAAAGATGTGTTAGTTGATTTATCACTACCCTCTCAACAACAGTTAATGGATAAGACAATAGAGTGTAATGAATATATCGCAGACCAAAAAATTGTCAATACTGCTATTGAAAATGAAGAAAGTGTTGAGTTACATAAATCTGATGCCCAAGAAAGGCAAATAGTGGATACTACTCTATTAGGTTGTAAAGATGAGTTGGTTGATTTATTACCACCCTCTCAAGAAAAGCTTCTAGATAAAAGAATAGAGTGTAATGCATATATTGCTGACCAAAAAATTGTCGATAATGCTATTATAAATGAAGACCTTGTGAAGTTACATAAATCTGACGTTCAAGAATTAAACTTAATGGCAACAAATAAAGTAGTCGCTGAAGAAACTAATATAGTCTCAGATAAAATTATAACTAAAACTCGAAATCTGCATGACAGTGACAAATTTTATTTATGTAATAAAGAAGCAGATGTAGAATCAAAAATGCATGTCTCAGATACTCATATTTTGGAAACAATGTCTGATTCATTACTTTCAGATTCACCAAAGAAACATATTCATGAAAACTCGTTAATTTCGAATGATTGTGGTAAAAATAATATTGGAAGTAAACAAATGTTGGAAGATATGGTTATGAAAGAGAATATTGATTATAAAGATAAATCAAAAGACAAAGAATTTGAGATTTTACTCAATAATAACACTTCAATAATAAAGCAAGAACAGACCATTGCAAATAAAGATACATTAAAAAACATACCAACATCAGTAGCAGGAATATTTGAAAAATATCACATAGAAGAAAACAAAAAAACAGAAAACATGTATGATAAAGTAGACGAAAAGTCAATAATTACTGAACCATTGGAGGTTGGAATTTTTAAAACTACTGAAGAAGAAGGCATTAAAAATGTAATGGAAGATACAATTGTAGAACTGGTTCAGTATGAAGAAGAAGTTAAGGAAAATGATCAATCTGTAGCGATACATCCAGTTCAAGATGCTGAAGTTAACAATACAGATGAATTAACAAACATACCAATTAAAGATGCCATATTTCACACCAGTGAAATTGATAAAATAGGTTTATTGACGGAACATAAAACTATCCATATTGATAAATTTTTAAAGGATTCTTTAAAAAAGGATGAACATAAAAATGATATTAAACATGAGAAAGATGGATTTGTGAAAGAACTAGCAATAGACACAGTTCATGACAATAAAGATGAAACAAAATTAAGTATTCCATTAACAGCTCAAGTTGAAGAAAACACAATTATTGACAAAGAAAGCATACAAATTAAATCAGCATTTGAAATCATTAGTAATATAAATGAAACACCCAAGCAATTGCTAACAGAAACGTTAAAAGAAAATCATCTCATAATCCAAACAGATCTTAAAGAAGATAATAAAGTTGAAAAAATTCCGAGTAACCACGGAGAACTGGAATACAGAACATGCAATATATTAGACAAGTCTGAAGAACTAGAAATTTCAGAGACAAATATTGTACCCAACATATCATCTGAATTTCTTAGAAACATTGAGGAACCTCTTGTAAGATTTGATAGACAGGTACATACAACAAATATCCAACAAAACATTAACAAATTTGATTCAACAGAATATACACATTCAGCTGTTAATATTTCTCAAGATAATAAAGATTCTTCAATACAAGAGTTGGATGCACAAGATTCATTTGCAACCTCTTCCATTACTTCTATGACAACATTAAATTCTGAATTAAAAGTTCAAGAAGATAATGAGAATACTAATTTCTCTAATACATGTAGCCAGGCAGAATATATTTCAAATCCAGGAAAACATATTACGTTTGAAGAAGGAGCACCAAAATTACAAGAAAATAAAGATTGTAGTACAGTTCTTGAAACGCCAGATTTGGAAAGAATTCTTGTACCGTTTTTCAATAACCAAGATTTTTCTTCTGTCGAGTTTAAAAATAGTATGAGCGAGTCAATTGTAAAACCAAAAACAGTTGTCAATGAAGATCTTCATAAAACGGAAACTTCGAGGCTATCTGGATTGGTTGAAAATACAACAAAAGAAGTACAACCTGTTGAGCTTCAAAATCCACCTCAAGAAAATCCAGGTAAGTTAATTTATTCTTAAAATAACTTAAAATGCATTTCCAGAGCTCCTTAACATTTTGTCAACATCAAAGTTATAATCCCAAAAGAGTGCAACTTTCTTTAAATCATTTTTACAACAAACATCTTATAAAACAGCATGTTACCAAATTTATCATAGTACCTTCTTTAAAAAATACTATGATTTATACTCCAATATTATATCATTTGAAATTAAAAATTATTACTTTTATTTAATCATATACATTCTTTTATTTACCAAAACGATAAAAATGCACATTATTAAAGTTAGATCATGGGTTTATGTATTTTAATAAAAACAAATTTATAAATAAGGCAATAAGAGTATACATAAAATTGTAAGTTGGAACTAATGATTTTATCACAAACTCAATTATCTCGTTTAATGTATCTTAGAGCAGATCATTAGTTGCGTTTGGTATTTACATCCGACCAGTCAGACTTGCCAAAATCGTTCGTTTATTACATCTAGATGTAGGGAGGTAAATCTCGACCGTTCGGCGATTTTAATCGGAGCAATCGGATTACGATCTATTAACTCCGAGTATTTTGGCAGATCAAAGAAATTAATTTGAGTTTGTGGTGTTAGGTTTTATGTTTAAGAACTTGTATTATTTTTATAACGGAAAAATTTGATCTCTATGATTTAAATTTAATGCAAAAATCACAAATGAGTTTGATTATTTTTTAGCCAAAAATTATCGCACACTCCAACAACAAAAAACAAAAATAAATAGGTATGACATTTGACACTTTTGACTAATAGTGATCTGTACCATTCGTTTAATTCAATTAATGCCTCTGATCTGTAGTCACGTGACAAAATAATTCATCGCATCTGGGATATAATTACAATTACCGAACTCGCTTGTTGGATTCCAACAAAAATCAAATATTTGTTACAATTAAATAAAAATTAAAATGTATTGATGAATATTATTAAGATGCTCCAGAACACATAGTTATACTTTTTATGCACCTTAATTTCCTGCAACATAAAATATTATTTGGTGATCAACTTAAGAATTATATTCATATTTTCATATTCAGAACATTTTATTTAATGTAGAATCAGTTTTAAAAAAATTTTCTTTCTTTGAATTTAATTAATTAAACTGCAAAATTTGGTAAAAAAATGGTTGAAGATTTATAGTAAAACATTTATTTTTACTTATTGCATTTTTATTGTGAAGCTTGACAGTTCTTTATGGGCATTTTTTACAGTATAATGTACTACATAAAATGTGATATGAATTTTCACAGAATTCTCTATTTTAAATATAAAAAATATATAAATAAAACAAAAAAAGAGAAAAATAATATATTTATATAGTATACATAATAAATAATAATAAACACAAAAAAGGGCAGGCATAAAGAAATGTTTAAATAGATGCACTCTTCCTACTAACTAATTTACTAACTTAGAATTAAAACTTTTTGTTTGTTTAATATTTGCTACAGCTTAAATTCAATATGCTGATTAGTTTTGTATTTAGTTTTAAGGAATTTTTCACAGCTTTGTGTTATTTTGTAAAATTTTTTGTATACCTGATATCCTATATCTATTTCTATTGCATCCTGTGTACTACCCCAACGAGATTTAATACAACTAATAGTTTGTTTCAGGTTATCCAAGGAAAATATGTTAAATCTGTGTCACCCAGATACCTGTCCCTTGATACAAATCCTGCTCCTGATAACTTATTTTCTCTGGAAATTCATTTTGGTACATTTTATACATAATATTAATTTTTATAAAATACGTGATTTAGGATTTGAATAACAATGTATAAATTATAAAGACTTTATAGATTATAAACTAGATAACTATTATTACTTTTCACTTAAAATAGTATAAATATTGTTGTACGGAGAAGCAGTTTTAGTTTCAATTTAGTATAAGTGCTACTATCCTGCAATGAAATTTGACAGGCTTCAACATATTAAAAACGAATAAAGTTAGGTTTCAGTGTACCAGTTTAAAACAGCTGCAATAGCGAACGGATGGTCAGAAAAAGAAAATACTGTCAATCTCACTATCGCTCTTAGAGGAGATGCTTTCGACGTTCTTCAGTCTATACCTGTGGTAGAGACGGATGTCTTTGAACAACTTAAGAGATTAAACATGAACATTTGGAGAATTTGTACCGGTTACAGTTAAGATTCGAAAACAGAAGGGAAAAGAAAACTTTAAGTTAGTTATTGCCAAGTTGGTAACATTTGCCTATCCTGCAGCTGATGCAGTAGAAGCATTTCTTGATGGACTCCTGAAATAAACAAGACTCTTCGTTTAGCCCATTACAAAACGTTAGTCGATGTCTTGTCCGCTGCGCTTGAGTATGAAGCTGTTTCAAAGACTTGTGAAGTAACCATTGCAGTAGGGTCTCTAAAAGATAAAGAAGACGAAAACAAATTGAACCAATTAGTTAAGAACTTTACTGAAAACAAAAAGAAGAGACCCCGCAGTGATTTCATCAAATCATGTAAACGTCCTGTGATCACTGCAAATCGAGGAGCTGGAGTAGGCCATAGAAATGCCGATCATCTTTCCAGAAGACCGTGCTCTGCAGAATGCTCCCCTTGCAAAAAAACAGAATCTAAAGAAACTGCAATACTACAAACAACTCTAGATAACGATTACTGTGATGATCCTGTATTAAAGAAAATGCGCCAATGGAAGAGAGAAGATCGACGGTAAGAAGTGTCACAATTCTGTTTAGTACTCAAATAAAATTGGGCTCAATAGAATTATTTACCTTAGAAGAAGACTTATTAAAGTAAGTACTCTAGAATGGTGATGATTATGAAAACAGAAAACAGATAGTCATACCGAAAACATGATAGTCCATCAGGAGATCACCTCGGTGTTAAGAAAACGGTTTTATTGGATGATAGTTCCGATGATGTAAAGAACTGGTGATCTGTGCTTCAATGAAACTAAAGCAACAAACTAAACATTGTTTACAACGGGTATTTAGAGTACATTTTTCTTTGGGAAGTGAAGATTTTCCGTATATACAGTTCACCCCCAGACCATATTATAGTGGCCACAATAACGCTTTCCAGCCGTAAATCAATATCGATTTTTATTTTTAAATTGATTTTTAAATATCATTTATACTATTTATGAAATAATTTCTATTAAAGATTTTTTCAAAATATGGGTGGGTTCCTCCAACCCTGGTGTGTATAAATAAACGTTACAATACTGTACCCTAAAACTTTACTCACTTGATATCAATCCGGAAAATACAATTATGACAATCACTGTGGTTACCAACTACAGGCCAGGCCGATAAATATATTAATATTTTATTTTTTCACTAATCTTTTGTGTTAGGGTTCAGTATGAAATAAAATGTTGTACGTCCCAGGTCCGGTAACATTTTTCAGTACTCTTACTGTAAAAGTGTACTTACCGGTCTAGTAAAGTAAATATCTATTATTTAATGTTATACCCATGATTATGTGTTTCTTAAAAGTTTTTTTGTTACAATTCTAGCTACCATTGAAGATATCATGGAACATCGATTGCATTTTGATAATCAATTTTATATACCACAAGGTAATCAACTCGCTAACAGTTCTCAGATGAGGGTATTAGATGGAACCAATGATCACAATTATTCTTATTGGGATTGCCCAAGTAAGTAGTTTCATATTTTCCAAATAAAGTATTTGTATTTATATACAGACTTCAATCCCACATAAAGTGCAACTTTCACTCCCTAGGGACTAATTTTTTTATGCCAAGGGACTAAAATTAAAACGAAAAATCTAAACTAGAAACTAAATAACAATTTTTTTCGTTGACCTCTTCGTCCGCTGTGGTTGCTATGATACGGCACTGCTCGAGAAATGAAGTATTTACCAAATTCGCTAGATTATAAACAATTGCACAAACTGTACTTTCATTATCCATCTTCGACATTGATTTAATTTTGTAGTATATGATTTTAATAGGCAGTTTTTCTTCCTTGGTACATAAGTGACTATTAATTTGTAAGTAAATAGGCAAACGGCTGGGGTTTGAAATCTGGCGATGACGGTTTATTTTTTGTTTTATAGGTTTTATCATTTTCACATTATTATATTTTTTTATAATTTGAAAGGGGTCTTGGGCCCCATAGTGTAAAAATAGCGTATATACCACAGAAACTAAAGTATCTCCCGGGCAACAAACTTTACCCACGGAGTTAAAGGATGAAATTTATTCCCTTGGTATATAATATACTAATAACGTAGTATAACTTGATTTTTATTATGTATTTGTTATATTTACTTAGGTGATCCAGTAATGAGCATTGCAGAGGATGGCGCTGAAATGTCTCTAAACGCGAAAGAATTTGGAAACGTTATTCTCAACTTCGGCAACGAAAATGAATTCTTAGATTTTACTTCATCTCTTTTGGATCTAGATATTCCAGATGAAAATACGTCAAGACGAGAATCGGAACCGTTCACATCATGGGATAATGAGCCAAAAGTTATTGTCGTGCTAAACGAACAGTATAACAACCAATCCAGAGATACACCAGTCGTGATTATTGGCGATATAAGTGATTGTACTGACTCAGAGTCCTGGAGTCAGCAAGATAGTGGAAACAACCAACCAGCATTCCACGACGGTACTATTGAACTGTTTAATCAGCAGAATTGTCCTGGTAACTCTATTTTGACAGAAGAAATTACAATATCTGAGACGCAATCTTTAGATACTAATGTACAAATGTCTTCTACAAGCTTGGAACTTAATGACAAGTTAAATATAACTGAAGAAACCGTTTCAGTTAATAAATCAAATTTAAAAACATGTGCGGATGGAAGAGAAAAAATATTTCAAAACCAGGGCAAAGTAGATACTCCCAGTAAATCGGTGGCTCAAAAAGATATTAATCCTAATAGACATTCATCTCCAAATGAATCACCTGGAAAATCAAAAAAAGTGGTGCAACAGCTTGCCTTATATAAACAAATTCAGGCGAAACAATCTACTCAGAATAATATGAAACGCAACAATGAAGAAATTCCAAGTAGAAAGTGTGGCAGAACTTGTCCTAGAAAATGGACTAAAATATCTGTATCATCTTCCCCTCTAACAAAAATAGATGATGAAAGACAAAAATTAAGCGAAGCTGAGAAAGTTGAACCTAATTTGCTAAACAAACCATTAAATATCGTTCCGCCAGTTTCTGTTTCTGGTAAGTTTTTTTAATTTATTAATTCTAAGTATTAAATTGATTCGTATCCAAAACAAATGCAAATTTACTGCTAATCCAAACTAGCAGTATAAACTACATAACTACAAAGTTAACAGTATTATAATATTTTATGAAACACAGGGTATTTTTACATATTACATGAGGGTTATTAATTATACTTTGGCTGTAGCATTTAAAAAAGCCAATACGAAGTGTTAGTCACGGGCCATGTTTCGCTAAAGGAAAGTGTACTATATTTGTTAGATTTGACATCATGGCTTAGGACAATAAACCCATTCAGTCGATCAATTAGTCGGAACTCAATCAAATGATTTAAACATTTATGACAATATTTTCTACAAATTAATTTATTAGGTTCACTTTTGTTAAAATGATGTATATTAGTTACATTATTACAGTTATTTACAATTTACAAAACTGAATTATAGCTTTTAATTAAAACAAGTGGTTTTTAATTCACTGATATAAATATAGTCAGTACCAACCCACTAACTACTAAACCAAGCACTGTTAAACAACAAATTTGCTGTCAAACACGTAATAATGAATGGTAAGTATATTCTGGTTGTTATGGACTATTTCACAAAAGGGGTAGAAGTTTACGTGATCCCAAATCAAGAGGCCACAACTGTCTCGGATGTATTGGTGAAAGAATTCATTAGCCGATATGGAGTGCTCTTGGAACTTCAAAGCTAAACTTTGAAAGCCATCTTTTTCAATATCAAGAAATTTGTGACAAGCTGAAGAAGACCAGAACTACTGCGTTGCATCCATGGTCGAGAGAATGAAGAAGACGATTGGAAAATATCTGTCCAAAGTAGTGTCCAGCCACCAGTGAGATTTGGACTAGTGTCGTTCCCTATAAGCAATGGCTTATCGATCTGCTATCAATGAGTCCACAGGAGAAACACCTACGAAAATCTTATTTGGAAGTGAAATGAGATTTCTATGTGACCTGGAATTTGGTTGTCGACCTGGAGAAAATCTAGGATGGACGAAGTACACGAATTGGTCCTATCGAATCTTCAATTATATGACAATATAGATACAGGCATTAGTCTAGGATCCAAACCTAAATCGACCTTCACTGGGCTCATAATAGAATGCCACCTATTTTATAACAAATTTAGTCTATTAGAAAATATATTAAAAATGGGTCTCCCCAAAAAATCCTGGACAGAACATTTTTAATTATTTTCTGAAAAATCATAAGGCAAAAGCGCGGTTTTATTGTGAACACGTTGATATTATAGAGTTGTCTGCAAAACATTCGGTCCTAATAGAGGTTTGCAAATTTTAAAAATTGAAATTTCAATGCTTGCGGAAATGGGAGTCAGAGAGATCCGGTTGTAATTCCCGTTTTTAAAAAGGGAGTAAAAAATAAAATGAATAATTATCGACCTATTTCCATGATTATATTTGTTATGTATACAGCTGTTAGCAATGCTTTTTCTTAATAACTCTTGTCCAACTCTGCCTGCATTATCATGGTTCTTGCCATGTTTAAAAGTGTCTGAATTCATCAAGTTTCAAATCATTTTCTTCTGATATAGTCCTTATTGCTGTGAGAATATTTTCATACTAAACAGGCATTGTTAACAGTAGAAAGCATGTCATATCGGATTCTGAAAAAATAGCTCCCAAGCCTTTTAATTCTCTTGCAATTTTATCATGCTTTGCAAAATTGTTTTGCAGATCCTCTTGTATGTTATATTTTAAATTCACTAGCTCTTTTAGTAAAAATCGTTTAGAGCATGTGCCTTAGTTCACCAAAACACTTTCTAATTTGTACATTTTTGCAGTATTCTCTATTTTTTCAAAATACTCCAAGTGTGAATCCGCCACACTTTGTACGATAATATTTTTTGCCTCATTATCTTTCTTGACCTAATCGTCAGTTTTATCTTTGTATTCAATTGGTATTAATACATCATGTACTCAGAACAGCTTCGAGTCTAAATTTCCAATTATCGAAGTTATTGCCATTAAATGGAAGAATATCATATTTCTTTTCATTAACACCTTTATGTTATCTACCACGGCAGTAATTCAAATATGCCTTTTTTGTTTATAACCTTTTTTTTACTTTTTAATAGCTTACATCAGTTAGTGTTCCCTGGCTCTCATCTGAGCCCATAACCATTGATAAGATAATGTGGAATAATTGAACAGTACTGGAAAACTCCAGGATTACATTAAGGTTACCACTAAATCAGGTATATTCCCCGACTGATCCTAATAGATCAAGGAAAACCAGGAGCAAGTCATATAAACCAATATGTATAACCGATTCCTTTGGGAAACTCTTCGAAAGGATGCTTCTAAAACGATTAAAGGAGGATATAGATAGAGCGGGTCGTTTCCGCAATGAGCAATACGTATTTAGAGAAGTAGGTCCACTATCGATAAAGTTCTAGAAATAGCTGATAAAGCCAAATAGAAACATAACAGACAACCCTGTCTCATGGTTACTTTGGACATCTAGAATGCTTTCAACTCAGCGCCGTGGAGTGGAATACTTAAGGAATTCTAAAAATTCTAAAGCAATTCTAAAAATTTATCACGTATCCTTATCCGTATACGTAACGTAAAGGAGATATGTAACTAAGTAAAAAGAAGCATAAAGTAAATGTGTTTGCAACGTAACGTAACCATTCATTTATTTTAATTTTTAACCTAAAAAAATAGCTCCAGAAAAGACCGAAATGGTTCTATTAGTAGGGGATAGAAAGATCAAGAACACCTATATTTAGGTTGATTTTACTAGGATCGAAATTCATGAGATTGTAAAATACCTAGGGGTAGATCTGGATCGAAACTACGTACGTAGAGTTGCGCAGAGTAGCAACATCAGCCGAACAATGCCAAAATCCTGGGGTCTAGAAGAGTCCAGAAGAGTTAACAGGGCTTACTCCAGATAATCTGGTACCACCGATGCTTACAAGTGAGAAAATATGGAAAGCTGTAAGTTGCATAGTGGTTGAAATTCTTGGCACCAAAAGAAGGGACTTTAATAACCTGTCTACATAGAAAAACCATTAATGGAAGAAAGGAACAACACGAATCTACCTCTCTGAAGTAATACCTGACAGTAGTTCCAGTAAGATTCACTTCTGATTCAAGAGAGAGTTTTGGTGGGTGAAAGCCCCACACTACCAGAGGAGGGAGGAACCGGGTTTCTAGTGTGCGGTAGGCACCCTTTAAAAAAAAAAAAGAAAATTGCAACCTATTGCATTGTTTTTGATATTCATTTTCTGTCAGAAAAACATTACTCATGGGCCATAAGTTTATTATAGAATATATTTTTTTAAACTCGTTTTATTTACAGTTTCATGCAGAAATAAGTATGCATTCATTTTAATGGGTACATGTATACCCAATATGACTGAAAGGCCTAAACGAAATAACTGATTCACAAGTGTTTTTGGTGAACTTCAAAACAGTTTAATTATTGAAAATGTATTCAAAAAAGTTCTCAATTTTTTTTTAATAAAAAACGTGTATTCACTTTATAGATTTTACCTGTCACGAACATGTTAAAGGAAAACTATGTAATTAAACTCTTGAAGAATACGTTTTAAACACGAGATTATTTTGATCTTTACTGTTATTGTTACTTTTAATATTTTATATTTAAATACACAGTATAGTTTACATAGGAATACGTAAAATTACTCTCAATTCATTTACCTGTATTTTGTAAAATTCCTTGAAATAGAGGATTGCCCCATAACCGTATTCAAATTTTTGGTTGACAATAAAGCATATTTCTATCTCTCTCATTTATACCGCTTCGAGGATTTTAGGTGCACCCTTCCCTTCGTATAGATACGTTTTCTAGCAGTAGCGAGTAGCGCCTAGTTTCTTTTCTCTATTGGATGCTGGGCCCGAGGATCAATAGCTATCAGGGAACCCACTTCTTTCTCAATCGTTACTACTAACTACTCCTGACCGCTCTCGACCAGCGAAGCGGTCGAAGGTTTTTATCGATTTATTGTGCATTCAACTATTTTCCAATTTTCCAAAATTACCTAGGTTAGGTTAGGTTCAATGTGAGCGGGGCGTTTCCCACCCCTCCACTGCGGCCAAACTAGGGCCTATTGTGGCTCACCCCTAAGGGTCACAATTCGCCATCCAGTCTGCACTTCTTAACAAAGTCCAAGATCGATTTTGGCGAGACTTGTCTGAAGTCGGTAGGCTCTAGCCGTATGAGGCCAAACGAGCGGAGCCTGATCATTTCTAACGCGGGGCAATAGCAAAGAATGTGCTCTGCCGATTCGTCTGCCACACTGCAGTAGCGACAGTCCGACGTATTGCTCAGACTAAGCTTCCTCAGGTGGTTTCTCAGACGACAGTGTCCAGTCAACAGTCCAGTAAGAATGCGTAGGTTACTTCTACTCAATTCCAGGAGCTGTGCTGTTTTTCTGCTCGAAGGTTGAGATATAAACGCTTTCGAGTGGGTAAGCCCCGATATATTCTCCCAGTGCAGAAGGGTTTCCCTCGCTGCCCAGCTGGAGATAATGTCCTTGGCAGTGCTTTTTGCTATGCCAAGGAATGGTTCCGGTCCAATAAACGCGGACTCTGTTCCCTTTTTTGCCAGAGTGTCAGCTCTCTCATTGTCTTCCACTCCCGCATGCCCTGGAAACCAGGGTAGCGTACTCTGTTTTTTGCTCCAAAGTTGTTTAGGGATTCAATACACCTACACACCAGCTTTGAGTCAACCCGGTGGAATTCAGTGCATTTAGAGCTGCCTGTCTGTCCGAAATTATGTATATGCATTTGTTTACCAGGGGTTGGGCAATCAACTCCCTTGCGCACAAATCTATAGCAAACGTTTCCGCCTGAAAGATAGTAGCGTACTTACCAAGGTTTATTGAAATGTCAACTCTCGGATTTCTGCTATACACCCCGGCTCCCACACCCAGTGAATTTTTCGAGCCATCCGTGTATACAACGCAGTCGGACCCAGAGAAGGAGATTGCACCTCCTTTCCATTCGTCCCTACTTGGGAATAGGACGTTAAAGGCCCTTTCCACGTGTACTCGTGTGGCAAGCATGTCTGATACCATTCCAAGGACTTGGTGGGAATTTAACTTCCCCACTAGTCCCGCGTGGTCCCAAAGTGCCTCCCCCGTTATCTGGTTACCTATCGACTTGGCTCTGTAAGAGACCATCCTAGCCTCCTTCTCCAAAAGAATGGGGAGTGGAGTTAAACCTAGGAGTCTCTCCATTGCCGCCGTCGGAGTGGTGGACATAGCGCCCGTAATGGCCACGCATGCAGTTCTCTGCAGACCAGACAACTTCGCTGCAGCAGCTTGTTGTAGTCCTTTCGACCCCCACGCCACTGAGCCGTACGTGACCATTGGTTTTATCACCGTTTGATAAATCCAGTAAATCTGTTTGGGATTCATCCCCCATGATTTTCCACAGACCCTTCTGAGATTCCAGAGGGATACCCTGGCTTTGTTTATTGTTCTCTCCAGATGGGAGTTCCAGGTAAGTTTTCTATCTAGGATTACCCCCAGATATTTTACCTCCTCCGCAAAAGGAATGAGTTCACCGTAAAGAGTCGGCTGTCGCAGATTATCCAGCTTCCTCCTTTTGGTGAACGGAATAATTACTGTTTTGTGGGGGTTCACCGACATCTGCTCCTCCTCACACCACCTGTGTACTATATTTAGGGCCATTTGAAGGATCTCCGAGATGGTCTCCTCAAATTTTCCCCTTATTATTATAACCAGATCGTCCGCATAGCATTGGAAATCCACTCCCCGCAGGGAGAGAGTCCCAAGAAGCGAGTCAACCAGGAGTGACCACAGAAGTGGCGATAGAACACCCCCCTGCGGGCACCCCTGAGCCGCCCTGAATCGAACAGTCTCTCCCTGCAGTGATGACACTACGTACCGATTACCAAGCATGTTTTTTATCCAGTTACAGATAATCCTGTTTACTCCCCTGCGCTGAAGAGCAGCACATAGGGAGTGAGGTAGTGCGTTGTTAAATGCTCCCTCAATGTCTAGGAAGGCTGCCAGCGCAATCTCTTTGTTATCAAGAGAGTGGCTGATTTTTCCTACGAGGTTGTTAAGTGCCAAATCCGTGGACTTCCCAACCTGGTAAGCATATTGGTGGGGATTCAAAGGAAAATTCCTAAGGTTCCCCTCCCTAATGTGCCTATCTAGAATTCTTTCTAGAGTCTTTAGTACGAACGATGTGAGGCTGATCGGCCTAAAGGATTTAGGCCGTCCCCGCTTTACGTATATATACGACCCTTGCGGTCGACCAGCTCAGCGGAAGATAACCCCACGCTAGACTCGCCCGTAATAATTTTGTTAGCAGAGGTAGCAACTCCTCTTCACCGTTTTGCAACAGCGCGGGAAAAATGCCATCCTCTCCCGGTGATTTGTATGGGGTGAACGCACTCATCGCCCACTTCACCGTTGATGGGGTAACCATTTTCGTTGCCGCCCCCAATCCTCCTTGTTTGGTCGTATCAGCGACCCAAAAGGAAGGGGGATCGGCTGCCGGTCTTCCAGAAGCAGACTGCCAGGAAAGTGGTTCTGTAGTAAGAGCTCCAACGTCTGTCTCTTGGAATCCGTGAAGGAACCGTCCGGTCGTTTTATCGAGCCGACTTCCTGTGCTGGATCCCTAGAGAGAATCTTGTGGATTCTTGTTCCGGCAGGTACATCAGATATACTCTGGCAGAACCTCCTCCAAGAATCCCTTTTTGCCCTTCTGATGGCCTTGTTATATTCCGTTAGAGCAGTCCTGTAGATATCCCAGCACCCTGCTACTTTAGCTCGATTGAAGAGACGTCGAACTTCTTTCCTTTTTTTGTCCAGGCTGCTGCTCCACCAAGGTGACCCTCTATTGTCCCTCTTCTCCTTGAGTGGGCAGTTCTCCTGGTATGATAATAGAATTGCGTTTCGCATATGCTCATTCGCTGCTTCTATATCATTTTTGTTTTTTATAGACCCAATCCTCCCCTCCAAGTGCACTCGGAGGGACCTTCGGTATCCACTCCAGTCCGTGCATTTAGGATCACGGAATTGGACTATAGGCCTCTCCCCGACCTTCACCTCGAATCTCACATGTCTGTGGTCGGAACAGGAAGGTTCGGTGGAGACTCGCCAGTTAACAATCTTGGTGCTCATAAGCTGAGTGCTAATTGTTATATCTAAAACTTCCTTACGGACCCTAGTCACGATAGTTGGTTGAGAACCTTCATTGTTAACTGAAAGTCCCTCTCCTAATATATAATTATAGAGTGACTCACCCCTTGCATTGGTGTTGGTACTTCCCCAGTCCAGATGGTGGGCATTTGCATCACATCCAATGATCAGTTGTCTGTTGTTCCTCTTGCAGAAGGCGATTAGGTCCCGCACTACCGCTGGAGGAGGTTGTCCTGGTTCATCCCCCGGGAAATACGCCGAACAGACTACTAGCTCGAGCCTGTTCTCTCCCACCGGGAGCGAGAGTTGCGCCGCAACTACATCTGCTGTGCAATACCCTGTTAACAAAAAATGATTAATGTTATTTCGAATAAGTAGACAAGCTCTAGGCTTGCCGCCTGAGCCGACCACCAGCTTACCCGAACTGTTCCCAAGGCCGCTAATTCGGCCTGTGTTGGAGATCCAGGGTTCCTGGATCATTGCCACGTCGATGTTTTCTCGGCCAAAAACCCTGCCAAGGAGGAATGACGCCGCTTTGGCATGTTGTATATTGGCCTGAAGAACACCAATATGGGACGGCATTTTTATACTACCGTTGGAGGAGGAGGAGGAGGAGGAGGAGGATCTCTCTTCCCCTCTCCCCCTGGGTTAGGTTTTTTCCCCCCCTTTGGTGCTCTCTTTTTCAGCGCCTTTCCGGACAGAGGGGTTTTTCCCTTCTTGTCCTTCGGGGCCGTTACAGAAGCAGCTGTTGACTGACTCCTTGAGTCCTCTACCGGAGTCCTAGCAGGAGGATTAACCCCTTTCTTTGACCCCACGGAGGCTACCGAGGTGCCAACAGCGGTAGACGCGGTGGTCTTTTCCTTGGGGGCCTTTTCCTCTCGTCCTCCCCGGGCCCTGCATCGGAAGTGAATCCGACCAAACCCGTAGAAAGGGCGGAGATTTAGCCTCTCCAGTTCTTGCATCGATTCATCGTCGATTGCAAACGTCCACGTTTGACCGGGACCCGTAGGTTCCCTACGTAGCACACTCCATTCCGGAGTGTTCAGGCCTCGGTTCATTGTCCGTAGACGTTTCAGTACCACTTTCCCCTCAATCTAGGTGTTTCCCCTTCTTCGGGAATGTAGGCCACGCAGATGTGGGGTTTGGGTATTTCCTCCTTATGCACCAGTTTGAGTCTGGCGTCGTGCCATGGATGCAGGTCGTTAACGGCTTGCTCCATCCACTCAACCGTCGTCGCATCGGCGCACTCAAGGATGAGCATTCCCGGGCGGATTGTGCTACCCAGGAAACGGACTTGGGGTCCGTCGTCCGGCACCTCGTCTAATGCGGTCATAATCGACCGCTGTACGAGGCGCAGTTGCTCGTTAGAGAGACGGACTTTAGGGTGATCGAGGTGGATAATGCCCACTCTGACTCCTGTGCCACGTCCCTACACGAGCGTTCAGTGGTCTGCCCGGATACAGTCCCGGTGCGAGGTTTCTTCACCTTCGCTTCCGGGGTGCTGCCATCCGAGCGAGAACGCTTACCAGAAGAAGAGGCAGGGGATCCTTTCTCCCTTCTTGCCCCACCTTCGGCAAGCGCTGATCAGACGAGGTCTTGGGTCGAGTTTTATCTCCTCCCTTCTCGTCCAGCTCCCTCAGGATCTGGGCCAACGCGACATCATATTCGATGCCGCTCTTCAGTAACCGGCTTAGACGTTTTCTCGTCGCACCGGAGAACCTTGCCCTTTTGTTCAGGTCGAGGCGTTTGACCGCTTTCACGGCTTCGTCCTCGCCTAATTTGGTTTCACCTTTAGAGGATTGAGGGGATGATAACAACTCCCTTTCCACCTCCTCGGTGATCTCCATTGATTCACCAGAAACCTGGCGACCAGTGGGATTATCTCCCTCCATGGTAGCGCCAGTACCCTGGTGAACAGGGGAGTTATCCCCCCTGTGGCCTGTTTTGTAGTCTTCTATTTCTTTACTCATATTGTTCCCACGAGTAGCAAGGGAAATAAAGGTCCACTGCGACAGAGCCCCGCATTATCGCAGTAAGGCTACATACTTACGGGAGGTTGCCTGGTATCCCGAAGGCTCCGTTCACGACACCATAACCCCGGTGCCATCCAGTCTTAGGCACGGGTCGCGTAACACCTCTGACTTGGGGGATTTTATCGACTTACCTTGTCTAGATCCGCTGTGTTTTGTAAGAGCAGGGTCACCTCGTGCAGGATGCGAACGCGCACAGACGGTCTTGGTCAAAGTTTCCTCGGGGATTTGCCTGGTCCCCTCAACTTACAACCCTGGTGTCGGTGGCCTGTAGCCGACACCTTGACCCCCCAAAATTACCTAAAGATTGTATTAACTTTTCTACTCTCTCCTTTTTAAACAAATCTTTATTTATTTGACAGCTGGTAGGCAATGACTCATTTAGAATACACGTGTATTCTAAATTATTGGCAGCCATCCATTACCGTACGAAATAATGTCACCAATTTTTAAATCATTTGGGAGTTCAAAGAATAGTACTTATAAACTTCCTAAAAGTAGATTTATATCGATTTTGAGAGCATTCGATTAGCTTGATCTAACTTTTTAAACACAGATTACCAAGCTAAAATATTTTATTAGATATGCCATATTTTACAAAAGTATAATACATAGTATAGACTAAAAAATAATTAACAGCTACAAAAGTTTCTTAAATTTTTCTAGTTTTACGCAAAAATATATTATGCAATGTCCTTTTGTCCCTATCATTAAGTTCTGAATCTATTTTTGTCTTGCTTTTTCCTTCTAGGTATTAATATTATTTAGATGTAATTTTTTGGCATATAAAAATACAATCAAAATTTAATTAAATTTAACTGTTTATAGCCGTTATTTAATTTGCACATATGCTTAGAAATAAATAATAAAATAAATAAATAATAAATAAACATAAACACAAAAATTGTCACTGTGAGTGTCAAATATTTGGCGCCTTTACACGTGACGTCAACGATGCTGCTGCCTCTAGTGGACCGGTGCACATTAAAAGCATCTTAAAACAGGTGATGAAAAAGTGTAGGCTATGGTTGAGTTCTGACTGATTGACTCACTGAATGCGTTTATTATCCTAAGCAATAGTCTCAAACAGATATAGTGTACCATTCCTTTCTACGGTCAGTCGTAAAAAAAGTTTATTACGCACCTTGAACACAGTTGGCTTCTTATCCTACTCGGTTACTAATATACTACTCTAAACTGCTCTAAAAGCTCCACAAATATTTTTTCCGGGATTTGTAGAGATCGAGCTTCGTTTGGAGATCTCTCCTGGTAAAACAAGTTTACCTTGTTTTATTGTTAGTCAACAATTTTCTTTTAAAGTTTCTGCTAATTTATAATAATGATTAACCATGTTCTTATCTTTCAATTTTTATCATGGTAGTATTATATATAGTGTGACCTTTATTCTGTCATTATAATATATGTTCTCTTCATAGAGCCTGATGATGGTCTGTTGACTAATGTAACTTTTACCATTATATACTGTGGGTTGACTTCGAGTTTTATTGCTACTAAAAAAATTAAGGTCTTAAAACTTTTTGTAAATTTTCACACCAGATCTTAGATGTTCGTTCTGATTTATATTTCATTATGTTTGTTTCATAAATGTTTATTTTTTATATTAAAATTTTCTACACAACAGTATCTTAAAAACTAATACAAAATTATCAATTAAAATCCATCGTTATTCTTAAGAGCATACAGTAGTGGTCGCGTCGGCCAAAAATTGAAGCCTTTGGGATTATTTATTTAGATCGATTTTCAAGTTTCTATTATGAGTTACATAAAGTCGCTCTCTACTTATTTTTTTTTAATAGTTTCTATTTTTTTCGTTTTTTTAATAAATAAAATATAAACAGAAAGCGACTTGAAATGCAAAAACGGAATCATTCTTTTATTTACAGTTTTTTTTAAATAACGTATAATTTTGGCGTATTTCGAATTATGGAATTCAGTTACCTCTGTTGATCCTGCATCGTTCTTTGCCTTGTGGCAACATCGTATGTATGTATGAGTTAGGGGTGATAATTACACTGCGACCTATAGGATCTATTGTGTCCCCCCTTACTTGCCATGTTCTGATATTTTCTCAGACCTATAGCAGCTCTTCGAGTCCTATTTTCCGGAGGAAGTTTAGGACATCGTCGGGCTTCAAATCAGGTAGATCCCCTTCCTCTATTTCATGTGCTCCTAGGTATCTAGCCCTAGAATTTTGCAAGGCAGGGCATTCTGAGAGTATGTGTATTGAGGTTTCATCCTCTTCCTCACAGAATCTGCACTTTGCTTCATCTGCTAACCCTAGTTTCTTCATGTGGCTTCTTAACCGGCAATGCCCGGTTAATATTCCCGTTAGAATTCGGAGCCTTTTTTTACTGAGGTTGAGACAGCTAAGAGATCTCTTCTGGTCATAGTTCCCCAGTAGTATCTTAGATTGCCTCAGTCCTTCCAGCTGATTCCAGTACTTGGATTTTTCCTTCTCCATTTCTTCCCTTAGTTTTCCTAAGATTACTCTACTGCTGATCCCACAAGATGGTTCTGGTCCCAAAAGTGGGGTTTCAGCTCCTTTTTTGCCAGCTTATCTGCTGTTTCATTCCCCTCTATTCCTATGTGTCCCGGGACCCATAGGAGGGTGACAGTGTTCTTCTGGCCTAGTTCATTTAGTTTGCCTAGGCATTCCCAAACCATCTTGGAACTGATTATATTTGAGCTCAGCGCTTTGATGGCTGCTTGACTATCCGACATGATCACAATCTCTTGTCTGCGGTAGTTTCTTCCAATATTGAATTCCACACATCTTTCGATGGCGCGGACTTCTGCTTGAAAGATGCTCGGGTATGTGCCCAAACTTTCTGAGTATTTGGCTCTCGGTCCAAAAACACCTATCCCAGTTCCCTCGTCTAGCTTGGAACCGTCCGTATATAGTCTAGGATGAATCGGCGCATGAGTACCGAAAACTATTCCACCTCAATTTTTTTATGTGATCCTTTTCAAATTGCCCTCCTAATGATATAAATGCATGTTGCCATGGCGCAACCCGATGCCATATTGTTTAAACCGAAATTGTTTAAACAATTACAAGGAATTGTTATTTTTCAACCGAACAAATTTTTTTATATTCTTTATTGAAATACCAATAAAAAAGGTCCTATGACTTTTCACGATAAAGTTAATATTTTTAAAGATATGGATTTTTAAAAATTCGAAAAATCTCAAATTTGGGTACTTTCGACCCATGAAAAATATATTGAAAAAACAGATAATGTAAAAGTAATAAATGTTTTTAATTATCTATACAATAGTTAATAATATTGTTAATAGAGATTTAAAAAAATTTCATTGTTTATATCTTTTTTTTAATTGTTAATTTGGCGCGCTCACAAGTATGCATCGCTTACTTTTAAGTATCGTTGTCTCTCTCTGACTCATGCGTTGCGTCGGCCTCTCTGTGTCTTGAATCATTATCATTTATCTTTAAAACTATCAACTTTATCAAAATTGTTCAAGAAAGCAATGTTATTAGATAATAATTAAATTGCCTACAATTTGTTTTTAATACATTTTTTTCTGAAATCAATTTTTCAAAAGTTCTTTAAGCATAAATCGGAAAATGTCATTAAAATTACTTTTTGATCAGATTATATTACTTTTTGCTATTAAACGTTATTATTTATACAAATAGTAACCATGAAAGAATAAAAATAAAAGAAAGAAATTTTTTCTTACTCAGACACTCATACACACACTATGATACATATACATAAAATTATTTTTATTCAATTTATTTGAATGTTTTTTCTAAATACCCAATATATTTTTATTATTTATAAATAATTGTGATTTCAAAAAATGTTCAAATACCATTATATCTTATTATTGTTGATATAAATGCAAAAATTACTATGATAATAACAAAAAAGTAATATAAACTGATAAAAGTAATTTTAATGGCATATGCTTAACTTTTGAAAAATTGATTTCAGAAAAAAATTTATTAAAAACAAATTGTAGGCAATTTAATTATTATCTAATAACATTGCTTTCTTTAAAAATTTTGATAAAGTTGATAGTTTTTAAGATAAATGATAAATAATGATTCAAGACACAGAGAGGTCGACGCAACACATGAGTCAGAGAGAGACAGCGATACTTAAAGGTAAGCGATGCATACAAATTAACAATTAAAAAAAAGATATAAACAATGAATTTTTTTTAATTCTCTATTAACAATATTATTAACTATTGTATAGAGAATTAAAAACATTTATTACTTTTACATTATCTGTTTTTTTAATATATTTTTCATGGGTCGAAAGTACCCAAATTTGAGATTTTTCGAATTTTAAAAAATCCATATCTTTAAAAATATTAACTTTATCGTGAAAAGTCATAGGACATTTTTTATTGGTATTTCAATAAAGAATATAAAAAAAATTTGTCCGTTTGAAAAATAACAATTACTTGTAATTGTTTAAACAATTTCGGTTTAAACAATATGGCACCGGGTTGCGCCATGGCAACATGCATTTATATCATTAGGAGGACAATTTGAAGAGGATCACATAAAAAAATTGAGGTGGAATAGTTTTCGATACTCATGCGCCGATTCCTCCTGGACTAATACCACTTTATGGTATTCTGGTTTAAATTCTGTATGGTGTCTTCATCCCATCAGATTTATTACTCAACTTTGTGATGAATTTTCTCACAAAGTTGAATTTCTTTGGCATATCATCTTGGGGCATTTCCCAAGTTTGATCAAAATGAAGTGATCGAGGTTTTTCCCTGATAATTCCTTCTTTGATCATTCTATATATTGTTTTCTTCCTTACACTTTCTAGCAGAATGTGCAGTGGGGTCAAGTTTAAAATCACCTCCATTGCAGCAGTGGGGCAAGTTCCCATTGCTCCAGTGATACATGAACAGGCTAGTCTCTGAATCTTCGAGAGGTTTTTCCTCGTCGTATTCAGATTAGCCCTTACGCCCCAAGCCACTGCCCCATATGTGATTAATGGTCTCACTATTGCTGTGTACATCCATTGCAGGATACGTGGGTTATATCCCCAGTTCTTCCCTGCAATGTTCCTGCATGGTATGCCTTCCCTAGTCAATTGACAAAGCAGACTGTCCACAGTGAGACACCACATAAGTGCGGATGCAACTCCCCCCTGTGGACAGCCTCTGGTCACATTAATGAAGATAGTGTCTTGTCCTGCCTCCATTTCTGCGATTCTTGTAGATATCAGTTGCGACATCCAAATGGAAGTCGTTCTATCTACTCCTTTCTCAATCAGTGCTCTTTTGACTGCCTCATGTGGCGTATTATCAAAGGCCCCTTTTATGTCTAGAAAGGCACATACCACGGTCTCTTTTTTGTTCAGTGCGTCTTGAATTTCGTCAGTCAACTGTGTTAAAGCGGTTTCCGTGGACTTTCCCGCTTGGTACGCATGTTGACGAGGGTGCAATGGCACCTGTTCCAAGATTTCTGTTCTAATGTAGTTGTCTACAGCTTTTTCCATCGTTTTTAGTTTTAATTCGGATCAAGTGTGGAATTATTGCCTCTTGGCCCTGTTGGAGTAGGGCAGGAAATATTCCGTCCGTTCCAGGGGTTTTAAACGGCTGGAAGGTGTTCATAGCCCATCTCAGCCGTTCTTCACTGCATATGTGTTTTGCCATTGCAGTGTCTTCCCTGGTAGGTCTTTTAGCTTTCTCACTTTTTGTTCCCGAAGGGACAATTCCTCCGGGAAAGTGAGTTTCTTTTTCGCTTTCTGTGAAGCTTCCATCTGGCTTCCGTAGTGCCATTACAGTGTCTACTTTTCCTTTTGCCAAGACTTTGTGTAGCCTTGCTGCAGAGGGTGTAGCGTCTATTTCTTCGCACAATTTTCTGAAGCTGTTTCTTTTAGCATTTCTAATCTCCTTTGCGGCGAATCACTCCGCTTTTCTTTTCCTTCGTTTTATATTCTGCTGTCCGTTTTTGCTTTCTCCGCTACTAACTTCCATTTCTTCCTCTCTTTCGGTTCTCTTCTGCATACATGTCCGTACCATCGTATTCTTTGCGATTTAATATAATTTACTATATCCTCCTTAAAAATATCTTTTATTTCCAAGTTCATCAGCGGTCTATACTCGTTTACTTGGATCCTTTTAGACTATTAGTAATATAACAAGAAAATAGTGTGGCAGCTGGTCAACGTAGCCACTACCGATTATTTCTGAAATTAGCGATGTTGCTCGTATTTGCAGATACTATGTGTCTTAGATGATTTATATTCACTTTCAAAGTAGAATTAATGACACTGTTTGCTCTTAAATTAGGCTAAGATTGAAAAAATGTAGTATTTTTTGTTGTTTTGATGATTTAAAAAAGAAAGGTTAAAAACAACAAAATTACGATGGTGATTGTAAAAAGTATATTTTATATATTTACTGTATTTTAAATTTTTAGATTTAACAAAATTGGAGCCTGTTACCAATAATATGGACGCTAAAGGAAAAATTATTCAAAATGCAATTAAAAAAAATTCAAATGTTTTGAATGAAAATAAAAGTAAACATGAAACACCCAACTCCGAGAAAATTTCTAATCTTGAAGAAAAAGTTAAATGTAAATCTGGAAAGCTAGTAACAACAAATACAAAAGGCGATCTATTGAAACAAAGTCCAAAATCATCCGAAATTGATTGTAAAAGCAGTTTATTAGCATCGAAGGTTTCTATACAGGCAAAAAGTGACAACTACTTAAAACCCGAAGTTAAAGGATATAATTTAAATAAATGTACAGTGTCTAATGTTTTGCAACAACCTAAATCATTTTCTAAAGAGACAATCAAATCAGTAACTTATCCTATTATTCCGAAAACTTCAATAAATCGTATACAAGATAAACCGCCAACAATTAAACGTAATTCAAGCCGTCAAGACTCTGAAAGCCTTATAGAAGATAAAAACCATGGAACTACCTCAACAGTTCAACAAGGCAGAACTCTAGGAATTTCACGTGATAGAGTCTCAAAAAATGTAAATGATGGACCTATTCAAGTTTTGTACAATAGAGTTTCTTCCCTCAGTCCAAATGATTCGGAACGTTCTTCACGTGATAGATCTTCTAGAGGGGGATCAGAAACTTCGTCGTTTGGATATGACGATATCGAGGTAAAACATATAAATTATTTATTTTATGTTTATTAATAGTATATTATGAATAAAATAATCAATTCATGAAAGTTGCACAATATACCCTTTTTTCACTTCTAGCTGTAGAACCTAACTTTATTGATTTTTGTTGAGGTAGTAAAGTTGTTTATTATTAACCAAGGTACAAAAATACAGAGTCTACTTGGTTAAAACTAAATATCAATCCATTTGACAGAATGTGAGGTGAACTGATGGTTAACTTGGTTTTTAAAAATTTTGACGAGTTACCAGTCACTCCCGTTTCACATGACATGACATATGACAATGCAATTAATAACATATCCAATAATTTTTATTTTGATTTGATAATAAATATTGTATGGTAAAAATCGCTATGAAAATACATGGATAAGTCGATTTTTTTCATTTTTGAATAGGTAGGTGGACTGTCAAGTAAGGGAAAATATTTTTTCATTTTGTCTTTCATTCAGTTAACCTCACATCCTATCAAATGGATTGAGGTTTAGTTCTTAATCAAGTACTCCCTTTATTTTTCTCCCTTGATTGATAATGAACAACTTGACTACCTCAACAAAAGTCAACAAGTTAGGTTCAGAGTTATTTTTGTCAAGCTTCATTAAATAACGAGAAGTGAAGTTTCGAGGTTTTTACAACACAATACTTATTATCAAATCAAAACAAAAATTATTAGATTTTATTTATTTATCTGTCATATCATGTAAAACGGAAGTGACTGGTGACCCGTCCAAAATGTGTATTCTAAAAAAATATAATGCCAGTAGTGAAAAAAATGCTATGTGAGCCACAACTCACTTTTCCACCTTGGCACATTATTATTATTACAAAATATGGATTTCTTTTGGTCATTTTTTTAGTTTAACTATGTAAACCGCTTTAAATAGTATCATTAGAAACTGAAAAAAAAATTAGCATTTAATAACAACAAATAGTATTATGGGATTAGAAAATATTAATTTTTTTCTATGCCCTATTTTTAAAGTTCCTTAATTTATAGTAAATAAGTGATAGCTTTAACTTTATTTTACGCTTTCCATGCCATAAATAAATTATAAAAGTCAACTTAGCACTAGAACTAAATTTACCACTGGAATATAATTTTCAAAATACCACTCTTCTGTCTCTATATTTGATGCCGGCTGGCGTTGGAGATACTGATACCGAACACCGTTTACACATTCTCTTAAAATATTCGTGCCCTAGTGTAAACTGTGTTCGGTAAATATCTGTGAATTTAATTCTGTGATCTAATTTAAAAATTACAAACTTAATGATTGTTCTTTAGTAATTTTGAATAATATAAAGTTAACAGACTAGACAGGAATTAGTAGAAGCAGCGAAAGTAGACTCTCAAAAATTATTATCCGAAAAAAGTAATTTTGTAATATTTTGTAACCTGTAAACTTTTTTCTCGTCACAGAACAATAATATTTTTGATCCAATTTATCAATTGTAAATAATGACTTCCTATCACTTAATGACCGTTGCTAACTACAAATAAAATCTTACACCTTAGGTTTCAACTGACTGGTCGATAAAAACCTCATCCGCTGCCAATCGAAGAGTCTATTATGGTTATCTTACACTTTTTTAAAAAATTTTTTGCACTGTTGCTCTATAAAGTTATTATATCATTGCATAAAAAAGTTCAACACTTCAATTATTACATTAATAGTTGTTATTTTAGGTAACTTGTAATCTGTATGATACAGTAAAATCCAGAAAAAGAGCAGTCACCAAAAGAGATTCATCAGTTGAAAGTAAGTCTCGATATGACCATAAAACTCGAAGAAATACAAGAAAGGAGTGTTCTGATAACTACCAAATATCGAAAAAATTTAAAACCTCAAATTCAGAAGAAAAAGAAACGCAAGAAAGAATTTCTACTAGTACCGATCTTAAAGTTAAAATAAGATTAGATTCTACTACGAAGTACGCAACGCACTCTACTATTTCTACTAACCAAAATAATTTTAAAAATCATACAGCAGATGTTACGTTAAAACAAAAAGAACTTGTTAAAGATAGAACTACTAGGGATAATTATCAAGATAAAGACAAGAATTTGGTGGAATCTAGTAAATCTAAAAGTCAAAAATCTCACAGGGATATAGAAGATGCTTTTGACCATTTAATTAGCCAAGGAAATATTAATCCTTGCTTTACTTATAATCCAAATCAAGCGACGTCAAGTAAGTAGATGAATTAGTTGTATCTTATTTTACGTATCTGTCTTTTTTAAGGCATTTTCAATATCGGAAATACATTAAAACGAAGAGACGAAAAATATAGCTTTAATTATTTGCTCTTTGTAACATGCATATAATAATATCACACTCTGCTGGGTGAAATAAAGACGAAATTGCGTTTTTCTGTAAAGACAAAATTTCATTAACAAAGTTATTTACATATATTTCCACCTGTATTACTTATAAACAAATAACTAACTCACCTGTAAAGACAAAAAAAACAACATTTAAGGCCTTTACTCTAGGTCTTGATATTTCTTTTACATGAAATGATATTTAAAACATTATCAATGCTCTCAATAATTAACTTCACATTTACATTTAACTGACAGTGACAGTTCTACAGGAGTCGCTGTCAAACGTGATATTGATCAAGGCAAATTCAAAATAATGAATAAAATTATAGGCGACAACGCTAGTGTAATGATTTTCTTTACATGCATATATATAACAAATTTTACACATTCCTATCGATAAATTGGCCATATTATACAGGTATTTTTCTAATCGCTTTCTAATTAACTAAGTGGTTGAAACTTACAACCCTTAACAATTCTTTTTACAGAGCTTTTTAACAGAACACAATTTGAAAATAAAAAAATATGTATTATTATTAGATAATTAGAAAGCCATCAATAAAAATACCTGGTAGATAGTCAATTTATCGATAGGAATAACATGTAAAATTTGTTATTGTAACATTATCCATATTCGAGAAAAAAAATAAAAATTATTTATTTTCTTCAAGTGGATGACACTTTTTGGGGAAGCATGCAAACCCATATGTTTATGAAGAAGTACTTATTAATTTTTAACAAAGAATCATATCCTTACATTTTTTCCATTATTTTCACTAACACTATATATGATATATAGAAATGTATCATATGAACAAAAGATCTGACATAGACTCTTAGACTCTTTAAGTAAAATTTACACATATTTATTACATTATAAAAATTTGCAATTTACTGATGAAAGCGAGTGTCATTAAATTATGTTTTTAACTCATGTGAGAGATTTTGCTGTCGTTCTGACTCATTTACGTTGTTTTTTTTTAATTTTAACTTCTCAATTATTCTTGCAGGCGCAACTTCAAAAGTTGCACAACTTTTTTATTTCTAAAAATATTTTATTGATTCTTTCTTGAATTTGCTTCATTTTGCCTCAAAGGCTCGACTTTACTTTAACGCACGCATTAAAAATGGTCATGTGATATATCAATCGAAAGCCCTAGAGGAGCCGAGTCGATTCACATCTGTCTCAGTTGGCGCATGCGCAGAACAAAAAGAGTTACGAATTATTTAATTTCCTATTATATATCTATGGGGATCAAACATTAGATTTATAAGGTCAAAAAACAATAGTAAATTGAACTGCAGACAATAGCTCAGTGGTTATATTCCTCCCACTTCGTCTGCGATGGTCCGAGTTCGAATCTCGGATAATGAAAAAATTAAAAAAATTTTCCTTGTATAGCCACGAGCTACTCTAATTCTCTCATATATCATATCTTATGTTTTGGATTTAAGGTTAGGTTGGATAGGGTCAGTTTAGGTTAGGTTAGGTTAGTTTTTTTGGGTTGGGTTGGTTTTGGTTTGGTTTGGTTAGGTTTGGTTTGGTTTGGTTAGGTTTGGTTTGGTTTGGTTAGGTTTGGTTTGGTTTGGTTTGGTTAGGTTAGGTTAGGTTTGGTTTGGTTTGGTTTGATTGTTTCTGCTGGGATTAGTGAATATACATTTAACGGATGTTTTAATCAAAGGTTAGGGCCGTTCTTGAGTCTTTTTCGCATTCTCCATAGACTTATAATGGGAAATTAAAAAATTCATAATTTTTTTTATTCTGCGCATGCGCCAACTATGAGGGGTGTCGATCGACTCAGCTCGTAGAGTACTATCGATTGTCATGTCCCATTATCATATCTATCGCGTGCGTTAAAGTAAAGCCCTACCTCCGCCATTTTTCTTATAGTAGGTATTATTGAAATTATGTCCGCCTAAAAAATTATTAAATATATGTTTCTGCCACAGTACATACTATTTAGTATATCCATAATATCTATTTTTTTAAAATTAATAAGTAATACTTTAGAAACGTATCACAGTTAAGTTAGATTTCCTGGTTACAGCAAACTTAGCGTTCTAGAGGAAAACAGTTATTTAGTAGTCTTAGCACTTATTTCTTACGAACGTCATTTTGTTTACAAGCGATTCTAATCGCTTTTTTCGGCTGAGATGTCAAATACCCCAAACTAAAAAGACGCGCTAACTTTTCCCCCCAAAAATGGTGAATCTTCCTTTAGCCGTTTGGGCTCTAGTCGTATGCTAACAATCAGTCAGTGAATTAATTGAAAATTTTACCAAAGAAACAGAATACAAAATCATTCTGTATTGAAATAAATCCTTACCTTATGAATACATTTTGATATCAATAGTTAGGTAATGGTCAATAAAGAACCAAAGTAAAACAAATTTATTGAGACACGTAATTTACAGTAAAAGTCTTGAAATGATAAATAAATCTTAATTAATGTCCTTTATATTCCTTCAACAGCATCCAATTTGTGTCAATAAGATTACCATTAAATGCCTAAAAAAATCTTTCAAATATTAGATAAGAATACCATTTTTAAATAAAGATAATAAGTAAAGAAAATAAGTACTACTCACAACTACTTGGTATTTTCAAAGAATAATTGTAGTTGTTAGTATTATTTCAATAGTACAGAAAGTGACTGTATATACAGTACTATACTCGTCATTTTTACTTTAAAAGATGCTTACTTGAAAAGTTTTTATGAAGCAGAAGTTTGTAAAATGGTTCCATCATTTATTTGTTTTAACCAAGCCCTGTAACATAAACATTTTATCATTTTAAATTTAACATTTTATTGTTGTTTTAGATGGTTCCAAATCCGACCGCTTGGACGTTTCTCAAAATTCTTACAGAAGATCGGGTGATAGATCAAACTTTGATTCAAACTATAGCAATAAAAGAAGGATTGAGGAGCAAGGTAGGAAAAATGACCGACGTAGAAGGAGCGAATCTTCGCAAAGAAACTTTAGATCCAGTACAGAATTAAATCGATCTCAGCAAGGATCGAGATCTAGAGACAGAGATGCAAATTACTTTCACAGAAAATCAAGCAGTAGTAGGCAATTGCATCAGTTTTCTAATTATGGATCAAGGTATTTTAAATGTATTTCTCCTTCCTCTATTTAAAAGGCAATATTAGTCCTATTATTTAAAAAAAGCAAAAATATACTTTATAAATATGTTCTAATAAATCTTGTATGGTTGTTACTGTTATGAAGTTAAATTAGATCAAACCGTATAAGTTACATCTAGAACATTCAAGAACTTGATACTACTACTAATTGATATTAGGCAGAATGCAGTGAAACTTCAGAAACTTACAAAATAAACAGTTACTCATGTCATTTCGTGTAAAATTACTAATTTAGGACTTATATTTTTCAGTAATGGCAACCTTGCAAACGCTTATCGACGAAGTGAAGAACACCAAAAACATCAAAGTGATACTCCTCTCTACACTACTAACAGCATTCTTACCGATGAAAAGAAAAATGAATTGTTAGAAGACCTTAGAAATGTCGTCCAAATGCAGTTGAATAAAAGTAGTAAAAGTAATTCTGAAGGCGATTGGTACCAAGGAATTGAACCCTTACTGTCCGAAAACCCTCATGGTAAATACATATCTTGTTATAGATAGTAACCAGGGTATGTCATCGTATATTTGTTTCATAAATCATCTAACATTTATTTTTATCATGGTAAATACATATCTTGTTAAACATAGTAACCAGGATATATCATTGTATAATTGCAAAGCAAATTCTAAATAAACATTACTAAACAAAGAAACGACATCCAAACTACAAACAATTAAATTTTTTGGTAAGAGCAATAAATAAAAAATGGAATGATATTGTTTAATTCCCAAAAAATACTTTGAAGAAGTTTTAATTTTTTTATATGAAAATACTTATTTTTCGTTTAACAATCAATTGTATAAACTCCAATGGGAGCTTTCTCCAATTTTTTATTGTTATGTAATGGATTATTTATTAGTTGTTAAGTATTAATTAATTTGGAATAATACCATATATTTAATTCATTTATTTGAACCTGACTTGCTTCGTTACATTGATAATGAACGCTTGTTTTTAGACCGACAAAAACAAACTGTAAAAATACTATACTGAATGGGTACAAAACACCTGTATTACTTTTTTATTTAATTTTTATTAAAAAAATATGTGGATGACATTATTTTGGCATTACCTAAAGATGGTTTAAATGAACTTCTCTTCATATTTAATTCTTATGATCCTCATCTTAAATTTACATTAAAAAAAGAGGATGAAGAACATAGTGTATCATTTTTAGACACAAAATTTATTAGAAAATATAACACTATATTTATCATATATCATAAGTTTTCGCCTAAAATTAATTTAATAATGTTAATGAACATTGATTTCGGACCCTATTTTTCACAATAAAAATTTTATGTTTTAGGAAATAGTTATCCTAATAAATTAATATAGAATGTATTAAATAATTATTTTAACAATATAAATACATGTGATCAAAATAATAATAACGAATTAGATATTTAAACCAATAATAAAATATTATATATATCATTACCGTATATTAGAGAAATTTCATTTAAATTAAGTAGAATTTTAAACTATTAAATAATATTAAAATTACAAGTAGAACATGTCACTAAAAAAAACATTTTCAGCAAAGTAAAAAATAAAACTCAAATTTTAGATTTACCTAATGTAGTATATTGTATTCCTTGTTCTGTTTACGACCAAAAATACATAGGTCAAACGTTTATCATTGCATAAAAGTGATACAAGGTTATATCCTGAAAGATGTGAATTGGCTAAATATTCAATAACTAATGACAATCTTATGGATTATGCTTCTATTAGTATTTTAGATATATAAAATAACACTAAAAAAAGACTTTGGAAATGGCATCTATTTCACAAGAAAATGATCTTATTAATAAAAAAGTGACACTAGTGTTTAAAATAAATACCTATAATTTTTATCGCTTGTGTAATATCGTGCATTTATAAAATAGTATCAGAATTTATGATTCTGTATTTGTTTCAGGATTCAACAAAAGGACTTAGTAAGCAAAAATTTTTAATCTTCCATGAGGGTGGCTGTATACAATATTTATTTGTTACTTCAGAATAAAATTAAATGCTGTAAATATGTTCATATTTGTATAAAATACGCACACTTTTTAAAACGGACTTTATTAATTTCCTTTAATTTGTATATTATCATCGTTTTGAATGAATAGTTTAAATATTATTTAATAAGAAAATATTTATTATTATATTTAAAAATTAGGTTAATATTGTAATAAAATGTGACGATTTTGTAGAAAATTTACCAATTACCCAAATTCGATGTTTATAATTAAAAATATTCATGATTAAATTTACTTAACTTTATACACAAAAAATGCCTATTTTATTTATGAAAAATCAATTCCTTTAAAATAGTATTTTTACTAACCTGAGCTGTTCATCAGTAAGCATTTATTATCGAGTTATTGGTTTTTACTTCTGTTTCGAGAGTCTAGATATGCGAATACATTTACTATCAAATTTTCCTTTGCAACTTTGTATTTAGATCAATATGTTAGTCCATTCTACAAAAAGGTACAATTATTTCATTGTTCAGCCTCTTTCTGAGAAAAGCTTGGATTAGGTTCAGCCTCTTTCTGAGAAAAACTTGGATTAGGTTACGTGACCTAATCCAAGAATTATTTCAAACCCATAACGTTCTTCCATATAATACCGGCTGTCCCAGAAGTTTCTGACCCATTTTAAGGTTTATATGGACCTCTGGAAAAAGTATCTACAAGTTCAAAAAATTTGAGACGTATAAAATTTTTTTAAATTTTTGAACTTGCAGAAGTCATGCAATTGCAATATAAATATATTTTTTATTCCAAAAAAGTATACTTATATCATAAATTTGAATATAATTTTATGGGATATACATTTAGTAGTTATAATTAAATACATTCACTACAAAAAATTAATAATTTTTTAATATATAAGCTGAAAAAATTAATTAAACAGTTATTGGAATTTGAATTAATTTGGTTTCTGTGAGGTGCTGCCATCTACGTCTATACTTTTTAGAGTTTTACACATATAGCGCTGTATTTAATACTTAAACTGAAATTTTAATAGATTTAGGGTCAACAAGAATACATTGTTGTCAGATTATTCTTTAGTTTAGCAGAAAATATTAAAATTAAAAGCATATTTTCTGAACTCGTAATGAAATTACGTTTAATTTGTTATGTTAAATTGATCGTTGTCGGCTTTGAATGTAGGTTTCCTATTGTAAAAAAGCATTTTGTCTTATAATATTATAATATTTTTTTGTGTTTCTGCCGACATCCTCGTAGGTATAAACTTAAAAGAAACATTTTACTTAGCACCTTGATTAAGTAACACCTGTATCTTCCCTTTATAAATTTTATTTATTTACGGTTTAAAAATTTAATACCTAGAAGTTTGAAAAATTCCTAAATAAGACGAATAGAAATGTATAACTAAAACTGGACAGATATTTTATCACTCGATTGTCTAGGGCTGTCTGTAAGTAATGAAAACATCTGTAAAAATTAAGCTCTCAATGTCTATGAGTCAGGTTAAAGGAATTTTTTAATTATATAGTTTTTTGAAAGCGACATGATGTTTCTGTTATACAGGGTGATTGATTAGTGTAAGGAAGCTCAGTAGGCCTGTAAAAATTACAAAAAAAAAGTTATTGACAAAAATGATAAGCAGCTTTAAACTCCACATTTTAAAATTAGTTACAATCTTACAGGGTGTTCCATAAGATGGTGGCACACCAAACTTATGTTTTTTTAAATGAAACACCCTGTATTTTATTGTATGAAATCTGCTTCACTTCCACATCACAACAATGTAAAGTTTTATTCCTTATAATGTCAGATGAGGTTGAATTTGATTTAAATGGGAGAAATAATAAACATAATTGTCGCATATGGGGGTCTGAAAATCTAAGGGTAATTGAGGAATACTTGTGGCTAGAAATTCTTTAACAGAAACATTTGGAGATAGGTGGATTGGGAGAGCTGGACCACTTGAGTGGCCTGCTCATTCACCAGACTTGACGATTCCAGACTTTTTTATATGGTCTTTTATCAAAGATAGGTGTTATAATCCTATAACAGAGACTCGAGAACAACTGAGATGTAACATTGTCCGAGCATTCCAAGAAATTACCCCAGAAATGTTGCGAAATTCTTTTCAGAACTTTTTATACCTATAGTCCACCAGACTGACATATAGATCCAACAATTATTGTTTCTTTAGAAATATTGAAATAGCAGCACTCAGTAGTGGAAATAAATTTACTTTATGTATGTTTGTCCTGAACAGACAAAGTTGAGAAAAGATTTTTCTTGATGTTGGGTACATACCATACGTTGGTCAATAAAAACTATTTCGTTTTTCCGTTTACAAAAGATTGCATTTTGATGGTATCCTGTCCTAATGCCGCAACTGCATATCTATTAGCTGTTGTTATTGTTTTCTCTTCGTTGAATGGTGCATACGATTGGAATACATCTTGTTGATTTGTTATGTGATTAGTCGCTCCATTATCAACATACCAATTGTAGTGTATGCGAGTAGCTCAAACAGCATACATACGCTATCTCATGTGTCCCTGTATTGGCGGAAAAGATAACTGTCATTGTCACGAGAGCGGAGGCGTGAGTGTCATTATATGAGAGTGGAGTTATTTCCAATACGTGAGCATCGCCGAGCCAGTGTTTGGTAAATATCAGCAAAGGTAGAGTATTTAATTAACCTTATAAGTGGCGATGAGCAAAAGGTAATATATTTTCATAATTTTCGGAAACCATACTTCGTACTATTTGGGGTTATGAAGATTTCAATCACTGGGTGTTTTGCGTGAAAACTATTAAACAACTCAAGAAGAAATGGTCGACATAACCTCCATTAAATTGGAAATTGTCTGGCAGTTCAAATGAATGCCTCCATTTAATTTGGAAATTGTCTGGCTGTTCAAATGAATGCCTCCATTAAATTGAAAATGGTCGACATAACCTCCATTAAATTGGAAATTGTCTGGCAGTTCAAATGAATGCCTCAATTAAATTGGAAATGGTCGTCATAACCTCCATTAAATTGGTAATTGTCTGGCAAATAACAAAACTAGAAAGGAAGGAAATATAAAACCCTGTGGACGTTGTGGGAATAAAAATCATCAAACTGACTACAATGACTGTCCTGCATTAGGTAAAACATGTTTTACATTTGGCAAGCTGGGACATTTTCGCCAGTATTGTAGAAAAAGCGGCACAAAACGGAAATATGAAATCCTCAGAGTGCAAAAGGAAACAAAAAGACAAGAGTTGAAGTTGATTATGTTTTTAATAATAATGATAATGATGCAACAGTTGAGTGCACACTGGGTGGAATAAAGACCAAGATGCTGGTTGACTCAGGCTATATGGTAAACTTAATAACATCTGAAACATGGGAAACTTTGAAAGGACTCGGAGTACTCCACTCAAAATAAAAGGATCATTTGAAACCACAATTGGAATAAATGGGCAAGAAGTACATACTACTGTTTATGTCATTGCAGGAGGTACAAGAGACCTGTTGGGAAAAGATACAGCAACACTCCTTGACGTCTTGAATATAGGCGTGGATATTAATAAAATTGACGACAAACCCATATCCCAATCGTTTCCTAAGATCAAAGATGTGCTGGTAGAAATTCCCATTGATAACACTGTGCAACCAGTATCACAACCATACCGGAGAATACACTACCTATTGAACAAAAAGTTGAGAACAAGATTAAGGACCTACTGGACAGAGATATAATTGAACAAGTAAATGGGCCTTCAAGGTGGGTTTCTCCGATGGTACCAATTTTAAAAGAAAATGGAGACTTGCGGCTGTGTGTCAATATGCTTCGTGCCAACTCCGCCATTTTAAGGGAGAATCATCCGTTACCCTGTTTGGAATCAGTTGTGCTCCAGAAAACTTTCAGAAGGTGCTGGAAAGAAAGGTGTTACAGGGCCGGTATTCTCAACTCACTCCTCTCACAGCGAGCGATCACAAAAGGGAGTGATTTGATTGGCAGCGATATGGCTTTTCTAGATTCTCATGTATCCCTCCGCTCGCAAATTTATAACACGAGCAACTGGGCCGGTATTCTCAGGTCCTCGCTTGGAGCGATATCGATGTCGTTGAATGCGAGGGGAGTGAAATTCACTACCAAATCGATTCTCATGCCCTCTCCTCGCATGGATCGCTCCTGTCAAAGAGGAGTGCTTTATTTCACTCGCTTTCATGTGTACCAGTTGCTCGTGTCATAAATTTGCGAGCGGAGGGATACATGAGAATCTAGAAAAGCCATATCGCTGCCAATCAAATCACTCCCTTTTGTGATCGCTCGCTGTGAGAGGAGTGAGTTGAGAATACCGGCCCTGGTACACATGAAAGCGAGTGAAATAAAGCACTCCTCTTTGACAGGAGCGATCCATGCGAGGAGAGGGCATGAGAATCGATTTGGCAGTGAATTTCACTCCCCTCGCATTCAACGACATCGATATCGCTCCAAGCGAGGACCTGAGAATACCGGCCCAGATCCTCAAAGACAGTAATATACGACTCAATGAACAAAAGTGTATCTACAAGGTAGAAGAGGTAAACTTTTTTGACACGAACTGACATCAACCAGAATAAAGCCACTATCAAAGTATATAGAGAGCATCGCAAACTTCAGAGTTCCTGCTACTGCAGAGGAACTGCAAAGTTTCTTGGGGCTTGTAAATTATTTTAATAAACGGTTACCAAATTTAGCTACCCAAACTGAACCTTTGAAGGAATTGTTGAGAAAAAAGTTAGGGAAAAAGGCTGATATTAAATCATATTGGACAACTGAACAAGACAATGCGTTTGCGGAACTAAAAGGAGTATTGAATAAAATGCAATCTCTGGGGTACTATGATGTTAAGGACACAACACAGGTTATCGCTGATGCCAGTGTTAATACAGACTGACTCGAAGGGGCCACTGGAAATATTGTTTGCACCAAATTAAAGGCCCTGCGCTCGAATTGAACGATGGGTGCTTAGACTCCAATCATATACTTACCATGTGATCTACAAACCAGGAAAGATAAATATCGCTGATCCATTATCACGTTTATGCAAGCTAATAAATTCTAAGGGAGGAGATGATGAGATGAACACATACATCAAATCGTAGAGCAGGCTAGACCACGTGCTATTTCAATGAATGTGATTATTGAAGTTTCGGAAAGTGACGCAGAAATAAACAATGTCAAGAAGGGAGTCTATGAAAATGAATCGAATGAGATGGTCAAAGGCTATAAGGTATTCGAGAATGAGCTATGTTTCTATGGAAACATTTTACTCCGAGGAAACCGAATTGCGATACCCGAAAAATTGCGGAAAGGAGTACTAGATGCAGCACATGAGGGCCACCCTGGGATCGTAGCGATGAAAGGCAGGCTTAGATCAAAGATCTAAGCCAAAGATTGACAAAGATGCAGAAAATCTTGTCAAGTCCTGCAAGAGTTGCACTCTAGTGGGATTGCCAAATCCTCCCACGAAAAGACGAGAACTTCCTATAGCTCCGTGGGTTGACCTGTAACAATGGATCTGCTGGGGCCTTTACCTAAAACTGATTACTTGCTCGTGGTAGTTGACTATTATAGTCGTTATAAAGAAGTCAAGCTCACCAGAGTAGTAACGAGTTGCCAGATTATAAAATTACTCAAAGAAATTTTTAGACTGGGCTACCCGATCTCAATTACCGTAGATAACGGTAAGCAGTTTGTTAGCGAAGAGTTTCGTATATTTTGTGAAGAATGCAACATCGTGATTCATAACACCGTGCCATATTGGCCGCAAATAAATAGAGAAGTCGAGAGACAAAACAGATATAATGAAACGTCTGAAAATCAGTCATCTTGAAAAAAGGGACCTGAAGGAAAGCTTGATGGAGTATCTATTAATGTACAATAGCACGCCTCATACAACTACAGGCAAGTCACCATCAGAACTGTTCTTTAGGCGGCAGAACAGAGACAAGATACCATCAATTAATAGACTGGAAAATACTGAAATAGTCCTTGACGTTCGTGATAGAGACAAAATTCAAAAGGAAAAGGAAAGAGAGTGTGGAGATAGAAGGAAAGGGGCTAGTGAATCGAATTTAACAGGAGATAAAGTGTATGTCATAAATATGGATAAAGCTAATAAACTCAGTTCAAACTATAACCCAGTACCACACACTGTACAGAGTGCCCGCCGAGGTGATGTCACAGTAAAGAATGATTTAACAGGACAAGTGCTGAGAAGGAATGTGGTTCACCTGAAAAGAGTAGAAGGGAAATGGCAGACTATATAGGGAGATGATCAGGAAGAGAACATGGAGGAAGAAAGAAATGATACTGATATACTATATGATTATATTAATAGCAAGTAAATCAGGCTGTGATTTATTGTGCCATTTACTCAACTTACTTAATCTTAGTATTGCCTATTTTAATGTCAATTCGGTTTCTTTTATTTTAACGACTATTAAATACTTAGAGATCTCAATAAATTAGTTACATAATTCTAGTCTTACCTCATTGATGAAACTGAAGACTGATAGTATTACAGAAATATTCAAAATATAATGTTGATTGGTTTTTACTTTGTTTGTTGTTATTTATCTTATTTAACATCAAGGGAGGGATGTAGTGTTTGCGAGTAGCTCAAACAGCATACATACTACGCTATCTCGTGTGTCCCTGTATTGGCGGAAAAGATAACTGTCACTGTCATTGTCATGATAGCGGAGGCGCGAGTGTCATTAGAGAGATATTAGGGAGTTATCGTACACCTCAGATGAAAAAATATTTTTTCATCTGAGTCGCACACCACTTTTGTGCGTTGCCTTAATAAAGTTTTCCTTATAATGACAGGTACGCTTGCGTACAAAGAACTTTGAAATAAGGAATCTTTAATAAGTTAACGCATTTACTTTATTTGGGACATGTTAAGGACTCAAATAAAATAAAGGAAAATAACTTAAATTCTTCTTTTTCTCTATGGTGTCACAATGTTAGATAAATTTTAAGCGGAAAGTAAATAAATTCGCAGGTAATCTAAGCCTAAAGGTCTATTTATAAACTTGCAGTTGCCGTTGCCGCTCGCAGTTGCCGTTCCCGTTGAAAGTTAAAAAGCTGCTTTCTCATTTGCACATTTATATTCACCGTTGCCGTTACCGTTCGCCGCTGAGCTTGACGTTCCCTGACGTTCAGACATAACGAAGTTTTAACTTTTGAAGTTCGCCGTTCGTGTATTAACCAATCAAAACCCAAGATGTTTTACTTATTCAACTCTGTCTCTGAATGTGCGTGTATTATACATTTTTGTTTAACTTAACATAGCAATTGTATAAGTATTCCCAAATGACCTAAATAGATATCGTCATCCATTATATCAACAAGTTACTAACATTATAGTAACAAAAATCCTTAATAAAACTTCACGAAAATTCAAACTTTAATAATAAACACAATAAAAAAAAATCGCTCAACTCTCTTTTTTTTCTTTTTCGAAGTATTGGCCGAACTTCAGTCATCATCAAACATCTAGTTTATAAATTGACCCTACGAACGGCAACTGCAACGTCAAACAGCAACGGGAACGGTAACGGCAACAGCAACGGCAACTGCAAGTTTATAAATAGACCTTTACATTCATATATTTGATTTTATTTGGTCCACAGAAAAGGTTTATAATTTGGTCTTATATAACAATTAAATAGAATATTTAGGTATATATAAATTTATGCAATTATTTAATGTTTAAAGTATTTTGGAGATAGGTAAGTGGATAAAACAATTGATATTAACTCAAATTATGTAAGAAACATTGTTTTGTAAACATTTATTATAATAATTACTTACTGATACAAATTTAAAATAAATAATAAAACTATATTACAATTGAAATAATAATTGAATGAAATAATTTATGAACTTAGTTCATAGGGGTTGTCTCTGGTTAGGTTAGGTTAGGTTTGTTTACTAACATTCATAGATAAATAAAACAAATAGGTACGTTCGTAACTGTCAGCTTTTTACGTTACACATAAGTGCCGTGGCGATAACTCTATTTGTACCATGCAGTATTAAGGTTTTGCCTTATTAAAATAAGGAAAATTATGACCTTAAGCAAGTGTGTGCGATAACTCCCTGACACGTTGCGGTAATACTGTTAGCGCATCACGTTATTTACGGCAGAACAACACCTCACGTAAAACGTTGCGCTATCCTACGTCGGACTGAATCGGATAGATCGGAAGCGGCATATGTGTTTGTTTTTATTTTCGAGGTTAAGTTGTAGGTAGTTTGCTTGAGATGATTTGTGGTAGTAATAAAATACATAGTCCCATGTGATAGTGATAAGAACTCAATACTAGTGAAGCAATGAATAGTTGACAAGATATAAACGCCTCCACATGACTAATAAATGGTTACAGTTGCATTTCTTGATGTATACTCCAAGCTTTACTGATACAGACATAATATGAAATGTGAAGATAGTCATGAATATAATAACTGTATTTTTAGTTGGAAATCGACCAAATAAAAATAATTATACTTTCCCTTGCAAAAACTTCAATAGAAATTCTTATCAATAGAAAAAAACTGGTGCTACAAAGACCATTATTTCTGTCGGTATGAGCTATCAATGAATTTTTCGCAAGGGAAAGTATAATTATTTTTTTAGACCGATTTTCCACTAAAAATAGATCCGCTAAGTTTCGATTTAGAAGCGTTACATGAATGTAACGTTTTAGTAATTCTGCACAAAAAAGAACATCTCAAAAACGAAACTAATATGTTACAGCTTCGAAACGAAAACGTAACTTTAGTCACATAATGGTAACGTTAAAATTACGAGGTACCTGGAACATTCCAAGAACGGAACTAATATGTTATAGTTTTGTAACAAAAACGTTTATTTGTAAACGTATCTGGGATTTCGTCATGTTTGCGGACATTTTACGTAACTATGAACAGGAAAAAGCCGTAACAAATATTTTTTGAATAACGTAACAATGTAACTTTCAACGTATCAGTAACGAAACTGCGATGTTTTTTTGCTTAGTGGGGCGTGTTTGGGTTCCGATTACTTCTGGTATACGCAAGGCAACAGCTAGTCTGAAGATATCGTCTGTTTCGAACCTAAAATTAATTTTTGTATCTTCTGCCCTCATATTGTTTTGATTGAATCTATCTTCAGCAGCCCCAACAGGAAAATTTTCAACCACGCCGAAAATATTATGTAAAATCACTTGCTCCACTTCATCGTCATCAGCATTAGCTAAAAGGACTGCTTCTAATGCCTTATCCATGTTCAGAAGATCCTCAACTCAATCAAAAGAGAGCACAATGGTTTTAGAGGTTAGTTCCAAATAAAACAGCGCGTAAATAAAACTCAAAACATAATGGCAATACGTGTACCGCTCCAAACAATGTTAAGACGTAAACGTAATATTTAACGCGGAGTAAATAACACACCGCATGCGCTAACGGAATTTGCAATATCTCTCTAAAATATGAGAGTGGAGTTATTTCCAATACGTGGGCATTGCCGAGCCAGTGTTTGGTAAATATCAGCAGAGGGAAAGTATTTAATTAACCCTATACCAATTTTTAAAATCTACTTCACAATTCAACACATTCGATGATACAGCAACTAAGGACATCTGAGTTTCTTTGGCTTTAGTATTTGTATGTTTTTTCGAATTTTGTGGTTTAGGAGGTCTTCCGTCGGCTTTCCATTTATCGCATTGCTTCACTTTATGACCTTTTTGCTTACAGTAATTGCAATAATAGGGAGTTTTCGAGCCACCTATTTAACGTATGTGTCACGCTATACGTTATTGTGCACATGCGCATTAGCTATAAAATTATGAATTACGTTATTAACCGATAACGTATCCCGTAATATGCGGAGTTACAACGTAACGGTTATTAAACGATAAAGTTCTCACGGCGTTGCCGATAGAGAATATTATTGTATTTCTATCTTTTTTATAAGTCAAAAATAGTAATTTGGACTGTTTACTTATAACTTCTAAAACATAATTAAACCATTGTTATACTAAACCTTCGTTTGTATTTCGATTGAAATGGTTAATATTTGTAATCCATGAGTAAATTTGACAACTCGTCATCGAACCTTAGTTAAGATAGCCAACAACGAAATAATAAGGTTAGGTTAGGTCTAATTTGTGTTTGTAATCGAATGTGCTTAATTTTGTTGTGCTTTGTTTTGCTACGTGTGCTTAATTGTCAACTCTGGTCTGTATATTGGAGGATCATTTGCCCCCTCTTCAAATATATTTTGCAAAATCACATTTGTAACTAAATTATGATCTAATACGTTAAATTCGATGACCAAAAACTGTTTTGTTGTAAACCGGTTAATTACGAAAGCACAAGAAAAGCGCATGCTCATAATAACCGAAACGTGATTTACGTACATAGATTTTTAGGTGGCTCAAAAACTCCCTAATAACTATATTTTCGTACTTCCGGGCCTAAAGTGACAACTTCACTCCCTTGTAACAGGTACTAAAGTGTCACATTTAATCCCTCCGGGATTAAATATTGACGAAACTCCCGGAACGATTAAATCACAAACAAACGAATTTAAGGGATATTTTATTGAAAAATATAATTAATTAGAATGGTAATTAACGTTAATATTCAAATTAATATTGTGACACATTCTTCACTCATGATACCAATAATTATCAATAACAATGTTTCTTTACAATGACACTAGTAAATTAGGTAAATCAGGTAAATTATGGCCCTCCCTGCGGTCGGGCCATAAACTTTACCTTCAGGATTAAATGTACTACTTCAGTCCCGCGGTATATAATGTACTATTATGAGCTTTGCTCTTATTCACTGAATATAAAACTTCTTGATCTGCTACCATGTTAATATTGTTAATACTATCAGATCGTCTAACTAGAAAAAAAACCCTGTAATAAAATAATGACTGACTGACTAATTATATTTTATTTCCATCAAAATTGACATATAATTTTTGCTCAACTACTTAATTCAACTTGTAAACTTATTTACAACATAGGTTGGTAAATTACTTTGATGCATTCTCCATTCTGCTTCAACAAGATCTGCTTTCGGGGGGAAGTGGTGCTGTGAAACCCTATGGATGAAATATTTTCTGGAAACTATAGGCAATTCTAGAATTTTAACGTCATTTTCATATTATACTTGGTCGAATTAGTGGTTCTAGATCATTTTCACCAAAAATAACATAATTTAGATTTTGACCAAATTTTAAATACACCAAATTCAAAGGTAATTAGCGCCATTTTTTTAAGTGAATTTTTTTTGATATGCTTGAAAATGTGAAAAATAGAGTTTTTTATACGATGAATCGACTGGTTTGTCGATAGCAAGTCAAGAACCATGTTAGATCTGCTTTTGGGGGGAAGTGGTGCCGTAAAACCATATATGGATGCTATTTTTGCTGAAAACTGCAATTCTAACGCCATTTGCGTATTCTACGTGGTAAAATTAGTGGTTCTAGATCATTTTTACCAAAAATAACATAATTTAGATTTTTGACCAAATTTTAAAGACACCAAACTCAAAGGTAATTAGCCTTGCTATTTTCTTAAGCAAATTTTTTTCTCTTTGAATTGCTTGAAATTATGGAAAATAAAGTTTTATTAATCGTTGAATTGACTGGTGCAATCAATTTTGCGATACCAAGTCTAGAACCATGTTAGATCTGCAAAGGTAATTAGCGCCATTTTTTTAAGTGACTTTTTTTTTATATGCTTAAAAATGTGGAAAATAAAGTTTTTTACTCGCTGAATCGACTGGTTTGTCGATAGCAAGTCAGTTAGATCTGCTTTCGGGGGGAAGTGGTGCCGTAAAACCATATGGATGCCATTTTTACTGAAAACTATCGGTAATCCTGCAATTTTAACGCCATTTGCGTATTCTACGCACGGGTCTTTTTCCACACCACGTACATTTAAATGGAAATTCAGCCGTGAGGTAGATTTTTTCCCACAGTTGATAGCACCAGGAATCTCAATACAAAATTGCAGTACAATTACAATATTAATTTAATTCGTTTTTTTTTGTATTAAGTATGTGCCGTTTATTTTATAACCAATAATAATGATAAAATGTTATGAATTCACTTCTTTATTTTTATTATTAATATGCAGCCGTAGAAAAAGTATGGTGTGCAACACGGTGGAAAAGACACTTTTCTTACTCGTGTGATTGTGGCACTCGCTTTTCAGGCTCGTACCACAAACTTTCACGCTCGTGAGAAAAGTGTAACTTTTCCACCTTGTTGCACAATATACTATTTTTTAGTCGCTGAATCGACTGATGCAGTCAGTTATTCGATAGCAAGTCTAGAACCATGTTAGATCTGCATTCGGGGGGAAGTGGTGCCGTAAAACCCTATGGATGCCATTTTTGCTGGAAACTATATTCGCGGAAATTTTTCCGATAGTTGGCGCCGCAGTAACTGTTAGTGGAATGGGGAAAACAATATATAATAATATCAGCCATTTGATTCAATATTAATTCAACCATTTCTATTTTGAAATGTGTGTGGTAAAGATCGTTAGTGAAAGATGGTACGTGTGGTGATTCATTTGTTCTAAAACACTGCTCAAAAATAACACGCAAACAAATGGAGATTGTTTGTTTTCCCCATTTTACCTTTGCTCGTTTTCGCCAATAGGCAATTCTTTACCAAAAATAACATAACATTTAGATTTTAACCAAATTTTGAAGACACCAAATTCAAAGGTATTAGCCTTGCCATTTTTTTAAGTGAAATTTTTTTTTTCTTTGAAAAGCTTGAAAATATGGAAAACAGGGTTTTTTAGTCGCTGAATAAACTGGTGCAGTCAGTTTTTTATAGCATATATAGAACCCTGTTAAATCTGCATTCGGGGGGAAACAATATCGAGGAAGATATGATATTAAGAATAGACGTAACGAACTTACATGGTTTCCAACTGGATTTCACAAATTGGAGTTTTTAAGAGGGGTGCCGAAGAAGTATTCCTTCATCCGTATGAGGACAGAACCGTACGAGCAGCTGTAGAGGAGGAATTTTGATCGGAAAAGGAATGGTTACTTCTGCCAGAGAATTTCCAGTACGACTTATAAACGCAAATAATAAATAATAAACCCTATTACGATCAAGATACTAGAATTGGAACCTGCATACCAGTATCGTCCATAATTCGTCACAGGACTGATCATTCCAACAAGTTTGAACACATAGTAGCAGTTGCTGCCCGTTTTTGAATCGAACAGTGAAAAGAAGAGTACAAGACTATCTATATCGATATCGGATTCATTTTTATACCAAGAGGAGATAAGACAGGAAGAACCTCTGCTGTGAAGCTTTTAACAAGAACACCGATATTGGGCTACCCACAACAATAGGGAGAATTTATTTTGGATATTAATGCCAGTAATATATGAATAGGAGTTCTTTCTCAGATTCAAGATGGACAAGAAAGGGTTCTGGAATATTTTAGTAAAATGCTCTCTAAACTGAGCGACATTGCTGCGTTAGGAGAAGAGAACATCTGGCACTTGTGAGGTCCGTAGAACACTTTTATCAATCCCTTTTGGAAGAACATTTTTGTTCCGGACTGATCCTGCAGCTCTTAAAATGGTTCATGCAATTCAATAACCTTGAATGTCAAATGCCAGGTGGATGGAACGGCTCCAAGAGTACGACTTTAGGATCGAACATCGAGCTGGAGTAAGCCATAGAAATGCCGATTCTCTTTCCAGAAGACCATGCCCAGCAAAGTGGTTTCTTTACAACAAGACAGAATCCAAATAAACTGCAATACTACGAACAACTGTAGTTGATTACTCAAATCATATTGGGCTTAGTGGAATTATTTCCCTCTAGGAGACTTATTGAAACGAGTATGATGAGGGTTCAAAAATCAGCTATTGATAAAATTTATTGTTTATACCTAATTAACCCTTGGTTTTTTTTTAATCGGATTACGATGCTAGTTTTAACTATGATGGGCAAATGTGTGGAACCAAGTGAATATCTCTGGAATTGTTAAAGATATCGAAATGAAATTTGGAACGTAGGTATTACAGTATATTGCGTATTTGTTTGTAATTTTTTTAACGATTTTCCACTTCCGGTTTAACCGGAAGTGATGTCGATTTTAAATTTTTTAATGAAACACCCTGTATATTATTTTATTTTCGAATAGAACATTTCATTGCGATTACAAAAATATAGGGTTCAATATTTTTTATTTCAATGACAACCGATATAATATCAGAAAAGTATCTAAAAGGAAAACGCTAATGATATCTAATGATATTTAGTAGTCTACTAAATAATCATATTATTAACTTAAACTAAATAAATTATAGTGAAATAAAATAGGAGTATCCTGTAATTTTAATGTATTAAATGTTCAAAATGAGCGCCGTTTACTTCTTGACAATAGGCAAGTCGGTTTGTAAATTTTCATGGACTACTAGATATTAGCTTTTTCCTTTCTTTAGATACTTTAGTGTTAATATTTCGGTAGGTATTGAAATAAAAAATATCGAACCCTATATTTTTGTAATCGCAATGAAATGTTCTATTCGAAAATAAAATAATATACAGGGTGTTTCATTAAAAAATTTAAAATCGACATCACTTCCTGTTAAACCGGAAGTGGAAAATTGTTAAAAAAATTACAAACAAATACGCAATATACTGTAATACCTACGTTCCAAATTTCATTTCGATATCTTTAACAATTCCAGAGATATTCACTTGGTTCCACACATTTGCCCATCACTGTATATAGTAAAATTAGGGAAACTAATTTTTTAAATAAACGTGGAAATTTCGTTCAACCGTTTAGTTGTTTATTGTTCTTAGACAGATACCAAAAACTAGAGTAGTTGAAGTACTACGACAGTTACATGACAGTCCATCAGGGGGTCATCTCGGTGTCAAGAAAACCCTTCAAAGAGTATACGGGAAAGGTTTCATTGGATGAACAGTTCCGATGATGTGAAGAACTGGTGTAAGAAGTGTACTGCATAACGTCCATAATCAAATGGAATGGTAGAAAGAATGATTAAGACCATTGGCAAGTTTGAGGAAGATTATAACCAGGAAGAAGGGGATGTAAATCGACTCCTTATCTTGCCTTCCATAAGTTTATGAATGCTTATGGGGGTACCGAAAAAGCGAAATTTGGCGTAAACATTCAGAATCATCAAGACCTGTTTACGCTTCCATATGACTGCTCTTTGGTCCAGAATATTCGTCAGTATCAGCGACGCCCCAGAATTAGCGTCCGTTTTCCGAAAGAAGTTTGGTCGACTATCAGAACTGCAAAGCTAACTACTAGCCTTCCATGCAACTGGAAATTGTAAAAGAGAATCCGACTGGAGATACGATCATTCCCGTCCAGTTTTATATAAAGTTCCAGGAGGAACTATCTCTTAAGGAGGGGGCATTGTGATGCGAGTCGCCGGTTAAAAGATTAAGACCGCCACTAGTGCAAGCTGTTTACGCTGCATACTACCGACATAGTGCGGTATAAATATTGTTGTACGGAGAAGCAGTTTTAGTTTCAATTTAGACTTTGTACGGATAAATCAGTATAAGTATAAATAAATTGTTTTGTATATATGTTAAGGTGAAATTTTTTATCAGATATAGATGATCATAATGAAATACTTTGATCTGTGCCAGTTGTTGTAAGACATCATCAGTGATGTAACTTTTTATTGCTTACTGTGCTGATTGTTCAATTGTTAGACAGCGTGGACGTTTGAAACATATTGTGTTTCATATATAGGTTAAATTCAACTCCATTGTTGTCATTGTAGTTGTTGTTGCTATTATTAACAATTTGGCTATATTCTCTAATCTCAGGTCCTAGACTATTTTCTCTATATTTTTTGCTTATATTACTTAAATAGGAATGAAGGCCGCTTAATTTTCATATTTTTTTTCTCAGCTATGAACTATTTAGCATTCGTCTCGAAGGACCATGTTTTATATACTTTATATTAGTTGATTGTTCTTTAATCAATTGTGAAAATAGAAGTTTTTATATTAGATTTGTAGTTAACGTTTTTTATTGATATTTATTTTATTGAAATGGGTACTAATAATTAAGAATTTTTTTGAATACTCCAATACTACAGTGGGACAGCTGCCGTTAATTGCATATTACCTGACAAAATTAAATGTTTGCATTTTATTGCATATTGCAGATAAATAGCTTGGTTCGTTACCACGGTCTTTTCCGATTAAAATAGTGCTTTGAAAAAAGTTTGATAAAAAGGAGTCGAACTACTCGACAAAAGGATTTAAGTAATAAAAGGCAAAATTAATATTTTACCATTTTATTTCTATTACATTATCTTGTGTTAATAAGTAATTTACAGTAAATAATAAGTTTTTATAATGAATAAACTTTTTTCCTTTCTCTTCTTACATCACAAACAACCTATCGCAATACTCTTAAACGTCCAAAATTGTATATATATTTACACGTGTAAGTATTACAAATAACTACCGCTGAGTCCTACGAACTGCCTTTTTAATCTTTCTTGGAATGGTTCCCACTCCTTCTACTGATGGTTGAGACCTGTAAATAAACACAATTTTACATCATTTAAAGTATACGATAAACAGTTTTTAAATATATTCCAATAGTTTTAACTTACAATAAATTTGTTTTAATTAATATAAACTACTCAAAACGGAAAAGAACAAGGGAACCGGCAGAGAGGGGCCTTGCTGTTGTTACTGTTGGTATCATCAGAAAAAAATGTAAACATTTTAATGTTAAGAATTCCTTCCTAGGGCCGTAACGTTAAATCAGGAAGAATATTTCAGAAGAAGTGTTGCAGAAAATCATAATGTAAGTCGGGCCGCTATAAACAGAGCATGGACTCGGTATTTAATTTATGGCATTATCAGAAGAAGACCCTATCCTCAACGTCTAAAGACCACATTAGCTCGAGAATACTGTTGTTTATGTCTGTGGGCGATTAGGGAACGAATCAATACTGCAAGAGCAGTTCAAATTCAGTAAGCAGCTAAAACGGGGACCAGAAATTCTGATCAAACAGTAAGTAATAGACTTCATCAGTCTCAGTTACGTGCTAGGAGGCTGGTTATAGTACCTCGTTTAACATCGTCATTGGACAATAGAACAATGGAATAATGTTTTGTTCACGGATGAACGGGTATGACACAACAGGTGAGCAGTATTTGGACTCAACTGTGCAAGAAACTGTTCGGTTTGGCAGAGGGTCTATTATGGTATGGGCTGGAATATGTTTAAATGGGCGCACCGAATTAGTGGTAATTGAAAACGGTTCCTTAACGGCATTATGTTACTTACAAGAAATTACCACATGTGATTGCGGATAATATGGGAGCAGATTTAATTTTACTGCATCATAATGGTAGACCACAACTGGCTAGAATAATAAAAACTTTTTTAAATGGCCATAATATCGAATGAGAAGATTATTGGAGCGGCAGCCTATACAAACCATCCAACAACTTGAAGAACTTCTTATTCAAGAATTGGAACAACTACCCCAGAAGCTAATAAGAAACTTGATTTAGAGTATGCCCAGTCGTTGTGCTGAAGTTATCAGAGCAAGAAGAGTGCCTTATTTAAAAATGAAAAAAATAAACCATTACTTATTGACTTATTGAAATTTGATTTTTTGATTCTTAAAAATACATTCGACAGTTACAAGGCATTTACAAGTTAACAGTACTCTTTAACAAATAAAGGAGAAAACAATAACTTTTCCAAAAAAGTATTAACATACACAAGAATTTTTTTAAATTTTTTGAAGTGGCTCCTTTTTAGTATTGAGTAATATATAACGTAAATATACTTTTTCTATGATCAACACAGAACATTTCATATTCCGTACTATTATTTGAACTAGAAAATTGCAAAGTCCGTACACACGCTCCAAACTTTGTGGAATATCATTCCACACTATCATTCCCGTACTCGTATGTCAAATTATAGAAAATTAATAAAACCTAACTTGGCCGTGAATCGAACATCTTTGCTTATATTTTTTCATATCAAATTACGTAGGATATCTGTCAAAAAAGTTGAAATTAAAGTTCATTACAGTGGATTCTAATAAGTAATTAATTAATATATAATATAAATTAATATTGTAGCCAAATATAAATTTTTGGCTGTGTAGATTAGGTATGAAGTGGTAACATATGTAATTTGAAGCTTAATAAATATATTTTTAATTTGGTCGCAGAAAAAAATATAGTGTGTTTCTCTTGCAGAAAACCAATTCCACACTCGTGTGATTGCGGCACTCCCGTTCGCTAGTGCCACAAACGTTTCACACATCGTGTGGAATAGATTACTTTCTGCACTTGTGACACCATGTACTATTTTACTAATATAGTATTTTAGAAAAACAGTTGATATATTCGGAAAAAAACATTAACTTTTGTATTTGGTGCTTTCGTTCTAGAAGACTTTTCCTAAAAACACAGTAGATTATGGATGAAATGTTTCAGTAGTCAAAAAATTAAGTTTAAATAAGTACGTATGTTTCATCTAAAATTTTGAGTATATATTTTCATACAATAGGTGGAAAACGAAAATTCTACAAATCCAGTTACACCTATCCGATTATTATAGTCAGTCAATTAAGTAGTCGTTTTGAACAGCAGACGTGTATGAAAATACTTAACTCTCATTTTACATTTATGTTTATATGTTATATCATAAATTTTTTGAACAGAATAATGATAAAACCACAAATATTCGAAGTATATTTAATAAAATACTTGAAACATAAATCGCAAAACTATACGTCATCTATAGTTCTTTTCACCATCTAAGAAACTGACCTAATCTGAGATGGGATAATGACATGCAATAAAGCCATACGGATTTTGGCCATGACATGGTCATTTGTATTTTGTCGTTGGAGAATAAATTTTTACCAGAAAACTCTATACGACTTTGTGTCATTCTTATTATAAATACTTTATTTAAGGTTTATATGGACCTACCACGTCATTCGTTTCTGGCATGTAAGAAATAAAAATTTGTTTTTGTAGACATAGAAACCTAGTAACTTTTTAATAAACTTCATAGAACATTCGACAGCAATACACAATAAATTAACTAATTCTTTTAAACTAATTCGAGATTAAGATGTTAGATATGGTGGCTAAATAGTCAATATATTTGCCCAGCACTAAGAAAATAAATAAACACTTGAATAAATAATAAAAAAAATAATTCTATTTTTAGGATTAATTTCTTTGTATATTTTTTACATTAAGACTAACTTTTTAGATAAGCTGTTTCTGATAAAGAATCACAATCTTCATCAAATTGACAGCTACATTTTACTTTTTAATTCGGTGTTTTCCATTTTTTTCAAAATCATGCAAGAAGACAGAGCAGCAATCAGTTACCCCAAAAACCAAAAAAACTTAAATTAAAAAAATTTTGTAGCATAGTTATTCCATCCTCAAATTCAAATTCAGAAATTTGCCGCGTAAACGACTGTTGGCGGGTGGCCTACGTCACTACTCATATGTGTCATTGAAAATTGAAAGCGCCATCATTTTATTGTAAACAGTGTATCTGCGAGATTGTGCGAAGTTTTTTATTTATACTTATTCACATCTTTTCTTAATTTTTTGTTGATTTTCATTAAAATAAGTCAGTTAGACATTTTTTAATGCAAAAAGCACAAAATAAGTATTTACGCTATTGCTTTTACATTTCGAAATTCAGCTGCATTGAAACCTAACCTAACCCAACCTAACCTAACCATGAAAATGTCTAAGGATGGTACATTGTTTGACAATGCTTTCACAAACCCTACTGACGACATTTTATGATTGCATAACACAAATAAAACCAATAATTCACAATAAAATCAAAAATAAAAGTCCAACTCTCTTAATTACCACACATTAAATGTAAACAAACTGTCATCGATATGAGTTTTGACGTCACGACCAATGAAGGTGCGTTTTGACTTCTATTTGAATTTATCGATTTTAACTTACTTTCAATTTGATATTATATAAAAAATAACCAGAATTGTTGCGTTGTAATTAGTTTAGAATTAAATATTTATAATTTACTATATGATTACAATGGAATTTCATTGATTTATTTCTAATGAAAACACCGAATTTTGAATAAGTCGTATTAAAGAAAGGACTTAAAAATATTAAAACCTAAATATTATTAGCCCTAAGCCCTAAAGTAAAATAATATGCAAATAAGTTTTATCTACTCCTATTAAATTATACATTAATTATTCAACTGCTTTTGAGGAATTAATAGTATCCATAAACAAAAAGCGTGAGTTATAATAACTCTCTAGTGAGTTATCACACCATACTGTCACAGTAACTATGTACTGTCACGGAATCAATGGCGGTTCGATCCCCTGTGCCTACCAAACCTTTTTTTAATTTTGTTCATTGTGTTCATTTTTACATAAATGTCTACTCAATCTATAGGATTAATTAAATTTTAATTCTATGACTCAATCACAATTTAAGAACCGAATACCAAAGGTGGCTGTAGAATCTACATTCTAAAAAGACGATTCGATGAAACGGAATAGTCCAATATTGTAATTGAGGGGAGTAATGTCAATTGATATTTTTAAAAAGATATTTTGACGTTTTCAAATCTGTTAAAAACTATAAAGGTGTTAAGAAAGATGAATTCAGAGAGTGAAGATGAATTATTATGTACACCTCCAGAATTGAGGCAAGTAGCTAATGCTACAGTACAGAATTTATTACCCAAAAAGTCACAAAACAAATATAAAGCGGTCTACAAAAATTTTCAAAATTGGTGTATCTGTAAGAATGTAAACTCTTTTACAGAAAATGTTCATTTGGTATATTTTTAAGAACTGAGCAGTAATTATAAAGATCAACTAATGTTGCTGAGGGATACATTGATGATTCCGAAAGGAATTAGACAGATACTGCTAATAAAATATATAGTTCTATAACTCCTCAACCAGTTGGTACTTCTTCTACAACATATATGCAACAAACTCCAAACGAAACAATAAACTTGCATAATTCAGTTCCACATATTCAATTTACTGGTTGTTCAAACTTTACAATTAATCTCATCAATAAGCATAATGAATAATTACTACTTAAAACTTTTAATTCATTGCTATTACTATTACGGTTTAGTTCTTTCTCTATACTTACTTTTTAGTATTTATTGTTAAAGTCGCAGATAAAGTATAGTATTCAACTTGCGGTAATGGTCATAACTCACTTGATGAATTACAGCACTCGCCTGTGGCTCGTGCTGCAAACTTCATCTGCGTGAGTTATGACCTACATTACCGCTCGTTAAATAATATACTATTAACTACTGTTTTATTATGATTATTTATCAGCTCTGGTAATAATAATTAATTGATAAGGTATAAAAAATTAATTAGGGTTCATTTTTTGCTACGAGCATAGCTGTAGCAAAACAGCTGTCATTGTGTTTTTAAAAAGCAATTTTTTAAATAAAAGTGGAAGTTTCGTTAAAAATTTTTTTTAACGTTCTTAGTAAGATGAAATTCCACATAGTAAGGGTTGATACAATAAATTTTATAAAACATACATAAGTTGTAATGATATTCAATATAATGTGTCATCTTTATAAATTATGTAAATTTATAATGTCAACAAAGGTGTTTTTGTTCTTCTAAAAAAATTATTGAGATTTATTATATATACTATCCTTTACTTTATGAATTTTTTACATGTACATGTGTTGTCCAAAATGTAATGCTGTATATACAGGTTGAACGTAAAGAACTTTTGAAGTAAGATTCAATGAACACTTAAGAGCATATAGATTAAAACAACCAGATAAGTCAAATTATGCAAAACACCTACTTGAACATCCAACCTCACTCATACACACCAATGACATAAGACATAAATGTAACACAATTTATATAAGTTATTGTAAAGAACAGCATGATGCATGATAAAGTTTTTTCCTGGGGTTTCTATATCATTGCACAGTTATACTGATCTTAAAGGGAAATACATTCAGGATAATCCCTTAGGGCTAATAACATCTAGGCTTTAATATTGTTATGTCTTAGTACTTCCATAATCAACATCAAGTAGTTACCTTGAATAAACAAAATGTAACTTAAATATGTCAATCTAAGATGCCAGAGAAACCTTGATTAATAATATCCAAATCGAGTGCTGTCATTAGATCCCTTGAAATATCGTTGCTGATTTTGTGAAAGAAATTTAGAAGCTACCACATTTAGCAATGAAGCTCTCAAGGACAATATTCAAACTCAATTAAAACACAAAATATTATTAATCAATATTTCAGATAAAAAATGATTATATCATCTGAAATAGATATTGAAACAATCGATGATGAAGTAATCAAAAATATATTATTTGAACAAGAAGCAAAAGAGTTCGCCTCTGAAAAAATATATTGAGAATAAAAAAACCTTTAACAGATTTCATCAATAGTGAAGTTTTAAATAAAGGAGAGTGCGATGTTCCAAAATGGTTAGCTGTATTTTGGACTACTGCTTTGAGCGGTCTTGGCAAAGAAAGCTGCGATCGGCTTCGGAGATTGTCTTCTTGTTATTCGCAGGACTCGATCTATAGCATTATTAGAGGTTATATTAAACCGCGAAAGCATATTTTATTGGTTACAACCATTTACAGCCTTACATGAAGATTGGAGAGGTCTGCTGGACACTCTTTGGCTTCTAATAATCAATTTGATCCTTTTGGCTTTCAACCAACTTCTATCTTATCATCTGGAATAGCGTGGTATAATTACGAAAGATTTATAGAGGCAAGCCCTGGTAGGTCTCATTTATCAAAATATGCCTACAGAAGAATTGAACATCATCAAAAGGAACGATGCAATTACAGAAACTCAACAAAATTCAACAATTAATGTTCGTGATTTGGCTGGCTGTAGAAAACGTTCGTATGAGAAAGCAATGTCGTCCAGAATTTTGGCATAGTGTAGCGTCACCTGAAGAACCACAACATTTACATGGGTACTTTCTCATAAATTTCAAATTTCAAACACGCCAATACAATACCAAAATTTTAAAATATCACAGTTGAATTCAAAAGGCTGAATATTATTATATTATTAATAATTCCCCCACGGATCCAGCGATTGTAAAAGAGACGATGCGAAGAAATTTGCAAATCGCTTCGGAATTCAAAAAAAAATGTCTTTAACGTTACATAAGTTTTGGTCATGGCCAAGATAGATTGCTTTACGGATACAGAGGATTAATTCCAAAAAAATTTTATCATTTTGGTCCTGTCCACGTAATGCTATCATTCATGAAAGCTATCGGAAAATTTATGATTGGATCTGTTTAACAAATATTTTTATAGATAGCGAAATTTTGGCCAGTGGTTCGTTTTTAAGTGAAAAACATTTTAATCAATGAAACAGATTCATCCCATACTCTCTCTTGCTTTGGAGATTTTGCATTTGGAAAGGTTTTTACATCATCAAAAACTGGAAAATATTAAAGAATACTTAAAAATATTTATAACGCCGCAGAAGGTTACTGTTACTCATCGAACTTTTTCCACTCTATCGATTCGATTATTCGATAGTATCGCTCATTGTGTAATACAATATGTAGGGGGATTTGTTTAAAAAAACGTTAAAATTTTTAAAATGCCGTAATTGTAAAGCAGATTTGTTGTCTGGCAACAATCCTGATTTCTTCATGATTAAGGCAAAAAAATATCACCCAAATGCTCTAATAACTCCAGGATCATAAATAGGAAAATAGTTTTCAATATTATTGAGTTTATTCAATAAGTTTTTAGAAGAACATTGCACAGAAGAGAACATACAGGAGAACCTTGTTAAACATTTAAATAGATATCCAATAAAACTCGGTTGTTTTGAGCATCAGGAGAATGCTATATTTTTTAAATTATGTGTATATGACCATATGCAGATATGGATTAGGAATATTAATAATTAGGTTAATTGTGCATTCCAAATTTGTTAAATATAGGAAGCGACAACTAAAAATAAAGAATATGAAATATCTCTAGATGAAGAATAATGATTTTTTTAAGTAAAGGACTGTAGTACTTAGTACACACTTTGGATAGAGTGGAGAAGAGAGAAACTTGTATTTTTTATTAGTGTGTATATTAATAATTTAAAATTTCTTAGCTAAGCGCTTTCAACCATAAAATAGGCCATCTTCAGAGCTAAATGTCAAGTTAAATACTTCCCAAGAGAGATCATCAAAAATACTAGAACACATCAAATACGGACATCCACAACAATTTAAAAGGTGATTTAAAAATAAATAAAATCAAAGTTAAAAACTATGTATAAGTAATAAAAAAAATCTTAAGATGGCCTATTTTATGGTTGAAAGCGCTTAGCTAAGAAATTTTAAATTATCAATATACACACTAATAAAATATACAAGTTTATTTCTTTTTCTCCACTCAATAAATTTTTTTTTGTTTTAATAAAGATAATTTCTATTGATATGTTTCTATTTATGTCCCATTTATAAGCTTTTAATTTTATCAGTTTACAATTTGAATTGTTGTGGTTGTGTTTACATTTCGCTAGTTTTTCGACCAGCTGAATAGTAGGTATGTAAAATATATGATATGAATATCCAAGCTTTTGAGAAACTTAAGTGGAATACAAAGTATATTTGTATCATATATTTTGTATATTATCCATCTATCTAGTCCACAATCTAGCCGAGAGTAAATGCTTTAACTGTAACAGATATAAATTTTTTCTGTATTATTTAATAGATGTTAAATATAAATAATGTCAACAAATTAATTGTTTCAATCATTACCACGTGCAATATTTCCAAAATTATTAGATAAAATTAATTAATAAATATTTCGGAAATAAAATGTATTCTTTTCTATATCTTACTTCTGCTGATGCAATATTTGTGAAACCAGTAGAGTATAGAGTAATATATTATATTTCTGTTGGGGAATTTGTTATTTACTGATTTTATTTAATAATTATGTAAACATTATTGTCGCTATTAACCTTTGGTGTTGATGCGACTGAAAATGGAAATAAAAAAGTTCTTAATTGTATGAATAGCTAAATTAATCCATTTAATATTTTGGCGGTTCTGTTTGCTTGTTCTGACTACAACCACATAGAGTGTGCTAAAATCAGTACACAAATTTTAACATTGGGATGACTATCTATTTCAATAATAATATAAAGGTGCAGTTACGCACGCGTATCGAACCGATCACATTACTTATAGCGTTTTCGGCTGGGTGCTCTGGGTCGCTCTCAGAGTGCTCCGAGAATGTTCGGTTGGCCTGATTGGTCACCGAGCATGGTCGATTTTCTTGTTCGGCTGATCGACTGGATCGCTCTCGGGTTGATCGGAGTTGATCTGAGATCGAGGGTGAGATCAACAGATGCAGAGCAATATGACGGGTAGTGTTCAAAAAATAGCGAAGAGTTTTTGATGCTTATGAATTTTTTATCGTCTTCAGATAATAGTGACGATGAGTTTCCTTATTTTCAAGGAAAGGTGGAAAATAGGAAAAATTAGAAAATTTTATAGGTACTAGGTACCTACATTTTATATTCTGTAAAACTAGATTTTGGCCATTTTTGAGCGGTTCTCCCACACTTTCGTAAAGTTTGCCAAATTTCCATTTTTAATATTTTGAAATTTACCACAGTTATCCAAAAGCAAATCGAATCAACTCTTGTTCGGGTGAATGATGTTCTGTCACAGAACTGTGTCACTCTTTTTCCGAGCCACATAGATTTTCGATCAATCTGGGAGCGATTTCAGATCATTTCACCCGAAAACGCTATTACATACATACATTATACCACGTGTCAACCATAACAAAGACGCAACTATGAATATGAAACGAAATTCTACGTAAGTATTATTCAATTGTATTTGGTAATAAGTTATACTTGCTAAGAAAAACTTCAATTTTTAGAGACGAATAATATTAAAAAGATGCCTGTTTAATTACTACCCCTAACGTAATATGTGTATTTATAGAGGAATGGATATAAGAAGCTTCTTTGGTCAAAAAGATGGAGCCCCGCCAAAAAAAACCTGTTAGTGACATCGCTAATGTTGGAAATTCTTCGGGGTTGCATGTAGAAGCACAGATAGAATTATTGCACAATATTACTCCAAAATCTTCAAACAACAGATCCGATTTACTAAAGGGAGATCTTGCTGTCACTGTTACTAATACACATTCAAAACCATCGATATTAGATATAGATAAAGTTGTTCTAAAATAGTTTTGTTTTTACACTTCCTTTACTTTTCTTTTAAAATTAATATTTTCAAGACCTACGTAAATATTTACAATTATCATATATATAAGTATAAAAAAATTGCTAACTGGTTCAGTTGGCAAGTAGTTGATGAGTAAAGCGAGCACGTAAACTATATAATTCCTATTCATCACGCATATATTCAAAACTGAGCGAATACTCGCTCGCTTTGATTAAGTACCTGTTCAATACTAGGACTCCACAAGTGGTTAAAAAATACTAAAATTGGTAATCAGCAAATAGCGACTAACCCCTCCATACTATTGGGCATTTAGCCAGACGTTTCTCGGTACTTGACGAATTTTTGATGTAAGCAAATTTGTTTTCTTAAATCAAAAAACGTTCGGATCGGAATACAGCTACCGGTTTTAAAAATATTAAAATGAAAAAATGAAACTTACGAAAATGCCACCGGTCCATTGGTAAAATTAAATGTTGGTTTGTTATTCAAATCATAAGTTGTAGAAAAGCTAAATCCACCTCCAGTTGCAGACTAAAAAGAAAAACATAATCAGTATCAGACAAATTAAAACAAGCTTTAACATATTTCAATGAATAAATGACAGTTGTGGTGTTAAATGTAAAAAAAGATTAGAGTCAGTATAAATTTTGTACATTTCCAAGTGCTAGGTACAAATTAGAAAAACGAGCAAATAAATAAATACAGCTAGTATAACCTAATTCTTTAGTATGCCTACCTGCTTACACATGCTATATTAGAATGTTTATTATGTAGGCAATAGTATATTAAACAACGCATTTCATATGGAATTCTGTTATGACACGAGTTCAAATTTAAAAAACGAATCGCGAAGCGATGAGTTTTTTAAAGAACGAGTGTCACAACAGCCATATGAAATAAGTTGTTTATAATATTTTTTATATTTTGCCCTTTTTACCATTTTTTAAATTAATTTTTTATTTTTATGTAATTACGAAAATTTTTAATTTAAAAAGTATGTCGGCAGCACTGTGTAATTTATAAAATTTGACAGTTGTGACATTTAGATTATCAAATGTTAATGTTTTAAAATATTTTAAAATGAATAATATACCAATAATAATATATTATATAAGTAAAATATTATATTCATATTCACAGATACTTTCTTAAAGAACAATATAAAATTAATAAATTGCTATTAGCCACAAATGTCATTGTCAATAGTCTTGCCTTTAGAAACTTCACTCATGTCGCCAACCATTTAAAACAAAAATTTGCGTGCGTAAAAGTTACATTACGATACGCAAATGCGTTTTATAATGAAGATTTTTATAAGTGCAAAATATAAAAATTATATTTTTAACTTATGTATTTTGGTTAAATATATGTATCATGCAGCATCTCGTTTGTTGTGTTAATACGCAACACTTCCTTGTACTATGCAAACGTATATTTTATATTTTTAGTAACAATCTCCGTTAACCTTTAAATCAAGGGTGTCTTTTTGTTTTGTGGTTTGTACAAAAAAGTATTTAATATTACTACAAAACTTATTGAAGTATTATTTTTAATACATTTTATTATTGTAGCTGTCAAATATAAATTACCTTCATTTTATCCTTTAAAAATAATTTTTTGTTTTTTATTTATTCCATCTTTTTGTACTAACTGTATTCATTTTAATATATTACTAAATTTAATATTATCTTCTTAAAATTCAATTGCACTTTTAATTATCATTAAAAATGTCGTTCGATTGAACTCAGTTTAGTGGGCATCAGTTTCTTTCTGACAGCCATATTTTTTCTAACAAATCGCCATTTAGGTTAGATTATCTATTTTTGAATATTGTTTCAAGTGTTTCAAGATGGATATACGGTTTGTGAAAGTATGGTATATTAATTAAAACATTTAAACACTGGGGCCCGATCCTGGAAAATGTCACTAGTGACAATGACAAAAAATGTCGCTAGTCGTCAAATGTCAAATAAAAAAGTCGACAGCAGACACAAAATTGCTATTCTTGAAAAGGTGAGAATATTTAGTAACTTTTTTTATTTAAGGTTGGTGCTCCCGTTGAAACCGTTCTACCCGTTCTTCGTTTCAATAGTCAAGGCTGACTGACGAGGGGGTTGGACCATGAACGGGCTCAACAATGGCACTAATAAATTTCTAACCGAATTTTTGTCAAGCCGAAATAGTTTTATAAATGAAACATCACTCAAACTGAATGGGTCCACTGGGGTCCTCCTCCTTCTTACAACCACTTCTTCGTCCTTATTTTCTTCTAAATCATTTAACATGTTCAGAAAGATGTTTAAGTCCATTTTTAATAACAATAAAGCTTGTAAAAACTTTCACCACCACGTAATTAATCGTAACTTTTTGAAGGTTGAAAAAATAAGGTTATCCTTCATGAAAACACCTTTGACAGTAACCTAATGCGCCGAATCGGAAAAAAGTCTCTCGCGACTTTAAAAGTCTCCACTACTTTACTAGAGACATTTAATGTCACTTCAACGTTGCCAATTTGCAAGCGACATTTTTTGTCATTGTCACTAGTGACATTTTCCAGGATCGGGCCCCAGGTATTGCATTTCTGCACCTCCATTGTGCTAAAATCAACTATATGGCTCTACAGATGGCATATGACGACGATTTAGATGTTTCAGACATTTATAGTGAAACTCCTGACCTATCTCTACTCACTGGTGAAGATTCTGGCGAAAAAGATGCTGGACGGTGTGCTGATATAATATCAGCAAACCAGTTACAAGCTCCTGCTGAAATAAAAGCTATTGGGAAAGAGTAGTGAAGAAAGTATCGAAGCTAGTGGAAATCCCACAAAATCTGGAAATTGTGTGACCAAGATTTATTACGATGAAATAACTTGGATAGATACAGATTTAGTATACCTTCCAAAACCGTTTCCAATATCCGATTACGAAAAAATTGAAAGTTTAACTTCTACATAAATGTTCGAATTATTCTTTGCGATGATGTAATATAGCTTTTGGTTTCAGAGGTTCAAATATTCACACTGTACCAATTTATCTGTTTATTTTATTGTACATCTTGAATATGAGAAATAAATCCTCCAATTCCTACATTACTGGCATCAGTATCCAAAATATATTATCCTTCTGGTTGTAAGTAGCCCAATATTGGTGCTGTTGTTAAATGCTTCTTTAGAGTTTCAAAAGCCGTTTGACAGTGGTCATACCAGCAGAAAACTCTCGCTTCTTCAGTAGGTCGTGTTATTGATTAGCAATATCTGCAAACTTTCTTATGAATCTTCGATAGTACGTGCATAGCCCAAGGAAACTGCTTACTTGGTGTTTATTGGCTGGTTGTGGCCATTGCTTGAGGGAAGCAACTTTGTCTTTATCTACTGCTACACAATCCTTGCTAACAACATGACTCAGGTAATTAACTTTATTTTGGAATAACTGGCATTTCTTGGGGTTCAACATCAGTTGGGCAGCTTGAAGTATTTTTAAAACTCTAAGTTCTTAAATGTCTCTCCCCGGACTATGATATTTAAATAGGCCGGGCATGTCTTCCAGGATAATCCTCTCAATACATTTTCCATAAGCCTTTCAAATGTCGCAGGAGCATTACAATGGCATGACGTTAAATTGTCATAACGTAACTGGCTTGGCATCTCCTGTGTCAATTTTATGCTTCACGGCAGAGGTTCTTCCTGCCTTACCTCCTCTTGGTACAAAAATGTTCCGATATCGATGAAGAAAGTTTTTTACTCGTATTTTCTCGGTTTGATTCAGAGCCGGACCAACTACTGCCACCATGTGTTCGAACTTGTCGTTTTTGTATCTTATTTTATTGTAATAGTGATCATTGACGTTTATAAGTCGTACTGGAATTTCTCTTGCAGAAGTGACATATCCTTTTCCGATCAAAATTCCTCGACCAGCCTTCATCATGGTTCCAAGGTTCCATCATGACAGGTATTCCTTGAACAGTTCCTTGAAGTCGCCCTACTATAATCGTTTCACTTCTACCAGGTATAACAGTATCCTCCTCTATAGCTGCTGATACAATTCTGTCTTCATATGAATGAAGGAATACTTCCTACACCTTAATAAATCTGTTTTTGAAATCCAGCTGGAAACCATGGAAGTTCATTACGTCCATTCCTAATATTACTTCTTCCTCGATATCAGCGATAATGATAGTATGCGTGAACTTTTCTGTACCAATTCCTATTTGAACTTGGACTTCTCCATGGATGTTAACTCTTTCAACTCTTTCATTGTTCTGCAAACGACTTAAATTTCTAAAAGGAGTTGCTCTGACTCCGTATTAAATTAGGAATTTGCCCTCTAGAAATTAACTGCTAGAAGTATTGGCATTCAAGAGTTCAAGTAAATTAAGGTAGGCATAAAAAATCTTCGTAGATCGAAGTGCAGAGAAGTCTAACTGGCTTATACGACCTAAAACAATCTAATCTTATCTAACTTCCATCGTCAGATTCACATTCTGTCAATTAATTTTGAAACAATTGTCATTGACACAAAAAAGTTGATTTCTGCAATAAGTATAATAAAATAAACAAGGTCGTTCAAGAAACATAATACTATTAATGAATTATAAATCTAGAAAATAATTTGATAAAAAGTAAGTTTTCAAAAATAAAACACCTTTTTTTATTTTAATAATGGATAACAAACATAAAACCCACTCTTTATTAATATTCTTAACTAAGCAGTGTTGGTTAGGATACAAACATGCAAATTATTGTCAAAAATAAATTTCCAGCTCCAAGTAAACCATATTATTTTACCCAAATTTCGTTTTTGATACCGTTTTATTTAATGTAACTTTTATGGACGCAAATTTTTGTTTTAAATGGTTGGCGACATGAGTGAAGTATCTAATGACAAGACTAGTTACAATGACATTTGTGGCTAATAGCAATTTATTAATTTTATATTATTCTTTAAGAATGTATTTGTTAATATGAATATCATCTTTTACTTATATAATAATATATTATTATTGATGTATTATTCATTTTAAAATATTTTAGAACATTAACATTTGATCATTTAAATTTTAAAACTGTCAAAAATTATAAATTACACAGTGCTACCTACATATTTTTTAAAATCAAAATTTTCGTAATTTACATACAAATAAATTAATTTAAAAAATGGTAAAGTGACAAAATATAAAAACAACAAAAATCATGTGTAAGTATGTGTGTTAAGGTAGGACGTTTACATTTAACCATTATCTAGAATAATAACAAATGAATTTGTAAATTTTTTTGATAATATTCCAAAGCCATGTATTGTTGGTGGCGATTTCAACGCACATCATCCTGCATTAGGTTCAGAGACAGAAGATTCGGATGGGAGAAATCTATTAGAAGCAATAAATATAACTCAGTATATCTCAATTCAGAAACCCCAACCCTACTATCCAGACCTGGTCAAAGGAAAAGTGCCATAGAAATAACAATATATTCTCAAGAAATAAGCCACTTATTTAGTTAGGAAGTTATTCAGGACCCTTATGAAAATGGAAATAGAATCAAATGGATTAAGTAACGGGGATGAATTACAGCACACTAATAAATAAAATCAACAAGGCAGCAAATCTAGCTATACCAAAATATCATCCTCAACATAATTTAAGCCGTGGTGGAATGATAAATGCAATGAGGCAGTTAGGAATCGAAAGGAGCTTTTTAGACGATACCAAGAAAACCCAAATATAGAAAACCTCAATCGCTACCAAAATCAAGATGCAATCGTTAAAAAAATCACAAACCATGCCAAAAGACAGAGTTGGAGGGAATACTGTAGCAGCATGAACAAAAATACTCCAAAAAAAGAGATCTGGTCAAAATTAAACAGATACAAAAACAGAAAGCAAACAAAAATTATGCCAATAAAACTTGGTGAATGGACAGAAGACTTCCATAACAAAATTTGTCCAAGTTGGGTTAAAGAGTCACCTTTTCAAATCCTACCTGATCAAAATCAAAATCATTATTTGGTCAGACTCATAAAAAATAGATTGGAACATTGGTTAGAAAAAATGAAATATTACCCTTCAGGAAGGGACGATCAACTAACTTAAGCGTTAGCTTAATTGATAACGGATATACAACTTGCCTTTACAAGTAAAAACTCCATATCGGCACTATTTTTAGACATAAAGGGAGCTTATGATACAGTAAATCTTAATTTTTTAGCAAATAAACTACATGATATAGGGGTTCGAGGTAGAATGATAAATAATATAAGTAGATTGTACATTAATAGACTCTTATATTTAAAAATAAATGGACAAATTATTTCGGCAAGGACAACATCGTTAGGCCTTCCCCAAGGAAGTATCTTAAGCCCACTTCTGTTTATGTTATATTCTACAGACTTTTCGAATATTGTATCACCCCAAATTAGAATAGTACAATTTGCAGAAGACTTTTGTTTATATGCGGAAAATAGAAAAATTTAAAATACATTAATAGACCCGAACCACACAACTAAGCAAGTTATCAAATGGAAAATCAGTACTTTGTACATTTACACGACAACGTTATAGTCCACCAAACGAGATCAAACTAGGTACAATTAACACACCATAAAAATCATCAGTTACATACTTGAGAATAATACTGAATCAAAAACTATTGTGGAAAGACCATATTCATCATGCACCCAAAAGATGTGAAAATGCTTTAAATGTATTAAGAGCTTTCTGCAATACAAAGTGGGGAGCAGATCCCAATATAGCCCTTATTTTCTACAAATCTTTAATACGTTCTATTTTAGACTATGGAAGTCCTCTTTACAGAAATGCTAATTGTAACCAATTAACATGTGTTGAGACAATTAAAAACAAATGCCTACGATTGGTTTGGGGCTTTAAAAAGTACTCCAATAAATATATTAGAAATAGAAGCAGCCGAACCACCTCTGAACCTTAGAAGGGAATACCTCAGCGATGTTTTCATTTCTAAACTATATGCACAAAACAGAACCTCAAAAATCGAACAGTTAGTAAACAAAATAAATAACAAATACTGGATACATAAAAAACAACATACAGTACATATCAAATGGCCTGATTATTAGTATATCTACACAGACCGATCAAAAATAAAGAAAAAAACTGGATGTGCATTTTTTCACCCCCACAATAATACTACAAAACAATTTAAACTGCCAGATCACATGTCTATACCTTGGAAAGCTCTGGTGTATGCAAAAGACCTTCCTAAGAAAAAATTTGTTATTTTTACAGATAGTAAAAGTTCTATTGATACAATAAATAGAAATATATTAGATGCTACTTCTAATATTATAATAAATATATTAAGTGTATTAAAAACATTGATAGATGGAGGCAAGCTGGTCACATTCGTCTGGATAAAAGGGCACTATGGTATAGTAGGAAATGAAAAAGTCGACACACTAGCGAAGCAAGCTACAATTTATGGGTATGGATTACAAGAACCCCTAACATGACACTTAAGACAAAGTTAATAATAAAATGGCAAGAAGAATACTCTTACAATATGAAAGGAAGCCGATTTTATAATATCCAATCGAAAGTCGAATTAAAACCTTGGTTCTCAACACATTATTTTTAATTGTCCAATACACAATCAAGAAAATGCTGAGTTCTACAGAAATCTTAATCTGGAGGGAGCAGCCCTCCCCACCAACCTAGATGCGCTTCTATGTTTAAGAAATATAAAATTGTATGTAATAATGTACCAATATTTGAAAAAATTCAAAATATACTAACTAAATATTGAGCTGGCCAATTGATCTTCGATCAAGGTCATTATGTGAAACACACACACACAAAAAATTATAAAATGGAAAAATATAAAAAATATTATAAACAACTTATTTCATATGGCTGTTGTGACACTCGTTCTTTAAAAAACTCATTGCTTGACGATTCGTTTTTTAAACTTTAACTCGTGTCAAAACAGAAAGCCATATGAAATGTGTTGTTTAATATACTATTTTACCATTAAGAAAAGAGGGAAACGCTAATTGTAAATTAAAGACAGATATAAAAAGCTGTTAAGTAAAACTTACCGTTCCGGGTGTTGTAGCCATCGTTGCTGCTACGTTAAATGGAGCCATAGGTTGATTTATAGTTTTTCCAAAATTAAAACCAGCTTTCTGAGTAGAGCTACTGCTTTGATTAGCAGAACCAAAGTTAAAAATTCCATTCTTTGAAGTCGTTTCACTCCCTGTTCCTGAAAAAACGTTTGAGCTCTCCTCTTTGGCTACAGAAAAACTGAAGTTGGATACTGATTGAACATTAGCTGTAAGGTTAGCTGTTGTGGAAGGTACAAAATTAAATCCAAAAGGTGAAGTAGTGGTAGTGGTACTTGGTCCAAAATTAAATCCAGATGATTGGGTTACTACTGCTTTACTATTATTCCCAACATTAAAATCAAAACTCTTAGAAGTATTTTGGACCATACTAAGCCCAGATGGTTGTTTAGTAAGTGATTTAGTAGATACATTTTCTGTTTGATCAAAACTGATAGTTGGAACTTCACTGTAAGTGTTACCATTTGAATAATTATTTTTTAGTGAAAATGGTTTGGATTCTATTAATGGAGATGGCTTGCTAGTAGTATCAAATGTTGGTGTACTTTTTACATCAAGGTTGTTACTACCTAAAAAATAACAAGATATAATAAATAATACCGTGCACAAAAAATTGTGTAATCTTTTAAATAAATAGTTGATATGATTACTAAGCTACCATAAAAACATAATAAAATTTCACTTTAGCTGTTGACAATCAAATGTATTAATATGTGTATTACTTACTTATAACAGGTTTATCTTGTTCCAACACAGTTGTTAAAGGAGATGCAATGGGTTTGTTGATAGCAAATTTAAAGGTTTGAGTAGGATTAGGAGTTTGTATCAAATTATCTGACACAGATAGATTTGTAGCAACATTTTTTATTTTTTCAGACCCAAAACTGAATGTAGATCTGGAAACAGCAATTTCTGATGGAGCATCTCTATTATTTTGCAAATCAGTAATTTTAGATACTGGAGTAACTTCTTGACTTTCTAGAGAACTAGAAGATGCAATGCTCTTTATGTCGGTTTTAGATGTTTCTGATGAGTCAACTTTCTTTTTTGTATCAGATGTAAAAGTAGGAACTGTTGACGTATTTACTATAGGATTATGTAGATTCATCACAGAGATTTCGGATGTACTAGTAGGTTGAATACCAAATTTAAATTGTGCCATCGAACTTTTGTCAATGCCAAAGTTAAATTTTTGTCCAATTTTATTTTCAATTTCTTGAACGACCAGTTTCGTGTTGCCCGGTTTGGCAGCTTCACAACATACACATTTCATATGAGTGTTGCTATTTCTTACCATACATACCTAAATAATAAAAATACACAAATTATATTATTGTTAAAAGTCTGGTGATAAAAATTTAAATAAATGGACCCAAATCAAATGAAGAACATCATAATTAAAATTTAATTTGTAAAATATTTATTTATTTATAAATGTAAGTTTAAAAAATCTCAGAACATTTTCATGAATGAATTATCTTAAATTTTATTTAGGTATATAATTAAAAATTTGTAACCTACATAAAATATATAGATCCAAAGTAATAATCTAAGCAAAATAGAATTAATTTAAGTAAATAGCAGCATTCTAGTTTCCTGTATTTGAATTGTAAATAAATTGATATTTCATGTTTTTCATCATTGAAACATAAAGAACAAGCAGAAATACCAAGACAATATTATTCAAACACTGCAAGTTATTTTTCTATTTAGTTATATAAACTAACCATTTACCAGAACAGATTCCTTAAATGATGTTTAAAACTGTTTCTTATAAATACTGTCTTATTGTTATAGTAAGTTCAAACTCTCATGACCACGGCACCATGTGTAGGTGGAGTTAAAACTTAAGGAGTATTGTATTAATCAAATTAAAACACTTGAACGCTTGTTCACATTTTTGCAGAGATGCTGGGATGGTTTGATTTGTGAGAGACAGATGGTTTGATGTTCAACAAAGGCAGAAATAGAATACTTTAATTTTATAGTCCATATTTTTAGCACAGCTAGTAGTTTACGGAAGGGGCGACTGTGGTCATGAGTGTTTAAAGGAACTATAATAATGGTCAAATTAAAACCACCATAACAAGAGAAAAAGTTGGACATGCATACATTTTAATTAAAAATTGATAAATTAAATTTGACTTAACTTACCAAACACTCCCACTCATCAGTTTTTTTCTTAATGGTACTAGCTAAATTATCAGTAAAACATTTTGTGGTAACTCTTGGAGTTTCACAAGCAGCACATTTATCAATATCATCTTTGTTACGTATTAGACATGTTGAACATTCCCATGTATCAGCAGCAGGCTTAAAATTTCCTTGAAAACCTGAAGAGGAACTTACCAAAGCTGTAGATTTAGAATTTGGTGTTTCACAAGCTAAGCATTTAGTCCTATCATTAGAATTTCTAATCATACAAACATTACATTCCCACATATCATCTGGCATTTTGAACTTGTTCCCAAAAGATGAATTTTTTTTGTTTTCTGTAGGTATTGGCTTCATTTTTGGGGTTTCACATGCTATACACTTAGAATTATCTTTTTGATTCCTGATAAGGCAAGTACTACATTCCCACTTTTCTCCAGCTAAGGTAAACTTTTCAATTGACATTTTTTCTAAATTGGTTTGTCCATTAGTTTTTGCTTTAAACAACATACTAACATTATTACTTTCCAACTTGTTTAGATCTGTTAAGGGTTCACTGAATTTAAAATTATTTACAGCAACAATACTCTTAAGATTCTCAGATACAATCACTGGATCTGAAAATTTATATGGAGTTACAATCACTGGTTCTTTTTGAACATTGTTTTCCATATTAGATGATTGATGTACATTTAATGTTTTGATAGAATTGGAGACTATTGGGTTTTTCGGCAATTTGTCTGAAATTTTAGGAGCAGAAGGTATAATCAAATCAAATTTAGGCAAAGTTAACAATGGACTGCTTGATACTGTTTCCTTTAGTGTATCAACTTTTGATGGAGAAATGTGTTTTTCTTCCTGAAGGTTAACCTTTGGTTTCTTTTGTACAGGAACAGTTTTACCTTGAGTATTAATAGAATCTAATTTTGGAGTATTAACAAAATTTTGTGAAATATCTTGTTTAGGAGATACATTATTTAAATTGAATTTTGATGAAGTAGCAATCTGTCTTACTGCCTCAGTACTATTTTGTAACTTTTGTTTCAATTTTAATAAATCTGGTACTGTAGGTACTTGCAATTCTTTACTAAAAACTGTTTCACTTGGAACAATGTACTGATTAATGCCAGCATTTTTTCCTTGTAAAATAGTATCTAATCGTATTCTTTTGGAAGCTACAGGAATTTTTTTAGCATCATTAATTGGTGTACTATATTGTTCTAAAGTTTCCAAAATTTTTCTAGCTGTTTTTCCCAACACCATACTACCACTTTCAATATTCTTTTTAACAGGTCTGATATGAACTGATGTCTTCAATAAACTTCTTAAGTCTTTAGCTCTTTTATTAAATTTATTCCCATTGGCTGAAGCGCCTCCATACATTGTACTTCCACTGTAAAATGGAGAATGTATCACTTTTTCTGTTGACAATGTTTGATCAAAAAAATTAGGAGAACCAAATGTCGAAGAATTAAAATGAGGTCTTCTTGAACTCATTGAAGTGTTTTTTTGTGAAGTCCCAGACTTATCCATGAAGAGGGTTTGATTTGAAATACCTAACAAAAAAAATTCAAATCTTACAAAAATAAATAATAAAAGAGTTTTGTAAACTTTTGTATATTTGTTTAAATTCACTTATGAAATATTGCAATAGTGTAATAATTTTCAAGTTTTTTATGTAGACAATCTGAAAATAATTTTATTTCTAAAACTGTACTGTAGGTAGTTTTTAAGAGACAGCTGAGAGCCATGATAGGATAGATGATCATTATCAAAAATTAAGTATTTTGTGGTTATAGGTAAGAGCAATTGATTGCACTAATCACCTATACCTATGTCTTTTATTAAATTTTTTTTAATGTTTTACATAATTTTTACATTTAGTGTTTATGTATTTTTAAATTGTTGTAAACATTGTAAATAGTTGAATAAACATATCTCTCCTGAGTTTCAAAAGGTTGATTTAAAATTGTTTATTTAAACATTTTTTTAGTCATCACTTTTGACTGATTTTTTTTTATTTCCTACAATTTAGTTTTGTAAATCATTTGGAAATAAATAAAAAGAATTATTAAGATTTTTAAAAAAGAAAAAAAACAATATAATTTTATGTATATATTTTCTGCACTAACAATTTTATACATCTCATATCAATTGAAGAAGTGGTAATAAATTTGAGGTGAATATAAAGAAAACAATTTGAGAACAGATAGGTTTAAGATCATCTAGTATTGCTTGAGTAATGAGGATATGTTTATAATTGTTGTCTTAAATTATAGTTAATAAAATTTACCTTGTACTTCAAAAAGAGTTCTTCTATTAGGTGAATTACTTTGTAGTGGAGAATGTTGTTTTGAGCTTCCTTCACTTTGACAAACATGTTCTTTACTTCCAATCATAGGAACAGAAGAATAACCACTTGTAGATTCCTCACTGTCAGAGTCTTTATGACCATTTAAGTAATCATTACTACCAAATAATTGTACATTTATATCACTATGTATAGGTGTATTAACGTTATTAAGTAATTTTCGGGAGTGTAAACCAGATGGGCCTGCTATTGGCTCTGGAAAATTGTAATTTCTATTTATCAATTTGTCTTTAACTGCACTGTCACTGGATTTAACGGATATTACACCTGCATCATCTTCTAGATTTACAGAATATTTTGTTCTTTTCAATGGAGGTTGCAGCTCACCTTCTTCATATTCTTCTCCGCGTTTTCTAATGGTAGGCATAACATGTTTATTTGGTGTCCTAAACCATTTAGACAGAGGTGTGTTGCTTATTATAGATTTAAATTTTCCGACCAGTGACTAAAAATAATTTATATTAGCATAAATTCAAGAAAAATAATATAATTACTTTACAAACTATTTATAGCGATGAGAACGCGCGAACTTGTTTCAGTTAAAGCATCTTGTTATTACCTTTTCAGAATTATCTTGATTTAAGTGAGAAGAATCCTGACCGCCACTATTAAGACCTTCGGCCATGATTTCGCCAGTATTAATGACTACAAATTATCTTAACTATTGTACTAAATACTTTACATTTTAACTATTTACTCACAACTTTTACCACACGAGGATTAAATATGGCGTAATTTTGCTGTAGTTCCAAAATAACCTTAAAGAGTGCGTTCTTTTCAACATTTTTTCATTACAACTGTCTATTTCTGTCAATGCCATTTTATGTTCTTGAGACTGGTTAATTATTTTAAACCAATGAAAATGTTTTCTTTATGGCTGAACCACGAACATAAGAACGTTCGTGTATATGGCATAGACAAACATAAAATTAAATCTTACTATTACTAATAAGTTTCTCTATGTATTAAAAAGTGTTAGCAAATTAGTGGCACCACAGTAGCAAGGGTAAGTGCCACAGGCTGTTTCAAATAGTAAAAAAGAAGAATTTTTCCTGTGATCGGCTATGTCAAAATGAATTGTTAGAGTAAGAAACAAGACAGAAATTACATTTGACTACGTAAATAGTTAAGGTTTTAAATACTTCAAAATTTTTAACTACACTAATCACGAAAAATATTTAATTTTTCAACCCAGCTCGCTTCACTTTATATCCTATGGAGTGTTGACTTCACGTTGTCTTTTTACCCTTCTGCTACTCTAGCGTCATCTACTATTTGCTGCTCCGTTGGACAGTTTTTGTTCTTCGACATTATTCCTATTTCCTATACAAGTTGGTCCTCCTTCATTCTACCCTCTAGTCCCTCTATAATAATTTAGTTGAAGCGTGAAGCAGGAAAGCAGCTATTTTCTCATTACAGCTCAAGGTTTTCATTTTTACCAACATAAATATACATTTTAAAACTCGCAATTGTCTACATAAAAACAACAATTTTAATATTAATATTTAGAAAACATTATTATTCAAGAATTTGTTACCTGTTCACAATAGTTACTAAATAATTTCAAATTGTAGCATAATAGAAACAATGCACAGTTTATATTTCTTAGCTAAAATTGTCCGCAATGTAATAATAGGGGGGTATAATGGTGAAATTGGTTTTTATATTTCACTATTTCAAAAATTATTTTCAATTCAGTGTAGTCAGAGAGTTGCAGAGAGTGTGGAGCATAGAATACTTGCAAGTGTTTCGAAAAAGTTTAGGCTGGCAACATTGGGAAATTATTCCCTTCCTTATGTGACATGGCGTCAGATAGAAAAATTTCTTCGTAAAGGAATTAAGCGTTACTATTGTTTTTATGACAGCATTTGGCAAAGCGGCTTATTGTAAAAGCCACAAGTATTCTCTAGAGATTTGCATTGATGGTAATGCATGCAAGGAAAACTCAGCGGATAAACGATGGGTATGCATTACGGTGTTTGGCTAAAAGTTCCTTGTAACATTTAAAAAATCCTTTTATCTTTTTAGCCACAAGCTTTATCTTTAGTTTAATAACAGTTTGCTCTTTTCTTGTACAGGTACTTCGAGAAGCACCAAACCCATCCCTATCAGGTAAACAATTTATGAGTTCTAATTATTGCCATACACGTAAGGATAATATTTTATTTGAATTGAATTGGTTATTTCACAATTTTTTCATATCTTCAATTTTATTAATAACTAACAATTTAGAAAGAATTATTTTTTAAAACTGTAATTTTAAAGGAGTAAATAGTTAATAAGATTTGTGATGTATAGGTAATATAAAATGTTCTTCGTGTAATACTTACTAGTACTTACTGGTACTTACCTAATGATTTTTTAACAAGAAGAGTAATCTTTAAAAACCAAGGAAATTGTAGTATTTTCTTTTAAAATCCTGTTGATTAGTGATACAAGGTTGTCAAAACAATAATAAAGATGGCTGACATTAAAAATAGCTAACCTAACTTGGTATAAATATTACTTTAACATTTAATATAATCACAGTTTTGTGCTGGTAGAAAATTAGCTTATTATCAATATTTGAAATAGTTTTAATACAAAAATATTGTAAATTTTAGGTACACAAAATGTTCCTACTAAATGACAATTTAATATACACATTAAAAAACTTTGGTTAATCAAAATAATTTAATATTTTTTAAATAAACTTTTTATTTTAAGCTTAACATAATAGAGATGTAAAAGCCAGATAAGTTAATCACAGAGTCAGATTACAAATATATTTGACTTAATTATAGATATTTAATACCTATTAAGTGGAATTTTTTTTTGTGTTATTCTTATGGATTAATTGAAGTTAACTTTTGTGTTCCTGTTAATAAAACTATTTGTTACTATATTGTTAGAGTTCCAAGTACAGTTCATCAAAAAATTATGGATCCAGTAGTGATAGATATGAAAGAATCAGGGATTCTCCAAATGGGAATTATAGGTCAGACAGCCCAGATTCTCAATCACCCAGAGATAGAGATAGATCTTATCAATCCAAAAACTCCTATATACAGAAAATCCGTGAAAAGGAGAGAGAAAATAGAGACTATAAAATGTCCAGGGATAAGTATTCCGGTAATTTTTTACATATAGATAATTAAGACTTTTATTTATTGTATATGTCTTAATAAGATATTTTTTTTAATTATTAGAAATGAAATTTTTTATTTGATCATAATTTAAATTTTTGAAATTGGTTTTTTTTATTAAATTAATAAATGGTTCTTTTTATTTAAATAACAGATAGTGTCAGATCGCCTAAGGACAAGCGTAGCAGAGAGTCTGAGCATAGAATTGGTCCTGATAGAAATGATGAAAAAGGTATCATGCATTCGATAAAAACTTCTCAATTATCATCAAGAGATAGAAAACCAATGCATAACAATTGTATAGATAAGGTAGGAATTTAAAGTATTTCATTTAATCCAATAGTTTGTCAAACTATATTAATATTTTTTAGAGAGATGATAGAGACAGAGTGGTAAGAGTAGGTGATTGGTCTGAGCATGTTAGTTCATCTGGAAAGAAGTATTATTACAATTGTAAAACTGAAGTGTCCCAATGGGAAAAACCTAGGGAATGGATGGAACGAGAAAGAGATCGTGACCGATTCAGAACAAGAGATCGAGATAGAGAATCTGATAGAAACTACAGTACTTGTAGCCGTTCCACTCTGAGTAAGATTTATGAATAGTAGTATTAGTAGATTTATAATGTAATAGAATATACTTTGTTTTAAAAATTATAAATTAGGTACTTGATGTCCTTGTATCTGGCAATTTGATTATGAATTATTTAAAGCAATTATATTTACAACTAAATGTATTTATGAGTATATTATACATATATAATGTATATATATAGGGCATGAAAAACATTCCAACTCACGAGCGGCAAATAGTGGTTGTAGCAGTGCCAGTATAAAAGAACATGTCCGAGAGAGTGCTACCAGTAGTCGACATTGGAGTAGCAGTAGTAGCAGAGATGATGGTGATATATCTTCTAAAGATTCATCAAGACTCTCACAGAAACAACAAGAAGAAAATGTTCAGATTACCCAAGATATGGACATCTCTCCAGGTGATAGTACACCCACTTCTGAAATTTCTTATTCAACTAGTACATCCCAACAGGTATTTATGTTCTTATATACATTTTTTTCACATTATACACTCAATTTTAAAATGTATGTACAATATCTATAGACATATATAATTCATTGCCAATATTTACTGCTTGTTCTATTGATCCAGTAATTACATTGCTTTTAGGGGATTTTGATGGTTAAAATTGTAATTGAGGTGATGGCCTGACCATGTTATCTTGTTGTAAAGTTAAGTTTTAATTTTTTTATCATTAGTTCTAATTAGGGTTGCATCTAGAAAATGAATTGTATTTTGGTTTTCTATTATATATAAATGCAGATAAGATTGCATTAATATTATTTTAGGGTAAATCTTTTAAGGTTGATTCTTCCAAGTTTTTCATTCCTAATTGAGCTAATGGTGAAGATAACGGAGAGCCTATAATGCATCCATTAGGTTTTTGAAAAAAAGTGTCATTGTATTGAAAGTAGTTGCTTTTTTGTATTAATCTAATGGCTTCTATATTTCTATTGAAATATTCAAACAAATTCTAGAAATACCAGAATAAATGATTATGTCTTTGTGATAACTGGAACAAAGATAGAACAGTAACTTCCACAATCAGATTATTCCAGAACAAAGAAATATATAAAGGAATCAGTTTCAACGAGTTGATTATTCAATTTCAGTCAATTAATTCAATAAACTGAACATAACAATAATGAATGACAAACTATGTTGGTGATACTATAGTTTTTTATTTCACAGGTACCTTAATTTTTAAGGGCCAGTTTATTCATCTGTTCAGTAAAGTATCCGTTAGTTATTTGTTCACTAAACTCATCAGTAAGCAGTTTGTGTTTATTCAACGTATTTTATTCGTTCAGTAGTTACTGAATACTTATCACTACGGGAGATAAGGCAACAGTGTATTTTCTGTGGTTTGTGAGACTGACTCTACCTTAGAACAAAAAGATATTTTTGTTCTAAGGACTCTACTAATGAGTTCTATAGTTTTTTTTGACAGATGACATTTTACTCTGCATCAGCTGTGTATCTTGTTTGGTTTTTTCGAGATTTTAAAAGATTATGAGAAGTTTTTAGTTAAATTTGAGGGAGCTGTTGCAGTGACGGAATCGGATTGTTTCTAAAAAATGTCATTATTTCTGAAATGGTTTTCTAACATAGTTTACAATAAAATACCTTTCAGATTGGTGTAAAAGTATTTCTTCTATGAAGGCTAAAGTTTGTGCAAACGATTTTTTTGTTAAACGGAATTATCCCAACAGTTTAAATTGTCCCATTGGTGAAATCTGTTTTGGCTATTATAAGGTCGGCGATTGTTAATATGGTCAAGAAAAAGATTTATGTCGTCAATAAAATCCATTTTAAAAAAATTAAGTAAAAACACAAAACACGCGAAAAACAATTTTAGGTTAGAATCTCCTCTGTAATTCCTTAATGACAGGTCCAATCGATCTGTAAGTTAAAGTCTTCAGTAGCTTATAATTACTGAAAACTTGGCGTTACTAGGAGAAGAATAAACACTTACGTACGACAATCTTCTCAGTAACGCTAACACTTTACTGAAAGGTGAATAAACCGGCCCTAAGTGCAATATATTGCTTTAATAAATTTAATAAAAATAAATCGCTCCTATTATCTATCAATACTGCACAATACAGTTATGACAAGTGTGATATTGTTGAATTTGTTTTTGAATAATATTCCGACAATCAGGGATGCGTTTCAGATTGTTTTCAAATTTGTTTCTACGCATGCGCACATTTGATGAAATTTGAAACTAGTCCACAACTGTTCTGTTAGAACACTGTAGTACTAGTTTGACATTTAACACCTGACTGTGCAACAAGTGGAAAATATTTTCCCATTCCGAATTTTTAGAGCGAACACCAATTTCCTCAATTATTTACTCGAGAACATGACTGGATTCGTCTTCACTGTGGAATGCACCAATACTTTCGTCTAATAAATCGCTGTTGCCAATATTTTCATCCGAGCCACTGTAACTGATATTTATATTAAATAGATTTCCTCACGATATAAATATATAATACGCGAAAAAGGTTAAAAGTTGAATTAAATGGACAAACGCGTGGTTTCGAATGATCAAGTCTCCTTTGCGCTTGCGTCTGATTTATAGTTCCTTTTTTATGTTTTTGTGATGTTGATCCTTATCTTTTCTTAATGTTTTCATTACTCTGTAAAATAGTTTTTGGTTTGATTTACTGTTTTATTCCATTTTTTTCCAAATTCTATCCAATTTCGTTTCTTTCGTCCGTGATTAATTTTTTAACTATTTTCCTATCAAGATATTTTTTCGATATTTTTTTTCTTTTCCTGTACACTTTCTTTAGTTTTTACTCTCCAACATTATGTTAGTTTTTTGTTGTTGTCCTTACAACTTGTCCCACAAATTTTCATTAACTGTAGCTAATATCTTTAAAATAGTTACAAATTTGTTCTAACTTGGATTCTTTAGTAGTGTTTATGGTATTTTAAATTTTTTGATCCAACATTGTCTCATATTTTACTTGTTTCTTAATTTATATGATTTAAGTTTCGTATTTAATTGTTTTCGGCTTTGTTGTTTCTATTATTGTTCTCAGCTCCTCTTCTGTCTTTTACTGTGCATTTATACTGATTATTTATTATCACACAATCTATTATAGATTTCTCTTCTGTGCTTATTATTTCCCTTGTGTATTTGTGTATATTCTTATGTTGGTAAAATGTATTTGTGATATTTAGGTTATTCAATAAAGAGAAATCTATTAGGTATTCGTTTCCCTTTATTATTTCTATCTTCTTTCAAATAAATGCCAATTGTATCCCCTGTTTCTTCATTTTTTTCCTACCCTTCCACTTAAATCACCTAAAATTATTAACCTGTCTGTTACGTTATATATCGTATCATCCATAAGTTTCCAAAAATGTTCCTTCAATTCTAATTTCGCATCTTCGTTCGGGACATACGCAACTATAATCGTGGTTCATCTCTACTCCGCTATATATTGTAACGGATAGGTGGTTTTCAATAGATAAATATAATGTGGGACAATCAGTCAGCTCACCTGTATTATTTTTCTTGATAAAAATATGAAATAAAACAAAAATAAAAATTAATGATAAGAAATAAAGAACTATTTGAACTTACCCTGTATATTAATTACACTATTTTGTAGAAAAATCCAATTTAAAAATATCTTCATATACAGTTCTAACCTAAAACAAAAATAAAATAGAATAAGATGAAATAAAGTTGAGTCTAGAAAGTTAACAATAAAATAATTTCAACATAGTTTTTAGAGGTATTAATATAAATATGATAAATGTATTTAGTGAATTATAGTTGGATCCATTTCCTATAAATAATTGAATAAATGCAATGGACTAGTTTAGTAGGATCATAGTAATCAAAATGATAGCAATATATATTTAGGATAAGATACCTACTTACTTATATTGGTATTCATTTTGCAAGTAATTTTTCTCATTTCGTAAAATTTAGCAATAAATAATTAGTAATTTTTAAACGTAGCGCCAACTAATAACCAATAATGAAGTGTGTTTAAAAGTCAACGTTGTCACAGTTTAGCTACGTTCGTTTCAAGTATTCTCAAAGAACTGGCGGCACAAAACACCGTGTTCTGTGACTAACTGATTGTACCAGTCTTAGAACAAAAAAAAACAGGAAGGAGTCTGTCATATATTAAAGGTCGAAACATACTATTAAAACGCAACGCGATGTGTTGTGTCGACACCCGACGCTCGCCGTGCATATAGACAACACGCCACGCGATGCTACAACACGTATCGTGTAGTGTAGTCTCTCACGAAAGACTTAAGTTTATTGACATGTGACGTGGACATGGATTCGATTCTGCATGAAGACGAGCTAGATGAAGATTTTGAATACTATGATCACGATAATGAACTGAACTCATATCATATAACACTGAGTACCTCCTAACAAAAAATTTCTTGTCTTTTATCATAACCTTAAAAATGTTCTCGAAAGAATGACGCGTGGCGTCGGGTGTTAACTAGAAACACACTGCGCTGATTCGTCGGGTGGCGTGTTCCCCCCCTCTACCGGCAACACGCTGATCCAAATCGATTGGATGTTGTGGCGTGTCGTCACGTAGCGTGTTGTCTATGTGTTTCTCACTATAATAAATATATGGAATTACACGTACTGACACGCGTCGGGTGGCGTTGCGTAGCGTCACGTTTTGGTAGTATGTTTCGACCTTTAAGGTCGAAACATACTATCAAAACTCAACGCGACGTGTTGTGTCGACACCCGACGCTCGCCGTGCATATAGACAACACGCCACGCGATGCTACAACACGTATCGTGTAGTGTAGTCTCTCACGGAAGACTTAAGTTTAATGACATGTGACGTGGACATGGATTCGATTCTGCATGAAGACGAGCTAGATGAAGATTTAGAAGAAGATTTTGAATACTATGATCACGATAATGAACTGAACTCATATCATATAATACTGAGTACCTCCTAACAATAAATTTCTTGTCTTTTATCATAACCTTAAAAATGTTCTCGAAAGTTTGACGCGTGGCGTCGGGTGTTAACTAGAAACACACTGCGCTGATTCGTCGGGTGGCGTGTTCCCCCCCTCTACCGGCAACACGCTGATCCAAATCGATTGGATGTTGTGGCGTGTCGTCACGTAGCGTGTTGTCTATGTGTTTCTCACTATAATAAATATATGGAATTGACACGTACTGACACGCGTCGGGTGGCGTTGCGTAGCGTCACGTTTTGGTAGTATGTTTCGACCTTAAGAGGGGCGTCAAAAATGTGACAGCTGAAAACGGGTGGCAAGCCTGAATTGTACCCAAAATTTCAATCATTTTGTAAACAACAAATCTAAAGAACGCCTTAAAATTACGTGTTCAAATTTTAACAGGACATAGCTTAGACCTTTCTCTAGGAGATAAGGTTTTTTAGTTGAGTTTTATACTGTAATAAAAGAGATATTGGTGTTAAAGTGATGGTATGTTTTGAAAAAGTTTGACAATTTGTGATCACGAATTTTAACGCCAGAAGCTTAACTCCTAAAGAAAGCATAGAGAATGCGACTGGCAAAATATGAAGTTAAAAAAAGGTATATTTTTTGAGATTTGTTGCACGCAAAATTTGAAAATTGCACCAATCTGTCAATTTAGTTCAACAGTTTTGGTGGCGCTATTTTCAGAGACGTATGTCTATTCTAATTCTCCAAGTCCAAACACAAACTTGACTTAACATAACCTAACCTTATTTCTCGTTTATAACGTCAAAATATATTAATTTTAGTGTTTTGATTTTAAGTATATAATTGTCTATATTAATATTCGTTTATAATTTACCAGAAGTTAAAAAAATTTATTTCAAAGTATATTTTCACAATTTGCGTTGGTTTTTACATCGTTTATAGCATTATCCAACTGTGATATGTGCAGTGTTCTTGTTGTTGGAATTTAGTGTTACGAACCATTGTTATTTCCTAAATTACTTTTTACTTAACCACAGTTGTCTTATTTTAGTCGAATTGGTAAAAATGTGAGTTTTGAGAAACCTGATTTTTCTTTATACTTTTTTAATCTTTAAGTTACCTAATCATTATCTTATATCTTTATTTGTTAAATAACATAAACCCAACCTAAAGGGATTTACATTTATAAATTAAAACCACATATGTAAATATTAACAGCAAAGTGTTAAACTGTTTTTCTAAATAGGCAGGATAATAATGTCCACAAAGTAAGGGTTTCTACAATATTTATTTACATGTTCAAAATGTATAAATATAATACATTTCTCTTTAGACAATGTGAAGAATTAAAATTTACAGTCAAATATGTAAAATTTTTATTAAAACAGTTTTACAAATTTGGGTTGGATACTGGATACTGGATACTTCTGTTATCTGTTATATCATCCATGGCAATATCATCTTTACATTCAGCATATCCTCAAAACAAAACAAAAAGTTTGCAAAATATAATTGTTTTTTCAAACTTATACTCACAAAGGGTACATATCCCCTTTACCATTGAAAGTTTGTTGGTAAATGATAAAACAGACCAAAGGGTTCCATATTCATGTCAGAACAAAGTTCACATCTATCCATAATATGGTGAACTGGGTACATATAAATAAATAAGTCCTGAAAAAGAAAAACATAAAACATTTACTTGTTATTTACTAATAATATGGAGATGTTATTAAGTAATGTTTGAAATGTAATTGAACCCTAAAATAAACATTTGTATTTTAAAACACATAGTAGCTGCAGCAAAATAGGTTTCATATTGATGTAGCCATGGGTTCCATAAGGTTCCAGATTCAATGTTTTTGAAGAAAAAGTTCTAAAAAATAAAAGATTAGAATTAAAATAAAAAATTATTAATTATTTATTATAAATAGAATAAAACCTGCGTAGGCGGTTACTTGAGGTTCAAAGTTTTTGAGGAAACAGTTCTATAAAATAAAAGATTAGAAATAACATATACAATTTTTCATAACTTTGCTAACTCACTTACAAATTTTGTCAGTCTTTTTACTATCAACAGAATACAACCAGTGTAGGTAGTTACTCGAGGTCCAAAGTTTTTGAGGAAACAGTTCTATAAAATAAAAGATTAGAAATAACATATACAATTTTTCATAACTTTGCTAACTCACTTACAAATTTTGTCAGTCTTTTTACTATCAACAGAATACAACCAGTGTAGCAGGTAGTTACTTGAGGTCCAAAGTTTTTGAGGAAACAGTTCTATAAAATAAAAGATTAGAAATAAAATATAAAAATTTTCATAACTTTGCTAACTCACTTACAAATTTTGTCAGTCTTTTTACTATCAACAGAATACAACCAGTGTAGGTAGTTACTCGAGGTCCAAAGTTTTTGAGGAAACAGTTCTATAAAATAAAAGATTAGAAATAAAATATAAAATTTTTCATAACTTTGCTAACTCACTTACAAATTTTGTCAGTCTTTTTTATATGAACAGAATACAACCAGTGTAGCAGGTAGTTACTTGAGGTCCAAAGTTTTTGAGGAAACAGTTCTATAAAATAAAAGATTAGAAATAAAATATAAAATTTTTCATAACTTTGCTAACTCACTTACAAATTTTGTCAGTCTTTTTACTATCAACAGAATACAACCAGTGTAGCAGGTAGTTACTTGAGGTCCAAAGTTTTTGAGGAAAGCTGATACATCCTAAATGTGAGGAGTATTTGTAACATTTGTCTTTCTCTCCTGATATTCTGAAATTGCTTGTTGAACATATGGAGGATCTATACATTTAAGCCCTTTTCCTATTTGATTTCGAATTATTTCAGGAGCTATACATTCAGTGTAAAATTTTTTTAGTTTGGGAAGCATTTCTTCATTCCACAATTTTTGATCCCTTTCAATTTCCTCTATATATAAATCAATATTATCACTGACATACACTACAAAATAACATTTGCTCCTATTAGTTATGTTCAATTGTCCTTGGATCTAAAAGAAAATCAATTAGAATGTGTTCCAATAATTAGATTATTTCAATGTTAGTACCTGATAATAATAATTATGTTTCCTTTTTAGTTGTATTTTATTATTGCGTTTTTCCAAACAAATTTTGGTGTTCATTAAATCAATTATTTCGCTAATATTATTAGTATTCAGTTTTGAAGCAGCATGGAGACATTTTATTTCAAGTAAAGCATCATGTCCTACAAGTCCTACAACATTTTAATGAATTTAGGGATTGGTACTACTTTAAATAATAAATAGCATTTAAAAAAATACACCGTTAAAAATATTTACCATCAGGAGAAGCTCCCAGGTAACCGTGGTTCAGGTCAACCCACAAACCAGATTCTACCACTGCTACATTTTGAAGTTGTTCAAATATGCCTTTTGCAACTCTCTCTTTTAAAATACCATATTCCATTGCCTCTGTCATGCAATAAGTCTTTTTTAAAACAGTTTTTACAAGCGAATGACAAGGTGTATTTTTTCTTCTCTTAATAACCTGTCCGAAGAGAGAAGCAGTTAATCGTAATTTTCTATGATTTTCATATTCATTATTGCCAAACTGTCCTACGGTTTGTGCTTGTATAAGATCTCTTTGGCTGACTGTTACCTAAAGAAATATTAAAAAAAGTAAATAATGTAAGTAAATAACAGCAATATTTTGACTTACTTGTAATCTTTTTAAGATTTCGGCTACTTCATCCTTCATTTCTTCTGGATTTTCAGGTTGTTCAGGTTGTTCAGCTTTTGGCCCATAATCTACATTTTCAGAAATCTTTCTTCTTTTAGTTGTGGGTTGTTTATCTAAAACTTTATTTGTTGTACCATGTTGTCTTTTACGACACTTTTTCTTTTCATGATTACTTTCTTGTAGGGAGAGGAACTTTTTAAAATGTTTTCCAGGAGAGCATTCAGTAACAGTTTTGTATGGACTTGTATGCCATTGAGCATGTTCATTATACCTCAGACCTGATAATTGGACTCTTCGTTGGTATGATCCCCTTTGTATAAGATTCAACCTCTTTCCTTCATTAAATCTGGCTACAACATTCATTAATCGTTCAGCTGTATTATTGTTTTGGTTTTCTATCAGCAGGTGTGATTTTCGTACAAGAAGATCAAGTGCCCTAAAATAAATATATTTATATATATAACAGCATATAAAAGACAAACAGTTATATACCATGTAGGTGATTATACATTGACGTTAACTGTAGTTGTGGAATAATATTGCTTCCAGTTTGCCCCACCGAATTACATGTACCAGGACGACAGGAAGAATGGTTTCCAAATACGTGATGCAGCCCGTTTCTTAAATCCGTTTTTAGAAGATCTATGTTTTGTAATTCCTGTTTAGCATGTTCATAAATTGAAGTTTTCGCTCGTTTTACAAGGTCAAACATTTTTTCTTGTGTCAAAAGTTTCCTTCCTTCTAAATTAATCCTTTTGTCCTTTTTGATTTCCCTTAAGCGCTTTCCATAATTTTTCAAGGCATGGTTAGTACATTCATATTTAACAACTTCTGTTCCATAAGTGACTTTTTCTAATATATTTTTGTATACACTGGAGTCACCATCAGCGATAAATTGGCGGTACCTTACACCATGCATGCTTTCACTACAGTTAAATCCTTCCACAACCATATTAGATTCCATTGCAGGAGCCGATTGATTCCAATTTTTGAAGCACACGTGCTGCTTAACTACTAAATTGCGGTTAGAAGCTCTAGCACATATAGCACAAAACTTGTTTCTAACTGCTATGAAGAGTACCTGGCCCGTATATTTTCCAATTATAGCTACCATACCTGATAGGGCATTATAGTTTGTGCCATAGGATCGTTTACTCCAGGAACCATCAACATATACTGTTATCCATGGTGTGCCATCTGAAGAAAATTGTCCTTTTTCTACAGCCCTCTCTTTTTCTGCAAGACCAGCTCTTTCCATGGATCTTACTAGAGAAGCTTCCCATTCCTGAAATGTTTGAGTATAATTAAGTATATTTTACATAACTCAATTTGTTATTTTATTAAATATTATCGGATATGTATATTATGTGTCATAAATAATTGTATTACCTTTCCTATTTCATTTTCAATATTGTAAAATAAGTTGGAGCTCATAGTAGGTATATCCATACATGACAATATTTCACTCATATGTGAATATGTGGATCCAGAAGCCAAAGTTCCCCAAACTGCTCCAACATTTATCAATGATTTTTTCTTTTCGGATCCTCAGTTTGGTATTCGTATTCCCTTGGACACATTGAACATTTAAATATAATTATACTTGTCAATCCATTGGCTTTCCTACGTTCTTCTTTGACAGTTAGCATGCCCAGTGTACATATTTTGGAGTGGTTATATTGTAGGCGAGTAGCCCAATTCAATACATAACCCAGTTCCACTATCCTATTTCCTGTTATAGGATTTTCTGGTATAGGTCCTCTTTCAAATTCTAATTGATGACTCATAATCCTAAAAAATTATGCCATAAGGATTTATATCTATAAATTCCGAACATTTGTTAAATTAATCGCAGTTAATAATATTTAAAATAATTAATAGGTTTACTCAATTTAATTTGTTATTGCTTATTAGGTATCTAAATATATGTAGGCAAAGTTATATAAGCTAGTTCCGAATATTTTCAAATATACTACACTAAAAGAGGGTTCATCAAGAGTAATCAAATGATATTAGATAGATATTAGTCAGCTGACTAATATCTAAAAGATAGGCAGGGCATGTGTGTAACTTGACTATTACTAAACCGGCCCTGAACCAAGTAGGATATCGAAAAGGTATACCAGCACTCGGGCAGCTGGGGCGTATGCTCCCTTTCCTCGGCCTTCCGTCGAAAATCTTCAATCTGGAAGCTTTGTGCCGTAGACTAGAGTAGCACCATTTTAGCAAAAAGGTTCCTCGCGTTTTATCCACGTTTTGTTTTTTAAAAGTAAACAAACAATCCAAACAGACCAAGGCTTGTTAAATTCAGGTTGATATAATTATTTTAAAATAGTACGTTACACTATACGGGTCAAAAGTTTAAATCCAGCTGAATGTCTTCCATAATAGCAGGAAATATCTCATCACTGCTATTATGGAAGACATAATTTCGACCGCCTATGAGATTTCAACTTTTGGCCCAGGAGTAAATGTTAAAAACTTTCATCCCTGCTATTAGACACGAAAGCACTTGACGAAAAAAGCATAAGCATATTTATATGAACGCAAATACATGAAAATTTGCGTAATTATTTCTTCGTCTAAAAAGATTCCCCTCCTAAAACAGGATCTCCCCTTAAAATAGTTACCTACTTTTGTTGATGAAAGAAACAAGAAAATATAACATTTTTTTGTAGCTGAAATAACTTACGCATCATATTCATCTGATGAAATAGTTCCAAACTCTCTTCCTGGTTTTATTATAGTCTCTTCCTCTGACTCGATGTCTTGTATTTTTTGTTCTTCATTAACTTCTACTCGTAGTTCCTCTCCTGTGATATCCTGTCCTTCAATGTCATCTTCATCAGCATCACGCGGAAGAATGTCGAAATCCTCTTCATCAGCATCCTGTGGAAGAAGGTCGTCTAAATCCTCTGCTTCAGCATCATTATTTTGGAAGTTGTCTATTTGATTTCTCCCTTCTTCGACACTCTTTCCATTTTCCAATCTAGTTAATAAAAAAGTTTTTGCATTTTATTCAAATTATATCCAAATACTAATTTATTATTATAGACGCTTGAGAAAAAAACTTGTTCCAAAAGATTTTTATAAATAAATGTACCCTAAAACCAAAGCAGGAAAAGGAGTGGAAGCGGAATCGGGAGTGACAACGCCACGGTACATAACTCAATGGCGGCATACGTATTCAGCTCAGATTTTTCCATCTGAGGTATTCAGACACACACCACCGCGTGTGACCGAAATTGTTTAGATATATCCAATAGTTTATGATTTGCGTCATGTAGAATAAAAAAATAATAGTTTTGAAATAAGTACTTAGTTCGTTTTCTAATATAAAAATATCTATATTTGAAAAAAGTGCTTCTTCCTCATCTTATAAAAAATTATTCATCTAAAATATGTAAAAAAGAAAATACCATATTACATTTCTTTCTTTTTTTTTCAAACTCAAAAATTTGCTACCATTTCAATTAACGCCATCTAGCGGCGAAGACGAAAGTCAAAACCAAGTTTTGAAGTGTAAATTATGCTCTTTCATATGAGCCCAAATTTGTTGAGATCCGTCCAGAAATCTTGTTTGAATTGAACTTCCCCCACCGCTTTATTTTGATAGATACAACAAAACATTTTAGTCAAAAAGTTTAGATGAATAGTCAGTAAATATGAAAATGATACCATCGGTATACTTTCATCAGGGAAAATTCTATAAAAATCTTTTTCTACTTAGTGTTGGTTGTTACGCCCTCTAGCGGACATTTGACAACCTCGAAAATAATTTCCAGCAATTTTTCTTGGCGATTTTTATAATGATTTTTTTTTCTAAATCTATACGACCAATATCTTATGAGATATGGCCGCTAGCTACCCTATCACCCTGTACATGAAAGTGCATCGTACATACCCCTCCGCATCAGCTCCCGCTGCCGCCACCGTTCTAGCGTTGGTTTGAGTCGACTTTTTAATTTGAATTGTTTTTACCTTTAGTTTATGTATATAAAATAAATAAATAATAAAAAACGTTGTACTTACAGATTTTTTCTTTTTGCCAATGACTTCTTGTTTCTTTTTTTGGTCCTTGATTTTTGTCTCGGCATAATACCTAGAGGTATATCTAGTGTACAACGTAACAAACTAAAAACAAAATATGGTGTCTCTTTTCACCAGAGCGAAATTCACAATAAGAAATAGTCTCTTTTCACCACTGAAAAAATTACACAATCACGGATAATTATAATACTGAAAAATAAATAATGGTGTCTTTTTCACCTGAGGGTATTCACTAATACAAAAAAATATAACACAAAAATGAAAAGAAACTCGAAGGTCTTATCATTTACACTTCGAATTTTAAAATAATGGTGGTCAAGTGGCAGTATAATAGTAGTATGAGCGCGAAAACATAAAAATTTTCATTTGTTTATTATAATCTATCGTCTCAGTCCGTTACTGACAACATTTTAGTAGTTTTACCACAGAAAATAACTGGTAAACTGAAAATAATCGGTTTGTGAACAGTTTTCTGTTATGTTGGAATCAACTTATAGAGGGCGAGAGACGCATGCATTTTCTGAATCAACAAGGTTGTCAGGTTTATTTTCCGAAATAGTTGGACCAGATTGTCAAAACCTTAGAATTGACTAAAAAATTATGTTATTGGTAATAGAAAAATAAACGATAAAAAACTAATTTTGATTACTATTTACTAATGTTATAGTAAGTGATCAATAAATAATGTAAGTTTTTATTTCTTTGGTAACTTTGGCAACATTGTTTATCACAATTTAAATTTTTGTGTGATTGCAAATTATGCAATTATTATTACCCCGATCTGAACGAATTTAAATGAATATTGATTCACATAATATGCATTTCGAGTTTTAAAACCAGTAGCATACATTTTGAAAACCATCGATTTACTTATTTCTTCAACAATTTAATTATTTAAACTAGATGAAATAATATATATGGTTGCTAGAAAAAGTATATTGCTAAAAACAGTATTTTCAGGACATTTTTGAAATACTTTAGAAAAGTAGTAACCTATTGAATCTTGTAGAAATATTTTGTTTACCATATTCCACCTAATAAAATATTCAAAAATTAATCAAATAGTTATTTTGATTTAAAAAATGATACTAATATTCTTCCTGGTCTATCCAAGTATTTAAAGTAGACAAAGGATGGCTCAAAGGAAGAGTAGCATTAACACTTCTCTGAGATGCCTCATATGAAACCAAAGAAATATGCTATCCAGGAAATACTGATTATTTAGTATCATGAGACAAATTCACAGGGGAATAAGAACACAGTAGAGTTAATTGCAAAATTATCGCGACAGCTACGGTTTTCCCACCTATCTTTACCGTCGACTCGAACGCTAGCGATTACCCAGTTCGAGAAATAGATTCCAGTGGCCCAGCTGCCGCTGGGACTAAGAAACACCGCACACGGAATCCGCTTAGCAATTGTTCTACTGGAATTCTCCGACTGCGCTGCGGCGCGAGCCGATCGGAGATCGTCGGCGAATACCCCCACATTGCCGAATTTTACTTGAGCTGTCGCTATAATTTTGGAATCAACTCTAGCAGTAGTACACAAAATACCACTGATTTCAATTTTCCAAATAAAATACTTCAACATGGGCTAATACCATTGGTAGGTACTCAAAAAGAAGAAAATTCATATATCTAATATGCAAAATACCTATATCAATACATGTTTTAAAACTAAATTTGATATTTAGATCTGAATCATATATAATAAAATAAATAATCAATACATATTAATTGTAAAAAAATTAAACCAGTAAATAAACAAATTATTAAAACTTACCTCTTATCACTTATGATTACTAGACAGAAAGTGCTTTCAAATGTAAATAAAATATGAATCATTATAAAATAAATAAGATTTTTCAAAGTTTTTCATTTATGTGTAAGATACCAGTTCAAAAATTGAAGTTATAAACCTATTGGATAGATTTTAATTTCAATTGATTCCACAAAGTATGGGGTTGACATTTTTGGAATATAATTAATAGTCATAATTTAATGATACAATTAGTTTTATTAAGATATACCCATAACATTAACAATTGTTGTTTAGTACCTACTTACAAGAGTTTTTATAGCTAATTGTTGCTAGTCACAGGTCTATATAAATATTATTTTTATAGGTACTAGATAAGTGTGTTAACATCATAGGTTATTCCAAACAAGGCAATATTTTTCCTTCACTAAAATAAACTAAAAAGTTTGTTGTGTTTTATTTTGTACTCCATTTTTCATTAAATCATGGATCTGGGTGGTAATTTACATAGGTATGTGCAATATACTCTCTAAAAAATAAATGAGATTTATTTATTTAGGCAGTAAATAATTAGCAAGGTACTTACTTGAAGTCATATTAAAGACAGACCAGAAATATATTCTATTTACATCTACTTCAACACCTTCAAATAATACATCCATCAGAAAGTAAATAAAATCTCTCTTAGACATGCTTTCCTAATCAGAAAACTCTAATACAACTAACCTCGTTTAATTTTGCATTGTTGGCAAGATACCCTTCGTTATTTTTATATATTATGTATGAAGCAATACATTTCAATCTCAATATCAATTTAAAAAAGATATAGGTATTTAAATATTTTCCACTTTACTCCAATTTTTCTTTAGACCATGTTGATGTGTGTATATTCAGAAACCGTAATATGTTTTTATTATAATTAATATACCTATTTATTCTAATAAATACCTTAATTTCATTAAATAATTATTTGATAGGTATGCCGAAATCTTATTTTATTTTGTTTTTTTTATATATCGATATTTTAAATCCTAAAAACATTAATTTGTTACGCCTATGACAACAATATCACAACAAACTTTCAAAATATATATCCAAATAGGATATTTATTAATAAAAAATAGGTATACAGTAATTTTTCATCTGTTTATGATCTCAAGGTCAAATGTTTGTGTATGTCGTGAAAATATTCAAAGATTTACGAAGCAAAATTCATATTTCCATCTCTCTCTTAAATAAAGAAAGTCAACAAGCTCTAAAAATATTCAAATGTATAATAAAAATACTAATTTGAAACCACTATCGCCATCTACTCTACATTCATGTAATTTAAAAATAACCAGATTTTTCACTAAATTCAGGCAGTCTTACCAAATTAGAAACGCCCCTCTTAACTTTAAGAAAAATTTGCGACGGAAGTCGGCCATCTTGAAGCTCCTTGTATGACTCATTGTTTATGTTTACAGTATGCTGTCAAAGCAATATTTGCATTTAAATGTCAAAAATGAGCGCATAGGCGTATCATTCGGTTTTTATAAACACAAAATGATTTAAAACACTAAATGTATTCATATACTTGATTGGTTGGAATTTAATCAAAATAAAAACCCTAACATAAATTTTATTTTTTTACGGTACGGCATTAGAAACGGAAATTAAAATTGACAATTGGCCGCCATATGCAAGCTCCTTTCTGGACTCAAGGTCATTTTGCATATACTCCTTCCTGTTTCTCTTTGTTCTAAGGTACCAGTTGACAAAATATATGACAGGGGAGAAAATCGTGTTTATCTGCAATAAACAAACAAGACCCCTATTCTTGACGGTGATAGAATAGAACAGCCAATAGAAAGTGGGCGTGGTTCTATTGAAAACTACGAATAAATAATAAAAAGGAAGGAGTATAATACGATTTGACGATGTCCGCAATGGTTCTTGCATATGGCTGACTTGAAGTTTCCGGTTACCAGTGGTGTCACACACAGGGTATTATAAACTTATGTCTCGTATTAATTATTAAAAAAAATAACTGTTTTCCGCTTGTAATTATCTGTACAGTAATATACATTGTCATAAGGTTGTAGGAATATAAATTTAGATTAAAAACTTCGATGTAGGTAATTATAATAGTTGACTTAGTTGGTCTATATAAAAAATAAAGGAACGTCTATGATAACAATGTGGTTGTCATTAAAATATTTTGTTAATTTTTAATAATTCAGATAAATAGAACCCTGCAGATGAAAAGTAATTCCCATTCAAGAGTTGGGTTAACTACTCAAATCAGAAAATAATATATAAAACAGCATGAAAAAACGATTTATGTCAAATGTCACGATTCGAATGAGTCATATTTGGTTCTTCAATATGGCCGACTTCCGTCGCAATTATTTGCTTGATTAAAATATGACAACATTCCTTCCTTTCTATTCTTTATTCGTAGATTGAAGATGCCAAAACCGTATTCTTGAAATTCGTTCTCTCACTGTACCGATAGAAGGGTTGCTACCCGAGAGAACAATTACTTCTATTGGTTATTTTTGAAGGAACTGCTATAACACCAAGAGAAGGTGTTAGGGATTTTTATTTTCGAACCATAAATAGTATAGAAGTAGTTTCTTTCAAGCACCAAACACAACCAAACAACAAATTAAACTAACGAAACTGACAGAATATTTTGTTTAGCGTTTTACTCCTTATTTGATAAAGTGTCAATCAGAGAACAAAAATATCGATATGTTTATCTCTTTTTAATGACAACAAATAAGAGAGAGATAAGTTTCTCGGTTAATATTAAAGCATATCGACAACATCGCAAATTTTCTACCAATCTTATTGAAATACGTCACTTACCACTTATGACGTATGTAACCATCAAATTTAAACTTCAAAAGCCGATTATGGCTAGAGGATTAATTTTATAAAAATTTTATTTGTACATTTGAACCACTAAAAACCTATTTTATAAGATTCAAATATAAAAAAATCACTAAACTAGTCCATTTATTCAAAATAGGAAATATTAATTTGTATAAAATTTCAAAATTATAAAAAAGTTTTAGGTTAAGGGTAAGGTTATTTTTTTTAATCATATGTGCCTGTTTGAGTGATGTAAATGAGCAGAAAATTTAATCATGAACTCTGGAAAACAAAAATTTTATTACTACGAACCAGAATCAACAAACTTATAGGACAGACGCCCTATTTCGTTCGAGACAACGATGGAGTAAGACCTAATTTTTGTGTGATAATGAAAAAAGTGAGTTAAAAGGGCACAAAAACAAGCAGAGATCCCAACAAACGTAAGAAATCATATTCTATTAATATTAGTACATGATATTAGGTACTTAATTTAAAAAGAAAGCGCTAAATAGGATCAAAGGGATCAAAATTCTTGATAAAGGCCATATAAATCAATTTTTTTAATTTCACTTACCTTAAGTAATAAATGATCTAGGATTTTGTAGTTTGTCGACTGTATCGCACTTCCGAATTTTACGTTCATCTTCATGATATAATTGAACATTTTTGAATTCGGTCTAAAGTTTTAGTGCACAAACATTTCTATAGTTTACATTGTACCTATATCATTTGTGTACCTCATAATAAGGTTGAAACAGCTTCAATTCTAGAATTCACATTTTACACAACCTTATTGTCTGGTTCCATAATAGTCGGTTTTTCACCTTATTGATATTTGTTTTGCAATCACACTTTAATTTCACAAACCATTGTTGTACCATATAGTTTTTTACCACGAATAGAACTCGTGTAAATTTGTCATCCATATTACTTTTATTTTGTTTATTAACTCAACAATTCTAGAGGAATCACACATATTTCTTACCAACTTCATTTTATAGAATTTCAATTTAAATATTATTATTATTATTATTATCAAATTCAATATCTTAACTTTAATATTTCACACTCTTTTTATAATATATATGTGTTTTCCGTTTATCAATTTTTCGCCTTTTTCTTATATTTTAGTTTCTGTAATACGTAATATGTCCAAAACTAACCTGTCAAATTCATATTCCAATTCAATTTATTTTCCCACCAAACTTATAATATTCCATGTACAAATTTTCCATTATTGCTCATTGTTTTTTGCATATTCGTTTCTTGTTTACAATTCATTGCCATTCTCAACTCCTAAGTCATCATTATTGCCTCACATCGTATCTGCCATATTTAGTTGTTTGTCTTTTTTGTAGCTTTCCATAATTGCTCCTCAACTAACTCTTCTTTTGGTTTCATATTTATTTTTTTCTATGTCTTGTTCATTTTTCATCTTTAGATCCTTTAATTAATACGTTCTATTATCTGTTACCAGTTTATTGTATGTTATATATGCTTTCTCTTTCTTATCTCTTGCCTCTTTCAAATAAAGAATAAGTGCTCTTCATTCTTCTAGTATGTCTCTAGTAAAATCCTCTTCAATCCAAATGTTTGTTACCTATAGCGATTTGGTTTCGTTACTCGTATCTAGTTTCATAATTATAGGTGTATTAATAGTGCCCACCAATTCTTTTAATTTCATCAATGTCTATATTATTATTTTCATTTAATTGTATACCCATTGTTACTAGTTTTTTCAGAATTCAAATCACCCTAAGTATCCGTTTACCATTTAATTATGCCTTCAGTAATTGTAGTTCACAGTTCACAAAAATGGGGTCGGAGTTATAAAATTCCTACAATTAAGGATTACAAAATAACGGATAACTAACTAAATGAATATATTATATACTTTTAGTATCAAATCCTAACACTTTATACCAGAAACAATGTTAATTTTAATTTGAAAACCAAGTACCGTCAAACTGACAGATATAGAAAAATAATTGATTCTTATTAGCATTTCAACTTAAAGCTCACAGGATGTTCACGACTATCGCTAACACTCCCCCAGGTTAATCTACCTAAGTGGTAGATTAACCTGTATTATTTTGAACATCAAGCCCTGTTAGTTTTGCTGCTGAACGTTCGAAAATGTTTCCAATTACCACTTGTACAGCTGCTCTTCTCACTTGGTCATCCCTTCCTTCATAAGTTTTGATCACTTTACACTTAGGTCAAGTATTTAAAGGGTGATGATTACAATATCAGCCACTTTCAATGGTATGGTGATGAAGGCCGAAATCATTTTGTTCGTCGAGAAATGGTGGGCAAATATTCAATCAACCACCTTTTTCAGAATGTATTAGCATGTTTTTGGGAAATCATCCAACTCTTACGAAGTAACATTCCTTCATCTTTAAACTGTCCAAAGGGTTTACAACCACTCGAACTACCCAGAAGAAAATGATTGGGGGTAAGAGCTTCATCATCTTCATTGCATATAGGAATATGAGTCAAAGGTCTTGAGTTTTAGTATATTACATAACAAGTGTGGAACGAGTTAAAGTTTAGCACGAGCCGCGTAGTGGCGAGTGCAGAAACTAAACGAGTGCAAGAAATACACTTTCCAACGAGTTATGTACACTATTTTTTCTACGACCACGTAAACAAATCCTTCAACAAAAGTATTTTTTAAAGTATAAAGTCAATTAAACAATATCACACACGCTGAAAAGATTATCAACAGACGTACTGAAAAGTAAAAAATCCTTCAAAATAATTTATTTTTATTTTTAACAGGATGACATGAACTAAAAGAATAATTATAAAATATTTATTATAACTAAAAACAAAACAGTAGAACAAAACACAGTACAATTTTACAAAATGAATTTTGTGCGTTTGACAATTAATATTACGGCTTACTTAATCTAATTATTAAACTTTTAGCTTACCTGTTGGGTTCAGTAAAATCACAGAATACACCTTACTCTGTGGTAAAATCCAATCAGCCTTGGAACTATCTGGAGAACAAATTTTCTTTCAAATGCATAACCCAGTAATCTTTTTAACACTTTATAATGTCAATTGAGTTTTCTTGTATACGTAGTATATATTTTAACGCAAATCACAACAAAGTTCAAATATTTTCAAAATAATGTGATAATAATAGACACAAAGATAATTGTAAACAGAAACACAAACATAACTTCAAAAATCCACATTCGACACATGCACGGAACATAACACATTATAAAAAAGAAGAATAAACTGTTCTTTCTAAAAGTGTTTTATAAAAATAGTAATACTGAATAAAAATATGTTTATTTTTTAAAAAATTAAAAACCTATAAGAAACTTTATTCTTACTTTATACAGAAAATTTTGTATTGGCAATTACTATACAATATTTGACACAAGGAAGATTTAAAAAAAATTAAATGGTCCTTGCTTTGACACTCATGTGTTTTTACTATTGATATTAGGGACTTAAAGCAGTTCTAAAAATCACTACGTATCCGTATACGTATCGCAATGCGCATGTGCAGAAGCGATACGTGGGTTTCGTTACGTTACGTGAAACGTATCAATCCGTCACACGTATCTAACGTAACGTATCACATTATTGTGTTCCGTGATCGCGTTTTTCAATAATTTAGTGATAAAAGTGATGTTGTATGCTCAAAAATCATAACCTTATTTTCTGTTCATCAATCATAACAAACATTTCTGTGACATGCGATAATGGATTTAAAAAGAAAAAGATTATTTTACAGTGGCAATGACGACATTATTTTGTTAAGGTATATATCGGGGCTTATTTTTTACGTTAAAAATTAAAACACATGAATGGTTACGTTACGTTACAAACGCATTTGCTTTATGCTTCTTTTTACTTAGTTACGTATCTCCTTTACGTTACGTATACGGATAAGGATACGTGATACATTTTTAGAATTGTTTTAAGTCCCTATTTTTGACGTAAATGTCACAGATCATAGAACTATATTTTTTTACTTTTCAATACGTGTATTGATATTAGCTACTTATTTAAGTACAAATAAGTGTGCAAACTAGCACTTTCATATGTGGGCTAATTCTGTAAAGGGTTTTCTTTACAGAACGTATCAACCGTTCCCAACAACTGCCCATATGAGGTGATTGCGGTGGAATGAATTTCCATTCTGTCTGTGGGGTGTGAAGTACATTTGCCATGTGATCTTGGTTAATATTTTTAAGATAGCCTTTCATTTCGTTACTCAATTCTTTGAAGTTAGTGCCGTTGTCCGAGAAAAACTGACGTGGTGTTCCTATTCTTGCGATAAAATTTCTCACACACATTATACAATTATACAGGAATCGGTCTAAAGAGAATGAGCTATTTCGAGATGGATGGCTCGTACAGTGTGACATGTAAATATCACACCCCAGCGTTTTTTGTTTCGCCGTCCAATAGCTACGGACGCTATGGTAATAGGGCCAAAGTAGTCTATTGCAACAAAAGTGAAAGGCCTTGTATATGGTTCTCCCATTAACGGTGGATTAGGTTTGGCAGATATATTTTTGCCAAACTGACTACCGTTGATTTATTTTTTCACTGTAGATCTCAAAAGACTTATAGAAAATCGTTGTCGAATTTCATTGATAACAGTTTCATGGTTGTGATGATGATATTTTTCGTGATAAAACCGAATGATAAGATGAGTAACTCGATGATATCTCGGAAGAATTATTGGTCTTTTGAAATCCTTATCCAACATTTATAACTGCATCAATATGTCCTCTACATCGCATAACGCTATTTTATCAAGATATGGATAATATTTGTAGAGGGTACTCGTTTTTCGCACTTCCTTGTTGTTAAATAGTTTATGCCATTTTCTGGATAACCTTCATGTTGAGCTTGTCGAAATAAATAGTTTTCTGCTTCTCCTAATTCCTTTTGAGACAAGTTACCTTGACGTTTCTCACACTTTTTGAAATTTACCAGCAGATGATGATGAACAAATTGTAAAACAAATGCAGTCACTCGTAAAAGTTCGATCCAAGATGAGAATTTATTTGTCTACCATAATTCCATGTTCATTACCCTTTTCAACTACTTGATGTGAAAAATGAATTGTTACGTTGGATTTCATTTATTCTTCGGTGGTAGTCATATTTGGTTTTGGATCATTCGGCCATTCATCTTCATTTTGCTTCAGAAACGTTGGTCCAGCAAACCATTCATAATCGCTGTGAAATGGGGAAACTTTTTTCCATCGAGTTGATGAATCAGCTACTTTCATTTTTGTTGGAACCCATGTAATACCCATAAGATACCCACTATTATTAGATGGTTTAGGCAGATAATCTTTATAATATAATTTTAACCATTTACTGACATTAATGACTTTGATAAACCTGAAAGTCCTATAACTCCTCTTTCAGCTTTAGCCGAGCGGTACCTAAAGGCTGAAAGATGGGTGAGGTTCGGCCTTCGCAGTATTTGGCGGAAGGTCTTATTTAGCCGGCGGGAAGGAGCTGGAAGGGACGCGTTGAAGGGCTCTGTAAAAGGGTTGAATTTACAAGAGAAACTAAAACAAGATTTGAGGAGTGTCCAGCTTCTTTATTGAAATACTTCGTTCAGGTGAATTCTTACAACATACAAACTATACGTTAGCGTGTAGCGATTCGCCTCCTCAAAAAACAAAAAAAAACACAAAAAAAATTTATTTATCAACTAATCTAACTACAAAACAAACGAAACGAATATAATCTTGTTTGGTCTGAAGGACCATTAACGTTAACGATAATTATTGGTGGTCTGAGGGACCGTACCTGAATTGGCTAGTGAACATAAACCCTGTATTACCAATTCTAACCCTGTAACTTCCGTATTTTCCAGTATTTCTCCTACACGAAACGCTACAAACTTTCGATATTTCCTGCGATCTTATCGTATCCAACATAAGACCGTTCTGGAATCGGACTAAAAGATTTTCCTATGTATAACCAGAGCTGGGCAGAGTACTGTACTAAAGTACTCGTGAGTACTTCACAATGAGTAGCTTCGGAAAGTACTTATACTTATTCGAGTATGAGTACTTATATGAGAATTACTCAAAGCAAATGAGTACTTTACCAAATTTTAGAGAGTACTCGTGAAAAACGAGTAAAAATTACGAGTACGAGTATTTTAAATAATTGTTATTAGGTACAGTTTAAAAAGAAGAAAATCAGTAACAAAACATGAAATGAGAACGTCATTTCAATTACTTCCTATTAATTATCAGCACTGACTATTAGGTGCAACTTTCTTATTTTAAGTATAGAAATAAATAATAAAGGTAGAAAGTAGAAGGTAGAAGGTAGAGTGACAGGATGATAATGCAGGTAGAGAATACTCAAAAAACAGTTATATATTTATAAAATGTAAAAAACACCAAAAACAAAAATATAAAATTCTAATAAAAAATAACAAAATATCATTATTTCTAATCATATTTCTAATAAACAAAATCACATTATGAAAACAAAAATCAGTGTCAATATATCAGTATATTATTAAGGGGACATGTCAACCGCTTAAGCTTACGTCAGCGTAAATTTGCCAATAGGTTACTTGACAGCAAGAAAAAACTTTACATATTTTTGGTTTTTATAATTAATCACAGTCGAAATGTGCCGAAAATCTATATCATTTATCAAAATACACGATTATTTAATATTTTGAAAAATAAAATCATAAAATGTAGGCATTGGTCACGTGACATTGATCACCAATCAGGCGACGTTACGTCACGCCCCGTGACAGACAACCACGGAACGACGCGAGACGGGACAATGTTAGGTTATGTTTCATTTAAAGGTTATTAGTTTTGTGTATTGTTTGAGTTCTGTGTGCACAAAAACAGCGCATAAAACGCAAAATTCTCAACAATGCTTCATGCGGAACGCATCCTATGTACCTTGGTTTGTGGGGAGTGACGTCATACAGGCGCCATGACGGTTTGAAGTGTTTTGGTGGGAAATATAAAAGTTTTCTAAAATTGCAAAATACTCAGTGTAAAAATATGCAATTAGCTAGAATTTAATTTTTTTGGATAAAAATTTTGTAACAAAAACAACAAAAAGTTGAAAAATTGGAAAGTGACCGAAACCGTTAGGGTATCGCATGCGTATCGGTTGGCACATCCCCTTAAAGATATTGATAGGAATACACAGGTACTTAAAAAAATATATCACTAAAAGTAATTCTTCAAGAGAACTAAGTTTTCGAAGTTAGTGTCGTTAAGGGCATTACGCTTTGGAGCATTTATTATCGTTGCGTACGAGAATAATCTTTCAACAGGTGCGGATGATGGCAATGGAGTATTTGTGTAGATGAAAATTTTTTTTATTATTGGATAGTCATTTAGCATAGAAAAATTACTTCTTGAATCGTCCAGATACCGTAGGAACTCAAGTTCTATTTTGTTTTTTTCTTTGATATTCCTTCCAATATCGGAGTCGAAAGTCTGAGACTGCTGATGAGTGTTCTCATTTTCTGCCAAAATCAAAAAAATCATCATCATCATTTTGGCTGTCGTTTTTAGCCAAAAATTCGGATGGACTAACAAATTTGGTACCTTCGTCAACAATTAATTTTTGTATGTAATTAATGTCTATGTTGGAGGTGCAAGTTTTCTTTGCCGTTTCAAACCATTTTAATTTAAAGCGGGGATGAACTATGGACGCTACTATAGCATCACCTACTGATTTGTCTAATTTGAAGAAAGGTTCAAACCTTCTTAACAACCCGTCCAAGCACACGTCTACAAACCGTCCAGCTTGCTGAAACTGTTTACATTTGAACTTTTCTAATTTGTTTTTCAGTGAGAATAAACAGGGAATTAAAATACCGTAATATGTGTTGTTTTCTCCTTGAAGAACGTCTAATGTAGCGGCAACGGGCTCAAGAATTTCACAGTATTCCTCCATATATAGCATTTCATTTGGATTTAAACCACCTTTAAGACCAAGGTTTTCATAAAGTTTTGGTAGTTTTTCGCGGCTTTTTAAAATTTGCTTGAGGGAATCAAAATACGAGTTCCATCGCGTTGGGCCAGGATAACTGAGTGTATATCCTAGCGTATCTTTTATAATTTCTGCGGTTTTTGGTAGTGCTGCTTTTTTCCAAAGTTGCGAACATTTCGACAATATATTTGTATGACGCGAACGCATACTTGCATTTGCGTTTATAAATTTAGCAATATCAGTAGTACAGATCAAATTTAACGTATGACTTGCACTCCTTAAATGCCTTGGCAGTCTGTACTTGTCTTCTAAATTACTTAAATTGATCTCGGCATATTGTATTTCATCTGGTTCGAGTGCTTCATTCTCGTCAACCTCGATTTCCTCTCCATCAGCTTCTGGATCAAAAACATCATCGTTGGGTATGAAATTCTGTAGTCCGAATTCTTTAAACGATTTTACAAAGTTTGAACCGTTATCTGTGATTGTTGCGGTTATTTTAGTCAAATCCAAAGCATACCGGACGTGAACATCTTCTAACATATCTACTATTTTATCGTATGAATGTATTCCTTTGAATCTTTTGCAGCATAAGGCAGCTGAGTGTCGCTCAAAGTTACTATCTATCCAGTGACAAGTCACCCCAAAAAAACTTTTCCGCTTGCCGGACCAAATATCTGCTGTTGTACAGACATAATCTACATTCGAAAGCATATTTTTCAACTTTTTTTCTCGTTCATCAGATAACTATATAGTTCTTCTAACAAGAGTTCTTCTGCTTAACACCTCTACATTAAATCCTTCAAATAAAGACACAAAATCTTTATGTTCAACAATGGACATAGGTACCATAGTTTTCACTACAAACTTTAAAATGCGATTGTCAAATTCTTTCTGACTAACAGAAACGCATTGTGAATTCGGTGAATTCGGTGAATTTTTTCTTTTTTTCTTCAACTTCATGAACTTTACCTTTTTCTAGTTTTCTTTTTCTATTTATTATTGTTTTATATGATAAATATTCTGTGTATTTATTTTGATGTATTTTTTTTAAGTGCTTAATGAAATTTGTTGTTGTTATAGGAGATCCCTTAATTACACATTTCTTTGGTTTGCAGGATACACATTCTGCTGAAATATGATTAATATCGTTTACTTTAACTATGTTAAAAAATTTGCCATCTAAAACAGCACTCTTTTTAGCTTTAGATTTTACTTCTATTTCTAGGTCTAGTTCAGTTTTGGAAACACCTTTCGTGCTTTCTATGTCTTTGGTTGGGGTTGTACTTTTAGTAGTTGACGCTAAAGCAAAAAACGTGCCAAAATAATAAAAATCTTATAACAAGTTCAAATGTAAAGTTCTGTTGTACAAATTGCGTTAATTTTATTAATATAACCAAAATTCTGTACCTGAATCCTTATCATTCTCAGGTTCGTAATCGCTACCGCTATCAGTTGCATACGGATCTTCAATCTCCATCATTTTCTTTGCTCGAGTCAAATTTGTTAATCTACAAATGTCACAAGTCACTAACACTTCTTACATAATTTAAATTAGACTCTTTCTATGTAGTTTGATTTTTTAATGTACATCTAGGTATTTGCATTTAATATACTGTGAATAATAATAAATCTTCCAAAGCTCAATTATTAAGTCACAGACGGATTTGTATATATGATCTTCACAGTTTTGGAAGATATTTTTTCTAAATGACGATTAGTAAAAATTTGAGAAAACCATCACAGTCAAGAGCGAATCTATAAAACTGAAAGGTCTGCCATGCCAACAAATCTTTGGAATAATTTGTAGGTATATAAGTTAAATTACCCTTCCTCTCAAAAAGATCAGAATTATTAAAAAAATCATGTCCACAAAAAAAACATATTTCTTTTACTTTCTTATCTCATACTCATAACTAAGGATAAAGAATTTTAGAACAAATTTGTAAAGATAAAATGTTTAAAATTAAATTTTCTTTAACGTAGGATCGTAGAATTGAATTTATTAGCTGAAATTTTAGTGTTATATAAGAAACCCGAATCCGGCGTCATAAAGGTGCTGACTGGGTGTCAAAAATGTTTGCGTTGGCATCGGTTGACGGGAAAAAACAAGAGACGGTCGGCGTAATTATGAAATAAGAACATTATTATTATTAGTACTAAAAAAGCTTGCGAGTAATTAACGTATCGAAATAATTGAAACAAATTTTATTGATTTATTAATATTATTGGGGTCATGTCGCCATTTTATTTTCGGATCCGTTAAAGGTCCCTTCATTCGTGCCTTCATTATTCCGTTTTGATCATTTTGATAGGGTTTTAACTATTAAAAATGATAAACAAAATATTAGCTGAACTTATTGAAGTTATTATGTGCTAAAATGTGCTTATTAATATAACAAATTTGAAACCGACATAACTCCACTTTTCTCACTTACCGGCTAGCGACACTTAACTGTAGACTAAATTATTTTCTCCACGTGTGAATGTCCCCTAATAAAAATGCCCCTTTTTACCATTTTTTTAAAAAATACCTTTTCGTGCAATCGCACGCGAAGTCAGTATTTCGCGTTCTCAGCACAGTCCGCGAAATTTAATTTCGCGGCCGTTACCCATAGCAACGGCCGCGAAACCAAACGTCACTTCCAAATTTGACATTTCTAAAATACTACAAAGACAAGGATTATTTTTTATTGAATACCAACAAATACATAAGTTATATTATTTAGGATGAATATTTACATTAATTGTACAATTTGTATTATTACTTATATTTACTCCAGAAGTTGAAGGAACTACATCTAGTGTTTCTGAATAATGGTTATTGCCTACATTCAAACCAGATACCATATCGCTATCAGTATTAGACATTTTGCGTTTTGACAAGAACTGTCAAAATATATATTGAAACATATCATTTCCATAGCACACGGTGATATTGTTAAATGAATTGAAATGCTGTTGATTTTAGAGCAATAATATATTTATTTACAACTATCTATTTTAATAATTTTAACGATTGCACGAAAAATAGTGTGTATGCCATGGCCGCGAAACTTTTTAACGACCTCAAGATTATCTTGCCTCGGCCGCAAGCGGCCTCGGCGATAACTGTTCTTTCGGTACGTTAAAGAGGTATTTCGCGGCCTTAGCATACAAATAACTATTTTTGCATAGAAGTAATAAATTTACATTTTTTACAACTATGCTCTAAAGTGATTAAAGTAATTTATAAGATAAAAAAGTAAAAAGAATAACGAGCTTTTTTACTTTTTTGACATTTCAATGTTTTTTAAATGTTTCTGACCTTGAATGAGAGAAAAACTATCATCGTTATATAACTTATTCCGAAGATTTTCCCGCAAAAATTACGCAAAGCACGCGGGCGGTAAATTGTCACAACCTGACGCCTGACAAGACAATCTGTATAATAATTAATAACATTAAATAAATTTTTAATATAAATTAAGAATTAAGACATATGACGTGGGGCGGCAAAAAAGAACTTGCACGCGGGCGCACTTGTACCTAGCGGCGGTGCTGCTCCTTACAATTTAACCGGCTTTTTTTACAGATTCGCCCTGTTGGACCATTATAGTCAAAATAATTACAGATGAACGCGAAAGCGCAACCACTACAATACTTTACTCTAACTTACCAAAAAACAACACTGACACTTTATTATCGCGTAATATGATAAGACAAACGAATCAAAACACTCATAACTATACACTGGGTACTGTATATCTGGTTAGTTTAGCTGGAAATAGAAGTAAGACAGTGTCGACAGTGACAGTAAAACCCAACGATGCAACCTATAGTCTCTATGGATGCGACGCTGACGCTACACTACACACAATGACACAATGCACAAGCTGAGACAAGTCTGTAGGCGTGCGTGAAGGTCGGTACTCGTACTCGTTACTCGCCAACTGTATGAATCAAAAGTACTGAGTACTGTAAAATTTGAAATACTCGAAAATTTTCGAGTACAGAGTACTTCAAAATAAAAGTAATCACGAGTACTGGCAACTGAGTACTTTGAGTACTCGAGTACAAGATTGAGTACAATTTACTCGAGTACTGCCCAGCTCTGTGTATAACTATAGACAGTTCCTCGGAAACCATTTTAGCCAATCTTGTACCAAGCAAAGCAGCTTCAAGTTCTAGGCGACGAATCGAGAGTGGTTTCATGGGTGCAACTCGTGTCTTAGCAGCTACCAAAGAACATTCGTGATCAACTCGTAGATAAACAGCTGAGAAGAATGTGCAAGTAGTCCCAGAGGGTCGAAAATACTCATGAGACATCTCAGGACTTCGCGTTTGTTTGGGCGTCTTTCTCCAGATAGAATCTTGTTGTCGGCTTTATGAGAGCAGCTTAAGGAAAAACCATCAGATATTATATTCCAATTCAACCCTAGAACCTTGTCGCTATTCATATCTGGTGGTACTTTAACCTTAACTATAGTGCTGCAGATTCTTTGCTATTTCAATTGCTTCTTCAATGGTATCAAGGCTGTCTAGGTAATAATCCACATAGTAATTTTTGAGAATTGCTGTAACCGCTTCAGAATACTTGTCTTTGAAATCTTGCGCGTTCTTGTTTTTCTCATATTGTGCACTGCTAGGTGAGCATTTTGCTCCAAAGGTCATAACCTGCATTGCGTATACATCAGGTTGACCACTAGGTTCTTTTGGTGGCCAAATGAAGCGTTGGAAATGCTGATCTTCGTGCCTTATGTGAACTCTGTGGATAATTTCCTTGATGTCAGCACGTATTGCAATTCGCTTTTGTCTAAACCGGATAAGAACGCCCAGGATTTCTGGATTTCTATAAATTTCATCAGCAGCGTTTTCTGACATAACCTTTTTCGACATATTCCATCAATTGTTGGGAGATGTTTTCAGCCGTATCCTTTACCATTATTCTTTCCAGAGATTTCAAACATTTTCGAGCCATCTCACGACTATCGCTAACACCCATTTTTATTATTAGTGTTTTTACTATTTCCTTTGTTTCTTCTCTGGTCTCATTGTTCTTATCCTCTACTCCTTTTAAAATTAAGTTTATCCGTCTTATTTCCCTTTCTAATGAAGCTATTTTGATTGTATGATTACTGATACACTCTCATTTTTTTTGCTTTCTTCTCTCCGTGTTTTTTATCTTGTATAATCTTGTTGTTAATAGGTCTGTTCAAAAAGCAGTCAAACTTTTTAGCAAACGGTTTAAAACGTGCGCATGGAACTAATATTCGATACTATTACAGAACTTTTACGTCGGAACACGGCCGGTCTTCCCTACTCCTAACCTACCCAACCTAATACAGACTCGATGATAGTAGTCGAATATTTTTTTAATCACAACCTATAACAAAAGCAGTTGTGTTTACTAATGTCCACCATACGAGAAATAGTTACGATACGATGGTACAGTTCAAACAAATCTTTTCAATATTTTCTACAAAATGTACTTTATTAAATTTTAAAGACAACTTTACAATACATGTGTTTACAACAAGGAAGTGTGTAAAGCTTAAAACATTAATTTTTAGTGAGAGGACTGCATTTGTTTGCCATTTAATATTTCAGCTTAGAGGACATATATTAACAGATAAAAATACTTTTGTTCATCAGTATGTTAATTTATTATAAATCAAAATTCTTTCATTTTTCGTAAATACAACGAGGCAACGTTGCAATATCGACAATCCGACCCATAAAAGGTTCTGTCATGGATCAATCACTATCCGACTCAGTTCACATTCACTTAACATCGCACTTTCGAAAATAGTGGTCCTGTATAGTTTTGTCTTCGATTGTGGATATACGTTTGTGGGTGCGTGTCATGGCATCGATACGTCTCTGTCTCTGAAGAAGATAACAGACATTTAAAAAAGTGTGTTGGTGTACTTGTAGTGTAAACGGTGTTCGGTATTCCAATGTACGTTTGAAATGTATTGGAGGGTCGATTGAAACGTCACAATAAAAATGTAAAAAATTCAAAATATTTTTTTTTGTTTCAGAATAACGACCAAACAACTGCTGTGGGACCTGTGCTATTAGCTAACGCCCTCCCAAAATTAATTTCCCATCCTATTCACGTCCCACTTACTCCATTGGGAAGGACCGAGTTATCCCCACAAAATACGCCAGTTTCATCCACGGTAACCCTTTCCAATGCAACCGGACTACCAGTTGCTCTAGCATTAACTACATCGCTACCCAGAATGGTTTCCCAATGCACGTCTAGTTCTGAGAGCTCAGAAAAGATGATGCAGAAACCTGCAAACAACACAGCCTTGGCGACTTCAACAGCTGGTGATAGTACAGTGTTGAGTACTCTTACTCTTGACATTAATCACTCTGGAAGTGTAGTAGAGGGTCCACCTACGCCTACTCATTCGGAAACGCCGGATTGTCCAAAGAGTAAGTAGATTTATAATAAAATCGGAAATCGGTTTTTGTCCGCCGAACGATATATTTAATTTATCGAAGTAAAACAAAAATACCGATGGCTTATTTGCAATAGGACGTAACCCCGAGATAAAATTTTATAGGAGGTACAAAAAACTGCATAGCATTTTAAATTTTTGTGGAATATTTTTTTCAACAGTTTACTTACCTGAAATTTTATTTGTTTTAGAACAAAACAGTTTTTGAATTGGTTTTATTGTTTTTGTTGGATACGACTTATTCTCTCTTTAAAATGATATTTGTTTGAGGCTTACGACAAAATGCCAGAGGTTTGTCTTTAAATGTTTATTTATTAATACTCGTAATGTGGTAACGAATCATAAAAAATATGTGTATCTTGGGGGAGAAATGGTTTAAGCTGTTGAAGGTGCTGCCATTTTGAAAATTTTATTTTCAATCTTTCCTTGAATAACCTTCTAGTGGTAAAATTGTTTTTATTAAATTCTATCGCTCTTTGGTCTAGTTCCATATAATTTTCGTCAAAGTTTAGCTTTAAAAAATTTTTACCTCTGTAGGTTCATGTGTCCTTTTTCTTGGTCGAATTCAACTGTATACAAAAGTTGTTTTGTCGTAAAAATCCCAAAGTTGGTCATGATGCATGTTACTTCTTAAATAATAATATTTTTACTATAAGAAGTAAATACAAATTTAATTAATCACAAAAGGTTTTTTTATTTCAATCGATATATTTCAAAAGTGACATAAATTAATATTCTTTTATATCAAGTAAACGAATAAGTTAAGAAGTTAGTAAAATACATAAATAAACAAAAATACTAAGTATTGCAGTTAACATCCTCCAGCCCCGGCAGAATACATAACTTGGTTACTGGTCTTGTATAGTTTCCCTGCTTCGTTTTTATTAGAGCCATTATTACAAGGTCGTCCTTTCCTGGATATACTTGTAAAACTCTTCCCATAAGCCATTGGTTTCTGGGAAACTTCTCATCTACAATGAGAACTAAGTCATCGACTTTCAAGGGTTTTGTTTTTTCATGCCATTTGGGACGTGGTACTAACGTAGGCCGATATTCTTTGACCCACCTTCGCCAGAATAGGTTTGCAAGTAATTGCGCATTCATCCAGTGCTTCCTATCTAGTTTTGTATCTACTGGATATGAATTAATATTTCCAGAACGTAATAAGAGGAAATGGTTTGGAGTTAAAGCTTCTGGTTCCGATGGATCTACTGAAATGTGTGTTAGTGGCCTTGAATTTAAGATGTACTCTATTTCAAGTAATAAAGTTGCTAGGACTTCTTCTTTGGGATTTAACGTTTTTAAAGTAATTCTCAAGGCTGTTTTTACAGACCGAATCATCCTCTCCCAAATGCCACCCTGATGACTGGCCAAGGGACAGTTGAATTTCCATGCGATTCCTTTAGACACTAAATAGTTGCTAATTTGCTCTTGGTCTAGTGATTTCGCCCATTCCCTTAATTCTCTTTCTGCGCCGACGAAGTTCGTCCCATTATCACTCCAAAATTCTTTTGGCTGCCCTCTCCTGCACATAAATCGTCTTAACGCCAATATAGTGGAGTTTGTGTCTAAACTAGCAGCCAACTCAATATGGATCGCTCTAACCGTTAAACAGGTAACTAAGATACCATATCTTTTTTCCACTCGTCTTCCAATGGAGACTGTCATGGGACCAAACAGATCTACGCCGACGTAAGTAAAAGGATAAACAAAACTTTCTGTTCTTTCTTTTGGTAAATTACCCATCATAGGAGGAACTGGAACACATTTTCTTATTCTATACAGCTTTGACATCTCTGAATACACCTTTTCACAGCAGGTCTTAACTTTATTACCCAAAATTTGGAACGAATATTGTTGACCACAGTTTCAAATCCAATATGTCCTGCTTCTTCGTGAAAATGTTGTATAAGCATTTCAACAACTTTATGTTCAGAATCTAAAATAATTGGGAATTTCATGTTAAAATCAATATTTACATCTAAAATTCTTCCATTAAGCCTTATAATGCCATCTTCATCAAGAAAGGGTGATAGCTTAAACAGACGATTAGTTCTTGGCAACGATTTGTTTTCTTGAATAATTTTTAGTTCAACGGAAAAACAATCTTGTTGGCATTTTTTAATCCAAATATTATTGGCTCTTTCAATTGAGTCAACATCTAAAATTATTTTATTAGGATTATCAGTTTTCTTCATTATCCACTTTACGAAATAAATAATTAAAAAATAAATAATTAAAGCAGTGGATCTAATGAGTCTTATAAATTTTGAAAATCGATTAATATCAGGCAAAATATCTACATCGTTAATTTTGTTAGCGATTACCAAGCTTATTTCCTCTTGCTGACAAAAAGTTGATTCAACAGGAGTTATGAATTCCTGCTGACAAACACTTGGTTCTAGAGGCCAATTATCTCTAGGGCTTCTTAAGAATTCGAGTCCAGACAACCAAACACTATCAGAAGACAAATCTACTGGTTTTGAATCTCTTGTTGCTAGATCTGCTACATTTTCAAGAGTAGGAACCCAATGCCACTGTTTAATCTCTGAATTTTCATGTATTTCTCCTAAACGGCAAGATACAAAAGCGGGGAACCGTCTAGCCTGGGATCTTATTTGTTGAAGGACAACAAGTGAATCAATCCAGTAGTGAACATCTCTAAATGAATACTCTAGCTCGGAAATTATAGTCATCGAGAGTCTAAGAGCTAACACTGCAGCCTGAAGTTCTAGTTTCGGAATGGTTTGATGTTTTAAAGGAGCGACCTTATATTTGGAAGAAACAAAGGAAGTTCTAATTACTCCTGGCAGCTCTAGACGTATATAAGCAACACAAGCATAAGCTTTCTCACTTGCATCACTAAAAGATGCAAATCTACAAAAGGAATAGTAGCAAAACGAAAATAACATCTGGGAATATTAACTGGCATCAAAGTCTGAAGTTCTTTGACCCAAGACTTCCATGATTTGAACAAAGTTTCATTTATTTCACTATCCCAGTCTATACTGCTTTTCCAAATATTCTGCATAAGAATTCGAGCTTTAACAATAATAGGAGCTAGAAACCCCAAAGGGTCAAAAATAGACATTTTAACACGAAGAACATCTCTTTTTGTAGGAATTTTAGAACCCTGCCAAATTTCTGGATCAATTTTCTTTAAATTTAAAGTAAACATAAAGTTATCGTTTACAGGAGACCAAGAAAGACCTAATACACGCTCAATTTTATCAGATTCAATCTTTAGATTTTCAACATGTGTTGCCCTCAGATGTTCTGGAATAGAAGAAATAACTGCTGCAGAATTACTGATCCACTTTGTCATTTCGAACCCTGCTTGCTGGTGGACGTAAATGACGTTCTTTACTGTTTCTATGGCTTCGCTTTCAGAGTTAAAAGAACCCAAATAATCGTCAACATAGTGGCATTTCTTGACCATTTTTTCAATACCAGGAAATTTGTTCTCATGCAACTCAGCGTTTGTATTTTTGACAAATTGTGCTTTCGAAGGTGACGAAATTGCACCAAAAATCATCACGTTCATTTGGTACACATAAGGATTATGTTCTGTGCCCAACTCGTGCCAGAAGAAGCGTTGCGCGCATTTATCTTCTTCTTTAATGTGCACTTGGTGGAACATTTCCTTGATGTCACCATTAACAGCAATAATTCCTTGTCTAAAACGAAATAAAACAGCAATTAGTGAGGGAACAAAGTTTGGACCCTGTAATAAAAAATCATTCAAACTGAATCCATGGCTTTTTGCTGCAGCGTCGAATACAAATCGTAGTTTTCCTGGTTTGTTGCAAAGTGCAAATACCAAGTTTTAGGCGTATCTATAATCTCACAAGGATCAAGCTTGCAGGCATAGCCTTTGACATACTCCTGGATTTTACGACTGTACTCTTCAGCAAATTTTTTATCGGCCTTCATCTTCCGCTCCATACAGTAAAATCTTCTTAAAGCATTTTCACGACTATCAGGCAGAGTTTCTTCTTCATTTTTCCAAAGATGGCCTAATACATAATGGTTTCCATCCTTTTGAAGTGTCGTTCTCATTATCTCGAGTGCTCTCTTATCTTCAGTGACAACTGGCTGTGACAAACTTTCAGGATTGGTATTATCCGAGGTATTATTTACCTGATCTGGGGCCCGTTGAATATGTAGCAATTTGTTGTGCTTGCCATAACATCCTTGCTCATTACATCGTATTTTTTTATTGTAATAACATCTATTAGCAGAATGTCCTGATTTAAACATAGAAAACAAAGTTTCTTCTCCATAACAGCCGTCCGTCTCTCAGCAATGGGTATCTCAAGAAATTCTGCACATTCTTTAATAGCATGCAAGGAACTTTTGCAAAATGAGCACGCTGGAGGAGAAGTTGAAGCACCTTTCTTGTTCAGTAGAACATTTTCTTGTTTAGGTTTTATCGACCCAGATCTTTGAAATGGATTTGAAATAGCAATTATTGCATTAACTTCTTCATGTAGCCAATTAGAAAAATCTTCTAGAGAAACATGTTTATTTTCAGACTCTAATTTATACTTCTGTTTTCCCCAATTATAGCACTGTATTGAAGGAAGTTTTTCTACCAAAGAAGATAATAGCTCTGGATTTAAGAGATAACATTCAGAATCAATATTTTTAATCGTTGTAACCACATTAGAAACGGTATTTAGAAACAAAATACTGGATTCAGGTTTATCTTCTCTTATTGGATTAAGTTTTCTTGATTTTTGCATCAACGACAAAATGATCCATTCTGGACGACCGAAATTCATTTCAAGAATCTTAATGATTGTAGGTACATTTACTGCTGACGTCAAAAGGGATCTGACTGCTTCTCTGGCTTTACCTTTTAATGATCTATCCAAACGCACCGAATTTTCATGATCAGAAAGGTTGTAACGTTGAGTGGTATGTTTAAATTCACTGATAAATATGGGCCACTCACTAAGTTCGCCAGAAAATTGATAAAGATATTTCAATTTAGAACGCAACAATAATGTGTTTGTAGCATTCGTATTTTCTACACACTGCTTTGTAATATCGAGAAGCAAATATTTACTTTTTGAAGTAGAAGGTACTGAATGATGATCATTAATTATTTGTTATTTTTCTGCACCATAATCATCCTCCAAAGCCACAGACGAATGAAATGATTTAGACAAAGCACACTGTCTCGCATCATGGATCCAATCATTTAAACGTTTAGGGGATACATATATCTCATCAGTAACCGAATCATCATAACCACTCTGTTGTTCATCGACTATTTGTTTCTGAATTTGCTTTTCTTTTATTAGCAATTGACGTTTCTTATTAATCAAACGTATTCTTTCTTCTGCTTCTTCTTGATCTAATTTCTTCTGCTCCTCAATTAATTCTAGTTCTAAAGACAACTTAGACATTGCCTTTTTAGAAACACAAGTAGCACTTGAATGGGATTTACTTATAGAAGCTCTTTTGGGACTAGTGTCCAAATCATTATCCTCCTGGTGAACTACTGCCTCCGTTTGCACTTCTCTAATGCAGCTGTCACCTGCAACAGTAAGAGGATACCTCCTTGGTGGTACACCTTTATTTTTCCTTGAACTGCTTCTAATATTTTCCATAGTGCTTCTCAGTGAACTCGAAGGACCAATGTTACTTCTTAAATAATAATATTTTTACTATAAGAAGTAAATACAAATTTAATTAATCACAAAAGGTTTTTTTATTTCAATCGATATATTTCAAAATTGACATAAATCAATATTCTTTTATATCAAGTAAACGAATAAGTTAAGAAGTTAGTAAAATACATAAATAAACAAAAATACTAAGTATTGCAGTTAACAATGCATTTGGTAAACATCTTAAGGCATGGGATTTTTACGTGCTTCAAGGATGATACTAATGTATTCGCTGGGAAGATGAATCAGTCTTCTTTTTAATTTGCGTTCAATTAGCGCATGTATCCAGTCAAATTCCATTTGGATATGACCCTTCTCTAAATACTTTTGTTCAATCTCTACATTATGTTTTACTGAAAAATGTTGTTCCTATTTTGGTATCTGCAACCGTCAGAATACAGAATAATTCTTGTTTTTCAATTAAACATTGTTCTTGGGTAATGATAGAAGTGACAAATACCGAAGCACTTAGATCACCTTCAGTTTCGTCCCATAAATAGTTGGAGCACTGATGCGTAGCCAGATTGAATATTGTAAAGTTATGGACCTGAAGCTTTTTTATAGTATGCGGCGCTAACATTTAGAACAGGACATAGTTTTACAGCTTGAGTAACCATTGTAAAGGTGTAATTTACTTCTATATTCTTCCTCCGATATCTGATGAACAACAAGGATTTAGATACGGTAGATCTTGCGTAGACGCCGTTTTTGTACTAAGCCAATCACGGAAAAGGCTATCGAGTACAATAAACCAGCATATCTATGTTTTATAGACCTGACAAAGGCTTTTGACCGCATCCAAGTCAAAGACGTCCTACACCTATTGTACAAAAGAGACATACCAATAAATATTGTACAAACCATCGAAAACATCTACTCCCATAACTGAATGCAGGCGAAGATAAATGGAAAACTAGCACAATCTATACCAGTACAAAGGGGAATTAGACAAGGAGACTCGCTAGCCCACTGCTATTTAATATAATAATGGACGAAATAATACAAGCAGTACGTCAAGGCCATGGGAACGTCAACGTCAAGAATGGGAAATAAAGAAATCCAAATACTATGCTATGCAGACGATGTCGTACTAATCGCTGAGACAGAAGACGATCTCCAAAGATTAACGCACATCTTCAATACAACGGGCAAAAAATACAATATGACAATATCAGCAGAAAAAACAAAGTGTATGACAACATCTAAATACCCCCTGCGATGTAAAATAGAAATTGACGAAAAAATAATAAAACAGGAAGCAAAATTTAGATACTTAGGAATAGAGATAACTAGCTATGGAGATGTTGAAGAAGAAGTACGACAACAAAGTCTAAAAGCAAGCAAAGTGGCGGGATCACTCAATGATTCAATCTGGAAGAACAAACACCTAAGACAAGATACAAAAGCAAGAATCTATAAAACAGTAATTAGACCTATAATGGCATACACGGCAGAGACGAAACCCGACACATCCAAAACGAGACGAAAATTGGAAACAACAGAGATGAAAATACTTAGAAGGATATCAGGGAAAAGTTTGCTAGATAGGGAGAGAAGCGAAAACATAAGGAGGGCATGCAATGTGGAAGACATAAATGAATGGGTGACAAAACGGAAACAGGAATGGAACGAACACATTAGTCGAATGGCAGAAGATAGGATAGTACCGGTGAATGAACGACGATCTTCTATACAACTCTTGATAAGGATATTGAGAGTCGTTTTTTAAAGATTTTGCCAATTTCAAATTTGGTTCCAAAGGAGTACTCACTGATTTAGAATTTTCCATACCAAATCTTTTCAAAATTGTTTCTAAATAATTAATTTGGTCAAGAGCAATTATTCCTTTTGATCTATTTCTTGTAACTCTCATCCCTAAACATTCCGTAATTTTTCCAAGATCCTTCATCTTAAATTGTTTCCCTATTTCTTCCTTTAATTTTCGAGTTTCATCTGGATCATTCGAAAAGATATAGAAATCATCAACATGAAGCGCAATAATGATCAGTTTACCTTGTACAGTTTTAGTGTACGCATAAGAATCATATCCGCATCTTGTGAATCCAATATTTATCAGAAAAGAATGATTTTTTATATTCCAACAGCGGGCTGATTGTTTTAAACCATATATTGCCTTTTTGAGTTTGCACACCTTTATTTCATTTCCTGGTTCAATAAAACCTGAAGGTTGTTCCATATATATGTTTTCCTCAAGAATTCAATTTAAAAACGCTGTGGTTATAAGTATCAATATGGTCTATTTCTAAATCCAGTTCTGCGGCTAGTCCGAATAATAAACGTATAGTAGTGAGTCTTTCTACATAATCTTCTACATAATCTTCCCCATATTTTTGGGAAAATCCTTTTGCCACAAGTCTCGCCTTGTACAGTCGGCTTCAGAATAGCATATACATGTTAAATGTGAATTTCGTTTACCTACCGAAGTTATAAAAACGCCCTTCTTATACAACAAAGGAATGGCAATTTTTAAAACGCCTTCATTAAATGGTTTTAGGAGATTAAGTGTATTTACAATGGTCGGTCATGTCCCGAATAAATAGGTTTTTTCGCATTTTTGTACTGATATAATAAAAAAAAGGGATTTTAATCCCAAACAAACATTTATTATCGAGGGTTCCAAACTAAGTGAAGATGTGGGCGTGGACAACTGTTTAACTGATTTCAAATTTATTATTATTTAAACCGTGTGATTGGTTATACACATAAATAGGGCGTCTATTCGATGTAAACGATTTTAGTTTGAAAATGTATATGCTATTCTGAAGCCGATAGTACCTCTGAGCTATTCCATCGGCTTCCATTTTAACTTTAAAAACCCACTTACATTTAACCACATTTTTCCCTCGCGGACGGTCAACAAGTTCCCATGTCTCATTTTCGGCTAATGACCGTAATTCTTCTTCCATTGCACGTTTTTTATCAGATCTTGAACGAGCATCTTCAATATCTTTGGGATCAGTACAGTTGTTAACTGTTAGAAAAGAATAGTCCATACTGTCATATCTTTGAGGCGGTCTTCTTTCTCTTTGAGGATATCGTCTATCTTGATAATCCATTTCAGGTTATTCATTTTCGGATAACGAGCTGATGTTTTCATTAATATTGTTCTGATCAATTATTAAAATTTATGGCAATATAAATTAAATTATCATATAAAACTCAATTTTCCGCATTTAATTTGAGTTAAAAGCTTATAAAAAGTAAGTACCTTTAATTTTCAGATGAGTAAACTTCGAAATGAGTGTGCACCTATAGTAGGATGAAACCCAAATTTTCTATTCATATCTTTCGATTTAAATGCTTTCAGTAAATTATTCCAATCTTCTTTAGATGTGGTGGCTTTACATACGTGTACATAACAAGTAGGTTTCACACTTAAACAAATTTTTGCCAATGCTTTATCAAACTCATCTTTATAGCAAATTTCCATGATGCATAGTTAGCTTGTCCATCCAGCTTGTCTATATTTGGAATAGACGTGGAAATTGACAACTTCTTCTACTGGGCCCATAACCTGTTGTTACAGTGGTGTAGATGAACTTAAAATACACAATGATATAAAGTAGAACAACTATCTTTTTATTTTTTATTAACTGCCACTCACAATTACATAAATTATATTTTTTATACATTGACATTTGATTACTTAAATAAAAATCAGTAGTTTTAACAATTATACCGCACCTGATTTTTTATTATCTTCATTCTTCAAACACTGATACATATTTAAAATAACCCTCTGGCACTAAATGTGTAAATCTTTATTGCAAAATTCGCTACTAACCTCACCTGTTGGCGATATCATATCTTCTGAATTTTACTTTTGACCTGGATTTTACATTTTCTGATTCAAAAGGTCTCCAAAACGTTGCCACAATATATGTAACTAATTTAAGGTTATCAATTAATATGGGCAAAAATTACAATACGTAAAGCAATTATTAAAAATGAATTACCGAAGCAAAGATATATCTAAAGTTAATACTTAACTGCCCCCAATAAAAATCTGGACTCTCCGCCACCGCACTAGACATCGACTTTATGAGTTGTAAAAAAACTGGTGAAAAAAACTAACCCGAGACTCCTGCACCCAACAGAATACAACGGACCATTAAAAGCCGTCAACAAATCGCGTGTGTACAGCACTTGTCGCGCTGTACAACTAACAGTCTAGTGAGAGCTTGGGTTCCGACGATACAGAGTGGATGTTTAACGGGGCAAATATGTTATTTTTATGCCATTCTTTCTACTTTGAAGCCTAGTAAACTAACTCACTCTGTATAACACTTTTAAATGGTTTTTAGCAATTAATATTGAAAAGACTATACCATCGCAACCGCAATATACTGAATCACTTACATTTATACAGATGGGATTTTACAGTAGCGTGATCAAAAATACATATGGGTTATTCTAAGATTAAGGTAAATTTTAAGCAATGCAAATTCCGAAAAAAAAAATTTTTAAATGTGTATATTTTAAGATTTACATGTCATCAGTGATGCTTACCATATAATATGTAACTATTAGCATCGCTAAAAAGTTGTTTTTTTTGTAAAAAAAATAACCTACATCCACGTTAATGACAAAGTGTCCATGTTAATGACGAATAAGATAAACACAAAACATATTTTAATTTCAAAACTTTATTTCTACAAAAAAATAAAAGAAATTATACTCAGTAATGAAACAGTAAGTAAAATAAAAAGTGATTAAATATTTAGTTATATTTTAAACTTTGTTGAATATCTCATCAACATAGTTTGATTCTGAAACTCGAAATGATCTTCTGGAAACAGGCACTGGAGGAGTTTTTAATTTGCATAATATGCCAGATGGTTCCAATGTCTGTATATCTGGTTTCATGGGCCAAATGAAACCATTTCCTTTTCGTATCATAAACGATATAATGAGTTTTCCGTCTGAGATATTTTCAATAATCCCTAAAATAAACTTTTTTTAATAAACAGTAGTTAAGTAAATGTGTTTTGAATAATATACCTGGATACCACTGGTCATCAAAAATTGCTACTATCCAGTCATTTATCATGAATGTTGAAATTACAGTCGAGGTTGGTTCTTCAGACATTTCTTCATTTTCAGATGTTGTTGCAGTTGTGGTTGGTTTTTCACATATTTTCTCAACTTCAGGAGTTTTGGGTAGTAACATTTTTATGGATGTAGCATATTCTACAGGGTTACAGATACTATAATGCATGCAGCAGGTACCAAGTTCGCAATCAAAACAGCTTAAAGCATTAAAATATACAATGCCAGTATCTTTTTTCCAGGTAACTTGATGTACTTTCATAACACCTTTGCTAACAGGTATATTTAGAGGCAAAACCTTTTCCACCATAGCAATATCATCTGATGTCACAATGTCAATATGAACCTTAAGGTCACTTTCCCTAATAACTTTTACAAAACCTTCGAAAGAATTGATGTCATTATTATGAGCAATTACCTGGTCAGCAGATCGTTTGATCGTGGCGCCAATGCCGTCGGGGGCTCCTTTTCCATGGCCCGATTCTGAGTAATCCCATGAGATTTTGTTTATTGTTGGAAAATGTTGTGGTAAGTAGGATGCCACTAAGTAAAATATTTTCCTGTTTCGATATTGTGTGGACGGACTATCGGACAAAACATGAAGGGTTGATATTTTCAGGTTGAATTTCTCAATATAATGAGTTAAAATTGGTTTTAAATGAGAGACTACAGCACAGGGATCGTGACGCAAAGAATCTGAAATAGTGCAAAATCCTTCCTTTTTTAATTTATTGTACATCATACCTGTATGTAACGTTATTTGGTCCCTCGATGCACCGAAGTGGACAGCTTGCACTTCTGAAGCATATTTACAGGAAAAATTTTCTGAAAAATCTATGTGCAAAAGTAGCTCATTATCCATTAAATTCTTTTTTAATCCAGTAATTGCAGCATACTGATGGCTTATGTTTAATACATGCTTTAAAAATTTCGGCAAGGAGTTATTAAGTTCTCCAATAATGTTTTCCAATAGATCTTTAACTTTGTTTTTGAAGGTTATTTAAACGGTTATTTCTTTATTTGTCTTTGAACTTATTCGTTTTTCCTTTTTGGTCTCCCATTTCTGATAACTGTAAGTGTTTTTCCACATATCATTAGTTACATTAAACAGTAATTTGTTGCTTTTACACGTTTTACAATCGCGTGCTAAACAATGTTCAGTCCTACTGTCGCAGCACAAAATATTTAAAACTTCCTGGGAATTCTTTTGCTCTATAACTTTAAGTCTATAAAGGGAGTATATCACCATCTCAATATTTTCATGGATAACACAAAGACATGTATCTCGGGCCGATAGTTTGGGGGGCACTACCCAAAACGGACGAAGCTTGCAAAAAGTTGAATAAGACATTTTTATCTTGTGACTTTTTTGAAAATCAGCAAATAGAATCTTCATATTATAATTTAAATATCTTTTTTGTTTTTTTATGCCTTTTTTGTTATTGTTTCCTTTTTACCGGGGCATAATCTAGAGGAGTTATCGCTGAGGTAGTAAGCTATAACAATTTTTTTAATCTTATTTACTTTCTGCACTCTTTCATACATTAAGTTATTGGACCGTTTTTTATTGCTACTAAATAGTTTATATGGTAGAAAACTGCGTGCCTCTTTTAAAAGTCGATATTTTTTTAAGATTCTGCCATTTATTACTTTAGTGAAAATTTGTTTTGATGACTGTGTTGCTAGATTTTTAAAGTTTATTGAAAGTTCTTTTTGTATAACCTCGCCAAATAAAAGTTTCTTTTTAAGTTCTGGAGGTACGTTGTACCCTTTTACCATTTCTTGAATTTTTGTGTTAGGGGAAGGATTTGATATTGGCTTCTTCTTGTGGTCTAGGCGGTAAAATCTCTTTTTCCAAACCTCCAATTTCCTTCTTAGCTTTTCGTTTTCTTCTTTTACTTTTTGTAAATTTTTATAACATTTCGCTCTGTCCCTTCGAACCAATCTTCTACCACGACTTTTCTGATGACTACTACTACTTCCTGCTATGGGGAAGCTTGAATTATTCAACGACACTGGTGTACTTGGTTGTAAATTAACTTGCAGGTTTTGTCTTTCATGGGGTTGTTCTTGAAGCAAACCATTTTCTTCGTCCGATTCAGGCGGAGTTTCTTGGATGGTCTTTTGGAGCATACGTATTTTATTTCTATGACTTCTTTGGTTTTCTGCCCATTTCTTTCTTTTTGCTTTTCTTTCTCTACGAGAAAGATCTTTTACTAATTTAATTACTCCTTTCTCTTTATTTTTTTCATATCTTTCATGATCTTTCTTCTGCTGTTCTTCACGTTTCACTGGATTGTTTTTTATTTTTTCCCTTCTTCGTTTTTCACATTCGCGTTTTTGTTTTCTTCGTTCCACAATGGATATCTTCTTTATCTTTCTTCCCATTTTGTATGACTAATGGGATCTGTTGCACAAATCTAAAATATGAAAATAAAAAATTATCTTCTTATCGTTGAACCTTTGGTGTATCGTAATAATTTCGCCTTTCAATTTTTCTCCTGAAGATTCTAATTTGGTTAGCGAAATTTGTCAAAATAAATTTAATATTTATGGTGAGCCTCGGCAACTATTACAAAATTGTAATTAACATGGACGTAGGTCATTAACATGGACCAATTTTGTCCATGTTAGTGACATTTAATATTGTCCATGTTAATGACAAAATGGCGTTTACAATAAAAAATCAAACAAATAAATTTATTTTAGAAATTCTATCATTTATAATTTAGGACACACATTTTTCAGCTACAACATACACATAATGTTTTAAACTATATTAAAAATGTGAAATACTTACAAGGGTCTCGTTAATGACACACAAAAAACATAACTTGACAACAATCCACAACACTTTCACTGCCAATGGTTCCCTCATCACTGAATATTCTAGAATATTTTAAATCTTGATGAGCACTTCCCCCACGCATGGTTTTGTAGTGTTGACAGATTTCTTAGACTTTACTGGGTTGATAAATTAAGTGGATCTACCTTGTCCATGTTAATGACCAGAAATTTAGGGACAATCTTTACTATTTAAAAAATAGGTAAAAAAAGTATGCCTGCCTATAATAGAGTATAAAAATATATTCCTTGAAGTCACTAGGCCCACCTGCACTAAAAGTAGTTGGTTTAAAAAAAATGTTCTATGTGCAAATTATTTTTTATGTTTGCATCCCAGGAAAAGGACAGTCCATGTTAATGACTTTTCTGTTGTTGAAATATGATTTAAAATTCTAATAAAAAAGCTGAGTACTTAACTAATGGGGTGGTGGTAGAGACCAATTAGATACATATTTCTGCGAAAAAAAAGTTTGAATAGCATTAACAGTTTATTAGAAATTCGCCGGGGACACTGAAATTTACCCTAAGTTAAGAATGGCCCATATATCTTGTATTTTGTGTATTATTGAAATAAAATATTTATTGAAAAAAAAAATGAAACTTTTGTTTAATACAAATTATAGAAGGGTCTTTTTTTATAAAATACAAAATAAAATATTCAATTAGTTACAAAATTAACACACAATGCTTAAAATGCTGTTATAAGTTCATTTTTTGTAAACATTTTTTCTCTTTTATACTCACACTTTTATTGTGTGATTTTGTACATTTAGCACTTAAGTTTTTATATAAAAATTATAGAAGTATATTTTGAAAATTGGTAATGTAATAGCAAAAGCAAATTTTGTTGTAATTTCAGCAGTTCCACCAAATTCATCAATTTAATACGTCTTAAACACATTAAACTATCTATCTATATCACTAAAAATAATTCATAATTGTTTTTTAGCTGCTGTAGTACCTATAAGTAGTCCCCCTGGAAGTCTGCCAGCTTTGCAGGGAGTATCTAGTTCTCTACAAGCTTTGAGACAGCAAGGACCTACAATTACACCTTCTTTAGCTAACCATTATAGAGATGATCTAGTGAATCATGTAAGAGGATGGCCAGCAGAACTGTTAGAAAAACAGGTAGTTTTTTTATATTTTCAATGTAATAAAAAAGTATAGTATGATTTCTCGCAGAAATACATTTACCTAAAAGTCCACTATCTATATCAGCTTGCTGTATTTAATTTTTTGGCTTAAAGCTTACTATATTTACCTTAAGGTTTATATGGACCTATCAAATCACTCGTTTCTGGTCCTAGAGGTGGCTCTGTCCACCTAATTAAATTTTGTTAAAATTTTAGAGATCTACCTTATCAACCAGAATAATTTTGGGTAATAATAATAGTTCATATCTTTTCTAAAAGAGGCTACTAGTGTCGTTAGGAGATTTAAAGGGATAGGTGGTACTTGAAGATGTTGCCATATTTCGAAATTAAATTGATATATATATATAAATCGTTTGTAAAATGGAATGTTATTTTGATATATCTTTATGAACAAAGGTATCTAGAGAAATGAAAAGTAGCTTTTGTTTTTGGATTTAAAATAAGAAATTAGTGGTCAAAAAATGTTTAGCTTTGTGGAGCTCTTCTTAGTTAGGGGTTATGCAAAAAACAATTTTTAAAGTTTATTTAAGATGTGGCATGTAAAGAAGGTAGAAGTGGTACCACTAATCGTATCGTCGACAGGTCTTATTCCCAGAAATCTGCATGACAGCCTAAACAAATTGGGCCTTCATAAGAATACGTACATTGACATGCAGAACACAGTAATTTTGAATACATGTCACTGTCCGTAAATTTCTAAATATGTGATCATTGAGCCTAATCCCATTTGCGTTCTCGCTGGGGATAGGTGAGTATTACCAGCAAATGCTGAGTGAAAGCAAACGTCTTTTGAAAATAATAATAATAATAATTACAATTATAATAGTTTCTCCTATGTACTGCTGTCGTTGTTTGGGGTTTCAGGTAATATTGGTTATAACTTTTTAAATACCCGGTATAACATATAACTTTACACTGTTGTGATGTGGAAGTGAAGCAGATTTCAAATTTAAAATAAAATACAGGGTGTTCCATTTAAACAAACATAAGTTTGGTGTACCACCATCTTATGGAACACACTGTAAGATTGTAACTAATTTTAAAATGTGGAGTTTAAAGCTGCTTATAATTGTTGTCAATAACTTTTTTTTGTAATTTTTACTTCCTCACACTAATCAATCACCCTGTATAACAGAAACATCATGTCGCTTTCGAAAAACTATATAATATTAATTTAACCTGACTCATAGACATTGAGAGCTTAATTTTTACAGATGTTTTCATTACTTTACTTTTTATATAATTTTCATAGCCTTATTTAAATTTTATTATAGTTCTATTAAAAAATTACATTAAAATTTTTTTAAAAAATAAAGTGATTTTAACACACATATACAGACAGCCTAGGCAATAGAGTGATAAAATATCTGTCCAGTTTTAGTTATAAATTTCTATTCGTCTTATTTAGGAATTTTTCAAACTTCTATATCTTTTTTTTTTATTTTTTTAAGGTATTAAATTTTTAAACCGTAAATAAATAAAATTTATAAAGAGAAGATACACGTGTTACTTAATCAAGGTACTAGGTATAATGTTTCTTTTAAGTTTATACCTACGAGGATGTCGACAGAAACACAAAAAATAAATATAATATTATAAGACAAAATGTTTTTTTACAATAGGAAACCTACATTCAAAGCCGACAAGGATCAATTTAAGATAACGAATTAAACGTAATTTCATTACGAGTTTAGAAAATATGCTTTTAATTTTAATATTTTCTGCTAAACGAAAGAATAATCTGGCAACAATGTATTCTTGTTGACACTAAATCTATTAAAATTTCAGTTTAAGTATTAAATACAGCGATATCTGTGTAATACTCTAAAAAGTATAGACTTAGATGGCAGCATCTCACAGAAACCAAATAATTCAAATTGCAATAACTGTTTAATTAATTTTTTCAGCTTATCTATTAAAAAATTATTAATTTTTGGTAGTGAATGTATTTAATCATAACTACTAAATGTATATCCCATAAAATTATATTCAAATTTATGATATAAGTATACTTTTTTGGAATAAAAAATATATATATTGCAATTGCATGACTTCTGCAAGTTCAAAAATTTTTAAAAAATTCACATATGTTTCTGAACCAAAACTAATTTATTTTATAAAAAAATTGCGACTTTTTATGTACTGGTTTCTTTGCTTTATACTTGCAAAAAAATAGTTTTTCCGATTTTTCTTGAAAACAAAACATACAAGCTAAATGAAATTTTGGTAAAATAATACCTAAGGCTGAATACGTCTTCTCAAATTTTTTCAAATTTTTTGAATTTGTAGATACTTTTTCCGGAGGTCCATATAAACCTTAAATATTTTATACAAAAATAATTATAAAACAATTTCAGTATTTCCGTTCACTGATGTAATCAGAAACTGAAATTTACATTTTTTGAAATTAAAATAGAATTGGATAACATACAATTAATATTACGATATTTTCTTCAAAATTTTATTATATTTATTAATTTTAGTATATAACAACAAATTCAAAAATTAAAAAATATGGACTCTTAGATCTAATATTTTCAAAGGCTTTTTAGAATACAAGAAACAGTTCTACTATTTTTTCCTTAATAATATTCCCACTTAACAAATGCCCTTTTTTAACCAATGACAGTTTCTAGTTCTTCAGATTGACATATCAAAGTTATATTTTGTATTTTAACATACAGTGCTTTTCAGATAAAATTATCCACCTTTAATAACTTTTGTAATACTGGTATTTAGGAAAAATCCAAAAACACTCAATTTATGTTGGAAGGGGCAAGCATTATGGCTTATTTAAACTTACTGGAAAAGCCACCCCCTCACCCCTAGCAGCATCCTTTTTTTTAAATTACTTCTCTTTTTTATGTAAAATTTGGATACTCCTCTTTGAGCTGATTTCAAAAATGTATAATACTTGTAGGTTAAAGTGGTTAAATAAATCGATTATTATTTATCCAAAGCAATTATGTAATTTTATAAAAAACACAAAAAAACATAAAAAAAGTTTGGTTATACCTTTCAGAGAAATTTTCACTTATAATATCACAAGAGTTTAAATTATTTTTGGAAATTTTTTTGAGGGCACGAATATATTGAAAATTATACCGGTATTTTGTTAAAATATTCGTGCTCGAAAGAAAATTTCCAGGAATAATTTAAGCTTGCTTGGTATTTGGTTAAAAAATTTCACACCATAAATTGGAAAATAATAATTAATCCAATCTGACGTCTGTCACAAAACCTCATAATATAAACGTCTGCACCTTAGAGAAATATGACATATTTTTATTTGTCTGTGGTCTGTACGTTGAAGTTTCAGCGTTCTATGTCGTTTTAGATGCAAAAAGTCCACTTAAATATCACGGCGCCACGAAAAAAATTCCGGAAATGTTTTAAATTTCCATGGTAACGTATCAAAATTAAGACATTTTATTGGTTAAAAAGTAGAGGTGTGAAATTTTCGCCGAAATTCCTTGCTCTGTAAAACTGCTCATAAATTTCATTATAGTTACAAAGTACTTTAGAGAGTTATCAGTAGTAATAATAATTTGGTATGTCGAATACAGAAGACCCCAAATTCAAAAGTGAAAATCTTTATCAAAGATATTTTTTTACGTCTAAAAAATTAACGAATTAATATGGAATTTTTATGTTCATGTGTTATAAAACCTTTTTTTTTAGGCGCAGAAGCTGGCAGAAGAATCACATGTACTGGGTAGTATACAATGTTCCAAAGTCTCAGCAGAATTAAAGTCTGCAAGGTCAATAGTTCGGCTAACCGAAATCCAAGCTACTTTACAAGAACAGAGGTAAGTTACATTTCTTTTTTATCAATTTAAAATAAATTTATGATCCAATATTTTTGTTTTATGTATGCCTGCTTCATTATATCCTAGGAATGAGAAAGCCATGATGCAATTCCCCATTTTACCAGTTAACCTTTTTTGTCTTTTTTAGGCTAGAAACAAAATACTTTATTAGCATTTTGTCTGAAATAAAATGGATTCACTTTTGCATAAGAAATAACATAAAGTGTAGCAGTTTCGATGTTTTACGTGAAGGATTAGAATATTTTGAAAATCGGGGAAAGTATTATGATAGGTATTTACCCTTGTTCTCCCTATATATAGATATAATTTTAATAGACATAAACCAATGTGTTTGTCTATTAATCTTGTTTTCTGGTTGGTAAAAGGGGTCTCTACTTTTAAGAAATTTTTACGACGCGGGCAGTACATGTACTTTAGTTCCGCAAAAGGGGTATTAAAGTGCCACTTTAACCCACAAGGGGCTGTAATAAACATAAAACGTTCAAGCTAAAACTAAATGACAATTTTTTATAACAGTAACCTAAGATCGTTATATGAAAAATAACCATTTCGTAAACTGTCAGTACAGAGACAAACAGCATACTTCGCCAAGGAGCAGAAATCTGAAATAAAATAGGCAAACAGTCGGGGTTATTTTTTAAATTTTTATGGTAAATGATTGTTGACGCTGTATAAATGTATTTTTTATTGTTATGGTTTGCTCTTTAGATAAATTTTAAATTTCGAATTTATTTGAATTACTTCTCAGGATGTTAGGGTTCTGGATTTAAACTCAAATTTATTTTAATTTTTGTAATGGAAAAATATTAAAACAAATTTCTATCTAGACAAATACCTAACTACTTATCTAACCCTATTATCTTAACTACCTTAATTAACTTTACTAACCTTAACTACCACTTATTGTCCTTCACTCTTGTTTTCTTTATCTTTGTTCTTTTTCTTGTACTGCAGTTACCTATTGTCCTTTTTCCTTTGTCGTCCAGTTGTTGTCCTTGTCCTTTGTCCTCCAGTTGTTTATTCTAAATGGTCTTTAAGTTATTTCGTCCGTTACACAACTAATCAGTAAAATGTATCAATTTTTCTTTATAAATTTTTGTTGCTGTTTGTATTTAATAATCTTAACTGATTTCTTCTAATTTATAATTTTAATAAACTTTGCTTTTTGCCTTTTTATTTGTATAAATTAACTTTTTATCTTTGACTTTTCTTTCAATTCACTCTCTGTCAAAAACTCTCATCACCTCGCAACGAACCTTCCTCATCACTATCTCCTACACTTGTCTATACTTAAAACTAATACAATTTTCAAAACATTACATAATTTTTATTAAAACTAGCATCCTATGTTTGACATAAATTTCAAATTTTGACGTTTTCGATAAACTAACATTCTATGTTTGACATAAACTTAAAATTCTGGTGTTTCCGAAAAATCTTCACTCAAAATAAATTTTGACACATAAAAATTTTTTTAATAAAATAAAATTCACCAAATTAATAATTTCATAAATTTAATATTTAATTAATTTTTTTTTACTTGAAACAAACCATATCAATATATTTATACGGTAAATATGCCATTCGATTTTACTTTACTTTCTAATTCTTCTACGTAATTAATGTAAGAAATATTCATTTCCGTTAATGGAAACCCCGAAGAACATTTAGGTTCTTTTATCGTTTTCAAAGGAAACCAAGATAAGTGGTCAGAAACATTATTATTAGAATCGAACACACCAAAGGCGCCGCGCGCTCTGCAACAAATTAGTCTAGTCAGTACGCCGCGCCGAACAGAACGGAAAGCGCCAAATATTTTCGGAGGATTGTCGGTAAACTTGATTTGATCAAAGATAATTATTTTATCGTCAGTGATCAGTGGATACGGTGTTTGTTGTGTTAACCGTGTTTGTAGAGTTAATTCCAAAATTAACGCGACAGCTCAGGTTTCCCCACCTATCTTTACCGTCGACTCGAACGCTAACGATTACCCAGTTCGAGAGGTTTTGTAAAGATGGCTCTAGCGAACGCTTTCCAGTGGCGTAACAATTTTAATTTTTTTGGTGAATTTGGTTTTTATTTGGATTTGTAAATTCTGTAAAAAATACGCAAATTAAACAATTTAAATGTTTTATATACATTTTTAATTAAGTTCATCAATTAAGTTTTGCTCAATTTAGCTCATAACAATTCTTACTTTTAAATTGTTATTACCCAGCGAAGACCACGGGGAGGTATGAGCATTCTTCGCCAACGGAATGAAAGGGTGAGGTATAAATTTTAGCGAAGTTATAAGTGTTAGTATATAAAAATAAATAATAAATTTATAAAAAATATCACAGATAATATCACAAAATCGAAACAAAGTCAATTGTAAAATAAAAACTTAAAAATGAACTCTTCAAAAAAAAATAAAAAAATTCTGATAAAACAAAAAAGAAATTCTAAAAAAAAATAATTCTAATTCAAACTAAAAAAAATCTTCAAAAAAAACTAAAAATAAATTGAAAATGAACATTCTGATCTCCATTCTTCGGAACTGCCCGTATTGACATTGAAAAATTAATCTTGGGCAGTGTCTAATAAATGCTCTTTTTTATTAAATCTAATTCGTACTTATGTACATGTTCGCAAACTCTTTTCCACTCCTCAGTGGTAATGCTGGAGAACTTCTGTCTTGCAAGATTTTCGACGTCACCGCATCTAAATGTTATATTATGACTTCCAACCCAATTTTTGACTGTGGCCCAAATTTTTTCTATAGGGTTTAATTCTGGGTGATATGGTGGTAATCTTACAACAGAGTGTCCGTGTTTTCTCATTTCCTCATCTAGAACGTATTTTAGAAAGCGGGGTTTGTGCGATTTTATTACTTCATAGAGTTCGACTTTTGTCATGTCGACTGTATGAGGGATGCTCTTGTCCGTTAGCCAATTCAACATGACTTCCTTTCTAGATGAGGCGGTTGGAAGTCTTTCCATCATTGTATTGTGATAGCTAGCATTATCTATCACCAACAAACTTCTTTCTGGAATGTTGGGAATGAGTTGTGTTCTTACCCAACGCATGAAATTTTCCGTGTTCATGTCATCGTGATAATCTCCAGTCTTTTTTCCAGACTTAAATATTAACAGTCCATTTTCCACAAACCCCTTTTCTCCTCCTGCATGTACCATAATTAGCCTTTGTCTCTTGCTATAAGGCGCTTTTAATGTTTGGTCTGGTTTGGTCGTATCTATCCATGTTTCTGTAGAGGTATGCGAACTATGCAAATAAGTTTCATCGGTATATATAATATTTCTACCGTCGCGGCGAAAATCTCTAATTTTTTTCAAAAACTCTACGCGTTTTAACCTTACATCGTGGCTTTCCATAAGTACTTGTCGATTGTCTGGGGTTTTGTCCCAGGTGAAACCTAATTTTTTTACAACTCTTCTAAAAGATTGTAATGACCCTGTAAAACCTACTTGGGCGTCCTTCACTGTTTGTAGAGCCTTCTTCATCGTTGGGCGTTGTTTTTCTATTATATAAAAGTTGTTAATAATGGATCGAATTCGATCTCCTTGTCCCTGACTAATAAATGTTTTAGAATTCGGACGACCCCTCTTTTTTTGAGAATTACTTAAATTTAAATCATTTGAAGTTGATGTCGAGGGACGGTCGTCAATGACGACTGATGTTGACATTTTTGTAACATCATCTACTTCTAAAGCACTTATTTTTTTATTTACTCGATGGATGACATCCTTAGAAACACCCGTAGCTGCCATAATTCGTTGGCGAAAATTATTAATTGGAATTTGTAGCCCATTTTTGGCTTCGTTTTTCATAAATTTACTTACGGAGTTAATAATTTGGTAGGCACCCGCCGAGTAATGCTTTCTTCCCATTTTTGCAATGAAAAAATAAAAATACAGTCGGTACTTACTCTACAAAACGAAAAATACTGAAACCGTTGAAACGAGGCACAAATTCACGACGCCGCTGGGACTAACAAACACCACACACGAAATCCGCTTAGTTCTCCGACTGCGCTCTCGAGGCGCTGCGGTGCACGCCGATCGGAGATCGTCGGCGAATACCCCCACATTGCCTTATTTTACTTGGGCTGTCGCGATAATTTTGAAATCAACTCTAGTATTTGTTGTCCATTTTTGATAAACACTGATTATTTGTGGGAACGCAACAAACAGCCCGAATGACCCGCGCAAAATGTTTGTTGCAGCGCGCGCGGCGCGTTTGGTTAGATTAAAGTGTTTTGCTCAAGTGAATACGCACCTTTGCAGAAAACTATTATATTAATCTAAAATTTTAATTTTGACAATTAACTTCAAATATTAACTTTTATAAAAAAAATAAACCAAAAGGGCCCCTAAACGTAGCAACAAATTTGTTCAACTTGTTTGTACAGTTAAGTTTAAAATACAAGTTGATCCCCTACACAATTTATTTTGCCATAAAACATGTTTGAGTAACATGCTGTTTGCATACGAAGTTTGAGCGTGTGGGGACAAAATACTAGACACACTTGTTGGAAATACAAATTAAGGTTTTATACGTAACAACAAGTGTGTGCTGACAAGATTGAGTGAAATGTTTGTGCAAACATGTATGATGGTGTAGGTATACTGTTTGTACACATTTTTGTATTTAAACAGAAAACGATATCAGTAGGAAGTTGTGTGCCTAGACGTGCAAACATGTTGTCCCGAAAAAGAAAATGTGCGGCTATTATAATTATAGACCAATTTACAAATAAAAAACGATAACGTCTATGGTCAAAAGAGTGGTATAAGAAACGGAGTCAGTTTACGCATTTGAACTTGTTAGCTGAATTAAGGATTTCGGAAAAATCTCATTTAAAAAATTATTTAGGTATGGATGATTACCAATTTACATTCATTCTTAAATGTTAATTACTGTAAGATTTACTTTTAACTTTCCATAAACTCGGCAACTCTCTATATAATTCAATAAATTCCGTTATGAATTGTTTTGAATAATTTCTTATATCACTCATGTTAATTCTGTAATAAACCACTAACACACTATCAGTTTGTCGTAGCCCTACATGAACTGACTTGTTTGTGTGATCGGTTGCTCCCAACAAAAAATCAAACGCTACAGATTTTTCTGCTTAGGTTTGAATGTTTAGTATGTACAATCAAATTGTTGAACTACACGAATATTTAGGTTTGTACAAACACGTTTGCGCATACAATATTGTCGAGATGTTGTTGCGTGTAGGGGTAGTGCAAACAAATGGATAATAATAATGTTGGTACAAACAAGTTTTAGCTATTTTCTCATTTTAAGGCTTGTTTGCACAAACATAACATTCAAACTAAACGCATAATATAGGGTTAAATTATGTTTGTATCGATATGTTTGATTAAACATATCTTGTTTGACTAGTATGACCGTGTAGTTTTAAAAGATGTTGGTGTGGTACTTGAATGTACAAACAAGTTGAACAAATTTGTTGCTACGTTTAGGGGCCCCTTAAAATAAAATTTGATATCACCCTTAAGCTGCATCCTCACTAAGTCGATACTGTCGATCGACATTTTAGATTAACAAGCTAATCAGTTCACACCGATCGATCGATATGCTGCCCTGCTTAGTAGAAACGCCGTGCAAAAAAAAATGAAAAATGAAAAATGAGATATTGGTATTGGCCAGCCCAAAATGCATTTATTTATCGATCCTGACAAGCGAAAATGCCGTATATAGCACCGAATCGTCATAATAGAGACACAATATTGCCGTATCCAACAAAAATATCGACTCGTGTCTAGCAAAAATACAACATCCATACGTTGCTTAGGAGAAACGCATTATTTCGACGTCAGTTACGGCGTTCTTACTGAACACGCTCAAGTTACTGCGTTTGTACTAAGCATGAATGACATCTTCCATGCTTGTTGAAACCTGAATTATTTGATGGATATAACATTATTCTATTAATTATTCTCTCTTAGACTGTGAGTTATTGGTTCTAATCGATAGTGTGGTGGTTGCATCCAGAAAATGTGTTAAGATTTGATATATCAAACATGTCTAAAAGTATAAACTGGGAAAGAAAGGCAAGGTTAAGCCATTTGCAGTTCTTTGGCATGAGGGCATAAGTGGAAAAGACCAAGAGGATATAGTTAGTACCTTTTATTTCTTTCTAAAAAAACAAAGAGACTCATCATCCATAACACTCTGGTTAGACAACTGCTCAAGTCAAAACAAAAATTGGTGTTTTCTGAGTTTCCTTGTTTATATTATCAACTCAAATGATATAAGTGCTGACAAGAGCCTGGCCACACCTATATGTCAGCAGACAGCTTTCACCATCAGGTGGAACTGTCACTAAAACGACAGGGCAAAACCTATGATTTCCCAGATTTCGTGAGTGCAGTTGCAGAAGCAAATAATGGTATCGTAGATGTAAAAACAATGAGAGCCGATGATTTTTATAAGTGGAAGTCATATGCTTCTCAATACAAACTCAAGCAGCAATCAAACCGAGTATATTTTAAAAATTTCAATTAACTCCAATACGAGGGGAATATTTCCTACTTTTCAAGATTTCATATTGTGCTTTGGAACCGCTTAAAACTGCCTGACTTCAAGTCAAGGCAATGCAGCCGAATGGTATGAAATTAACAGAATCTCTGAGTAGACCACGTGGCTTTCCATCAGAAAAGAGGGATAATATTTTGAACAATTTGAGTGAAGTAATGCCAGAAAATAGAAGACTTTTGGGTAAACATACCAATAAGAGATGAGTAGATAAAATTCGAAAGTGTTTTTTTGCTTGTATTAGATAAGTTCAATTATTACAAAATGATGTTTCATTTTCATGTTCTGTATTTGATAAAATAATTTACTTGCTAGATTTTATTGCTTGTATTTTTTTAGTTACCAAACATTTTTAATTTATTCTACGGAATTTCATATTTCTCATTTTGTGACGTTTTAAAAAAACCTATTTTTGTACCTTATGATAACAATGTTAATAAAGATTCAAATGTACCGCTGATGGCCTTTTTCTTCTTCAATTAAATTGTATTCAATAACATACAGGTATGCTTCAGAAAAACGCAGTACCGTCGAAATCTCTATGTTGACCGTTTAGGAAAAACACAGTATCTGCCATAATTTTTAGTCTATAATACATTGATTAATTTTTTTACATAAACATAATTCCTATGATACCAAATAATCATATCCCAAATAAAAATATTCCTAAAATTGTTTAATTTGGAACGGCTGTGAAGAAACACAAACAGCTATTTATCTCCATTTTTACTTTGCAACAGATACGGCACTTCTGCTAATCAGGGCAGTACGACCATCGACAAAGTCGATGGTCACGAACATACCAAGGCGACTTAGTCGGGACGTAGCTTAAAGCATACATTCTCGATATATTATTATAGACCTGGAGATATTAGTTGTTTTCTTTCAATGTTTTTTGGGAAATAAAAAAAAATATTAAAAACTTTCGATGGTGGGTGTACAAAACCGTTTTTCTTTTTCGCTGTTCTTTGTATAGACCAAGCAAATTAGTATTTTGAGATTAAAAAAGTACCCGGAACTATTTTTTTGTTGGAATAGATAGTGGAAGTATATACAAAGGTCGTCTCATCTCGTGAGTCAAAAAAAAAAGAATTGCGTAATGCGGTATTTACACATTTAGGCTGAACAACCGTCACTTTTTTGCTTTTCATGATATTGTAAAAAAATTACGCATCCTAGAGAAAAGTGGTCAACAGATGATTTGTAAATTAAAATTAGTTAATAAACAAAAAAGTTATTGTAAAATAAAGTAGAAAACGACCATTTTTTTCAAATGTTAATAACTTTTAAAATATTTATCAAAACTGCAAAAAAAAGTGTGCAAAAGATAGGCTCGATCGGTCGAGAAGTTTTTGTAAGATTCAAATTGTTAATCCCATTTCTATAAATAAATGCCATTTTCAAATCGCTGTAGGTACAGCTGGCTGATTATTGACTACATTGTCCATTTTGGGCACATTCTCTTTGTTTTTCCTCTAGTTATCAGATTTTAAAAAAATAGCATTTTTTAATTATTTATGTAGAAAAAATTGTTAATTTTAGAGAGTACGCTTTTTTACCTTTAGAATAACTCCGCCATTTTTCACTCTACAAATACAAAAAAAATCAAAATACATCATTTGAAAGCTAATTAAAAAATACATTTAAACAAAACAAGAACTTTCCACGACTAACAGGAACGGAGTTAGATTTTTTTTTAAATCACAGAGCGATCGTTTATAAACATAAAAGGCTGACATTTTAACAGTTCAGTTTTAAAGTTTCAATCTATAATCTACAAGTTTATGCAGAATTAGACCTCTGTCAGCTTGTTCAAATAAAGGTAAATTTGAAGACTTATCTTGGAGTCGTGGTGGGGATTTTAAGATAATTTTTTTTATTAACCAATTTTAATTTACGAGGGTTGTCTGAAAATTTTCCGACCTCAACATGAAGATGGCAGCACTCGTAAACAAAAGTTGGGGAATGTGTTTGCGCATGCTTTGAAAGGTACCCACTAAAATTTCAGCCATTTTGGACGCGCAGTTGTTGTTTGACAATCATTTGAGTGAGTCGATGTGAGTGTTTTTATGAAAATGGAAAAAATCGAGTATCGAGCTGTCATTAAATATTTGTTTTTGAAAGGCAGTATGCCTAGAAAATTAAAGACGAGTTGGACGCTGTGTACGGGGACTCTGCATTATTATTTACCACCGTGAAATTTTGGGCTGCTGAATTTAAACGTGGCCGTACCAGCTTGGGTGACGATGAACGTTCGGGACGTCCAAAAACTGCAACCACTGACGATAATATCGCTCAAGTTTATCAAATGGTGCTAGACAAGAGGCTATAAACATGTCCAAAGAACGTGTTTTTCACATATTGAATCAAGATTTAGGCATGAAAAAGCTCTCCTCGCGTTGGGTGCTGCGTTTGCTCACTTTGGACCAAAAACGTGTTCGAATGAACATTTCCAATTCTCTGTTGGCGCAGTTTAGACGCAATAAATCAGAGTTTTGGTGCCGATTAATTACTGTAGATAAAACTTGGATACACCATTATACTCCAGAAACAAAAACACAGTCAAAACAATGGACTGCGAAGGGGGAATCGGCTCCAAAAAAAGCAAAGGTTCCTTCGGCTGGGAAAGTGATGGCAACTGTTTTCTGGGATAGTCATGGAGTTATCTTAATCGATTATCTTCAAAAAGGAAAAACCATTACGGGAGCATACTACGCATCATTACTTGATAAGCTGAAGGCAGAAATTGCGGAAAAACATTTGCAGAAAAAAAGAATTTTGTTTCACCAAGACAATGCGCCGTCTCACACCTCAGCGGTTGCCATGACGAAAATCCACGAATTACGGTTTAAACTGCTTGACCACCCTCCTTACTCACCAGATCTAGGCCCAAGCGACTTTTTTTGATCCCTAAGCTAAAAGTTGCGCTCGGAGGACAAATATGGACAAATGCGTAGTTTTTTCATAATATGAAAAGCAAAAAGTGACTGGTTTTCAGCCTAAATGTTTAAATAACGCATTACGCAATTATTTTTTTTATTCACGGGATGAGACGATCTTTGTATGTACTATCGGCTTCAGAATTGCATATACATTTTCAAACTCAAATCGCTTACATTGAATAGACAACCTTTTTATTTTGTGTAACCAATCACGGTTTAAATAATAATAAATTTGAAATCAGTTAAACAGTTGTCCACGCCCACATCTTCACTTAGTTTGGAACCCTCGATAATAAATGTTTGTTTGGGATTAAAATCCCTTTTTTTATTATATCAGTGCAAAAATGCGAAAAAAACTTATTTATTCGGGACATGACCTACCCTTGTAAATAAACTTAATACCCCAAAAACATTAATGTAGGCGTTATAAAAATTGCCATTCCTTTGTTGTTTAAGAAGGGCGTTTTTATAACTTCGGTAGGTAAACGAAATTCACATTTAACATGTATATGCTATTCTAAAGCCGACTGTACTTCCCCTACACATTCCAACAATAAAATAGCGCCAGGTACTCTTTCGATTTTTGAGACTATTTTCCACCTTCGTTTCTTGGTCTACTAGTATAATAGCTTATTACATATCGAGTGTGGAAAGTGAAATATTACGCACGAGTGCGGAAACGTAACGAGTGCACGAAATATACTTTCCAACGCATTGTGTACACGATTTTTTCCTACGATCCCAATATTTTTTAAAATAATGAATTTTTTTACTTTATTTATAAAATTTATTTTAATTGTTAGTCATGTTAATCATCAGAATTTAAACGAGTTTAGATATTGTATGGAAATATAATTAAAATCAAATAACCACCTTTCTCATTAATTCACATCAAAATTATTTATTATTTAAATGACATTAATTTTTTCTGGGGTTGGTGGGGTCCATAAAAATTCAAAGTAAAATGGTCATTGGAACTTAAGAAATGTTATGTGTCAGTATTGTACCTATATTGAATACCTTTTACTCCTGTTGCCACTTACCCCTTATGTACAACTCTTAGCGCAAACGATTCAATGCAGTGTGCAACAGTCTCTCGTGGTATTATTGGTATGTAATATTAAACAAAAATTAAGAATAAATTCAGCGCATACAAAATGTAACTCATACAATTATATTATTTATAAAAGCATTAATTTGACATTTATTTTACCAAAAGATAAAATTTCTTGTCGATACCCTACTTTGAAAACCTCGTAAGTACCTAACACCTGATTTTACAGGAGCAACAAAAAAACTGCGGTATTTTAATTGCGAGAACAATTGCTAATTAAATTTTGTGTTAATGCATTAAGTACACAATTAAGTACAAAATTTAATTAGCAATTGTTCTCGCAATTAAAATACCGCAGTTTTTTGGTGCTCCTGTAAAATCAGGTGTTAAGTACTTACGAGATTTTCAAAGTAGGATATCGTTGTTCACATTGAACAAACCAAAGTGATTTATTCACAAAAATTAATAGTTTTTTATTAATTAATCTTGCTTAAATTATTACGTTATGTGCGTTTCTAAAAAATATCTATCACACGTGTGTGATATTGCTTCTTCTGTTCTTACTTTTCCGAACGGGTATGATATTACTAATTTTCGAAGTGTCAAAACTATAAAAATATTTCACTTTCCACACTCGTTATGTAATATACTATTTATTTATTACCTCTCAAATTAAATGTCAAAAAATAATGGTTTTATCTAATGTCAATTTAGTTTGATTTTATTGTACGTTATATTACTACTTATTACACAAGTGTTTAGTGAATTTTTCGAATGAGAGTTTTTTTAAATTTTTTTCTCATGTTACCATCAACATTAATACAAAATAAATAATTATCAAGTCTCTATAAATTGTTAATAATAAACTTGTACTTAAACCACTTCTTAGTTTTTAATATGTCGTAGATGAAGTATAGTACCTCACTCAGAGGTTAGGGTCAATTATGCCCGCGCAACGTTATCGCACTCTGTTTTGCATCGTGCTTACAATTTTGTCGCTTGTGCGTAATTGACTCTTTAACCAACGCGTTACGTAATGTACTATTATATACATTTTCAGGTTTTGTGATTCATTTATTAACAAACCAAAGGTATTGAACATCCATTTAATATTCAATATTGATTCATAGAAAATAGTTTCTCATAAAATATTTCTCCATAGAATCGTCGCATAAAAACCTATTCAAAAAGTTTGAAATACATATTTTGTTCAGATGTTTTAAGCTAAATTATATTGTTCATTCAAAGAGTGGGTAGACTTCCCTAAGGTTCCAACATTTTTCTCCAATAACCTTAAAATCGCGCTTCCAAGGAAATTATCTTTTATATAATTATTATTCAAGAATAGTATATACACTTTGAGGCTTCACTGCACTTAAAATTAATTATAGTGAAAACGCCCCCACATTCAGTTCGCTTACTTTCTGGGAGTTTTATAATGGACATAATGAAACCACAGAAAAAGTTTTAAGAAGGTTTTTAAAAAATGACCCTTTATGTCGGCGGAAACCCCACTGTTTTTACAGCAATAACATATATAACAACATCCTACCGATTGGATTTGCATCTCCGATTTCGCTGAAATTTGGGTATCTTTTTGTACCCTTCGAAAAAGGTTTCTATGAATTTTTTCAAATTTTTTAATTCAGCCAATCTAGAGATGATTTTTCGAAAATTTCGAATATTTTTTTTTAAATAGCCATAACTTGGTGAAAAATTGTCCATTTTGGAACTTCTTTTTTTAAATTTCGAGTTTTTTGATGAACTTTTTGAAAAATTTGTTCAAAAAATTATTCATCATAAATTTGATTGTTTTTTTTTTCATTTCAAAGTTAAACAAGAATTTTAAGATTGTTTATATCCTTCAAATTTTTTTAAAAAATTCTACTCTTCAAAACATAAATTTAAAGCCTAATTTCGTAATGGGATAATAATGGGTTATAATTTTTTTTAATTTGTTAAATATAATATGTTAAATATAGTAAGTAGGCACAACAAATACATTTATTTAAAACAAAAAGGAAATACATTATTTTAAACATTTTTTTTTAATCAACACAACTTGTCACCTCAAAATTCTTAGTGAAAAGTAAAGTTCTTACAAATTAACTACTGAAAGCAACAATATATTAGATAGTAACCTCTTCCTGCGATCCTTGTTTGATATTTGTTAAGGATTCTTGTTGAAGCCACGAATTTAAACACATTAATGTTCTAATAGACTGGTCATTTAATCGGTTTCGTTTTTTTGTGACTGTCAAAGAAGCTCTCGAAAAATAGCGTTCTATGCAGGCTGATGTTGATGGGGTGGCAAGAAAGTCTCTCGCCATTTTTGATAAAGTTGGAAATGCAGTTTTATGTTGTTTCTACCATAAATACTACTTGTTCCAGAACTTGTTGCTGCAGAAATTCTTCTTCATACAATTTTTTGTGGCTCTTCATCAAATGTCGTTTTAAAGAACTAGTTCCACTATTTGGCATTTTATACCGTTGTTCTTTATTCTTACATAATTTGCACTTTGCAATTTTCATTGTTTTGGAATCACCTGCCGCAACATCAAAAAAATCTGTATATTTCCTTTTCTTGTTGTTTAATTTTGCCTCGTCTACAGATTTTTTTCTCATGGTTTTTGCAGGGGAGAGATCCTCAAAATCAGACTCACTTTGTTCTGGTTCTGGTACGTATTCCGAGCCGCTACATGAAAAAGGTTCAGGTTCAGACATTAAATTATCGCACAACGCACACACTTCAAAACAAACGTAACAAGCCAAGCGTATCCTTCTAAATATGAACTATAACTAATTTGCGGAGTAGCAGAGTACAGAAGTACAGATTCAGACATGAAAACAAATGGCGGTAGGGGTAGGCGGTACGCTCTCAATTATTAGAATTTGAAATAAACACGTTGCGCAATATGATATTCAAACTTCATAGATACAGAAACCAAGTCAAGTCAAACTTTTTTTAATACATCTCTAATTGCAACTAAAAAAATTTCCCGAATTTTTTTCGTGGCGCCGCTATATTTAAGTGAAAATTTTGTGATAGCTGAAACCATAGAGAATGCTGAAACCTTAACGTACAGATGATGGACAAAAAGAATATAATTCTCTATGGTACAGACGGATAAACTAGTAATTATTAAGCTTTGTGACAAATGTCAGATTGTGTGCCAAATTATGGTGTGAAATTTTCTTACCGAAAACCACGCAATCTTAAATTATTCCAGGAAATTTTCTTTCGGGCACGAATATTTTAAGAAAATTATCCCCTCGGCATTTCAAAATAATCTGGTCCTCAAAATATTTTTCGGAAATAATTTAAACTCTTGTGATATTATAAGTGAAAATTTAGTTAATAAATTTTATAAAAAATATACTACGAATGAAAATTTCACTGTAGAAACTCCACATGCCATTTCATAACATAATGAATCTTAAAGATTTCCAATATTCCCAATACTTAAATAAACATATTAGTGCAACAATTGGTTTTAAGCCATTCGAATAGTTAGTTAGTGATCACCCATCCCTCTAATTGGACTCCCTTAAAATTTGGAGGCGAATACGCTTCGGTGCAGGTGTGGATTACTTTTAACATATTGACGGACGTGTCTGCAATTGCAGACACATGTGTTGGGACATGATTGCAATAGCAGACGGTTATTAGACTACTGAAAATGGCGCGTTTCGTATAACAGTCGCAATGCCCACAGGGATGTCCCTATACATCAAATTTTTTATCAGGGAAATGTCCCCCGAATAAATTTGATTTCACCTTCAGACCACTGTGCTATACCTACTTTAGCGATTTTCGCGTCACGTCTGCTAAAAAAGTCAGTCGTCTCATAGCTTTTGTACAATAAAGTGGATTGTTTCGAATACGTTTGAAGATCCTACGAGGTATTGTTACTTTTGGCCCCAGCAGTAAGTATATTTAGCTGTTTATTTATTTTCTGTTTTTAGGAACTACACGTAGTTCCATTGTTAAATAAAAATTCTTACAGGCCCTGAAAAAAATGGTCTCTAAAATGAAGCCAGATTACTAAGGCTTTATGATGAAGTTGAAACTGAAATTTCTTTTTGTATTAATTTTTTTTTATTGTTATGTACCTTGTTTATTTATATAATAATTTTATAATAAAGTTCATTTTTTCAACGTTTGTTCTTATGTCTGCAATAACACTTGTGTGTTCCTTTACACGTTGTGTGTCCATTTACACACAAATGTTTATTATTTGGGGACATGACTTTAATAGCAGACACAGTCTTGTAAATGTCGACTTCAGCTTGATCAGAAAACTCATGCCAATGAACTTTACTAAGACGCCATAAGCTTTTCACCGTTGCTTGGTCATTAGATTTATTATGAATTATGATTCGCTGTAAATCTATATATAAATAAAGCTCTAAATATTAGAATTTTGCGTTGTAGATTATTATTATTTTTGTCATTATTCTGATTTCCGTAAATATTTTAATTTTATTTTACTTCTGCTATTAAGTTTATTTTTTTAAAATAATTTTCCAAGTTATTAAATACAATTGGCGCAGTCAGTAGGATGGTAAAGAAGATAAAGTTGGATAAAGAACAAAAGAAGAAAACATCCCAAAGTAGATTAACTAGTTTTTGGAAAATTTCGTCTATGTTAATTTTAATGGTTACTTAAAAGACCTACGTCATTGAAAATTAAAAAAGTGTTAAAGCAAGAAGATTTTTAAAATTCTTAAGTAAAATATTCAACGCTAGAGAGGGATCAGCCTTGTCCACTCTTATTAGCAACTAGAAATACGAAGTAAGAAGAAGGAAGCAAGAAGAAAGAAGTACAACCAAACGACGCCGTTAGAGAGAGAATCAGCCTTGTCCACTCTTCTTGGCAACCAGAATCGAAAAAAAAAACCAGAAGATTAATGTTTATGTGAGTACATCCCATTTTACCATCCTAATTTTTACCTTATTTTTACCTTGATACATTTAATTTAATGACTGAAACTGTTAATAATTTAATTGAACAAATTAGTAATTTAAATTTAGATATAAATAACACAATGGCTCAACCAAATTAAAGTTAATAAGATACCATGCAAACATTATTCCTTTATTTGACGGTAATCCAAAACAAATTTGTAGATTTATTAGATGTCATGAACATTTTTTAAATAATCATAAAGATAGAACCAATGTTAATGCACCAATAAATATATGTGTAATTGTAGAGTCGCAAAGTTTATTATTTTCAAAAATTAATTTAAGTAACGATTGTATGGAATTAACATTATTAAAAATTAAGCTATATGATGACTTATGTTTTTAGAATTTTCTTATAACTTCTTTTTTTTCTGTTATAATCAGACCACAAATACACAATTTTTTTTCTCTACTTCAACGCCCTCCCCCTTCTTTTTCAAATATATAAAAAGTTAAATTATAGACCACATCCCCCTTTTTACTTATTTTATTTAAATTAGTCATTAATAGGCATATATCTCTATTTTTATTGAATTTAAATGTTATTTTAAGTTTTAAACAATTAGATATACTTTCATTTATTTAATTTTAATCTGTTGGTTTAAAAAAAATGTTTGTTATTTCACACTTATTTTTAGTTCATGTTTTACCCCTTTTTTGCAATGCTTGCAAGTGTTATCCCAGTGTTTTGACTCGATGTTAACATTATATTTGTATTTATTTTTACACCTTTTTATTATTCGCATTATATAATATTATATTTCTGTCCATCATAAATAAATAATAAAATTCTGTGATATTGACTTTGGGTTTTTCATTTGGTTCATTCCTAAATGGATTGAACTGTAATATGCAGTTAGCTTTTGGCATTTGTTAATGAAATATTTTTTTTTAAATTTTGAAAATAATTCAAATAATAATTTTAATAGAACTATAAATAATCCTGACAATTATAGTAAATTGTAGTAACTATAAAAATAATTTAGAAATAAGAATGATTGAGAAACTAACAAATGCAAAGAGCTTTAAATTAAGTATAATAATAATTCAAATTATTCAAATGATCGACAACATTCTTATAATAGAAATACAAATAATTTTATAACATGCCGAATTTCAATTCCCGACCAATTTTTATTTCTTAATCAAATAATCGAATTTTAATCCTAATTTTAACCAAAACTCCAGGCCAAATTTTAGACCCCAATTTTAATAATCTCATACAAATAATATTCAAAGACTGGAACCTATGGACATTTCATCTAGTAATTCTCGTAAAACCAATAAAAATCGTAATTCTAATAATTATTTTAAAAATTAAAATACTTTCCCCCTAATTTTAAACATAAAGAGTAATTAACTTAAATGTTTCTGAACATGATGATCAGCTAGAGAAAAATTTTCAGATAAAAGCTTTCCATGTCGAATCAAACTTAAAAATAAACCCAGTCTATTCAGTTTTACCAAAAAATATTTATCTCCGAATTAATTGCAACATTCCTAATTGATACTGGATCTGGTCAATGTTTTTTAAAGGAAATTTTCACATCTCTACTTTTTAACCAATAAGATGTCTAGTTACCATGGCAATTAAAAATATTTCCTGAATTTTTTTCGTGGCGCCTCTATATATATGTGGAAATTTTGTGATAGCTGAAACCATAGAGAATGCTAAAACCTCAACGTAAAGACGATAGACAAAAACAATATAATTCTCTATGGTACATACGGATAAACTAGTAATTATTAAGCTTTGTGACAGATGTCAGATTGGATTAATAATTGTTTGTCAAATTATAGTGTGAAATTTTCCTACCGAAAACCACGCAATCTTAAATTATTCCAGGAAATTTTCATTCGGGCACGAATATTTTAAGAAAATTATCCCCTCGACAATATTTTTCAAAATAATCATGTCCTCAAAATATTTTTCGGAAATAATTTAAGCTCTTGTGATATTATAAGTGAAAATTTAGCTAATAAATTTTATAAAAAATATACTACGAATGAAAATTTCACTGTAGAAACTCCACATGCCATTTCACAACATAATGAAATTTTAAGATTTTCAATATTCCCAATACTTAAATAAACATATTTGTGCAACAATTGGTTTTATGGATTTTGTAATTAAAACTCTTAATAGTATTTTGCCTCTTTACGCTGCTTCTGATGAATCTAAGGCGCGTTACACATATATGCGACGGACTTGGTGCTACTGATATTTTTGATGTCGCTGACACAATGTTAGTTACATAAGTGTGTAAGAATCATTTTGTTTCTTAGCCATGCTAGTTGCACATGACAGTCGATAAAAAGTGGCAGGATCATTTTTTCAAGTAAAGCTAAAAAATAACAGAAAAGTAATACAGTTGATGTCTTTCGACGTTTTATTTTAAATAAATTTTCAAAACAATCACATGCTCTGAGATTTTAGGGACACAGTGAGTGTGTTTTAACAGGTGACAAATTGGTTCGAAGAGGCATTTGCTTCTAACTCCTGTCAGTCGCATAGGGTCAGTAACATAAGTGTGTAACGTACCATTTGATAATACAGGTTGGTTTTTAAAAGACATGCAACCAGCACAAAAAAATGTCAGTAGCATCATGTCCGTCGCATATACAGGGTGTACCAACCTTATGGCAAAGTTCGGTATATGGGTTGTTTTAGAAGATATCAAAAAATGTTATTAACAAAAATAGTAGATGTCTTTAGGGTCCATATTTTGAAATTATCTTAAACTATACAGAGTGTTGTATAACTCCATTACAAACCAAACATATGATTTTTTAAATGGGAACCCCTGTATATTATACCGAATTCGGAGTGCTCACATTTTTTTGAAGATTTTGATATAAGGTTGTGATACATTATACAGAGTCCTTCAGAAGTTATGGACACGTTTGTGTGAAAATCGTAGGTAAATCAACGCTCTGTATCTTATTACACGTTGAAGAAAAAAAAATATTTTACCTAACAGAATTTCGTAATATGATGCAATATCACCGTATTCTATTAAATATTAATTATTTTCCCTTTTGTATACAGGGTGGACGATAACTCGAACCTTTCATTTTCTCTCTTCTTTCAAATGGAACACCATGTATTTTATATCATAATTAGAATACCCGATTATGTAACTTTAATTTTTGTTAAGCATTCCCTATACCCAAAGTTTATGAAAACAGAGTTATTTTGTAATATTTATTGAAAACCATTATTAACCTATTATGTGAAAGAAATAAACGTTGAATGTAACAAACATTCCTTAAAAATAATAAATTGTAATAAACAACTTATTCTTATTAAAACAAGTCTCCAAAAGTATAATTCTAACCATAATATTAAACTCACTCACTATTAAACTCACCGTTAACATTATCTCAATACCGAATTCCATAACAGATGGATTGGAAGAGGGGCCCAAATTATTGGCCAGCCTGGTCTCCCGATTAAACTAATTTGGATTTCTACTAGACACGACATGAAAGAGAGAATCACAGACTGCAGCATTGCATTGATGTTAACCGTAAACACTTTGAACATTTAGTTTAATATTATGGTTAGAATTATACTTTTGGAGACTTGTTTTATTTAGAATAAATTGTTTATTAAAACTTATTATTTTTAAGGATTGTTTGTTACATTAAACGTATATTCCTTTCACATAATAGGTTAATAATTATGGTTTACAATAAATATTACGAAATAACTCTGTTTTCATAAACTTTGGGTATAGGGAATGCTTAACAAAAATTAAAGTTACATAATCGAGTATTCTATTTATGATATAAAATAAAGGGCGTTCCATTTGAAAGAAGATAGAAAATGATAAGTTCGAGTTATGGTCCACCCTGTATACAAAAGGGAAAATAATTAATATTTAATAGAATACGGTGATATTGTATCATATTACGAAACTCTGTTACGCAAAATACTTTTTTCTTCTTCAACGTACAATAAGATACAGAGCGTTGATTTACCTACGATTTTCCCACAAACGAGTCCATAACTTCTGAAGGACTCTGTATAATGTATCAAAACCTTATATCAAAATCTTCAAAAAAATGTGAGCAGTCCGAATTCGGTATAATATACAGGGGTTCCCATTTAAAAAATCATATTTTTGGTTTGTAACGGAGTTATACAACACTCTGTATAGTTTAAAGTAATTTCAGAATATGGACCCTAAAGACATCTACTATTTTTGTTAATAACATTTTTTGATATCTTCTAAAACAACCCATATACCGAACTTTGTCATAAGTTTGGTACACCCTGTATGTGTAACGCGCCTAAGTGCATTTTTTTGTAGAAATAATAATTCCTTTCAGAATGTAGATACACCTCATGGCACCGGTATCTTAAACTATATAAATTTTGGTAAAGCAGAAATCCTGTATGTTAAATGTTTACAGAAAAGTATAATGCATTACTGGCATTCCATTTTCTTTAAATATTAGTTTTTAAATTTTAAAACTAATTAAAAATTTTGACGGATCAGTTTCACAGAACATGACAATGACAAGGCAACGAATAACATGTTCAATAATTTTTGTTTTGATTTGATAAGTGGAGTAAAAATTGCTATGAAAACACATGGATAAGTCGATTGATTTAATTTTTGAATAAGTAGGTGAACTATTAATTTTTTTTAAATTTTTTCTTTGCATCAGTTAACCTCATATTTTGTCAAATGGATTGAGATATTTAGATCTAATCAAGTATTTTCTTTATTTTTCTACCTTGTTTAATAATGAACAACTTTGCTACCTCACTAAATGTCAATAAAGTTAGGTCTAGTGGTAAAAAAATAATTTATTGATCAAATAAATGTGGAGTTAATTGAAGAAGAAATATTAAATAATAGTATAAAATGTGATTATATTGAAAATATGGAAATTGATAATTTATATATAAATGAGATATAAATAGAAAATTTAAAAAAGTTAAGATTAAATCATTGTAATCATGAAAAGTATGAAGCAATTTATAAATTATGCTATGAATATACGGGGTTGAGATAAAGTATGGAACCAAGTAAATATCTTTTAAACGAAAAGAACGATATTTATGAAAATTTGCAGGTAAGTGCAATGGAACAAAACGCATCTGATGTACATTTTTTTGATAATAATATACTTCCGGTTTAACCGGAAATGCCATCAACTTCTTTAATAAGTGAAAAAGAGCGTATTGAAATTTTAATGATGATCGGTTATGGTGATCGTGTTAAAACTCGTGAAGAAGTGTGTCATATTTTTAATAATTTGCATCCGGAGAGAAATCCTATATCACGCTCAACAGTAACTAAAACATTACAACGTTTTAATACTACTGGGATGGTAAAAAATTTGCTAAAACCTGGAAGACAGCGGACTGCAACGAACGAAACTGTTAAACAAAATATTGCAATGGATTTAGAAGAATCACTTCAAACTTCCACCACAAATTTGGCACTAAGCCATGGTATCAGTCGACTTTCTGTAGGTAAGATATTAAAAAGTGAAAAGTATCATCCGTATAAGTTACAGTTGGTTCAAGAATTGTCATACGATGATTTTGACCGACGGCTGGAATTTTGCGAACAGCTAATGGACATCTGTAATGTCGACGAAAATTTTGCTTATAGCATAGTTTTTTCCGATGAGGCAACTTTTTGTTTAAATGGAACAGTTAATCGCCATAACTCAAGGTATTGGTCAAATGAGAATCCTCATTGGATTCATGAAGCACGAAGCACATACCCAGCATCCACAGAAGTTAAATGTTTGGATGGGAATTGTCGAAAATAAGCTTATAGGCCCATTTTTTATCGACGGAAACTTGAATGGTGACAAGTATTTGGATCTACTAAATAACGAAATAATTCCTGCGCTTCAACAGAATGGGCAATTACCACAAAATATTTGGTTTTAACAAGATGGAGCACCTCCCCACTATAATAAACGAGTTAGGGATTTTCTGGATGCGAATTTTCCAAGTCGATGGATTGGACGTAGAGGATTTATAGAGTGGCCTGCTCGTTCTCCGGATCTTAGCCCGATAGATTTTTTTCTTTGGGGTTATCTAAAATCACGTGTTTACGTTAGACGACCAACAAACTTACAGGAATTAATACAAGAGTGACTCAAAAATTTGTTAATAGGATGGCATAATGTCGGCAAGTAAACGGCGAGCATTTTGAACATTTGAAGTAATTTTGTTTCTCATTATTCTAAAATAATGAAATGTATATCTATTGTACTACTAACAGTGAGTTATTCCTCGTTTTTACAAATTTGTTTACATTAAACTCAGTATGTATGAATTCAACATAACAAGCTCTTTCAAAATCTGTAAAAATATATAGGGTGTTCCATTTAAATTAAAGAAGTTGATGGCATTTCCGGTTAAACCGGAAGTATATTATTATCAAAAAAATGTACATCAGATGCGTTTTGTTCCATTGCACTTACCTGCAAATTTTCATAAATATCGTTGTTTTCGTTTAAAAGATATTTACTTGGTTCCATACTTTATCCCAACCCCGTACATATTTTTAATGTTGAAGGTACACCATTAACATTTACTAATCATAAAATTAGTTTAATTGATGAATTTCCTATAATTTATACTAGAAATTATAGATATCCAGATTTATAGAAAAGAGGTAAAAAATTAAATAGAATAGTATATTGTTTTATTAGGAGTAAAAGTATAACTTTTTTTGGCGAGTCTGAATGTTTGATGGCCGAACGTTAGTGAGGCCGACAATTTCAGACGAGCCACAAAAAGTGCTTTTGCTCCGAATGAAACATGCTATTTTTTCCGCAAACGGCATCCAGACTATAGAACTAATTAATATTTAAATAAAAATTCAAAACGATCGCAACGAAGTTGATAAATTCAGAGAATAATAATTATAAAACTGCGCACTACATTTCCGTGGTTACTGGTTTTGTGATTGCCAAGTCAAAAACAAATTTAACAGTTCAATAATATTTTACAATGTCAGAAATATTGTAATTGATTTAAAGCAACAATTGGACTGTGCATTTTTGGTAAGTACTTGAGCATCAAAATTTCGTTTGTTGTAGTAAGGTGTAATTTTACTATTAATAATTATTATCGATAATAACAAGATAACAACAAAACTCTAGCCAAATAGAAAGCGGTGTTGTCAGATTGTAAAAAATAACCAAATTTCGCAGATAAAAAAATTTAATTAATATCTTATAAATAAAGAAAATAAAAACACAAAGAAAGGTTGAACTTCCGAGGCGTTGAGCCGGGTGTTAACCTTTATCGCTGTGTAAAACTTTAATAACTCAAAATGGAGGCAATATTGGAAAGAATAGAGAAAACACTAGAGAATATGGATAATAAATTAGAATAACACAAGAAATGGATGAAATAAAGCAAGAAAATAACAAACTAAGAAAAATAATAAAAATACAAGACAAACGAATAGGATGGTTAGAAAGAGAATCCAAGAAAAACAATTTAATTGTAAAGGGTGTACCAGAAGTAGAAAATGAAAAAGAAAAAGTCACAAAAGAAAAGCTACAAAATGTAATGCAAAAAATTGGAATAGTTCTAGATGATGAAAACGAAATATACGAAATACGAAGAATTGGAAGATACAACGAAAAAAGAAATAGACCAATCTTAGTAAAACTTACCAAACATAATAAGAAAACTGAAATCCTAAAGAATACTAAATACTTAAAAGGAACTGATATATGGATAGAAATAGACTACCCCAAAGATGTACAAGAAGAACGACAAAGACTGATTCCACAATTAAAAGAAGCCAGAAACCGTGGATATAGAGCATACATAAAATACAACAAACTATTAGTCAATAACGAAGAATATACAGCGAATCAAATCTACAGTGAGAATGAAGAAGTAAACGAAATAGATAACACATACACCCAGACCAACAAAAGAACAGCGAGTGAAAGATCACCTATAGATGTAGATAAAGTAGAAAAAATAAGTAAAATAACCAAAAATGATAATCCAAAAAACTACTAAAATACATAGATAAGGAGGAACAAACGATTACCGACCAAAGCAGCGAAAATGGACTTGAATTAAAAAAACACCAGAAAAAAGAAAACAAAACAAACGTATCTATAAAAGGAGCTTGTTTAAAAAACAAAAATAGGTATAAGAATGGCGTACAATTAAAATCAACAAAAAGAAACATGTATGGAACAAAAAATAAACAAGAAATCAAAATAGGGACGTGGAATACCAGAAGTACGAATGGAAAAGAAATAGAAATATGCCAGGAGTTCGAAAAAGCAGAACTGGATATATTGGCAATATCTGAGACAAAGAAAAAGGGACAAGGAATTACGCAGTGGGAAAACGATCATGTATTCATCTGGAGTGGAGTACAGGAAACAAAAAGAGCGGAAGCCGGAGTTGGTTGTCTTATACACAAAAGAAGTATAAACAGAATTAATGATTGGGAAGGAATATCAGAGAGAATACTGAAAATTGAGATGAAATATAAAAGTCACATGAAAACAATTCTTGTAATTTATGGACCAAACGAAGACGAAAAAGCAGAAAAAAAAGATTTATTTTGGGAAGAGTTGTCTATGGCAACAGAAACAGCCAAGGGCAAAATTTTTGTAATAGGGGGTTTTAACGGAAGAGTAGGACAACAAGACAAAACATATACAACAGTAATTGGAAAATATGGCGAAACGAAAAGAAACAATAATGGTAAAAGATTACTTGACTATTGCATTAACTATAATTTAATAGTAACAAACACTTTTTATCAACATAAAGAAATACACAAGTACACAAGACAAGAAATTAGTAGAGGAGAAAAGTCAATTATCGATTACATATTGGTGGAGAAGAACAACAGGAGTACGATAAAAGATGCAAGAGTATACAGGGGATATGAAGTGAACAGCGATCATTACCTATTAATAGCTAAAATATTGGAAGCTGAAGAAGAGAAAGAAAAAACAAAAAATAATAGTAAAGGAATTCACGAAAGTATTAAATATTTTAAATTAAACGATAAAGAAGTGGCCACAAAATACCAAACAATCTTAGAAGAAAAAATAGAAGAAGTGAATAAGGAACACGTAAAAATGACATTGACGGAACAGTGGGACAAATTCAAAAATATTATTATAGACACAGCCAAATATGTTTGTGGAACAAGTAAAACTGATAAAAACAGAAAACAAACATCTTGGTGGAATGATGATATTAAACAAAATATAAAAATAAAAAAGGAAAGATGGCGTCAATATCTAAGCGATAAAACAAATATAAGTCTTGAATCATACAGGGAACAAACCAAAAAAGTAAAAAGAATTGTTAAAGAGGCAAAACAAAAGAGTTGGAAAGAATTTGGAATAAAGCTAGAAAGTGATAGAAAAGGTAACCAAAAACTATTCTTTAAAGTGCTTAAGACATTAAGAAATAAGAAATTAGTAAACACAATAGCTATTAAAGATAAGGAAGGACAAATAATAACAGATGAAAAAAAATGTCATAAATAGATGGAAGGAATACTTCCAAACGCTATTAGAAGGTAAAAGTAGTTTAGAAACAGATGAAGAATATGTAGAAGAACCAAGCAGAAATAACAAAGAAATTAAAAACCAGGAAATTATTTCATGTGAAGAATTAAGTGACGCTATAAAACATCTTAAGAACGGAAAGACACCAGGAGACGACAAAATACGTAGCGAAATGATAAAAAACATGGGCAAAAAAGCAACGGATTTTCTACTAAAATTAGTCAATAAGGCATGGACAGAAGAAACAGTACCCGACGATTGGAAACTAGGGTTAATAGTACCTATATTTAAAAAGGGAAATAACAAAGAATGTACAAACTATAGAGGAATAACAATACTGAGCACGATTACTAAACTATATGAAAGAATCATAGAACAAAAAATAAGAAAAATTGTGGAACCGTTACTGACAGAATCGCAAAGTGGTTTTAGGAAAGGCAAAAGTACGACGGATCATATTTTTACAACAAAAGAACTTATCACGAGAGCACAAAACAGAGGAGAAACACTTTATTTAGCATTTATAGACATGGAAAAGGCTTTTGATAGAGTCCCACGAGAAAAAATCTGGAGTAGTTTAAAAAATAAAAGTGTAAGCGATAAAACAATAAGATGTGTCAAAAGTCTGTATAATGATACCATGAATTGTGTTATTATGAAGAATATGAAGTCAGAAAAATTCCGAACTTGTAAAGGTGTAAGGCAGGGAGGAGGACTGAGTCCCCTATTATTTATAATATTTATGGACGAAATTGTAGCTGAGGTAAGGAAAGAAGCTAAACCGTTGTATATAGGTTATAAAAACTTGGAAAGTGTCAGTATAACAGAATGTATATTTGCAGATGACGTCGAAATAGTAGCTGGAACAGAAAAAAAATTTACAAGAAAATCTTAATATTTGGAATAAGCAACTTAATAAATATGGAATGACAATAAATTATAATAAAACAAAAGTTATGGCGATAAATAAAGAAAAAAGGGTACTAAATATAAAAATTAATGATATAAAAATAGAACAGGTTAATGCATATCAGTACTTAGGAATAAACATTGAAGAAACTGGGAAGAATGAAATAGAATTAAATAACAGAATAGACAAAGCCAACAAAGTTTACTACACGATGAGCAAAAACTTTATAAATAACAAAGAAATAACGCAACAAACGAAAATGACAGTATTTAAAACTATATACCGACCGATTCTTACCTATGGCTGCGAAACATGGGTATTAAGTAAACAAGAGAAGAGCAAAGTACAGGCAGCTGAAATGAGATATCTCAGAAGAGTGAAAGGAGTTAACAGAAAAGATAAAATAAGAAATGATAGCATTAGAACAGATCTTAACACAGAATCAATACTTAATTTCGTTGAAAGAAGACAACTGGAATGGTGGGGACATTTACAAAGAATGAGCAGCAAAACACAAGTAAAGAAAATATGGGAAGCCAAACCAATCAAGAAAAGAAAAAAAGGTAGACCGAAAGAGACATGGAATGCAGTTATAGAGAAGATACTAAAACAACAAGGAAAAACTTGGAAAGAAGCCAAGTTGCTTTCGCAAAATAAGAAAGAGTGGAAAATATTTTTGAAATAAAACAAGTTTTGCCCCTACACCCGAATGGGTACCACAGGGGATCAGATTATATATATATATCGATAATAAAGTTTAAAAGTTCAACTAATAATTATTTTCCTTGTTAAAAATTCTACTTTTTTGTACGGCCGTCAGCGTACAAAAAAGTACTTTTTTGTCCGCTCACGATCGTACAAAAAAGTGGCGTCTGTGAAATCATACTTCAACTTCATGAATTGACGTAAATAATGTCTACTTTTTTGACGTTTGCGGAAAAAATATGTTAAATAACGATATAATTAGAGAATCAAATTCACCAATTTGGTTTATAGAGAAAAAATTAAATGATAGTAAAAAGAAAACATACAGAATTGTAATTGACTATAGAAAATTAAATGAAACAACAATTGGTGATAAACTTCCATTACCTTTAATAGATCAAATTTTGAATATATTAGGTGCATGATGTTATTTCACTACTTTAGATTTAGCCAATCGCTATCATCAAATTGAAATGGACCCAAAGAATTTTCCTAAAACCCACTTAAATAAAACTAAAATAATTTCTTTTGTTGTTAATTCTGAACCTAACGGATCAAACGTAGAATAAAATATTTGATTAAACCATACAGTATAATTAAAACAAATTAAAAATAAATTCAATTACACATATATATTAATAAATGGGAGAGCTCAATCTTTGTATAAATAGGATTTTATTAATTTCAAACATTGAAATATTATTTTCAGTATATACATTTATTATGTTAAACACTATATGATATCTTAGAGAAGATTGAAGGTACTATATTAATCACAATAATAAATACTTTGCATAATTTTATTATTAAATTACTTGTAAGCAATTAGAAATGTAATTTTGAATGAACATTCTGAATAAAATTGAGTTAGAAATTAGGAATTTATTCAATAGAAACATCATAACATTTATTTAAAAATGCCCATATTAGGAAAATGTATCGTTCCTTTATTCCTTCAAACCATTCCAATAATTTACTCATAAACCTTTCTTTTTCTCACAGAAAATAGTTATTGGACTATACAGGGTGACCAACCATACGACAAAGTTCGGTATATGGGTTGTTTTAGGAGATGTTATTAACAAAAATAGTAGATGTCTTTAGGGTCCCTATTTTTAAATTACCTTAACTGTACAGAGTGTTATATAACTCCGTTACGTCGTCAGGTTGGTACACCCTGTATAATTATTAATAATATCAATAAGTGCAAAGACATTTTCCATATAAAGACAATTTTGTTTGAACATTTGCGAAGTAAATTTTATAAACTGTAAGAATAAAAGGGAAGATGAATAGTTTTAAGAAGAAAATGGTTTAACAAGAGATGATGATTTGAGAAGCTCAAGAATGCACTATTTTCTGAGGGAGAAGTTACAGTCCGATAATAATAGAATATAGTTTAAAATTGAAGCGCAATAACATTTTTTCTTGTTTTGTTTATTCGAATAGTTTGTTTTATTAGTTGACGATTGTTTTTAATAGTTAAGTTGTTTGTTTCCATGATAGATATTATTATTGTCATAAATCTTATTTTGGTAAAGATTTGAAGATATTAATTTTGAATTGTACTTCGTTATTAAGTTAATAAAGTTTATTTAAAAAAAATATTTTTCAAGTTATTTAATATTATTTTAGTACTTGTATTTAAATATATATCTTTTTATGTGGTTCGGTAACCACATGATTTTAAATTATTTTATCTGATGGCATGTCATAATGACAACGTTATGTCACTCAATTTTGATGACATAAGGAAGCTCATTATGGGACTAAAGGCCGGTTCATGCAACGAACATTATAATTCCATTAACATTACATTATAATTACACTTTCACTAAAAAAATGTTGTCGTTCATGCAAGACTTCATTACATTATAAATTCTGTATTAGCGCATGCGTATATTGTCCACTATTGACACTTGAAACTTATGTTATGTTCTATACATCTGCTACAATATTCAAAAAGTTCAAGTTGTTATACTACTATTCTATTTTTGATTTTGTTAAAATATTTTTTATTGCTTGTTAAACCGGCCTTCAATATTAACATAACCTAAACATAGGAATTTTGACATAAATACTAATTCACATTTCCATGCTATCGTACTGCGCATGCGCTTTTACTGTTTCCACTAAGAATATAATGTAATGTAAATGAAAAGTTGAAAGTTCCCAACTTCTTAGTGGGCTTAATGTAATTGTAATGCCTTAATGTGTTGCATGAACGCCTCCACTATAAATTGGGTGCTCAACTTTTCTTAATGATAATGTAATGTTAATGTAATTATAATGAAAACGTTGCATGAACCGGCCTTTAGTACCATAATGAAATTCTATAAGGAAAACATGTAATGGTTTGATCAAAAAAGTTTATTCAAAATGCATAACTATGTACAAAACTATTTATTATAAATGGTAAAAGAACAATTACTACAATTTGTAATATTAATTCCAATGGATTCTACAGTTTTTACATCAGTAGTTGATGATTGTTGGCAAACTTGTAATCCTGTTTGGTTGTTGGCACCAAAAGTTGCTTCTGATATTTTTTTCTTTTGCTGTTTCGAATTTTCGATGTAACCTTCAGCGACAGTATTGCTTTTCCATCCGCCACGGCGTTTCACGGTACATAGATCAGCTCCAGAATCAGCCAAAAATGAAGCAGACGATCTTCAGGGCGAGGTAAATTCAAGAAAGTGGCAATAACTTTTGGCATTTTACCAAAGGTGTGTATTCCAACGGGTTGTTTTGTGCATTTCTTATTTCTATAAGTGACAAAAAAACGTAGATGGTTTGTGTTGCAAGGTCGTATTTTCACATATTATCTGACAAGTTCTACCATATTCAATACTGGGATATTCCCCGAAGTTACAAAAAATTCTCGCATTACCTTTGTTTTTGTATTCGGTAATGTAATTCTAAAAACGGATCCTTCATCTATTACATTTTCAACAAGCATATTTGTCAATTCCTCTCTTCTGCATGCTCCACTTAGTCCAATTATCATGGCAACTTTATTAAATAAGTATGTATCATCTGATGCTTCCGTTAAAAACTTTGTAACATCTTGTTTAGTAAAAAATTTGGATTTTTTAGCTCTGTAACCTTCTGATTTACGTTTTAGTAATGCAACCAGCTGTAGCTACTTACTAATATCGACGTTTTTTCTTGTTGATAAAATACTTCTTATAATCGAATAATACGACCAAAGAGAAGATGGTTTTCTTTCCTTAGATAAGCATTCAAAGTAAGCCAACAACACTTTTTCATGAGTGATATTCTTGATTTTTTTAGCAGAACACCATTCTTCGTACCGATTAAACACCATTTTATATACACTCCGTGATTTTTCCGGCAAAAGGGAGTCCATGATATTTCTCGACATTTCTTCCAAATCAGAAGGTAAACTATCAGCTTCAGAATCACTCATTTTTTAAATTACATTAAATTCTACCTGACAATAATTATTGAGTTTGACAGCGATAAATAAACTTACAACCTGATGACGTTGTCAAGGAAATGGCAAAGCACAGGTCACTCACCTACTAATATTTGAAACTACACAATACTTACTCCTTTAAAAATAGTTGTCATTGTGACATGTCGAAAATGCAGTTTTTAATTTTTCGAAAATGTATTGATATAAATGCCATCAGATAAAATTTTGTATGTAATACGAATCATAAACAATCATTATGGCACACGCCGTGTTATCGGACTCTCACGACTTGTACCATAATGATCGTCCTTATGATCTTTATTACATAAATAACTATTATATTAATTGTGGGAATACTTAAAAGCGATATTTTTGAATAATAATGAGATACCTTTAAAAACATCCTTGGGTTGTACCTGTTGAAGGTAGGGATAACATTTCCACGTTGAAAATATTTCACGTTCAATATTCTAATTGGTCGTCTATAATTACTGAATATTTTAATTACATGTCTTTTTCTTTTTCAGAATTTTATTTTTACGTCAGCAAATAAAGCAATTAGAAGAGCTAAAGTCGCAAAATTCATTCATGTCGGACGATACTTAGTAGTCAACTATCACAAGATTTTAGTCATATATGGTCAACTTAAGTGGATAAAATAATAATGAAACTAAAATTACTTACATTTATTTTGTCCTTATTAAGCCAGTGAAAAACCCTTTTTCATGGACAGTATCTACTGAGAAGCAGTGTCCTGCTAGTCTAGATGAAAAATGAGATGAAAACGATGCACAAGCATATTATAACACTGTTGAATAGCAGTTATTAAACACTTATTGTAAAACTGAAGATTTTGGTAGATTGTTGAATTTGTATATTCAGAATTTTATGTACGATTAGGAGTAACTATGAACCAGTTCTGTATTTAAAAAAAAAATTACCGTTGAATTTACTACACCGTCGTACATAAAATTCAGTTTTATTGTGAACGTTATGGTTATGTTCTTGATACATAGTAATGTAGATATTCTTCGATTTTCAATCAGTATTTTATAAATTACATTATTTGGACGCAATAAACAATTATTTTTAATAATAATTCAAATACTTACAGCTTGTATTTTCTAAAACATCTTTTTTCTAAATAACCATGGATATAATTATTTACCGAATGGTTTTTGTAGTACTATAATAAACCATCTATACATCTTTACTACTTAAAAAAATGTGTTTGGCGTTTATTATTCAAAATGATTTCGCAAAATAATTTCTATTAAATTTATATAATTTATACAATTTATACATAATTTATAGGAACAGTAATAAAGTGGGTTAAGATTCTTAAAAATTAACAACTATTTGAAAACCAAATCTTTATTTTATTTTCGACCACATTGGTTTAATATTAGTCACTCTCATTCCAACAATTTTGTTGATTCTTTCAATTTTTAGAATATTGTCTGTTCTAAATTTTTTACGTTTCGTTGTTTTCGTGTATACATTTTTTTTATACATGTATTTGCGTATATTTCACAAAATTCGTAATAGACCGGGATATACTGACACAAAGTATTGGGTTATTCGTTCCAGTATGGCGTTTCGTCAGGACTTTTATTACGCAATGACAAAAAGAAAAATGATAGTCATAGCCCTGGCACCGGCTGCCCAATCGCATGGGGGTTAGTCGATAAGACGAATTGTTTTACAAAAATTCTAGTATTTTCCGATAGTCCATAAAAAAAGAGACGGTAGTATCATGTTATATTTCTCCGGTGTGACTTACAACCTGCTATAACGACGCTAAAGCGTTAATTAAAAAAAATACAACCATTTAATAATCGTCGTGCAGCCATTTACGAACATCACCATGCCATACTTATCGGCCGGTTTCAAATGGCTGCTATACCACCGAGAACCAGTGCTATGACCATCAGTTTTCTTTTTGTGACTTTGTGATTGCGAAAAGACCCCTGACGAACCGCCATACTGGAGCAAATGACCCAAAGACTTGGGTCAGTATCTCGCGGCCTTTAATAATAGAAGCCATTGATTCACTAGTAAAATAAAATATAACTTTTCATAAAATATTTGCAGAATAACGAATCTTAACCGTGTTTTAACCGTTTTATGCGTGCTGTCAAATAGTAATTTATTTATATTTACATTTTGCAGAAGGCAAGAAGAGAAATTATATTGTATTGATGCGGAACAACATTACGTAGGCGATAATATCTTGTAAATTCCAGTGTTTTTAAAATACTTTCTCTACAAGTAGGGATAATGAAATTTTATTATAAAAACATCATATTTTACGTTTAAATTAGTAATACTTTATTTTATGTAATAGTCAATCTAATAAAGTATAAAATAATAATAAAACATTAGGTAATGATTTTCACGTTTCTGTTTCGCAGCAGATGAGGCAATTGAAAAAATTTAGTTGCCGTAGTGGCAACTAAATGGCCTTTTGAGATTTAATAGATATAGCTGTAGAGCGTGTATGTGAATATCACTAATAAATCGAATTTTGACTTCTGATTAATAAGATAGTTGAAACATCAGGCGCAATTTTTGACAAATATCAGAATTAAACCAAAATCCAAGAATTTCTTCATAACTTATTAGAGTTAAAAATAAATGTCTTAACATTTCCATTTTTTTTTTAATCTAATTATTTATATAGAATTTTCTATTGATTATCCAGAAAGAAAAAAAAATGTAGCAGTTTAAATTAAATAATTGACGATGACATTAATTATGTTTGAAGATTTAATTTTACGTATAAGATTTTTAAACAAAAAAAAGTTCGTTATCAATGCAGATGTTTTTACTAGTTTGGATGTACGGATTTCGTATAGTTACTTTATTTACTTTTTCTGCATAACTGCTAATTTAACAAGTTTATATTCTCATTTGACAACAGAAACTGATTTCAGTAAATAGTAGTACCTAAACAAAATAGAAAACGACGATCTTTCCCCTCAATACAAGCTGTTGCTAATAACAATGAAAAACAATACACATTTCACACAAAAGTATTAATTATATTTGTACTACATAATTAAAATTCGTGAAGAGATACCTAATGTTCTATTTTCTCTGGTTGATACTGTTTGTAATATTTTTTTATTGAACTTTTTTTTATATTTGTTAATTTGTTAAAGTAATCAAAATATTTATTTAATGCTCATGTGTTTCTCTTTAGATCTCTTTCTATTGCATGTGATCGTAAATTAATCCGCCATCGGACTTAACACATGGCTTGACATATATATATAAATTAGTTTTTTTGCGGGAATGAATTAAATAAAAAAGATTATATATTAACGATGGGAATACCCTTTGTTTAATGAGGAAGCAATAAAACTCAACTTAAATGTTGTCGATTATATATTTACAAATTATGTTTTTCCCAAATGTCGTTGATTGTCATAATTTGATTGTCATATCACTCTTTTTTCTGAATTGCTATGTTGCATAAAAAACTTTTAGTTATCTTTGAAGAAGTCCATAATCATGGACCAAAGCACGACTTAATAAAAATTCACTTACAAAGAAGCTTCCTCATTCAACTAAGGGTATTCCCATCGTTAATGTATAATCTGTTATATATATCCCACAAAATATATATCTTGTTAAATTAATGTGTTGGATAATCTTTCTACTTTTTACACAAGCCAGTAACTCAAGTTGCTAAACAATAGATCAGCCTAATAATACAAGGTTGTAAGTGATATTCTTATTTTGAGAAAAATCATTTAAAACATGTTTTTTTTTATTGATTTTTTTAATTAATTGTTCCTGTTCATAGTGATCAATTTAAATTATTTTAATAGGGGAATTTAAAAAAGATGTAGTGCAAAAAAATAAATGTATTAAAAAACCTAGAGCTCTGTTATTCTTAAACATAAGAGTTTTCTTATTTATATATTATAGAACTTGGATACTTAAAAAAGTTATTAATAACTAAGATATTACCAGCAATTTATTTTTGTTTTAAAACAGTCATAGTATTGCTTATCTATTTCAGGAATCTACATAGGTTTTATAGAATCCAGTTTTGTTACACATTTTTAAAGTTCCAAAGGAATGGACTATTTAATTTGAGCAGTAATGTGAGGAGCTCTTAGGAGTTTTCTTTGATGTAAATTTACCACTTTGAACGAAGTGTCTACCGGATTAAAGAAATCTTTATACTTAATCCGAAAAAGTTTTTTGAAAACTCTAAACAAACAACTTTTAAAAATGGCACAGTTTAACTGATTTGAATAAAAATGGAAATCTATAAAATCCTGTTTTTTCATTTGGATTATTGTAGTGAGTAGAGCATAACTCATGAAACTGTTCCTATTTTGCGGAACGCAGCTATCGCTCTACAAAATAATTTCTGTAAATTCTGGATGGTCTTATATTACTTTATTATTTTATATACTGAGCTAGTCATATAATTTCCCCTTCGGTCATGTAAGACTTCTGTCCACACTGCACAATAAACTTGTTTTGTAAAAAGTTTTTAATATCTGCTTTTGGACATGCCAGGATATTTTCCAGATCAAAAAATTATATTGGCTCTCCACTTTCTTTATATTTACTCTCTTTTTATATATCCTTTTTAATTTAAATTATTTAAGTATGCTCTTTTCGCTGATTTCTCTATCTTATTGTAAATCTATTTCTTTTTTTTTTGAAAATGTCCCATATCTGTACGTGGTTTATGAAACGCTATGTTAAAAGAATTGCAAAATATTTTTCTGTACATGCAAAAGGAAACCGAAGACTTTTCTTTGTCGTTTGCATATTTCAAATATATTTCATTAATTTTTTTAATCTTCATCATTTCATCATTTTCCAAACTCTATTACTTTTTTTACGACAATAATGAAATTGTACTGAATAATTTGGTTAATATGTTCTTAAACAAAATTCGTTTTTTATGTTTCCTTTGCGTACTCTTACGCAAAATGTTGGTAGAGGTTGTATTTTTATGCAACGTGTAAATTGGTTTTTTACTAATACACAATGTGTAATATAATAATAATTTTGCAAATATAGTCTCACCTAAATGCATTTTTTGAAGCGGTATGTATTATTTATCTCACGATATTATCAAGCCTGAAAACTTTCGCACAAACTAGTTACTTTATTTTTTTTATAACCAACCTAATCTCAAAAATATTATAATAAAGTTATATGCTGCAACATAGAGACCTGTAATATTGTTTTAAGTACATATTCGTATTAATTATTTCTTAGAACTTTGTAACACTGAAAAGCATAAAAAGTGTGAAAAGGTTACATACAACCTTGTAATATTTTAGTAACGAACAGTAAACATTCATGTCTCAATCAGCGTGGTAGTGGTGAAAGGTAAAGATTACCATTATTTAGATAATTTCACTGGTTTCATCCCCTCTCTCTATGTTCAGTTGTTATTTAAAGTCTTTTATACAATGGTAATGGTTCTTATAATTGATTTTTCAGGTGGCTTAAAATAATAACTTCATTGGTATTCAAAACGAAGGTATTTTTTTAATATTTGACAATGTTATATAATAACATAAATATATACACATCTAAGCTTAAGTATAACGTCTCCACTAGTTACCACAGGTACTGAAATTTTATGTTGGTTATCATTAGTCATCATTAGTTAGGTTATCATATGTGTTTGTCTGCATTGACCTAACACGTACAAATATGTTTGATGTGAAATTTACCTATACAAAATCAGTTCAATTTTATATATTCTTTACTTTATTTATTTATTGCCAAATGCAACAGCTTGTACACTAGTAGGACCCTCTTGGCATTTTATTTAAATATTAGTAACTAAATAAATTTAGACTATCTTCTAAGATATGATTTTCCGAGACCTTGTATTTGTATTATATTGGTTTTATGTCTTTTAGATTTAGATAAATTAATATTTGATAATAGACCATAATTTTTTTTATTGTGTATATTTTTATTTGTTATTTTTGTAACTTATAACTTAAATCACAATTTATTGTTAATATAATATTATTTTTATAATTTGATGTTTTTGTCAGTGTAGTTTTCTTTATTAAATGTAAAATATATCTTTTCCTTCTGCATTTTCTGGTGTCAATCTTTTTTTTAAAGAATATGTATAAAAGAACCTTAAAATTATTTATAAATGGTAAAATAAACAGGAGTCAACTTGTATTTATAGATTAAAATCGGCGTTATGATGATATCCCATCGATAAACTCTCGATTTTTCACTATAAGGAGAACGAACTCTTTTTGTAATGAATCCTCAGTTTACAGCCAAAGATGCAGCGACAACGAAATGCAAAAGGTGTTCTCCTTGCAACAGTGTCAATAGGATTTATTTGGGAAGGCGGGGGTTGGAAATTCTCCCGGAAATTTTTTCAAAAGTTAACCTTTGGAACGCGTTTTGTAAGTATTCTGGAAGTATGGTTTACCATAAATATTTCGATAACAAATTTAGTCTTACATTGACAGTAAAATTGGCACAATTGAAAAATATGTTTACCTTTAATACATTTTAAATAATAAATTATAATTTGAAGTAGGTTTTAAATGTCAAATTGCTAGATGTGGGATTCGATCCAGTGAACCACGGAGGCTAGATGCAAGGAGGACGAATGCCACGTATTGAAAGCGTCCGAAAATTGAAGAATACATCATCCAATGATAGATAAAGATGGCAAGTGAAGAATGAAATATTTTATTTAGATTACCAACCAAGTTTTAAGTTTTTTGTCTGTTGCAATCGTAAGGCACCAGCTGTAGCCTTTCTTTATAATGAAACAATGCATCGGACCCAGCAACACCTCTAAGGCTGCTATGGGGCACGTTGTCATTGCCCCTGTGATTCCCAGACAAGCCAGCCGTTGCACTTTCTGCAACATAGCACATGCCGTTGATTGCCTAATTTTTGGTCACCACAGTAACGAAGCATAAGTGATCGTGTACCTGATAATCGTTTGGTATGACCAGAAGATCATTTTTGGTTTCAAGCCCCAAGTCTTTCCAACTTAAATCACAATTTATTGTTAATATAATATTATTTTTATAATTTGATGTTTTTGTCAGTGTAGTTTTCTTTATTAAATGTAAAATATATCTTTTCCTTCTGCATTTTCTGGTGTCAATCTTTTTTTTAAAGAATATGTATAAAAGAAGTGTAAGAAGAAGCGTAAGTGATCGTGTACCTGATAATCGTTTGGTATGACCAGAAGATCATTTTTGGTTTCAAGCCCCAAGTCTTTCCAAACGTCCAGCTCGCCACTAAGGCTTTGGATATTATTTTTTCGCCTTGATACCCTTGAATCGTGAAACCAGTTATGCAGTTTTGACATGAGGTTGTCGACGACCAGGGACCACATCAGAGGCGATAATACTGCTCCTTGAGGACATATTTTTGCTGCGGCCACCGCACCGACTCTCCTCCTATATTAGCTGTAATAATTCTGATTCTTAACATTGACTCTATCTATTGTACTAGTGAGAACTCTATGTTCCTCTTTTCCACTGCCCGTTTGATGAATATAAACGAGGTGTTATCAAAAGCACCCTCTATGTCAATAAAAGCTCAAAGGGGTATCTCTTTTGCCACTAGTGTCTTTTCTATGCTTTCAGTTAAGCATTATAGAGCACTTATAGTGGATTTGCCTGTTTGATAGGCAAACTGTCTTTTGTAAAGCGGCAATCTCGCAAGATTTTCGATTCTTATACAGGGTGGTCCAGAATTATGTACCTACATTAATTTTTAGAGGTCATAGTACGTCAAAAAATAAGGGTACTTCTTTATGTACACTTTTTTATAAAACCGAATAGGTAATAATAATATCTTCAAAATGGTTTGACTACGGGTTTCATATTTTGGAAGGAATTATAAGACATTAGGATAATTGATTTCATGTCACCACCTACCACATCCCATATGAATACAGGGTAGTTTTAGAGGGTAAGTGGGGGTTATTGCGTCATATTTTTTTTAATTTTTAATTATTTTAAAAATTCTTTACACTTTTCTACGCAAAAAGGTGCTCTTGTAATAATTCGATGGATATCACTGTTTTCGATTTATTTAAACTCGAAGGTATACATGGATTTTACTGTAATCGTTACATTTCTGCATATGCATCAAGAAGGCTTTGGAATTGACACTTGTGTTAGCAATAATAATACAAATTAATAGAAAACTTAAATATAGTATATAACATTACCAGCAAGGTAAGAAGGTTTTTACTGGCGAATGGAGGATATAACTGACGAGCCAGTAAAACCCGTTACCTTGCGTGTATTGTTTTATATTTTATTTTTTTTCTCATTTGTAAAAAGGGTAGATAAATTTCAAAAAAATCTTAATAATTACCTTTTGAAATCTGCAAATGACAACTAAACGTCATATTTTTCAATAAATTTTTTAGGGAAAACAAACCTGCGAACAGGGGCATTTTCTTTCATTTCCAAGCAGCTTTTCAGCATATACCATTTTGCCCATAAAGTATTAGGGCTGAATCTAGCTGATAGTTGATTCAAGTAGACCAAAAAAACATCTTCAGTTACCCCAATCACACTAATGTAAATAATACTAATAACTTGTAAAAATTTTGCAAGTTAACTGTCAGTTTTACAAGTTAGTGACTTGATAAAATAAACTTTCTTTATTAATATTGTGATTTTGGAAACTGACGTTTACAAAAATGAGAAACAAATAAATACTTTAGATTTAATTAATGGCGAAAATAATATTTCACAAAAACTGTTCAACATGTCCTCCATTTTGTTGAATACATAATCTAATTCTTTTATTTAGCGAACGCATTAATCCATTTAATGTTAGTAGATCGTTTTGTAAATTGGTAAATACTTGTTCAATTTTGTCCCTTAACTCATTTACTGTATTTGTAGGAAATCTACGTTTTCTTATTTAGTATGAAAGTATGTACATTGAAATGAAACGACACTCAGTTTTAACTACATTCACAAAATTATACGTAAACAAAAGTACCTAATTTAAAAAGCGTGTATTCTTGACTACATCTTAGTAGCGATTGACTTCCACCCCTTCAGTTAACAGATATGTTACCACTACTTGAGCAGGGTCGTAGTATGCATTGATATTTAATATAGAGAATATAATTTGTTAAATTTTATAAATACAAATCATAACGTGCCTCCCACCTTGAAAGGGTAGGCTTTCAAAAAAAAGAAAACATTAAAATGCAGGTTCAAACGGCAAAGTAAATAGTATAAATCACATATAATCAATGTGGAAATGTAAGTCAAAACACTTAATATAATGCGCGAAAGACCATTAACTAATCCCGGAAAGAATTACACTCGCACTTGAAGGTGTATTCACTTTGGAAGAGGACAGATGCCTGTAACCACCCTAGGAGTAAGACCACTAGAAGTTTGCAGGGTCACGACTCTGACGAAGCCATCTGGTCCAGGATGAAGTTCCTCAACTATGCCAAGCATCCAGTTGAGAGGGGGTGCGTTTCTGTTTTTGATAACGACGAGAGTACCAATCTCTATACTAGATTGGTTAGTTTTCCATTTTTGTCTCTGCTGTAATTCGGAGACGTATTCCAGAGACCAACGCTTCCCGAGGTGTTGCCGTAGCTGTTGAAGACGCTTGAATCTTGTAAGCCGTCCAGAGTTGATCGTTAAGTAGTCTGGATCCGGTACAGAGTCCATTGGTCTTCCAATAAAGAAATGAGAAGGGCTAACCGTCGAAAAGTCCTCATACGTTAACTTAGAATTTGTTAAAACTCGCTTCAAATGAGATTTCACCGACTTGAGGGGAGTGAGGTGGAATGAACTTCCAATCTATTTCATTTTGAATGCAATGGTCTGTAATTTCTTGGCCGCGAGACTTCAAAAAGTGACCCAAAGCTGCAAGCTCATTGCGACAACCCACAAAATTACTTCCATTATCCGACATTATTTGAGAGGGTTTGCCTCTTCTTGCGATGAAACGTTTTAATGCAGCAAGGAAACACTTAGTGCTCAAATCCGTGACCAACTCTAAATGCATAGCTTTGGTAGAGAGACATACAAGTAGACTAATGTAGCCCTTATAAGTTGAGGGATTTTTTCCCTGGCGAGTTTTAAGAATTATTGGTCCCGCATAATCAACTCCTGTAATAGCGAAGGGATATCACACCCCCACTATATAGGGGTACTGTTTCTTCGGCATAATTCTCATTTTTTACTTTTTTCTGTAATAATTCGGGTAAAAAAATATTTGCTACCATCTCCAATCCATCATCATGTGATGATGAAAAAGATGAGGATGAATCTGACCAGAATTCTGCCAATAAATCCATAATAATATACTCAATAAACTAAAATACCAAGAATAATTTGAATTTAAAATGTACACTACAAACAACAATGACTGACAAATGACCAAGCGCATGCGTCAATTAGTCCACGAAAAATTCTTACTTTTAACCTTGGACTGATTTGACAGTTTTCAAATCGTCCGAAAACAGTCAGAAATAAAACCCGAACACCGAACTAAAATTATAGAACGGTTCGAAAACCGTACAAGAAAAACCCGAACACAGGATTGTTTAGTACGCAGAATCCTGACAGTTTGAAAACAGTATTCAAGTAAACCCGAACAAACAGTGTTGCCAGATACACCTCTTTTCCGCTTTTTACACCGCGTTTTCGCCACTTGTCCCACGTTCCGCGTTATGCTAACGCGGATCCGCTTTTTTAAAATATAATCAAACCATTTTTAAAGTTTACCCCTTGCTCGTGAAAAATCGTGGTAAAAACAAAACCTCGAAGAAAGAAACGCTTACGATGCATCGGAAACACGAGTTGTACTATTCACACTGACTTACGGGCTATTACAATATTACCATTCCAGCATATTATAGGTACTCAGAAAAAAAGGTCGCCTTATGGAGGTAAAATATTTCGACTCGTGGAGGTTTTGGGGCTTGAAGGGAATGGAATGGCATTTTATTACGTGTTATAGAGGATTTCGTCTTATCGAGAGGTACGTGCTATAGAGGCTCCACTGTATATATATATATTGTAATGAATATTATAAGTCTAAAGATAATTTATTGATTTATTTATTTATTTATGAATTTGACTGATTAATATTTGATATTATTATTAGCAACAAGATCTTTTTCTCAGGGGTGTTTGGTTACGCCAGTTTCCAGTTGGATTATTAGGTATGTGAATGAAAAATTTGATTCAATTATAATTATAAATTTATTACAAAATAGTTAAATTAAAACAGTAATATTGAAGTTTAATAAGGAAAAAGAAAGGCCTTTTAGTAATTATAAAAGAACTTACTTGATGTGAATTAAGTTAAATTAACCAATGTTGTTTATGTAATAGCAAATAAGATTATCAAATACACTAATTATTGAATATCAAGTAAATTCCTTTGTTTTTTTAAATTATAAAATTCAACTAACTACTACAAAAAATTTTTAAAAGTTTACAATTTTATCTGACCTTGAAATAAAATCCTGCTTCCTGATTGGTGGAAAAAACTGTAGTTGATCTATGAAATACGGAGACGAACGAAGTGATACTTGGAATTTCCGACTTTGGTAAAATGTCGTGTTATTAGACGTTTGGATTCTCCTGTAATATTATAGTTCTTTGTTTGTTCCTCCAATTTGATATCGTTTAGTGTTTGTTGGATTACTGTTCGTTTTATTGTATTAATAATGGTAAGTACACTTATTCTTCTTTTTTATCGACCGAAAACGTTTTAATTTCACTTTTTGATTCAATTTTAGTAATGTCACTTTTTGTCACTTTATTTTACTTTTTGATTGTTTTACTTTATTCTTAACGTCACTATTTAACACTTTATTATGATAACTACTTTAAAAACTGTTTGTTCAAATTGACTGTTAACACTCAGATCTTCACTGTTTGACTTCCAATTATAAACTCCCCCCCTTTAACGACCTCTGTTCAGTCTTTTATAGGTTTGAAACTTCTAGATTATTCGTTTTTTGTTCTAGGGTTTAGACATTTCTGGAAAGAAGTATGTGTATCTCTTTCTTTCATATATATGACTAGACATACTCGCTTTGTCTATCATCGATAATTCCAGAATAAAATATAGTAAAATATATCTGTCTCCTTTTTACACATTATCTGTCCTTTTTTTACACATTATATAATCAATTTTCGCGTAATTTCTACTAAGTACTAGATATAATATCGATACATTATATAATAAAATAATTTCCAACTTAACATTTTCTTACAAATACACAAAATATACAATAAAATAATACAATATAATTAAAATTATTTGATTAAGTTAATTAAACAACCTCTGTTGATATTATAACCATTCGACTATTGACAAATATTTAAACATTACAATATATATATATATATATTATATTTATTATGATTATACTTATTATTCCACAAATCCGCTTTTTCATTAAAAAATCCGCGTTTTCAAAGCGCAGCTCCCGCATTTTGTATTCCGGCATCTGGCAACACTGCGAACAAAGCTACTTTTATAGTGTAAATCGACCTTACTTCTTCACCCAAGTCTGACAACTGAGAATAGTTTATTTTTTTATATAGAATGCGACACCTATGTTGATATAGGTTTTTTATTGTACCTACCTAACATGTTATTGCCGATTTAAAATTATGAAATACATAATAGAAATTCAATTTCCATTATGTATTGAGGTTGCCTAACTATATAAGTGACATATGTACCTGAAATGCATTACAGCAAGATAGGCAACCTCAATACATATTGGAAATTGAATTTCTATTATGTTTTTCATAATGGAAATACGTGTATTAAAATTATGAAATACATAATTTTAATTCTGTAAAAAAATAATTACTAAATTAAAATTTTGAAACTAAAGATTTTTTTTATTCTTGCTTTTTAAATGTTATTAAATACCAAAACGGCACGCCATACTTTTCCTTCCACAAGTTTTAAACTTTAGGATAGGATATAAAGTATACTGAGTTAATAAAAATTATAAATAATTAATAAAGAATTATTTAATTATGAATGTTCAAAAAAAAAGTCTGAACATTTTTTTAACCCATGTGAAATGGATTGCTCTGATCCCTGATTTTTATGGATAATTCTGACTCGATCACTAGAAAAATATAAGATTTTATACTATGTTCACAATCGGTGACATGCAAGACACTAGAAAAGACGACGGAGGAGCTGAAAACCGTCAAGAAAGCAAACAAGGCCCTCCGAAGACAATACAAGGAGATGCTGGAAAAAAGAGAAGAAGAAATCCGATCCAGGAGCACAAGCCTAAGGAGGAAAGACCCAGAAGCGACAGTAGAGTCAACGGACGAAGAATGAGAGAGGACCAATGAATAATTCGTTGAGAGAAATCCAGCGGCAACAAAGAAGAGAGAAAAACCAAGCGAAAGAAACGCAAGAAGAAGCACCAACAGAAGCAAGGAAAACGAGACGACCCCCACCAATCATCGTCAAAACGGCGACGATAATCCCAAAGAATCAGAGGAGAGATCAGAAGAAAAATCCAAACTTCTCTTGATAAGTATAGTGAGAAGCTTGGAGTGAAGATCACCACAGAAACACCAGAGGACTACAGGAAACTCACGAAGTACCTGGAAAAAATACAAGGACAAGGTATAGACTGGTACACCTTCATAGACCCAGAAGAAAAGAATAAAAAAGCGGTGATCAAAGGACTCACCCCCGAAGAAGACCTAGAAGAAATCAAGAAAGACATCCAACAACAGGACTTCAGAGTAAGTAAAATAACCCAACTCTTTTCCAGATACGGAAGCAAGAGGAAGCTACCTATCTATATGATAGAATACAACAAAGAGGGCAGCAAGAAGATACAGGATGTCCAATACATCCTGAACACCAGGGTCAAGGAGAAGAAAGAAGGAACATACAAAAAACAATAAAGAAAACCAACTGGGAAAAATTCAGAGCAAGAACAGGCCAGCTGATAGGACCAATTCCCCATATAACAAACAGCGAAGAACTAGAAATGCAACTCAGCCAATTCACGGAAACACTAAAACAAGCGATAGAAGAAAGTACAACAACCAAAAACGTAGAAGGATACAATAGGATTTCAAACATCAATGACAACCTAAGAGTGCTCATCAGGGTGAAAAACAGAGCAAGAAGAAGAGCCAGCAGAACAAGATTACAAGACAAACGAGAAGAAAACAGACTACTTGAGGAAGTGAAGGAACAACTCAAAGCACACAGATCCAAGGACTGGGACAGAAGAATAGAAGAACTGGACCCAAATACACCAGGATTATGGAACCTCGCCAAGATATTACGACAAGACAAAAAGGACATTCCCCCAATCCACGGAGACAACGGAATCGTATTCACGGATAAAGAAAAACCCAAAGCCTTCAGGAGCGCCAATTCACCCTGAATGAGCACCCAGACGAAGACATGGACTTCACAGATCAAGTAGAAGACGAAACCGAAGACTTCGACGAAGAAATAGTAGACGGAAACTTGGGATTCACAACAGGGAACTGACGAAACTACTACTCAGCTATCTGAAAAATAGAAGATTCAGGATAAGGATAGGAAACGCAAAATCCGAAGTAGGAACAACAGAAGCCGGAGTACCACAAGGAGCAGTCCTCTCACCGGTGCTTTACAACATATACACGGCAGACATTCCAAAGACAGACAACACAATGATGGCTCTCTACGCAGATGACACGGCTATCGTTGCAAGAAGCACTCAACCAAGGATGGTGACAAGAAGACTCCAACAGGCTATGGACCAAATAGACGAATGGTGCACAACATGGAAAATTCAAATAAACCCGGAGAAAACCCAAGCAGTCTACTTTACTAAAAGAAGGAAAAAACCAGAAGAAAACATTAACATAGGAGTAGAAGAGATGCAATGGAAAAACAAGGCCAAGAGGCCTTGAGGAAGACTAGCCGGACTCATAGGAAGAAAATCCAAACCAGCACTGAAGACAAAGATAAACGCAATCATCATTCCGATCATGTTGTACGCCTCCGTAGCCTGGGGACACACAGCCAAAACCTACAAAAAGAAGATACAAGCACAGCAGAACATCAGCTTAAAGCAAGCAGCAGACGCCCCATGGTACATAAGAAATATACAACTATACAGGGAACTAGACCAGGAGAAGACAGAAGAAATCATGAAAGCCAGAACCAGAACAAGATTTGAAGAACTCAGGACACACCCGAACACAGCACAGGGAATTAACAAACTACACAGCAGAGTACTACAGGAGATATCCTAGACCAAGGAAACAGCTGGACAACTAAGAAGAAACAACATCTGTCAAGAAGCAGACAGAAGAGGAACCACCTATAAGAGACTCTGCCCATCCCTAGGGAGATGCGCAGATTCTTGAGTAAGGACAGCTTTAACAAGTGGATCCATTTTCTAAGGTTACCTTTAGCCGCAGTTCGTCGACTAAGGACTAATTCATTTTTTAGAGGCAGCGAAAAGCACACACTCTTGAACGCCTAAAAAGTAGACAGAAGGATAAAGGTGCAAAGCACCATCCCGGACCAAACAGAAGACACCTGGAAACCATCTCCGAACCAAGATAATGGAAGGAAGAGCATAAGCCCGAGGACTGAGGCCCCCATCGGACGTTAGGGGGGGGGGGTTGAGGAAGTTTTTCCCGGAATTCACCGCTCCTAGAGGGATGCATTCTGGAAGGGATGGGTTTGGTTACAGTGTGTGTGTGTATGTTCACAATCGAAATTTCAAGGTTAACCTGGAATCCATCATAGAATTACTAATGAAAATTTACAAATTAGGCACTGAAATCTTCTATTACCATAGGTTACATACCACTGAGTTATATATTTGAAAAACTATACATTGGAATCTATCGCAAATTTTCCTTATAGTTAATATTGACCGACGACTACTTCCAGTTTCTTTTTGTTCTAAGGTTATGTCACACACATCAAACAGTATAAAAAACAAACATTAATGAAATAAATACTTTAAAATATTAAAATAATAACAATGAAAAGTGGTTTATACTTTATTATAAATATATTTCAATAAGTATTTAAACTATAATACAATATTATAAACAATTTTGGGCAAGCTAACATAATATAGCTTAAAAATAAACAATTTTATTTATAACGTGATATATTCTTTGAGTTGCAATAAACTATCCTTATCTACATTTTGCAATAAAAATTGATATTGTTGTGAACCAACCTGATCTCGCAACTGACTTATTTGTGATTGAAGGTAATCCTTTAGTACGACTGTGTGCACTGGATCTGATAATATAAGTTGTTTTTTTCTCTGATCATGATCAGTTGCATAGTATCCATCTCCATCCTCAAAATCACTAGGACTTTGCCCTTCACTTAAGACAAGAGAATCAATAAGTGTTCCATTATCTTCAGTTCTAGTAATGTCATTTAATGCTTCTAAAATATTGAGCATCACTAGACCAAATCTTTCTAAGACTGCTATACTTTGTGTAGTTAATAAATTAGCAAGAGCTAAACCTAAAAGTTTTCTATGTTCTTGTTGAGAAACATTCCTCATTTTCTCCAACCACATATCCAACAATTTGCTTAAAAACAGTTGTTCAGTTTCTTTATATTTCCTAGCTAAATTATTTATTACTCTAGTAAATATATCATGTGATGACAAAAGTATTCTAGACATAATACATAGGTACATTGATGTAACCATTGGATAGTTATCACCCATATATATTCTTTCAAATATTCTCGGTAGTATTGGAAAAGTAGCTTCGGGTCCAAGTTCAGGTGAAGCTCTTAAAAAAGTTTCAACTAATCTCATGAGCATTACAATTCCTTCATTTTTCAAATCTGACATTAAACTGTCGCATATCTTTATAATTTGAACTCCTTGTGTACGCATCACTAATTCTGGATCTAACAAGAGGTGTACCAAACAAATTAATAGACACTGTCTTAAAGTTTCGGTCGAATATTCTAATAGCGCCCACATGTTACTAAACAGCTGCATCAGTGAATCTGTCATAGTTGTAGAATATTCTAAAACTGTTAACCATAAGTCTAAGCAATCTTCTAGCAGATATAAACTTGCATGTTGGGAAACGTCAGTTCCTAATTGTATTATTGGCAATAAAAATGGGTTCAATTCTGATTTAACTCCCCCTAAAGATTTTACAAGTTGAATTAAAGTGGAAACTATGGCGCATCTTAACATGTTATGTTCTTCCGACTCCTGCCAGAGATATGGAAGATACTGAACTAATGAGTCTAATTCTTCATGTAAAACACTACCCATTCTTTCTAAAAGTAATGTCAAAACATTTAAAACTTGCATTTTAGTTTCACATTCTTTAACTTCTTTTAATAAAGTAAAAAGAAGGTTAAATGTAGTAAACATAAACTCTTTAAATTGTTCACAATTGAATTCAAAATCATCAATGGCATATCTTAATGTAGAAGCTGCAGTTAATCTGACCACCATGTCTTCTTTTGGATCAAGCAAATTGTTAATACACTCATACAGAACGGGTCTCAATTCACCAGATAATTTTATGCCAGTCCAACGGCCAATAAGAGCAGCCACTCTTCTTCTTATTACTCTATAATTGTTTTCTTTTATTTTTAATTCTTGAAAGAGTGTATTTATAAACCATGCATCAAAGTCTACTTCATCATAGAGTTCAAATGCACATAGTCCAACTGCATTATAAATTGCATCTTTTTTAAGAATTGCTTGTATGTCATCAGGAGGAACTAACACGTTTGTTTCTGCGACTAATTCTAGAACCACTGGTATTAATATTTCTTTATACTCATGAAAAATTGTAAAAAATACTGTATCAGTACTTGGTCTTAAACTGTACTTCCAACTATCTCCACTTTCATCATTTGAAAAATCTTCAGGATCCGAGTCCCATGTGTCTAATTCATCCTGAGTTAAAATAAAATAATGACCAATTAATTTTCGACACATATCTGAAACTCTATCTGGTTGAAAAAAATCTTGTTTTATTTTATTAGCTTTTAGAGATTCTGTGTATTTTATTGATTTATACTCTACACATAGTAAGATATTTTTTATTAGATTAAAACATTGAATTAAGAATCGTTCAAACACATAATTGATTCCTTCATCAGTAAATAAATAGTAAAAAGTAAATTCTAAGCTAGGCAATATAAAATCAATAAATGATAAGGGGTGTAAGTGCAGAATTGATAGTAAAACTTTGGTTAAGTGTATTATGAATTTTTCACACAATTCAAGGACATAAATACCTTTCCCTTTAAGTTGTTTTCGGGATTCAAGTACAATTTTGGATTTTTCAAATATATTTTTCATAAATGACATACATATTTCACTTTCATGTGGTTTATAAAATCCATGCATTGATAGTTTTCTCAATATTCTAAGCGTTAATAAAGCTTTTTCTAAATTAATTGTTATAAAATCTACACTAGCATCTTGAAAAATTCCCCTAATAAAGGTTTCTGTAAAATTATTCCACAAACAAAAAATGAAATTATAAATGTTTGAAGTAAATTCATAAAATATTTTTCTATCTCCTACAAGGCGTTTTGAGGAAATGGCCTTAACTACATGATGTAAAGTTAAAAGAGACCTATGCTGGATCAAAGTGTCAGTATTTTCTACAGCTGTCAATAGAGTTGGAAGTAGATGTGGCCATTCTCTGGGACAATCTAATCGGGCTATTTTGGCAATCAAAACTGCTCGTTGAACTGCTATCTGATTGATAGGTTCATTAAAATTACTTAATAAACCATGTTTAATGCTACATTTTTCTGTTTCCAATATTGCATTTGGAGCATTCTTTCGCCAATATTTATCGACGCCATTTTTCATATATAGTACAGCTATCCAGCGTACATTTACGTCAACAGAATGATCGGATATTACATGAAACAATGTCGTATAAAAACCTGGGTGTGTTTCCCATTCTTTTAATTTGGTTTCTGCTGGTTTTAGAATTTCTGGATTTTGACTAGCAGCTCTATGCAATACCTCTATTACAAACATATTTGGTAAATTTTCATTCATTTTAGAAAGAAAATAATTTCAAAATTGTTGGTAAATATTAAAAAATATATATATAATCTTTAATCAGCGTGTTTATCTTTTGCTAGGTTATGAACTCCACATCACCATGGTATTCTTCACCTAAAACAAAAAAAAATATATTAACTCATCTAAAGTATAAAACTTAGCAATCTACTATTTTAACCATCTTTGACAGCGAGGCAGCCGCGCTGTGTTCAAATATTTTTCTGGAACCAAATAGTTATATTATAAAAAAGACGCACGTTAATATTTTATAAATTAAAGGAGTTTTACTGCTCTAATTCGTAAATAATAAATTAGATGCTAAAAACAGCAAATAAAAACATAAATAAAAAAGTAGTTCCCTTTCTTTATTTCAAATTAAATATGTAATTTGCGAATATAAAAATCTCATGTTTTCATGGTTATCTGTGGTTTTAATTTATTATTCTTTAAAACTAATCTAAAATATGAGTTACTGCAATAAATGCCAGAGAAATTATAGGTTTGTTCTTTATGGCTGATGTTACACTAGTTCATGAACTAGTACATTATTAGTAATGCAAATTAACATTACACTATAAGAGCACTGAGGAACAAATTCAGCTGTAAGGAAAAAACCTTATGTAACAATGGTTTAAAATAGAGGTAAAACAAGTGTTATTTTTTTAGTTAATTTAAATAAAATATTATATATTAAAGTATCTTGTTTTAATGGTATTGTCAAATTTAAATCCAAAATCAGCCCTATAATTGAATCTCCTTGTTATAATAAAATGTTGTTACCTGCAAAATGAGCATACTGTATGTACAACATTTTACAGATAACATTGCTGGTTTTATAAAGTTTCAATCATACAGGCCAAAATGTTTTCTGATATATTTTGTGATTCATTACTATTAGCAAAGAACTTGTATGTTATGATTAACATTAACTTTTAACTGTGAAGATCACATAACCTAGGTTAATATTGTCTATGATTTTTGTCTTTCCAATATCTATTCCAATAAAATTATCCTTGAAAATTCAAATTGCGATATGCCGAATGTTTAAAATAGTAGATTACCTACATTAAACTTCAATGGTTGTTAAGAACAATAAACAACTAAACATTGCATTGACATGTCAATCTGATGATGCCAATTTTAGCAAAACAGGTGAAATTGCATTTAAAAAACTATTTTTCAAATAAAAGGAGGAAGTTTTGTTTAAACATTTAGTTTTTTATTGTTCTTAATACATGGATTTCCACATAGTAAGGGTTGGTACAATAAATTTTATTACAATGGTTGTCTTTTGATTAAGTTGAGAAATTGACCATGATTAATTATATTTCTATCAACATTTATCGATAATTAGGTACAATTTCTATTGGGAAAAGTAGAATTCCATATATGGTGCTCTAAAACTTCAATTCCAACTTAGCAATGAGTAAAACAAATAAGCTGCCATATAAGTCCTTTTAAATTTAAGTTGTTTTCTTTTTTTAGTGTATGTTTGGTCAAACTTTTGACTTTTCTTTGATTGTGCTTTAGTATTTTGTGTTGTTAAACTAATTTTTACTCCTAATATTTTTTAAATAGGCATGCTTGATATTTATGAAAAGTACAACAATTAACAGTATAGGTTTAGGTCTGATTATGTGTTTTTATTTTATTTTTCATATAGTCATATATCATAGTTTTAAGTTTATCACTGATACAAAATTAAGCAAATAAAGTACACATTTACAGTAATTATGCTGACTTGTATATACTAAAAACGATGCAAAAATTAATTATTTTACTTGTAGCGACAATTCCATTTTTTTCTGCCAGAGGTCTCATTTAATTCTACTCATTGCTGTACATTATTTTATTTGAAACACTGACCAGAACAGATTGCTGTATTTAATTTAATTTTACAAATTTCAATAACTTTTACAAAATATTTTAATTATAATCAACTTTTTTTGAAGTTTAAATGTAAAATGACAGCAGTTTTACTAAAAAATAAGCCTTACCTATCCAATTAAAATGAACTGCAATGACAACAAGCACAAAAATCTATAAAAAATTGTTTTGATAATTACCAGGAACACCTACAAAATAATACAAATCATTATCTATAAATAAAGTAAAAATGTGTTTAATTTAAGAAAATCAGAACAATCTAAAGTCAATTAGAAATTAATATAGATACCAACCAAGAGAAAATCAATATCTTCATTCTAAGCCACCCAATATTATTTCTAGGACAAACAGAAAATTAAAATAATCCAAAAAGATATCAAAGTATAAAAATAAAAAAACATTCAGAAAATCAATCAAAATTTATGGAAAGTTAATATATCTTGCTTTCCTTATTACAAGATGATTTTAAGAAAAATTTATGACATGGTTGCATGGCTACTTCTTTTTATCCAATAGAAATAGAATATGAATAGCTTACAAACCAGAAAAAGACATATTTAATATTAATAACCAATCAGGACAATATAAACTAGTGATTTTCCTGTCCCATTTATGACAAATTACAAATGAAGAGTCTTTTGGTAAGTAATGTTATCAGCATGTTTTCACTAATATGGAAACAAATGCTCTAAAAGCTTTAAGAATATCTGACTGGTCAAATAGACTAGATGAAGAAATCTAAACAAAAATAAATATTTTTTTTATATTGTTTTGAAGGAATTATACTGTGACCTATGATTTTATAAAGCACTAACATTTGTAATTTCCAAAATGTGACAAACTTCAGCTAGTTCATGGAGGCAACCCTGGTGAATATCTCATGAAAATATAGGTTTAACTGTGAAACAATGCAAAGGTTGTTTGATGATTACCACAACCTAACAAACCAAGACATCAGTTCCTACAACATTCATTTCAATTCGTAGCTGACAACTTAGAACTTAGAACCTTTCTCTATTCAACAACTAGTTTTGGTCATCATTCATAATTCAAGATTATTGAGAAGTTTTTTTTACAAAAGCAGTCTTCAGTAATAATAAAACAGTTTCTTAAAATAACCTGAATTTTCAAAATAATTCAGGTTAGACAACATAGTATGCTTTCCTTTAATAACTGTATCAGCTCAGTTCAACTGAAAAGAAACTTTTGGCTTAATTCACTTTGAAGAATCAGTAAAATTTAAAAGAATAGTTCGTTTATGGACATAAAGAGTATCATATTCAATAAATCAGAGTAGCAGTTGTCTTTTTTTATTACAGGCCTAGATAAATTTTTGCATTCCAAACTGTTAACTCTAATAATAAATAAACCATTTTAGTAGACTCAATTTAAAGTGAGGATCTAAGCATGAAAATACCCTTGTGTTTGATTGAGAAACTCAGTATGGTCAGTCAAACTAAGAAAATGAAAATCTGAATCAAATTGAACTAAGAATAATTTGAGAATTGTTGCAAATGGAAAGTTATAATAGCCAAAGAGAAAAAATAAAAGCCGGTAGCAATAACAATAATGACATTTGATATAAGTGAATAAAAACATTGAAAATACAAAATTTATTAATAATAAAACTCAATGGCATACCTTACTTTTCATTACATTTCTAAAATGATCTTCTTCACTTTTAGTTAAAGGTAATTTTTTAATTAAAAAAAAAAGGTGAAAATTTAGTTAATTTAAAATCATATTTTTGAAAATTTTAAATTAATATAAAAAGTATACGATAAGCTTTTAGATACCTATTTTGCAAATAACACTGTACTCAATATTTCTTTTGACATAAATTTCGACTTTGTTTTCTTGTCATAAATTGACGTGACATGGATTATGATTCTGTCAACGAACATGGAGCATTATCGGCAGCTTTCTTTAGTGCTAAAATTTGTAAACATCATGGCATCATCATGGATATTCTTTCCGAAAGAATATCCCAAGAATGATAAACATTTTACCAGGATTGCTTAATCCCTTAAGACGTACGTTCGCCAAAAAATCGATCGCACGTGACGTCACTGCAGTCCTCGGCCGTATAGACCAAGAACGATAAACATTTACCAGGATTGCCTAATCGGCCTGATTTGTCCGCCAGCTTTGTGACGTCACTGCAGTCCTTCATTATAACGTTTACCATATAAATGCATGGAAATAATAGGAATTACACAGTATTTTTATGATTTCTGAAATACTAACGTACCACTATTTGGATTTTTAAGATTAAACACTTATAATTTATAATAAATATTCCCATAAAATCGTTTTAATACTTATATTTAATTAATTTATTGAATATTATTTGGGAAATAGGTAGAGTAAAGAAAACACTATTTAGTTCTATTTTTATTTTAAAAAATACATTCAAATAAATTTATTATTACACAAAATCATGCCTAAAACTAGTGTTTTTTGACAAACAAAGAAACATAATAAACAATTTGCAGCATATTACTAGTACAATCCGTGAATCTTTTATGGCGCGACATATAATATGTATTCTTATAAAGAATTTTTAATTACAAATTTAAAATGAACAAAAAATACTACATATTAAAAAAATAGTAAGTAAGTAAACTATCTCACTAAAAACGTAAAATAAAAAGAATAATGAAAAACTCTTCGTTTTACCAAAACTTCCAATATTTATTTAAAAAATTGCTTTATTAACTTTAATGACAGCCGTTTCGCTAGACTTAGCATCGTCAGAGTTAATAAAGCAATTTTTTTTTCATTATTCTTAATAAGATGGACTTTCAAAAAGTAAGGGTTAGTACAATCAATTTAATTAAAATAAAAAATGTATTTACTATTGAATATTAACGTTGACACTCAACGATACTAACCAAGCAATGTCCAGCCAAGCAGTGTAACACATGAAATTTAAAAGTCCGAACTGGAGTTTAAAAGAACAGTTTTTTAAAAATTTTACACAAAAATGCAACGTACACTAATGTATCCACAATATCTACCAGTCAAAATTTTGAATATTTTTATAATAAATCTAAAAACGACGATTGAAAACGACCTAAAATGCACTGTCAAGATAGGAAAAATACGGCCGAGGACTGCAGTGACGTCACAGGCCACCACGTGCAATCGATTTTTTGGCGAATGTACGTCTTATGGGATTAAGCAATCCTGGTAAATGTTTATCGTTCTTGGAATATCCATGATGATCTTTCGTACTGCTTACACTTTTGCTGTCACAAAATTTCATGAACATGTTTAGTAATCCCCTTTCCCCGATATTTTTATGTTTATTGGTTCACAATATAGTGTTCTATGCGTTCACTGTTTTATGTTTATAAAACCGTAACCGAAATAGCGAGAATCTTAGAACATAAAATAGTAAGGAAGTATTGTTCGTTCAAGGACAGGTGACCGGGAGGGTTATCCAAGATGGCTACCGGAAGTTACTTTTTAACAGTGGCGTCCTATATTTTTATTTGTAGAAAAATAATGTCCTTATTATTGAAACATACCTATTATTATATATTCAGTATGGACACTAATAATTATTTATTAAAATAACCATTTTAATAAGGAAAGTAGAGGAAAAAAAATAGTATAACATTGCCTAAAATGGGGGTACTAGATTTAAGGAAATAAAACCAGTTATATACTACACAATTTTTATTAAAATTTTTCATTCTACCACTATTGGCCCTTAAATTGAATTTTGGGTAAACATGTCTAGTTTTTTCTACATTATTTATTTTACTTTTACATATATAATAAATTCTTGTTTTTAATTATACTACACAGATGCTTTTTATAAGTTGTTTCCTACGAGGACTTTCAGAAGTAGATGGTAGAGTTTCAGGAACAGGAACTGTTGAAATAGTTTCACTGCTAGTAGTTATTATCTCTTCAGCATAAGGGTCGTTAGTACTTACCTGCATAGAAAAGGTATATATTAGTGAAATATATGTTTAAGTAAAATATAGATTTGAGAAAAAATATAGATTTGGTCAATGTTATTAAAGCAATTTGTGGATGTAATAATTACTTACATATTTCATTCTTGCGATTTTAATTGTAGGTATAGCATTTGGTACTAGTAAAACAATTACTGAAGAAATTCTATCAAATGATTGTTCTGTAAAATGTTGTGAGATTAACCAAAAAATTGTAAATTAATGATAATTAAAATAAAATATCCTCTTTCCATTATTGATACGCCTATGTCAATTTAAGTATATAGGTTAGGGATCAATACCTACAAAGTATTAATTTAATTTAAACATAAAAATATAGTTTACGTATATATAATGTATATTTATTATAATAATAGGTACTTACCAATAAATAATTAAACCAAATTTTTAACAGAAAACTAAATTTTTATAACTTGTAAACAAAGTATGAGTCATAAATGGTTATCCAATATGGCCGACTTCCGTCGCCAGATTTTAACCATATTTTAACATTGTAGATATAACACAAACTCCTTCCTTACTATTTTATGTTCTAAGGCGAGAATACATCCAGCGCCGGATTCCGTTATGAGGCTAAAATAGGCCAATAGAAATATTAGTAGGTGTGGCTTGGATATTTGGCGCACTTTTTTAATTTGTGCTTTCTAGGCTAAGCTGTCGCGTTATTTTTGGAATCGACTCTACCTAGTTTAAACGTCACGTAAAATATCAACGGTAGGAACTCCGCCCACAAGCATCATTTTAATTGGCTTATTTTAACCTCATAACGGAATCCGGCGCTGGATGTATTCTTGCAATTCCAACTTTTACAAGAAGCACCTTGTTAAATAACTCTTATTGTAACACACAATCAGGCAATTCAGATTACCTATTTGCGGTTTCGGAAAGTTAGTAATGATGTAAGAGAACAGTTATTACGTCTCTACAAGAATGGGCATACAGCAGGAACAGCATTAGAAATGATTAAGTGCAATATCCAGCTAACTTGTGATGACTACAACGCAACTTTAGCAGATAGGAATAGATGCCCAAGTTATAAATATTTGATAAAAACTGGATTTCATTATGGATTAAAACTACAATAATTTGCCCAAATCTATGAAATATTTCAACTCTCGGAGGTTGGAGGATGGAAATAAAAAATAAGTAATAAAAAATCCTCAGTATTTTTACCCTTAATTTAGTTACTGATAACCAAAACATGTATATTCATTAAATTAAACTTATTTTAAAAAAACCTGAAATTATCCCCTGGCATAATAAAAAAATACACCTTTATAATACATTTTTAAACTGCAATTATAGGTACGTTCTTTTTCACACCATGTATTCATCAATGATGGAAGTGACGTCACTCTTTGATGACTGAATTGTTGGAGTCACCAGTGATATAAAAAAACGCATGACAAATCCGTCCACTATCTCCATACATCGATGGAATGGGTTTGCAATTTTGGTGCACAACACAGTAATAAATGAACGCGTGGTTACGTCAAACTAGATTTCACCAAAGAATATATGAACGTGGTTGGTGCATTGATGGAGCCACCGGTGAATAAAAGAACGTAACTTATATATTTTTTTACTTTCTAGCCTAGAAAGCACAAATTGAAAAAGTGCGCCAAATATCCAAGCCACACCTACTAATATTTCTATTGGCCTATTTTAGCCTCATAACGGAATCCGGCGCTGGATGTATTCTCGCCAATAGCCATACGTTTGAACCATAGAACCATTTCTATGGTTTGAACTGAGCAGTTCGACTGTACATGCAGCTAAGACTGTTCAGTTAAAACGTTAAATCCAGAGACAACCCCGTTAAAACTGAAGGTCTGTGTCTGTACGTCTGTAGCCCGCTTTACCTATCCCCCACTAAGTATAGAACACAGGAGTCTGAACGTAATGTTGAGCGAATGGCCTCAGTTTACGGGACAGATTTTTTGCCAGTAGAGTGCGCTACTCTTTAAGAAGTACTCGTTTAAACTATTACGCGGCAAATCTTGTTGCTATTGACACCTCTGTGGAAAAAAATACTCTGAGAAATGTGGAATTTCCGTATTCGCGTGCTAGTTCATGGTACAGGTACATGTTTACATGTAATACTAGGTCTGTTCCAACCAAGCAGAGAACCGTTCTAATTGACGTACCGAAAAAAAATTAAAATTATATCAAGGATTTTATTTTTAATAAATTCCAACCAATCAAGAGTGTAAATATAATTAGTTTTTTAAATAATTTAGTATTTATAAGAACCGAATGATACGCCTATGCGCTAATTTTTGACATTTATATGCAAAAATTGCTTTGACAGCATACTGTAAACATGAAAAATGAGTCATACAAGGAGCTTCAAGATGGCCGACTTCCGTCGCAAATTTTCCTTAAAGTTAATATATGACAGACTCCTTCCTGTTTCTTTTTGTTCTAAGGTTCTAAGCCCGATCCCTAACCTACGCGTTCGTTTACCTAACCCGAACTACCTACCCGTGTTCGTAAACCATAGAGCTGTTAACTCGATCACCGACTCAGGTTGATCTACAGCTTAGACAAGGAAAGAGAGAGGACTGCGCATTCGAATCAATTTGTGTAACCCATTTACCACCAAACTAATGGCGGTCAATATTGACATAGGCGTATCATACGATTTTTCTTAGACGATTATTAAATAATCATTTTCATTATTTCGTATTACAAATCTAATTTAAAAAAGTCTTTGAGTTTATACTGCTCCAAAAAAAAAGAACAATCATTTTAAAACATATTTATTTAATAATGTAATTTAGTTAAACATCTATTACCTGAAAGCTGTAATATTAATAAAAACAAATTTCAAGGAAATAGTTGTAAAATACTTCTTACCTATGAGATGAAATTCCTTGCTCTTTTTTAGCACTCTGACTATTGCACTTATAAGCTACACAATTAACCATTTTAAAATGTCTATTCAGTTTATTAAAAAAGGTGAAAATTAATAAAAAACTAAAAAAATACAATTCGATGTTCCAAATTTGTTTGCCACCAAACGTTTGCAAATTGGCTTCACTCTCACGCATAAGGTTATCATTGCCATGCGCTGTCCTCTCTCTTTCCTAGGGTGTGTTCGGGGAGCACGCTTTCGAGCTATGTAGCGCCAAGAGCCATATAACGCAAACGAGGAATAGTACTAGATAGCGCCAAATGGCGCAAATAGCGTGCTCCCCGAACACAGCCCTAGTCTAAGATCTACAGTAACCCTATCAGACACCGCATGCGCATTTCGAACCATTTTTAAATTTTGTCATTCTCTAAAAGCGTGGGAATTCAGCATTTTCGTAATCTCTTTTCTGAGATTTTTAATAGGATCAATTTTTTTCTAATAATTGTTTCACTTTGATGAATAATAACCAAAATAACAGAAAAGATTTGAAAAACACCAAAAAAAGCAACAACATCTAAGAACAAGATAAAAAAAGTAAATAATTGAAAATAGTTTGGTTAGGGTTGATAATTTGAATGACTTATGGTATGACAGCGTATTGAAAAATCCGTTCTGAAACCTGTGATGTGGGTTAAGGGCCCCATTCACGTTGAGATCGGTATCGATACGTGTATCGCGACAGGTGGCGATACATGTATCTGGGATTTGTATCCATGTGTCAACTGCTCCTACACGTTGAGATGAACTAATGAAACATCAGTTCAGTCACTGGTTCATTAACAAAATGGTGCCACCTGCCATACCTGCGCTTGTAGCAGTGGCAGTAGTTTTATCAGATGTTTTAAAGAAGAAGAAAAAAAAAAAGAATATTGGCAAATAATTGAATTCCACAAGCACGGATATAATTTGTACAAATTTAAAAATTCCTCCCAAAACTCCCGATCTTCCATGTTGGAAACAATACTGTCTTTATACTTTGGTAGCGTCAACATACACGTTGCAACAAGTATCAGTTGCATGCGTTCGGTATCGGAGTTTCAGTTCAGTGATACAGCCGACGATACCATCTGATACCGATACCGCGATACCGAGACAGACAAATACACTGTGAGATTTGTATCAAGATACTGATACTTGCAACATGTATCGATACCGATCTCAACGTGAATGGGGCCCTTTAGTGATCCATGGTGATCCGTCACGTGACCTCAGTAGATCGAGTTGGCAACCCGGAGTAGGTTTCCGAAAATGCCTCATGAATACTATGAAAAACCCGATACCGTTCAGACTCCTGTGTTCTATACTTCGTGCTATCCCCATTAAAATTTCTGAAATATTTTCCCACTCTTCTTTTTTAGTCCTGGGTTCTATTACTGTCTACCTTAGACAAGGAAAGAGAGAGGACTGCGCATTGGAATCAATTTATGTAACCCATTTACCACCAAACTAATGGCGGACAATATTGGCATAGGCGTATCATACGATTTTTCTTATACGATTACTAAATAATCATTTTCATTATTTCGTATTACAAATCTAATTTAAAAAAGTTTTTAAATATGTACTGCTCCAAAAAAAACAACAATCATTTTAAAACATATTTATTTAATAAATATTACAATTTTAATCTATTTTATCTATTTTAAATATATGTTTTTGTTCCACGCCACTGCAAAACTATTACATCTATGGGAAAATAATAACAATTAATTGAAAAATAATCTTTAAAACTGAATGAAAACAATTTTCAAAATGTATGTACTATTAATTTAAGTTATCATACATAACATATGTGATTTAGTTAAACATCTATTACCTGAAAGCTGTAATATTAATAGAAATAAATTTCAAGGAAATTGATTGTGTTAACCTCTACTTTTTGGAAGTTCATCAGAACAATAAATAACTGCACAGTTAAACTAAACTTCCACTATTTATTTGAAAAATTCGCTTTAAAATCAATTACAGCTGTTTCGCTATAACTAGCATCGTCAGATTGACATATTGAAATTACATGTTGTTTGTTTGTAACTAGGTGCTTGATGTTGATAAGGAGTTAAAGCTAGACCAAGTAAGGAAGTAATAAGACATAACAATATTAAAGCCTAGATGTTATTAGCCCTAAGGGATTATCCTGGATGTATTTCCCTCTAAGATCAGTATAACTGTGCAATGATATAGAAAAACCAGGAAAAAACTATATCATGCTGATCTTTACAATAACTTAATATATTTATGTTATAATGTCTTATCTATGTATAAAATGAAGACTCAATCAAAGTAAACAGTTTAATAGTGGAGAACTTCCAAGATTTATTTGTTCATTAACTACTTTTAACTGTTGAAATGCTAGATGTCTTTTAATTTCAAGTTCTTCTAGAAAATCTAAATTTTGTTTTTTATCACAAATGTGTAGTATATGAATGTCATTGGTGTGTATAAGTGAGTTTGGATGTTCCAGTAGGTGTTTTGCATAGTTCGACTTATCTGGTTGTTGTAATCTATATGCTCTTAAGTGTTCATTAAATCTTACTTCAAAATTTCTTTGTGTTTGACCTATATATACTGCATTACATTTTGGACAATTAATTTTGTAAACACCAGATTTTTTTAATTTTGGTGGTTTTGTTTTTACATTTAACAATTTTGTTCCAATACTATTTTGTGTTTTAAATGATATTAATGCTGATGTTGCCGAAGATATTATTTTTGAAATTGCATTGGAAATATTTCCACAATATGTAATACTTTTATAGCTTTTAATTTCTTTAGTTTGTTTTGGAAATATTAGTTCCCGAGGGCTTGGTGCCTACCGGGCGCGTCCCCAGGTGGCGGATAGGGGATCCCCAGGACAGCCGCTGAACTGCTTAAGCAGGTATAACACTGCAATTTAGCAGGGAAGCGGCGAAGCTGGGGGTGTGCGTCTATACGGGTGGCACGGTCTGGTATGAGCATCTGATAACTGCAAGATTGCCAGATTGGTCATTCCTAAGGTCGCACCGCGGACCAACCCCCCCAATTCCAAGGTGTAAGGTAACGTGCCGAAGGATGGATGGCCGCTGGGGTATAAGCGGTCGCGAACGTTCCCCTGGGGGAACCGGGCGAAACCCCCTTGTATGTAGCCTTACTCTGGCATGCGGGGCTCTGCCGGAGTGGACCGACATTCCCTTGCTACTCGTGGGAACAACCATGGTAAGAAAAATGGCGGGAATTAATATCGCTCAGATAAACGCCCATCACGCCAAGGGATCATCGACGGTTATTTCAAGGACGTTTATCAGAAACCAAATGGGATTAGTATTGATCCAGGAACCATGGGCCCGTGATGGTCAGGTGAGAGGACTCGCAAGTAGGGAAGCCAAACTGATATACAAAGTGAGTAATGTAGACATACCCAGAGCATGCATCTTGGTAAGTAACAGCATTGATCACTTTTGTGTGTCAGAGTTCATGACGAGAGACCTCGTTCCGATTCGAGCAAACCTCGAGTTCGAGAATAGACGTCAAGAAGTCATGATAGCATCATGCTACTTTGCAGGGGACGGGACTGCACCGCCTACAGAACTGCAAAGACTAGTCGAGTACTGTGAACAGAAGAAGCTGCCGCTTCTCATAGGATGCGACGCCAACGGTCACAATACCATATGGGGAAGCACAGACAAGAACGAAAGAGGGGAGAAAATTTTAGAATTTATATTTAATAAGAATCTTGTTATACACAATATAGGGAATACACCTACGTTTGTAACCAGAACAAGAAAGGAAGTACTAGATATAACACTAAGTACACCGAATCTTAAGGATAGGGTGAAAGATTGGAGAGTATCGAACGAACCATCCCTCTCTGATCATAGAATGATTACGTTCAGATTAGAGTGTAATCCTCCTGAGCCAGCACTCAGGAGAAACCCCAGGAAAACTAACTGGGAAAATTACAACACTAACCTGAACATAAATCTTGCAAATCTCAAGACTAAAAGAAATGCCAGGAATCACCTGGCATTAGAAAACGATCTCATAGAGCTGAACGAGGCAATAATCGATGCCTATGAATCCAGTTGTCCTCTCCAAAGGACTAGAAAAGCAAAAGATGCGATATGGTGGAACAGTCATCTGTCAAACTTAAGATCCGAAACGCGACAGCTCTTCAATAGAGCCAAACGTAACGGAGATTGGCAGAGCTACACCGAGAAACTTACAACATATAATAAGGAGATTAGAAAAGCTAAAAGAAACAGCTTCAGAAAATTCTGCGAAGAAATAGATGCTACACCCTCTGCAGCAAGGCTACACAAAGTCTTGGCAAAAGGGAAAGTAGACACTGTAATGGCATTACGGAAGCCAGATGGAAGCTTCACAGAAAGCGAAAAAGAAAGAGCTCTGCTCCTGTTAGAAACTCACTTTCCCGGAGGAATAGTCCCTTCCGGAAAAATAAATGAGAAAGCTAAAAGACCTACCAGGGAAGACACTGCAATGGCAAAGCACATATGCAGTGAGGAACGGCTGAGATAGGCTATGAACACCTTCCAGCCGTTCAAAACCCCTGGAACGGATGGAATATTTCCTGCCCTTCTCCAACAGGGCCAAGAGGCAATAATTCCACACTTGATCCGAATTAGTCGGAGCAGCCTTGAACTGGGATACATACCAGAAGCGTGGAGAAGGGCCAAAATCACCTTCATCCCAAAAGCAGGGAAACGGGACACTACGCACCCCAAATCCCTTAGACCGATCAGCCTCACATCGTTTGTTCTCAAAACGATGGAAAAAGCTGTAGACAATTACATTAGAACAGAAATCTTGGAACAGGTGCCACTGCACCCCCGTCAGCATGCGTACCAAGCGGGAAAGTCCACGGAAACCGCTTTAATACAATTGACTGACGAAATCCAAGACGCTCTGAATAAAAAAGAGACCGTGGTATGTGCCTTTCTAGACATAGAAGGGGCCTTTGACAATACGCCACATGAGGCAGTCAAAAGAGCACTGATTGAGAAAGGTATTCCATATTCACATTCAAATGTTTAATGTGAAGTTTTTCGTTTAAAACTGTCACTTGGTGAGGTGTCAGTTTTCTTTGTAAATGTCATTCAATAAAGTCCCTTGTTCTTGATTAAATTTTTGAATTCACATATTTAACAGTGGTGTCAGAAGTGATTTAAAGAACCTGAATTCGATTCAAAATGGCATTGCCCCGAGAATTGCTTGATGCGTTTACGAATTTGTTGACCGATGCAGTCAAAAATTCTGTAGCTGCGATCGCCGAACAAAGGCATGAGAATGGAAACATCGGAAACGAAGCGATTGAACGACGGCCACCAAATTTCACGATCGGAGAGTATCGCGCGTCGGATGAAACATCAGTGGCGGACTATTTCAAGCGTTTTGATTGGGCCTTGGATTTGAGCCGTATCCCTGTGGAGCAGCACGCAACCTACGCGCGTGTGTACATCGGAACGGAGTTGATAAGTACATTAAAATTTTTGATCAGCCCTCGACAAATTGAAGAGCTCACCTATGATGAGATTAAAAATACTCTCGTTGCTCATTTGGATCGGAAGAGAAATAAATTCGCTGAAAGTTGCAAATTCAGAAAAATCAAACAAGACGCTGGTGAGTCAATTGCAAATTTCGCTTTAAAATTACGAAAAGGAGCTGTCCATTGCAGTTACGAACAATTTCTTGACCGAATGCTAATCGAACAATTTTTACATGGCCTGCTTTCACGTGATATATGCGACGAGATTATCTCCAGGGATCCAGCTACGTTTAAAGACGCTTACGAAATTGCGCAATCGATGGAAGCAACTCAGAAGACACAAATAAACTTGTGAAACTTGACTCCTTTCATTTGAAGAAATTTCTTGAATTCAGACGAGGTAAACTGAGGAGCGTTATCAGAAACCAGAGTGATTGGGACCCCATAAGCTGCAAATAGATCATCTAGAATCCTCGCAGTAGCTGCTGAAGTTGTCGACGAAGTTACTTTAACTTCTACCCATTTACTGTACGCATCCACAATGATTAGCAACATCGAACCAGCAACCGGACCAGCAAAATCGATGTGAATTCTTTCCCAAGGACCACTGGGGTACTCCCAGTGATGTTTTCGAAACTTCGGAGGAGCATGGCCATGTTTGGCGCACTCACTACATGACCTTGCCAACTCTTCAATGTTGTCATCAATACCTGGCCAAAAAACGAATGATCGAGCTAACCCTTTCATCTTCACAATTCCCAGATGAGCTGCATGTAGATCTTTCAGAATCGATGATCTTAGAGATGAAGGAATCACAACACGGTGTTCTAGAAGTAGACAACTTGCTGCCAACGTGTATCTTGATTCTGGAGGTTTGTACCCGTGCTTACTGAGATCCTGTCCATCTTCCAGCAATCTCACGATCTTTTGTAGATGATGGTCGTTTCGAGTTTCCCGGGCTATGTCTTCAGCTCGCACCGGGAGCTGTGCCACTTGATGCAAAACGAAGAAGTCGAAATCGTCTAACTCTCTATCTCTTTTCTCTTGGACAGTTCTCATTTCGTCCACATGGTTTGTCGTTTCCAAAGGAGCACGGGAGCAGTAATCAGCATTCGCGTTTGCTTTTGAGGATCGGTATTCAATGTCGAAGTTAAAATGCGCCAAGTAGTCTGCATAGTTGGCCATTCTGCTGATGCACAACACTGGTAAAGACTTTTCGGGATGAAGTATTTGAGTGAGAGGTTTATGATCCGTGATCAGAATGAAATGTCTTGCATACAAGTAGTGGAAAAACTTCTGTACTGCCCAAACTATAGCGAGCGCTTCTTTGTCAATCTGCGGGTAACGTTGTTCTGGAGCTTTCATAGTACGACTCGCGTACGCGATTGGACGTTCTCGCCCGTCTGGAAGACGATGTGATAGCACTGCGCCAAGTCCCGTTTTACTCGCATCCGTAGCCAGCAGGAGAGGAAGATCAGGATCATACGGCATCAAGACCTGCGGTGAAGTCAGAATTCCTTTGATGTCATCGTAGGCTTTATTAGCTTCTACCGTCCACTCGAAAGTTTCCTTCTTTAGCATGCTTCGCAAAGGTCTATCTCTGGAGGACAAATCTGGAATGAAAGAACTGTAATACGTTGCTTTGCCGAGAAATAATTGCAACTCTTCTGGTGACGTTGGTTTTGGTGCTTTACGGATAGCTTCAACATGTTTCTCAGACTTGTGAATCCCCTTCTCATCTATTCTGTGACCCAAAAATTCGACCGATGTGATTCCAAAGACACACTTCTTCCTGTTCAGCTTCAATCCGTAAGACTTGATTCGTTCCAAAACTGCCTTCAATGTTATTAAAAATTTCGCAACCGTGTCAGCAAAAATCAAAATGTCATCGAAAAAATTCACCACGTTTGGTATTCCTCGTAATAATTCCTCCATTCTTCTTTGCCAGATAGCTGGAATGCTTGCTGCACCGTAAACCGCTCTTGCAGGTCGTATTAATCCATGTGTCGGAGTGTTGAGTGTCAATGCTTCCGCGAACTTCTCATCAACAGGAAGGTGTGTATAGGCATCTGTAATATCTACGTGACCGAAGATCTTTGCATCTTTCATACGGTTAAACAAGTGATCTGCTCTCGGAATTGGATATTCGTCAATGACCATCCTTGGATTCAGTGTTGGTTTGTAGTTTCCTGTAATTCGTAAAGCACCACTTTCTTTAACCACTACATGAGTCGTTGAAGCCCACTCTGAATGCTCGACTCTTCTGTAAAATCCTGAAGCAATTTTTTCATCAATTACCTTGGCATACTTCTCTCGCAAAGCTAAAGGGATCTCACGCGCTTTGCAGAACACAGGTGTTACATCTGGTTTGAAATGTACCGTAGCTGGAGGCCCACTCATTTTTCCAGGGACTGCGCTGAACAGGTCATCGTACTTGGCTAACAATTGCTCCAGATTCTTCTTTTTCATCTTCATTCAAACCGGAGAACTGAGAAACAGTGGACACATGCATGGCAGGAATACCTGAAAACAGTTTGCGAAAATCAATCTCATCGACAAACTCCTGAATCCATTCTCGTCCGAACAAGGGATCGTAATCGCCGTCCACCACGAACAAGTTGAGTTTGCGTGACGTATTTCCAACCGAAACAAGTACCGGAACAAAACCAACACATCCAATAGGATGTCCAGTGTAGCTAGCAAATCGTCGGTTTGTTGGTTGCAATGGAATGTTTGGTGCAAAAGACGACAAGAGTTTCTGATTGACGATCCCACACGGTGCTCCGGTGTCCAACTCCATTTTCAAAGGATGGTTGTTGATTTCAACATCAATCATATGTTTTCTCGTTGACTTAATCACGTGCACATCTTCAATATCCCTCAAGTCTTCGAGAACTTCGACGTACTGCGCTGGTTCTTCAAACTCTTCCATCAAGTGGGTTGAATCTTGTTTTGTAGACTTACTCCGACAAATCTTCGCTATATGACCTTTTTTTCCACAAAGAAGAATGGAGGAATTATTACGAGGAATACCAAACGTGGTGAATTTTTTCGATGACATTTTGATTTTTGCTGACACGGTTGCGAAATTTTTAATAACATTGAAGGCAGTTTTGGAACGAATCAAGTCTTACGGATTGAAGCTGAACAGGAAGAAGTGTGTCTTTGGAATCACATCGGTCGAATTTTTGGGTCACAGAATAGATGAGAAGGGGATTCACAAGTCTGAGAAACATGTTGAAGCTATCCGTAAAGCACCAAAACCAACGTCACCAGAAGAGTTGCAATTATTTCTCGGCAAAGCAACGTATTACAGTTCTTTCATTCCAGATTTGTCCTCCAGAGATAGACCTTTGCGAAGCATGCTAAAGAAGGAAACTTTCGAGTGGACGGTAGAAGCTAATAAAGCCTACGATGACATCAAAGGAATTCTGACTTCACCGCAGGTCTTGATGCCGTATGATCCTGATCTTCCTCTCCTGTTGGCTACGGATGCGAGTAAAACGGGACTTGGCGCAGTGCTATCACATCGTCTTCCAGACGGGCGAGAACGTCCAATCGCGTACGCGAGTCGTACTATGAAAGCTCCAGAACAACGTTACCCGCAGATTGACAAAGAAGCGCTCGCTATAGTTTGGGCAGTACAGAAGTTTTTCCACTACTTGTATGCAAGACATTTCATTCTGATCACGGATCATAAACCTCTCACTCAAATACTTCATCCCGAAAAGTCTTTACCAGTGTTGTGCATCAGTAGAATGGCCAACTATGCAGACTACTTGGCGCATTTTAACTTCGACATTGAATACCGATCCTCAAAAGCAAACGCGAATGCTGATTACTGCTCCCGTGCTCCTTTGGAAACGACAAACCATGTGGACGAAATGAGAACTGTCCAAGAGAAAAGAGATAGAGAGTTAGACGATTTCGACTTCTTCGTTTTGCATCAAGTGGCACAGCTCCCGGTGCGAGCTGAAGACATAGCCCGGGAAACTCGAAACGACCATCATCTACAAAAGATCGTGAGATTGCTGGAAGATGGACAGGATCTCAGTAAGCACGGGTACAAACCTCCAGAATCAAGATACACGTTGGCAGCAAGTTGTCTACTTCTAGAACACCGTGTTGTGATTCCTTCATCTCTAAGATCATCGATTCTGAAAGATCTACATGCAGCTCATCTGGGAATTGTGAAGATGAAAGGGTTAGCTCGATCATTCGTTTTTTGGCCAGGTATTGATGACAACATTGAAGAGTTGGCAAGGTCATGTAGTGAGTGCGCCAAACATGGCCATGCTCCTCCGAAGTTTCGAAAACATCACTGGGAGTACCCCAGTGGTCCTTGGGAAAGAATTCACATCGATTTTGCTGGTCCGGTTGCTGGTTCGATGTTGCTAATCATTGTGGATGCGTACAGTAAATGGGTAGAAGTTAAAGTAACTTCGTCGACAACTTCAGCAGCTACTGCGAGGATTCTAGATGATCTATTTGCAGCTTATGGGGTCCCAATCACTCTGGTTTCTGATAACGCTCCTCAGTTTACCTCGTCTGAATTCAAGAAATTTCTTCAAATGAAAGGAGTCAAGTTTCACAAGTTTATTGCACCTTATCACCCTTCAACTAATGGCCAGGCTGAACGATACGTCCAGACAGTGAAGGATGCGCTTCATGCTATGGATACGAGACCAGGAACGCTAACAGAAAATCTGAACGAGTTTCTTCGTCAGTTTCGAGGAGCTCCTCATGCAACAACGGGATGTTCACCAGCTCAGCTCTTCCTGGGTCGAGATCTGAGGAGCCGACTAGACTTGACCAGACCATCCCAAGCCATGATTAAAGGTCATTCTGTTTGTAATTCTGATCCGATTGTTGGCTTTCGAACATTTGAACTTGGGGAGTCTGTTTATTTCATTTCAGGGAATCCTCGAATGGATAAGTGGATTCCAGGCACGATCGTGCGGCGAATACGGGTATACGAGTCTGTAAGAAGACCAGGTTTGGTGTTAGCAAGAAGTCCACCCAATCAGGCAAATCATTCTGCTTCAAGTAGTTCTTCTTCTGAGTGGTTTTCGCACAATGCATCCTCGTCATCTGATCCTCAAGGAAATGTGTCTTCAGCACCAAGCGAGAGACCGCTGTTGTCTCCACGAGCGGCATCAACACCATTGGTACCTCACGAGCAGCAACTTCGACGACTTCCATCACCTAGTCCTCGATCTCCGGCAGAAGAACCAAGTCAAAGAAATCCTGTAACAACTCCGGCAGTTTCAGTGGCAGAAAGATCCCCTATGCTACAAGCTACCCCAAGGCCCCAGAGGACCCGGAAACCACCGATGAGACTCCGTTTCTAAAATAAGAAGGCTGTAGGATTGAAGAAGACATGTACTTTATTTTGTTGTGTTGCAAGGGAAGAAATATTCCATATTCACATTCAAATGTTTAATGTGAAGTTTTTCGTTTAAAACTGTCACTTGGTGAGGTGTCAGTTTTCTTTGTAAATGTCATTCAATAAAGTCCCTTGTTCTTGATTAAATTTTTGAATTCACATATTTAACAAAAGGAGTAGATAGAACGACTTCCATCTGGATGTCGCAACTGCTATCTACAAGAATCACAGAAATGGAGACAGGACAAGACACTATCTTCATTAATGTGACCAGAGGCTGTCCACAGGGAGGAGTTGCATCCCCGCTTATGTGGAGTCTCACTGTGGACAGTCTACTTAGTCAATTGACCAGGGAAGGCATACCATGTCAAGGGTATTCCGACGACATGGTTATCCTAGCAAAAGGGAAGTATGAAAATGTCCTCTGTGATATTGTTCAAAGAGGACTGAACATTGCGAAACAATGGTGTGACTCGGTGGGACTCAACATCAACCCCACCAAAACCACACTAGTAGCCTTTACAAGGAAAAAGAAACCTAATCTAAAAATCATAAAAATAGGGGGGAACATAGTCGAGTGGAAAACAGAGGTCAAATATCTAGGGCTAATCCTAGATAGTAGGTTACTCTTGAATAAACACGAAGACGAAGTAATACACAAAGCAACCAAGGCCCTCATGGTGTGCAGGAACATTGCAGGAAAGAACTGGGGATGCAACCCACGTATTCTGCAATGGATGTACACAACAATAGTGAGACCAATAATCACATATGGGGCAGTGGCTTGGGGAGCAAGGGCTAATCTGAGTACGACGAGGAAAAATCTCTCGAAGATTCAGAGACTAGCCTGTTCATGTATCACTGGAGCAATGGGAACTTGCCCCACTGCTGCAATGGAGGTGATTTTAAACTTAACCCCACTGCACATTCTGTTAGAAAGTGTAAGGAAGTAAACGATATATAGAATGATCAAAGAAGGAATTATCAGGGAAAAACCCCGATCACTTCATTTTGATCAAACTTGGGAAATGCCCCAAGATGATATGCCAAAGAAATTCAACTTTGTGAGAAAATTTATCACAAGGTTGAGTAATAAATCTGAATGGGACGAAGACACCATACAGAATTTAAATCAGAATACCATAAAGTGGTATACGGACGGTTCCAAGCTAGACGAGGGAACTGGGATAGGAGTTTTTGGACCGAGAGCCAAATACTCAGAAAGCTTGGGCACATACCCGAGCATCTTTCAAGCAGAAGTCCGCGCCATCGAAAGATGTGTGGAATTCAATATTGGAAGAAACTACCGCAGACAAGAGATTGTGATCATGTCGGATAGTCAAGCAGCCATCAAAGCGCTGAGTTCAAATATAATCAGTTCGAAGATGGTTTGGGAATGCCTAGGCAAACTAAATGAACTAGGCCAGAAGAACACTGTCACCCTCCTATGGGTCCCGGGACACATAGGAATAGAGGGGAACGAAACAGCAGATAAGCTGGCAAAAAAAGGAGCTGAAACCCCACATTTGGGACTAGAACCATCTTGTGGGATCAGCAGTAGAGTAATCTTAGGAATCAGTTGGAAGGACTGAGGCAATCTAAGATACTACTGGGGAACTATGACCAGAAGAGATCTCTTAGCTGCCTCAACCTCAGTAAAAAAAGTCTCCGAATTTTAACGGGAATATTAACCGGGCATTGCCAGTTAAGAAGCCACATGAAGAAACTAGGGTTAGCAGATGAAGCAAAGTGCAGATTCTGTGAGGAAGAGGATGAAACCTCAATACACATACTCGCAGAATGCCCTGCCTTGCAAAATTCTAGGGCTAGATACCTAGGAGCACATGGAATAGAGGAAGGGGATCTACCTAACTTGAAGCCCGACGATGTTCTAAACTTCCTCAGGAAAATAGGACTCGAAGAGCTGCTATAAGTCTGAGAAAATATCAGAACGGCAAGTAAGGGGGAACACAATAGATCCTATAGGTCGCAGTGTAATTATCACCCCTAACCTATACATACATACATACATACTTGGTCTAGCCTTAACTCCTTATCAACATCAAGCACCTAGTTACAAACAAACAACATGTAATTTCAATATGTCAATCTGACGATGCTAGTTATAGCGAAACAGCTGTAATTGATTTTAAAGCGAATTTTTCAAATAAATAGTGGAAGTTTAGTCTAACTGTGCAGTTATTTATTGTTCTTAGTAAATTTCAAGGAAATAGTTTTAAAATACTTTTTACCTATAAAATGAAATTCCTTCCTCTCTGACTGTTGCACTTATAAATTGCACAACCCTTTTAAAATGTCTATTCAGGTAATTTAAAAAGGTGAAAATTAATAAAAAAACTAAAAAAATACAATTCGACGTTCCAAATTTGTTTACCACCAAACATATGTCAAACGTTTGAAAGTTGGCTTCAATCAAACGCATAAGGTTTTCATTGCCATGCGCTAAGCTGTCTAAGGGGCTGCGTTCATAAAGTTTTACTAGTTTTACCCTCGGGGTGCATTCGATAATTTACTCTCAGAATAAGTTTTACTCTATCGTCTGTTCGAGAATCATGAGTTTAGTAAATAAAACGAAACCCGTAGTGTTCGAAAATACGTAGTTTGTCCAAAATAGTTTAATCCTCGAACCCTGCTAAATAGGAAGGTAAAATTTACTCGTCATGCGCTGTAATAGGTTTGTTCATACAGCAATCAGGACCCCTATTTTCGAACGTGTGATGTGAAGTGAATGTGATGTGAGTAGGGAAGTGATCGATCCCTGACAAAACCTTTCATGGGTCGTATTTTCGATATCACAACGTTGCCTTGTTATATTTATGAAAAATGAAAGAATTTTGACGTATAACGTACATACTAGAAAGTTGGCAACGTTTGATAAATTGGGTTTCAGGCAGTTCAAACTGATAACTATATTCTTTTATTTATGATAACTACAACTATATTCTTTTATTTATGAAAGACGCAACTTTCAAAACAAAACTACGGTAACAACTCTAATAAACATATGATTTTGACAGTACGCTGACGCCTGAATAATAATGCGCATGTTTCACTGCTTCGACTGGGTCTGACCAAGCGAAGTGTGATGTGAGCTATCATATAGTCGAAAAATACGGTTCACCGGTTTCTCACCGGTGATCTATCACATCACATATTCGAAAATAGGGGTCCTGAAACCTGTCGGGGACATCATGAGTCTGCGCAGTATTTATTTGTCTGTTCTCAGTGATTTCTGACAGTTTTCAAGCAAAGTGTCGGATGTTCGTACAGAAAATTCTGACAATCCGAGGACAGTCAAAACTGTTTGCGGATAAATCTCAAGTAAATTGTCCAAGATTTGTTCTGTGACTAACAAATGATTTGTGACGATACCGATCATTGATTGATTTGAATTTTTCTACTTATAACCTTATTCTATGATGGTAGATAGTGTTTAATCAGTCAGTCAGAGTTTAGTTTAGTATGCGTTAAAGTTATTATTTATTCTGCATTTAAAATTGATATTGAAGCAATAATGAATTTGAATTTAACGACCTACATTATGCATCCTCTACAGATTCCGATATTGAAGATATTCTTGAGGAGAGAATAAAACCCAAAAATAAAAACTTTATTAATCAAACAGTGCTACAATGGGTGTGTTCGGGGAGCACGCTTTCGAGCTATGTAGCGCCAAGAGCCATATAACGCAAACGAGGAATAGTACTAGATAGCGCCAAATGGCGCAAATAGCGTGCTCCCCGAACACAGCCAATGAATCATCAACACTGTCAGAATACCAAAAGAATACACACAAAATTTGTGTTCTGTGATACCAATTACAGTCTACTTATAATAGATGTTCCAACAGGATATTAACAAATTACCGACAGATCAGGGACAAGTCCATGATTAGTTGTCACCAACCTGTTATATCCACAACATGTTGGAAACATGTCAGGGATTTTCTGTATGAACAAACCTATTGTCATTTTTGTCACAAAACACAGTATAAAGAATGTTTGAGGTTCGAGCTAAAGGTTAGAATATGAATACAAACATGGGTTTGGTACTTTGATGGAGAATTTTTGTTTTTTTTTTGGCTAAGAAAATGGAAGTCAGATTTAAAATTATTGCAAATTGTTGCAAAAAACATATTTCTAACTAGGTTGTCAGCAGCTAAGAATAATTTTAGTTTTAAGTCTTGATACATCCTTTTAATGCATTTTAATGATCCTGTAACACTTTACTCTTTGCTTGTACTAACCATTACTTACATACATAAACTATAAACCATTAACCAAACCAAAGATTTATGAACAAAACCTTAATTTTTATTTTTATTTCTCTGTCGTTTGTCAATGTTAACTCACTCTCATCCATTCGAGAAATATTCTACTCCGAGTTAACCAACAGTAAATTTGACATATATGGTTTACTCCAACTCTTAGAGTAAATAATCGAATGCACCCCGAGTAGAGTTAAGTAGAGTCGGGTTAAGTAAGAGTTAACTCTATGAGTTTACTACTTTGGGTGTCTTTATGAACGATCGGAGTAAACAGTGGTAAACATTTGAATTGACCACTATTATTTAAAATTATAACCTAAAAAGCTGAAACTAAAAATACGTAATTTTAGAGAAATGAGAGAAAACGTGAAGAAAGCAATTTATTTTTCTGTTTTTTCTTTTACCAAAAGCTTATTGCTGAATATTGAGGTAAGTATTATATAATGCTTTAATATATGTGCTTAATATCATAATGAAACTTTCTATCTATAGGTTATCTCATACCTCACACAACACAAATTATTTTGTGTTTTCGTTACAATAAGTAGATACTCATCACTGCGCATGTCGAGTTAATTTCTACTCACCTCTTTAGGCGTTTTCGGAAACCTACTCGGGTTGGCCCGATCCCTAACCTACGCGTTCGTTTACCTAACCCGAACTACCTACCCGTGTTCGTAAACCATAGAGCTGTTAACTCGATCACCGACTCAGGTTGATCTACAGTAACCCTATCGAAAAGTAGGGTCGTTCATATCGCTTCAGACACCGCATGCGCATTTCGAACCATTTTTAAATTTTGTCATTCTCTAAAAGCGCGGGAATTCAGCATTTTCGTAATCTCTTTTCTGAGATTTTTAATAGGATCAATTTTTTTCTAATAATTGTTTCACTTTGATGAATAAATAACCAAAATAACAGAAAAGATTTGAAAAACACCAAAAAAAGCAACAACATCTAAGAACAAGATAAAAAAAGTAAATAATTGAAAATAGTTGGGTTAGGGTTGATAATTTGAATGACTTATGGTATGACAGCGTATTGAATACTCCGTTCTGAAACCTGTGATGTTCGTAAACATGGTTGGTGGGTAAGTGATCCATGGTGATCCGTCACGTGACCTCAGTAGATCGAGTTGGCAACCCGGAGTAGGTTTCCGAAAATGCCTTTTGATATGAGTTAACAGAAGTTGCGTTCTTTTTGACTGAGATCTCAGCTCACTTCAATTGAAGTGATCTGATTTAAAGTGATGTGAGTAAGCACCAAAAAGAACGACAAACGCGCGACCTACGATTTCTTACTCCCCACCACTTTATTTCCGACTCAATTCTAACTGATGTAGAAGTAATTTCAAATTTTTAAAAATCGCGCCAAACATACGGTTGGTAGTTACACTTTCCGACAGCTCGATAAAGCGCGCGGAATCTCGGAATGGGATCGAGTTCTGTGAACGCGGAACGTGATGAGAGAGGTTAGAATTGAAGTCGGCCTTATGATTATGAGTATTGTGAGTTTTATGTACTTTTATTTTTGTACTGAAATTATATATTTAAATTACGTGAGACCATTATTACTTTTCTCCCTGAACCCTCTTCTACAGTTATCAGAAGTGGGATCAAGAACAGGGTAAAGATTTTGTTTGCAAATTATAATTATGTCCAACGACGGCAGTCCATGCTTGAGTGAAAGTAAATTGTTTGAACTTAGAAATGGGTTAGTTTACAGGAAAAGCAAGGGTAAGTTGCTTTTTTATGTACCAAAATCAATGGAAACACAGGTTATCTCCACTTATCATGATGATATTGGGCACACAGGTGTAAATAAAACAGTAGAACTCATAAGTAGGTCATATTGGTTCCCAGAACTTAAAGAAATTGTTAAAAATTACATTTCAACATGTTTAAAATGTATTGCATATTCTGGAAATACAAATAAGAAAGAGGGATTTCTTCACTCTATACCTAAAGGAGATGTTCCATTTAATACCATTCACATAGATCATTTTGGACCATTAGAGAAAACTCAAAATAAATATAAACATATTTTAGTTGTAATTGATGCTTTTACCAAATTTGTGAAGTTGTATCCATGTACAAATACAGATTCCAAGCAAGTAATAAAACATTTAGATTGTTATTTTGCTGAATATAGCAAACCATTAAGAATCGTTTCAGATAGGGGATCATGCTTTACCTCAGAAGAATTTAGGACATTTTTGAGCAATTATGATATCCAACTAGTCTTGATAGCAACAGGAATGCCACAAGCAAATGGGCAGGTCGAGGTCATTAATAAGTCAATTCGTGCTATGTGTGCAAAATTAATGGAAGATCCAAGTAAATGGGATAAAGTTTTAAATGAGGTTGAGTTTGCAATTAATAATACTGTGAATGTATCCACCAGACAAACCCCCAGTATGCTTTTGTTTGGAATAAACCAGAGGGGAAAAATAAATGACAATTTGCGCGAGTATTTGATGGGCAAAATTAATGTTCTAAACAGAGACTTAGACTCTATTAGGGAAGCTGCTTCAAGAAAAATAGAATCTTCCCAAACCTATAATAAAACATATTTTGATAAGGGAAGAAAGGTACCACACTCATATGAAATAGGTGATTTAGTTATGATCGCAAACACTGATACTACTGCTGGGGCAAATAAAAAACTAATTCCAAAATTTAAAGGGACGTATGTAATAAAAGGTATACTAGATCATGATAGGTATGTAGTTACTGATTTAGAAGGATTTCAAATTGCTCAAACCCCATATGAAGGTATTGTCTCACCTTCTCGGATAAGGCTCTGGCAAAACCAAAACCAGGAAGTATAATTATGTCAATTTTTATGTAACATTTAAACACTTTCAAAATTTTATGCAACACATGTATTATGTTATAATTTATGTTCATGTGAAAATTATGTAGTTATGAAGTTATGCTATTGTTTATTTAAGTAAAAGTTTGATTTTTCAGAATGAAAAACCTGTAAAACTTATGTATTGTTCATAATTATTCTATTGCTTATGTTTATGTCTTTTGTCTTTACTTATTATTATTCAGCATCTTATGTAGTTTCAGGAATTATGTTATTTGTTCATTTTTGAGCAAAACTTTATGTATTTACCATTATGGCATCAATTTATGTATTGTGTACCCATTATGAATAAATTAAGTTTGATTGAGGACAATCAAGTGTCAGGATGGACGAACTGTAGAAGTAATTTCAAATTTTTAAAAATCGCGCCAAACATACGGTTGGTAGTTACACTTTCCGACAGCTCGATAAAGCGCGCGGAATCTCGGAATGGGATCGAGTTCTGTGAACGCGGAACGTGATGAGAGAGGTTAGAATTGAAGTCGGCCTTATGATTATGAGTATTGTGAGTTTTATGTACTTTTATTTTTGTACTGAAATTATATATTTAAATTACGTGAGACCATTATTACTTTTCTCCCTGAACCCTCTTCTACACTGATACCACCGCATAGCACATTCAGCATCGGTAAAGGGGGAGGAAAAATCTCAGCTCACTTCGAAGTGATTGAATCGATGTGAGCTGAGATTAACTGAGATCTCAGTCAAAAAGAACGCACCTATTGTTAAAGACTCTGGAGTTAACTATGTTAAATTTATGAACGCCGTACTCCGAATTATTTCCGATCATACTCAGATTTCTGAACGATATAGAGTTAACTCTGAGTTAAAGAGTAAACTTTATGAACGCAACCCCGTGGTAGCATTTCTGGGTTGTGTAATGCCTGGCTGCTGTCCCTAAGCAAGAAAATTATCATCCTGTGTTCTGTATTGTGACGTCTTACCTTTATTAACTGTGTAGACCTATGAAGAAGGAAATATACTGTGCAAATCCAATTATAAAATTACTGTGGCATGGGAATATTCGACTTTCTAGAGCAACTCTGAAATATCTCCCTGGGCAAATTATCCACCGGATATTACCCAATAAATAAAAAAGAAGAAGAAGAAATTTTAGGTTAAATTTTAAATTATAGATGAAGGTTTAAAATCTAATAGGTATTTAATTTAAAAGTATTCATATACAATGAAATTTGAACTTTGTTACAGTGCAAGTAATTCAAATCCATTACCGACAGGTGTTGTCGATTGGGGTAAAAACAATTTAATATGTTATGGATCCTGTAATGCTGTTAAAATATATAATCCAAATGTAAGTTGGTATATACTGGACCAATTCGGTGAACAATCAGTAGCCGGAGTTTTAATAGCTTTTTGATTTTGTTAGGAGTAGTCTGAGATATGAAAAATTAAAAAATCATGTATTCAAAGGAAGTCCACATGCTCAGTAATAACATTGTTTACAATGTTTGATAAATATACACTTATGAATTTTATTGGTATTGCAGTGATTTACAAGAAAAGTAATAATGTTCTCAGCTTTTGTTAATTTTCATTTACAACAGGGAATCTACTGAATAATTAAAAATTATACACATGTTTTAGCATCTTAAAATATACTTAATGTTTTGTGTCTCAGTGATAAAATTGTGTTTAAATATTCATCAGCAATTCTAACTCTTGTTCTCCCAATGAAGCCAACAAGCACTTTGCAAAATATTGAGTTGGTTAGGAAATAGTTTTTTGTTCCTAACCAAAAAAACTGATATTCCATATTTTATATCAGACAGTTGATAATAAATAGAGGAACAACCATTAAAATTAAAAGCAGTTTTTTTAATTTCTCCATAGTTTTTAAAATGAGATTAAAAAGAATTTTTTTTTCCAATTATAAAATTTGATTATGTATTATGTTACAGCTCTTGATGTACAAAGAAAATTATTTTTAATTAAAATGTGTTAATGTATTCTGTCCAAAAATGATTGTACAGTGTTTGTTTCCTGGTAAAGGTAGTTTTATGTAAGCAGTTTACACAAACTTATATTTACATCCTGAAAAATAATTTAAAATAAGTTTGGAAGCTTGATAAATAGCAAATAATTTCACTCACCTTTGGCTTGTATCCTGACTACATCCCCAGATCAGATGCCTGTATTCTTCTGGGTTTTTTATTAGATCAAGTGTATTTTATATATTTATTAATTCAATCATTATTAACTATTTATTTGCAATAATTTTTCAATATTTCATTATTACAATAAAATAATGTAATAAAATTTGTAAGGAAAATAAAAAAATTCAGATCCTTGAAGTAAAAACAACTTAATTAAGTACAAAATACATTATTATGAGAAATTACAACTCTGTATTTATTAGTTGTTTACCAGACCCCATTAGATATCTTAGTAAATATTTCTTTCTTTATTAGTATATATTATGTTACTTTTTAAGTATGGTAGTGGAGGAAGAATAACCAATATTTTAATAAAGCACACAAATAGGGTTAATTCTGTTAAATGGCTAAGTGGAAAAGAAATTTGTTATGAAACCGAGCTTATATCTGGATCATCAGATACCACAGTGTGTGTATGGAAACAAATTGAAAATAAATATGAGCCAGTAGTATTAGGTCATCACTCCAGTGTAAATATTGTGGAAGGAATTCAAAGGAAAGACAACAGTACAGTTGTGATTAGTATTTCAATGGATCACACTGCAAAAATTTGGTACAGATCAAGCATTTCTGGTAAATTATACATATTCCTATTACTATGACCAAAAAGCTAAATATTACATTTTTTAGCAACATTTGTATTAAATCAAACACTCAATTTTGGATTTCACTTGGGATTATGTGTTAAATTGACTACATTGCCTAAAAATGAGGAGTTACTCTTATTTTGTGCATTGGATGACTCTAAGTTACATATTTTCACAGAAACTGGTTCTGAAAGTTTGCAATTTGAAACTAATACAGTATTGGGTGATCATGAAGATTGGATACAAGGTTTGGATTTTACCACTGATGGTAAGTTTTCAAATATTAATTATTTGAAATGATTTGTATAGTTCATATTATGTTTTGTGTGAAGACAGCTTTTTAGTTATACTACTGTCTCCACCACCTATTAGCATTATATACCTACTTAAATATTTACATCTCATTGTGAACTCTATGTTGGATCCAATCAACAATAATTAAACTCTTCATAGGGGTTGCTAATTTTTTTATTGGCTTATGTTGAGATACATTTTTGCTTTTAGTTTCAAATTTTAAGCATAGTGTGCAAAACTTCCATAAATATAACATGTTGGATGGTTTCTCAAATAATAGTGACTATTTGACAAAATGCCTTGTAGTTTGTGTTATACAATTTTTTGGACCATGCTCCATATACAATAACTGTTATATGTATTGTCAAATTGACATTATTTTCTTGAGCTATTGTTTCTTTTTCCTCACTGGCTCTTCTCTAATAGAAATAATTTCTCAACTATTTTTTACATCTTATTGTGAACTGTGCAGTACTTGATGGTTCTAGAGCTGCCATATTTACAAGTAAATTTCTCCAATGGCCATTGTTCATTTCCAATAAAAATGTAAAGAGCCAAAAACATCTTTATGAGTGAGGATGAGCAAGTTGATATAATTATTTGTAAGATAAGTAACATTCCTATTCTATCCATATTTTTGACCTAAATATAAAGTGTACCAAACCCCTGACAAAGTTTGATATATCCGTAATCTTAAGAGATACAAAAAAAGTTATTATAGTAACATAGACACCACTAAGCTTCACATCACAGGACAAAGTTGTATTTTTTGTAAATGGACATCCTGTATTTTATTTTAAATTTAAATTCTGCTTACTTTTACCATATCGATAATATAGTGTCTTACTAGTTTATACTGGGGATTTTTTAAATAAAAAGATATATTTTTCTCCACCATCATCACAGAATTGATCAATTGTGAAATCAAATTTGATGACTGAATGCTAGAATTCTCTCTCTTGAAATTGAATAGTATATTCTGTAACAAGGTTAGAATGAAAATTCAATACATCAAAGATTTGAAATCCATGATAAGTTTGTAATTCTTTTCATATTCATTCTTTGATTTTTTTGGTAGTAAATTTTCCAGTATATTATTTACACTCTTTGTAATTACAGGTGCTGTATTTTCACACTCTAATTCTGAATCACTGGAAAAATTCATTATCTTTTTTTATATTTTGCACTTATAAAAATCTTCATTATAAAACGCATTTGCGTATCGTAATGTAACTTTTACGCACGCAAATTTTTGTTTTAAATGGTTGGCGACATGAGTGAAGTATCTAATGACAAGAGTACTGACAATGACATTTGTGGCTAATAGTACATAATTTATTAATTTTATATTGTTCTTTAAGAAAGTATTTGTGAATATGAATATCATCTTTTACTTATGTAAAATATTATTATTGGTGTATTAGTCATTATAAAATATTTGAAAACATTAGCATTTTATAATTTAAATGTCAAAACTGTCAAATGTTATAAATTACACAGTGCTACCGACATACATTTTAAAATCAAAATTTTCGTAATTACATAAAAATAATAAATTAATTTAAACTTAAACAATGATAAAATGGCAAAATATAAAAAATATTATAAACAACTTATTTCATATGGCTGTTGTGACACTCGTTCTTTAAAAAACTTATCGCTTCGCGATTCGTTTTTTAAACTTGAACTCGTGTCATAACAGAATTCCATATGAAATGCGTTGTTTAATATACTTAGTGTGTTCTTTTTACGGCATTTGCTCGAGCAGATCAGCTGCTCTGTTCATTTAAATATTTTTGCGTATTCTTTTTAAGCGCTAGCTTTGATCAGAACTGAACTATCGCTTCCCCCCTTGCCCCTAACTGCACTACCTCTTGAGGGGGCTCGGTTCGGATTACTTGCTCTGTTCAGTTGATCATAACCTCAATACATAACGAAAACAATCAGAATTTGGATTTATTTTGAAGTGGATACAAAATATGTGAGCACTTATATGCCAATACTAATAACTTATCTTCTACTTGCATCTTTTTTAATATTTTTATAATAAAATAAATAATAAACAATATGCTAACCTAAAATTTTATTATGCACTTTCCTGTCAATTATTTTTGTGCATTCTTTTTAGGATCTCCTGCTCACTTTGGTCACCCGCCCAATTTGAAAATTATTTCAACAGAGCTGAACAGAATGATGTAAAAAGAACACACTAACTATTATATTTTCGAATCGAAACGTGACAGTGATAATATAACAATGTAACCTTGTTACAGAATGTAATATTTTATAGTTTTTCCAATATTAATAGCTAAAAACCATTTTAAACTAATATACAGAGTGAGTTAGTTTACTAGGCTTCAGAGTAGAAAGAATGGCATGAAAATAACATATTTGCCCCGTTAAACATCCACTCTGTATGGTCGAAACCCAAGCCCCAAGCTCTCTCTAGACTGTTAGTTGTACAGCGCGACAACAAGTGCTGTACGCTGTACGCACGCGATTTGTTGACGGCTTTTAATGGTTCGCTGTATTCTTTTGCGTGCAGGGGTCTTGGGTTGGTTTTTTTCGCCAGCTTTTTTACATCTCATAAAGTCGTTGTCTAGTGCGGTGGCGGAGGGTCCAGGTCTTTATTTGGGGCAGTTAAGTATTAACTTTAGATATATCTTTGTTTCGGTAATTCATTTTTAATAATTGGTTTACGTATTATAATTTTTGTCCATATTAATTGATAAACTTAAATTAATTACATATATTATGGCAGCGTTTTGGAGACCTTTTGAATCAGAAAATGGAAATCCAGATCAAAATTAAAATTCAGAAGATATGATATCGCCAACAGGTGAGGTTAGTAGCGAATTTTGCAATAAAGATTTACACATTCAGTGTCAGAGGGTTATTTTAAATATGTATCAGTGTTTGAAATATGAAGATAATAAAAAATCAGATGCGGTTATAATAAAGCGAATTAATACCTTAACTAAAATTTCTATTTACACTATTTCTCGGGTTATTAAGCGCGGTGACGTTATAGATCATTCGCAGGTGCGGAAAAACAAAAAAACAAAATTTGCAAATGTTGACGATGCTACAAAAGATGTTATAAAGCGAACGATTTATAATTTATATTAAGAAAATATTGTACTGACTTTAGAAATCGTTCAAAGGAAAATTACGAGATTATCCTGATTATAATTATAAAAGCTTAGAAACTTTACGCGGTATACTATTAGAATGCGCTTTTAATTATAAGAAATTAGATAAACGAATGGTTATAATGGAATCGCGGCGTATTGTTGTACTCCGTGAAGAGTATTTAGATAAAATAAGGAAGTATCGTGAATTAAAAAGGCATATAGTTTACCTCTCAGAGTAATAAGTAAACATAGAGTAGGCATATTCCCTACTACTTGTCGTCGAGACAGATTTGTTTAGCAGAGCATTGCCAGACGTTGTGTTTTGTAAGTACAAAGTAGGAAACAAAAACGTAATAATATAATTTACAACAATTTTATTTTACTTTTAAGAGAAGATTTTTATTCAGAGAAAATATTCTTTAATACATTTTAATATTCACTTTCTTACCTTTCTATAATACTGATAAAAAAGCTCTAGACCAATTGTATCAAATACCAACACCGAAAATTTGGCATCAGTGCCTTTGTTTGTAATTGTTTAGAGGTGATTAGCAATTTGTTCGATTTTTCTTGAATTTCTGTGTATTTAAGTGAACTTTATAAAGTGTTTTTATTTATTTTCAATATTGAAAATGGTGAAACCCCGAAAAGCGTGTATAATATGTGGTACTTCGCAAAATGATAATCTAACCTATCACCGGTAAGTTATTCATTACATTGGCGTACAATTATCAATTTCAATTAAAATTAAGAAAATCAAATTAATAATGAAATACATATAATATCCTTTTAGATTTCTTTCCGATAAAAATATGTTAGAAGTATAGTGCCATGCCATAAGTGCGTAGATATAAATTCCTTACCAAAATATGCGTATTAAATTATTTAACTAACATTTATATAGGTATTACGGTGAACTCTAACCAATTACACGCCACTGTACGGCTGTGTTTACCTACACCACTAAATTTTCCATCTCTCTCAATTATAGGTTCATTGCAATTGACTACAAACTGTATGTTATTGTGTTGTTGTGGCATCTCTATGTTTACTTATTACTCTGAGGTTTACCTAGATGAGACTTGGTTTGACACACATGATACTGTTCAGTATGGCTGGGTAGATCAGTCTCAAAAGTGTAGTTTAAATGCGCCATGTTCGAGAGGAAAGCGTATAATAATTCTTCAAGCCGGAAGTGAAAACGGTTTTATACCAAATGCGTTACTACTGTCTGCGAAAAATATTAAGCAATGTACAGTCGACTACCATGAGGATATGACTGCAGATTTATATGAAAAATGGTTTCAAGAGCAGCTTCTTCCTAACATTCCTCCAAATTCAGTAGTCGTTATGGACAATGCTTCCTATCATTCGCGGATATTAAATAAAATTCCAAATTCTAGTTCAAAGAAGGCAGATATTTTAGAATTTATGAAAAATAGGAACATTAGTCCGGAAAAGGTAACGACAAAGAAAGAATTACTAAGTAGGTATAAAAACGCTTAATTTAAAAAACGATTATGTGATCGACAATATTTGTAATACACACGTACATACACGCCTATGGAGACAATGTTCCGACAAAGCAAAATTTGCCGCTAGGCGGTACCCTTTATACTCTAGTTGTGTTCTCAAAAGTTAGTTTTTTGATATTGCTTAATTTTGTACAAGGCGATACGTAACTTGATGACATAATTTTCTTAATTTTTTTAATAGTAAAAAATTGTACTTTTTATTTTATTAAGTATTCTCCATAACTAGAACTTTCATACCTAATTTAATTTATTTTTAGCAATTTCTGACCATCATAATCGTTTTATTTTACTAATTCAATTATACCCTGTATATCTAGAGATGGAAGACACTTTCAGTAAAGCCTTCTATTAAATTTTGATGTTAGTGACAAAACCCGTATTTTTTTATATTCAATAAGTTATCCCACCTTATTAGATACTTATTTTAAGGTGGCTGTATATTCCCTGAATTTGACATTCGATAGTACTAGAATACTAGTGTTAACAAAAGTACCTAAGTAATAAATGATAATGCAATAAAGTACAATAAAAAAACACCTGTGCAAAAGGCGTAAGTAAATATTTTGATTTTGTGATAATTATAGCTAATAAAAATCTGAACACAACAGCATTGAGTAAATGATAAAATCTTGAATTAATAAAAATAGCAGATAAGAATGCCGTCTAACTAACGATAACAGAGTTAGGCAAGGCGCACATTGAGACACAAGCGACGCAACCCACGCAGGATAACACAATTGACGAAGTCCACGAAATTTGTGCGTTGTGTCGTTTGAACGCATATTGTCACAAAAGCTGTGTTGTTTCCTGCGCTAATATAGTAATTAAACATAATTTAAACATTTTCTGATGGAAAATTTATTGCTAGATTTAAGTTCTGAGTCAGATTCGGACGCAGATTGGGAATCGGAAGCCTCAATAAGTTCTTCCTGCATTTTTTGCAACTATTGTGCCACGAACGCACACGAAATCTGTGTTTCGAACACTGGGCAACACACGTCTGGTTTGACACATTCATGGCCTACGCTGTGCTGCGTCTTAATATGCGCGCGTGCATTTCTGAGTACATGATACAGAAACGTGGCTTGTGCTACCCTGCGTGGGTTGCGTCGCTTGTGTCTCAATGTTCGCCTTGCCTTATGCTCAAGGAAAGATTTGCAAGAATATACGACGGCCCAGCCCGACGAATCGCCGAAGCATGGTCTGAAAAAAATGTATGAAATAAAAGAAATGTTTTTAACAAGATAATACAAAGTTGACGGCTGTCGAAGAAAAGTTAGGCAAAAATACGAGAATAATTGAAGCACTAAGAGATGAAAATGGAAAATTAAAGCAAATTATTCAACAAAACAAAGATAAAATAGAAGCAATTGAGAGAGAAATAAGAAAAAATAACATCATAATGCAAGGAATAGAAGATATTAATAATAGTTAACTATTGAACCTCTAGCGTTTACGCAACGATGCCAAATGTTTTCACACCATTTTATTGTAGGTTACTTAATTTTTTTTATATTATTTTCTCAATAAATTTCACGTAAATTATATATTTTAATGCAGAAACAGAAACATGAATATTTCCAAATAGCGATTATCGAAGGATCCGAGATACACTTTTCTACCGTGGCTCATACAGCATTTAAATATTAGTTTTTAAAACTAATAAATATTTTGGACGGGTCACCAATAACATCTAATAATTTTTGTTTTGAATTGATCAGTATTGTGTTGTAAAAATCGCTATGAAAATGAATGGATAAGTCAATTATTGATTTTAATTTTTGAATAGGAGGGTACTATTAAGTAAGGAATTTTTTTTTATTTTGTCATTGCATCGGTTAATCTCAAATTCTGTCAAATGGATTGAGATTTAGTTCTAATCAAGTAGTTTAATTATTGTAATAGTATTAATTAAAATGTTTATTATTTTGTCATCACCTATTTTGACGACTCTACAAGATTTTGAACCCGTCAAACACATTTTATTATTAAAAAAGAATCCATCATAATATCAAGATGTTTTTATTAAAACAAAAGAAATAAATAAAATAACTTGAGTGAAAAGTAAATGTATTCTTAATTTTAGGAGATGATCTTCTTTTGGCAACATGTTCCCAAGACACATTTATTCGATTATGGCGCTTAACTCCCAAAAACCTTGGAACAATAACTGTGGAAAAAAATAAATTAAAAACATTGTCTAATACATTCAACATATATCTAGAATCTGTAATATCTGGTCATGAAGATTGGGTATACTCAGTAAAGTGGAGTTCAAATGGTAAACAACTTTTGTCAGCTTCTATTGATAAAAGTATGATTATATGGGAATTAGACCAAACATCTGAACTATGGCTTGAAAAAATTAGAGTAGGAGAAATAGGCGGTAAGATTCTTAATTTTAATAAGTAGATAATTGAGGGCAGTATAGTAGCTTGTGATAAATATATATATCTGTTCCTCATTTTTTGAAAAAAAAAGCAAAATAAAATAACACCAATTATTTGTAAATTAAGTAGGTATATCGCACATTTTTTTGTGTTCATGTCAAAGATTGGAAATTATTAATTTTATCGATTATTTATTCTTAACGCGCTTCATGCATACACTGTAATAACTCGTTCTGGATTTCTTTGAGTTTACCATTAAATACAGAAGAATTTTTTAGATTCTCCCTCACGTTTGCATTTAATTCTACCGGAAAAATTTTAATTCCACGGAATATATCCGGATTCTCGTACTAGTCGCCCTCATCTTGTTCCTGAAGAACCAGTCCAAATGCTAAACAAAACTTTAAGCTTTTATGTTTCTGTACACTAGACTCGAATAAATAGGGTATTTTGTCAGTTGCCTTAATGTAGTGGCTCATTTAGAATACAGCGCTAACCTGTAGAACAAAGTTACTCTAAAATAAGTACATTCATGTGAAACATTTGTTGCTTGTTTAGCGTCGATTTTCTACCATTAGTTTATATTTTTTACATCATTAAAATATGATGTGTAATAATATTTGTTATATTTTTACTGTCACCCTCATTTCACATTTTACAAATTTACAAGACTAAATTTTATTTGAAAATTTGATTAGTGATATTATCTGCTAAAAAATCTTATATTTTAAGGTAACACTCTTGGTTTTTATGGTGGTCTTTTTGGTCCAAAGTGTGATATAGTCTTAGGTCACAGTTACCATGGTGCATTCCACATATGGAAATATTGTGAACAAGTATTGCAATGGGTTCCAGGTGTAACAATAGGAGGACATTTTAATGAGGTGGTAGATTGTGCTTGGGAACCTAAAGGACAATTTTTATTTACCGCAAGTGCAGATCAAACTACTCGTATACATGCTCCATGGAAAAGAAAAAATGAAGAAGTAAGAACCTAAATCTAATGAAATTTATTGTACTAACCCCTAAATTTTGGGAAGTCCATCTGTTTTAACTCAACTTCCAAGTTTAATTGAAAAAATTAGGTTTAAAATCACAATTACAGCTGTTTCGCTAAAAGCTAGCATCGTTAGATTGACATATTGAAGTTACATTTTGTTTGTTTGTAACTAGGTACCTGATGTTGATTAAGTAGTTAAGGCTAGACCAAGTATGGAAGTAATAAGACATAACAATATTAAAGCCTAGATGTTATTAGCCCTAAGGGATTATCCTGGGTATATTTTCCTCTATGATCAGTATAATGGTACGTACATATCGGAGCTTTGATACTAGATAGAGGTATTTTATCAGTGCTCTATTTTATAAGCAAATATGAGTGTGCACAGTGAAGAGTTTTCAGTATCTTATTCTCAATTGTTCTACTAGCAGTAGCTGATACAAATTATAAATTTTCCATAATTGATGTTGGAGGATATTGAAAGCTAAGTGATGGATGTACATTCCGGTCTTCAGCTTTGTATGCTTTGATGCAGGCAAAATAATTGAATATTCCAGATGATAATGTCCTTCCAAATTCCCAAATTATCATGCCATATACGTTTATTGGATGAAGCATTTCCTTTACTGGATCATTTACTAACGCCCTATGGCAAAAGAAGTAATGTTAATTTAGAAACGTAATATTTCAATAAAAGTTTATCAAGGGCCAGAAAAACAATTGAATGTGCGTTTGGAATATTGTATGCCAAATCATTGATAAGGAGAGAGTTGTGCATAATTTGCAAGAAGATGCAGGCATACCCCAGGTAAGTAATATATGGTTATATTACAAACACTCTGTATATTATGGCATATTAATAAATATTGCAAGAAGGACACGTTAAAGACTTTTAGTAAAGTGGTGTAAGGCAAATTGATTTATTCATACTTGTTTTGAAGAAATTGTATTTTTTCGAGGGGTCCACTAATAAAATGGTTTTTTCTCAGAAACGAAAGTAGGTAGCTATAGGGACGTGTTGAAGAAAAAACATTATTTTTGATTATATAATTCAAAAACAAAAAAAAATACAGGGTGTTCCATTTGAAATAACCTAAGTTTGATATGTCACGCTTTTCTGGAGCACCCTGTACAATTCAAAATATTTGTATAGTAGTCCCAACAAATTTAAATATACCTATGAAATATCTTTTCTATCTTGAGAATTAGGTTTTTAAAAATTTTTATTAACTAAGTTTTACAAAAATACGTTTAACTACAATTACTCATTAAGATGTTAGAAATGAATGTACAATTTTTTATTTTATGCAAAAAGGAAAATGTTGTTGAATAATATAAAGTAAGTTGATACACCGACAGTCAGCACTATTATTCTTAGTAATTGTTCATATGGTCGTGAGATAATTTATGTTTAAATTTTTTCAATATTGTTTGTCGTTTGGATGCTAGAGAATAGTTCGTTCACGGTGCTCCAGCCTGTGGGGCACACAATAATGTTAGTACAAAATTGTTAAATGTAAAAACAAAATTACCTAAATTAAAAAAATCTGGTGTTTACAAAATTAATTGTCCAAAATGTAATGCTGTATATTATGTAGGTCAAACACAAAGAAATTTTGAAATAAGATTCAATGAACACTTAGGAGCATATAGATTACAACAACCAGATAACTCAAATTATTCAAAACACGTTCTTGAACATCCACACTCACTCATACACACCAATGACATTCAAATACTATATATTATTTGTGATAAAAAACAAAATTTAGATTTCTTCGTAGAACTTGAAATAAAAAGACATCTAGCCGATCAACAATATAAGGTTTGTTCCAACACACAAATTAACCGTTCTTGGAACGGTGACGCGCATGTGCAATAGTAAAAATGCGTTCCAAGCACGAGAGAACCGTTTAGCGAACGATAATTATTTTGTTCCAACCCGATTTGGTATCGTAAAGGCCGAAGCAGACTTGTACGACCCGAAGCGAAGGGAAGCGAAGCGACGGGAAGCGACAATTTTATATATCATTGTTTCTTATGGGAATACGCATACTTGCGCGAAGCGCAGCGAAGGGAAGCGAAGCGAAGCGCGGCGACCGAACAGAAATGTCTAGTAGGGAATATTTTTCGTTCGTAGCGCCGCGCCTCTGCATGGTTCCGCGTAGTGTGCGATACTTTACGACCACTTGCGACTTTTGCAAAGCCCGAAATACCCCGAAGGGCACCGAACTGTGGACCGAGTGCTGCAGAGCAAACCATATACAAATCAGAATCCACCTATTGCGAATAAAAATGAGTGTAAAATACGAAAAAATTATTTTGCTTGTTCAGAAATACAGTAATTTGAGAAATATGAGTAATAAAAGTTATAGTAACTTAGAAGTGCAAGACAGCGAGATAATGGAAATTACAAGTAAAATAACTTTATTATTATTAAAATTAATATAGTATATATACATATAATAATACTGATGAAACTTCACCGGATCATCGATTAATTCAGGGAAAAGGGTACTAAATTCTCCTTCTGTAGCTCGGTTTTTGCAGGAAGAATTCATCTCTGTAACGATAGGACAAATGCGCGCGAAACACATATTTCGCTGGGCTTCTCTTTCCTTCGCTCAGGTGTGCTGAACGCATTTAAAATGCGCGGCGCTTCGCTTCGCTTCTCTTCGCTTCGGGTCGCACAAGTCTGCTTCGGCCTTTATGGAACCGGTTCAAGAACGATGATTTCGATACTCGACTAAAAGCAAGTATCAAGGTAACTGACTTGCGCAGTACATATATCCATCTATCAACTTGGCTTGGCTTGATTTGTTGTTTCTGTATTTGTTGAGTTTTGTGGAAGCATACTGATTTAAAACTAAATATAAGTAATAAAAATACTTCAGTTTATATACATCAACCGTTTTAGTCATTATATAATTTACCACAATATCTACAATTTCACATTGTTTCAGCTGGTACAGATGTATATATATAAATAAACTTTTTTTGTGCTTAACTAAGTGTACCATGTAAACATAAGAGTATGGAATAATAAAAAACTCTTCGTTTCAACTTCTTAGCGAAACGGCCTGTCATTGTAATTTAAAACATATTTTTTCACGTTGAAACGAAGAGTTTTTTATTATTATTAATAAGATGGACTTCCAAAAAGTAAGAGTTAGTACAATAAATTTAATAAGAGTATGGCTCTGTTACGTTCCAGTGATTTGAGTCAGTTTACCGTTATTAGAACGGTAAACACTTGGCGCATGCGTAACAAATCCTTAAGAACGATTTCGGAACGATTACAATTTGCTTGTTGGAACAAACCTATAATATAAAGTAGTTAATGAACAAATAAATCTTGGGAGTTCACCACTATTAAACTGTTTACTTTGATTGAGTCTTCATTTTATACATAGATAAGACGTAATTGTAACAGAAATATATTAAGTTATTGTAAAGATTTGCATGATATAGTTTTTTCCTGGTTTTTCTGTATCATTGCACAGTTATACTGATCTTAGAGTATGTATGTTAGACTGGGCCAAAAAAATTGACTATTTTTTTTTTTGAAAAATATATCGAGAATGTCATTCAGAATGACAAAAAAAAAATTTCGTGAAAATTTAAGCCCTTAATATCAATTTTAAGAGGTCTATCATCGCTATTTTTGATTTTTAGTCATAATTTGATGTTTTACGTTAGAACTGTCAAAAAATTGAAATGCAAAAAATTCTTTATTACTTATTTTGATACAAAATTAAATTCTCTACAAAAAAGGTCTGATTGAAAATTTTTTTCAGACGAGCCGTTTCCGAGTAATTGAGCTTAATAAATCGAAGTATTTTTTCGATTTGCCCTTTTTATTTTGAAATTTTGTAACTAATGAACCAATGAATATTTAAAAAAGCTCATGTCGGATTATTAACGGGAATTTCATGTTCTACAAAAAAGGTCTCTTAACATTTTTGCCTAAATGCAATTTTTCAAAAGTTATTCACGATTGAAATCGAAGAAAAAATTGAAATTTTAAATTTTCCGTTCTTAACTAAAATTTTTTCACTTAACGGAAAAAATTCACTTTTTCGATCATTATTAAATATTTTTCATCACAAATCTCTCAATGTCTATCATTATTTCAGCCAAATTATTACGAAAATATGTAAATTTCAAGATAAATATCAATTATTTTTCAACAAAAGCGTAGATTTCTTATCTTTAAGTAATTTTTGGGTAAACAATTATTTAGTTTCATTATTGAAATTGATTTATTTATCATATTTTACAAAATTATATGAAAAAAAAACAGATTATTGCTACTTAATTAATAACAACAGTGACAAATGGTAAAGAAATTAATTTTAAACACAATTTTAACTCATATTTTAGAAAAAGTCCATAGAAATTTATAGTTTAACATTTATATACAACTACTAGTTACAATATTCCACTACATTAAGGTTTTTTTATTGCAATTACGGTATTTTTTGCGAAATTCACTAATGACTTGTAGTAAGTACTGAAGTTGCTCTTCGTTTTTCGTAAGAAACTTATTGTATTCTTCAATCAACGCTACGCCACGTTCAGCTACATCATTTACGACCGCTAAATGATTAAAAAATCGTTTACATTCCTGAAAACTCTCAATATTGGGCCAACTTTGTACTTCTTCATTCGTATGAACTCATACGGTAAATCGAAATCTTCAAATAGACCAAGTGATTCAGTTGAAACAAAGTCACTTAAATCTTTTTTTAACAATTCATTTAGATTATCTGGTTTAAATTCATATTTTCTTGTTTTAGTTTTTGTAGGATTTCGATTTTTTTATTTTTTTTTTTTTATTTTAAATTGCTTCAACCACGAAGGGTTATTAGCAAGGTGCAGTACAATTCAATATAGATTAAACAAAGAATAAGGTAATATAAAGTTACTAGTGTACAATTGATTAAATTTTGTTGATCATTCCAATGGCTATCAAAAATTTAAAAATTGGAACAAGGTCGGAATGTTCGTCAAGGCACTTCCTTATAGTTCTGGGTAGTTGGTGTTGTGTTCGTTCCAGTTCATATAAAGGGCAATCTATAAGAACGTGGTTCACAGTTAACTCACTATCACAAGCAAAACACATTGGTTTGGGATCCCTCTTTAACAGATAGTCATGGGTTAGTTTGGTGTGTCCTATTCGTAGTCTGGAGATGATCACTTGTTCTCTTCTGTTTGCAGGAAGGTTCCAAGGTAATACGGTTTGCTTAATGGATTTTAGTTTAGAGTTTGAATTTTCCCATTTTTTTTGCCATTTATCTGTTGTTATCTTTTTGAAATACTTTTTAAGGTCGAGATGGACGTAATTGCAAGTGGTCGATGCTGTTGGATTTTCAATGGCTTGTTTTGCCAAACAATCAGCTTTTTCATTTCCTGGTATTTTTTAAATTTTCAATCATTTTTTTTTCACATTTATTGGTACAGAATCATCAAATAATGACATAACTGCTAATTTGTCGCTTAAATACCATAAATGCTTTACCATTTTTTTAATCGCTCCCTGTGAAACAGACGAGTTAATTTTACGGTAGAGTATTAATTGCTGCATCAAATTCAAATCATCATTTGGAGCCGATGAAGCTGAAGGTGAAGTGAACCAGGCTTTTATATAAATTGAGACGATAAAAATACATATCTGACGAAGGCCATTGAGAGATTTGTGATGAAAAATATTTAATAATGATCGAAAAAGTGAAAAAAATTTAGTTAAGAACGGAAAATTTAAAATTTCAATTTTTTCTTCGATTTCAATCGTGAATAACTTTTGAAAAATTGCATTTAGGCAAAAATGTTAAGAGACCTTTTTTGTAGAACATGAAATTCCCGTTAAGAATCCGACATGAGCTTTTTTAAATATTCATTGGTTCATTAGTTACAAAATTTCAAAATAAAAAGGGCAAATCGAAAAAATACATCGATTTATTAAGCTCAATTACTCGGAAACGGCTCGTCTGACAAAAATTTTCAATCAGAGCTTTTTTGTAGAGAATTTAATTTTGTATCAAAATAAGTGATAAAGAATTTTTTGCATTTCAATTTTTTGACAGTTCTAACGTAAAACATCAAATTATGACTAAAAATCAAAAATAGGGATGATAGACCTCTTAAAATTGATATTAAGGGCTTAAATTTTCACGAAATTTTTTTTTTGTCATTCTGAATGACATTCTCGATATATTTTTCAAAAAAAAAAATAGTCAATTTTTTTGGCCCAGTCTAATGTATGTATGTATGTGTGTATGATTTTTGCAGGAAAACGAATCCATTTGCCACTAGGCTTTAATATTGTTATGTCTTATTTCTTTCATACTTGGTCTAGCCTTAACTACTTATTCAACATCAGGTACCTAGCTACAAACAAACAAAATGTAACTTCAATATGTCAATCTAACGATGCTAGTTTTTAGCGAAACAGCTGTAATGGTGATTTTAAACCTAATTTTTTCATTTAAACTTGGAAGTTGAGTTAAAATGAAGAGTTTTTTTATTATTCTTACAAAATCTAATGATTAGTAATTTTACGATAACTACCATTATTTAAAAGGTTTTTCTTTTTAGTTATTACTCTTATTATTTTATAGCGATGTTGTAGGTCATACGAGGGTTGTCTGAAAAGTCTCCGACCTAATAAAGATACTAGACATTTTATCTTCAAATTAACTTTTATTTTTCTACATAGTCTCTTTGTAAGTCTATACACTTCTCCCAGTGATGCTCCCATCTCTTCAACCCGTCCAAATAGTACTCGGCGTCTTTCTCTGCATAATAGTTGTTTACGAAGGTGATGGCCTCCTCATTCGACGAAAATCTCTGTCCTCCTAGCGCAAGTTTTAGCTTAGGGAACAAAAAAAAGTCGCTTGGGGCTAGATCTGGTGAGTAAGGAGGGTGGTCAAGCAGTTCAAACCGTAATTCGTGGATTTTCGCCATGGCAACCGCTGGGGTGTGAGACGGCGCATTGTCTTGGTGAAACAAACTTTTCTGCAAATGTAGCCGATTTTCCGCAATTTCTGCCTTCAGCTTGTCAAGTAATGTTGCGGAGCATGCTCCTGTAATGGTTTTTCCTTTTTGAAGATAATTGATTAAGATAACTCCATGACTATCCCAGAAAACAGTTACCATCACTTTCCCAGCCGAAGGAACAACCTTTGCTTTTTTTGGAGCCGATTCCCCCTTCGCAGTCCATTGTTTTGACTGTGTTTTTGTTTCTGGAGTATAATGGTGTATCCGAGTTTCATCTACAGTAATTAATCGGCCCCAAAACTCTGATTTATTGCGCCTAAACTGCGGAAATGTTCATTCGAACACGTTTTTGGTCCAAAGTGAGCAAACGCGGCACTCAACGCGCGGACAGCTTTCTCATACCTAAATCTTGATTCAATATGTGACATACACGTTCTTTGGACATGTTTATAGCCTCTGCTATCTCTCTAATTTTAATTCGACGGTTGTCTAGCACCGTTTGGTGAACTTGAGCGATATTATCGTCAGTGGTTGCAGTTTTTGGACGTCCCGAACGTTCATCGTCACCCAAGCTGGTACGGCCACGTTTAAATTCAGCAGCCCAAAATTTCACGGTCCAACTCGTCTTTGATTTGCTTAGGCGTATTGCCTTTCAAAAACAAATATTTAATGACAGCTCGATACTCGATTTTTTCCATTTTCATAAAAACACTCACATCGACTCACTCAAATGATTGTCAAACAACAACTGCGCGTCCAAAATGGCTGAAATTTTAGAGGGTACCTTTCAAAGCATGCGCAAACACATTCCCCAACTTTTGTTTACGAGTGCTGCCATCTTCATGTTGAGGTCGGAAACTTTTCAGACAACCCTCGTAAATCACAAAGAAGCTTTGGTTGAGGTCTTCATATCATGGTCTGTGCTGAATTATTCTAAAGTCTCAATAATAGTAAAAATTTGTTTAAATTTTAACTAGCCGGTTTGATTTTCCACCCACCACGGGACCTAATGTGTGTCTGAAGAAAGCTTGTTCGCTTTCGGAGATGCTCTCAAAAAAATGTCCGATTACCTTCAAAGTCACTCGCTGTGTTCGTCTTGTAAAATAGATAAACAGTGACACTTTAAAACTAATTCGCTTAGACATCTTGATCAATGATCTAAAAAAATAGTAGTGTAATATAATATTACATACTAGAAGACTTGTCGATTTCTTTTTAATTTTACCAAGATTAATAACGCGAGGACAAATAGATAATAGACAGCAGCGACTAGGCCGTCGCTTCGTGGTAAATGTACTGAAAAGCTTAACATCTCTAATCTTTGGAATGTTTTGGGATTTTATCTAGTATTAATCCATTTTATTTGGGGAGTACCCCTAAAAGCCACTGGATACGGTCTTGAAACTGTAAATTTCTATATTGTTCATTTTTTATAGTCCTTAATTTTGATTGATTGGTATTGTTAAAAAAAATGTCATATTTCGTACCACAATTTTAGCTGTAAAATTGTAAATTACGTACACATACATTAAACTGTGTGAAATATTATTCCTCACTGCCACCCGGGACCTCGCGTTCAATAGATTTATACACTTTTCAGTACACCACCATCAAGTTAGGATATCTGTCAAAAAATAGTTAAAATTAAAGTTCATTATAATGGAGCCGCAAATAAATAATATACAAAAAACGAAATATTTACTGTCCCCTAAATAACACAATTTTTTTTTATGGTACTAACGCTTACTGTGTGAAAGTTCATCTTATTCAGAACAATAAACAACTAAAAGGTTGAATTAACTTTCACTATTTATTCTATAAATATGTCAATCTGACGATGCTATTTCGATAGCGAAACGGCTGTCATTGCATTTAAAGTATTTATAGAATAAATAGTGAAAGTTAATTCAACCTTTTAGTTGTTTATTGTTCTGAATAACACAATTTTGTTTTGTTGATGTCTTATACTTTCTATTTCACTTTTTTTTACTGAAATAAAACATTCTAATATCGATATATTTTTTGGCCACAGCTTTTATCAGTAAAGTTCTATGGTTATATAAAACTGACTGATAATAACTGTGGTCAATTAATTTATCAAAAACATTTTTTTTTATTTGCAAAATGTTTTAAGGTTGAAATTATACAAGGTTCTATTGAACATAATTTATAATTATTTGTAATCAATCTATCTTTCAAGATTTTTTCACAAATAAAACAAATATCTAAAACATCAGTTGAAGGATAACTCAGTCCTCCTTTATTTTTTTTATTTATAAATGAATACAAATAATTATTTTTTTTGTCATTGTAAAGAACATCAACACAATTTTGGCAATCAATTGCTTTCCTTAAAGCTTGTATTACATACCCAGCAATGTATGTTATGATATGTTTAGAAAACTCGGAGGGACTATTGCATAATTATGATCTGATTTGTTATCAGGAATAATACACTCGGTCTGTTTGTCATCACCAAACAGACCGATGAACATTGGGGTTATTATTAAAGCCTCCTTGAGATCGAATCGATCCAAAGAAAAGTTCAGGGTCCAGATTCCATTCCACGAATTCGATCATCGAATTGTTTAGAATATGCATATATAATCAGTATAGCGCTTGGTACAGTCCCAGTCTGAGCTACTCGAAAATCGAGTTCGTGAAATAGAATACCGGCTCTGTATGATCTTGACTAAGTTTGCGAAACGGTAGAAACTTTAAGATTTCTGTATGAATATAAGATTTATATAAAACTTTAAAACTGCATATACAAACTTTCAGTCCTAGAAACCCCGTATGTCTGAAAGTGTCTAAAACTAATGAATTGTTTAATTTTAATGTATCTATATACTTATCAGTATCATTTAAAAACGCCTCTAGCATGCTGAAATTCTTTAGTGACACTGGTTTTTTAAAACTATGTTGACATAAATTCCTTGAGTTAAGAATGTCAAAAAGATTGTTCATAATTAAAATGAATTCTATGGTAGCATGAGCTTTAGCAAACTCTTTGAGTTTTAAATCATTTTCACAAAAATCAATTGCATTTGCAACACTTTCGCTAAATAACTGGGTTGCCAATTTTACATTCATTTTGTTTTTGTGAAAAGCTATATGTCGATTTCGCAATTTATTGGCCAAGTGAAAACATTCAGTTTGCTGAATGTTATTAAGTTCTTTAAAGTAACGCCATGAAATTATCTCGTTTTTGTTGTTCATTAGATCACCCATATCAGCTAATGTATTGCGCACTAATTTAATCATATGTGGTGGGTCTAAAAACACTACTATATCTGTATTTGTTGTTGGATGTTTGAAGGTTGTCTTTAATTTTTTGTGATCTAATGAACAACCCAAATGATTTGCCATTGCTAAATTGCTTGGTGGACCATCAAATGTCACACTGATCATATCAATATCTACTTCATGGCACTTTTGAAGACACCGTAATATTAAACCTTTTTTTTTGTTCACCTGTCAAGCTATCGATTAAAAAATAGGCTACTGGAATCTTCCAGTGTCCATTAACACAATTGAGTAAAAATACTAAAGCATTTTTTGCCACAGTATTGTCAACAGTTCCTATTCCTATATCAACATAGCCATAACACTTATCTTTGGAAGCAACCCATTCTTCTTGCTTGACATTTCATCAATAATGAGGGCACACATTACTTTTTCTTTTTCCACTGCAGCCTCTAAACGTAAAACATTAAATGCTTCAGTAGTGAAACCTGGCTCCCCATCTGTATTTCCATACCAACGACATAAGGTTCTTGCATGTGGCAGACATGTATTAAATGTTTTTCTTACATAATGATATGCAGACGGAGAGTAGTAATGAAGAGTCAATGCAAATTTTTTCAATTCACTGGAGTACTCTCTTGGCAGTGCTTCATTATTATATTTTTTTATTTGACGAACAAATAACTCTTTAGGTCCCTTTAATTTATCAATGAGTTGTAATGCTTCTTCATTCATTAAACGTTTTGTACGTAAATCATTTATAATATCTTCCATCTTAGCAATCTTTTTCTCTCTGCGGTTAAGTCTTTTACGTGCAGCCAACAATTTGCGTTTTCTGTTAGAACTAACAAGTACAGCATTTTGAAGCTGTGTGAATAATTTCCGTTTCCTTGGAGTTGCAATACCTTCATGTAAACTAGCTGGTTTAACAGCTGTAGAAGTACTAGGTGAGGACATTTTCTGTTTCCTTCTGTGCCAATTTGGTTGGAGTGATGACAATATGTTATAATACTCGGATTTTCGACGGTGGTTCTATATTTTCCTGAATAGAATCCTAAAAGAGAAAACAGTGTGTTAGCTACCTACATTTCCAATTAATATTTTTTTCAAGTTCTTTCAAATGTAGTCCCTAAAATTTCATCGATAAATTTTTAGTTTCGACGAAAACTTTTTTATTTGGCAAAAATACGAAAACAAACTGAAATGTGATAAAATCACGAGTCCGTAGGACGAGTCCGTAGGACGAGTGATTTTATCACATTTCAGTTTGTTTTCGTATTTTTGCCAAATAAAAAAGTTTGAGTCTAGAAAATAAAAATTTATCTAGTAAAATTTTACAGGACGAATGGTATTTGAGAAGATTATTTTTTGAACAATTCTGTGCAAAAACCACTTTATTTAATAACTTATCGTTATCTTTTTACCAATTTTCACTATTTTACTTTTCACTAGGATACGTGTATTTTGTGTTGCCTACCTATGATCTAATTTATTAAAACATTAGAGAAAGAAAGGAAGTGGGTTTACACAGAATAATATTTAATAAATATATTATTATTTTAAGAGAAAATACTTAAAAATCTTTTGATCTTTTAATAACTTTAATAAAAAATTTGACAAGCCCGACTTTAATGACGTAATCAATATGGTCCACAAAATGCCGTTAGAGGCCGTGGCACGAATACATATAACTATAGGTGTTTTCTGGCGCTCATGTATTCAAAACGTATTCGTCTGTGATTCAAATACATTCATTCTGGCGTCGAAATGGTGACGTCATATCAACTACGATTCGAAACGTATTTATGATGATTCAAAACTAGCGTGAAGATGGTTTTGAAACGGAATTTGACGTTACGTTACGCCCTTATTTATGTTCTATGGTTTCTGATTTATTTTGATCGTTAAAGTTTATAAATTGCTAAAAAATTTTTATCAAATATGTTACAAAGATGTTCAAAATAAAGTTGGGAAATTTTTACTTGGATGTCGATTCTGACACTTTCCAGAGTTTACAAGGTGAGCATTGAAAATTATTCGTTATTTTAGAGATTTTGCTATCATAATGTTTTCAGATCCTGAATGTGCAGCAAATTATTTAAAACAAATTCAAAAACAATTTGGAAAGGATAATTTTGAAAATGAACCCTCCAACGAACCACAAATATTAGACTCCTCAATGTCATCAGACTCCTCAAAAATTATCTGGACCTCCTCCAAAAAACCTACTGATAGAGATATTCAAGCTTGTTATGCTTTTCTATCTTTAAGGAAATCACTCAATGATAAGTTTGATGACAAAAAAACCAGTAAAAATATTTTATGGCTGGAAATAGCCAATAAAATGAATGACATGGGATTCTTTGTTGGAGAGGGACTTTCAGGAAGAGAGAAGTGCCGCCAGAAGTTCATGAATTTGCAGCATTCCTACATGAAGTACAAAGATCAGTCAAGACAAACTGGGGAGGGATTTGTTAAAAAACCTCAATTTTTTGATGAGATAGATGATATTCTTGGGGACAAGCATAAGTCCAAACCTGAGTTTGTGCTGGACTCAAGTAGAGCATCATCATCTCACATAGAGACTCAGGAGGACCCAAGCAAAATGAATGCTGATGAATATCTCTGTCAGCCTTCAACTTCTCAATCTGAGACACAAAAAAAATCTGAGAAACCAAAAATAAATAAGTTTGAAGCAATTAAAAAATCTGTTCGTCCCAAAAAGTCTGTCTTGACAACGGTTGAGAATATAATAAGAGAAGAAAGGAGTTTAAGAACAGAGCAGTTTAAAGAACTCATTGATGTATTGAAGGTCCAGAATCAGCAAAGGCACGAACAGACAATGGGAATCATTGAACTGCTAAAGAAGCAACCAGATGGTTCACCTCAACCAAAGACTTAATGTTAAAACCTTTGAAAGTTACACTTATCATGTACTGGCTGGTTTTTACTCTTAGAATTAGTTTATGTTTTGTGTGATATTTGAACTAAAGATTTATTTTTTAGAAAATTAGGAATTATTTATTTAAATCTCTATGTTGGAATACATTTTTTTGTTATTATATTTAAGGAAATACATATTTTTGAGTAAAGTGCAAAATCTTTGAATATCAAAATGGGTAAAGAAAAGAAATGAATAATTTGAATAGTTTTTATTTAAGGTACATTTGACAAACGAAACAAAAAATTCAAAATTGGTTACAGTGCTAGCTGGGCAGCTATTGTTTCTCTTTTATTTTGTGCTTCTACATTTATATCACTTGCATTCTCATACTGTTCATCTTCAGGTAGTGTAATGTATTCATTCCATGGATCAATATGAATATAACAAAAATTGTGCAGAACACAACATGATGTTATAATTTTAACTGCTTTTTTAACACTATTTACATTTACAAAGTTGAGGATTCTCCACCTTGACTTAAGAAGTCCAAAAGTGTGTTCTACTACTATTCTTGTTTGACTCAATTTTGTGTTGAAATTGCGTTTTCTTACATTCAAAACACCATTATCTTTATAAGGCTTCAGTATCCATTTTAACAAAGGGTAAGCTGAGTCACCCACAAGGTGATACTCATCTAAAGGAAAATATTTTCTATATTTTCCTTGCTGTTCCACATCAATGAATATTCCTGAATTACCAAAAACTCTAGCATCATGAGCTGAACCAGGAAAGCCTACCATAACATTTGTGAATATTTTACTAGCTATTACTATTCCCTGCAATTTGATTGAGTGTTGCATTTTTCTGTCAATATAACTATCTTGTTGTAGATATGGGGCTTTGAACTTCACATTGCAACCATCAATGGCACCAACAACACCTGGAAAGCCAGCTCTATCTCTGAAATTTGCTTCTATTGCAACTAGGTCTTCAGCAGAAGGCCACATTATATACTTATCTAAAAGCCCTAGTATCAAATCCAAAATCAACTCTGTGCTTGAGTGTGTTGCACTTAAACTGATATTAAATCTGTCAGCAACTGATACTAAAACCTCTCCCTTTCCAAGCCACCAGAGGGTCATAAGGAGCAATTTTTCAGAGGAAATAGGTTGATTTCCTCCTACAAAATCCTTATGTATTTCTTTACATTCTATATCTCTTAATAAATTGTTGAATGAATCTCGAGTCATTCGAAACAGGGAGAAAAAGTCATAATTAATGTATCTCACTAACCACTCTTCGGTATAATGTGGTATTCTCAAATGTTGTTCGCGATAGTTCAGAATTATTGCAATATTGTCCATAAAACTATTATCATTTATTAGATCATATAACGCTTCGATAATTTCGTTGGTTTCTTCATATTGTTGGTTGATTAGATGAAGAAGAATAGCTACTTGTTGGTCCATATTTCGAATAAAAAAAGAATTCAAAATGCAACAACAAATTTGTAATATAAAGAAAATTGTATGTACGACTACGAAGGTTAGAGAAAATTCAAAATTTTGTTTTTATTTTTGACGGTGACATCTGGCACAGATTAAATCATTCTGTTCTGGCGAATCTTATTATTTATGACGTCACTAAGAATAGTTTTTGAATACATGCTCGAATACGATTGAACGCCAGAAAACACCTTATGATGTGAAACTCGAGTGGAGAGGGTAGCAGGAGAAAAGGCGCCTATCTGGACAGGGTTAAATTCTCGGTCGTTGTGTACTCCGTACAGCGCAACAGGCTGTCTTTTTCTTTGTGCGAGCGAGATAACCAACCGCATGCGTTTTCGAATAGTTATGATCGTATGATGTTCGAACTGATGCGTAGTACAAAGTACTCCGCCAAGATAGGAGCCGTAAATTCAGCCACGGGCGCTTATAGCTCGGCATAGGAGTTTCACATCCTTGTTATATGTATTCGTGGGCCGTGGATTCTGAGTAGACCCGTGACGTCATAAATAGTTGCGCACAACTAAATAACTGATATAATTAGAATACACTAAACTAAATAATATAATTTAAAAATAAGCAAAATTTACTGCGCTATTCAAAGAGACAATACGACGTAATCGGCGGACTGACCAGAATGAATCAGTAAGGGCTGCAATTATTAGTATAGTTAATAGGACAATTTTCAAACACAAATTTGTGTACTGCGCCGGTTGACGTCACAGGTTTACTCAGAATCCACGGCCTCTACCCCTCCTATTAACTTATCCTATACACTAGTATAGTAGTATAGACAGTTGTCAGTTGTCGTGAGCGTCGTGAAAACAGGGTTATAATTTGAATAAATATTTATTTTTATACCTATTTATACAATTATATTATTAAAGAGAAAATTATTAGGTATATCTATTTAAAGTTTACCTAGAAGACCACATTTGCCTGTAGGCATATAAAAGTTTTAAATGCAAACAGAACCAGGAAGCAGGTTAGATTTAAAATAATTACATAATTTTCATTATCGTTTAGATGAATTGAATTGTGATAATAATAATAAAATATATTTCAGAATATTTAGATAATAGAAATTAATGTTGAGTTATAGTAAGGTACTTATAAACAAGAAACTTGATTGTGCAATATTGTTATTGATTTTTGACAGTTCTATAATTTTATCAATACTGGTAAAACGACTAGTGGTTTTAGCACTATAAAACGGAATGATTGGCTAGCATTTAGCACAGAACATTGAAGATTAAGCGTGTTCATTGGACGAAATCACAAAACTGTGATATTTTGACATGTGAAAAAAATAATCGTAGAAAAAGTATAGTCTGCTACTCTTACAGAAAATCTATTTCACACTCGTGTACCTGCTTTCATACATTGTGTAGAATACAACATGACATGACACAGCAAACTATTTTGATACATTTTTGGATATAGTCAAATATGACAAAATCGACTTTTAGAATTCGTGGTATAATTTATAACATTTTTTGTGACATCCTATAAATAATTTATATTCTATCTTATTTAACAATTGTAGATAACTTGGCACGAAATTGCTAGGCCACAGATACATGGTTATAACATGAACTCAATAGCAGTAATTTCTCGTTATCAATTTGCTTCGGCGGCGGATGAAAAAGTGGTTAGAATTTTTACGGCCCCAATTAACTTCGTTGAAAACTTAAGAGGGATTTGTAATATTATTGAAGATGAAGAACATATTGGTAAACGTAAGTAAAAACATATAAGTTTTTTCTCTTAACAATATTTATCCGATACTTTTGCAGTTTTGTATTAGCTTTATTTCCGGTAGCTATCCGTTTCCGATCCCGGACAAGTTCGTTACCAGTAACGGATTCTGTTATGCGCATATCGAGTAGGGGTAAGTTCGGGATTTGTGATATCCCACGAACACTTCGAGAATTAGGAGGACTATTCTTCAAAATTCTTTATCTGGCATATTTATATCGGTATTGTATTTCGATACAGGGGCTGTTTACGTTTCTTCTTCCCGCTATCCTTGTTTGTTTTCTTCTAATTTTATTACACGTTTCTCTTTTTCGCTGTATTTTAATGGTCCACTAGTAAGGTACTTTTTCCTTCTCTCCTATTAATGGTTTCCTCCGTACTACCCCTACTTGAATTTTTAATTATTTTAGTGCAGCAATCATATTTTACACCCCTGTTCTTAGTTCCATGGAGCATTTAAAAGTTTCCCAGTCTATTAATTGTTTTGTTTTATACTTCATTCTTCCCACGTTTCGAGTATTTCCTATTTCAAAACATATATACCTGTGTTCAGTATGACTGTCTTCCTCCAGCACCTGCCAATTTGTACCTGGTCTGACTAACCTGTTCGTCGATACATTCACATTTATATGTGATTTTGTTGACGCCCTTACAACCGACCCACCGACGTTTAGCGCCATCATATCTGGGGCGGAGAAATAGCTCGTCCAATATCTCTCTTTCGTGTCTTCTTGATGAGCTTCCCATGCTGGTGATTTTCGCATTTATGTCCCCACTAGTAAAGTTTCAGAGATATTTTTAGAAATACATTCGATAATTTTATCCACTTCCTTCTTGTGCTGCTCTAACTGAATGTTTGGTGATACATAACACCCCAGTATATTTTTTATCTTCCCAGTATCCACACATACGAATTCTTTTCCCTGCTTTATGCATTTTACTTTCACATTTCTGTTTGTCATCCTTATTGCCATATCCGTCCTTTCGTCTTTTATCCATGTATGTCCTTCCACTAGTTTTTTATTGGGCTCAATAATACTACTACATCTGCCTCCCTGGTCTTTGCTGTAGCTAGTGCTAAGTCTTGTGCCACCTTACCCCCCTCCCCGTATTTATTTGTAATAACTTAAGTACCTATGACCTTTTGTTTTGCATTTTAAGCAAAATACCTCATTGCTACATCCCTTAGCTCGGTGACTTTCTTGTCCGCACTTCAGGCACACTTCAGTTTTCTCGAACGATTTACATTTTATGGTTTTATGGCCATACTCGAAACATTTGAAGCATCCTGTATTGCTATTCTCACTTTTACATTACAGTTAAGCCATCCTATTTTTATTTTTCCTCGCCTAACTAGTAACTTTGACATTTCTCTTCGACTATAGCTGATTTCTGTTCATATCGTCCTAGTTTTAAAGCTTGTATTTCTATTCTTTTCTTAACTACATTGACGCTTTGACTTATAGCGTTTTTCACCTCTTCTTTAGGGGTAGATATATAATATCTCCCTGTTTGTTTGTTTTTTATACGTGTGCATCTGTTACCTTGTTTGTTATTTCCTCTTTTAAAGAGAACTAGCCTTGTTGCCATTTTCGTCACCTTCAATCGTCAGCAGCATATCCCCATGTTTCTACATTATGTTATATATCTACGTCTTTTTTTATTTCTTTCAGTAGATCTGCGTAGCTTTTTTCTAGCACTTCGTCCCTGGGTCGTGCTATTTTTCCTTATATTTATTTGGAACGAACAGTGTAATATTTACATCTGTTTTATGGAAAAGCCATTCCATTACCTTTCTAACGTGATTTCTTGCTATTCCGTCACTTGTTACTAGTGATAAATTTCTCCTCCGTTTTAACTATTTGCTGCTTAAAGTTTTCCACAAATTCAGGCGTATATGGTATCACATATACCAGTGTAGCTTTCCCCACTGTCCCTCCTCTGTTGGTAGTTGTTCTAGTCGTACGAGTTATAAATTCAATTTTTCTATTACTGTTCTAGCAATACCCCTATCCCCTCTTTCTACCTTATCGATTATCAAAGTCCCCATCTCCATTTACTGGATTCCCAGATTTCAGTTTTGTCGCCTTGTAGACATCATCTGGCCACTGCAAGTGAAGCAAATTCTCAAGGTACCCTAAATCATCTCCGTGTTTCAGCACCAGCCTGATGTGTTCATCATCCTTATGCTTCTCAGTTATTTTGAGAGTTTTCTTTTCCTTCACTATTTTCGTTTTGGCTTCCAGATTGGTCTTCTCTAGTAGGTCTTCATCTAGTTCCGACAACCTTATGCTTAGTTTGTTTGCTGTAAAGCTCAGGTTATGGATAGCTTTTTTAATATTTGCCTTTGTGTTTGGTGTCGCTTTTATAAACCCAACCGCTTCACCAGATTTCTACAATAATCTTTGTTTTCAGAAATACTGAATTTATGAGCGACGTTTTCCCGGTCATTTATTTCAGAATATATCTGCTTTAGTAAACCAATGAATCCCCTTTACTTCTTTTTATTCTGTTGAAAAGTAGAATGTTTGTTTTTAATGTTAATAGATTTTTTCTTTTTAGCTGAAAAATTTGATCCAAAAGGAGCGTCAGTACCATCTTTAGGACTCTCAAATAAGGCTATTTATTTAGATAATAATTTTGAAGCAACTATTTCACCCGGTAAAAATATATATCCAGAAGAATCTCACTTTACTGCTACTAAAATGACAGGTAATATTTTTATTATTATTTATAATTTTGAAATTGACTTTAATTAGGTAATAATTAAATTAAATAAAATTGTAAATAAGAATTAAAATTATTTTAGGTAACACTGTTCTCATGAAAGTAGAGTAATTATTATGGTGTTTTAATTTGCTTCCTCCCATACTAATAAATATCCACTACTCCATTAAATACAATGATAGTAAAATAAACAAACTAAGTTTGGTGCTCATACAATATTCCTTTAGAATCTCCCAAGAAAAGTTGAGCATGCATTATTCATTGGCTATCATTTCATCTCTTCTTTAAATCCTCAGAATTACTTAATTTATAAAAGAGTTGTCTACGAATGTCTGTACTACTTTCTTTGTCTTAATTATCCATTATCTCTTTTAAAACTTAATACACCAAGGCGGATCTACTTTGATATAGACATGTTTGATTTAAGGTACTATCCTTTCCCATCTTTAAATCTTGAAAAAATCCTCCTACAATATTTTACAGATTCCATTGCTGTCTGTAGTGCGTACATTCCGAGCTGTTGCAGCTGCTAGTCACATAATGGGAAAGTCTCCTCTTGATGCTAGTTTTTAGCGAAACAGCTGTCATTAAGTTTAAAAAAGCTACTTTTTAAATAAATAAAGTAAAGGTTCCTACAATCAATTTCATTTTAGATGTTTATAAAAAAATGCACATTATATATCCAAGTGTAAGTTATGTAAAAAGAAACATCATATTTTTTTACATTTTCTAATAATAATGAATAGAAAGGGGTAAATGTTATTGAACAAGTTTTGGGCCCATCAAGGGTGGATGCGTTGGTTACAACTATTTCAGCTAATAATAAAATGTTGTTCTCTACTGCTAGAATTTGTATTAGGGATTTAGATGGGAATTTCCGACAGTGCCGGGCGTTAATTGAAAGTGCGAGTCAAGCTAGTTTAATTGCAAATAAATTAGTTTAGGAACTTCGTTTAAAAAGTCTAAAGTGGTGTCTTCACATTCACCGTGTATTAATAACAATGAAACATAATCTTCCTTATTTAATTCTATTCTTGCCATAATTTTATTATTTTTTAATGTAACAAAACAATGTCATCGTATGACAACCGAAAAAGTAACAATAATGACAGCCAAATTATAACGCAGAAATTCCAAAGCACTCTATTCAAAAATCAAAAACTGAAAAGATGATACAGGGAAGTAAAAAAATATTTTTTAATTTGGTAACTATTTTAATAATTCTTTGAATTCAAAGTTTTCTTTTGAAATGTTTCATTTCCTCTCTTTCCTTTTCAAAACAAAATTGATTTTAATCGAAGACTAAACAACAATAATGAAACAAAGCCAAATAAAGTTGCATTGTAACCGAAAATCGTTTAGTATATAATATCTCAAAAACTATTAGGAATTGATATAGGGAAGTAAATATGAACTTACCTTATTTTTTAAAAGGAATTTAATTAAAATAAAAAAAATATGGGTTGCTATTTGAAATAAGGAAGATACCGTCGTTTTTTTAATTTAAAATTTAACTCAATAGTGTGATCACCCTGTATAATATTTTTTTAAATACACTTTATTTACTTACAATTGAAGATCTTAAATGCAAAATAATACATTTACTTTTTAAGTGCGATAAAATTGAAAATATTTTAGTTAAACTCAGAAGTATCAAAAAACCAAATTTCATTAATCTCGCGTTTTTCCTTCCTCATAAACTTCTAGGTGGCACTCGTCGTAGGACACTCTGTATATTTATGCGATGCCAATGACAAATTAATTATCGCCAGATATTACTAAAAGTCGAAATCACCTAGAATCGTTAAAGATTTCAACTGTCATGGCGGACAATTCCGATTCCAAATTTCACTTAAAATCTGCCCTGGTTTAGGAACTTTTTTTATTGCGCAATTGACGTATTGTTGATGTTTAGACAGACACGTTATATTTGATTGACAAGCAATATTCCCATTTTCACTTCAGAAGGAGTGCTTGATAATTCAAGTATATCCATTATCATTTTAATACTTTATGTAAATTATATTTGAAATTATATTTTTAAAATTCTATCATCTGTCAAATTCAAATTTGTAATACCAACATCAACAAATTAAGATTAAAATCTCTAATTACAAATTAGATACTATCAATAGTTTCTTCTATAGAGATTTTAATATCTCACTTATCTTTTATGAAAGAAGTAAACATTATTAAACAAATTACATTCCTATACAATTATCCTGATCCATAAATTAATGTTGGTGCTATTCACAGCCATTTGGTCGTTTGGCTCTTGTGAACAGCCAACTTATTTTCTCATGTTGGATGTTCTACATCCAGAGTTTTCTTTAATTGATTACTCAAACCGTTTTTTAAATTCAACATTGGCTTTTATGTTGTATGGTTTTTTTAAGACGTTCATTTCATTTACGTTAAATGATAAAAGCATACAATTTCTTTCTCACTGCTATCTTCGTTACTTCAAATATAATATCTGGTATCTATTGAACTTCGGACCTTTCATGTAATAATAGTATATAACGCATTTCATATGGAATTCTGTTATGACACGAGTTCAAGTTTAAAAAACGAATCGCGAAGCGATGAGTTTTTTAAAGAACGAGTGTCACAACAGCCATATGAAATAAGTTGTTTATAATATTTTTTATATTTTGCCATTTTATCATTTTTTAAATTAATTTATTATTTTCATGTAATTACGAAAATTTTTATTTTAAAAAGTATGTTGGTAGCACTGTGTAATTTATAATATTTGACACTTTTGACATTTAAATTATGAAATGTTAATGTTTTCAAATATTTTAAAATGACTAATACATCAATAATAATATATTATATAAGTAAAAGATGATATTCATATTCACAAATACTTTCTTAAAGAACAATATAAAATTAAGAAATTGCTATTAGCCACAAATGTCATTGTCAATAGTCTTGTCATTAGATACTTCACTCATGTCGCCAAGCATTTAAAACAAAAATTTGCGTGCGTAAAAGTTACATTACGATACGTAAATGCCTTTTATAATGAAGATTTTTATAAGTGCAAAATATAAAAATATTGTTATGTTAAGTTAATAATGTTATGTAAGGTAATGTCACCACTTCGTAATTCGTTACGCAAACTGGACTCTTACTACAAAATCCGTCTTTGTTTCACTTGTTTTACAATATTCTATTTATCAACAATTTTTTCGAAATATTTAAATTTTTTCTGTAAAAAATCTTATATTGCAATACTACCATTATTTTAGTTTATAAGGTTGATTTAAGTATTATTTTTTTTTAATTAGAACCACCATTTGAAGAATCTTTGCTTCAAAATACATTGTGGCCAGAGGCACAAAAACTTTATGGACATGGTTATGAAGTGTATTCTTTAGCTGCTTCTCCTGATGGAAAATATCTTGCATCCGCATGTAAATCTACAAAACCCGAACATTCTGCAGTGTTACTATGGTGAGTTAAAAAATATTTTAAAAATACGAGGAAGAGTCATTAAATAAAAAGGTTAGAAATATATAATACATCATACATTCTGAATACCGAGGAATGCAATAAAAAATATGGTTCAATTAGGCTAAGTACAGTTTTACAAAATACATTCCAGTTTGGTAGAGCATTCCAAAAAATGATTTCAATAATATTGGCTAAGTTTAAGCAGTTTGAGTACACTGCTTCAACTCATACGGCCAAACATACCATATAAAAATACTACATAGAGGCAGGTATATCACCCAATACCACCTTCCAACCCAACGAAAATCGTACGGCTAAATGATCGCCTACGAGTCGGTTATGCGATAGTCGCGACGCCGCTAAAATAGGAGCGGTTCTATTATTTAGTCGCAGAATGCGTGCATTCTCATTAAAATGTTAATGCTTCATTTTAGCGACAAAGTTACACGACAATAAATCGCTAGTGTACAAAACAAATTTATTTTGAGGAAAAAACAATAATGCTTTGATTAAAAACTAAATTTATTAATTCAAACCAAGCTAAGAGTTACAAAAATATTATCCAATAACACCTAAAATATGTGGTCTTCCAAATATGCCAATGTGTCCCATAATTTAGTTTAATTTATAAATATTTTACTGGTTTTAAAAATATCTGTTTTACCCACAAAATATTAACTACCAACTAGAATGGAAACTTAAATGGACAGGATGCAACTGTTTTTTTAGTTCTCCGGCCGAACCAATCGATGGCTACCTTAGAACAAAAAGATACAGGAAGGAGTATATGCAAAATGACCTTGAGTCCAGAAAGGAGCTTGCATATGGCGACCAATTGTCAATTTTAATTTCCGTTTCCATTGACGTACCGCAAAAAAATAAAAATTATATCAAGGTTTTCATTTTTAATAAATTTCAACCAATCAGGTGTGTGAATACCATTAGTGTTCTAAATAATTTAGTATTTATGAGAACTGAATGATACGCCTATGCGCTCATTTTTGACATTTATATGCATATATTGCTTTGACAGTACACTGTAAACATAAACAATGAGTCATAAAAGGAGCTTCAAGATGGCCGACTTCCGTCGCAAATTTTCCTTAAAGTTAATATATGACAGACTCCTTCCTGTTTCTTTTTGTTCTAAGATGGTTACACAAGAAAATTATAATCGCAATTGACCAATTTTGACAGACGACATATTGACATTTTGTATGCTTTTAAGATGCTTTTAATGTGCCCCGGTCTACTAGAGGCAGCAGCAGCGTCAATTAAACGCGAATTGCCTGTGGTTTCCTGCCGGATTTCTTCTTGTAGCTGGATGCTGTTTCTCAGACTTTCTGCTTAGCTTCGGACTTCTTCTCGGAGTTGGATGATGTTTCTCGGGCACACTTTCCTCAGATTCACTATCTGTCGCGTTCTCGGGTGGGTTTACTTGATCTCCTTCCTTTGTTTAATTTTGTGTTTGACTTTGTATTGGGATTTGTAAAGGTGTCAAATTCCCTCATGTTTCTTGTGAGTGCATTTTCATTGCCTCATTTGGTCGCTGTGTTTCCTTTTTGAAATCTCGTCAACGTCTACTCTATCATTTCACCAGGTGAGGAGACCTTTTCGATAGGAATATTTAACCATACTTTTCCCCTTTGTTAAAAGACTGGTGTGTCATTATGTCACGGTCATGATCTCTTTTGAATAAATTTTTCGTACTCAATGTTTTTTGTACATCTCGTTTCAGTAGGCCAAAGCGAGATCGAAGTTGCCGTCCAAACATCATTTGGCTGGGTGTTCTCTTTGTTGATCTCCTGACGGTGTTTCGATAACAAAAAAGAAAATTATGAAGTCTTTGGTTTTGATCACTTGCGCGCATTCTGTCTTTGAATGTCCGAACAGTACCTCCCTCCAAACCAGTGCGTTTTGGATGGTAGGGTGTAACTTTTACGTGTCTTATTCCATTTTCGCTGCAGAAATTTTCGAATTTGTTTGATGTCAGTTGTGGTTCTGAAATAGATACACGAATAACCCTCGTAATTGAAATAGATGCGCGAACAAACTTCGTAATAAAAGGCTTTAATAAGCATAAAAATACAACCAAGACTTTTGTGAGAATAATATTGACAATAAATAAGCCAGAACTGACAGTATTACGTCACGTCATAATCTGTTAGCCTTTGGTCAAACACAGGTTAGGTTACCACAGGTTCATTGTCTGTTACAAGGAATTTTGACAAGCCAAATCGAGCAAAAATAGCACGCAAGGAATCTATGGTGCTGGTGGAAGTAAAAACTTTTATCGGTATTATTTCTAACCAATGGGAGTAAGAGTCTATGGAGCGGTTGAATAAACGTTTGTCTAACCTCTGTTAGCTAACAAGTTGTTAACTTTTGACAAGTGTATGTACAATGATAGCGCGTGCGCGGGCATTTCATATGTATTGATTTTTATATGAAGTTGACAGTGCGGTGTTGTCGGCTTCCCTTAAACCAAATAGTTATATTTTATTTTGTTTAATTTGATTATAATAAAAAACCTTAATATTTATAAATTCATGGACTTTACTGCCAAAATCTATAAATTAATGATTCTCTTGTTTTGATGGTAATCTGTGATTTTGATTTTTTAATATGGTTTTAAATGAATAAAAAAATATAAACTAATAAATACATAAAATATTTAAAAACAGTATAAAAAATAGAAATGAAATAGATTGGATTTCGCTGTTCAAATTATATATTTAGTAAATATTAAAATCTTTTATTTTAATGGTAATCTGTAATTTTGATGAAGTAACTGTCATTTACTCAAAAGATCAAAACCAATAAAATGCTAAAATAGTTTAAAATACTCTTTAAATATCATTATATCAATTCAGTAACAAAACATAAGTGACGAAGTTTTTCCAAAGTCTACTTATTCACTCTAAGAAATATGACAACGTATTTTGCACTTATAAAAATCTTCATTATAAAAGGCATTTACGTATCGTAATGTAACTTTTACGCACGCAAATTTTTGTTTTAAATGGTTGGCGACATGAGTGAAGTATCTAATGACAAGACTATTGACAATGACATTTGTGGCTAATAGCAATTTATTAATTTTATATTGTTCTTTAAGAAAGTATTTGTGAATATGAATATCATCTTTTACATATACAGGGTGTTTCAAAAAAAGGTAACACCGTCTCTAGGATAGGTAAAAAACTGAAAAATAATTGGGGTTTGCTTAGTAAAATTTTTTTCTAACGCCATCCGTTTTCAAGATAAAGGGCGTTGAAGAAAATAAAAAATTACACATTTCTTACGATTTTGCCGAAACTACTGGCACCATTGCAATGAAATTTTATACGAATATGTTTTGGAAGCTGATATATCCCATGAATTTGTTTTTATAACTAACTCTCATAGAGGGCGCTAGTTACACGAATCATACAACGTATTATTCAACATAACTTTTTTTAGGGTAGAATTATTAGTCAAAACTCCAAGTGAACATAAACATCGTTTAATTCTACACCAAAAAGGTACTCTTGGTAAAACTCGATATTATGTACCGTTTTCGGAATATTTTGATTTGAAAATTATGAAGTAATAACCGCTCCTCGTATAAGTTAATGATAAAGTTCGCTTTTCTCTAAGTTTGCCATGTAAAATTGACATTTATTGATTGATTTATTGATTTGATTGTGAATCAAAATCATCGCTTCGCGATTCGTTTTTTAAACTTGAACTCGTGTCATAACAGAATTCCATATGAAATGCGTTGTTTAATATACTATTTTATTTTGGTATATTACTTGGAAAGTTAAGGTACTACTTAAAAGTTCAGCCACATAAAAAACGTGATCAGTTGGCTTTAGATCATTTACTACATAGAAAAATACTATATAAGCAACAAATTTACTTTAACCAATATTTATGTTAATAAAATAACAAATTGAAAAATAATAATAAAAAAGTGTGTTAAAATGATGTTAATTTCAATAACTTATTTATGATGATGATTAGAAAACCCCTTTTCCTACGTCATTTTAACATTAAATTTACATACGTTTTAACAACTTTATAAATATATTTACCATTTTATCAATTTGTTTTTATAGCGACTATTAATTTATAATTATTTATTTTATTTAAAGGGATACATCAAATTGGACATTAATTCAAAAACTTTTGTCGCACACATTAACTGTGGTACAACTTCAGTTTTCACCGAATAGCAACCATCTTCTTTCGGTTTCAAGAGATAGACGATGGTCACTTTTTAACAAAAAGCCAAATGGTCTCTTTGAATTGAAAGCTACCATTGACAAAACTACACCTGTACATTCTAGAATAATTTGGACATGCTGTTGGACTCATGATTCTAAATATTTTGCGACAGGTAATATTTATTAACTAATACAATATTTAATATATGTTTTAAACAACTAAATATGTTTTCCTCTAAAATTGAATTACTAATAGAAATAAAAGGCAAAAATTTCAGAATTGCTAATTCTAAAACTATGTTTCAGAATTTTATTAAAATTTATTGAAGTGTGATGTGTTCCAAAATTGTACATTTTCACGTAGACAAGTGTATAAGTCAACTACTTTTTTAATTTGTGTAATTTAATGATTCGATATGGTTAGTACCTTCTTCTTTTTCTCTTTAATGGGTTATATCCTTAGGGATAATTTCCTCAGCTAATGCGGGGGAGGTAATCCTGACTTGCTCGAGGCAATCGATTATCTCCAGCTTTCGTTAGGTAAAAATACGAGGTTATTGAATTATATTTACAATTATTTTTCTTTGGTCCAGAAAGTTAGTCACCGAGTCACTGTTTTGTCTAACAATGAAGGCAACGAACAAACAGACATTTAGTGGAGAAAGAACGTACTATACTAGAACCCTGCCAAACGATACTATTCAAATCGCAACAAACACAATGGATACATGTCGAAAGCGGATAAAAACTGTGAAAGAACAAAAAAAGAACATAGTTCACTACACCTATCAAATCAAAGAAGAACGTGCATACAGGGTGGTAATCAGACATATCCACCACTCCATACCCAACTTGGTGCTACGTTAGCACCAAGAATCAATTTACTAAAAGATCTGTTCCAATACAAGAAAAAAGTAAAAAATTAGGTTCAGTGCCATTAAAAAGATTTTCTAGGCATTTGTGGTAGGTATATAAGTGACTATTTTATTGGATTTTCCTTTTTGGATAGTGAAATTTCAATTGAGATAAAAATTAAGTCACATATATGTCTATTTATCTGTATGCCAACAAAGGGCGTTCATCTTGATGTGATAATATATAGAATTATTAACAGACTTATTTATTTCTCTCTTTAGACGATTTATTAGTGGGAGGGGTACATATTTATTCGGATATGGTACAACATTCATTTTCATTTAAACAATGACCTAATAATTTGTCCAAGAAAAATATATCTTGGCATTTCATTCCAGCAAGATCACCAAATTTTGAGAAGCAGGAATCAAAAGTACCAAATATCATTTAAAATGAATCGTTGGTAATTTAGAATTAACGTATGAGGATCTAATGACATTGAGGATTTATTTAATTCAAGACCGTTGAGTCCTTTACCTTGGAACCCTTCTGATATAGGCTGTTTATGCCCGAAATACATACAAACTTTTATGCACGACTGTGTATGTGTATGTGCATGAATGTGTAGTCTCAACAATTGACTTGTTAGATATGAATTCACAATATTCTACTAGATTTGTATATAACCTCACAATTCTGTTTAAACCTACCCTATAAAAACCAGTTTTTAATTTTATGAAACTGGGCAAATCTATTGTAACGTTTATTTATTTTTACTTTTTTTTTAATTTATTTTTATACTATTTAAATCACTAACACTGTTTAATTTATGTAACACAATTTATTTACAATACTTTAATTTATGTAAGACAATATTTCAATTCGCATTTATCTAACAACATACTACTAACTAACTAAAAATATTCAAATCGGTCCTTTATATACGTAAGTATTGTTCCAGCATACTCCAGTCTATTCTCGATCGTCTCGAGTCTAGATGCTTCGCTCATCGGACGTCGTATATTCTCGAAGATTCTCGCGTCTTCCGTCTGCTTCGCGTCTGGGTCATAGCGCCAGGGGCGTACTCGCACAACATTGCCCCCTCCTTAAGAGATAGTTCCTCCTGGAACTTTTAAGCAATTGAGACTGGATGGAGATACTTGCAACTGAATCCTCGTCTACAATTTCCAGTTGCATGGAAATAACATGGAATGGTCTTTGATGTCAGCTGGACACGGGGCGAATGGCTGCATACCAACACTTGGACTTCGGTATCTTGAAAGATTACTTCCACCATATTTCGGATGACCCTCCAATCCAATGAGTTGCACTCTATTTTCGGCATGGCTAGCTTCTGTATGTTGGACTCCAATACGTGCTCTCTCAAGTTAAGTAATGATTCCCATATATTTCGATAAGTGGGCTGGTCTTGGTAGGTATTATTGGTAATCAGATAGAAGAGGCAACGGGAGTCATCTCGAAGTATCAAAGCCTTCCCAGTGGCTGGTAACTGATTTCGAAGTTCTGACAGTCGACCAAACTTCCTTCGAAAGACAGACGCTAATCCTCGGCCGTCGCTGATAGTGGCGGAAACGCTATGGGCCAATGAGTAGTCATCAGGAAGTGTGAACAGGTCTTGCTGTTTCTCAATAGTCACGCCGTATCTAGCTTTCCCAGTACCTCCATATGCACCCATAAATTCTTCGAAAGCAAGGTCGGGTGTATCTTGGACTTGATTTACGACTTCTTCTTCCTGGTCATGATCTCCTTCAAATTTCGCCAGTCGGTTTCGGTGTACTACCTTAGGTTTTCCATTCGGGGTCTTTATTATACGGTATATGGCGTCATTGATTCTTTTCTTAATGATGTATGGTCCTTCCCAAGATTGTTGTAGCTTTGGTGAGTACCCCTTCTGTCTTTTCGGGTTATGGAGCCACACTTTGTCACCTTCTTGGAAACATCCCTCTATAGCTTGGGTATCATACCGTTTCTTCATCCTGTCACTGGCAACTTGAAGATGGGAGCGAACCAAATCATGCATGTCGTCCATTTTTCTTCGTAACTGGATTACATAGTCTTCTCCAGCTATATCCTCTCCAGGTCGACATCCAAACTCGAGGTCGCATGGTAACCTCATCTCGCGTCCAAACAAGACTTTTGCTGGTGTTTGACCTGTTGATTCATTGACGGCGGATCGATAAGCCATTGCAAAGAGCGAAATATACTGGTCCCAGTCCCTTTGGTGATTGGATACTACTTTTGATAGATATTTGCCAATGGTTTTATTCATGCGTTCTACCATTCCATCTGATTGTGGGTGCAATGCTGTAGTTCTTGTTTTCTTCATTCTTAAATTGTCGCAAATTCCTTGAAAGAGTTGACTTTCGAAGTTCCTTCCTTGGTCACTGTGAATCTCCAAGGGCACTCCATATCGGCAAATAAACTCCTTCACTAGCACGTCTGCGACAGTTGCTGCCTCTTGATTTGGTATGGCGTAGACTTCAACCCACTTCGTAAAATAATCCATTACCACCAACATGTATTTATTCTTATTCTCAGTAGTGGGGAACGGTCCAGCAATATCTAAAGCAATTCTCTCAAATGGGCTACCAACGTTATATTGTTTCATGGGAGCCTTTCCTCTTTTCTGAGGTCCATTACTAGCAGCACAGATGGTACACTTCTTACACCAGTCCTTAACATCATCGGAACTATTCATCCAATAAAACCTTTCACGAACTCTCTGCAGGGTTTTCTTAACACCAAGATGACCTCCTGATGGACTGTCGTGTAACTGTCGTAGTACTTCGGCTACTCTACTCTTTGGTATAACTAATTGCTTTCTGTTAACGGAACCGTCATCATTTTCAATTATTCTCTTTAATAAATCGCCTTCCAAAATGAAGGACTCCCACTGGGCCCAATATGATTTAAGGACTGTAGAGAATTTTGACACTTCTTGCCAAGTAGGTCGACGATCTTCTATCTTTCATTCTCTCATTTTCTTTAAAACAGGATCATTATCTTGTTCTTCTTTAATTCTAGTAGGTGCCCAGTCGTCGTTAACTACAGTTGTTCGTAGTATTGCAGTTTCTTTTAATTCTGTCTTACTGCAGTGAGAACACTCTTCTGGGCACGGTCTTCTGGAAAGGGAGTCTGCATTTCTGTGACTTATCCCAGCTCGATGTTCGATCCTAAAGTCGTACTCTTGGAGTCGTTCGATCCACCTGGCAATTTGACCTTCAGGGTTCTTAAACTGCATTAGCCATTTTAGGGCTGCATGGTCCGTCCGGATTAAGAATTTTCTTCCATAAAGATATTGGTAGAAGTGTTCCACAGACTTTACAACTGCCAGAAGTTCTCTTCTCGTAACGCAGTAATTCCGCTCAGGTTTGGAGAGCATTTTACTAAAATAACCCAGGACTCTCTCTTGTCCATCTTGAATCTGTGAAAGGACTCCTCCAATTCCGACATTACTGGCATCTGTATCCAAAATAAATTCTCCTTCCGGTTGTGGGTAGCCTAGTATCGGTGCTGCGGTTAAATGCTTCTTCAGAGTTTCAAAAGCCGTTTGACAGTTTTCATCCCAGCAGAACTCTCTCGTTTCCTCTGTAAGGCGTGTTAATGGCTTAGCAATGTCTGAAAACTTCCTGATAAATCTGCGATAGTATGTACATAGACCAAGAAAACTTCTTATTTGATGTTTATCAGTTGGTTGTGGCCATTGTTTGATAGAAGCGACCTTGTCCTTATCTACAGACACGCCCTCTTTGCTGACAATATGACCCAGATAATTAACTTTGTCTTGGAATAACTGACATTTCTTTGGATTCAGCATCAGTTGGGCAGCTTGAAGTCTTTTAAAAACGTCTTCTAAGTTTTTTAGATGTTCTTCGAATGTCTCCCCCAAGACAATGATGTCGTCTAAGTAGACCAGGCACGTTTTCCAAGACAACCCTCTCAATACGTTCTCCATCAGTCTTTCAAATGTCGCAGGAGCATTACATAGTCCGAATGGCATGACATTGAACTGAAATAATCCAGAACCGGTGGTAAAGGCTGTCTTTTCTTTGTCTCTTGGGTCCATTTCTACCTGCCAATAACCAGACTTCAAATCTAGGGTAGAAAATAATTTACTTCCAGCTAGAGTGTCCAGGGTGTCGTCGATTCGAGGTAGAGGATAACTGTCCTTCTTGGTAACATTGTTCAACTGACGGTAGTCTACACAGAACCTCGTAGTTCCATCCTTTTTCTTGACCAAGACTACCGGAGAGACCCATGGACTGGTAGAAGGTTCTATCACTCCATCTTCTTCCATTTCTCGAACAATCCTTTCAGCTTCTTGCCTCTTTGCCTGTGGTAATCTTCTAGCTGATTGACGAATTGGCTTGGCATCACCCGTGTCGATTTTATGTTTTACAGCAGAAGTACGTCCTGTCTTACCTCCCCTTGGTACAAAAATGTTGCGATACCGATGAAGAAAATCTTTCATTTTTCTTTTCTCTTCTCGGTTTAAAGATGTACCAGCAACCGCCACCATTTGTTCAAACTTATCGTTGGAATTATCGGGAATAGTTGTCTGTCGAATTATAGATGTTACTGGTACGGAGGTTCCAACTTTGGTCTCTTTCTTGATCGTAATTGGGTGATCATTGACATTTATAACTCGTACTGGAATTTCTTTAGCAGAAGTGACCAATCCTTTTCCTATCAAAATTCCTCGACCGACCTCCTCATCATGGTTCCATGGTTCCATCATCACAGGTATTCCTTCGTCCATAGTTCCTTGCAGTCTGGCCACTATGATCGTTTCGCTTCTACCAGGTACCACAGTATCCTCCTGGACAACGGCTGGCACGGTTTTGTCCTCATATGGATGAAGGAATATTTCTTCGGAACCGACTTTGATAACTCTGTTCTTGAAATCCAGTTGGAAACCATGTAAGTTCATCACATCCATTCCTAATATGACATCTTCCTCAATATCAGCGACAATAACAGTATGCGTGAACTTTTCTGAGCCAATTCCTATTTGAACCTGGACTTCTCCAAGGATGTTGGCTCTATCACCTGTGGCAGTTTGCAGTCGTAGCCTTGTTGGTAAAAGCTTCTTACGGCTATTTATAGTTGTTGGCCGTATAATCGTTCTGGTCGCTCCAGTATCCACCAATACTTTTTACCGTTGACTTCACCATCTACAAATACACTGTCTTCGCGGCATTTCAAAGAGGCTATTAGTATGCAGCTGGCACTGAGGATTACCGAAAAATGGTGCAGACAAGAGGGATTGTCAACTAATCCGGCAAAAACCTCCGTGATAGCGTTCACCCTCAGAAGGAACCTTGACTTGAGGGAACTTCGTATGTGGGGCCAAACGCTAAAGTTTAAAGGGGAAGTCAAATACCTAGGGGTAACCCTAGATAGCAAACTAACCCTTTCCAACCACATTAGAAACACAACAGATAAAGGCCTAAGAGCTCTCTGGGCATGCAGAAGAGCTGTGGGCAATACGTGGGGGCTTAAACCCAGTATGATGCACTGGCTCTATACGAGGGTGGTGGCACCCATCATAACCTATTGTTCTGTTGTGTGGTGGCATAAAGCGAGATGCTCAGTAGCATCTAGACAGCTAGGCAGGGTACAGAGAGTAGCCTGTCTAGCCATAACCGAGGCGATGAGAACAACGCCCACGGCGGCCCTGGAAGCTATGCTGGGACTACCTCCACTACATCTTATTGTGGAAAGGGAAGCACTGGCAGCTGCTTACAGGCTGAAAATAAACAACGAATGGGGTAGGGCGATCCCTAGGTACCATTCCACAATCTCGAAAGAGATTGAACATAATCAATTACTGAGCATGCCCTCAGATAGAATACCTATCTGCTACGACCTTTCCAAACCATATACGGTTCATATTCCGGATAGGGACGAAGCTCGTACCAAGACTAGGAAACAACATGAATCCGTTTGGTACACAGACGGATCCAAAACAAGCACCAGCACTGGGATTGGAATCTACAATGAAAATACAGGGAAGACTTATAGTCTCAACCTGGGTTCAGTAGAGACTATCCTGCAAGCTGAAGTGGTTGCCATCAACACATGCTCGGAAATCATCCTGAACGAGACAGTCCCTAACAGGACTGTCAGGATCAGAAGTGATAGCCAAGCAGCTCTCAAAGCAATAGAGAGCGTACACACTGCGTCACGAACAGTGAAGCACTGCCAAGGAACTGTAGCTGAACTGGCACAACGCCACAAGGTTATCCTTGAATGGGTACCAGGACACACAGGGATTCTTGGAAATGAAAAAGCTGACCTCCTAGCCAGGGAAGCTTCAGAAGGAACCCTGATCGGACCTCTTCCCACATGTGGGGTCTCATACCAACATGTAAGGGAAACAATAGAGGAACGACTAAGGGAACAACATAAGAAACTCTGGATGGAACTGCCTGGACTCAGGCAATCCAGATTATTCATAACAGGTCCATCCAGGGAGAAAACTACAGAACTACTCAGCCTAAGTAGAACCCAATTGAGAAAGGCAGTGGGACTGCTTACAGGACACTGCCATCTCCGAAAACACATGAACATAATAGGACTCGCTGAGGACCCATTATGCAGAAAGTGTGGTGAGGAAGACGAAACTCCTCTTCACGTAATATGTCACTGTCCGATCCTTAAGTGGCTTAGACAGAGACACTTTGGCATTCAGTTTCCTGAGCCAGAGGAAATCGTGAAAGCGAATATCAGGGACGTTCTAGAATACATGAAGGAAACGAACCTGGTATGATTACTTCAGGGGGGTACAATGAGCCTAGAGCTCCAGTACATGCATGAAACGCACCCCAGAAGAATAGAATAGAATGAGAGGGTCTTTGGAAACGTTCCGGGTCGAAGCTGCCCCCTCTAGGCCGACCCGTTTTAGTTTTCCTGTGGAGTAGTTTCTTGATTCGTAGTGACCCCAGGGCGTTTGCATGAATTGCGAACATGTCCTATTTCACCACAATTCCAGCACCTGATGGTCTTCTTCTTTTTCTTATCAGTAAAGTTCTTCATCATGTTTACTAATTGGTCTAACTTATTTTCATCTTCCTCTTCCGTTACGGACCTTACTTTACTGTATCCTCCACAAGCTTTCGAAGCCGTTTCATACTCAAGCGCGGCAGACAAGATGTCCACTAATGTTTTGTGGTGGGTTAAACGGAGTGTCTTTGTCATTTCGTGGTCACGAAGTCCATCAAGAAATGCTTCAACAGCTAAACATTCCATCATTTGTTCTGGAGCTGAAGGGTAAGCAAATCTTACCAATCTGGCAATATCTACTTCGTACTCTTGAAGTGTCTCCTCTCGCTTCTGTTTTCGAGTCTTCAACTGCGATCGGTGCAAGTTCTCCAAGTGTTCGTGACCATATCGCATGTTCAAGCTTTTCTTCAGTTGCTCAAAATCATCTGTGTCCTCCACTGGTATGGTCTGAAGAACATCCAAAGCGTCTCCTCTCAGAGCGATGGTGAGGTTTATTGCCTTCTCTTTTTGGGACCATCCTTTCGCTCTTGCAGCTGTTTCGAACTGTTTGAGATAATTTTCCCAAGACATCTTTCCGTCAAAGGTTGGGGCCTTAACACGAACAGAACTTTCGTTGCCTTCCAATTTCGGTTTCCGCTCCACTTTGAAGCTTCTCATTTCGTCCTCGTTTTCCTCTCCTAAATCTTCCATATCTTCTTTACCTCCTCTTTCCATCTCTTCCATTTGTTTTTCCATTTCTCTTATTTTCTCTTCAATTTTTTTTCGAATGAAGACATTTTATTTTCCATAGAAGAAATATCCAAAGAAACTTTGTTTTCCAAAGAAGAAATGTCAGAAGAAACTTTATTTTCCAAAGAAGAAATATCAGAAGAAACTTTATTTTCCAAAGAAGAAATATCATTTTTTAAAGAAGACATATCAGTAGAAACTTTGTTTTCCAAAGACGAAATATCATTTTTTAAAGAAGACATATCAGTAGAAACTTTATTTTCCAAAGAAGAAATATCACTCTTCAAAGAAGACATGTCGGAAAAGATATCACTCTTCAAAGAAGACATATCGGAAGAGATATCACTCTTCAAAGAGGACATATCGGAAGAAACTTTATTTAAGGAAGAAATAATTGTAGCAGAAGAGTCGTCTACGAAAATATAATTTTCTGGATCTAAACCATCATTTTCCAATGCTTGCTTAAGTCGCTCCAACAACTCAGTCTTCCTTCCTGTTGTTTCCAATTCACGATCCTCCAGCTCTTGACGCAATTCTTTCACTTTCAAGTCACAAAGTTTTTTCGACATATTTATTAATTTTTTTTTACGCTATTTATTTACAATATCCCACTTCTGACACCAATGTAACGTTTATTTATTTTTACTAGTCTTTTTAATTTATTTTTATACTATTTAAATCACTAACACTGTTTAGTTTATGTAACACAATTTATTTACAATACTTTAATTTATGTAAGACAATATTTCTATTCGCATTTATCTAACAACATACTACTAACTAACTAAAAATATTCAAATCGGTCCTTTATATAGGTAAGTATTGTTCCAGCATACTCCAGTCTATTCTCGATCGTCTCGAGTCTAGATGCTTCGCTCATCGGACGTCGTATATTCTCGAAGATTCTCGCGTCTTCCGTCTGCTTCGCGTCTGGGTCATAGCGCCAGGGGCGTACTCGCACAACACTATTGTGTTTAAAACTAGATAGGACCGCATTCAACTTTTATAACACAGTAAAATCGTATAGCATTGGTGCGTAAATGTCTGTTAAAATAGATAAACCCGAACACGACAAATGTTTTGAATACCAAGAAGGGTTTCTTGGAAGTAATACAATTACTACAAAGACCTCAAGACAAACTTTGGAATCTGCAACTGCGAAGTAACCAATATGGATGAATTTAAAAATATTCTTATTAAAATGCAAAAAAAAAATATCTGATATTAAGAATGAAATAATGCAAGAGATTAAAGGAATTAAATGCTGCATTCCTATGTCGTCTGTGTACAGGCTTGTTTCTGAATCTACGAATACACCTTTTCCTAGTCTTCTTTACTTGGTACTACCTTGAATTTATTGGCAAACCTATATCTTATAGCTTAGGTGTGGCATCAACGGGTTGCCCCAAAACGTTATCTGCTTGTAGCTCCTCGAATAACCTTAGATTATCGGCCCCATGTGTTATTATCGGCTTATGTGTGGCTGATTATGTATTATTAGTCTCTGCGTAGCTGTCCATCGGCCTTATATGCTATATTAGTAGTGGTGGAATATTTAACAATAAGCTTTTGGGCTTTACCCATCTCAATTTACAGATAAAGATAAACTTGAAAGCGTCAACATTTTTGATTAGAGAATAAAGAAACCTTTTAAACGATATATCACAAACCTATACTAGTAATTTTGAAAATTGGGGGTTGTACTGTGGTTGTACCTGTCATTTGAAGGAAGTTGAAGTTAGGAAGAGCATTTTACCGGTGAAATATATCAATTTATAATTTAAATTTGATGTGCTTTGGAACTTTTTATAAATATTTACAGTAACCAAAATAATGAATTTATTCCACACTATTAATTTCATATAAAGAAATGAGTGTATTTATAAATGTGTAATAAGAACTTCAAATATTTGGTTAGCTGCTGAAGTAACATTATTTAATATTTTTAGGTTCTCGTGATGGTAAAATAGCCGTCTGGTCTTTACCTGAGGATGAATCGTTCGAGATTCTTGGAAAATCTAAATTAGCTTCCGAGCCATATATAATGAAAGATGTTTCAGTAACTGCATTGACTTTTGCTCCAGATTTTATAGCTGGAAAGTACTTACTGGCTGTAGGGATGGAAAATGGAAATATAGAATTATTACAGTGGTCTCTTGAGAAATGGGAGAAACAGTCAGTACTTTTTAACAGGTATATAAAAATTAATGCTATTGGTTATACATTATATACTTGTATAAAAACTGTTTTATATTTTGCACTTATAAAAATCTTCATCATAAAACGCATTTGCGTATTGTAATGTAATTTTTACGCACGCAAATTTTTGTTTTAATTGGTTAGCGACATGAGTGAAGTATCCAATGACACAACTATTGACAATGACATTTGTGGCTACTAGCAATTTATTAATTTTATATTGTTCTTTAAAAAAGTATTTGTGAATATGAATATCATCTTTTACTTATATAATATATTATTATTGGTGTGTTAGTCATTTTAAAATATCTGAAAATATTAACATTTCATAATTTAAATGTCAAAACTGTCAAATGTTATAAATTACACAGTGGTACCGACATACTTTTTAAAATCAAAATTTTCGTAACTACATAAAAATAATAAATTAATTTTTCTACAACCCTATATAAAATGACGTTATTTTGTAATAGTAAACGTTCAGCGAAAACGCGATTTCCGTTGCAAGTGAGAGAATATATTTTCGTCTCTAGTGACGAAATTTTTTTTGCGCTTGCATAGGTATATAATGTTTTTACGATTTTAAATTATTAATAAACGCAAACAAGAATTATTTTTATAATTAGAATACAACTTTTTATTTAATAAATATATAAATTAAAAAATTAAATTGGATTTAAAAACCATTTTTATCTAGTGCCCTGGGGTGACATTCCGTTCATATAAACTAGCGACAGCTTTTTAGGCGACGCGTTTGCGACTTTACAGCCGAATGCGATTCCGTTCAGCGATCGAAACTAAGTTCGGAAACATTCGTTACTGAAGTCGATATTATGTCAAAATATAGGGATATTATGTCAAAATATAGGGATATTAAGAGTAATTTTAGGGTTTTTTTTTTATTTTTACGTCGTATGGCGACATTGAGATAAATAAATGTCCAATTCGATTTGTTTTCTTTTCGTTCATGATTATTTGTTACTGTTGAAATATACTAAAGGTAAAATTTGTGATCCTATTTCAAACATTATAAGGGAATAAGTATAATGCGTTTGAGTGCAGAACACCACGAGACCATCGTAACATTTGCAGAAGAGCATCCTGAAATAATTACAAATAAGTTTAGTGGTCTTGATGGCAAACAAAAACAGCAATGGCTATGGGAACAACTGATGTTAAAGCTCAATTCACTTGGCTATGGAGTGTTATCTGTTACTGAATATAAAAGAGTAGGTTAAGTTTTTTTTAATAACTTTATCATTCCTTACAGGCCAAAACATAATTAATTTCTTAATTGATATTATATGGAAATTATTGTTTTAGAGGATTGTAGACTGGAAGAGTAAGGTAAAAGCAAAAGCTGTAGATGCACAGAAAAGTTTAAGTAGGACTGGTGGAGGCGAAGGAATGCTGAAATCATTGACAAAAATTGAGCAGAGGCTTCTAGCTGTCATGGGGAATAAGTCATATGAAGATGACCATAATAGTGAGATGGGGTTCTCACAAAAGCCGAGTTTTAAAAAATCCTTAGATTCAGTTCCTATTCAAAGTACCTCACTGGCCCCTAATGTTTATTCATTTCCACAGAAATAAAAAAAAAATGAAAAAGAATATACCTCCAACCATAACTTGTGAGTCATTATGTCCCATGTTGAGTTCAAATCATACATCCTCGCAATTAAATACAGATACTCCAAATGCTCAATATAGCTATGAGGGCAATTCAAATATAGAACTGTTTATCGAGGAAGAAAGTCACAGTGTAGAGGACATTGCAGGTACGGATGCAGCTCCAGAAATATCCAAAAAACCCTCAGTATCCACAAAAAGAAGAAAAAATCTAACATCCATGACAGATTCCATAAAACAAATGAACACTGAAACGCTAAATGTACTTAAGAGTATGGACTCGAGTTTAAAAGGTATTAATGGGAATCTGAAATCAATAAACGAATCTTTTAAAAAACTTTCTGATTATATAGAACTGAAATTTTAGTTTTCATGGGCTGTTTTGGTTTATTTTTGCAAATATTAGTATAATTAGATAATCAAGTCGATGAATTTGTTTGTTTTTGGCTGTTATTTTTGTTAATAGGTATTATATTTTGGTAGATATGTATTATTGACGTTTTATTTTTCTTTGGCTGTTTTGGTTTATTTTTGCAAATGTTACTTAAGTAGGTAATCAAGTTGACATTTTTGTTTTCTTTGGATGTTTTAGTTTAATTTTGTTAATATTACATTTAGGTAGGTATATTATATTGAATATGTACCTATTTTTGCAAATGTTACTTTGTATCTAGGCATATTTTTCTCATTGTTACTACTTTTAAGTCAGAAATAGGTGATTTTTACCTTCAATAATAAAACACTAGAAACTAAATGTGATATTTCTAGAACTGAGAAATGATATAGATTTTATTATTGGTTTTGACTGTATTAGAAAGATAGTTTAACGTGTTAAGGTATTTATTACCCTCAAAGTAATATTTTTTGGTAATGATGATGAATTGTTAGTACCAAATAATAGAAATAAAATATTGTGTATATTTGTGGTATTTTATTATTGTGCAGAATAAAATAAAATTCTTCAACTCTGATTGAAAAAAATTGGTTTAAAATTATTATGTGAAATATCTTGTAATTAATCTTCTTCGTGCTGTAAGACCAATATCATCATTTCTTAAATTTACAGGAAACTCGGCTTCATCTAAAACTGGATAATCATGTTGTATGGGATTGTCCTCATTTATGTCTAGTCTTCCTCTCATGCAAATATTATGAAGAATAGCACATGCACTCACAATTTCTCCCACTAATTGAGGATTATACCTTAGCTTTCTATCACTACTTAAGCAGCGGAATCGACTCTTTAAAATTCCATTACATCTTTCAATGCACACCCTTGCTCTTACATGGCAATAAGTGTATCTAAATTCTGGACTACCTGGAAGTGCATTTAAAATAGGTGTCATTAAGTAAGGCTTTTGGGGATATCCCGAATCTCCTAGCAGCCATGTATTTTCATCACCTAAATGTAAGATAGTTATTTAATAAAAAAGAAAAAGAAAAAAAACTGTTTATCATCAACAGTACCAATTAATTGTTTACCTGCCAACCAATTTCTTTCCATCTCGGCAGAAACTGCACTGTTTCTAAAAATAAAAGAGTCATGGGCTGCACCTCCCCAACGTGCATTCACATTTAGAATAATACAGTCAGAATCACATACCTACAAAATAACAGCTTTTTATAAAAATTTGTAAGATCAAAAGAAATATATTAACTATTCTGTTGAGAAAACATCTCTGGTATTCCCCTGATGCAAAAAAGGCTAATGTTATTAAAACTCTTTGAACAGGCTCAATTGCAAGGGTGCTTTCTACAAGAATATATGGAACAAGAGCTGGTAGTATTATATGGTGAACCATTTCTTTGGTAAGTCTAAAATGTCCAATAAACTGCTCATCAGTTGTTGAAAAAGGGTCACTATCACTTCTTAAAATGCGCCTCTCTATGTTTCTTGATCTCAACTGTTCCAATCTTTCTTTATTTTCCTAAACCAAATGATTAAAAATTTGAATTGGCAACATTTTACGGTGATATTTTTCTATTTTTTCAATTCAGACAAAGAACGTAAGGATAAAACGCATTAACATAAAATTCAAATAAATAATGCAAAATTGCAAGGGAAGAGAATAGCTTAGACAAGAAAAGCGCTAAGTAGAATAGAGATGCCACATAAAAAAGTGTGTTGTCTTTGTTTTACATACGTAGGCGACACCACATAGTTGTCAGAAATTCGGCGATCGCTTTAGAACTATTTGCCGCGTTAAAGCGACTAAATCTCGTGAACGGAATGTGTTTATCGACAAGATAGATTCAAAACTACTCGCTAGTGTGAACAGAATGCCGGTCCTGGTTTCATTAGTTTAACGTTTCACCATTTTTATCTAGTGCCCAGGTTTCATTAGTTTGACGTTTCTTGTGAATTGTCAGTTTGCTCTAGAAATATTTATTTGAAATCATGAGCTCCGATTCTGAAAGTGAATTAGATTACAGTCATACACCCGAAGAAATAAAAAATCAAGCAGAGGAAACTTCTAGATTTACTACCAATAAAATCTAAAAAAAAGTATGAAGAAATATATACAAAATTTATGGAATGGAGAATTGAAAATCACGTAAATTCATTTTCGGAGAATGTGCTGATATACTCTGGGTTGTAGAAAAAGTATAGTGTTTTACTCGTTGAAAGTATTTTTTAAATCTTAAGAACATTACCAACCTCGGCCACGCCTCGGTTGGTAAACTGTTCTTTCGCTTAAAAATATGCTACTTTCGTCACTCGTTAAACAATGTACTATTAATAAATGATAAAATGGCAAAATATAAAAAATATTATAAACAACTTATTTCATATGGCTGTTGTGACATTCGTTCTTTAATTTGCGATTCGTTTTTTAAACTTGAACTTGCGTTGTTCAATATACTATTTTAAGACTTGTTTACATTCCCAGAATAGCTTTTTTATACACTTTATTAGCAATCAAAACATGTACAGTTCTTTAAGCTAATGAACAGGCTTCAGAGGATTTGAGCTCTACTGTGGCGCGATGAGGACTTCTCCAGCGACAATTCCTCTTTACATCTTTGACAAAACTGACGTTTAGATCTTGGTGTTATAGAGTAGGAGCTTGTTTTCAAGTGTTAATTTGGATTTTCTTTACTTTCAGGTCGATTTGTTTGCGTTTTTTAATGATATGGTCTTTCCATGAGAGCCTTGAGTCTAGGTGCATACCTAAGTATTTCTTGTTAGTAACTTGTGGTATTTGTACATTGTTCATATAAATAGGAGGGCACTGGTCTTTTCTTAGAGTGAAGGTCACTGGGACGGATTTTGTTTCGTTTTTCTTGATTTTCCATTTGGATGTCATTTACATGTGTCTGCAGAATCCTGGAAGCTGCAACTGGACTTTCATTGCTTGTTAATATGACTGTATCGTCGGCGAAGGTGCCCATAATGGTTTCGTTATTTGCTAGTAGATCTGCAGTGTTATAATATACATATATAGTAGTGGTCCCATGACGCTCCCCTGTGGTACGCCTGTTTTTCTTGGATGATTATCGGAAGTGCTTTAATTAATTTTTGTTCTGAACTCTCTGTCGCTTAGATAAGATTTTAGCAGTTTGAAGTATGTGATTGGAAGACAGTTTTTGATTTTATATAATAGGCCTGTATGCCAAACCCTGTCGAATGCCTGATTAATAACTAAGAACACTGAAGTACAGTATTTTTTTCCTCTAGTCTTGATTTATTGTGTGGCTTATCCTGTGGATTTGTTGAATAGTTGAATGTTCCTTCCTGGATCCAAACTGGTGTAGTGATATCCATTCCTCAGTGTTTGGGTCTGAGTTTATTCTTTGTAGTAGTAATCTTTCAAGGACCTTCGACATGATTGGCAGTAAGCTTATTGGGCGATATGAAGAGACAGTGTTTGGGTTTTTGCCTTGTTTTGGAATCATTATTTCTGCAGTTTTCAGCAGTTTAGGCCAATAACCGAGACGTAAAACATGTGGGTGATAAGTATTATACCTTTCCTAGGTAACTCCTTTATCATTTTTGGGGTTATTTTGTCAATGCCAGGAGCTTTTCTGGGATTTATGCAATTGATTTCCTGTTGAACTTCGTTAACCGTTAGTGGTTTAATTGCTGTCACGTTTGGAGGAATTTTAGATAGTTTTCTTTCTATTTCAGGATTAGGTACGTTGTTGTTGGGAGTAAACACTTTTGCAAGGTGTTCCGCAATTAGTACTGTTTTTTCTACATTGCTTCTAGCCCACTGAAGGTTATGTCCTAATTCGTTACGAATAGGTGAGACATGAGTTATGGGTTTCCTAGAATTTTTGACTGGTTGCCAAATCGAGTTGTCAAATCGGTTAAGACTAGTTATGTAGTCCGAAAAAAATCTTTCTTTTGCTTCTTTTATTTTAACAACTCAAAAAACATAACAAACTAATGAATTTAACCTTACTACAACATAAGTACGTACTCTACAAAGAGCTGATCAAAATATAAAAATGTGTGCCAATCATATATTTATGCGATGCCAATGACATAAATTAATTATCCCCAGATATTACCAAAAGTCGAAATCACCCAGAATCGCTAAAGATTTCGAATGTCATGGCGGACAATTTCGATCCGAAATTTCACTTAAAATCTGCCCTGTTTTAGGAACTTTTTTTATTGCGCAATTGACGTATTGTTGATGTTTAGACAGACACAAGTTACATTTGATTGACAAGCAATATTCCCATTTTCACTTCAGAAGGAGTGCTTGATAATTCAAGTATATCCATTATCATTTTAATACTTTATGTAAATTATATTTGAAATTATATTTCGGACAATTTCGAGTCGAAATTTTCACTTAGAATCAGAGCCCTGGACTGATATATTATATCCAGTCTCACCGGGTGGGGGCGAGGAGTTCCCTCCTACATTTTGTATGGGAAATTACTGAGTCAAGGTCTTACTAGAGGTGATGATAAAAACCATAAAATGTCTTTTTATATTTTGCACTTATAAAAATCTTCATTATAAAACGCATTTGCGTATCGTAATGTAACTTTTGCGCACGCAAATATTTGTTTTAAATGGTTGGCGACATGAGTGAAGTATCAAATGACAAGACTATTGACAATGACATTTGTGGCTAATAGCAATTTATTGTAATTTTATATTGTTCTTTAAGAAAGTATTTGTAAATATAAATATGATTTTTTACTTATATAATATATTATTATTGGTGTATTAGTCATTTTAAAATATTTTAAAACATTAACATTTGATAATTTAAATGTCACAACTGTCAAATTTTATAAATTACACAGTGCTGCCGACATACTTTTTAAAATAAAAATTTTCGTAATTACATAAAAATAAAAAATTAATTTAAAAAATGGTAAAAAGGGGCAAAATATAAAAAATATTATAATCAACTTATTTCATATGGCTGTTGTGACACTCGTTCTTTAAAAAACTCATCGCTTCGCGATTCGTTTTTTAAACTTGAACTCGTGTCATAACAGAATTCCATATGAAATGCGTTGTTTAATATACTATTATAATTTCTATTTATCTTATTCAGTAGTAATAAACCCAAGGATATTGATAACTATTGTTCGAAAAAATTTTATAATAGATTTCGAAAGCTTCTTGCTTGACAACAATAAGCAACAAGCTTGAGAAAGTTTTTTGGTATATTTGCTTATATAATTTCATTAATATTATCATCAGTAATCTGACATTTCGAAATATTAAATATTTGAAACGTCAAATTCGATGTATGTATCAATGTATCCATGGCAACGTACTTAAAAGTACATGAGCTGTTTTCAGTGTAATGTTGTTCTGATTGATTGTGTTCAATCAAATGACCTCAAACTAATTTCTACTAGAGCACAAAATGTTTACTATAAATATGTTATTTCCCTAAATAATTAATATTTTTTTTGTAGACCTTTACACCATCTAGCAGTAAAAAGATTAGCATTTCGGCCAATATTCGGAGAAGCTGGTAAAAATGAGGATAAACAAATTTTGCAATTAGCTAGTTGTAGTTTGGATTATTCTGTTAATATTTTAAATATATTTATGGATCAATTTTATTTGATGTATGTTTTTTCTTGTATACTTCCTTTTCGATAGTTTCATCTTGGTACTCGTTCGAGTAGGTCGATTTAAAAGTGCTGTCGAGAATTAAATATGCTCCCTCAATTAGTTAACAAATTTAGCTACATTTGTGATAAGTCTTATGCAGGTTTGACCAACGTCAAATAAATCGACGAATAATTCACTAAAATTTATGTTGATTAAATTTCCTTCCGTTTCAATGACGCTTTTAAAACTCCAGTAAGCTATTCGACAAATAAGTTATAATCTAATAATTTTTTTACGAACTATACTGTTTGGCGCATATAGTTTATTTGCAAGGATTTGCCATAAAACATATCCCCACAAATTTAAGTTTAAATCTTGGCGCCGCGTCCTACTGTGTGATTTTATTTATCGTATGATTTTTCAATATAAAAATGAAACGTGAGAGGAGTAAACATTGTTTATAAAAAAATGGAGAATCTACAGTCTGTTGTGGAATAATATAAACAGCATCTAGATAAAGTTAATATAACCATTAGTGCATCTCACCTTCGCGCATCGGTTGTGCGTAATAATTTTATTTAACCTTGAGACGGTCTTTCGGGTTTAGGTCCGTATTAACTAACATTTCTACTTTTTGGACAGGGAAGGATTAGTATAATTTAATAGGTGTTAAATTTAAATGTTATTGAAATTGATTGTAGTAACCTTCACTTTGTGGAAGTCCATCTTACTAAGAACAATAAACAACTAAATGGTTGAACTAAACTTCCACTATTTATTAGCTAAAAACTAGCTGTCATTGCATTTAAAAACTTACTTTGCGAATAAATAGTGGTAATGTAGTTCAACCGTTGAGTTGTTTATTTTTCTTAGTTAAATGTTAGTGAATCGGCAACAAAGGTTATATAATATCAATAAAACCAAATAAAGACTTATTTAAAGTCCATAATCAAATAATATATTGTAAATTAAGATTACATTTGTCGTAATTTTTTTCTGAAATTTCTATTAAAATCTTTAAGTGTATAATATAACAGAACTCATATACAGTGTATAAAAGCCAAATGGAATAAATTCATTATTTCGGTTACTGTACATATTTATAAAAAATCCCGAAACATGTCAAATTTAAATTATAACTTGACATTCTTTAACGTGAAAATGCAACCCCTACCTTCAACCCCCTTAGAATGACAGGTACAACCCCCAATTTTTAAATGGGAAGTATAGGCTTGTGATATATCATTTGAAAGGTCTCTTCATTCTCTATTCAAAAATGTTATTGTTTTTAAATTTAATGCAAAAATTAACATAAAAAAATTAATATCATGTTGTTACCGAAATTCGCTACAAAACAATCAAAAACCAAAATGTAATGCAAAACGTAATAAAATGTAGAACACGAAAAAGAACTATGAATGTTAATGAAGTAGATGTTCAAAATGTTCTCCGCGAACGTCTTGGCAACATCCTAATCTCAAATAAAACTGTCTTCTAACATTATTTAACATATCAGGCGTGATCGACCTAATCGCAAGCGTTATTCGTTCTTTTAAGTCATTTAAATCAGAAGGTTTAGTTTTGTACACATGGCTCTTCACATATCCCCATAAAAAGAAATCTAATAATGTAAGATCAGGAGATCGCGCTGGCCATTAAAGTTTTTTAACAACATTGCTATGGTTTTTGTTCACTTTCTCATTATCAAGATCTAAACGGGAAATAAGTTTTAAGTATATTGTAATAAGTTTCGAGTATATTTTAGCGAATTTCGGTAACAACATGATATTAATTTTTTTTATGTTAATTTTTGCATTAAATTTAAAAACAATAACATTTTTGAATAGAGAATGAAGAGACCTTTCAAATGATATATCACAAGCCTATACTTCCCATTTAAAAAATTGGGGGTTGTACCTGTCATTCTAAAGGGGTTGAAGGTAGGGGTTGCATTTTACGTTAAAGAATGTCAAGTTATAATTTAAATTTGACGTGTTTCGGGATTTTTTATAAATATGTACAGTAACCGAAATAATGAATTTATTCCATTTGGCTTTTACATACTGTATAAACTTATAAAAAATAGAACAGGAAAATCTGTACATGAGTTACTATTTTAAATTAAACTAAAAGTTGTTAGTTAATTTCACTTTATTGTTAAAAAATATATGAAACCCCTAAATTTATAATTATTTCCATATTTAAAATCATCTTAGTTATTTTACGATGATATTTAAAATATTGAAATAAGTATTAGTAATTTAGAGTTTTCCTAAATTTTTCATTATTTAAAGTGAAATTAACTAGAAACTTTATTTTTATTTAAATTAGTAACATCAATAGATTCCACAAAGTAAAGGTCGAAACATTAAATTGAAGTAGTTGTTTACAATACCTTTACCTACATCTGTGTGAAATTGTGAAGGAATTTTTACTAGCATTATAGTCGACGAAACGGGAAGGATGCATAATTATTTGGTCGTCACGGTAACAAAACAGAGAAACATACCAAACTAACTATACATATATTAAAAAAATCATATTTATGTGAAGTCACACTACCGGCCAAGTTCCGGCTTTTTTTAAATGTAGACCTATCGTGTGGATAATCTTTAGACATATCTATTTACCTCAAAGAATCTTTGGGAAATCCAAAAAATTATTTATTTATTTTTCATTTTTAAATATGATTTATTCTCACAGTTTGCAGTACAAAATACTCTTGCTTTAACTTTATTATTCATCTTATTTGATAATTGTCACTCAAAAATCACACAAACGCCACTTCTTACGCGACCAAACTAATGTTACGTTCTAGGGGTTCAAAATAAAATCACTGCTGAACGAAAAGTTTTATTTATTTACACACTACAAACTAAACGAATTATAACTAAATAACTAAACTAACTATAACACACTAATTTATGTACAATAATTAACTTCGATTTATATTCACTATTTATTTTCACTTCGTAGATCGCTCAAATATTTCGAACTGTCGCTGTAAACTTTTTACTTACTTCTTTTCTTTTCTTCTCACGGTCCGCCGTATATCCGCTTATATATACCTGTCCACCGCTTCGATAAGATCTTTCTCGACGCGCGTAGAAGGGAAGGAATATTCTCGATTGTACGCGCGGTGACTAGACTATCGGGAATCAGTTGTTTTCCTATCAGGTCGACAGGGGCGTACTAGGGGAGTCTCGCTCGTTACACTAAATTAAAACCAAACGAAATTAAAACTAAACGGTAGTAGAACATCGCCGGCTTTTGCTGAACTTAAGTGATTTCTAAACCGGTATGGCGAACTGCCCACAACCCATGCAAGAAGGTGATATGTACTGCTGGTTGTTTTAGTATAATGCGGTTATAATGTAAAGGAATATAAAACTAGACCAAAAAACATAAAGCTGATGATAAGGTAGGTGGTATCAAATTATCTCTTGTGTATAATATTAACCAAAAATGTATTTTCTACATCACAGGATGAGAGTCAAAGGTAATTGTTGCATCCGTTTTTATTTTTATTAGTTACGCCTCTGGAATTCACACATCGGATCCGTAATCCGTAATAGGTATTTTCAAAATTATGATTAGACAGATCCAAGTATAACAATGTGCTAAGTTTGGTAATAGGAAAACATAAATAAACACAATCCATAAATTAGGTATTAATACATTACAGCGTTGTTGTGGACTTTCTGCAACTGCAATGATGATTGCAGCAGCCGCAACTGCAGCATCTTCAGAGTCACTCATTATTTAAAAAATGTAATAAAAATTCATTAACTAATTTATTAGCTTGCTTGATCAATGACTTTCGCTCAACTACATATACTCTGTGTGTGGACGTCAAAAGTCTACAGTGTCGAACGACATATGTCGGTCGATCTTTTAACTTTTTTAAAGGTTTGTGTCTAGCAAAATTTGTGTTGGTACCTTTAAATGTGGAAGAATATGATAAGTTGGAGATGTTGGCTGATATTCTAGCTGCGTAGTTTAGGGAAAGCATTTGCCGGCGTAGATGCAGTAGTGGCTCATTTGCTAATTTTAACAGACCGCATACAGGGCTGAAAGCTCCTAGTGCAGTGGATTGGAGGGAGTTTAATTTTTTCAGTAAAGTTTTATTGGCTGTTTCATAGCTATAGCTCCATAGTCTAGCTCACTCCTTATTAATGATTTGTATAGACTAAGGTTTTAGTGTCTGAACTGTTTGATAAAGTTTTGAGTTTATTCTTCCTTATTTTACATTTTACATTTACGTTGGCCTATGTCGGCCACGCTGCATAATAACTGTGACCCGGAGTATAGTAAAGATATTTTCATGCCATTGATTGATTTTGAATCTTACACCCGTATGCATAGTCGATCTCTGGCGAATCGCCGGCAAAATTACGGCGTGGAGTCGGGAGATTTCATGGATATTCGCCGGCGGAGAGACGACTTCAAATTTTACGGTGCATAATCAATCTCCCTCGCGTCTCTTCGCCAGCGGTACGCCGTCGAACAGCCTAGGTATTGAGTGTGCGCGAAGGGCTTGTTTATGAAGTTTTATTGGTTTTGTGATGATTTTTAAAATTTAAAAGGTTTGAAGGTTATTATCTTTTAGGTACTCGTCGTGTTTTGTTGTGCTTTGTTTTATTAGTGACGATTTGTTAATTTATGTTGTATTTTGGGAAAATGGCTGCAAAATATTCCGGGCATAAGAAAGATATTTTTGTGGAAATCCTCGGCAAACATCCTATAATCAAAAACAAAAGAACAGATGCGTACGCTTTCAAACAATAGAGTTAATTTTATATTTAAGATAAACTTTCGTAGTTCTAAAACCATTGTATATTATACAGCTTTTAAATTGGAATTTGGAAAAGGCCCTAAACGTTTAATTAGATGTATACACATTAGATATAAACAATGGTTCAACTTCAATTTGCCATCATAACATAAATAAAATATATTTTTTTAGTAATAAAAAAAATGGATCAAACTATAGTCAGTGTCAGAAATATGTGAGCAATAAAACCTCATTTTCCTCATGCAAAAGACGAAACGACTACAGGGTGAGTCACCAAAAATGACTCAAGTACAGGTGACTTGATCAAACCGGTGATCAAATCATGGAAATGGGATAAATTATTGGTGGGCCACCCTGGAATCCTTTGGTCTTTTGCATACCTAATAAGATGTTATTGCTCTACATATTTATTTCTGAAACTGACTTTATTGTTCCAAAAACTAATGTAAATATAAAAATACCGAAATTTTGCCTTCAAGTAAGACAGGTACCCAAAGATAATATTCAGGTATCTAATTTTTAAGTGTATTAATATCCATACTTTCTAAAAGGTTTAATTTTAGAAATTATTATTGTTACCTAGTGCATGAAAACAAAGTAATAACACTTGTTTAAAACAAGGATATTTTGTCTTCAGGTAGGTACCACAGAGACCTGTACTTTAATGGTTCTTGAAATGTATGCTTCCTAAAAGGGTTAGTTTTAGAAATCAGTAAAAAAAATTTTAATGGAAACAAAACAATGAAAAGTAATGAATTATAGATAATGGCTTTATTACCAGCTGAACTTGAACATTGCAGAAAGAGAATATTTTACTTTATAATATTGTAATTACATGACTTTACATATTTGGAGTAGATTACTATATTCGCGTAAATCATATGCTTAGAATAAATCTTATCTAAAATTTTTAGAGAACTATGGTCCAGTTAAAACGGCTCTGGGACAAAATGCACTTTAAATAACACCGAACTACCCTCGGAGACTCGACGGAGATAATAATGACTATCTCCAACGATTCTCCGGCAAGTCGCCAAATTTGGTTAAACAGCGCATGACCACAACAGACAGCGGCTGACTATGCATTGCAATTCTGGTTTGGCGATCGGCTATGCATACGGGTGTTAGGTTCACCGGTATTTATAGTATAATACTATACTTTTTCTACACTTATGGAATAAATAAAAACCAGATTAAATTAAATTTATTTAAATAAACCATTTTACATTAATTTGCATTAATATTTAATAATTTGGGTAATTATATAATACAATGATTATTTATCAATTTTATTTCATCAAAATTTCATCCAAATGTTTTAAAGAGGTACTAAATATGCCTTTACAATCAAAAAGTATTAAATTTAGTACAATTACTGTACATCATTGTAGAACCTTTTCCGTTGCCATTGACAACTAATAAAACAGAATATCTGTTGGCTTATGAAATTCGTGTCCTGTGACTGGTCAAAATACCGTTGGCTTATGGTTCATAAGCCGACAGGTAAATATAAGTACTAAAAGAAAAACCGTAAATTATAGGTGTAGAAAAATAATATTAAATTTGAAGCATTTATATTATTTTGTAGAATATTTCTCTTTTAATCGGTTTTATCAGTACCCCAAAGCCACGTTATGGCAATTCATGTCAACAACATGTTGTTTACTTAGAGAAAACAATTTCTGGTAGGTATCCAGTCCCAATTATTTCAGATATTTTACTCTACAAAGTATGGCACGCGAAGAAGTGTTTTTTGTAGACAATTAGTGTAAAAGTAGTTTCTATAAAAATATTAAACGTAATGCTTTTATAGCTATAGATTCTGTTTATTATAAGATAGTTCAATTTTCACACTTGATGTGTAATATACTATTACAAGTTTCGAAACATTTAATAAATTATTCTTGTTCAGTTTAGCTATGCTATAAACTAGTTTTAGTAACGATGGAAATATATGTTTTTTGACATTAATGTAATTAATAGAATTGTCAATCAATTTTTTGAAAATAAAATTATCTAACTAGTCCAGCAGTTATTCAACCAGCATATTCTCTCCGTTTCTTGGTTTCACGAAAAGATATATTCGAATCGTACCCAGAAACCCCACATGGTCCTTCGATAGCCGGATGTTGAAGCTGTTGCACTGGTTGTAGAAAAGAAGCAAAAGATCGACAATTTGGATAGTGTGAGTAATTCAATTTGATAATATCTGTTGTAAGCAAAGTTTTCAATTTTTTTATTATCTTATATTGAACGTATTGCATTTTACATTCACCTACACAACCGTTCTAGTTCTGTCTAATTCGTCTCAATTACATTGATTTATATCTGTATATTGAATATACCTAAACAAAATCGCTTAATTTGCATTGATCTTTATCTGTAAATTAAATTAAAAAGAAAGAACTACCGTATTATTTCGCAGGTTTACTTTCATATTCAGTTTTTGCATTAAAAATAGTCTTTATTTGATTTATTTTGCATTTTTTTCTATCTTTATTTGAAATGGAAGTCATTGGTGATTTAGTTGCTAAAAGGGGTAGAGCGAAGGGTATTATCACGCGTAATATTAATTGGTATGATTCAGTCGATAGAAATATTGTTACGAAAGCAGAGGTTGCACATAGATTAGAGAAGCTCCAGTCTGCTTATGATGACTTTGACGACTGTCAAAATCAGATTGAAGAATGTGGTTTAGATGCTGAAAATCTAGAAAGGCAATATGAGGAAAGATTTCGAGTCGAAAATGATTATTTTCGTATAATAGGCCTTTTAAAAACAATAGTCCAACCAATTGACGCTTCATCGGAAGTATATGAAATTGATCGCAGATCTAGCAGTTCAAATGATAATTTGTCAATTAAAAATGTCAACGATTCCAATATAAAATTACCCACAATCTCTTTGCCTCAATTTTTCGGTGATTACGATAAGTGGTCTACTTTCCATGATCTATTCAAAAGTCTTATTCATAACAATAATTCATTAGCTAATGTTCAAAAACTTTATTATCTACAATCTTCTTTGAAGGGAGAGGCCGCTGAGATTATTGCTGAATTGGAATTAGATGATAACTATTTCATTGCGTAGAATTTACTGATAAAGGGGTATGAAAATAAAATAAAATAAAATAAAAATAATCAATATCCACTTGCAGAATATTTTAGATTTGCCAAATTAAGTGAAAGATTCTCCAAATTCTTTGAGGCAATTTTTGTATTCATGTTACAAAAATACTGGAGCCTTGAACAATTTGGAGAAGCCCAATAAACATTGGGATTCATTTGTTACTTTTGTTGAAATCTAGACTAGATCCCAACACCAGCCAGGACTGGGAGTCAAAGTCATCTGGTGATGACTCAGAAACATATGAAAATTTAATTGAATTTTTAAATGAACGTTATAAAACTTTAAATAAGCATCCCATGAATAAATTTAGTACTAGTCCAAGAGCTGATTATGTAGCTAATAAATCTGTAATTTCCAAACAAAGTCATATTACTACTAACTCTTTTATTTTTTTCATAATATGCAAGGAGGATCATTACACTAATCAATGTCAACGTTTCTTAAAAATGCCAGTTGTTTCTAGATTACATGAAATTAGAAAATTCAGAGCATGCACTAATTGCCTAAAAAAGGGACATTTCTCTTCTAATTGCACTAAAACTACTTGCAAACTGTGCCATCAGAAACATCATACACTTTTGCATTTGAGCAAGAATCAAAATAACAAAAATTGTCAAATAGTGGACAATCAAAATGCGATTACTCCAGAAGCAGAATTACCATCAGTAAGTTCACCTAACTCCTTAGGCGTATATACTCAGAGTGTAAACGAAGTTGTTATCTTATCTACAGCATTGGTTCATATTATTGATTCCAACAATATTCCAATTAAATGTAGAGCAATTTTGGACTCTGGAAGTCAATCTTCATTTATGACATCTGAATTATTTCATAAATTGAATTTGAAGCATAATACGATCAATTTATCTATTGTAGGCATACATGAGAGTAGAGGAGTTCAAGTAAACAAAAGTACTCAAGCTAATATAAAGTCGTTGTTGTCGAATTTTGAAATATCTGTACCTTTTTTAGTGCTAGACAAAATAACTGGTATGGTGCCACAATTTAAAATCGATATTTCTTCTATTAATATTCCCCCAGGTTTAGCATTAGCAGATCCTACATTTTTTAAACCGTCTCAGATCGACTTGTTATTAGGTGCGAACATATTTTATGATTTACTCTTACCCGATCAAGTTAGAATGAATATGAATCAACCTGTATTACAAAATTCTAAATTAGGATGGATAGTGTCTGGTTCTATTAGCAAATTTCATAATAAAACAATTCATTCTTATGTCTCTCAAAATTTTGATATACAAAGACAGCTGGAAGCGTTTTGGTTATTAGAAGATATTTCTAATAGAAAGTCAATCATATACAGTACAGAGGAAGTTGAATGTGAAGATGATTTTGTAAAAAATGTTTCTCGGGATAATACTGGTCGATTTATTGTAAAATTACCACTTAGGAATAACTTTTCTGAACTAGGCTCTTCTCAGATAATGGCATTGAAACGATTTCACAATCTCGAAAGGAAATTCTTAAATGATCTTGAATTAAAAGAAAAGTATTCTAATTTTATGAAAAAATATAGAGATCTGAATCATATGAGTTTAGTAGAGAATCCAGAAAATAAAGCAATATTCTATTTACCTCATCATTGTGTTAAAAAGGAAACATCAATAACTACAAAATTACGTGTCGTTTTTGATGCATCTGCTAAATCGGACAGTGGTCTGTCATTGAATGATGTTCTTAAAGTCGGTCCTACCATTCAGGAAGACATTTTTTCAATTTTATTGCGTTTCAGGTCTCATGCGGTTGCTTTTACAGCGGACATTGCAAAGATGTACCGCCAAGTTTTAGTGTCTCCCGATCAAAGAAATCTCCAATGTATTTTTTGGCGTTTTAATTCCACTGAAGAGCTTCAAACTTATCAACTGAATACCGTCACATATGGTACAGGTCCAGCATCATTTTTAGCAACTCGATGTCTCAAGCAATTGGCTCTAGAGAATGAAGGAACTTTTTCTATATCTAGTTCATCAATAGCAAACGACTTTTATATGGATGATTATATTTCTGGAGCAACTGATGAAAGGTCAGCTGTTATTAGAATAAAAGAAGTTTTTTCTATTTTAAATTCTGCTGGATTTGTTCTTAGACAGTGGTTAACTAATAAACCAGATATTTTACATGAGATGAACGTTGTCGGTATGAATGATATCGAATATTTTGTAAAAAATGACATAGATTCCAAAATTTTAGTGTTGGTTTGGAATCCTATGCAAGACATTTTTAAATTCACTTCTAGCTTCACTAGGAATTTTAAAACTAAAGTAACAAAACGAATTCTGTTTTCAATAATTTCTCAACTTTTTGATCCTCTTGGATTACTAGGTCCAATTATAGTTACTGCTAAAATCATGCTGCAAGATCTTTGGCAACTTAAATCTGATTGGGATGATATAGTTCCTGATAAAATGTGTATCCATTGGCAGAAATTTCTTTCTGATTTTATATACATACACGAAATAAAAATTCCTAGACATTTTATATTGAGTAATCACGAGTCTATCGAACTGCATGGGTTTTGCGATGCCTCAATTAAGGCTTACGGGGCTTGTATATATTTAAAATCTATTCGTAATGGTAATATTTTTGTCCAATTGAGTTGTTCGAAAAGCCGAGTAGCACCATTAAAAAGTGTAACATTACCACGTCTAGAACTTTGTGGTGCATTATTGCTTGTACAGTTGTATGAGCGTCTTAAATTATCGTTAAAAAACATTCAAATTTTGAATCATCATTTTTGGAGAGATTCTACTATAGTTTTATCATGGCTGCGAATACAACCTAGCAAACTTAAAACTTTTGTATCTAATAGAGTTACTAATATTCTAGAATCCACAAATTTGTCTTCTTGGTCTCACGTTCCTACGAAATTAAATCCTGCAGATATAATATCTCGTGGTGTCTATCCTCATCAATTAGTGGATAACCATTTGTGGTGGAACGGACCTGAGTTCTTACACAATGACCAAGAATACTGGCCTAAATCTAATTATACTACAAATATTATACCCGAACTAAAAGAGGTTAAATCAACTGTTTTAGCAACTCTTGTTGACGATAATGTAATCGAAAAATATTCATCATATACCCAATTAATTTACGTAGTAGCTTATTTGTTAAGATTTATAAATAATATCCGTTTCAAGAAAGAAAATAGAATTATTGGTCCTTTGGAAATTAAAGAAATTCAAAGTAGTAAACATATTTTGGTTGGAATGGTTCAATTAAAATATTTTCCTGAGGATCTTCATAATTTGAATAAAAATAAAAACGTGTCTAATACAAGTAAATTAAAATGTTTAAATCCTTTTTTAGATGAATTGGGAATTATTAGAGTAGGTGGTAGACTATCAAAATCTAGTTTATCAGCTGATGCTAAATTTTCAATGGTACTTCCTGCAAACAGTAACTTTACCAAAATTGTCATTTTAAACGCTCATTTAAAGAATTTGCATGCTGGGCCTCAACAAGTCTTATCAACAGTAAGAACTGAATTTTGGCCCCTTTGCGGTCGCCGTACAGTTAGATCAATTTTAAGTAAATGTATGATTTGCTTCAAAGCAAAACCGTTAGGGGAATTTACCATTTAATAGGGTCAATATTTCAATAACCTAACCTTACTTAATCAAAGATAGTAAGTTTAGAAATAAAAAATATATCAAAGCGTACATATGTATTTTTATTTGTTTGGCCACAAAAACTGTACACATTGAACTCGTTTCTGAACTCACTACAGAAGGATTTTTAATCATGCTTAAAAGATTCATTGCTAGGCGGGGTTTATGTAGTGATATTTATTCTGATAATGCTAGCAATTTTGTTGGAGCGGATCGCGAATTACGAGAATTGGCGATTCTATCAGAAACCAATAAGTTAAATTCTTTTTTACTAGATTCTAAAATTCAGTGGCACTTTATACCACCTCTTTCACCACATTTTGGTGGTTTGTGGGAGAGTGCTGTTCGTTCAGTGAAATATTATCTTAAGAGAATTCTTAATAACGTTTATCTTTCATTTGAAGATTTTTATACATTGCTTACACAGATCGAATCAATTTTGAATTCAAGACCTCTTACTCCACTCTCTGAAGATCCGAATGATCTTCAACCCTTGACTCCAGGACACTTTATTATTGGTGAACCTTTTAACAGTATTAGAGAGCCTCCTTTGAAGCCATGCCCAGTCAATTTATCTTCTAGATATAAACATATTAAAATTATGGCACAACATTTCTGGACAAGGTGGTCAAAAGAATATCTTCATCATCTTCAAGTAAGATCCAAATGGAATACCAGCTCTAGCATTTTGAGGGTAGGATCTTTGGTATTGATTAAAGAAAATTCAACATCACCTATGAATTGGCAAATGGGAAGAATATTGGAACTTCACCCAGGTTCGGACAATGTAGTCAGAGTGGTGACTATTAAAACATGCACCGGAAAAATAAAACGAGCTGTCACCAACATTTGTATATTGCCTATCGATTCTTGAAGTTGTATTAACTTCAAGGGGGGCGGCATGTTCAGTTTAGCTATGCTATAAACTAGTTTTAGTAACGATGGAAATATATGTTTTTTGACATTAATGTAATTAATAGAATTGTCAATCAATTTTTTGAAAATAAAATTATCTAACTAGTCCAGCAGTTATTCAACCAGCATATTCTCTCCGTTTCTTGTTTTCACGAAAAGATATATTCGAATCGTACCCAGAAACCCCACAATTCTGTATGCGTTACTTTATTCAATATGTCAATCTGACGATGCTAATTCTAGCGAAACGGCTGTCATTAAATTTAAAAACGTATTTTTGAATAAATAGTGGAAGTTTTATTCAACGGTTTATTAGTCTACTGTTCTTAATACGTACAAACCGTTATCAACTTTTAACCTTAACGCGTCTTTTTTCATATAACAAATAAAAAACATTTTTTTTGTTATGATGTATGAACACATATTATAATATATCTAATTTACTCATTATTTGATGAAATAATTTTTGTTTATGATGTTTTCAACGTTCTAAGTGGGGCTTAAGCTTTATTAGCTATAAAAAATTTTCAAGATTTTCTGTACATTTTGTTAATTAATCTTTTTTCAACGTAATTTTGTTAGTTTTTTATAATTTTTTTGAAACATGCGAGCCAAAAAGTACAGAAAGAATTCAATACAATTTAGGACTACTGCACTGTATTAAAAACTCCTTTCCTTTACCCCCGGAGATGTAATAGGATATATTAAGAATATAAATAATTTACCTTACCATCAGATGTTGCTTCGATTTATTTAAATTTACGAGGTCTGGCTATTAAATATCAAGACTGCTTATGAAAACGAGTTTTATTTTAAAAATTATTCTACTTCCCTTCCCTCGCCACACACCGTTCCATTCGTTTTTTCCATTGATCAAAGCAATGCTGGAGTCTTCTTTTGTAAGAGCATTTAGGAACTCCGCCGATTTTCGCTTCACCTCTTCCATCGACTCGAACAGGGTTCCTTTTAAGGCAGATTTGATCTTCGGAAACAGAAAAAAGTCACAGGGTGCTAAATCAGGCGAGTACGGCGCGTGTTCGAGCACTGGAATGCCTCTAGCGGCTAAAGAATGCTTCAAAAACAGCGCGTTATGGGCAGGTGCGTTGTCCTGGTGCAAGATGCACGATTTATTTTTCCACAACTCCGGCCATTTCTTACGAACTCGCTCTCGCAGCGTTGCCAAAACTTTCAAATAGTAAGTTTGGTTTACAGTTTGACCCTCTGGAACCCATTCAGTCATCACGATGAAAAAAACGATTAGCATGGCTTTAAATTTTGATTTCGACATCCTTGCTTTTTTCATTCTCGGCGATGCAGGAGTTTTCCAGTACATGGATTGCCCCTTAGTTTCAACATCGTATCCAGGTTTCATCACAAGTGATAATGTTTTCCATCAATTCAGGCCCTTCATCTAACCTCTGAAGAAAATCTGAGCAGATCTGTTGACGGATAAGCTTTTGGTCAGGGGTCAAATGTTTTGGGACCAACTTCACACAGACTTTCTTCATGTTCAATTCGTAATGTAAAATTTTTCTTAGTTTCTTTATCGGTGTTTATCCGCGCACAATTTCATTTATTTTGGTCACTGTTTGCAGAGAAACAGAGACAGGTCGACCTGGACGTTGGTTATCTTCGATGCTCTCTCGACCTTCAGAAAACCTTTTATACCATTCGAACACATTGTTATCGGCACGAGAAAAAAACACTTTCGTTTCTAACCTCTACAGAAAAAATACTACTACATCGACAAAAACGTGTTTTCGTACTGGAATAGTAGACACTTCCAGCTATCTAACGCTGCATTCGTTTCCCACCCTACCCCTCTAGGACGCCTTCTGCGCGCGCAGTCTTGTTATTTAATAGCCAGACCTCGTATTATAATATATTGTATAATACTTATTTCATTATGTGACAACTGCTCTAGTATATAGTTTATACCATTTTATAAATTTGCAATAAAATATGCAATATTAACTATGATTATACATGTGGCTCCAATATTTCTTATGACAAAAAGTAGGAAACTGAAAAATAGTTTAAGGCAAACACGGACAGTAGAATAAATGCATCCTAGCACTGGCAGCATGTCTTTTGTTTTTAATTCTTCATCTTCAACAATTTAGCCTTGAAAGAACCAACAAAGAGGAAGTAAAAGGATCTATTATACGGTAGTACTTATACAAAATAAAGTTTTAATAAAAGCTACAATTGGTAAAAAGATTATATTAAATTAAATAAATAAAAGAACCAAATATATTTTATTTATAACTTTACTAAACATTTTCGTTTACTCCATTTCATGATTTCGATTAATGTATTCAGAAGTATCTTTATTTGTTATAATGCTCAGATGATCACCACTAAATTGTGAGATTAGCGGCAAACTCTTAACGTACTGAAACAAAAAGAAACATAAGTTAAATAAATTAACTTCATTCATAAATTATTAATTTATTTGTAAGTTAATTGTAAGAGAAATATTTTTAGTATATAGTTTTGAGATATTTATTAACTACCTTCTGATAGTTTTAAAAAGAGAGATTAATTTAAAATTCGCAATGTTTTGATAATGAAAAACAAAATAATTGATATGCAAAGAGCGTGTTAATACGAGTATAGCTATTAGGATGCTATTAGTTGATTACGCTCATTTTTCTGCAACCTTCAAAATAATAATAAACAAATTATAAGAACTACAGTAAATTATTATTCAAATTTATTTGATTTGTTACAAGAATTGTCTGCCCATAGCAAATGTGAAATAGGTATATCATTTAACTACATGTCGTCTCATGGTTTTTATTGCCAATGAAAATCTGTACTTTAATGAGTATCTAATAAAGTACGGTTAATAGGATTTTTATTGAAATTTTATAATATGGGAGGAGAAAAATATTAAATTTCTACTTACCGATGATATCCCATAGTTTTCGTAGGGGTTACAATCATCTGGTACTAAGACATGTACTTTTGCTGATAGTAAATTTCCATCGGGTGCATAAGATTTAATTTTATCCAAATAATCCTTAATATTAACGATTGCTTTTTCTAAAACACTCCTGCTAGTTCTATAGTTGTCTCCAAATAATTCCAACAATAAGTTCATTCTTTCCTTAAAGTGTTGGCAAACACTTAGTTTTTTGATAATCTAAAAATAATAGTTAGTGTTAATTGTTATATAAAATATGTTTGCGTTTTTCATACCTCATTGTCATTTATTTCAAAGATAACCTTTAATAATTTAATTTCAAGTTGGACATCATTTCCAAAATCTTGTAATCCCTGTTGTATTCTAAGTGGGCTACTGTCGACGAAGAACAAATGCAAGCTAGATTTCTTCTTTGACAACTGTTTAGCTATTTCAATTGCTAGTGCACCTCCTGATGATATGCTTACAATGTTAAAAACACCTTTTGGATATACTTCGAACATTTTCTATAAGAAACAAAAACATTGGCTAAAGTTAAGCTAGTAATTATTGAAGCATATTTCAATTACCTGAGCATATACTTCAGCGAGCTTATCCCATGGCCAGGGGTTCGCTGGCAACACGGTGCAAAATGTAGGGTACAGCAGATTTCCCAGTATGTCCTCCAATTCTGCAAAGCCTGTCAACCCAGGAACAATGAATAGTGGCGCTAATTCTCTTATTTCAACAGGACCCTCAGTTAAAACTTGTACCAATTCAGGTTCATTTGGTGCATTCTTTTGTAGACGTATGATATCGTCAATTTTAGGTATAAGTTTTGTTACATCTAAAATTAGAAATAGTTAAGGTGTACTTAGTATTAACTAAAGTATAATTTCTTACCTCTGATTACTGCTTTATAAGATCCTTGTGTTGATGTTTCTTCGTTATCTTTTCTTAAAATGATGTTACTATTATTTGAATTCAAAATTTTGTCTAAACTGACCGTGGCATCTTTTATGTCATCCTTATTTGTTGAATTAATATTGTATGTATGAAAATCAGAGAAACGTCTTTTGTAACAGACACCTAAAATATTTACAGAATAAATTTACTGACCTTTTTTCAAAAGGTAACAGTATTATTTGATAACAAAATGAGTATTTGTGATAAATACATAAAATCTTACCTGCAGCAGAATGAATAAAATTAACCAATATAGCATCCCGTGCTATATCTGTCAGTATAGGCTCTAAAATATTTATATAATCATCATTTTCAGAACTAGTTGTGTATTGAGGCAATGTAAAAACTACGTGAAGTTTTCCCAAGTTCTGAACTTCTTCCACTAGTTTCAGGGCATCTTGTTTGGTTTGAATTTTATTAGATCCCATAATTAATGTGGCTCCAAAATAATCTTGGAGAATTTGTAGTCTTCTATTGAGGTGATTTTCTTTAGGTTTATTACCACTTGCTATAACAATTTTTCGAGCTCCTCTGCGGACGAGCCATTCTGTGATACAAGCCCAATTCAGAGCAGATCCACCTGGAAAAATAAGATTAAAAAAAATCAAAGTGAATTTTACTTTATAGTAGATCACAATCGTTTACAAATCATTAACCACTAAGTAAGTCAGAGCATGTATGAGGATTATGTAAAATAATAATACGAGTGGCGTTCAGAGACTCGTACTGTACAGACGTGTTTTTGGACTGCTAATTTCATTATTACTAATACATCCTACTACGATAACTTTTAATATCTACAGTTAAACATCATTTATAGTGTATTTGAAAATCAAGAGAGAGTAAATTCCCAGAAATGTTTTGCAGTTATCAGTGTTAAAGGCAGTAAACCATAGACGTGCGTTTTCAAAATTAAATTAATATGGAAATAGAAATATTTAATTTGTTTTAGTTATTTATACCTAGATTACCAATTTTAGATAGATAAACATAATTCGTAAGTAGTAATTTAATTTGGGTAAAATGAAGAAGTCAATATTATTTTAGGCATATTTTGTTTTAGGCATATGTTTATTTACAAAATATGTATATAATATGTACAGATAATTACAATTACTTATAAATTAATATGAGGAGCTAAAAAAACAATTAAGTAGGTATATGATAAAAAAAGACCAACCGCAAGGATAAAATTTGACGAGCAACATGCAAAAAATACGACAATATTACATCTTAAAAAATAAAAATCTAAAAATAAAATTAAAGTACATAAATTAATAATTTTAAAGTTATGGTTCCTCGCACTCTGTGTCAGAAGATTCACCATCTGATTCTAGAGAAATTACAATGGGCTCTATAGTAATATCAATTATGTTATCTAGCTCCCACATTTTTTTTCTATTTCTGTAACGTGTCTAATACATTTTTGCCAATTTTCACTTGTTACTTCAGATATTGCCTTATTGAAGAGATTTTTAACATCTGATAATTTAAAAGTAGTGTTATTTCTGGCAACATAACCTTTAACTTGAGCCCATATCTTAGACGGTCTAAGGCCCATATCAATTCTATCGGATTCAGCTCACAATGGTAGGGTGGTAAACGAAGGATTTCAATTTCTCGTTTTTTGGCTATCTCCTCAATATTATATTTTTTATAACTTTGCTTATGTTTTTTAGCAATATTTAACAATTCTGCCCTCAGCATTGTATTGTCAAAGGCTAAATTTTTAGAAGATAACCATTTTGCAATTTCATCCTTTTTCCATTTAGTGGTTGGTAAAGGTTCAAGTAATCTGGAGTGGTAACTTGCATTGTCCATTACAATAACCGATCCTTTTTAGTATGAATTGAATCATCTGTTCAAAATATTCCTCAAACACGTCTCAATTCATTTCTTCGTGATAATCAACGGTTTTTTTTATTCAAATAAGAGTAAACCATTCTCAAGAAAACCGTTTGTACTGCCTATATGACAAATAATTAATCTTTTACCTTTTCCTATAGGTTCCTTAAAACCAGTAGTATATCCTTCTAGAAAAGCTTGATGGGATGATTTTATATTTTTGTCTTTCCAAACTCTTACTACACAATGTCCTTCATTAACCCATGTTTCATCTAAATAATAAATGTTTTTATTTTGAGCTTTAACTTGTTGTATTCTTCTGAGGTACTGTCTTCTCCAACATACAATTTCTTCAGAATCAATTAGCATTGAGTGTCTGCCCATTTTTTCAAATTTAAAGTTTAACTCATGTAACGTTTTCCATAGTTTATCCCGGCTTATTGTGGGTAAATCAACATCATTCGTAATGGCTTGCAAAACTTTATCTATATACCAGTATCTCCGTATATATCTATAATTTTTTTACAAACTGTAGTGTTTTTTGCCGCAGAAGCATGCATTTGTAAGTTAAACCTTCTTATACATATTGTTTTTCGGTAAATAATCAACAAACAATTATATTCGTATTCGGAGCAAAGTAATTAAGCTTTTATTGTTAATGGGTCAGGACTGTATTCAGATCATTTGATAAAATTAGCATGGAAACCAGTTCAGGCGAAGAATCTTCAGAAAAAATTATATTCCTTAGCTCTAAATCAACCTACCAATAAATTTCCTAACAAAAAACAAGCCATTGTGATTAATTCTTTACCAAATATTGAAAAGGAGGACTACTTAAACGCTGTTGCAGCTAAAGTCGACCCTATTAAACAAATACTCAACCCAACTCATCAACCACTCAACCTGAATCAACCCTGGATGAACTTATGGAAATAGCTACTATATCACCACCAGAGAAAGACCTTTTTAACCATCCTCCTCCTTCAATGATATTGAAAAGAATACATTAAATCAAGGTGCATCATCATCTCATAATTCGTAATGCTGAGGAAATAATAACAAAAAAAGATGTAGAAAACCCATTTACCGAACCAAAAGTAAGGCGTAAGGGACTAAAAACTCAACAAGATAAATCTACAAACTTGATTGAAGATCTTCTTAAATGACCTGCATTCTATAAAGACGACTCAAACAATGGATATTTAACGCAGCAAGAACTCATGGACTTGTTTGAAACTGTCCAAGGATACCCTGACCCACTCATCATTGCCCAAATTTAAACGAAGATATCGAAGGATAACCAGAACCTTTAAAGAAAATACAATATTAACCCAGAAATTTCTTAAATCTCGTTGCACTAAAATAAAAAACAAAATTTCCCAACAGTTTAGAAATCAAACTACTTCAGACCACTGCAGTGACTCCTCTTTGTGTTCTACTAATTAACATAATAATTTTTAATTTCATCATTCAATAGAATCTAAATGGGGACCTATATACTACACTCATTTAGAGGAGCAAAATCGTAAGTGGTAAAGATGAAAAATTTACACTTTTGGTTAAATCCAAATCCGCTGCAGCAAATTTTGATATCGTAAAGTTACACGCTTATAAAAAATTTGAAGCGCAAAGAAAATAGTTAAAAAAATAAAAAAAATGAGTTTATTCTAACCCCTTATTGTGTAGATTTCTTTATATTGTATGTATGTCTTTTTTATTCAATAAATGCTATATTTACATTAATAATTGTGATTCTCTTCTAAAGTAATAAAAAAATTTGAATAGTATAACCAAAAATTCGGACCGCCTCGGCTACAGCGACATCTAACGGTTCGGCCGTTGTTAATAAAATATGAAAACCGGGAGAATATTACTGACCAAAACTAACCATCTACTTAAAGGAAAACTATCCTTGAGATAGTAAAAATACAAACACGCAACAATAAGTGATGGGTGGCGATGCTAATCTAACCTTAACAAACCTAACCAAATCTAACCTAACCTAACAACCTAACCTAAACTAACCTAACCTAACCTAATGTAATGAAACCTAACCTAACTTAACCTAAACCGAAGGGAAAATATCCTCGAAATGGATTCGGTCAGTGTAAAAGATTCGCATAGAAGAAAATATCACAAACAGAACCTGACGATGCTAATTTTTAACGAAACAGCGTATTTTGCGAATATAGTGGAAGTTTCGTTCAACTGTTTAGTTGTTTACTGTTCTTCGTAAGATGAACTTCCACAAAGTAAAGGTTACTACAATCAATTTCATTAAATTTTTCTCCTTTAACCAAGTTACCATTTTTAAAAAGGGAATAATATTTATTGCATCTTTTGCAATAATATGTAGAATTAACTGAATTAATAGATACTCTTTTTCTGATAATACATTGTTTTCTACACAGCCTATTCTGGCACTAACATTTTTTGATTAAATTTTTTTCAATAAGCCAAGCCACAAATTCCTCATCATTTTTATTGAAAACATCTTTCGGTTATCTTCCAGTTTAACCATCCGCTAAAAATTCTCTGCGCATGTACAAAAATATTCGAAATTGACAGCGGGGCAGCCGCACAGTGTTGTCAGTTCAAATATTTTTTCCTGAAAGCGAATAGTTTAGTTTTGATTTAGTAAATTTGATTATAAAAAAGACGCACGTTAATAAGGAGCGTTACTGCTAAAATTCATAAGTAATAATTAAGATGCTAAGAACAGTAGTTGAAAATATGAATAATAACGTAGGTAGGTACTTCCCTTCGTTATTTCGAATTAAATATACCTACTGTAATATGCGAAGATAAAAATGTCACGTTTTCATGGTATTCTGTGGTTTTTATTTTTAGAGCAATGGGGCCATGAGTTCAGCTATAAAGAACAAACCTTATATAACAATAGTTTAAAAAATTAAAGTAAAACAGGTGTTATTTTTAATTAATTCAAATAAAATATAATATTAACATCTGTTGTTTTAATGGTATTCTGTGATTTTAATTTATTATGGTTTTAAATTAATGAAAAATACAAACTATCACAATAAATGCATTGGAAACTATAAGGAAAAAACATTTTAAATAATGCATATTATATTAAAATTAAATAATGTATAATTAAAATATTATATTATGTCTTCTGATTTATTTAAGGCATATGTTTACATGCATATACCTACTGTAATATGCGAAGATAAAAATGTCACGTTTTCATGGTATTCTGTGGTTTTTATTTTTAGAGCAATGGGGCCATGAGTTCAGCTATAAAGAACAAACCTTATATAATAATAGTTTAAAAAATTAAAGTAAAACAGAGGTGTTATTTTTTAATTAATTCAAATAAAATATAATATTAACATCTGTTGTTTTAATGGTATTCTGTGATTTTAATTTATTATGGTTTTAAATTAATGAAAAATACAAACTATCACAATAAATGCATTAGAAACTATAAGGAAAAAAACATTATAAATAATGCATATTATATTAAAATTAAATAATATATAATTAAAATATTATATTACGTATTCTGATTTATTTAAGGCATATTATGTTTACATGCATATAAAATTTAAATCCAAAATCAGCCCTATAATTGAATCTCCTTGTTATAATAAATTGACGTTATCTGCCAAATGTGCATACTGTACGTTCAACATGCATTATTTAATAGATTTACTTAACTCGATTACATAACCTAAGTTACGCAATCTGTTAAAATAATGTCTATAATTTTCGTCTTTCCAATGTTTATTCTCACTTTATTTATTCATACATATGTGGCAACGCAGCTCGAGATTTAAAGTTTGCCGCTCCTTATCAACCAATAAAATTAGCCTTGATACTTCAAATTTCAAATTTTGTACATGCGCATAGAATTTTTAGCGGATGTTTAAACTGGAACACTGGAAGATAACCCATCTTTCTATTGTAAACATCTATAACATTTTTAAATTCCATTTTTATTTTAAGTTTATTAATTTATACTTTGGAAAGAAACAACCGTTAATATTGTCAAAAAAATATGGCAATGCTGCAATGTTAAAGTTATTAGACAACCTATGATAAATATCAACGTCGAAACAGTCATAACCAATGGTTTATTAAAATTTATTGCAATATAAATTAAATTACCATATAAAACTCAATTTTCCGCATTTGAGTTAAAAGCTTATAAAAAGTAAGTGCCTTTAATTTTCAGATGAGTAAACTTCGAAATGAGTGTGCACCTACAGCCTACAGTAGGATGAAACCAAATTGAATTATTGTGTATTTTTTAATAAAATGTCTTACAAAAAAACGTGTGTGGTGCCTCAGTGCACAAGTACCTCCATAAAAAATTCTCAAAAACTTTTTATATCAGTACCCAAGAAACCAAATAGGCGAAATCAATGGTTACAATTAGCAAAAAGAGATCCTAACACCATAATGACTCACTCAAGTATTTTTATGTGCGAAGATCATTTTGAGGTAAATAAAATAAGTATAATTTATCTATCTTTTAAATATTGAAGTTTGATAAAAATAACATAACTTTTATAAATGAATAAGTAGTGATTAATTTATAATAATTAAAGATGGAGAAAGATATTGTCAATTACACCAAATTTAAGATGGGATTTAGTCAAAGATTGCTTTTGACAGAGAATGCTGTCCCTACAAAATTTGATTGCCAAGATGTACACAAGAGGCAATTGTGCAAAGAAAGTACACCATGTGAAGAAAGTACCCCTTGCAGTAGTATAAAGAGACAAAAATCGAACCCTGACATAATTGATGAAAATATTAAAGGTATGTACAATATATAAAACAATTAAAATGTAATTTGTATATTTTTTTAACTATCTGAATTATCCATTTTTTTTAGAATTACCAAAAACACAAAATAAAGAAACCAATATGGACCCTATTATTAGCTTCAATAAGTCAACACAAGTTGAATTTAAAAAGAATATAAAAAACATTCATTTTAGAAGCAAGTGTGTGCAAGTAGCTCCAATGCAATCAAGTATTTCCACCTCACCGTTTAAAGTAACAACTTTCAAAATTTTAAAAGATTTCACCTCCATCTTATGAAATTTATTGTGGTAAACAAAAAAAAGAATCTAATTACTTCCACAGTAGTAAGTTGTCCCTTTTTTTTGAAAAAATTACCTGGGATGGGGTGGTATAAATTTCATCAAAGGGTTGTATTATTTAGTTACCTTGGATTTGAAATGTTCTTATTGAGTTTAATTTATGTAACTAAGTATTCTTTATATTTCTTTTTATCTTATATTTAATAATTATAATAATTTATTGTTAATTCTTTATAGAATAATAAAATCAGTTAGAAAACCAAATTACAGATGTACCTATTTGAAAGTATAGTTTGTTCAACTATCCTTTGCCATTACGTCATACATTGCACAACTTTATCTCTCATTCATGAAATGGATGAGATGAAATTAAGACGCCATTAACGTTTTTTCTATTTAATTTCGACGCGAAACATATTTTTTTTATTTTTGACAGTTCAGTTGCCAGATTTTGCATCATTATATATCATTGATAATAATTTTGTGGTTGGGTGTAAAATAACATTCAACTAATATAAGACGTAAAACAGCAGAATACGACACCGATTATGACGTAACGGCAAAGAATGGTTAAACTATAATTCTACTACTACTATCTCTGATATTGTAATGTTTCATTACTCGGCTGCAAATCAGTAGAAGAAGAGGTAATATTAAAGTTTTTTAATAAATTTATTTCATTTTTTTGTATGGAACTTATGGAAAAAATACTCACCTATTATTAAATATGAACTTTTAGAATTACATATGAATCTATTGGGTTCTTTAAAGTTTATTTTGTTGATATTCATTGAATTGCCAGTTTTAATTATGACTTTTCCAATAGTTTCGGGATTTTGTAAAATTCTGAAAAAAAAGTTATATAAGTAAATTGAAATCCGTTAAAAATTTCACTTAAATCATGCAAAATTATTATTATTAATTCGTTTAATAAAATATAATGTTCATATAATATTTTAGTAGCTCTCATAGTTCTTTAAAATTGCCCATTTTTATCACTTGCCAATAAATTACTTAATGAAAATCTTCAATAGCAACCACCTAAATGTTGTTTGTACACAACCATTAAATACTTATTTCTTGTTTGAATGAATTTCCAATTTCTATTTCTCGAAACCTTTTATACATATACAATCCACTTTTAAATAATAAAAGTCACGTGGGTAAGGATTTAATTTGTATTAATTATATATTTTTGAAATTTTTAAACTCTAATACTATAATTTGATTGCAAAAGCAATTCGTTCTTATGAGGTTTTGATGAATTAAAATTATATTATCCGGTGAATATTTTATAACTTTTTAAGTAAAAAATAATTAAATGATCTTGCATAGCTGACCCTAAAAGTGTTAAGAAAATATTTTCTTGGTGATTACATTACTACTGTGATTACTACTTGGATTACTCCAAGCAAATAAATGTTATTTTTAATACACATTCACCACATCTATTGCATAACGAATGTGACTTTCCACATATGAATGATAATAATAATTTCATATAAATTGGCTACAACTACACCCTGAGTCTAAATTCCCTTTTCTGAATTCAACTTATATTTATTTAAGAATGGACAGATATTATAATCAACCAATCAAATACTAAAAATATAAGCAAACTAGATTAGAAATCAGTTTGGTATTCTCTAAATATCGTAATTATTTATTATCTTTTGGGCTATGTAAAGGTAACGTTTCTTATACGGGGTTGGGATAAAGTATGGAACCAAGTAAATATCTTTTAAACGAAAAGAACGATATTTATGAAAATTTGCAGGTAAGTGCATTGGAACAAAACGCATCTGATAATAATATACTTCCGGTTTAACCGGAAATGCCATCAACTTCTTTAATTTAAACTCTATATATTTTTACAGATTTTGAAAGAGCTTGTTATTTTGAATTCATACATACTGAGTTTAATGTAAATAAATTTGTAAAAGCGAGGAATAACTCACTGTTAGTAGTACAATAGATGTACATTTCATTATTTTAGAATAATGAGAAACAAAATTACTTTAAATGTTCAAAATGCTCACCGTTTACTTGCTAACAATATGCCATCCTATTAACAAATTCTTGAGTCACTCTTTCCAAGACTTCTCCAAGTATTAGTTCACATTCATCAATAATTCTTTGTCTCAATTTCTGTAAGTTTGTTGGTCGTCTAACGTAAACACGTGATTTTAGATAACCCTAAAGAAAAAATCTAACGAGCTAAGATACGGAGAACGAGCAGGCCACTCTATGAATCTTCTACGTCCAATCCATCGATTTGAAAAATTCGCATCCAGAAAATCCCTAACCCGTCTACCATAGTGGGAAGATGCTCCATCTTGTTGAAACCAAATATTTTGTGGTAATTGCCCATTCTGTTGAAGTGCAGGAATAATTTCGTTATTTAGTAGATCCAAATACTTGTCACCATTCAAGTCTCCGTCGATAAAAAATGGGCCTATAAGCTTATTTTCGACGATTCCCATCTAAACATTTAACTTCTGTGGATGCTGGGTATGTGCTTCATGAATCCAATGAGGATTCTCATTTGACCAATACCTTGAGTTATGGCGATTAACTGTTCCATTTAAACAAAAAGTTGCCTCATCGGAAAAAACTATGCTAGAAGCAAAATTTTCGTCGACATTACAGATGTCCATTAGCCGTTCGCAAAATTCCAGCAGTCGGTCAAAATCATCGTATGACAATTCTTGAACCAACTGACCTTATAAGGATGATACTTTTCACTTTTTAATATCTTTCGTACAGAACGACGACTGATACCATGGTTTAGTGCCAAATTTGTGGTGGAAGTTTGAGGTGATTCTTCTAAATCGATTGCAATATTTTGTTTAACAGTTTCGTTCGTTGCAGTCCGTGGTCTTCCAGGTTTTAGCAAATTTTTTACCATCCCGGTAGTATTAAAACTTTGTAATGTTTTAGTTACTGTTGAGCGTGATATAGGATTTCTCTCCGGATGCAAATTATTAAAAATATGACACACTTCTTCATGAGTTCTAACACGATCACCATAACCGATCATCATTAAAATTTCAATACCCTCTTTTTCACTTAATTGAACCATTCTAAATTATGCAATTTATTTCCGTCAATTAGAATTTGACACATGAAGAACAAAAGACGTACTAAACAGTACTTGTTTATTTATTACTTTGCATACAAACAACATTAATTATTGTCTTCAAGATGTTTTAATGTAAAGCTGTTTTATTTGTAAAATTTAACTAATTTTATTTGATTTATATTTTAATGTGTTGTTGTTGTTGTGTTGTAATGTCTCTTCTGAAGAGGTTTTATCTTTTAACGAAGTAACTCTGATGATGGCCTTATAAGCCGAAAGCGCTCAGTTACGGATTTAATAAAATTTTTACCCACTTAATTTACGGTTTTAAATATACAAAAAATTGTTTTCCTTTATTATGTCATCAAGTGTGTACAAAGTCTAGTCTTTCCTTTATCAACATCAATTAGTTTATCTAAACAGTTTTTTGCTCTAATGCAAAAAACTCAAAGGAGGTTGGTTAAAGTGCTATATTCCTCGTTTTTACAAATTTTTTTACACTAAACTCAGTATGTATGAATTCAAAATAACAAGCTCTTTCAAAATCTGTAACCATATATAGGGTGTCCCATTTAAGTTAAAGAAGTTGATGGCATTTCCGGTTAAACCGGAAGTATATTATTATCAAAAAAATGTACATCAGATGCGTTTTGTTCCATTGCACTTACCTGCAAATTTTCATAAATATCGTTGTTTTCGTTTAAAAGATATTTACTTGGTTCCATACTTTATCCCAACCCCGTATACAGGGTGCGGCAGATGAACGGTCAATTAGAGATATCTCGAGAACTAAAGGTATCTGAAATATGAAAATTGGCATGAAGGGGTTTTGAATAATGAGCTATTCAATGAAAATATTGCCGTCACCATTCTACTTCCGGTTATACCGGAAGTCGCACATAACTTTGTTATTTTTAATGGAAGACCCTGTATATTTTTAAATTTTAGGAATATTTACGTTATTCTGAACATTTTTTGTTGATATTTCCCTATACCTATCTTGAACCGTTTTTGAGTTGTAATGTTTTTTATATGAAAATGACACTTTTTTACCATGTACATAAAATTCAATATCCTCTAATGTAATTTGAATAAAAGTTTAAATTTCTCAGGAACTATTTACCACATACCGCTTTATCGTTTACACTGTCAAGTTGCCTTTTTTATTATACAGGGTGCTGTCAAAATTGGAATAAAAACGGAATCCACAATCTTCGCGTAATTCCTTTTTTTCAAATGGGACACCCTGTATGTGATTATTTATTTTAGAAGAATACGCTGTCCACTATCGATATGTATTACTATTCCCTATACCTATCTCCTGCAGTTTTCAAATAAATCAGCTTTATACATTTTTGTCACAAAAAATTAATTTATCAAGTCGCCTATGGAATATTCTGACACATGTCAGTTATTGTTATTGTTTAATAGTCACCTTGTTGTATGCCGTTGTGTGAAAGGTGTAATAATAGTTTGCCTTTAATTTCCTTAACCTAATAATAATGGCACATTTAGGATATACAAATGATGATTTTTTAAATTTAATTATGATTTACGGTGAGTATAACAGAATAGTATCCAGAACTTGCCGTGTGTTTGCTGAGAGATATCCTGAAAAGCCTCGACCAAATCATAAAACTGTTAAACGTTTGCTACACAACTGTTCCCAGTTTGGTCAGTTTAAAAGTAAAACAAATAAGCCCAAGACCCATGTCGATAATGAGGATTTACAAATAGACATCCTGGGATATTTTGCAGCTCATCCAAATTCATCCTTAAGGGAATGTGAGAAACTGTTAGAGGTGTCGACTAGAACAATTCACAGAATTTTAAAAAACATTATTGGACCCCTTATTCGTATACACTAGCTCAGCATTTACATCCTGGAGATTATGTAAGACGTGTAGAATTTTGTGAATGGATTTTAATGAAATGCCAAGAAGATGAAGATTTTACAAAAAAATTATTTGGTGTGATGAATCGAAGTTTACTAAAAATGGTTTGTTTAACCGCCATAACAGTCACTTCTGGAGTGACGAAAATCCTCAAGTCACATGGGATAGTAAATTTCAAGTATCCTTTTCGTTTAATGTTTTTTGTGCTGTAAAAAATAATAAGATATTCGCTCTCATGATTTATGACGAAAATTTAAACGGAGAGTGTTACTGCAACATCTTACGGCAAGTAATTGTACCAGCAATGCACGCTTTACCTAATAATGAGGCTAACGAAGCTTGGTTTCAACAAGATGGTGCACCGGCTCACAATCTTCGAGGAGTAGGCACATTGCTTGATGGAATATTCAATGATAGATGGATAGCTAACAAAGGTCCGTTTCTCTGGCCACCAAGATCCCCACAATTGTCACCATTAGATTACTATATTTGGGGATATGTTAAAAATAAGGTATTCTCTGAACCTGTCACTACTAAGGAAAATATGATAAGCAAAGTCCTTCACGTTTTTAACGAAATAGATGGAGAATAACTATCAAGAGCTACTAATGAGAATCTGCTTAAAAGAGTCCATAAATGTTTGGAAGTTGATGGGCAACACTTTGAACATTTGTTGCATTAACGAGCTAGTGCCTTATTATCTTTGATAGTATTTGTATAATTGTTCAATGTTTAACTCAATAAATTATTACCACATAGCCTATAAGAAAATTAATTTTTTGTGACAAAAATGTATAAAGCTGATTTATTTGAAAACTGCAGGAGATAGGTATAGGGAATAGTAATACATATCGATAGTGGACAGCGTATTCTTCTAAAATAAATAATCACATACAGGGTGTCCCATTTGAAAAAAAGGAATTACGCGAAGATTGTGGATTCCGTTTTTATTCCAATTTTGACAGCACCCTGTATAATAAAAAAGGTAACTTGACAGTGTAAACGATAAAGCGGTATGTGGTAAATATTTCCTGAGAAATTTAAACTTTTATTCAAATTACATTAGAGGATATTGAATTTTATGTACATGGTAAAAAAGTGTCATTTTCATATAAAAAACATTACAACTCAAAAACGGTTCAAGATAGGTATAGGAAAATATCAACAAAAAATGTTCAGAATAACGTAAATATTCCTAAAATTTAAAAATATACAGGGTCTTCCATTAAAAATAACAAAGTTATGTGCGACTTCCGGTATAACCGGAAGTAGAATGGTGACGGCAATATTTTCATTGAATAGCTCATTATTCAAAACCCCTTCATGCCAATTTTCATATTTCAGATACCTTTAGTTCTCGAGATATCTCTAATTGACCGTTCATCTGCCGCACCCTGTAGTGTAATATGCTATAATTTTAATAACATTTTACATTTACATTTTTCAAATAGATCGAAAACATAAGAGGCCAATAAATAACTTACTTTATAACATTTCCTGTTTCTTCTGGACCAAGTACAATTTTTCTTAATATTCTTACAGTTTTTTTTTCAATACCATCTTTTATTAATTCATTTATCTCTTCCTTAATTTTCTTATCTTGGAAAAATATATTTTGCAAATCTACGCAATATAAGGAAACGTTGTTCAAAAAAGCGTACATGCCAACACTTGTACCTTCTTCCAAATCGTATTTTCCTGTACAATAGAAACCAATAATGTTTTTACAATTTTTCTATTAATGAGACATAGTTATTTAACAAACAAGTGTATTAATGAGGGCGGTTAACTATTTTAAATGTATGTCCACCACGTTTGTTAGTTAATACCAAATGTTACTGACAATGCAACAGCTTTTTTAAATATATACGAGCAATGTATGTTATGTTGTACATAATAAAATCGTTGACTAATAGAAAATTATTAATTGATCTGGATCATAAATAATAATAAAATATTAACTTAGCGGCGATCAATTATTAAACCAGTTATTTTTGTAAGCAACAGGCAATTTGGGTGAACAAGTACTGATTTAAAGACAAGCCTTCCAGTTAAAAAACTTAGTGGAGTCGCAATTTTTTTACAAGTTAAGTAATATACTTAGTTTATTATAGTAAATGGTTGTTTATTATAAAAAAGAGGATGGAACTGGTACCTATAAAAAGTATTTCCAAATCAAATAATTCTGTAACTTTAAAAACTAACTATTGACCAAAATATAAAATTATTTTAAAGTGGCTTTGAGCTTATTAATACGCGATTTTTGCCGTTGGTAGAAATTAATATATTTTTTATGTCTAAGAAAGTTATAGACGGGCGAAAATGAGTTTCAACATAACTTAAAAGTAATCATATACCAGGTGTCTCGAAAAGAATGGTCATAAATTATACCACAGATTCTGGGGCCAGAAATATGTTGATTGAACCCCACTTACCTAAGTTACAAGGTGCTAAAGTTGATAATTTAAATAATTTTTTTAACATTACTCTAAAACGGTTTAACGTTAATGTATGAAAATTTATAGGAAATCTAGTAGAGAATACCCAATAAATTGGAAACAGTTGCACTCAATTATTTTGATTTATTATCGATTTTCAGAGGGGATCAACACCCCTTTCACCCCCAACTTTTTTTAGGGCTGTAATTTAACAAAATATAGGCCACCATTGGAATCAAACGTCTATTCTTAAACTTTTGTATCTCTCTGTATTACTTTGTAAATATTTTATTATGGAAGATACAGCCACCCTTTAAAATTCCAATTTCAATATTGAATATTTAAACTACATTTTCACAAATATTAAAAACATCTTGATTATTAAATTACAATTTATAAAATAATAAATAGGAGTAAAATAATAAAAATCTAATGTAATACGTACTTTTAATTAATGTTATTTCAAATCTGCTACATATGTAGAATACACTACCTATTAATTATTACATGTAATAATTGAGTAGTCTCTGATTGATTACTGTCGGGGTATTTGTTGTTGCTTTTTTGACATAAGTAGAAACGTTTTTCTAGTTAATAACTCAAAATGAATAATTACAGTTTCTCAGAAATGGCTGATGTGCACTTACTTAGTATTGGGTAAAGATTTCATTATGAAAATAGCGGTTGTATGTATTACTTTCATTTTTTGACTAGGGTAATGTGAAGGAAATGGTGAGGCGGCTGCAAGGCGCTATGCTGATAAGTTCCCTAATAGAAATGTACCAGATAGGCGAATTTTCCTGACTACTGACTGAAATTTAAGAGAAATAGGCAATTTCAAAAAAAGGTCTCCAAAAGACCTTGCGAATGCAGATGATATAATAGAAATTGTTGACGAACACCCGGACACGAGCATGAGAAAGATAGCGGCTGAATTAAGAGTACCTCGTATGAAAGCATCGAGAACAGAAGGACCAGTTACTTCAGCCCTTCCTTATCACAGAAGTTCAAGAATTACTTCCCGAAGACTTTGCTAAACGAATGGAATTTTGTGATTGGCTTTTAGAAGAAAATAGACGCAACATAAATTTTATAAATAATATTTTATTCACTGACGAATCTACTTTCACAAAAAATGGAGTTACTAATCACCAAACATTCATATCTGGGCTGATGTAAATCCCAAAGTTAAAAAGTGCCTCATCATCAGGTTAATTTTAGAGTTATAATCGAATAACTATTTGATAGGACCAGTGTTTCTTATAAACAAATTAAACGGGGAACATTATTTATCATTTTTACAAAATGATCTACCAATTTGAACGTTGGATTGGAAGGGGGCCAGATGCACCAATTGAATGGCCACCGCGCGGTCCATGTTTGAATACATTAGATTTTTGTTTCTGTTGATATATGAAAGAAAATGTTTATTCTGTGGATATTACCAGTGAGCATCAATTAAGAGACCGAATTTTACAAATTTTTTACGAGATTCGACAAAAACATTTAATTTTTCAAAATATTCGGTATTCCTTGTTGAAACGATGTAGAACTTGTATACAGGAAGGAGTAGGTCATATTGAACACTTGTTGAGTGAAGGCAAATATCTTGTTTGTTTATTAATTGTAATTTAATAATAAAGATGTTTTTAATATTTGTGAAAATGTAGTGTAAATATTCAATATTAAAATTGGCTTTTTAAAGGGCTGTATCTTCCATAATAAAATATTTACAAAGAGAGAGATACAGAGAGAGATATTTACAGAGAGATACAAAAGTTTAAGAATAGACGTTTGATTCCAGTGGCGGTCCATATTTTGTTAAATTATAGCCCTAAAAAAAGTTGGGGGGTGAAAGGGGTGTTGATCCCCTCTGAATATTCATAATAAATCAAAATAAATAAATGCTACTGTTTCCAGTTTATTGGGTATTCTCTACTAGTATTTCCTATAAATTTTGATACATTAACGTTAAACCGTTTTAGAGTAAAGTTAAAAAATTATTTAAATTTTTAACTTTCGCACCCTGTAAATTTTTTTGTGTGCACTATTATTGTATATAGGTAAGTGGGGTTCAATCAACATATTTTTGACTGCAGAATCTGTGGTATAATTTATGACCATTCTTTTCGGGACACCCTGTATAGTTCCTCATTCAAACGGTAAAGTTGGGTAAAGGTTCGTCTTTACCATTTTTTAGTAGCACAAATATTTACAATCCCCGTTTTTTCATAGAATTCGAAATATATTTCAATATTTAATGTCCACAATAACTCTTTATTTGTCCTTCTAGAAACTGCATTTCTAAATTAGCCATTTCTAAATTTTACTTAAATTTTTTTATTTATTTGATTTGTAGGTCATAAAAAAGAACACTACTAAAAGATACTAACCACCATTTACACTACCACTATATGTTTTACTCACCATATTGTATAAATCTACCACATGCGGCAATACATTGAAAAGAACTTTTAAGTAAACTTCCTGAAACACAGTTAAGAATTACCTCGGCACCTTTGCCTCCTGTTGCTGACATTAAATCTGACTCGAACTTCTGAGTATTTGAATCCAGGATATTTCTGTGTTGCAACTAAAAATTATTTTAAAACTTGTACATATGTATCCTTTTTAACGTATTCCAAAACAGTCTTATACTTTTCCGCTATATAATATATACACATTTAGTGTACTTACAAACTTAAACTGTCCCTTTAGGTAAGCCTTTTGTTTTTCCGATGATACTGTAACAAATATCTGACATCCATAACTGGAAGCTATCGATGTAGCTGCTAGACCTATAGCTGAACACGCTTTGTGTATTAAAACCGTTTCTCCATGTTTTAGTTTTGCTTTAATTACCAACATGTAATATGCCTAAAAAATAAAATTGATAAAATTAAGAAAACGTTTTCAAAGTATGAAATTAAAACGCTTTTATTTATCGTTTGTTACAAGTATTAAAAAACAAATTTATAAATTTTCTGGCATTAAGCTTTACATATCAAAATACAATGTGGTAAAAAAACTGATCTCGAATCTTATATTTTAAATCTGTTTTATTAGAACTTTATTTAGGATAGGGCGGTCCACAAACAAATATTTAGTTATGTTTTTTAAATATCTTTAACATTTGCACTTACGCAGACATATGCATTTGGAATAGTGACAGCCCCTTCTAAACTCCAATTTTCAGGTATTTCCCAGGTTAGGTCTTCATCAACAATTAATTTGGAATTTTCCTTGTCCAAATATGCCAAACCCATTAATCGTTGTCCATTTTTGGTTATTCCGCAATAATCAATATTGCCAATTTCAGTTTTATTTTCGCTATTTATTGTTTCGTCCTTTAAGTTAACCCCAAGGTAACTAATTAATTTATTTTCCAAAATAGGAGTAGTTGATGGTCTTTCCAGTATTTTTTCTTTGCGACTATTTAAAGAAAGGGGCATGTAAGAGAACCATTGATCACCTTTTAGTACTACTAATGAAATATCTCTTCTTACTGCTTCATTTATTTTGTCCGTATGTTTATCTAAATTGTAGAAAATTCTAATTCCTTGCATATTAGGTAAATCTCTAACTCTTTCATGAAAGTAAAAAAATCCTTCTGCCGGTATCAAAGATGTTACTAGCAAGATAGGTTGATTTTGTTGGGCACATATTTCGGACGTCTTAAAAAGTTCTGAAACCCATGGAATGGATTTCGATTGAAGGTCTGCTAAACTAAGATTAGACTCTTTAATATGTATTATCTTTGGTGGTGTTACAGTAGCCTAAAATAGAATGATTTATTCCATTAATTTAAAATAAAAAATAACGTTTACTTTATTTATGTATTTACCTTCCTGACAATGATGTAAAAATCATGGCCCACCCGAAAATGTGCCACACAAGATATTTTAGGATCTAGCTGCTGCGTCCGATCCCATTTAGCTAATACAAACACATTGGATGAGTTTTGAATAATTTTTATAACATCACTGTTAATAATATCATTAAAGATAATCAATTGGGGAAATGAATCCGTTAAAGTTATTTGTTTAATTTCTTTTACTGAAGTATAATTTATCTAAAAAATGAAAAGGTATAAAACTTCTTATACTGATAAGTAAAAACACTAAATAAACTAAAATAAGCTGACATCTTAAAAAAAAGTAGAATTTTTCGCTAATTCAAAAATAATATGTTTCTAAATATTAACGACTATTTTACTAGACTTTTTATAACTGACAAAACTGCATAGCAACGGCAAGTTTCATATTGACAATACGTAATATCTCAGCGACAAAATTATGACAGATCTGTTACTAAAGTGTCTGGTATTTCTATAGTTGTCAAGGCAATGGCGAAGACTATAAAGAGTCGTCTGTAAAGTCAATACAACAGCAAAAATGTACAAGAAAAATATTTTAGGGAATACGGCATAAAAATCGACCCTTTCACGGATATATCTTTCATATGTGCAAGATTGGCCAGAGACACCAAGCGAAGGCAGCTTCAAAGTTGTCCAGAAAAAAGAAAACTTAGTTCAAAAGCATTATCCACCGAAGAACTATTAAAAAAGATTAAAAGCTACGACGAAGAAGCCCCCGATGGAGCACAAAAAAAGTTTTTTCACCTTTGCTCATTTGAACTTGCTTGGAGAGGCAATGAGGCCGTAAACTGCAAGATTAACTTTTTCCAGAAGGAAATGATATGGGAGAATTTACGGGTCGAATTGAATACAACAGCATTTTTTCGAAAACAACTCGAGACGGGTCAAAAAGTTTGGCAAGCGGCAAATGGTTGGTAAGAAATTCATCAAACGAAAATTTATGCCCAGTTAGACTATTCTTGAAATTAATGGAAAAAAGAGGACCAAAGATTTTATCAGACAGACTCTTTCTTACCGTTCACCCCAATTGGAAGAATGGATCCTGTTTCAAAAACTGTCCACTTGGAATAAACACCGTCTCTAAGTGGACAAAAATGTCAGCTGAAAAAATTGGAATGGACACAAAAAAACATAAAATAACAAACCATTCTCATCGATCTTCAGCTGTGATAGCCTTGTTTAAGCAAGGTGGACAGGAGTTAGTTAAATTAACGGGTCACCCAAATGCAAGCTCGTTAAAATCTTATCTGCAGCTGGATTCCAGTCACCACGAGAAGTTGATCGATAATCTCAGGGCAACAAATGAAGCTGGACCTTCGAGTTCTCAAATGTTACATGTCAATAATACACAAAATCAATCTTTAGTAGAAAAGAACGGGCAAACTACTATAACTTATAATAATTGTACATTTAATATTGTTAACAAATAAACAAAGATTATGTTTCGTTGATATTGTCTTGTTTTTCTCGTGAAATAGTCTTGTCGAATACCATTCGAGAAAAAAAATTTTCCCGGCCAAATTTTCTTCTGGTTTTATTCAAGTTTGTTGCTTTTTGGCAATTTTAGCTCATGAAATTTTGACAAACGTTCATACCAGTCGAAAATTTTGCCGGCAAAATATTATATAATATAATAGCATTGCATTTAATATTTATTCTTAACTTACGTAATATGTTGTATAATTCTGAATGACTTCCTTTATATGGTCTTGTAACGAATTACTGGTAACATATTCAGAAATATACACTTTTGTGACATGCTGCTGAGTAAAATTGTTTACACATAATAATAAAGCTTGTTCAATTGCTGTAGTCATATTCTAAAATATTTATATTTAAACGTGAATATTATTTATATTTAATTATTTAAAAAAAACGTACATTTAGAACAGTATTATCCAATTGAACAAAATCCACTTTACTAATTTGTACATCCTGTTCTGTATTCTCAAACGGTACAGTTTCCATGTCAATAATTTCCATACCACTAGTATACAAGATTTTGTAATCATAATCGAAATGAATATTCACTTCTGTTTCATCTTTTGGTAACAAATGATGAGCTATTGTAATTTTTTGAATACGTTTAGGGACAAGCGGCTCTTGATTTCTTTCTCCGGCATTGAACAATTGCTGCTGTATCATGGACTCTAGTAATGTTAACCATTTATTATTCCATTTAGTTGTACTTATTGAACCTGAAATCAATGTATCTCAATTAAATTTATCTTTTTAAAACTGTTAAAATTTCTACACAAACCTTCTTGAGTCAATGTCAAATTCTCGATATTTTTAAAAGCTCCACTATATTTATATCCACGATGCTCCAATTCACTGTAAACATCATCCATATCTAGCTTCACATTTTCTTGATTTACATTAATTTCTGTAGGTTCCATACTTATATCATCTTCACTTTCAATTACTGACATTTTTCCAGTAAGTATTAAATCGTTATCAGAAAAGAATTCAAATTCTCCACTACCCTGATGAATCATAGCATTGAGGGGAATTGATCCCACAGAAGGAATGGTCAAGATCTTTTTGAAATGCAGGTTTTCAAATATCATACCTCCTGTTGTTGATGCAGCAGCTTCTGAGATTTGCAGTACAATATTCTAAAATAATATAATTTCATACATTATGGGTTTTTTAAATTTATTTAAAAAATGATCTGATGAAAATGGAACTTACTAAGAATTCACTAGTAGGTAAAACAACTTTGCCATTAATTTTGTGCCTTTCACATTCAACAAACTCGCTCGATGAAAGGGTTACATCAATGTTTCGAACGCCGTTTTTCGATTTCTGTGATTCTTCGACATTCCATATATCTGAATGATTCCAGTGAACCAAATCTGAGGCAGATGGTGTATTTCTACTAACCGGATATTCAATTTTTGGATATATATTCGATAAGTTCATATCAACGCCAGACAAGTATAATCTAAAATATAAATTTTACTAAAAAAAGAACAACTAAACGGTTGAATGAAACTTCCACTATTTATTCAAAAATACGTTGTAAATACATCCAACTGTTTACTGTTGTTTACTGTTCTTTATAAGATGGCCTTTCACTTAGTAAGGGTTAGTACAATAAATTTCATAAATTTTACTACTAGTAATAACATTCTTATATTAACTTATTCGCAAACAAAACAAAACAGCAATAAAAACTTCATTAAATTAAAAAATTAAAATAGTATATTAAACAACGCATTTCATATGGAATTCTGTTATGACACGAGTTCAAGTTTAAAAAACGAATCGCGAAGCGATGAGTTTTTTAAAGAACGAGTGTCACAACAGCCATATGAAATAAGTTGTTTATAATATTTTTTATATTTTGCCCTTTTTACCATTTTTTAAATTAATTTTTTATTTTTATGTAATTACGAAAATTTTTATTTTAAAAAGTATGTCGGCAGCACTGTGTAATTTATAAAATTTGACAGTTGTGACATTTAAATTATCAAATGTTAATGTTTTAAAATATTTTAAAATGAATAATATACCAATAATAATATATTATATAAGTAAAATATTATATTCATATTCACAGATACTTTATTAAAGAACAATATAAAATTAATAAATTGCTATTAGCCACAAATGTCATTGTCAATAGTCTTGCCTTTAGATACTTCACTCATGTCGCCAACCATTTAAAACAAAAATTTGCGTGCGTAAAAGTTACATTACGATACGCAAATGCGTTTTATAATGAAGATTTTTATAAGTGCAAATTATAAAAATGCTTTTATAATGCAGTCATTGAAGCATTATTGCTCCGAATTTTTTTACTGTGAACCGAATTGCATACAATTTTGGAATTAGGTTCCAACATCAAAAGTGAAAATGATTTGAATTCCGCAACCACCCCTTCTCGGTGGTTAATTTTTTTCAAAATAACCTCGGATATCGATAGAAGGCCTAATTTTAAGCAAAAAATCATCTATAAAGTTTTTCGAAATATCCAATCCTTTTCAAGTTATTGGCAATTGAAAATTCGCAATTTTTTCAAGAACAAAATTGTAGCAGGTTTTTTATAAAGTATTCTAAGTGCAATATCTAGATATTATTAAAGATCAAAGCCGTTTTTTATTTTGTTTGAAATTTAATCGATGTGGTCAATGCCTTCTAGCGGCGAGCAGATGCATTCTAATAAAAAAGGATTATGTAGTGCTTGAAATAAGCTTTAAAATGAGCACTATTAAAAGTCTTTTGTACGTAAAATAAGTGAGCTGTATTGCAAATAAGAGGAGCATCTAATGTTTTTTCTTTTAAATCAATGGGTTTCATAAGTGCCATTTTCACCAAAATTAAAATTAAATATGTGTGAAATATAATAATGTTCTTTCTCGGCAATTTACTATGTTTCAAGGAGTACCGCAAGGCTCTCCCTTATCACCATTGTTTTATAATATTTATAATTATGACATTTACTCAGTAAGTTTTCCGGTAATAAACCCACAAAAATATATTCTACAATTTGCTGAGGATACAGCGCTCATATCTCATGGCAGGGGTCTTAACGAGACAATGAAGAATTTGCAATCCCTATGCAACAAACTTTTGGAGTACCTTTTAAAATGGAGAATTTGTCTCAATCCAAATAAAACACAATTATTAATATTTAATCATAAAATAAGAGATAATTCACCTACAATAAAAATACAAAATTATGAGGTGAGACCATTATCACATTGTAAGTAGGTATCTTGGAGTGGAACTGGATAATAAATTAAATCTCAAATATCACACATCACAAGTTAAAAAAAAGTTATAACTAGAGCCAAACTATTCAGATCCCTTACTTATAAAAAACAAGGCATTAATCTAAAAACTGCTAAAAATATATATGAAATGATTTGTCGTCCATTAATAGAATATAGCCATCCACTTTTTCTAAATTCCCGTAATCCTACAATTAAAAATTTACAAACTGCCGAAACTAGCTGCCTCAGAATAATAACAAAAATACGACATCCCGAAAATCCACTTCATAACCCATCCAATCAACTGCTTTACCTAAAAACAAAAGTAACTCCAATTAAAGAAAGGTTAATACATCTTTCCAACAAAACACGGGAAAAAATCCAAGACAATGAGCTAGAATTTATCATACAAGCTAGACCAGAAGATTTCAGGAGAAGAAAAAAGTTCCCTATAAATACTGTTTATGAGTGTTTAATGAACATTAATAACATTATATGAACTATGTCACATATTCATTATGTATAAGTATTTTTTTATATTTTCCTCTTCTTTTTTTCACATTTAATTTTAAAATGTAAGTCAAATATCCAATATGTATGTGTATTTTTTTTTCATTTTTTTTAATATGTTTAATTTTAGAATGTAATAATTACTATTAACATTTATTGTAATCATAGGCAGAAAGACTACGGTCGATAGCCTTTTGGGTAACCAATAAAGATATGGAGATTTGGCTGCTTCAGGTCACATTTTTCAAAAAAGTCACGATTAAAAAAAATCAAATTTTTAAAATAACCACCTTTTTTTCATAATATCTCAAAAATGACGACAGATCCGTATAAAAGTGTGGGGATGAAAAATTTCGGTATTTGTCTCACCAATAATTTGATTGTTTAAAGAGCGCGTGGCAGCGCAATCACAGCCTATCTTAAGCCCTTTAACCCTTCATCGTTTTAGAAAAAGGTTTTTTACTATATATTGCAATGAAGGATGTTGTAGCTCTCTTAATAACCTTACAATGGTTTTTTTATAAATTGTGATAGCATGAAAATTGAAGGAGTTATAGTCCTAAAACTTATCATATTTTTTTCCCTTAGTAACTGAAAATTTCGGAGTGTGAATATTTGGAGCAATGTGAAAGTACGCAGTATAATAGAGACCCAAAACTATTGACTCATGAATAATAATAATATTATATTTTAATAATAACAGTACAATTTCATATAATTTGTAAATATTTTATTCGATAAATGGCAATTTTTTACTAATTATTTTTAAATATGTAATAATATATAATTACTGTTTTAATTTAAGGGTTGTTTTAAGGGTAGAAAAGCTTAAGAATATGATAATCATTCTCGAGAGTGTGGAATAATATTTAAATCCTTCTCAAAAACATTTTTTAACAATTTTTTATCAAGGGGTAGTTTTCAAGGGTTGAAAGGGGGTTAAAAATTTGATAATTATTATAGAGAATATAAAATATTACTTATTCTATACTTACATCTTTTTATGTCATGCCAAAGTGTTTTTTGTGGTTTTTTCAATTTGGGGGTTGTTTGCAAGGGTTGTAAGATTTTCAAGGGGTTGAAAATGATTTTATTCACAATCACATATGTAATGTAACCATTATCGACATTTCAAAAGTTAGAAAGTAAAACTTTTTTATACAGTAGCACTTCCCGACCTAGGTCGGGAAATGGCCACTTCCCGACCTGTCATTCTTCTTCTTTTTTATTATTATTTACTAAGCTTCTTAATTTTAACTCGGACAACTCTCTAATTATTCCATTAAACTGATCATATAATTGTTCATTGCTGCAGGTAGTAGACTATAGGTCTGTTCCAACCAAGCAGAGAACCGTTCTAAAATAGTAATTTTTGTGCGCAGTGGTGTAGTGAGTTGCGCAGTGCACTAATTTGGTCTCGTGAGTGGTAATATTACCGTTCTAGATCAGTTCTTTGCTTGGTTGGAACAAACCTTATGACAATGACGTTTCTCGATTTCTCATTATATTGACAGTAACTTCAGATTAAAAAGAAAACTCATTTAGTAAAATGTCTGACAGTGATATAGAAATGGAAAATACTCCTCCAGAAATAACTGAAATGGCTAACAGTGTCATTCAATCTTTGCTTCCTGATAAAAGTAAAACACGTTACCTTAATACCAATAAATATTAAATAATAAGAAGAAGACAATTATTGATTATTTAGGACATACGAGAATACTAGGTATTTTAGAAATATACATAGTTTATAAATTGTTATTTTTAAATTATTTTCTGAAACAATTGATTGTGAATAAAATAGTATACAAACCTCAGTAGAAAGTTTCCTATTGTCTCGAGATGTAACTGACTTCGGCGCTACGCGCCTCAGTCAGTTATCTCATCTCTCGACAGTAATGAAACACTTTCCACCTCGGTGTGTAATATACTATTAATATGAGGTAATTGTGTTAGAAAACACTTTACAATTTCACCACTTATTATTAGACATGGCGGAGTTCAGATTATTTTCACTTTTGAAGTTAAGGGTAAGATGAGCCTAATTCCAAAATTTCATACAAATCGGTTCACAGTAAAAAAATCGGAGGTAAGACCGTATTTTTCGCTTCAATGACTGCTCTATTAATTTCATTAACTTGGCTAGACATTTTTATATATATATATATCGTTTTAAAATGGATACTTACTTTCCAAGACTTTGCAAGAAAAAATTAGTTCCACTTTGAACTCCTCTCTGAGTAAGAGGAACATTAGTACTTTCCTTAACAGACCTCTTTAAAATAGCTTGAAGTAAACCGTGTGGTGCGATTTCGATTAAAACAGCGTCTTTAGGAATGTGCTTAATACCTTCCTCGAACAATACAGAACTTAGTAAATTGTTAGTGTGATATTCTGCTGAAGAATGTTTAGCTAAATCAGTGTCCCATGCAGATTCTAAATTGGAAGTTGATATCCATTTAGAAGATCTTGGCATTGGAGTCGGAAGAACTTCTTTAAGATACTTTAGAAGTGCCGGGGCAGCTGGTTTGATATATCTACTGTGATAAGCAATATTGGCTACATTTACTAGCCTAGCGAATGTTCCCTCACTAGTTAAAGTTTGAACGAATTTCTCCATATCTTCCGTTGGACCTGAAATAGTACAGCTGTCTGGTCCATTGTGGCAAGCTACTTCTATTGTTTCAGGCAATCTGTTTTTAATTTGGTTATAACCCAGACCTTAAATAAAATCAAAAAAATATAGATTCAATATGTAAAAATAGAGAACAGGTTTACCTATCGCTGCCATCATTCCTTTAATAAGGGTGGTTTCAATAGAGGCTCTACCTCTTGAATAAGAAGAAAGAATCATTTGCTCGTGAGTCATACAACCATCTGCGTAAGCACAACCCAATTCTCCTACAGAGTGTCCTATAATACCATCAGGCTCTATTCCAAGAGCTCTTAAGACATCTGTTAAAGCTATCTAAAAGTAAAAAAAAATCTGATTTAATTGAAAGCATAAAAATATAAATATGGCTTAATTACCTGCATAGCAGCAATTCCAATAAAACAATTCAAAATATTATTAAAGACGGTTTTATCTTCACTTGTAAGAACATTCATTAGATCAACCCCTTTTTTATCTAAAATTGCGCACGATTTTCTAATGGATTCGGCAAAAATATCGATTTGCATTAAATCTCCCAACATGTTGTTCCACTGACTACCCATACCGGAATAAACAAACCATATTTGCCTTTTGTTTCCCATATAATTCTAAAAATTAGTTGTGTGAAATGAAAACAAGTCTTTTATTAAGATATTAAGAATAATGAACAACTGTTTAGTACAGGGAATGAAGCTCGAAAAAAGGTAAAACCTTGCAATTTTTTCGTCCAGCATGGATTGACTTGAAATTTTAACAGAAGGTAGGTGATAGCCGAAGGTTCAAAATCTATATCGAACCGAAGGGCGATAAACGGTTTTTAGGGGTGAAAACTACCCTTATTTGTGAAAAATCATAAAATAACATTTTAAAGGAAAGGGAAGCACTGGCAGCTGCTTACAGGCTGAAAATAAACAACGAATGGGGCAGGGCGATCCCTAGGTACCATTCCACAATCTCGAAAGAGATTGAACATAATCAATTACTGAGCATGCCCTCAGATAGAACACCTATCTGCTACGACCTTTCCAAACCATATACGGTTCACATTCCGGATAGGGACGAGGCTCGTACCAAGATTAGGAAACAACATGAATCCGTTTGGTACACAGACGGATCCAAAACAAGCACCAGCACTGGGATTGGAATCTACAATGAAAATACAGGGAAGACGTATAGTCTCAACCTGGGTTCAGTAGAGACTATCCTGCAAGCTGAAGTGGTTGCCATCAATACATGCTCGGAAATCATCCTGAGCGAGACAGTCCCTAACAGGACTGTCAGGATCAGAAGTGATAGCCAAGCAGCTCTCAAAGCAATAGAGAGCGTGCACACTGCGTCACGAACAGTGAAGCACTGCCAAGGAACTGTAGCTGAACTGGCAAAACGCCACAAGGTTATCCTTGAATGGGTACCAGGACACACAGGGATTCTTGGAAATGAAAAAGCTGACCTCCTAGCCAGGGAGGCTTCAGAAGGAACCCTGATCGGACCTCTTCCCACATGTGGGGTCTCATACCAACATGTAAGGGAAACAATAGAGGAACGACTAAGGGAACAACATAAGAAACTCTGGATGGAACTGCCTGGACTCAGGCAATCCAGATTATTCATAACAGGTCCATCCAGGGAGAAAACTACAGAACTACTCAGCCTAAGTAGAACCCAATTGAGAAAGGCAGTGGGACTGCTTACAGGACACTGCCATCTCCGAAAACACATGAACATAATAGGACTCGCTGAGGACCCATTATGCAGAAAATGTGGTGAGGAAGACGAAACTCCTCTTCACGTAATATGTCACTGTCCGAGCCTTAAGTGGCTTAGACAGAGACACTTTGGCATTCAGTTTCCTGAGCCAGAGGAAATCGTGAAAGCGAATATCAGGGACATTCTAGAATACATGAAGGAAACGAACCTGGTATGATTACTTCAGGGGGGTACAATGAGCCTAGAGCTCCAGTACATGCATGAAACGCACCCCAGAAGAATAGAAAGATATTAAGAATAATGAACAACTGTTTAGTACAGGGAATGAAGCTCGAAAAAAGGTAAAACCTTGCAATTTTTTCGTCCAGCATGGATTGACTTGAAATTTTAACAGAAGGTAGGTGATAGCCGAAGGTTCAAAATCTATATCGAACCGAAGGGCGATAAACGGTTTTTAGGGGTGAAAACTACCCTTATTTGTGAAAAATCATAAAATAACATTTTAAACCTGAAAATGGGTAAGATTTGGTTTGGATAAGTTGAATAATGATTGTTTTGAGCTTCGGAATACAATTCCATCATATTTCAACCCTTAAAAAGCAGCCCCTGTTACAGCTTAATGTAAAAAAAATCACGAATCCTTAAAAATGATTTCACCTCTGATTGATTTGCATAAAAATTTGGGATTAGGCTCAACTCACCCTCTGCTTTATATTTCATGTCATGCCGACGAACCCTGATTGTTTCTTAGGGGTGAAAACTACCCCTAATTGCCAAAAATTAAAAAATAGCATTATAAATCTTAAGATGGGTGAAAATTGGTTTGAATTAGTAAAATGATGAATTTGTTACATTTCAAAATACAATTTTATACTTTTTCAACCCTTAAAAATCAACTGTTATTAGTGTTATATGTAAAAAAAATCTTGCCAAGAGAAAAATGATTTATGCTAATAGGAATTTGCTCAATAATTCCGCTGTAAAAAAATGTGTCACGTGCACGTGCTATTTCTTCCGAAATTGAGGAAACACTGGCGAGAAACCAACGAAATAAACACTCACACACGAGCATGTTTCTTCCTTATTGTATTTCAGAAAAAGAACACGAAAAATTTCGTATATAAAAGGCCCCACTGCCGAATAAACCGGTTTTGTACATTATTATGCTTCAAGGGTAAAAAACACAAAATTATGCAAAATAACTTTTTACTTTAAGCCATATTTTTCGAAAACTATGAATTTTAAATTGGTCAAACTTCTTGGACATATTAACCATACATGTACAAAGAGAATTGCACAAGGGTAAAAATCAATTTTAATTAGAGGGGTAGTTAGGGGGTTGTTTTTACCGATTTTTTTGTATAAAAAATTCAGTACTGACATTATTTTTGTCATAATTTATTCAATTTTGATGCTACAGACCTTTTTTTTAAAAGAAAGGTCTAATTATGCTCTTTGAAAAAGATTCTATGAGTTTTCTACGAAAAATGCATAATTTTTCCGGTATTTGACTTTGAATCTATCACATTTTGCATTTGGGAAAAAAGCTAATCATTGATAGGCCATATCTCGGTTCCTATGGGTTTTAAAAAAAATTATAAAAAAAGGGTTAGCTTGTTTTTTAAAAGCTACAATTTTGCTCACTACAGTTTTTTTGATAAAATGCATAATTTTCGAAAAACATCAAAAACGTCGATTTTTCCTCTAAAAAGCGTTACTTTCAATCGCGAATAACTTAGGGAATATTGATTTTACAAAAAAAATGTATACAAAATTTTTTGCTTAGAAATACTTTTTCAATCGATTCCTGTGGTTAAAATGTAATAAAAAATTTTCACCCCCGAGATGGGGTGGCAACCACCCCCAATGCTTTATCGCCCTTCGGTTCGATATAGATTTGGATCCTTGGGCTATCACCTACCTTTTGTTAAAATTTCAAGTCAATCCATGCTGGACGAAAAAATTGCCAGGTGAAATGCTTCATTCCCTGTACTAGTTCGAATTTTTTAATAAAACGTGGAAGTTAAGTTTAAACGAATAGTTGTTTACCATTCTTAGTAAGATGGACTTCCACAGAGTAAGGGTTAATACAACAAATTTAAGTATTTTATTATTTATTTATTTGATACTTACTAGGATTTCTTGTTTAGTTTGATCGCCATCCAATAATATATATCCACGATAAAGATGACCTTGTATTGATCTCGAAAAGAACTGTTGAACTAAATTATAGTATTCTACATCATAAGGTTTTTTTTGTAGCTAAAATTAATTAAATTAACATCAATATTCTATATTTCGGTGAATGATAAAATAAATAAAAATGCATATAAAATAATAATGCATTGATGTACATTATTATTTTGGAAATTTAAGGTTTGCTAGTAAAAAATTACCGTTTCCATAATTTTATTCATTCCTTCTTCTGTTCTAGTAGAAGCATTTAATAATACTGGAATATTAATCTTTTTTTGAATTTTTTTCTTAGGATTCGCTTTTAAAACAACATGACCGAAATACGAACTAGTTCCTAAAGCATTAACAGCTGCATAAGTAGGATCCCATTTCTTGTTAGTGGTTAATACTTTCAAATTTCCGTTTATTAATCCTTTAATTTCAGGATTAGGTGTAGTATACTGTAAGGTAGCAGGAATCGTTTCTGTGTCCATTGCCACCAATGTTTTAACGATTGAAAAAAGAGCTGCAGATGCTTCGGCATGACCAGTAATAGTTTTGACAGAACCGATCGATAGGGGATTAGGTCTATTTTTGCAATATACCCGTTCCAGGGCATTCAGCTCTCTTTTATCAATTTCCTGCAATAAAAAAAATAATAATATTTGGTAATAATATATCAAAAGATATTGAGAATAAATTGAAAATAATTATACAGCTTTCGGGGAATTTGTTCCCGAACATTAGACACGAAAGCTCCAAAAACTCTATAGTGAATATTGCCAAATGAAGATAAGTTTAAGAAAAAGCATAGAGAATTATTATCTAATATATCAAACTCTCATATGATAGCAAATAGACTGTTTTTTGACATTAAAATCTATTACACATTTAAAATATAGTTTCATTTCAACAAATGTATATCACTTAAGTTAATATAAACAGTCTATACACTCGACAGCAAAAATAACTAGCAAGTAGCGTAGCATATAGTTGATATAAGTAGATGATAATATAACAAAATAATTCGATTTTTTTCAAAATCATGCAAGACAGAGCAGCAATCAATTACCCCAAAAACCAAAAAAAACCTATATTAAAAAAAATTTGTAGTATAGTTATTCCATCCTCAAATTCAAATTCAGAAATTTGCCGCGGAAACGACTAGATCTAACATGGCGGGTGACCTACGTTACTACTCATATGTGTCATCATTTTATTGTAAACAGTGTATCTGCGAGATTGTGCGACGTTTTATATTTATATTTATTCATCTCTTTTCTTTATTTTTTGTTTATTTTCATAAAAATAAGTGAGTTAGACATTTTTTAATGCAAAAAGCACAAAATAAGTACTTACGCAGTTGCTTTTACATTTCGAAATTCAGCTGCATTGAAACCTAACCTAACCCAACCTAACCTAATCATGAAAATGTCTAAGGATGGTAAATTGTTTGACAATGCTTTCACAAACCCTACTGACGACATTTTATGATTGCATAACACAAATAAAACCAATAATTCACAATAAAATCAAAAATACTGTAAACAAACTGTCATCGATATGAGTTTTGACGTCACGACGAATGAAGGTGCGTTTCGACTTCTATTTGAATTTATCGATTTTAACTTACTTTCAATTTGATATTTATAAAAAATAACCAGAATTGTTGCGTTGTAATGAGTTTAGGATTAAATATGTATAATTTACTATATGAGTAAAAAGGAATTTAATTGATTTAATTCTAACGAAAACACCGAATTATAACACACTTCCAGGTGAGCTAGAAAGTTCAAATTTAGCATATAGCTAGATATTTGCATATATACAAAGGATAGTATCAGAAAATACTGAATTTAACTGGTTTAAAAAATATATATAATAATATATCAACATATACTTTGGAATAGTTAATATATTTAATATATAAATAATACACCGACATAATACGCATTATACATAGAATAATATAGAAGAACCAGACATAAAATAAAATTCTGTAGACAAAATAGACTGTCCTCGGTATAAACGAGCAAGGGAAGCATTAAATAATGAGGATTCGACATTAACCGCTGGTTTAGAAAATGTTATAACTGTAACATGCGCGGGTAATGTTGCGTAGATACAACGATGTAAGTAAGGGGCTGGTAGGTGGGTCAAAAGGAATAAAAAAACAAATTTTTTAAATAAACGTAGAAGCTTTGTTAAAAATATGCGTTGTTCATTGTTCTTAATGGACATCTTTAAGTTCAATAAGAGCTATTTCGATATAATAGTTTATGACAAATAGCCAAGTCAAACTTTGGGTTTCAGTGGATCCTAAATGCTTATTTGCTTTTCATAAATAGGTAATTCGAGTGTAAAAATTTGAAAGGTCAAGTTTTTAAATAGCATTGTAGTAGCACAATAGAAGAAACGTCCCTAAATCTATTTCTGAGTGTTACAAAATTGCTTTTAGAACTTGGCACTCATTTAGATCCTAATTCTTTTGGACGTGAATCCTACAACTACAGAATCAGTTATTTAAATTAGGATGAATTTAAATTTTAACCAAAAATACAATGTTATGTGGTTGTTGTTATTCTCACTGGGATAATAGGTATAAGTGTATGAAATAATGAAATTAAACATTTCTGTTGGTTTCGTAAAACAAAAAAAAAATCTTTAAAATTACAAAAGAACAATTCTTATTTTCTTCTGCGTAACTTGCGCGGTAATTAATTCATTTTTTTTTCAACTTACTTTTAGTCCACATCCATAAGTTTCAACAAATTCTATGTCGTTGGGATTAACCTGACACTTTTCATAAAACTCCTTTAAAAATTCAACCATGTTTTCTTCGTCTACTGATAGAAAAGTATCGGCAGTTGTTCCGTCAAATCTTGTAGCAATATTTACAATACTACCATAGTTTTTTCTAGCATCAGGCAATCTCTGAATGTACAAAACTACAACACCTTCACTTCTGGCATAACCCTTAGCTGAAAAAGAAATAAAATTTTAATAATATCTGCAAAATAAATAAATAGTTGTAATATTTATTTAAAAAGGAAGTTTAATAATTGAAATATTGTTCGAGGTTGGTAATCGCCATTTAATGCACGAGTTCGTTAGAAAACTTTTCAGTCGACTATATTTTTTAGAAATAAAGATGATAATACCAAATAATATCAAAACAGCTATTTCATGTTAAATGAATTGATGAAATGTAAATATATTTTTGGTTGCCTAAACCACAAATTAATGCCAATCACTGAACTTTTATAAATGTATAAAAAAATGTATGCTGTGTTGCATATAAAACAATCATTAACTAGCAAAAAATATAAATTGTGAAAATAAGTAAGTAGTACTTTCAGCTCACATTACTTCTCCGTATTTTTCAGATGCATGTACCAGATTTCAAATCAAAGAATCTATACTAATAGGAATAATATTTTATTTTATATACAATTCTATTTATTAATTTTATAGATGTAGTTCTGATGTTTTCTCAGATTTATAGCAGCTCTTCGAGTCCTATTTTCCGGAAGAAGTTTAGGACATCGTCGGGCTTCAAATCAGGTAGATCCCCCTCTTCTATTACATGTGCTCCTAGGTATCTGTACCTAGAATTCTGCAAGGCAGGGCATTCTGAGAGTATATGTATTGAGGTTTCATCCTCTTCCCTTGCTTCATCTGCTAACCCTAGTTTCTTCATGTGACTTTTTAACCGGCAATGCCCGGTTAGTATTCCCGTTAAAATACGGAGCATCTTTTTACTGAGGTTGAGGCAGCTAAGAGATCTCTTCTGTTCATAGTTCCCCAGTAGTATCTTAGATTGCCTCAGTCCTTCCAGCTGATTCCAGTACTTGGATTTTTCCCTCCATTTCTTCCCTTAGTTTTCCTAAGATTACTCTACTACTGATCCCACAGGATGGTTCTGGTCCCAAATGTGAGGTTTTAGCTCCTTTTTTTGCCAGCTTGTCTGCTGTTTCGTTCCCCTCTATCCCTATGTGTCCCGGGACCCATAAGAGAGTGACAGTGTTCTTTTGGCCTAGTTCATTTATTTTGCCTAGGCATTCCCAAACATCTTCGAACTGATTATATTTGAGCTCAGCGCTTTGATGGCTGCTTGACTATCCGACATGATCACAATTTCATGTCTGCGGTAGTTTCTTCCAATAGTTTTCCTAAGGTTACTCTACTGCTGATCCCACAGGATGGTTCTGGTCCCAAATGTGGGGTTTCAGCTCCTTTTTTTGCCAGCTTGTCTGCTGTTTCGTTCCCCTCTATCCCTATGTGTCCCGGGACCCATAGGAGGGTAACAGTGTTCTTTTGGCCTAGTTCATTTAGTTTGCCTAGGCATTCCCAAACCATCTTCGAACTGATTATATTTGAGCTCAGCGCTTTGATGGCTGCTTGACTATCCGACATGATCACAATTTCATGTCTGCGGTAGTTTCTTCCAATATTGAACTCCACACATCTTTCGATGGCGCGGACTGCTTGAAAGATGCTCGGGTATGTGCCCAAGCTTTCTGAGTATTAGGCTCTCGGTCCAAAAACTCCTATCCCAGTTTCCTCGTATAGTATTAGATTTATTACTCAACTTTGTGATGAATTTTCTCACAAAGTTGAATCTCTTTGGCATATCATTTTGGGGCATTTCCCAAGTTTGATCAAATTGAAGTAATCGAGGTTTTTCCCTGATAATTCCTTCTTTGATCATTCTATATATGGTTTTCTTCCTTACACTTTCTAACAGAATGTGCAGTGGGGTCAAGTTTAAAATCACCTCCATTGCAGCAGTAGGGCAAGTTCCCATTGCTCCAGTGATACATGAACAGGCTAGTCTCTGAATCTTCGAGAGATTTTTCCTCGTCGTACTCAGATTAGCCCTTGCGCCCCAAGCCACTGCCTTATATGTGGTTACTGGTCTCACTATTGCTGTGTACATCCATTGCAGAATACGTGGGTTGCATCCCCAGTTCTTCCCTGCAATGTTCCTGCACACCATGAGGGCCTTGGTTGCTTTGTGTATTACTTCGTCTTCGTGTTTATTCCAGAGTAACCTGCTATCTAGGATTAGCCCTAGATATTTTACCTCTGTTTTCCACTCGACGATGTTCTCCCTTATTTTTATGATTTTTAGATTAGGTTCCTTTTTCCTTGTAAAGGCTACTAGTGTGATTTTCGCAATGTTCAGTCCTCTTTGAACAATATCACAGAGGACATTTTCATACTTTTGCCAGGATAACCATGTCGTCGGAATACCCTAGTCAATTGACAGAGTAGACTGTCCACAGTGAGACTCCACATCAGCGGGGATGCAACTTCCCCCTGTGGACAGCCTCTGGTCACATTAATGAAGATAGTGTAGATGTAGTAGCAATAGTAAAATGTACAAATTTGTACATCTTGCGCCATCTTATCCTTGTAGTTCTTGCACTTTATATTTCTTATTTTGTAATTTAAAAATGTTTTATACCTACGCCCATGTCTCTACACGTACTACTTTATTTGGTCTATTTACATACTTTTAGTTAATTGATGAACTTAAAAAAAGCTTTAAGTTTTAGTGAAATATACCTAAATATCGAAAACATATACAACTTCTGTTAGTAGTGAAAGTGATGAAAATATGAGCACTCCGCTGGGCACACAAAAAATATAGTACGTTACACGAGTTGTAATGCCCTTTTGCGTTTGAGAAATTTAGACATGGACTTTTTCAATTCGTACCAAATGGGTTACTTACAACTCTTGTTAAGTAATATACTAATAAGAAAGGTAATTTTTTCTTTATTATTATTACTCTGCAACTTATTACGTGACTTTTTTTTGATAAATTTGAAAATGATTTCAGGGGAAGTTTATCAAAGTATATTTTTTATTAAAAAGGCTATTAATTGAAATTCCTACTTATCAAAAGCATACCACTAGCTTACCGTCAGCATCAAATGCCTTAGTACTTCCATCGACTGACAAAAAACCTAGCTTTTCAAACATTGCGTGATATTCTGCGTGTTGTGCCAAATTCGCAGTACCAATAATTACGGAATCACATTGTCCTGTTTTTATTGCACAGTAAGCTAAACGGAGTACTTCCAACCCGGATATCCAATTGCAATCATACGCCACACTTGGACCTAAAATAAAATAATTTTTGTAGTATAATTAATTTAAAAATATATAAAATCCGATTTAAGCTGCCATAATCTAAATAATGTAAGTATTATTTCAATTAAGTTGATTGATTGTTACCTTTTAAATTTAACCAATAGGAAATTCTATTAGCAAGCATGGCTCTAGCATGCCCTGTAATACCAAAACCACTAACTACTGATTCCATAAATAAATGATCACTCTCTCCAATAGTCGATCCCATAAAAACACCAATTCTTTTTCCTCTTATTTCTGCTGGGTTTACTCCTAAATATATTAAATGTTATTGTTATAGTTAATTTTTTATACGTTTTTATAGTAAGATTTATAATTTTTACCTGCGTCTGCTAAAGCTTCAAAAGTTCTTTCTAAAGCTAGACGTTGCATTGGATCCATATAAAAACATTGTTGGCGATGAATTCCAAAGAACGAGTTATCAAAATGAGTAGAATTGATAGAACCTATGAGACCGCTTGATGCTTGAAATTCATCTGTAATATAATATAATAATAAATGTTTATTTGTTGAAATAAAACAATATAAAATTTAAGACAATACAATAGTAAATAAACGCAATAAGCCACAGAAGCTGTAAGAATCAGCTTGTATGTGGTACAAGAAACTAATGTCTATCTATAACAACTGTAACAACTAAATAATAAATTTATATTAATAAAGTCAAACATTATATAGCACATACTAAAACACAATATACAAAAACAGCATATATGTGGTACTGTCTTAATCTTATGATAATAAAATAATAAATATGTAAAGTAAAGTTAAAACAAAAAGCGTTGCACGTCATAGATTTTAATGACGTCATTCGTCAGTGATAACAACACAATATTTAAAAAATAAAAAGTAGAATGAAAGGTGTCGGTCATAATATTTTTGGTAATTCTGGTATTCGTAATACCCAATCGGAACAAACTACTTTTAAAATGTTTTTCTTGACCGAAATTTAGCTCTAGTGGCACCCCAAATAACTTCGATCATCAGGACATCGGATAAAGTGACAGCTCCTTTATTAGGTACAGAACCCATTTGGAAAAATATTTCATTACCACGATGTATTAAAGATACTTGTAGAAATGCTCTACAAGTTTTACAATTACAAGTAGTTCATTCCTGGTCACTATTCACAAAATGACAATCCATTCCATCTCGGTGCACCTAAACCGGTAGCTCTAGAGTTATATCTAGAGCTATATCTTTTAGTGTGTAATAAAATAATAGTTATTTATTGTACAAGACGATAAAATTGTACTTTATCTTCGAGAGCGTTTTTTAGCATCGAGACGTTAGTTATGCTCTAGAAGATAATGCGATTTTATCATCGTGTGCAATACAACATTTTTTTCTATAGCAAGTTCAGGTAAAAAATAGAATTTCAAAGAAAATTGTAATTTTGGGCACAAAAATCGCAATTGTGTTGCTCCGTTGCTAGGGATATGAATTACTCTGTCAACAAATATCAAACAAATGTTACGTTTTGGTTTTTGCGAGGAATATTGCTGCGTTTTGTGTACAAAGTAAATAAATACAAAATGGACGGAAAAGAATTGATACAAGAAAAGGAAAACCTGCCATCAGATGTAGAAAATGCAGCGTTGGAAGCAGAAAGTTTATTGTTGCCACAAAAATCTAGGATGATGTATGAGAAAGAATATCAGTCTTTTAAAAAGTGGAAAAGCATTGAGAATATCAATGGCCTGAGTGAAAAAATACTTCTGGCGTATTTTTCAGAAAAGTCGAACAAAGCGATGCCATCGTCACCGTACATAAACAAGACTAGTAGAACAACTCACCCTTCGGCACTTTGATGTCGATGCTTCAAAGTAAAGCCCCTATCGTTTGAAAACAAGCACGTGTCTCCTATTTACGTACATAAGCTGTGGGCCCGACAAATCCCGAAATCAGCGAAGGGGTAAGGAAGGAACGTTTATGGGCGTGCCTTAGAGTTGGAATTCTAGTCTTTGTTAATGTTCGGTGCCATCGTCATTATGGTCGTATTATTCGATGCTGAAGCGTACGTTGTTGGTGAATGAAAATTGTGACATTTCTAAATTCAGCAAGTAAACCACCTTACTATAAAACGAGCGGAGGATACAAAGTCCAAAATCCTGGAGTCAGATGACATTATTAAATTTCTGACAGAAGCTCCTGATGACGTCTATTTGTTATTATTTGGTATTTTTTCCGTCGTTCTTCAGCTACTACTCGTATGTTCGCAAATTCTGGAGCTGAATTAGTAAAAATTAAACGTTTAGGTGGATGTAAATCGTCATCCGTTGCAGAATCTTACATTGAAGAGTCAATAAACAATAATATTGCTGTATCCAAGTGTATACTTGGCGGACCAGTTAAAACATTTTATCTACTTTTGCTGCTAAAGTGTCACTTTATCTACCCTTGCTGTTAAAGTGATACCTTATCTACTCAAAACAGTTGTTATAGCAACACTTTAACATTAGCTATGGAAAAAATCTTGTGGAACACGTTATTTTTCTTTAATCAGAATTAGTTTTTGGTTTAACAATTGGCATATTTTCTTTGCAAGTTAAAAAACACGTTCAGGGATCAGGTTCTAACAGAACTAACAGTTGGAGGAGGAATAAACTAAAGAGAGGTTAATAGTAAATTAATCACATATAAATTTTTGATCTACATACAGTGAATGACAAGTGCGAATCACATCATTAGTGTTTAGTCTTACTGAAGTCTAGCATATCCAAAATATTTTTATAGAAAATAGTTATATGGGTATATTATATTAAAAATTTCCATTATAGTTCGTAAATAATATGTTATTGTGATTTGTTAATGTAAATGTATTTCGTCAATCGGACGTAAGCATATAACTTTTTACATAAATTATACAAAAAAAAACTAACTTATTGTTATGTTACCACACTCTTTGACCTTTATCATCCAGTATAAGCTAGTAGCAAATTTGAACTTTTAACTAAGTTTCAGTAGCGCACAAATTTTACACAATACTACTTAGAAGATAAAATTTAAAGAATATAGAAATCAATTTAAAAATATATGAGGAAAAAATTTAAGTTATTTAAATGTAAGTGTGTAGTTAATTTAACAAAAAATTTAAGAAGCAATACCATTTTTAAAAATGTGTATCTTGTAACAAAACGAGCAACTAATATTATACTACTACCCTAAAAATTTTACAAATCTTTATCCACTAAAGTAAACAAAAAAACAAGTTGGTTTTCTGGAAGTAAAAAAATTAGTATCTCAAAGATAAATAGTAAAAATTTTAAAATTTTTATGGTTAAGACTATACCTAACCGATTTTCCCATTACACCTACCGTTCAATAGTATTTTTTTCCAGAATATCAGTTTGGTTTATAATAAATATACCTACTAAGGTGCAATCATATAAAACATAATATCAGACTACAACTACAACCTAAACCTAAACTCTATAGAAGATTTGGATGGGCAATTGAACGAGGCAATCGCTTTAACTATAAAATTTTTAGGTATGGAAAAGTAACTTTTTATTCTAGATAATTTTGTTTTTAAATCTAAACCCTGGTTTGACGTGGCATGTAAAGACTCAAAAAAGTTATTAAATAAAACAAAGAAAAACTTATCTTAAGCCAACTTTGAAAGAGAAGTAGTAGTGATTTATAGAACAGCTTAGAAAGAGTATAAACAGTTAATAAAAGGCAAAAAACGTGCATATGAAAATCGCACTAGAATGGAACTTTCAAAGATGAGTAGCCCAAAGGAATTTTGGAATCGTATATACTTAAATAAAAATAACTGCATAGAAATGGAAAAAAATGGTTGCTTACTATAGAGAGTTTTATATTTCCACTATTCAAACAACATTGCAATATACAGATGCTCTTCATCCTTAGTTAGACACAGACTTTTCTAGCCATGGAATATTTCAAGTTGTGAATTTTGCCAAAAACAACAAAGCACCTGGAGAAGATAACATCAGTAAAGAACAATAAACAACTAAAAGGTTGAATTAACTTCCACTATTTATTCTATAAATACTTTAAATGCAATGACAGCCGTTTCGCTATCGGAAATTGAGATTATAAAACAAATAGCAATATCTAATGGCTATCCAATACATTTGATAAATAAATTAATTAATAAGAAAGAACAGAAAGTGTCACTACAACTAATATTCCCTCAACACCCTAAAGAAATTAAAAGTTATAAAAGTATTACATATTGTGGAAATATTTCTAATACAATTTCAAAAATAATATCTTCGGCAACATCTGCAATAATTTCATTCAAATCACACAATAATGTTGGTACAAAATTGTTAAATGTAAAAACAAAATTACCTAAATTAAAAAAATCTGGTGTTTACAAAATTAATTGTCCAAAATGTAATGCTGTATATATAGGTCAAACACAAAGAAATTTTGAAATAAGATTCAATGAACATTTAAGAGCATATAGATTACAACAACCAGATAAGTCAAACTATGCAAAACATGTTCTTGAACATCCACATTCACTCATACACACCAATGACATTCAAATATTACACACCTGTGATAAAAAACAAAATTTAGATTTCCTCGAAGAACTTGAAATCAAAAGACATCTAGCAGATCAACAATATAAAGTAGTTAATGAACAAATAAATCTTGGAAGTTCACCACTATTAAACTGTTTACTTTGATTGAGTCTTCATTTTATACATAGATAAGACGTAATTACAACACAAATATATTAAGTTATTGTAAAGATCAGCAGGATATAGTTTTTTCCTGGTTTTTCTATATCATTGCACAGTTATACTGATCTTAGAGGGAAATACATCCAGGATAATCCCTTAGGGCTAATAACATCTAAGCTTTAATATTGTTATGTCTTATTACTTCCTTACTTGGTCTAGCCTTAACTACTTATCAACATCAAGTACCTAGTTACAAACAAACAAAATGTAACTTCAATATGTCAATCTGACGATGCTATTCCGATAGCGAAACGGCTGTCATTGCATTTAAAGTATTTATAGAATAAATAGTGGAAGTTAATTCAACCTTTTAGTTGTTTATTGTTCTGAATAAAATGAACTTTCACACAGTAAGGGTTAGTACCATAAATTTCATCAGTAAAGAATTTTACAAAAACTTGCCATTGGAATGGATCATGTATTTAAAATTTTTGTTCAACAAAATTTTTTTGGATGAAAAAATACCCTCTACTTGGACACATATCAGAATGATCCATCTTCATAAAACGGGCTCCATAGATGATCCAAATAATTACCGAAGCATAGCACTTATGAATCACAAAACTAAACTATTTACACAACTAATTAACAATAGACTTACAAACTTTACTGAAAATTATGAAATGCTTCCAGAGTGTCGGGCCGGTTTTCGAAAAACACAAAGTTGTGAGGAAAACATTTGTATTCTAACTACAGTAATAAACAACTTCCTACGTCTTTTTTCTAGAAAATTATTTGTGCTGTTTATTGATTTAAAAAAAGCGTTTGATTCGCTAGATCATAACCTCTTGTGGAATAAGATCTTTTTAAGTGGAATAAGTGCAAAAATCACCAGAATTTTGAGGTTTTTATACAATTCAGCTTCATTATTCATTGAATCAAATGGTAACAAATCCGAAAAAATCAAAATAACTAAGGGTGTTTTGCAGGGAGATACTCTGTCCTCTAATTTTTTCACTTTTTATTGCAGATATAGATAAGTACTTTAAAAAACATGGTGCCAAAGGAGTAACCCTCGATCAATATGAAAATATAAACATGCTACTATACGCCGACGATCTGGCAATATTCGCAGAATCTCAAATTGAACTTCAAAGAAATTTAAACATTCTTGAAACATATTGTGAAAAGAATAAACTTGAAGTAAACCCATCAAAAACCAAAATCACAATTGACCTTTTGAATACATACGAATATTTTGATACCATTTTTACATTTAATGGGCTATTTATAAACAACTGTAAGCAGAGAGAACAAAAGGCTAGGAGTCGTGTTAAAAACAATGGACTAGTTTAGTGATTTTTTTTATATTTGCATCTTATAAAATAGGTTTTTAGTGGTTCAACTGTACAAATAAAATTTTTATAAAATTAATCCTCTAGCCATAATCGGCTTTTGAAATTTAAATTTACATACGTCACAAGTGGTAAGTGACGTGTTTTAATAAGATTGGTAGAAAATTTGCGATGTTGTCGATATGCTTTAATATTAACCGAGAAACTTATCTCTCTCTCTTATTTGTTGTCATTAAAAAGAGATAAACATATCGATATTTTTGTTCTCTGATTGACACTTTATCAAATAAGGAGTAAAACACTAAACAAAATATTCTGTCATTTTCGTTAGTTTAATTTGTTGTTTTGTTGTGCTTGGTTTGTGAAAGAAATTACTTTTATACTATTTTTGGTTCGAAAATAAAAATCCCTAACACCTTCTCTTGGTGTTATAGCGGTTCCTTCAAAAATAACCAATAGAAGTAATTGTTCTCTCGGGGAGCACCCCTTCTATCGGTACAGTGAGAGAACGAATTTCAAGAATACGGTTTTGGCATTTTCAATAGAACCACGCCCACTTTCTATTGGCTGTTCTATTCTATCACCGTCAAGAATAGGGGTCTTGTTTGTTTATTATAGATAAACACGATTTTCTCTCCTGTCATATATTTTGTGCCGCCAGTTCTTTGAGAATACTTGAAACGAACGTAGCTAAAATGTGACAACGTTTACATTTAAACACACTTCATTATTGGTTATTAGTTGGCGCTACGTTTAAAACTTACTAATTATTTATTGCTAAATTTTACGAAATGAGAAAAATTAATTGCAAAATGAATACCAATATAAGTAAGCAGGTATCTTATCCTAAATATATATTGCTATCATTTTGATTAATATGATCCTACTAAACTAGTCCATTAACTCGTCTAACCTGTCTACGTTAAATCACATAAAATTAGTTGTGGTCCCAACATTTACATACGCAAGTGGTATATGGACACTACGATATCTAAAAGAATGTGAAAAAGTGCAAAACTGTTTCTGGAAAAATCTCTTATTTTTACAAGAACCAATAGCTGCTCAGAAGAGAATTCAGTTTAAGCAAATTGGGTTATTTCATTATTAAACAAGCATTAGAATTTATTTTTAGGATACATAGTCACGACCCTAAAAGGTATACATGTCGGCGCTTTCCCGTCTTATTCAACTGAAACCGTGTGATAATACTAGTATTTTAAAATATAATTGGATTGACCAGTTAGAGAATTGCATAGTAACACAATGTGATAAGGTACTTAATTTTAGTGTTGCTACCAATATTAACAAAGAGATTATGGAAACCACTGCTACTTAGAAAAACACTATCAAGATGATTTCACTAAAATAGTACTCAGTGTTCACCACCCAACCTACAAAGACCTTTAGCTATCTACATGACGTTCTTCCACTTTACAAAAAAAGACTCATAGTTCAGTTACGCACAAGAAGCACGGAGAAACTATACTTATACATAAATAACAGTAGTCATAAAATAGATATGCAGTTTATATGTACAAAATGCAACAACTTTGTTCCAAAAACACTGGAACATATCGTGGGTATACTGCGAAAAGTGACCAAGTCACATTTTCTTAAATTCGACGTATAGTTACAAAGTGACTTCAAAAGATCATATTATCTTTATCAAGAAAAATTCACCAAGTCAAATTTTAATACAAATTAATACATATTATGCATTAAAATTTGACTTGGTGAACTTTTCTTGATAAAGATAATATGATCTTTTGAAGTCACTTTGTAACAATAAGTCGAATTTAAGAAAACCTGACTTGGTAATTTTTGGCAGTATACCCACGATATTATCCTGTCATGTCCAATATATGAAAATATGAGAAAAGAATTGTTTCATCCTCTAAGCTATTCAGATGATCTCGACTCCTTACTTAAATCTACAGACTTTCATGTTTTAAATAAATTGTATAACTTTTTCAGTGGAGCATTAAAGCTGAGATCTTTCGTAATTAATGAATGAGAATATGTGGATGTCCAATCTGGTCAAATTTTTCATATGATATGCTTAAATTTGTAAATTAAGTATAAGGAACCATTGCTCTTTTGTATTTTAATCTTTTATTTATTTTCTTATATTTTAGATTTTTTATTTATACTTAATTATTTAAAAGGAAATTTTAATTTATAATATATTTTTCTAATGTATCTTTATATCGTTATAAATTTTAAACTGTTTATTTTTATTTGAGAATTTTTAAATTATTACTTATTATTGTTTTTATGGTATATTGAGTTATATACAACACGAAGTGCACTCCCTTGTTTATGTACAAGCAATTACAAGTAAGTAATTGTTCTTGTGAAACAGTGGATTAGCTAGCTATTCACTTGCACCTCTATTGAGACATTAAAATCATATAATTTTAAATTACAATTACAATTCCTTAAATACTTTTTGAATAATCTAATGGCCAAGTACAAACCAAATGTGTCTAAAAATATTAGTCTAATGTCTTAGTTATTAATTTATACTTAACCCGTATTATTAATAATTTAACTGATTAATGTATTGTGAAGTTTTTAAGATCGTGTATTTTGTAAATGATAATAACAATAATAATAAACAAAATATTGTTGTTAATTGTTTCGACACTTACTATTGTTAAATTTTTGTGTTGGTAATGGTTCATTAGAAAGTAACTTTTCCTTGAATTCTTCTATGTTAATAGCTTGAGGAAAATATCCACCAATACCAGAAATGACAGCATCATGTGGTACAATATCCATCTTGTATCAATAAATTGTCCTACCTCACACACACTCCAACACAAAATGCATGCGATAAAAAAGAATATCAATTTTTATGTAAAAAAAATAATTTTTCAATTTATTCATGTTTTTAACCGGATCCAGTATGGCATCACATAAAACAAAGCTAAAGGTTATTTAAAACAATGAGGGTCAAGAAAGTTTGAATATAATGTTAAGGGTTAAGTAACCCATTGAAGATACAAGATTTATTTGTAAAAATGTGCGTAAGATCTTTCCATTAGTTATGGTTAAAAATTGTACAGTGTGGAAACTACTTATGAAATAAAATGATTTGTGGGGTTAGTTTAGAAGATTATAAAAAACGCTGGGACCCGTCAACATTGAAATTCCAATGTGAGCTTTTTAAACATAAATTTAAAGGGTGATATTCGCAAGTCTGGCATCGTCTATGATCTATATTTTTAATGAAACACCCTGTGTTTTTATGTATATATACCATGTTGGGTCTATTATGAATTATTGCACAGGGTGAAATTTTGAAATTATTTATAATCTTGTTCAAGATAGTAAATACATAAAATTGAGAAAATAATAATGTTTCAAACTTTAAATAATGGTTTTATTTTTAATCAGCTGAATGCAGACCTCAAATTTCTTCACTAAGTATTAATATTTTGTTTTTTTTTATTTTTGTCACGAATAGGTAAAAACTGTATGTATATGCCAATATAATTAAACTAAATCTGTAAATAATTAAGAATAATAAAAAACTCTTCGTTTGAACGCAATTTCCAAGTTTATTTGAAAAATTATGTTTTATTCAGCGAAACGGCCGTCATTATAATTTAAAACATATTTTTTCAAATAAACTTTGAAGTTGCGTTCAAACAAAGAGTTTTTTATTATTCTTAATAAGATGGACTTCCAAAAAGTAAGGGTTAGTACAATAAATTTCGGTAAATAATGTCTGTCAGTTGTTGATGTGTTGACATTTAAATATCGTAGTTGTCAATTCTTAATCAAAAACTAATATCTTGCGAAGTAATAATGAAATATTTAACTGAGACTTACCGGATTGAAATTTTAATGATGATTGGTTACGGCGAATATTTCCCTCATGTATAATATATGTCATAAGAGGAATGCAATTATCGAAAAATTACAGCGGTAATTGCACTGCGGAGCGATGATTGCACTGCGAAAACATCCCGTCGGCATGACACCAATAACAACAACACTGACTGACAATACTGATAAATGTCAGATATACTTCAAAAAGTGAAAACTGTAATTCTTGTAATTTTTAATTTGTGTGTTGAAAATAAAATTGTTTGAAAGCATGTCTAGCATAATTTTATTCATAGTCTTTGTCAGTAGTATGTGATTTTTCTCAGAAAAAAATCAATACTTATTTCTTTATTCGTGAAATATTCCATTGAATTACACTCGTGCATAAAAATGACCAGATAATTTTACATTCAAGCGTGTTATCTATAAAAATTGCACTCCGTTATTTTCATATTTTGTAAAAGAGCCCTCCTCCTTCGGAGTCGGGCTCTTTCGCCAAAATATGAAAAAAATCTTGTGCAATTTTTAGATAACACGCTTTCTTGCAAAATTATCCGTAATTTTTATGCACTTGTGCAATTATAACCGATAATTGCAGAAGTCAAGTGGAAGTGGCAAACTTATTTAATCAGAGGTATCCTCAGTTATAATAATAATAATAACTTTATTCACTTACAATACAAGCTATAACAATATAAAAAATTTCAAAAATGTGTGTTAGTGAATGTAAAAATACATCGATAAGTGAATAAACACTTGTTTCGAACAAAAAAAATGTTAGTACACTATATCTACTTCCTTAAAAATAATATATTAAGTTATTACTGTATAGTTTAGATAATTATAATCAAAAATCCAACCATGAAAGAACTTATATGTTTTCCCTGTATTTGTAGGTAAATAAATAACGAATCCTGGATTAATAAATAAAACAAACATGAATAAAGTGGTAACCAAAAACTACGAATAATTTAAAAAATTATGGACCATACTACGATGATTGAATATTATGTGTTGCCTTAATTTGGTTTTAAAACGATGAAGATTTTTTATAACTTTTATATTTTCAGGGACTGTATTGTAGAGCTTGGGTGCCATGAACAAGTGTGATCTTTGGGAAATTGTTTTTGTCATTAAAGGAGGAATGTAATAATGTCTTTGGTGAGTTTCGTAATTGTGAGTTGGAAGTTGAGAGCATCGTTTGTTTGTATGATATTTAATGCAAGAGCATAGATAATAAAGTTGTTGCAAGTCCAATATCTTTGTTTCCATATATAAAGCGTCACTAGGGTATCTTATTGTTTTGGAATAGATTATTTTTATAAATCGTCATTGAGTGACTTCTAATGGATGCAAGTGGGTTTTTAAAGCTGCGCCCCAGGCAACTATCCCATAACGGAGATGACTTTCCACTAGCGAGAAGTATATAGTTCTGAGCGATTCTACTGGTGACAGATTCTTTAATGTTTTTACTTTATACAAAATACTTCTTAGTTTATTGAAGGTATAAGTTATATGCAAATTCCATTTTAAATGGCAATCGATAATAACTCCCAGATATTTTATTTTTGTTTCGGGGAAGATGGTAATAGTTTCTGTACTTGTAATAATATTTAATTGAGTGAAGGTAGGAGCCCCAAAAGAATTACAACTAAATGGTAAGTAATTAGTTTTGCTTAAATTCATTGTTAACAATTTACTATCTAAATACCTTTTAATTACAGCAAAATCCCTTTCAACTTTAAATTTTAACTGGAGCCAGTTTTCAGCACGGTAAAATATGGCCGTGTCATCTGCAAATCCTATTACAACACCCTCAACCCCCAATGAAAATTAACCATTGATATATATATTGAATAATATAGGCCCAAGTATGGAGCCTTGAGGAATGCCGTATTCAATTTCTTCAGAGCTACTTTTAACATCGTCAATTCTTACAATCTGATTTCTGTTACTTAAATAACTACTAAACAATTCAAGACAACTGCCCCGAATTCCTATTTTCTCCAGAGATTACAAAAGTAAAGTATCGCTCACAGTATCAAAGGCCTTTGATAAGTCGATAAATACAGTTAAACATGGAATGCTATTATTTAGACAGGCAGTTATTTTTTCTGTTAAAGTTAAGATAGCATCTTCTGTTGATATTTTTTCTTAGAACCCAAACTGTCGTCTCGAAATTATACCATATTTATTCAAATAACTTTGCAGTCACACAACTCTCCTAAGGTGTTTCCATAAAGAAAAACTTCATCCATATGAATTGAATTTTGTGCAAGAACTAATAGAAGAAGAATTGAATAGAAATGAAATAGTTGTTGGTACAATTCTTTTTTCCGATGAATCAACATTCACATTAAACGGAGAAGTATACAGGCAAAACTGTAGATATTGGTCAGAGGAGAATCCTTATTGGATGTGTGAGGCACATACTCAGTATCCTTAAAAGTTGATCGTTTGGGCAGGTATCATAGGTGATCATATTTGACAGCCGAAAAATATTTATGTATGATTAGAGACGAAGTTGTTCCTGAGTTGGCCAACTTATATCCCAACGCAATAGATCCGAACCTACCTGATGAAAATATCTGGTTCCTGCAACACCCCATTATGCTTTAATTGTAAGAAATTACTTGAATGAAATTTTCCCCAATAAATGGATTGGACGAAGAGATACTATCGAGTGGCCAGCTAGATCGTTGGACCTAACGCACTTGAATTTTTTCTGTGGGGTTTTCTCAAGAACAAAGTATATGCAACACAGCCAACTAGCATTGTAGACCTCAAAGAAAAAATAACTACAGAAATACGGGCTATTTCACCTCCAACTTTAAACAAAGTTTGGGACGACTTTTATAGGAGACTGTTATTGTCAACAACAAGGAGGAGAATATTTTGAGCATTTGTTTTAATGTAAAAAATCAATTACGTCAAGTATTTTATGTATTTACTATTTTGAACAAAATTATAAATAAATTTCACCCTGTACAATTAATAATAAACCCTACATGATATAGTTCGTTGAGATCGTATTGTTAAGGAGCTTTTAAAGTCATAAACATATACAGGGTGTTTCATTAAAAACATAGATCATGGACGATGCCAAACTTGCGTGTATCACCCTGTACATTTAAATTTGTGTTTAAAAAGCTTATATTTGAATTTCAAAGTTGACGGGTCCCAGCGTTTTTTATAATATTCTTAACCCCACAAATAATTTTATTCCATAAGTGGTTTTCACACTGTATATAGAAGCACTTAAAAATACTAAATAATAATTATAGCTGTTATTTTGATATACAGGGTGGGGCACCGTGAACGAACTATTCTCTCGCATCCAAACGATAAACAATATTGAAAGAATTTCAACATAGGTATATTTAAATTTGTTAGGTCTACATTCTAAAAATATTTTGAATTGTTTGAATTGAAAAGCGTGACATATCAAAGTTAGGTTATTTCAAATGGAACACCCTGTATTTTTTTTTATTTTGAATTATACGATCAAAAATAATGTTTATTCCCTACCACGTCCCTATAGCTACCTACTTCCGTTTCTGAGAAAAAACGATTTTACGTAATTTGTAGACCCCTCGAAAAAATACAATTACTTCAAAACAAGTATGAATAAATCAATTTGCCTTACACCACCTTACTAAAAGTCTTTAACGGCCTTCTTGCAATATTTATTAATATGCCATAATGTACAGAGTGTTTGTAATATAACCATATATTACTTACCATTTAAAACATAAATAAATGGCTTAATTCAAATGGAGCACTCTGTATTTCTGTATCCTATAGGAAGCCGTAACTAATTACCTTTCAGTCGGTATTCGGGTTGCCTATACTCAACTCTAATAGTTCCGGAGAAATTTTAGAATATCTACTTTAACATTGGATCCTTTAGTTATTTACTAACATCTTATTAGCTTGTGATGATATCTGTCAATCTGAAAACGCAGAAGATCCATTAGGAGATCCATTTTCATCCCCTATTTGGATTCTATTATATCTTCGTTACGAACCCATTTTTCTTGTACACAAGGGAAAGCATTTTCACTTCTGCAACTTCACCCACAGGATATGAATAAATCGGACAAGGTATCATTTTTAAATGTTGTGGAAAACATTAACAATCTATATGGTGATATTCTTATTCACAAATACTTTCTTAAAGAACAATATAAAATTAATAAATTGCTATTATAGCCACAAATGTCATTGTCAATAGTCTTTTCATTAGATACTTCACCCATGTCGCTGTTGTGTATTGAATTAAGATGAAACGGAACTCGTGATATGTATTAAACTATTTTATTGACTTTTTTGTATCTGACATTTATAACTGTCAACTCAAATAATGAATTATAAAGAATTATAATATAGCGCCATAACAATCTCCCCCACTTATTTTTGAAAATTTGTGAATTATAAAAAAGAAATCAATAATTACTGAAAAAGGAATAGTAAAAATAAATAAAATAAATCATCATGTAAGGTAGTCTCTCAAATACGCTGGTGGGCGTCTAGGACGATCCGATCGGCGTAGTCGAGGAATTGATTCAGGTGAAGAGTTATTTGATGCAGCAGGTAATTCGGGTAAAATAATTGCAGTTTCTCGTTCAGGAATTGGAACACCGAACACCGGCCCATATTGAAAATTTTGTTCTGGCGTTGTTGTTGAGGCAAATGTCACTCTATTCTCCTTCTTCTTTACGAGACTTGATCTTAACTGATCAACGTGACGTTTTAGTGTTCTTCCAGAATCAAGTGTAACGTTATAGTGAAGCTGACCTAGCTTTCTGATGATATTACCAAATTCCCAAATGTTTTTATTTCCACTTCGTACACGGACTTGCACTCTCTCTCCATTAGAAAAAGTACGAGTTGATGCCGAAACCAAAATTGACTTTTGCAGACTTCTGGTATTTGGAAAAATAGCATCCAGACGTATACGCAAGCGTCTGTTGAAATATTTCTCGGCTGGTGACAAACCACATGCCAATGGTGTGGCTCTGTAGCGAAAAAGAATATTTTGAATTTTGATATGAAGAGGTACTGTATCATTGACAGCAGCATGAAGACGTTTTTTCAAGGTTTGTACGTTGCGTTCAGCCAATCCGTTTGTCGAAGGGTGTCCGGGGGCTATGAACTTTTGGAAAATTCCTCTTTCCTTGCAGTAAGTTTTGAAAACATCGCTAGTGAAAATTGAAGCGTTGTCAGAAACTAAAACGTAAGGATATCCATGAGTGGCAAAAATTTTTTCGAGAAGTGTGATGGTTGATGAGGTTGACGGAGCATCTTTTGAAATTTTTACTTCAGCCCACTTGAACTAACCTAACCAAAAAATGGCGATTTTCATATGGTCCAGCATAATCAATATGAATGCGTTCCCAATTTTCTTCTGGTTCGTTCCATGGATGGAGTGGGGCTTTTGGAGGATTTGATTTGGTTCTAGCACAATCTTCACATGACTTTACCAATCGTTCGATGTCGTTATCGATTTTAGGCCAATAAACATACCTACGAGCTAACTGTTTCATTTTCATAATTCCAAGATGGGTGGCATGCAATTCTTCTAACACTTTGGTTCGCATCTGAACCGGTATAACGACACGATCTTGGCGGAATAAAATACCATTATTAACAGTGTAGGGCTCATCAGACGATTGTGATTTCAAGTTCTGAAGAATTTCACTCAAGTCAGGATCATTGGCAGTTGCCATGCGGATAGTTTCCTCTGTAATAGCCTCACTGGAAATTTGTGATAAAATTTGTTCACAGAGTTGGTTCACTTCTTCATCAATGGAGGTATCCCCGATGATATTATAATTTCTCAAAGGTGTCCGAGACAAGCAGTCTACATTTTTATTGTCGATACCTTTTTTAAATTTGACGGTGTAATCGAATCCCGATAGAAATGAAGCATAACGTAATAATCTGGATGACGTCATTCTAGGAAGAGCTTTGTGGTGATGAAATATACGGGTCAGTGGTTCATTGTCAGTGAAAAGTACAAAATTTCCCCAAACAGGTAATTGTAAAAATGAGTTACTCCAAATACTATTGCCAGTGCTTCTCTATCCAGTTGACTGTAGTTAGATTCAGCAGTAGTAAGCTGCGATCCCAGTGGGGCTTGCATCAGTTGTCAGAGTAAGTGGTAAAGATGGATTATATGGAATCAAAACACGATCGCTGCAAAGTTCTGATTTTAACTTTTCGAATGCTGATTGGCATTTATGTGACCAGTGGTAACGCTGATTCTCTCGCAGAAGGAGACGTAATGGATAGGACAGCGAAGAAAAATTTGGAATAAGACGCGAATAATAGGTTACCATTCCTAAGAATCGTCGTAATTCTCCAATATTTGTTGGTCGGGGCATAGAAGAGACAGCTTCAACTTTCTCCGGTGATTTACTCCACAATATGTCCTAGATAGTTTATCTTTGTTTTGAAGAAGGAGCACTTCGATCTGTTGAGATGTAAATCATATTCTGATAAGCGTTTTAGACATGCACGCAAATTTTCAGTGCATTCTTCTCTAGACGAACCATGGCAAATAATATCATCAAAATAGGCTTCTGTTTTTGATAAATCTTTGAGTATCTGGGATAAAATTCGATTAAACTCTGAAGGGGCAGTTTTAATACCAAAACTCAAACGATTCATCCTGTAGGTTCCTTTGTGTGTTGATATAGTTTGAATTTTACTACTTTCCTCGTCGACTCTGAGATGAAGATACGCCTTGTAGAGGTCGAGCTTACAGAAAAATTTTGAATTGCGTAGGCTATTTAGAACATCATCGATACGGCGAATGGGGTGGTTAGCTGATACAAGTCTTTCGTTCACTCCGCATTTGTAATCTACGCATAGTCTTACACCTCCGTCTGGCTTCGCTATGATTACAAGTGGAGATCCCCAGTCAGTATTCACAACAGGCGAAATTACACCTTGAGCTTCCAGGAATTCTAGTTCTTTTTCAACACGTTCACGCAAAGCATAAGGAACGTCTCTTTCACGTGTAAATATAGGTTTTGTATTTGCTCTGAGTTGTAATTTAACTTCATATTTGGGACAACACCCTATCTTCTCTTCGAAAACTGAAGAATATTCCCGAATAATATCGTCAATACATTGAACAAAGTTAACATCATTCGATTGTGACTGGTACTGTGTTTTATCCACTTCCTTTAACTCTATACTAAGTCCTCTTATCCAAACACGACCAAGCAATGCATCGTGTCCTGATGGAATAATGAAAAGATCTCCTGAGATGCATTTATTGTTGTATGAAATTGCAACTGTAACTTTGCCTACGGGCTTGATTATGTGGTCTGAATAGGATCGAAAAGATATATTTGTTGTTTCTATAGGAATATTCAGATTCAGAGCTTCGAATTCATTTTCAGAGAGTAGAGAATATCGAGCACCTGAGTCGACTTCAAAACGTTGGGGACAGCCATTTAGAGCAACTGTGATGAAATACTTATCTGAATCGGAACCCATTTCAAATAAATCGACAGTGTTTTCTATTTTATTTACTCCATAAGCAATGTCTGAACTGTTGGAGCTGTCAGAACTGTCACGTAAATGTTTTGCGGAATCGGTTTTTCCAGAATTTTTAATCAGAGTAGATATGCACACTTTATTTAAATGACCAATTTTTCCGCAAGAATGGCATTTTAGAGTATTTCGATCAACCCGACAATCCTGTGTTTTGTGACTTGACTTCGAACAACGTAAACAAAGATTATTAATGCCAAGGGCGACCAAATCAATAGATCTTCTGTCCTGGAACTGTTTTCTTCTATTTCGAAGGGAATGTGAGCGTTGGTAACGGTGAGGAGAAGGTGAATAGTTCCTAAACCTATCTTTTCCTGCAAATCGATTCTGTTCCATTTGAAAATATGTCTGGGTTTTCGATACTCTGTTTGTATCAACAAGGGTTGGCTCGGATGAGGCCTGCATTAGAACTTGACTCTCAATTTTCGACGCCTCTAAAGCTGTGGCTCTAGTAACGAACTCTTCGAATTTAGTTGCGTCAGATTGAAGAATTTGCTCTCTAATCCAGTTGTCTCTTAAACCCCTGATGAATTGAGCACGTAGAAATATATCTGAGACTGATACAGTTTTTGCACAATCACATTTGATGTAGAACTCACATTCGGCTAAATTTCTACGAAGGGTTGCAACAAATTCAGCCATAGTTTGTTTATCTTTCTGAGTAACGTTCAAAAAATAATGCTGAGAGACTATTGTACTTCTGTGTGGAATAAGCATCTTCTTGAATTCTTCGACAAGTTAGGAATAATTTAAGTTTTTGACAGGTTTTTCTGGTCCAAGAAATGCAGAAAGGTTATTGTAATGTATGGATCCAATTGACATACACAATAACTTTGCTCGTTTATCAGGATCTGCGATGTTTTTGATATCAAGGTAATTATCGAATCGTTCCAAATAACAAGAAAATTTTTCCTTTGTAGCATCGAAGTTTTCAAAAGGAACAATATTCGCAACTGGGGCATCCTGGGTTAGAACTTTAGGTTGGGTTGATTGATTAACTTGTTGTGACAATATTGTTTGTAACATTTGCGCCTGAGAGGCTTGAAAAACTTCCAATAGTGCCTTAAATTGATCTGGGTCCATTTGAATTTTTTTTTCTTGATGATTGAACACTGGGGTATAACTGTGACTTGAATCGGCAAATACTGCACAATATAGAAGATCAGAATCCCGTACTCGTCGCCAATTTTGTTGTGTATTGAATTAAGATGAAACGGAACTCGTGATATGTATTAAACTATTTTATTGACTTTTTTGTATCTGACATTTATAACTGTCAACTCAAATAATGAATTATAAAGAATTATAATATAGCGCCATAACAGTCGCCAACCATTTAAAACAAAAATTTGCGTGCCTAAAAGTTACATTACGATACGCAAATGCTTTTTATAATGAAGATTTTTATAAGTGCAAAATATAAAAATTTGTTTATTGTATGGTATAAATTGTAAATTTTGATAATTGGAATAGTTATTAATCGCTACTTAAAAATGAAAAAGTTCACTATGAAAGAAAGAATAGATATGCTCTTAGTTATTGGCGAGTGTGAAGAGAACTACTTCTTAGCAAGTAGGTTGTACGCTCAAAAGTACCCAGATAGAGACCGTCCCAATAGAAACGTATTTAAAAGGCTACTGCAATTATTCAGAACTACTGGAAGCGTGGCATATAAAAAACGGCCTATTCGAAGATCTGCAATTACGGAACAATCTTAATTTGAAGTAATTGGTTCATTAGTAGAAAATCCACATACTAGTCAACGGTGCATTAGCATATAAGTAGGTATAAGCAGAAGAAGTGTCTCTAGGATAATTAAAAATCACAAATATCATCCCTATCGCATTCAGATGCATCAGGAACTTTTTGACAGGGACTTTGATAAGCGTATTAAATTTTGTATGTGGGTTTTAGACAAAGTGGGAGAATCTAAGATTTTTTTTTTATTTTGTTCTCTTTTTGGATGAAGCTACGTGTCATAATAACGGTTTAGTAAACCGACTTAATTTTCATTACTACAGTGATGAGAATCCGCATTATTTTAGAATCGTTGATCATCAACATCGTTGGTCGTTGAATGTATGGGGAGGAATCGTTGGATCTCACGTAATAGGTCCATATTTTTTAATGGTACTTTAAATGCCAGAAAATTTCGTAGATTTTTATGACATAAGCTGCCTGATCTTTTAGAAGATGTTCCATTGGCTATAAGACGTAAAATGTGGCTACAATTAGACGGTGCTTCTGTACACTACAGTCTAATAGTTCGGCAATACTTAAACCGCATTTTTCCTGAAAAATGGATTGGACGAGGTAGCCCTGATAATTGGCTGGTGAGGTCGCCGTGTCTGACACTATTGGATTATTTTCTATGGGGTTACATAAAAGATATCGTCTATAATACTCAGCCAACCACTCCTGAGGATATGAAAGAAAGAATAAGGCGAGCATTTCAAACAGTAAGACCACAAGTGCTAACTGATGTGAAGATGAACTTTTTTAAAAGAGTTCGAGCCTGTATCCAACAAGATGGACGTCACTTTGAACACATCCTTTAATGTTTTCTTTGTTAATATTTATTGGTAACGAATTAAGTATTGTAATTTATTCTCATAAAAGAAAAACCACTGTTACTTTAATAAAGTTTATTATGTTACTAATGTTCCTACTATTAAAACAATTCTTTTAATTTCAACTAAATGGCTACCATTTATTTTTTATTTATTTATTTGTTGTAAATCTTGTAACTTCAATGACTTCAACTATTAAGAGTAAGAAGCATATTTAAGTATTTTTTTTACGATAAGATCAAATAAATCACATAGAACAAAATAAAAACATATTAAAACAGTAATACAAAAGTATCTACAAGTAATAAAACAGACAAACAAATCAAACTTCACAATATAAACATTGCGAAAGATCAGTAAAAAAAAATAAGTGTATACTTTATGTATACATTATACAATGAGAAAAATAAATAGGTACCTACTTGATAAATAATTTAAAAAAAATTAAAATTTAAAATTTTAATTTAGTCAAAGTAACAACAAAAAAAACAACAAAATAAATAAATATCATAAATTAACCTTCCAGTGCGTGAGATGGTCCCAAATATTTTATGTAAAAAAGTCGTCTACTGAATACAAAGCTCTCTCTACCAAGTATAATTTTAAAGCGTAACGAAATGCGGTTATTGATAAAATAGACTTTATTTCCAAGGGTAGATTGTTGTGCATTTTCTTAGCGTTAAAAAAAAATGGAGCTTTTGATTAGTTCCGTGCGTGGTTTTGGTAAATAAAGGTCATACTCTGAGACTGTCTGAGACTTCAGGTAAATGTTTCCGAATTAAGGAAATGGATTCAAAGATAAATAGGGATGGAAGTGTTAATATTTTATGTTTTTTAAAAATTTCCTACAGTGAGTTTTACTGCTTAGTTTCATCGTATACCGAACAGCTCTATTTTGTAATTTAAAAATACGTTCAAATTGAGTCACACAACATGTACCCCAAAAAGGAATAGATAGATATTTTTCTCAGCGCGTAACAAGAAGAGCTTAGTTTTTTTGACAAAGCGTCAATGTGTACATCCCATTTTAGAGAACTGTCAACGACCCAAAAATCCCAAAAATCTCACATAGTCAACGACCTCTATAGTGGAATTATTCAACATAATAGGTTGAATTGCAGATGTGTATGGTAAAACTTTCGTTGCAGCAGTTCGGTGATATCCGGGTGACTCCAAGAAAAACTAGTGTCGTCTGCGAATAAACAAATTTTACCGCCGATGCTTAAGTTAGCAATATCATTGATAAATAGCAAAAACAATATAGGACCCAACACCGAACCTTGTGGAACCCCATATTCTATCTGCTTGCATGAAGACCTTAATTCATCAACTCGTACAAGCTGCAGTCTATCACTAAGAAAGGACTCGAACCACCTGATCGAGGTGCCTCTAAATCCATAGTACTGCAATTTTTTAAGTAGTATTTTATGATCCACGCAATCGAAAGCTTTTGAGAAATCACAAAATATTGTAGCTGTAGAGTGTTGATTGTTTAAGCTGGAGTAGACATTATTAAAAAGAGAATCTGTATAAAACATATAATACTTATATTTTATATATACATATAATATGTTGGTTTGTATTAAATAGCTGTATGTATAAATTTTTACATTTCCAATTTTGATTTTTTAAGTCAATGTTTTTATGCCTTTATTTTTTTCGACACAACATAAATTAATCAATAAATACAATATAAGTATGATAAAAATTATAAATAGAATTACTAAATGTAGCATCTAAATATTGAATAGTGAAATTATATTTTTTTTTCGATAAGTTAGTTACTTCAATTCTTATTTGTAGGTAAACAGGTTCTAAAAAAGTGGAAGCAAGTGAGAGACTCGTACCGAAAATCATTAGGAAAAACTAAGGCTGCTAAGAAATCGGGATCTGGGGCGGTAAAAGTAAAAGCCTACGTTTATTCATCTCACTTGCAATTCCTCGACAAAATATTCCAAGAAAGAAATACAGAAGATACTTTGTCACAAAATATTGACGATTGTGGTGATGAGGATTCCATGTTTGAAAAAGGAGAGGATCCTGTGGAACAAGTTCCGAGTACATCGAGTGATGGAGCGGCTGGAAAACCTAAAACACCTTTCAAAAAACCCGTTACAAAGAAACGAAAAATGGATCCTGTTGAATTAGAAATGATTTCAGCCTTAAGAGAACCAGTAAATCGGCTCATTTTTCAAAGGTTTACTCCCTTCTCTTGAAGATTTTAATGAAATTGGCACAATTGATTTTCAAATGGAAGTATTAAAAATCGTTAAGAACATCAGGGAGCGGAAGTGTCAGCAGCAAACACAACCGGTCCACAACCGTCATCCACCTTTATGTAGTAGTTCAGTTTCCCAGCTACAAATTGAACCACAAATATCCGCTGGTCAATACTATGAGAATACAGCCCACTATCTTTCAAGCCCAAACCCTAGCTACAGCTCCTATTCGGTTTCCGATGATAGTTCAGATCATTTTATTAATTTAAATTGAAATATGTAACCAAATAATACATTACATTGTATAATTATATTTAATTTCATTATTTAGTTAATTTGTCATTTCAAAAAATTATTATCAAAATATTATTTTATTTCAAAATAAAAGCATTTCTGTTTAATTGTTCATTCTAATAATTTATCTTATTGACTTACCTCAAAGTGATGGCTAACATCTGAACTGGTTGAATACATTCGCGCATAAATGTATCTTGGCGTTGAATACTGTTCTTTAACTTCAAATGTAATTCATCAAATGATGTCGTAGACATCCTGAAGTAATTTGAAAATTTGTCTCCGTGCTCCCTTAATTTCGGAAAAAGGGTATAAAATGCACCAAATTCCACCCGTTTTGTCAGGATAGGGTGTACCCAGTGCAGTCGATTATTCCTCTTTCGTTTTTTGATTCTTCTATAGAGAAATAACATGGCAGCAATTTGTCTTTTCTCCATAATGAGCATTGTGGGAAAAGTGAGTAAAAAATTCAGTACTGCATATTCGATGATTCGGTCGTGAGATCAAACTCTATACTAACCGAGTGTGTGTGAAGAGTTTTCATTCGTTTTAGGCGCTACCGAAAAGGAATCGAATACGCACCGAACCGAATCGAACCATATAAGTGTGATACGAGCCTTACTACTGAACTAGAAGCTGTTGCAGTACCTATGATATCCATACTATGGTATCCAAAGAAACTGACTATATGTAGTGTATACATTCCACCTGCTTATAACCTTACAGAAGCAGAACTCATTTATCAACTTCCGTCTCCGTATATATTAGCAGGTGACTTCAACGCTCACAATCCTTTATGGGGTTTCAAAAGAATATTTGGAAGAGGAATAGCTATTTGTCTATTAAGAGCTGAAAGTGATACTTTGTCGCTTGAGATAAACAAAGAAAGCGACAAAGATCTTTCCCCTCGAATTACACACTGGATTTTTTCTACGATCACTCGATAATCAAAATATATAGTTTTTGTTATACATTTTATTAGAATCAGTTTACATTAACATTTTAGTGAACTAATTGAAAGTATTTTTATTATTAACAATATTAAAATTGAAAGTGCAATTTTCTCAATTTTTAATATTTACTCCAGAAGTTGATGTTTCAGAACAATAATTAGTAAAGTTAAATTTCAAAATTTTCTTGGACTTGGGAGGTTGACTGACCGGATATTTTTTGAAACGTCTGTATTTTATTTTTATTGGAATCATCAATATAACCTTCCGCTACATTACTACTTTTCCAGCCTCCATATTTTTTTAGTTGTATTAAATCACCACCACCATGTAATAATAATGTAGCAGAAGTACGTCGAAAACAGTGCCCGGTATAATATGACTTGTGATCTGGCAAGTTTAAATTTTTGAAAATTTCACTGGGGATTTTACCAATTATATTCATTTCTACAAGTTGATTTGTACACCTTCCTTTGGTATAACGAAAAAATAAGCGGCGTTCCATATTATTATTATTTTGGCACTGTTTCTTAAATCTATGTACTTTTTACAGTATCTAACGTAATCAATAGCATTTTCTGTTGTATCATTAATAATTATGGTGAACATGCGACTTTGTTTAGTTTTCGAATCTGGAATGGAACTATTAAGAGAGATTCTTTGTTCTCTATATCATCAAGTTTCATTTTGACTAACTCATCTCTTCTGCATGTTCCAGCAATACCCAAGACAACATATATAAACAATTTTAGATTAAATTGGATACATTTTAAATCATTTTAAATCTTCATCAGGCGCACTTCGAATAAATTCCTCTATATTCTCCATGGACAAAGTAAAAACTTTTTTGCGTTGTACCCGAGGGGTTAACCGCTGGGGAACTCTCTTGTACACGCCAGAGGAACTCAGGGGGAACTCAGAGGGAACTCAGAAGGAACTCGCAGGAACTCCTAGGAACTCCCAGGAACTCCTAGGAACTCCTAGGAACTCCCAGGAACTCCTAGGAACTCACAGGAACTCCGAGGAACTCGGAGGAATTCACAAGGAACTCACTAGGAACTCACAAGGAACTCGGAGGAACTCAGAAGGAACTCTGACGTCACTTTCTTAAATATTATTTTCACCTGTAGATGGCATACTTATTTCAGGTTATAACAGGCAGACAGACAGACAGACATTCCGTTACTGAACTGAACCTGTGAGTGACGAGAAATAGTTAACTTTGGTAAGTACTTATAATTAAAGATGCTTTATTTGATAATTTGACGTGTAAAATAAACATTTATTTATAGTTGCATTTAATTGTTGTGGTTAATTTCGTTTCGGACTTCTTTGATTTATGTATTAGAATATAAAGAAAAAACCACCTAGTGTTAATCTAACCCTCGACCTAACTTTGATTTTTGTGCCTTCGTATCGAATAGTAAACTTAGAATTATTATCTCGTATTCATTGAGAAAATAGCTGATTTTAGGTAGCGCTGAACATTTTATGGGTTAGAATTTGACCATAGGCGTACCAAATATGAAAGAATCTACATATTTTTTAAAATAATAGGTAGTAATGATAATGATTATTGTTTTAAATCAATCACCAGCCGATATTGACTAAATTTAAAAGCAAATGCTGAGTAAACGAATTAAGTTAGATATAAAGCGATTTTCGCTAATGTATTTTTTACAGATTTGTTAAGTTAGTTTTTCGCAAAGAAACTAATCTCGTAAATTTTTAATAAAAGTTTTATCAGTATTGTCTTATTACAGACAAACATGGATAGTACCCCCGATAATACCAGCCACGTTGCAAATGGCACCCAGCCCGATATTTTTTCAATAACAGAGAAGGCGTTGAACATAGTGATTCCTAAAGATTTGCAAAATATGTTACGCATAAATAATTATATTCATGCCAAATATTTGGCAGAAATTTGTGATGAGGATATAAAAGCAATTGAAAATTTCGCACAGAATGTCCTCCACGAGATTATTCCCTCAGAGGAATATGAAAAATATTACGGCATTTTTAAAAGTAAGCCTCATGCCTATACTATTTTGACAGTAAACAAAAAAATAATATACATGATTGCTGAATATTGTAAATCATGCTTACCCAGCACTTCAACTGATCGAGTAAGGAACAAAAATATAAATACGTCAAAACAATCCACCCTTTCGCCTCAGAGGGAAATATCTGATGCATCTTCGGATTTAAATATTCAACAATCATTGTCACCAAAAATGTCAGTAGATATTACAGAAGAAAACAAATTAATTTTAAACACTGTAAAAAATTATATAAAGAGTAAGTGCAAAAATAACGAGGAGTGGTTACGCTATAAAGATTCAGTTGATGACATCCAGGTTGCTTCCAGACTCACTGGTGATAATTTAACTTCTCTTATTACTTGCTTTTGTAAACAAGGAATTAAAATTATCAAAAGGTCAAAGAATATCAATAGTAAAGAAAGGTGGATTTATTCAAACTTTCACAGACATTTTTTGGGGCATACAGAAAAAGATAATGAAAAAATTAAACAAACAAAACGACCTAAAAAAATGAACACCATTTGTAAATATTTCAATGAGAAAGAAAATGAATCTGACCCATTAACTTGCGAAGAAAATAGGTCAAACATAAATCAAGCCAAAACAAGTACTGATACGACTGATACTAATTCGCCTTTAAGTTCTAGTTGTAATCAAGAGATAAACAAAGTAAATATTATTTCAAATATTATATTGACTGAAAAATCTGATAATGAAAGTTCTAAAGAGAATCAAATAGATGAAAAGAAATCTGAACAGGATTTTCAGCCCAGCAGGATTATTCTGGAGACGAATAGAGCCTGCTTAGCCATGTCTCCAAAACAATCAATTTGGAAGAAAAATGTCTATCAAAGAGGGGAGCGCCAAAAAAGGAAAAGGGAGAAAAATATCAAGGGCCAACAACTCATCACTAATTTTTACCAAATTTTATCGACAATGACTAACGTAATAAATGACAGCCTGAATCACGATTCCGAAGCAACCAAAGAACTTCAACAATTTAGTAATAACTTAATGTTACCTGAAGACCTCGCTGAAGACCGCACAAAAGAAGTCAATACTTTGCTTGAAATATTATATAAAATATCAACTCGCAATGAATTAGTGCCAAATAACAAAAATAGTTACACAACCAACCTAAAGAAATTTGCACTATACCTTTTTTTGTTGGCGGGCGACTGTTATATGAAACTCTTCAAGCAAATCTAAAGAACATTCTTCCTTCTATATCTGCGTTGGACAGATTTAAAAGAAATGAGAAAAAGTTCATCCAGGAGGGTGTCTTCGACTATGAGGGCCTGAATCGATTTCTTGTTGAAAGAAATTTAAAAAAGGTAGTTTGGATAAGTGAAGACGCTACTCGCATTTCAGGTAAGTGGATTTTGGTACCTACTTCACTAAATACGCATTTAAAATTACTTGTCATTTTTTCCAGGTAAAATCGAATACGATGGCAATGGAAACAAAATAGTTGGATTCGTGCTTCCATTACACAAAGGAATACCTAAAACTGACACATTTATTGCTTCCTCTGCTAGCGCAATTCAAGGTTATTTCTCTTCTGCTGAAAAATCTACGTACGCATATGTAATTATGGCACAACCGCTTTCTGCAAGTTCACCATCCTATTGTCTAACGGTATTTGGAACAAATAACAAATTTATATGCGAAGACGTAAGAAATAGATGGAAAGTTATAAATGAAAAGTTGCAAGAGTTTGGAATAAAAGTAGCTGGATTTTCTGCAGATGGGGATCCGAGGTTATTAAGAGCAATGAGGCTAAATTCAGTACTTCCTCTAACCGATCCCCCTAATTTGAAAGAAAAATATAATAAAGCACTTCAAACTCCCCATTCAGATGAATCACCAAGAACACAAGGGGTTCATTTAAATGGGTGGAAATGGTTCCAGATCCATTACGATAAAACGGATGAAACCGATTTTAATTCAATTTGTTATATGCAGGATTCGGTTCATATTTTGACGAAACTTCGCACAAGAATTTTGAAACCTAGTATTGTTCTGACAATTGGTGACTATTTCGTCAAAGTCAATCATCTCCAAGACTTAATAAGCAATTTTTCGAAGGATCAACATTTACTGACAATAACAGATTTAAGATCGGAAGATAAAATGAACTTTCAAGCAGCAGATAAAATATGTTCATTAACAGTTATTGAGCTATTAAAAGAAAAAATGCCCTCTGAAAGTAAAGGAACGGTAGTATATTTAGAGCTAATGAGAAATATTATCACATCCTTATTAAATGAACAAACGGCGATCCTTCGAAGAGTGTATTATTTATGGCATTCTGTATTTGTTTTGAGGATGTGGAGGTACTCACTAATAAAAAGTAAGATAAAGCTCCAACATAATTTTTTGTCATCGAACTGTTACCTTTCAATAGAACTGAATGCTCATAACCTCGTGAAATTTATTTTAAAATCTAAAGAAACAGATGAAATAACTGATGACATGTTTCTGCCCGTTCTATTTTCGAGTCAACCGTGCGAGAAATTATTTCGAGCAACGAGGTCTCTAACATCTACATACTCTACGGTCGTAAATTTTACTATAAAAGATTTTTTACATCGAATAGATCGGATACAAACAATTAATAATATATTACACGATTGCAAGCGACATTTTTTGTTTCCAAGAGAACATCGCAGAGAAAAAAAAAATGAAAAATCTAGTAATGATGGTGATATCGACGCTGACGCTTTGAGAAATATTTCTAAAGAAGATTTGGAAAATGTTATCTTAAATGCATTAAAAGATGCAAAATTAACAGTAGAAGCACTTGGAATTTTGCCCGATAAAGATTGTTGGAATTATATAGGGATTCCACTCGTTTTCGACAAAAAAAGTAAACATAGTAATGATAACGATAAATGTGGTGGGCATTCTTATATTGACATGAAAGAAAATTATGCTAATAGTAATAATAATGAGGAAGACAGCATCCTCGACGAAAATGATATTGAGTCGAGTGAGTCCGAAATAGGGGAAGACTATGAACACTGCAATCAAGAAGCTCCGAATGGAGATTTAAGTAATATTGAAGCATTATTTGCTCCTGATATAAAACTGAAAAATTATTCGGAAAAAAAATCTGACGTATTAGTCGAAAAAGAGGGCTATGTCAGAGTTTCCTCGAACACAGGTGCTTCCGTGGTGATTAAAAAATCAACATTATGTTGGCTACTAGACCAACCTAAAGAACGAGTTAGTACTGATAGACTGAAAAGGTTTATCGGAAAAAGACGTCAAGAGGGTATTCCGAGAGATATTTATAGTAAAGCATCCACGTCTCAAGCTGCAACGAGAGCTACAAGCACAACATTTCATAAGAAACAAAATAACCAACCACAAAAAAAAGATAAACGTAGAAAACTGTCGAAGTTTCCAAATAGTTCTTCCTCTGACGAAGATGGTGATGAAGAAGACGACATTATATATGACGACGGTACAGACACTGAAGTATTTACCGATGGTTCTAATAATTCGGACTTCAGTGACCAGTTCTCGGAGCAAAGGGAAAATTCTCAGAAAGAAAAAGAAAGTAAAATTCTGGATATACATATCAACGACTTTGTTCTAGTTGAGCTCATATCAATCAATAAAAAGTCGAAGTCACTCTTTCTTGCCCAGATAACTTCCCTGAATCCATATCATTGCAAATTTTTGAGACCAAATACCAAACTAAGTTATGCATTTGTATTTCCTGATATAGATGATGAAAGTGATCTAGAACCAACAGAAATACTTACTAAACTTCCTGAACCAGTGAAATGTAGACGAGGGGGCTTTTTGTTTGATAAGTCGGTACTAAATAGTTTTAATATTTTTTATTAATGTTTTTTTTTTGCATAGTTATGCGAACGTTTAATATGATTTCTCCGAGGATTTCTCGTATTTTTTTTTAGATTTCTATTGTTTTGTTTAGTTGAGAGTAAAAGAAAATATATTTTTCGAGTTTTTCTCGTGGTTTTTATTGTTTAATCCAACACATACTGGGTATAGGAGTAATGATTTATGTTATTTTAGACAAGTAAACTAAGAAATAATAAACTAGTATGTTATAAATTATAAGCCAATAGTTACTTTTGGTTTGTAATTTTTTCTCACATGCTCACATGGCTTATTTTTACCATAATTTCGCATAATTCTAAAATTTTAATCAAAGAGTGTTAAACCATAAAGAACTCAGGGGAACTCCAGGAAACTAAGGAGGAACTCTTAGGAACTCACAAGGAACTCCGAGGAACTCACAAGGAACTCCGAGGAACTTACAAGGAACTCCGAGGAACTTACAAGGAACTCCGAGGAACTCAAGGAACTCCGAGGAACTCACAAGAAACTCCGAGGAACTCATAAGGAACTCACCGGAACTCACAAGGAACTCCGAGGAACTCTGTTAAAAAAGGAACTCTTTTGTACACAAGTCAGTCAGCGGCTAACCCCTCGGTTGTACCCCACTGACTGTTTCTTTAAAAAAGCAATTAGTGTATTTATCAGTATATGTACTAATATCATTATCATTTTTGATTTTTAATGTTTGTCTTAACATAGAATATTTTGACCACAAAGTGGATGATTTTAAGGTAGCATTCGGATCTAGGCAGTCACGACCGGGCAGCCGCGACAGATTGCCGCAGCCATGCGGCGCTGCCACGTCCTTTCGGATACCAGCGGCCGCAGCCTGCCACGTGCAGTAGATGGATTTCAAATCAGAGATATTCTCAAAGATTACTTCACTTCAGAAGCCGGGAAAGTCTCATGGCAAGAACAATGGATAAATAGAATAAACTAGAGTAGGTATGAACCTACGATTAAGAGAATTACCCCACAAGCTTCATTTATATTTTATGTATAAGTATTTGTACTTTGAATAAAAATGTGAATAGGCACTTACCTGTTTTATTAGGTTTACTCGCAATATCCTTCCATATGTTATCGCGAATATTATTATCTTTATACAGTTTAAGCCGACAATCGTAAAGTGGTGGGTTTTTAGCTATTAATTCAATTAAAAACTCCAAACGCCATTTTCATTAAAGTAAATAAACGAGCGGCGCGACCGAACTGCTATCGGAGAGTCTCGGCGGCGCTGCCGTGGTTGTGCGCAGGTCACGCCCTCCGGCCGAGCTGCAGAGTCGCGCGCATCGGAATGAGACAAGCAAATCTCTATAAAGCGGTGCGGAACTGCCAGGGTCGCGACTGCTGGGTCGCGGCTGCTGCAATCCGAATGCTACCTTTAGTGGGCTTTCACACCAAAGTAGCATGCGACGTGCGACTCGCTGCTTGGATGCAAGAAGCACGTCGCAACTAGCATCTTTCACGTTTAGCTTCACACCGAAGCCGCAAATTGCGACTTATCTTCAGTTCTGTGTTGGTATAGTGTACAATAACAAAACAATATTGAAAATGTCGACGGAAAAAGACAATTTTGTGTTAATTGCTGCTATGATTGCCAGAAGAAGAAGGAAAAAGAAAAGATCAGAAAAATACATTAAAACAGCATTAGCCTGCCTGTCATTCGTAGACAAAGAAGCGCTCGCTGATGTTGATGTATTCTTTTCTTGCAACATATTGTCTAATGTCTGCAGCACCACTACTTTGAATCTTCGTTTCTGAGATGCATTTAAAATACCCATATCCGGAAGAATGCTTTTAAAAAAATCTAAGTCAGGGTATTCAGGTTGTGGTGCGCTTCTTCGAGAAGTCGGTTCTTCTGGACCGGCAGCTGTGGAATCATTTTCATCATCGTCTATTATACTACCCTGATCGGTTTCAACGATTTCATCTTCATTGGCCTCAGTTGGCAAATTGCCCGATTGAGGTCTTGATTTGGTGAATGGTAATACGAATTGCATAAAGTCCCATATGTAATACGGCTGTTTTGATTTAGCTGAATCTCCACTTTTTCCACCACGCTGTTTCACATATCTCGTCAGGCTACCTCGAAGTGTTTTCCATTTTTTTGCATTCAGATGCTAAAACAAAACGTATGTCAATAAATTAGTGTGGTCCGCATCTTATAATTTATTTCAGTTAATACTATTATTGTAATTAATACTGATAAAGATTTTGGTTTATCAAATATTTTATTTGCTTCATTTTCAGGTTTCTCGCAACTGGTATGACGTTTACAGCGCTTCACTTTGAATGTTATCGAGGAATTTCAACAATAAGTAGCATTATTGCGGATACTGCTGAAAAATTATGGATAGTTCTCCAACCGCAATATATGGCATTACCTACAGTGGAGCAATGGAAAGAGATTTCTGCCAGATATTACGAACTATGGAATATGCCATGCAAATTGCTTGGGATCTTTAGTCGGCAAACATATAATAAAGTGCCCTAAAAAATCAGGTTCATCATATTATAATTACAAAGGCTACTTTTCAATAGTTTTAATGGCAAGTGCGGATGCAGATGGCATATTCACTTTTGTGAGTGTTGGTGACTACGGTAGAAAAAGCGATGGTCGTGTGATTAAATCTTCCGGTTTTTTTCGCGCTCTGACAGAAAATAAATTGAACATTCCACCTCCTACTGCCTTACCGAATGATGAGAATAATTCAATGATCAAGTGATTTAAAATATTTGGGTTTGATAGATTTGCAGCTGTTATTACACTCTCTGCAACACTACATATTTTTTGAAACATCTTTTGAAGGCTTGCAAAGTGTTTCTCTATTATTTTTATCAAGCAATCGAGAAAATGAATGATGTGATTGGAGAGCGTGTGCACATTCTTTACAATTTATAGTTTTTATAATTTTCCAACGAACAAATCCAGCTATATATCTAATAACATAATTTAAATTCCTATAAACAGTTGGAAATATTTGAAAATATTTTTGTTGCTTTATTTCGTCAATGGTTTTTATTTATCTAAATCACAATTTAATGTATCTAAATTATTACTACTTTTATATGTCGAAGCGACATTCAAAATACTTTGTTTCATCCTTAGCCAAACAATTGGCACTATAAGGAGCTTTTATTTCTGAGTGATTAAGCAGTCGCTTTTATGCTCCTTCAAATTGTATATAGTTTGTTTTACCCAAAAAGTTTCTTGTATTTAAAATATCAAAAATGTTATTAATTGTGTTACAAAACCTGACAGTGGCTTCACTTTGAGAAAATTCTGAAATATTTAGTTCCTTATCACAATATTTAATAGCATCAGCTACTCTATTTCTTAGTTAAAAAGCCACTACTCACAATGCTTTCGCGCTCCTTTTGCCACACTTCTTTAACTATCTTCGTCTGGTTGCTATGGTCCCATACTATCTCTTTCTAAGGCATATCCATTTTATGTTATAAGGTGCGTTCTTTTTGACTGAGATCTCAGCTCACTTCAATTGAAGTGATTTGATATAAAGTGATGTGAGTAAGCACCAAAAAGAACGACAAACGCGCGACCTACGATTTCTTGCTCCCCACCACTTTATTTCCGACTCAATTCTAACTGATACCCCCGCATAGCACATTCAGCATCGGTAAAGGGGGAGGAAAAATCTCAGCTCACTTCGAAGTGAGTGAATCGAAAAGAACGCGCACATTAGCGATGTGAGCTGGGATTAACTGAGATCTCAGTCAAAAAGAACGCACCTATAATATCCATGGTCAACATTCATTATTATTTTTTTATTGAGTGTTGTATTTTGCGATTATTATAATGTTTTAAAGTTTGTTTATTTATTAAAGTTGATTTTATATAAATCAGAATGACATTAAGTGGATATGTTTGTGCCCCACATCGACATGGTATAATATGTTTATCGTTTATAAAAAGAAAATGGGTTTTAGTGTTTTAAAATATATCAGATATTAAACTAAAATATTCAGGTAGGTCTACAATGTTTTAAAAAACCGCTGATCTCTATTCATGACTGTCATTCTTTTATTTATTTTAAATAAAAATAAGCAAGCAACAACGTAAACTTTCTGCGGCAATAGTGTCAAATTATGACTGATCGCGTAAAACATCAACTTTGTAGCGTTGATTGATAAGTTTGGGTTAGGTTAGGTTAGGTTAGGTTAGGTTAGGTTATCAATCAACGTTTGTAGTTAGATTTGAACGTGCAAAAGCCTACTTTGGATAGTGATCGTAGAAAAAACTTCTAGAAAACGTTTTAAATACGTGTAACTCGTGTTTAATGAATACGAGATCTGATACTCATTTAAATATTTCTACGAGCAGTTTCTTAGCAATAGATCTAAGTTTATGTGATCCAATAGCGTATCCTTTGCTAACATAGAAGACAGCTGTTAACCTCTATGATAGCAACTACTACCCTATTATATGTGATAACATTGATAAAATATCAGATGACATCGTCAGGTGGAAAATTTATCAAGCAGATGGGGACAATTTTAAAAAACATGTTGATGCAGGTCCTGATAATATTCCTTTTATTTTTATTAAAAAAATTTCTGAATACACTCTTTCCAAACTACTAAATAGTTGCAATAAACTCTGGATTAATGGAGAACTTACAAAATTATAAAAAAAATCGATTATTTTTTCAATTAAAAAATAGGATAAACCCACAACCTCTCCTAGTTCCTGTCGTCCAATTTCATTGACATGCAATATGTCTAAACTTCTTGAAAATATGGCCAAGAAAGTTCTTTGGTATTTAGAGAAACACAGCATAATAGATGCCTCCCAGTCAGGATTTAGATCACCACGTAGTACTGGGGATAATTTAGCATTGCTCCATACCAAAATTTTTACGGCATTCCAATGCAAACAAGATGTAATAGCCGTTGCTCTTGACATAGAAGAAGCGTTTGACTCTCTACCTACAGACTTTATATCAAAAAAATTGCAGGAACATAGTATCGCTGGTAACATTTCATAAGGAATCTTCTAAAAAATAGATCATTTAGAATTTCATGCAATGGAAAAATATCCATCTCTTTAAAAGAGGAAATTGGCGTACCTCAAGGATCCGTTATTAGTCCCACACTGTTTATCTTAGCCATCAATGACATATCCAACTACATTAATTCTCCAGTTCATCATTATCTTTATGCTGATGACTTCATGCAACGGCACTTGCACCAAGTCAACTTCTAGCTTAATTCAAGTAGTGCTGGATCATCTCTCCCAGTGGTCCATTGGAACAGGTTGCCACTCCCTGCTAAAAAATCAAAACATATCAAATTCTTTAGAAGACTAAATTTATTATATTATATTTAGATAAAGTGAAGTTGCCCATTTCCACAAAACTTAAAATATTAGGCCTTGCCTTGTCGTCTTCATTGGAAACAATATTTAACAGATATTAAGACCAATTGTTTTTCTAGACTAAATATATTAAATACTTTTTCTCCTCATCAATGGGGAACTGAAGAGGAAACTACTAAGAATCTATAGATCTCTCATCAGATCTAAATTAGATTCTGGCAGCTTCATCTACATGACAGCCTCAAAAACCGATTTAAGGACCCTAAGTAGCGTACATAAGACTGCATTACGAGTTTGTCTTGGAGCCTTTAGATCCAGCCCCGCTAATACTTTATACTGTGAATGCAATGAACTTCTGCTATGGTTGCGACGTAAACAACTTCTATTAACTTATTTTTCAAGAGTCTGCCAATTCTCGAAATCCAATGTAGTCTTTAATTAATCCTATATCTTTAGAAACTAGGCCTCCCGTCAAATTACAATCTATAACACCAATCCTTATACCCTTAATTTCAGACATTAATCTCTCTATAACAAAGCCTATCTTTATTTCTACTACCCCTCCTTGGATAAAACAATTGCCTGGCATCAAAAATTCACTTCTGTCACATCTGTTTTTGAGGCAAGCTTTTCTGGAAATTCTTAATCAATATAAATTTGATGAAGTCCTATATATTTACCTACTTATGCTGCGAAAAGTGCAGTTGGTATTAGATGCGCCGTCACTTCTAGAAATGATCTCCGATTCATTGGCATCCATAGCATCCATTAAAAACATCAATACCTAAAATCCCAATGTATGTACTCAGAATAGCATATACATTTTCAAACTCAAATCGCTTACATCGAATAGACGGCCTATTTATGTGTATAACCAATCACGGTTTAAATAATAATAAATTTGAAATCAGTTAAACAGTTGTCCACGCCCACATCTTCACTTAGTTTGGAACCCTCGATAATAAATGTTTGTTTGGGATTAAAATCCCTTTTTTTTATTATATCAGTACAAAAATGCGAAAAAAACCTATTTATTCGGGACATGACCGACCATTGTAAATACACTTAATCTCCCAAAACCATTTAATGAAGGCGTTTTAAAAATTGCCATTCCTTTGTTGTCTAAGAAGGGCGATTTTATAACTTCGGTAGGTAAACGAAATTCACATTTAACATATATATGCTATTCTAAAGCCGACTGTACTTACAAGATATACAAGACTGCTGTCATACTCTTATCTTAACTGGAACATCAATCACAATTCACAATTACATTGGTCCCTTCAAATGTTAACATTTCTGGCAACGAAACAGCCGACCGGGCTGCAAACAGTGCCGGATTTAAGAATTTGCCGCTTTAGGCACAATGAAATTGCCGCCTTGAAACGAAAAGACTAAAATTAAAACTTGTCAAAATTTCGCCGTGATTTTTTAGATGCAAAGTCATTATTTATAGGTTCAATATTTATGATAAGCTAACTTTCTCTCGCTAGAACTGCTAGTGGAGTTAACCTGTCTTCTTCCATAGTAGACCGTAAATATGATTTTTTATATTTTGCACTTATAAAAATCTTCATTATAAAACGCATTTGCGTATTGTAATGTAACTTTTGCGCACGCAAATTTTTGTTTTAAATGGTTGGCGACATGAGTGAAGTATCTAATGACAAGACTATTGACAATGACATTTGTGGCTAATAGCAATTTATTAATTTTATATTGTTCTTTAAGAAAGTATTTGTGAATATGAATATCATTTTTTACTTATATAATATATTATTATTGGTGTATTAGTCATTTTAAAATATTTTAAAACATTAACATTTCATAATTTGAATGTCAAAACTGTCAAGATCTGTCAAATGTTATAAATAACACAGTGCTACCGACATACTTTTTAAAATCAAAATTTTCGGTATTACGTAAAAATAATAAACTAATTTAAAAAATGATAAAATAGCAAAATATAAAAAAATATTATAAACAACTTATTTCATATGGCGGTTGTGGCACTCGTCGCTTCGCGATTCGTTTTTTAAACTTGAACTCGTGTCATAACAGAATTCCATATGAAATGCGTTGTTTAATATACTATTATATACGTTTTAGCGCTGAAAATGAACGTTCAGCCATAGAAACAAATATTCGAAGTGCGATGTTAGGAAAGACAGTTTTTAAATTTTTTTTTCGCATTAATGATAATTAATGAAAAAAAAATGTTGTCAAGAAGTCTGTGTGTATGCTCTGCACTGTAGCTACCAGCATTTGATCATGTTGAAAAAATTAAAAAATATTCTGAAATCTTGATTAGTTCAGTTTACAATAATTACAAAAATCACAATAAAAAAACATAAAGGAATATTTTTGTCCAGTTAAAAGAAATGTTCAAAGATAATACATAATACTAATTGTATTTTTTTATTGGGATGAAAAAGAAAAAGAAAATTTATAAGGTGTGATTTATCTGCTTTACCTCCATTGCTAATAAATCTCATTTTTATGATTTAATTCTTATTTTTTCCTTGCATTCTAAATAGAAGATTACATTAAAATACAGACTGTCCCATATCGACCTTCACCTAGAAGTTTAAGGGGAACGGGTAATACTACTAGATGGATGAAATTTGGTATACAGGGGTTTTCGATACTTCTGAATTCGACTAAAGATTTTCAAATTTATAGCACTTCCGGTTATACCGGAAATTGACACCCACTTCAATATTTGAAATGTAATACTACATTTTTTTTCTTTTTTTGGTTAGACGATTAAATTTAAGGCCCACTTTACCTAATAAAAGTTATTTGTATTTAGTTGTTTTAGGGATTTATTGTAACCAATTTATTAAAAATTACAAAGAAAGTATTTAATTTTATGTTCTGTACTAAAATAAAATCAACAATAATAACGGAAGGAAATACAAATTACAATTTTGGTACCCAAAAAAACCTAATTTCCGCCATATCTCAAAAACGCATAAAAATTGATATAGGAAAGTAAATACAAACTTACCTTAATTTTCTATGAGAAATCAAATAAAAATATAAAAAATGGAGGTTGCCATTAATAAAAAAAAGGAAGAAATCGTCTCAAGTTAAAATGTAACTAAACGTTGTGACCACCCTGTATAATTAATTTCTTATTTAAACACTATAACTTATAATTTAGGCCCTTAGGTGCAAAACGATGTAATAATTTTTTTATATTTTGCACTTATAAAAATCTTCATTATAAAACGCATTTGCGTATCGTAATGTAACTTTTACGCACGCAAATTTTTGTTTTAAATGGTTGGCGACATGATTGAAGTATCTAATGACAAGACTATTGACAATGACATTTGTGGGTTAATAGCAATTTATTAATTTTATATTGTTCTTTAAAAAAGTATTTGTCAATATAAATATCATCTTTTACTTATATAACATATTATTATTGGTATATTATTCATTTTAAAATATTTTAAAACATTAACATTTGATAATTTAAATGTCAAAACTGTCAAATGTTATAAATTACACAGTGCTACCGACATACTTTTTAAAATAAAAATTTTCGTAATTACATAAAAATAATAAATTAATTTAAAAAATGATAAAATGGCAAAATATAAAAAATATTATAAACAACTTATTTCATATGGCTGTTGTGACACTCGTTCTTTAAAAAACTCATCGCTTCGCGATTCGTTTTTTAAACTTGAACTCGTGTCATAACAGAATTCCATATGAAATGCGTTGTTTAATATACTATTAAATTATATCAATTAGTTAATTGAAATCATTAACATTTTATAATAGTCTTGCTGTCATGTTTTTTTCCAAAAAAAATTCAATTTTTCTAAAACTGTAAATTTTAGGTAGGTACATAAAGTGGCCCTTAAATTTAATCGTCTAACCAAAAAAAGAAAAAATGTAGTATTCCATTTAAAATAGTGAAATTGGTGCCAATTTCCGGTATAACCGGAAGTGCTACAAATTTGAAAATTTTAGTTGAATTCAGAAATATCGAAAACCTCTGTATACCAAATTTCATTAATCTAGTATTATCCGTTCCCCATAAACTTCTAGGTGAAGGTCGATATGGGACACCCTGTATGCTTATAACTAACTTTTTATAGCAAATACTTTGTCAAGATGAGAATTATTAACTATATTTGGAGGCTGAATTACAGCTTATACTTATGAATTGCCTGTAGAGGTAATCCGCAATGTGTATGGCTGGCCTTACATTTTTTTAGTACATTTGACAACTCATTATAACAAGTTACAGATATTTCAAGAGTATGGTTCATATTATTACACGTTATCTTATCTAATTTACCAACTTGTCAATAAACTGATAGGTCATACGTCACGATATTTGTAAAACGCATGTAAAATTTCTTTAGAGAATGACGAAAGTAACCCTACCTTTATAACATTCTGTATACAAAAATGGTTAAGTGTAAAGTTTTTTTAAAGACAATGCACATTTTCACCTTGCTAATAAAACAATTATAAAATTTTTATTGAAATCGACTCGGTTTTTATTGGTTTCATTTGATTTTTTATTGGAAAGAAGGCCGTTAAAAATAAATGATCATGATCTGAATGGCTAAGAGAAACTGAAATAATAATATTCTTTCTTCGAGGGTGTTTACTTCCTGGTGAACATTCAGGTCACCAAAAACAATTGAAGGGTACAGGGGAAAAAAGATGAATGTCACAAAAAACAGTTTATGAGAAAAACGATTTTAAAGATTTGAAGTCTTGTATATCTTACATCTAAAAAGATAAAGAATTGAAATATTTTTTAAAGTTTGAAAAATAATGTCTTGCATCTGAATTTTCACAAAACTTTTTCAAGTCTTGAAGATTCTGGTACTTCAAAAAAGCTATAGGAATTCGTTTCTGATATTTTAGATTTGGTAACTCAAATTGACCATCAGGTTATTCAAGATGTCGTTGCTTTTGTTTAGGTAGTATTACCACAGAAGTAGTGAAGGCTCCATTATAAGATTCACGATACTGTATCATTCTGGACATTTCATCCAATATTGCGATTTCTTTGATTGGTCTGCTCTCAAATGGACACTTTTTTGAAAGGTGATCAGTCCAGGATCGAAATATATTCTGATCTTCACAGTCTATTACATTGAATGGGTGTGGCTTTGTCCTGGCATTTCGAATATGTTCATTCCAGTCAGATGGAAGTTCTATGGTGGCTTTCTGGTTAATTAGTCCCATATTACGACCGATAAGCTGATACTGACACTAATACCTACTCTAAATCTAAAACTTAAACAAAAGACGTCTGTTCTATACTATAAATACGTGATCGCCTCCCATCACAGGTGGACATTCATCTTTTTTCACCGGCATGGCTGGACATTCATCTTTATTGCACTGTACACATTTATTTAAATTCGTTGTAGCTTGCGACTCTCATTAGTTTTAGCTGGGTCGAAGATTCTGTCAGATTCTAATGTATTTTATAAATGGATTCGCACATTAATATCAAAATGGCGGTTTTTGGACATTCATATTTTTGCCCCTGTACCCTTCAATTATATTAGCCAGATTAGATAATTTTATTTTAATCTTAAACATCTATGTAATTAATAATTTTTTTTATTTATTAATCGGTTTATTTTAATTTATTTGAATCAAAACTAAATTAAAATTGGTTAATATTGTAAATGATAAAAACAACATATATTCTAGATCAGTGCAATTCAAATTTTATAAATTTTATATTTTTGTACAACTATATAATTGAACTTCGCTTTATGGCCTTTATGGTTCATTTTTTGACGATTTTCCTAAAAAATTTTCCTCCAATGTAATGTTTTTAGATTTTTTGGAAATGTATATAAAATATTTACCCATGAGATTATTTTTTATTATCTGTCTTAGTCATATTTTATCAGTATATTAAAATATCATCCTTTGTGTCGGCCATAAATTTAACTAAAACTCTAATTTTGGGATTTCGTGCTTTGTTATATTATTAAAGTAGATAAAATCTTTACAAGTAACAAAATTAAATGACCAAAAATTCAACAATAAACGACAGAAAGTGTAAAGACTGGCTTGTCTATGGAGCGGGTCACAGTTATTATGCAGCATTGCGTTTATGGACGACGGCGTTGCCATATCGGCATGTTCTTCGAATTTGGTTCCAACTGGCGCGGGAATATAACTTGCCATTGTGTTACTATTATGATTTAAATGTTGACTAAATTATTCATTTGAAAATCGTTTCGTGAGTAATTAAGTAATTATTTATAATTATGCTTTTAGATAAATTTTACGCGTTTAAACGAAAATATTGTAAATCCGCTAAAATATTCAAATTTTATACGTTTAATTATCACGTTTAAAAGAAATAAATAATACAGCGGCCTAACAAAAGACCTTTGTCAAATTATGAAATAATAATATAATAATATAATTAATAATAAAAATATGTCAATAATAATAATATATACATAAATTACAAGACGAGTGGTAAAAAAGTCAGCTGTCATCTAAATTTTAAGGGAGAACGATTAACAGAGAAAAGCTAATGAAATCTTGCCAACGTTTCGATGATTTTTCCGAGGATTTTTATTCTTCTTTCGGGTTGTTGTAACAAACAAAATATAGAATAAGTAAATGAATTAATATTTACGTATTTTAAGTTGAATTAAAATTAAACTTTAAAAATGACAATGATTAGCAGGTAATAACTAAAATAAATGAAAATTGAATGGAACATTTGAGGGTTAAGAAATATATTACTGATCTTCATCGTCACCCAAGTCTTTATCTTCTTCATTTAGATTTATTATTATTGGCTTAATGTTTTCCGGCAAATTAGGGATCAATTGATCTTTAAACCAGGCCTCAAAGCCTTCTGCGTCCATTTCGTCGTGGTAATCGTCTGCACCTTTCTTTGCCAGAAAAGTTTTTTCTGCACCCTCAAGAAAACCGTCTTTCCAGCCTGCATGAAGAAGAACAAATCTCGGTCCTCGTTGACTTGGAGCCTTCAGTCCTGTTGTCAGTCCTTTGACAAATGCATCTCGGGCCTTTTTTATGGTAATGTCTTTCCATCAAAATTTACACTGTGGCCCACATTAATCCATGACTCGTCCAGATATATTACGTTATATCCTTCTTCGCGGAACTTCTTCACTGATCTTAAATATTTGTGCCTCCAGGCGATTATATCAGCTCTTTCTATTAGAATCGAATCTCTTCCTCTCTTTCCATAAACAAACCCCATATCGTTAAGCAAGCGTCTTAGCGTACTTTTAGAAAAATTTGGTACATTTTCGTCTGAATTTATTTTAGCAAGAACTTTTGCCAGTGTTGGTGGAATATTTTCGGAGTAGAATTCATGCACAGCTTTTCGTATTTGCGATTGGATACCTTCATCGTAGGTGATCAGTCTTGAATTCGACTGGCTGCTGTTCCGTCTTCGTTTTTTTGGCGATGTCAAAGGTCCAGTAGCGGCTTCGCTTTTCAGATTATACACTGTTCTCACACTAAGGCCAGTCATTTCAGAAATCAGTTCTATTTTCGCTGTCACACTTTTGTCATCTTTTGTATTCAACGTATACGTTAAAATATTCAGTAAAAGCCTCTTGGTTTGACGATAAAGATTTTCACCTTGTTTAAATTTTTCAAACGGTGCTGCTAACTGCATGGCTGTTGTTTCAATAATGCCCTTTCGTTTATCAGCAGAAACAGATAGGTACCTGCCTATTATATTACTTACCAGTACATTTAGTTACCTCTACATTCCAGGAATATTACATAACGGTTTACGAGGATCAAGGGATCATACAGGTAAAAATAATTAGCATCTTTGTAATTAAATAGTATTTTCACTGGCAATAGGATTAGGTTTTGTCTGAAAGATTTAGAAGAGACCTAAATAATCCATCAAGTGATCAGGTATATACTGATTACAATCTACATAAATAGAATTGAATTCCATTTTTTAATAATATTTATTATATAGAATACATCTGTTTTGCAAAATTCATAATAAAACGTGTCTACGAAAATAAATTGGCTGAGTTAATTGTGGTTCAAGCCGTAACCAAAGCGGCAACAGTGTTGAATATTCGCCCATAAGATTTACATTGGCCTATGCCGGCCACGCTGCATAATAACTGTGACCCGCTCTATAGGAATGAATAACAGGGACAATAACAACGTGCCCCACAGCAGTCTTCGAGGCGATGCTTGGTCTTCCTTCACTGCAACATTGTTTTTGAGAGAGAGAAGGCAGCTAGCGCCATACGACCTGCGACAGGCACAAATTTTAGAACCTGGTGATTTGGTTGGTCATCTAAGGATTCTGGAAATCAACCATTAGATACCATGTCAGCTAGGTTTGACTTAATTTGAGATGCCGTTTAAAGTGGTTATTGGGAATCACCAGGGTTTTTGTGGTCTCACAAAACGCCGCATTAAAAAGAATCTCCGTTGCTGGGAAGAGGATCGATTGCGAAGCCACTGATGAATACGCCAGGACTGAAGCAAGTTAAAAGGTTTGTAGACAGAGCACAATGTCTTATCAATGCCTTGTCGTTTCTGCGAAAGCGCTAAAGAAACGGCGGAACATTTACTATGCGAATTATGATAGACACAAAAGATCTTCATAAGTCGAACTGCACAGAAGTCCAACTGGCTTTTACGACCTGAAACAATCTAATCTAATCTGTTATCAAGAAATATTAGTACGATTTTTTTATGTTCTATATTAAGAATGAATAATAGTTTATGTATATAAGGATGTTATAGTTTTATTGATAATAATAATCAGTTCTCTCAACTAAAAATTAATTTCTGATTAACGTTTTACGTCATATATTAAAATTCTGTCAGTATCTGTCAGTAATCCCATCTAGTGTTTTATCTGGTGACAAATATGAATGAAGAAACTTTCTTTACATCTCCCCCACCCATCGTGAAACTTCTTATAAGAATTTTTATTAGCACTTGTTTATTCTAGTAATAATTTTTTTATGTGGAATAGTCCTGTTTCTTCGTTTCTTCTTCCTGTTTTAATCCTAAATATAGTGTTTAATATTGTCTCTTATTTTAAAGGTCCGATCCTGAGTTCATGTTTAATTTATTTTCATTTTCTGTAAATATCTTTTATGGTAAATCTTAATTAAATATTTCTAGCACTGGTTGAGGACATAATAATTTTTTTTATTTCTGTATTATTTTTCACAATCCACAGACCAATTAAATTTTACATCTTTTCTCAGTAGTCTATGTAATGGGTCTAGGATTGTTGAAATTTTTGGTATGTATTTGTATTGATACTAAGTTGTCTTTGATTAGTCTTACTGTATTATTTTCTATTATATGCCCGAAATATTTGATTGAGTTAGATGCGAACGTGCATTTCCTTAATTTTAATCTAAATATTTTTTTATTATGGCTTCTAGAACTTGTTTTATATGCATGATAAGATCTTCAAAATTTTCTGAAAATATTAATAGGTCATTTATATAATTTTCGGTAAAGTTCTTAAGATTATAAATAAAGGAAAGACTGTTAAGATTATGTTTTCTTAGTATGCTTGATAAAATCCTTTGGAACTGTTTTTAAACCGGTAGACAAGTCTATTGATAGTGTCCCTCTTGTGTTAAAAGGCCCGATAAAGATTTACCTAAAAATATATTTACAGATGCTTCAATAGAAGATATAGGTGCAATACTAAAACACAACAAAATGGAAAAGAAAAACCTGTAGCCTATTTTTATCGTAAGTGGTATTGACCAAAATGCAGAATTGATGCCCATGATGTAAAATATTTACAATTTCTAGCTTTAATTATTATGTCATTAATTAGTGGATAGGTTGAGCTTGTGGTGTAACAATTTTATTTAAATCTCTTAAATCAATGCATAACCTATTCTTTCCCTCGTCTTATTTTAAAGCCAGAGTCACTGGTGCTGCAAATGGGCTGTGTGACTTTAATTAAATTTGTTTCCAATAGTTTTACCACTTGCCGTTCTATTTCATATCTGTCTTCATAGTCTTGTTTCATAGTCTTTACAGTTCCTACATAATATTTATCTTTGGCAAATATTGTTTTATCATCTTCTATCAATTGTTGTATTCTATTTTTTTTTCTTCTCGCCTAAATTATTTAAATCTATTTCAAAATCTATTTCTTTAATATATTCATTAAAATTTACTTCTATTCTATCTTCTCTTGACGATTATTTTTGGCTTATATTTAGATTTTCATCTTATCTTAATTTAAATTCTATTATATCTAAGCCTATCAAAAAATCATGAAAATACTCATTTTCTACAATAAACACGTCTATATCTTTTTTAATTTTATTTTTGTTAATCCGTGTGTGAGTGACACACCACTAATTGTTTTCAATTGTATTTTGTTCTTATCTTAATTTTTTATTAATCTTTTATTAATCAATGAAATTAGAGATCCTGAGTCATAGATCTCTTCTATAATTATTGTTGTGTTCTGAAATCGAGCCTTTATTTTATTTACATATTTATTGTTAAAAATCTAGTAGTTAAGAATGACATGTGTCAAATAAGATTCAATGTTTAAGTACTGTCATTAATGTATGTAGAATCGAAATATATTCTTTTGTGTAATATGTAAAGTTATTACAATATTTAATTTGTACATCTAGAATAAAATTGTTATTTACCTTTTTTGTTTGTTTTCTTTCTTTTTCATAAACCAATATTTTTCATTTGGTATCTCACACCGTTAACCAAATCTTCACACGTCTTACAAGGTTTCTGATGACATATAAACGATAAACAACGAAAAACTTGGCTTTAATTAGCTTAGACGAAAACGTACATTCGTATGACATAAATGACAGGATAAATTACAGGAAAATATAAAACGTAGACATGACATTCTTGTCACAATGGTTACCACACAATATTAAAAAAAAGGAAGGAAGTTGGACACTTCAAAGGAGATTATATATCATTATATATATTATATATCATTCAGATGGCTAGGAAGTCTTCGAGCTCTCGATGATCTCCGAAGTGGAGGGTTGTGAAGCTCTTCTCGATCGTTATGCGGTGCTGCATAGTCCTCATTGCCGTTGTCCACGAGAGGTGCATTTTCGTTTCCTCTGTCCGCGTTTTCTTCATTTTCTGTTGCATCTATGTTTAGTTGAAAGTCATATAGTTGGATATAGTTGATTCCCGGCCATCTGCCCGTCTAACAAAGGAATAGGTCGGGTTACTGTGAAGTAGTTCTACCTCGTCGACAAGGGGGTCAGTTTTCGAACGAACATTTTTCCTCAGGACTGGACCTGGCACGAGCCAGGAAGGGATAGATTCTCCAACTGGAGTTCTTCTTGGAAAATTAAAAATCCAGTCATGAGGCGTAGAGTTAATGGATGTGCACAAGAGCGAACGGACACAGTGTAGGGTTGGATTAAGTGCGAATTCCCAGTTCTCTATGGGGAGGTTCTTGGATCGCAGGTTCAATTGTATGATTCACCACAGAGTTCCATTTAATTTTTCGTTGCCAGCGAGATTGTAGGGTGTCGTACGCGAAGAAGCAATACCTTGGTTTCTGAGAAATGCTTGCAGTTCTTGCGACATAAAAGATGAGCCTCTATCACTATGAATGTACAACGGCTGACCAAAAATAAAAAATATTTCCTTTAGACAGTTAATAACAGTGGTCCCCGTCATGCTTGGACAGGGAAATGCGAATGGATATCGTAAAAACTCATCGATGATAGTTAAGATGTATTTATTTGGCGTATTCGATGACAGCGGCCCCTTAAAATCAATATTTAGCCTTTCAAATGGGGCGATGGCTTTAATCAGGGTTCCTTTAGACTTGGCCAAGCATGGCTTGATTTCAGCGCATATTCGGCAGAAAGCAGTCATCTTTTTTACATCTTCCAGAGAATAAGGTTAGTTTTTAGCTGTAATGTAATGAGACATCCTTGTGATTCCTGGATGCGAAAGTGCGTCATGTAGTTCTGAGAGTTTGTTAGTCTCCATATATGCGCATACTCTAGATAAGGCGTCCGCGGCGACATTCTCGACACCGGGTCTGTACACAATATCATAGTGGTAACAAGAAAGTTCAAGGCGCCATCGTTCAAATTTATGGTTTTTAATTTTAGATGCATGATTTTGATCAAAAACATGACTGACTGACTGTTGATCGGTAATGAGGATAAAATGTCTGGAGATAAGCAAGTGTCGCCATTTTCGTAGGCTTTCAACTGCACACGCCTCCTTTTCCACTGAGGCATGTCGGCGCTCGCAATCAGATAGCGTTCTTGAGAAAAACGCCACGGGTCGGCCTTTTTGAGAAAGCGTAGCAGCTATCGCAAAGTCTGAAGCATCGGTTTCTACTGTCAAAATTTCGTCGATAGCAACCAGCGCTGCCTTTTGTATGTCAGACTTCAGGAGTTCGAAACTAGATTGAGCTGTCTTATCCAGTGGGAAATTGCGATGATTTCCGAGGGGCTGTATCTTAGCTAAGAAGTTCTGTACCCACTTTGCGTAATGTGCGAACAGTCCAAGTGCACGTTTGAGTTCAGCAGCGTTGGTCGGTAATGGTAATTTAAGGAGTGGTTCAAGGCGATCTTTATCGGGTTCGATTCGGTTGTTAGTGATGGTGTAGCCCAAGAGACTAATAGAAGACTTGTTGAAGTGGCATTTATTCTCATTTAGCGTTAATTTGTATTTCACTGCTGCTGCAGTGTAGATTTTTATCGTGCTGTTCTTGGTCCTTTCCACATACTGTCACGTCGTCAAGATATGCGAATGTCCCCTCGAGTTTCTCTTTTTCGATTACAAATTTCAGGTACCCTGAAAAGCAGCCACGCCATTGGTAACGCCGAATGGAATTCTGGTAAACTGGTATAATTTTCCACCGGCTTCGAATGCAGTGTAAATCTTTTCACTTTCGAGAATAGGGACTTGGTGATATGCGCCTTTTAAGTCGATTTGACTGAAAACATTGAATTTAGCAACCTTGGAGACAATAGATTCAACGTTTGGTAAAGGGTAGGCGTCTAGATATGTGAACTTATTAATTTTTCGGGAATAATCGATTACTAAACGTTTTCTGTGCGCCCCGCCTCCAGCAACAAGTACTTGGGCTCGCCACGGAGAGATACTCGGTTCGATGATGCCATCTTGTAACAGCTTTGAAATCTCGTCTTTGATAAAAATTTCTTCGTCTTCTGTGCGTCTCCTTGATTTCACAGCAATTGGTACGATATCTGCAGATAAGTGAGGAAAAACGGACGCTGGTGGGACCGTCGCTTCCATGACACAGACCTGTAGCGGTTCTTTTGTGTCACCAAATTGCAACTCTAACTTTGAATGATCTCTGAGTAAATCGTGGCCAACAATTATATCCGCACACAAGTTGTTGACATTGGTAAGCCTTTGCTTACCAATGTTGAGAGTGGCGAAGCAAATACCATCTACATAGGAAGTGTGGCTCAATGAAGCGAGAGAGATTGTTTGTCTGTAAGGTCTCTGTTTGTTTCATAATTTGAGCGATTTTCTTGTCAATAAAACTAACAGAGCTGTCTGTGTCGATAAGGGCAGCGCCACGGATAATCGGGACTGTTGACTGTCTGAGGCTAGTCGGTGATTCGGCTGAGTAAAGAGTCGAGCGAGAAGCAGACTGCGTTGTTTGTTTGAGGTTTCTTCGTTGATCGACAGACCTTGACAAAATGACCTACCTTTACACAGTTTTGGCATTCAGCGCGGAAAGCAGGGCATTTAATTATTCGGTGTACCTTATCCCCACAGAAAAAGCATTTTATTGGTGGAGTTGGTGGCGTTTAGAGATTCGTTGCGATCTCCCATAGTGTGTGAATCCCTTTGGGCCGTTTCCCAAACAATAGCTTGTTTGATAGCCCGCAATGAAAGCGCCACGCATAACTTCACACTGGTGCTCGCTAGCCGTAACAGCCTTGAATCCACAATCTTGTGCCAGGAGACGTAATTCTCGACTGTAATCAGATATAGTTTCACCTGGTTTTTGTTTCCTAGTTGCGAGCGTGTGACGAGCCAGGATTTCGTTTTTCGACTTGGTAAATGTGGTGTTCAATACCTCAATAGCTTCGGGCTATGTTTGACATTCCTTTATATGAGCGAAAATACGGATAGATGGTTTGCCAATAGCCTTAGCTTTATCGAGTCAGGCGTTGGTGTTCCAGGAGGAGCCTCCGCATCCATGAAGTTTTCGAAGATATAGAACCAATGCAAACATTTGGCATCAGCCCCGATACTGCTAGGATCAACATCGAACTTGTCGGGTCGTAGGTATCTAGCAAATGAACTCCCTGGGTTCGGATTTTCTGTAGACGTTATGTAAGCTAATTAAATTGATACATGTAAACGATAAACCACGAAAAACTTTAATTAGCTTAGCTTAATTAGCTTTAATTAGATTAGACGAAATCGTACATTAGTATGACATAAATGACATTACAGGAAAATATAAAACGTAGACATGACATTCTTGTCACAATGGTTACCACACAATATTAAAAAAAAGGAAGAAAGTTTGACACTTCAAAGGAGATTATATATCAGTTTACTTTCTTCATATTTGTTCTTATGAAATTTTTTTTGTTCACTAAACATTCGAGTTGTCTCAATTCAATCAATAAGTCTGTTGTTTCTTCTAATTCTGACTTAATTAATTCTGTTGATTATTATTGATATCGATCTGTGAAAACGTCTCCAATATTTCTGACCAGTTGCGAAGTGATCAAATTGCATTCAACCCTGTACGTCAATATGATTTAGACACTTGTTTACAGGTAAATCATAGTTCGGAAACCACACTTGTTCACCAAACCTCATACGTTTCAGAGAAATCTAATTCAGTTAGCTCCCTTTCCAAACGTCATCCTTTAGTCCCCATTCAGTCAATCGATCCATTTGATAAACATCTTAAATTCCCTGAATCTAAAGCAGATACTAATAAGAAACGTTCTGATACATTTAAATTTCCTATGGCCATCTCCTCTGAGAAATGGCGTAAAAACTTGGCACTAAAAGAAGAGCAAATATAAAAAAAGCTAAGGACATAGAAAGAAGACGCAAGATGCGGGCATCTTTGAAAGCAGAATGGGAAGCAAAAGTGCACGAATATAGGCTAACCAGACGAAAGAAAATTGCTGAACGACAAGCAAAAATAATATCAAAAGAAAAACGTGAAAAGCCAAAAACTAGGTAGAAACAAAAATGTTCATTATGTGATGTATAGATGTATAGAGACCAGGGAGAGAAAAATATAGGCTGTGATAACTGCATAAGATGGTACCACCTGAAGTGTACCAATCATTGTAATCTATTTTATATTGAAGCTGCCTAAAAGGATTATACCTGCGAAAATTGTGAGTGATCACAAACACAAATTTTAGGACTCCGGACTTTTTTAGTTACTTAACTAGTTCCTTATTTCCTGTGATACAGGATAAACTATTCTTTTTGTCGTTTTCGTATTTTACTTTTGTCTTTTGTTTATATTTTGTATTTATTTTATTTTTTTTATTAAAATTTTGAATAAACTCATCATTATTTTGGTATCGACCTTATTAATAGGAAACATAAGAGAAAAATGGAGGACAACTGGGATAGTGGCCGAGAACCGGCGCTTTAGAAGGTCGAGAAGTGGGATCTTGTGGCCGAGAACTGGGAAAAGTGTTTTTTTTTTGTTAATATTATTTTTTAATTAAAACGTGGAATACTTATGAATTTCTAATATGCTTATTTATGATTCTAATGACTTGTTCTATTTTACATAATTTTTTTATTTGCTTATGTGTGAATATCCAACTATGGGGCCATGTCAAACCTATGAAATACTGGCCGACTACTGGCGAAATCACCCTAACTACACTTCCCTCACTACTGAGATTTAGTCTACCAATCGCGATACTTTATTTGAATATTTTTAAGAGAAACAATCAGAAAAAATTATTTATTAATTTACTAATTACTGATCAACTATATATTTACAATTTACAAACATTTGTCACACAGAAAGTAGGTACATAATAGTTTTTTACAATGTCTAGTATTTTTTGTTGATTTTTCTTACGTTCGATACGCGCACAATTTGAATTTTCACTATGCACTCAAGGTCGCGAAGCGATCGATATATCTAACCAACAACACTTAGTTCGAAACCATTTTTCCGAGTAAGACTCTGTCGAGAGCGTGCAGGTGTGATTCAGAGAATATTTTTTAAAAGATTTTGAAGCTTAAAATTCCATATAACTGAATTAGACGATTCTTAAAATTCCTTTTTATATTTTGCACTTATAAAAATCTTCATTATAAAACGCATTTGCTTATTGTAATGTAACTTTTAGGCACGCACATTTTTGTTTTAAATGGTTGGCAACATGAATGAAGTATCTAATGACAAGACTATACATAAAAATACTAATTTGAAACCACTATCGCCATCTACTCCACATTCTTGTAATTTAAAAATAACCAGATTTTTCACTAAATTCAGGCAATTTTATCAAATTAGAAACACCCCTCTTACCTGAGTTTTATGTTCCAAGAAATGTTTTTTGATTAAAAAAATAATCGTTAGCGTTTTTTTATCAGATAATATACTATAATAAATGTATAATATACTTTTTTAAAACATTTTTATTTATTAATTGGCTGAGGGCAATGGCGAGAACATCTCTTAACAAGGCAAAGAATACCAAACTCAAAGAGGACTGGGACACATATAAGTCCCACCTCAAAGAGTATAAAAAAGTCATTAGACAAAATCAGAGAAGAGCCTGGAAAACCTACTGAGACGAAATTGAGGAATTTCTACAAGCAGCTAGACTCCAGAGAGCTCTCTCGAAAGAACCTTACCGTAACATTGGCATACTAACCAAAGAGGATGGCTCAAAAACCACCAACCTGAAGGAAAGCCTGGACGAAAACAAATTAAGGTGGGCCATTCTGAGCTTCCCCCCTTTAAATCACCAGGAACTGACGGCCCTACTACAGTGGGGCCTGGAGGTGTTGATGCCGCACCTGGTAGGAATCCTCACATCCTCCTTGGCACTGAGGTACATTCCTAAAGGTTGGAGAGAAGTCAAGGTAGTCTTTATACCTAAACCAGTAAGATTGGACCATTCCATCCCAAAAGCATACAGACCCATCAGTCTCACATCGTTTACAATGAAAACTTTGGAGAGACTATGTGAAAGGTACATAAGAGATGTATTGATTACACGTAATCCACTACATCCAAATCAGCATGGATACACCCCAGGGAAATCTACAGATTCGGCCCTCCACCTTGTGGCCGGTCGCATCGAAAGATCGCTGAACAGGAAAGAATCCACCTTGGGCGTATTTATAGATATCGAAGGTGCGTTTGACAAAACCACCTTCCCCAAAATATCCAATGCTATTACTGAAAGGGGCGTTCCCCAGACAGTAAATGGATGGATATACAACATGCTCTCCCAGAGAGCAATAATAATTAGCGTGGAAGATGTCACTATAAGAGGCCAGGTTGTCAAAGGATGTCCACAGGGAGGGGTGCTCTCACCTCTACTGTGGAACTTGGTCTTAGACTCCTTACTCAACCACCTAAGCAGTGAGAACTGCTACACTATTGCTTATGCAGATGACCTAGTGATTCTGCAAACAGGAAGGTTTGAGGAAACACTCTGCTAGAATGCTAGAATGCAAGGCCCTCAATATGTTTTAAAATGATTGTTCCTTTTTTTTGGAGCAGTATAAATTTAAAGACTTTTTTAAATTAGATTTGTAATACGAAATAATGAAAATGATTATTTAATAATCGTATAAGAAAAATCGTATGATACGCCTATGTAAATATTGTCCGCCATTAGTTTGGTGGTAAGTGGGTTACATAAACTGATTCCAGTGCGCAGTCCTCTCTTTCCTAGTCTAAGTCTGAGGTTTTATGTTCTGTCACCGTCTTAGTTAGTTTCAAAATTGTCTAATAAAATGCACGCAATTACCAACTGTGACACAAAAAATTACTAGAGTTTGGAAAAACATTTGCACACCCCGTTGAGTGTTTATTTTATTTTTTTCTTATTTTTATACTTTATTTTATTTGTACATACAAGTGTATTTACACTGCAACAATATATTTGTAATTGATATAATAGCAAATTGTGTTAAATTTGTTTTTGTACATATTTAACAAATAAATAAATAAAAGTACCGTATCGCATTACTATGTTCCGTGATCGCGTTTCTCAACGATTAAGCGACAAAAGTGATGTTACTAACCTAACCTAACCTAACCTAACCTAACCTAACCTAACCTAACCTAACCTAACCTAACCTAACCTAACCTAACCTAACCTAACCTAACCTAACCTAACCTAACCTAACCTAACCTAACCTAACCTAACCTAACCTAACCTAACCTAACCTAAGCTGGCCTGGCCTTCTTCAACCTGGCCTAACCTAACACAACCTAACCTGGCTTCCCTGGCCTTCCTAACCTGGCCTAACCTAACCTGGCCTGGCCTAACCTAACCTAACCTGGCCTAACCTAACCTGGCCTGGCCCAGCACAACCTGGCCTGGCCTGGCCTGGCCTAACCTGGCCTGGCCTGGCACAACCTGGCCTGGCCTGGCCAGCCTAACCTAACCTGGCCTGGCCTAACCTGGCCTGGCCTGGCCTGGCCTGGCCTAACCTGGCCTGGCCTGGCCTGGCCTGGCCTGGCCTGGCTGGCCTGGCCTGGCCTGGCCTGGCACAGCCTGGCCTGGCCTGGCACAGCACAGCACAGCCTGGCCTGGCCTGGCACACCTGGCCTGGCCTGGCACAGCCTGGCCTGGCCTCAACTGGCCTAACCCTGGCCTGGCACAACCTGGCCTAACCTGTCTGGCCTGGCCTGGCACAGCCCTAACCTAACCTGGCAACCAGCACCACAGCCCACAGCACCTAACCTGGCCTGGCACAGCCTGGCACAGCACACCCAACCTAACCTGGCACAGCCTGGCACAGCACAGCACAGCACAGCTAACCTGGCACAGCCCTAACCTAACCTAACCTAACCTAACCTAACCTAACCTAACCTAACCTAACCTAACCTAACCTAACCTAACCTAACCTAACCTAACCTAACCTAACCTAACCTAACCTAACCTAACCTAACCTAACCTAACCTAACCTAACCTAACCCAACCTAACCTAACTTAACCTTATTTTCTGTTATCATAAATCATAACAAACATTTCTATGGTTTGCGATAATAGATTTAAAAAGAAAAATATTATTTTATAGGAGCAATAACGACATTATTTTGTTAAAGGAAATATCGGGGCTATTTTTTTAGGTTAAAAATTAAAACACATGAATGGTTACGTTACGTTACAAACGAATTTGCTTTATAATAGAGAGTCTAATGACAGCTACGCATGCGCCGTTTAAATTTTCGTTACGATACGAGATACGTTCGACGTAAAGATACGGATTCCTACGTGGACCCAAGAACGCGGTGGTATCGACCCGATACACGCCGACGATATCCGAAACGCTGCTAGATATCCCGAACTGCAAAATAAAGAAACGAAAACGAAGAAAAATCCTAACCTACAAATCCAGTTGTTTTTTGTTTTGATAACCATTTTTATGACCATCATAATCTGTTCTTATCTATATGATCACAATGCAAGTGAATAATGTAAATCGTCTATCAGGAACAGGACGGGTATATTTTTCAAATGAGGACGATTTAATGAAATTTATTGTACTAACCCTTACTACGTGAAAGTCCATCTTATTAAGAAAGGCAAACAACTAAAAGGTTGAATTAAACGGCCGTCATTGCATTTTATATTTTGCGAATAAATAATTAAAGTTTAATTCAACCTTTTAGTTGTTTACCTTTCTTAAGAGGGCGATTTACATTTATTATGGGAGGTTGTGGGGCAAAACCCTTATGAAGACAGTTCCAAATGGAATATAATTCAAAGTAACTTAATGAATATCATGGAGAAATTCATATTAACTAGAACCTTGAAAGATAGGGTGAAGAATTTAGTTAAGAAATATATAGAAAAGGATAGGACACTACAATTTCAGTAAGTTACCTATTAATGTGTGCCTTAACGTTATATTTCTCATCCTGGTAACGACGACGTAAAGCGGAATTGGTAAGTTTACGCGAAAAAGATACGTTTACGTACCCTGTGTGCCTTAACTCCCTAATACTTCTTTTTGGTTAGTTACGTATCTCCGTTACTTTGCGTATACGGATAAGGATACGTGATCAATTTTTATAATTGCTTTATGTCTCTATTACCTGGTGGATAGTTTTCACTTGTTGAAACTGATAAAGTGTTATCTTTATGAAAAATCTCATATAAAATAGGGTTATCTTTATTTTTGCCTTTATTTGTTAAAGATAACAATTTCGAGTACCTGGTTAGTTTAGTAAACTAATTCACAATATAAAAAATTAATATGTGTGGGTTTGTCATGGGTTGCGCTGAAGGGATCGTGAAGTTTTTAGTAGCCGGTGCCAATTTGGTATTTGCAGTAAGTAATTATAAAGTAAACTACTTATAAATTTAGATAAAAAATTAAAATTTACTTCAAAAGTATTTAATTGCTATTTCAATTTCACGTATTTAACGTAATTAAAATAGATAACGTAAATATGATTCAATTAGTAAAAACCTTATGACTAAAGAAATGTTTAATCATTCTAATCGTTTTGAAAATGTTCTATTCTCTTAACTTGTTCCTCCCACAATTTAAGATATTTCTAATTGCACTCTTGTTATTATTTTCGTTAAATATTTAACAAAATTTAAAACTGTGTTTAAACATATTCTATATTAACATTGTACTTTTGTATATGTAGATATTCGCTAAAGGGTTTGGCATGATACGAAGTTACTCCCTTTATTTATACAGCGATTAAACAAAGATATGGTGATGTAAATACATACCATATTTATGGTTTATATATGAGTTGTCAAGGTCGAAAAGACTAATAAAAAATGCTTTTATAAAAAGTATAAAAATGTTACAAATATGACGGCGCGCACAATATTTAATCCTATTCACGACGGACGTTAATAATACTAGATTTTTGTACTTTCGCGCCGAAAAAGCAGAGTATAAGCCAGATACAGTGCGACTTATTAGAATGTATAGGGTCGTACAATTCACGCCAAGACCCCCAGAAAAAATCACGGACAATCTACCACTCTTGCAGTTTCACTATGAGTATAATAACAAATGGCTACCCTTTCTACTAGTTAAAGTTCGCGGCCACAACCAGAACTCTTATTCAGAAAATTACTGGAGCCGGAATAATAATCGTTTATGTAGAGATCTAGAAGAATTGTTACCAGAAATATAAAAATAATGACACTCATGCTTGAACTGCTGAAAATAAAAAAAGTCTGTTTCCAAACTAAATCATATCTTTCAGTGTTTATACATTTGATAAAAGACTCCAGAATTATACCAAATGGGGAAGTCTCCTCTAATCGAATAACACTGAAGTAATTAACGTAATGAAAAGAATGTAAGAAAATAACCCTATTACCAAATTTAAAGCTCTTAATCTATATTTTTTTACATCGATAATTAAACTCAGGTATTTAGTATTTACCTTTCAAAGCGTGACTTCTACTGAGACAAGAAACTTGACCGAATAGCCTTAGCAGCTCAGGGCTGCGATTTTCGAATTCAATCGACTAACCGCATGCGACGGTCGCATCGAATGCACAAAATATTAAACGTTAGTTAATATTTTGTGATCGAATGAATTATAAATGTTGTATTTTCGACTTCCGACCGATTGTTTTTTCTTATTTTAAAATTTTGAACGTGGCAACACAGTAGATGTCAAAAATATGACCTCTAATTTTTTTTGTTTGGAAATTAAATAACATAGCGGTTGTTTTAAGAGGTGGATTGTCTTCAGTCTTGGGCATTATTATTAAAAAAATGTCAGGAAAAGTGGCAGGAATGACAGAGAAACAAAAAAAATATTAATTGAGTATGTTAAGCGGCACCCACAATTACAAAGTAGAAAATTTTCAAAAGATTTTTCATTTAAAGAGGGAGAAAAACATTGGGTAGAAATAACTACCATATTAAATGGAATTCCTCGATCGCAAAAAAGTTGGAAACAATGGAGGAAGGTAGTTATGATACAATTTATATATATTTTTTGAGTATAGAATTTAATAGAACATTGTTATTTTATCTTCTAATACATCTACTCCATTTAAATTGATATGATTATTAAAATTCATGATGGCATGTATTAAATGTAATACATAAATAACAAATAAATAAACCAATACTGAAATGACTAATAACATACAAAATTACCGTCGTACACGACAGAAAACATCGACCACTTCAGATCAACCGATGTCATATCGCACACGATAGATTGTGTCGGTGGTATATTATCTTTGGTGTCGGTTACGGGGATTCAAAAATACATGTTCTTTCAATTACGTGCAAAAGAGCATGCGACAGCGCATCGCACAAGCTCGAAAATCGCAGCCAGGTCACAAATTATACAGAATAAAAAGAAGTAGAATTGAATGGTTTGTTTATGTTTGTTCCTTAGATTAGAAAAGCTCTCTTTCCTTGTCTAAGGTTTGTTCCATTCGATTGTTGGAGTTTTAGTTCTGTGCTTTTTTTATAATTTATTGATGATTTTATGACGGATATTTGTTGCCAATTCGTAAAATCGAATAGAGCTCTTAAAACCACCACTTTATGAAGGAATATTTCGAAAATTATAAATACTTTGGTAGTTTGAAGAACCTTACTACATTAACTATAAGGAATTATTTAAAAGAATAAAAAATAGGAGACTTCTCCATTGTTTAAGTAAAACTCTAAGATATAATATGTGTAACATAAATATGATCGAGAAAATATTCGAATTTTTTAAACCAAAGCGTAACTACATTGCGTTCGTTATCGATCTATATAAAATTATTTATATCGTTGTCTTATGATTCGTTGTACTTTATCTTAGATATACTACATTACTAGTCCATTATAATAACATCTTCCAAACTAATTAAACGTTCTATTCAAGTTACGTAATGGCATTTGGTGAAAATTGCTTAAATTTTTTTTTATCGGGTATTAATTTTACAGTTTCAGTAAGTTATAGAAATACACATTATTTTAAAAATATTGTAATAGTCCTTTTTTGAGTATCATTATAGTTTTATTTATACAGTGTGAATCATAACTACCGGGACTGTGGCGTAGTAGTTGGTGTGTGGATATTTTTTGAAATATACAACGATAATACCACAACGATTTAGTCTCTTTTGATGGAATTAGTACTAATCAACCAATATTTTTTTGATATATTCTAACTCAATCCAAAATTTAATTTTTCTCAAAGTTATACTAATTAGTTTGTATTAAATTACTTCAGATTGTCAAGCAATCTAAGGGGCAATAAAACACTTTATAATGTCAATTATAAAATAATGAACCACAAAACATATTTAGGATGTTATTTAATTAAAAGTCGATAATGAATTGAAAAATAAACAATTTTTTTTAGCTTGGAGGACTCGCTCTTTTGATTGTAGGTGTTATCTATAAGATAAATTTAAGCAAATACACAGATGCCATACCAGAAGATTATCAAAGTATAGGTTTGGCCCCCACTTTGACCATCGTAGTTGGATCCATTATATTCGTCATAGCCTTTTTTGGATGCTGTGGAGCTTTTAGAGAAAATACTTGTATGTTATCTACGGTAAGTATAAGAAAAAACTTAAAACTTAATGGTGTACTATTTGTGACAATTTTTTTTATATTTCTTAAGAATTTTATAGAGGATTAGCAGCACATTCTAAATATTTAAATCATATGGGAACTAATTTAGTTTTAAAGCAATGCAATCATTTTGAAATTTTTATCATTTACTTATTATGATTCAGTAAGTATTTATACAAAATTTTATAAAAATACTGGGTGTTCGGATTTTTATGTTTGTTGGTATAATTGATGATTGGATGCCCTTTTACCTTTAATAATGTGTGGATGCACCCCGATGTGTTACGCATTCTCCAACGCGCCTAGGCATGCTTCTGATCAGGTGATCAATGTCCTCCTGTGGTATCTCATTCCAGGCAACCACCAACTCCTCTCGAAGTTCTTCTAGAGTCTGAGGAGGACGTTGCAAATTGGGGATAAGTCGGGAGATCTTGGTGGCCAAGGTAACAATGTGACATAATTATGTTGAAAGAATCTCTTGTGACTCTTGCGACATGTGGTTGGGCATTATCTTGTTGGAAAGTTGAATTTGCCAGGGTGTCAAGATAGGGTAAAAGATGGGGTTCTAAAACTTCTTGGATATAACGCTGCGCGTTCATGTTATCTCTGATGAAGATTAAAGGTGATCTCGAACCATAAGCTATAGCACCCCAAACCATAACTCCAACAGTTTGATAAACATGCCTTTCAACAAAAAACCGTGGATTTCTCCTTTCACCACGTCGTCTTCTAACCCTCGCTTGACCATCGTGCATGCCTAAACGAAATCTAGACTCGTCACTAAAGACAATACTGTTCCATTTCTTATCCCAGAGTGACCGTTCTCTGCACCACTCAAGGCGATTAGGTCGGTGTTCTGGAGTTAAAGGGAGGACCCAGTGTGGTCGGTATGAAAACAGGCCAAAACGTCTTATTCGTCGGTAAACACTTCGCATGCCAATAGATCTTCCGTGCTCTGCAAACCAATCATTTGCAATGGACCTGGTAGTGGAGAAACGGTCCCCTAAGGACAATAATCTTAGGCGGCGATCTTCACGGTCTGTTGTTCTACGGGGGTGTCCAGAGCCCCTTTCTCTTTGCGTACGGCCTTCTCGAAGCCATGCCTGACAACACCTAACCACGGTGTCTACACTTCTCTGCACTCTAACTGTAATTTCCCGAAAAGAGAATCTAGCTTCCCGAAGTCCCACTATACGACCCCTATCAAACTCACTAAGTTGACGAAATCGTACAGCTCTCCGTACCCTAGGCATCGTAACCAATCGTAAAGAATGTCAAGAACCAAAATCCGCAAAATTTGGATATTTACTACGGCTACAATATTCATTTTTGGATTGCTAGTGGATTTCAAAAAAAGCAGTATAAAAACCGGAATCTTCAACTGATAAAGTTGAACCCAAAGAAACTGCCACCTGGAAGTACGATGTGTCAAATGTGGGCTGGACCACTTAAGTTCAGATTGCAAAAAGACTCCGGATACCCCGGCTTGCTGTGCAAATTGCGGGGGGGCTCATCCAGCAAACTACAGAGGTTGTCAAGCCCACAAGACAACCACTGACAAGCACCAAACAAGACAACCTCTACACTGACGCCGACATTGACACAAAATAAAACATACGCCCAGACGGCAAAAAAGACACCTCCGACACAGACAAACGAACTAAAGGAGGCAATTTCCGAAATCAGATCCATACTGTCTGCTGAACTTCGGCAGATGGTATCTGAAATTAAGAAATCTCTTTTAAGACAAAATGACAAATAAACGACAACCGGACTCATTAAAGATAGCGGCTTGGAATGCCTATGGCATTTCAAGTAAAAAAGACGAATTGACTGAATTTTTAGATTCCCATTTCATTGACGTAATCCTCATCTCTGAGTCGTGGCTCAAACCCGCACTCAATTTTACAATTCCGAATTACTTTTATTACAGAACTGATAGGTTATCGGGTAGAAACGGCGGAACCGCGATTTTGATTCAAAAAGACATTAATCATTTATTCATAAACCGTTATAACACCGAAAACATTGAAAACACAGTGGTTAAAATAACGATGGCATCGGGAATCACCTACACACTAGTTTCGGTCTATTTATCACCTTTTAAGAATCTTTTACAAGAAGACTTAGACAAAATTTTACCCCGCGACCAAAACACCATAATCGGAGGCGACTTGAACTCCAAACATCCGAATTGGAATTCAAGGCGAACAAATGATAAAGGGAAAATTCTAGATGCACATTCGACCCGACATGGCTATCTAGTAGTTGGGCCAGATGAACCGACTCATTTTGGTACAGGGATCGCTGATGTTCTTGATATTTTTATATTAAGAAATGTCAGTGTGAACTTCCAAATAGAGGCGAAAGCGGAACTCAGCTCGGACCACAATCCTATTCTTTTAGAATTGGAGAACTGGCAACCGAATCTGATGAACGCAAGGCGATCACGAGTGAATTGGACCAAATACTCCGAAATACTAAGTAACATCAACCGACCCCCCCCCTTGCTCAACAACATGCATGATTTAGACAAAGAAATCCTCCAAATTACCAATGAATTGAAATCAGCGTTATTTCGGAGTACGTCTTTCAAGTCAACTCCTGCATCGAACCCCTGCTCTATCCCTCCCAGGATAAAACACCTTATCCAGGTGAAAAATAGAGCCCGGAAAATGGCCCAGTTAACTATGAATCGGCTCGACAAAAACCGATCCAACCAACTTTCGAACGAAGTCAAGGAAGAGCTAGAAAAACTTCGAAATGACCGGTGGACTGAGACTCTGGAAATTATTAGCGATTGTAATGATCCTAATCCTTTGTAAGCTCTCAGAAAACGGCTTAAAATGAAGACAAAAACAAACAACCCCCTTCAGGGAAGTTCAGGTCTGGTCTACACTGATCAAGACAAAGCTTCCACCTTTGCGGATTCACTAGAATTTCAATTCTCGCCAAACAGGGATCCAGACGACGATGTCGAATGGGAAACTGAGGTCGAAAATGCGGTAGATCGCGACATCAAAACCCTGCCTTTCAAGGCAATACGCCCGACCACAAACACTGAAATTGAAAACATCATCTTTACACTAAAATCGAAAAAAGCTCCAGGAGATGACAATATTACTAATCTCCAGCTTAAGCAGCTGCCTCACAGCTACTTCAAATTTTTGGCCAACATCACCAACACGATTTTAAAATTACAGAAATTTCCCGCCAGATGGAAAAATGCCATCGTTATTTTAATAGAAAAACCCGGGAAACATCCGTTTTATCCCCAAAACCACAGACCAATAAGTCTATTAAGTTCGATATCAAAGGTAATCGAAAGAGTTATTCTCGAGCGTATCAAAGATGAGACTGACGAAAAACGACATCCCAGACTATCAATTTGGTTTTAGAGCTGAACACTCTTGCGAGCAGCAGGCTCTAAGACTGACAGACATCTTTGACCATTGGATAGCAAAACGGACGTGTCCGCTATCTTTTTAGACATTGAAAAAGCTTTCGACAAGACTTGGCATGAAGGGCTGATTTATAAATTAAATACAGTTCATTTTCATTCAGGCCTATTAAAGTTAATCAAATCTTTCCTCCAATCACGAACGTTTCAGGTTAGAGTGAAATCTTCCATTTCAACGATCAAGAGAATCGAAGCTGGAGTTCCTCAAGGTTCGGTTCTCTCTCCTATTTTATACAATTTGTACACGGCAGACCTCCCCGAATGTATTGGACTTACCAAAGTCTTTACATTTGCGGATGATACCGCAATTTTGTCAGGCTCTTGGAAATTCTCCAAAGCTGTTGAATATCTTCAAAACACGACTGATGCCTATATAGAATGGGCGGAAAAATGGAAGATTAAAATTAATGCGGAAAAATCGCAATTAATTAAATTTAGTAAAAATCGCGATCGACCAAATGTCGACTTCATGTTGAAAGATTTGGTTATCGATTGGAAACGCGAAATTAAATAATGTCATGTTTGACAGTAAGTTGACATGGCACCCACATATCCGTCAAATCATTTCAAAAACTAACGCTTCAAAAGCAGCTCTCTGGCCCTTCATATCCAAGGATAGTAAACTAAGTCTCCGACACAAACTAACACTTTACAAAACTTGCATCCTCCCACAAATTACATATGCATCGACAGTATGGGGACAAACAGCTAATTCTCATCTTCACCGACTAGAGACAATACAAAACAAAACGCTACGACTAATTACCGGGGCCCCCTGGTATTTACGAAACTCAAACATACGACGTGACCTAATGGTGGACTCTATACGCCACCAAATCCGACTACGCTACAAAGACTTGATCACCTCATTCCATAATCACGCCAACCCACTTCTGAAGAGGGCACTCGACTACGACCCGGACGACCATCCCAGGGCCAAACGGCCAAAACAGGTCCTTTTGGACCAAAACTTAGACTGACGAGACTTGTCCTACAAAAACTCTAACTTCATCGTAGACCACCTAGGTCCACTCACAATAAAGGGTAAAAGTTCTTCCCTATGAACTAGCCCAATTAAATTTTTTTCATCAAGATCCCAGTGTGATAAAGTTGAAAATTTTATCAATTGTTTATATCAGTAAAATAAATAAATTCACCAAATTTTATTGAAATGAAATCATTTAACCTGGGTGTTCGGATTTTTATGTCACTTAGTATATTTTGTTTCGCTTGACAGACCACTGACCTAAATGAAGAAATGGATTAAGATTCGTGAATTTGAACGAGAACAGAAGTAATCGGTACATTTTATTTTAAACTCAAACTGTCAATGAACTAAAAAATGAAAAATAAATAATAGTTTAAGAACAATTAATAACTGCACAGTTAAACTAAACTTCCACTATTTATTTGAAAAATTCGCTTTAAAATCAATTACAGCTGTTTCGCTATCACTAGCATCGTCAGATTGACATATTGAAATTACATGTTGTTTGTTTGTAACTAGGTGCTTGATGTTGATAAGGAGTTAAGGCTAGACCAAGTAAGGAAGTAATAAGACATAACAATATTAAAGCCTAGATGTTATTAGCCCTAAGGGATTATCCTGGATGTATTTCCCTCTAAGATCAGTATAACTGTGCAATGATATAGAAAAACCAGGAAAAAACTATATCATGCTGATCTTTACAATAACTTAATATATTTATGTTATAATAATGTCTTATCTATGTATAAAATGAAGACTCAATCAAAGTAAACAGTTTAATAGTGGAGAACTTCCAAGATTTATTTGTTCATTAACTACTTTAAACTGTTGATCTGCTAGATGTCTTTTAATTTCAAGTTCTTCTAGAAAATCTAAATTTTGTTTTTTATCACAAATGTGTAGTATATGAATGTCATTGGTGTGTATAAGTGAGTTTGGATGTTCCAGTAGGTGTTTTGCATAGTTCGACTTATCTGGTTGTTGTAATCTATATGCTCTTAAGTGTTCATTAAATCTTACTTCAAAATTTCTTTGTGTTTGACCTATATATACTGCATTACATTTTGGACAATTAATTTTGTAAACACCAGATTTTTTAATTTTGGTAGTTTTGTTTTTACATTTAACAATTTTGTTCCAATACTATTTTGTGTTTTAAATGATATTAATGTTGATGTTGCCGAAGATATTATTTTTGAAATTGCATTGGAAATATTTCCACAATATGTAATACTTTTATAGCTTTTAATTTCTTTAGTTTGTTTTGGATATATTAGTTCTAGTGACATTTTTTGTTCTTTCTTATTAATTAATTTATTTATCAAATGTATTGGATAGCCATTAGATGTAGCTATTTGTTTTATGATCTCAATTTCTTTATTAAAATTACTTTTGTTCATTGGAATCGAAAATGCTCTATGTATCATGGAATTATAAGCTGCTAATTTATGTGATAGTGGATGATTTGAATTATATGGTATGGTTACATCTGTTTGTGTAGGTTTTCTGTATATTGAATAATTTAATGAATTATTAACTTTTTCAATTCTTAAATCTAGAAAATTAATTGAATTATTTTCTTCAACTTCTAAAGTAAAATTAATTTTAGGATGCAAGGTATTAATATAATTAAAAAATATATCTAACTGCCGTTCGCTACCTACAAAACCTGCTAACACATCATCAACATATCTATACCAAAATACAATATTGTTTTTATAACTAGAATTAAAGATTTTGTTTTCTAAATTATCCATAAATATATTTGCCAAAATTGGAGAAATAGGACTTCCCATGGGAAGACCCTCATTTTGAATATAAACTTTGTTATCAAAAGTAAAATAATTTTGACTAATGCATACATCAAATAGATCAATTATGTCTGATATTATACCTGGATGGATATTTCTTTCATCTAATAGCTTTTTAACTAGAACTATACATTCTTTAGGAGGTATTTTTGAGAACATATTAGTTACGTCAAACGATACTAATTTAGTATTATTTTGTAAATTACATTTATTCAATTTTTTGATCAAATCTAATGAATTTTGTACTGAATATTTAGATGTGTAACCATAATTGTTTAGGATACTATTTAATTTTTTAGCTACTTTAGTATTAGGAGTGTTAACATACGAAACTACCGGTCTAATTGGTTTTGAATCTTTATGTAATTTAATTGTTCCATATAATTCTGGACATTGAGGATTTTTATTTACTAGGTATTTTTTATCGAAGTCATTAAAAAGGTAATTTGAATGATTCAAATCATCCACTATCACATAAATTAGCAGCTTATAATTCCATGATACATAGAGCATTTTCGATTCCAATGAACAAAAGTAATTTTAATAAAGAAATTGAGATCATAAAACAAATAGCTATATCTAATGGCTATCCAATACATTTGATAAATAAATTAATTAATAAGAAAGAACAAAAAATGTCACTAGAACTAATATATCCAAAACAAACTAAAGAAATTAAAAGCTATAAAAGTATTACATATTGTGGAAATATTTCCAATGTAATTTCAAAAATAATATCTTCGGCAACATCAACATTAATATCATTTAAAACACAAAATAGTATTGGAACAAAATTGTTAAATGTAAAAACAAAACTACCAAAATTAAAAAATCTGGTGTTTACAAAATTAATTGTCCAAAATGTAATGCAGTATATATAGGTCAAACACAAAGAAATTTTGAAGTAAGATTTAATGAACACTTAAGAGCATATAGATTACAACAACCAGATAAGTCGAACTATGCAAAACACCTACTGGAACATCCAAACTCACTTATACACACCAATGACATTCATATACTACACATTTGTGATAAAAAACAAAATTTAGATTTTCTAGAAGAACTTGAAATTAAAAGACATCTAGCAGATCAACAGTTTAAAGTAGTTAATGAACAAATAAATCTTGGAAGTTCTCCACTATTAAACTGTTTACTTTGATTGAGTCTTCATTTTATACATAGATAAGACATTATTATAACATAAATATATTAAGTTATCGTAAAGATCAGCATGATATAGTTTTTTCCTGGTTTTTCTATATCATTGCACAGTTATACTGATCTTAGAGGGAAATACATCCAGGATAATCCCTTAGGGCTAATAACATCTAGGCTTTAATATTGTTATGTCTTATTACTTCCTTACATGGTCTAGCCTTAACTCCTTATCAACATCAAGCACCTAGTTACAAACAAACAACATGTAATTTCAATATGTCAATCTGACGATGCTAGTGATAGCGAAACAGCTGTAATTGATTTTAAAGCGAATTTTTCAAATAAATAGTGGAAGTTTAGTTTAACTGTGCAGTTATTAATTGTTCTTAGTAAGATGAACTTCCAAAAAGTAGAGGTTAACACAATCAATTTCATTAAATAATAGTTTAATGATACTAGTTTTTATTGCTAACTGTACTAAAAACTTGAATATAAAGATACGGGGAGGGTTAAAAAAATAAAGTATACGGGGGGACGATTGTTTTTTTTAATTTTAGGAAGGTTTTGGTAAGTGGAATTTTATGGTTTTTGGGAGAGTAAAAGTGGAAAATAAAAATATGGGGTTGGTTAAAAAGGATATACATTGTACAGAAGGAGAATAAAATGTTTAGGATTGGTTTTGTTAGGTTTGGGAAGGTTAAAGTGGAACTTTGAGATTCTTGGAATGGTAAAAGTGGAAAATAAAGCATACAGGTTAGGTTCAAAAAAACAGTATCCAGGGGGAAAATAAAAACTTTATAAATGTTTTTTTTTTAATTTCAGGAAGGTTTAAGATAAATTTTAAGGTTTTTATGGCAGTAAAAGTGGAAAATAAATATACAGGGTGGGTTAAAAAAATAAAGTATAGGGGCGAAGTTTATGAATGGTTTTTTTAGGTATAGTAAAAAGTGGAAAATAAAGGTGAAGGGTTAGTTAAAAAAAATATAAAGTATACGGAGGAAAAATAAAAAGGTTAGGAATTTTTTTGTTTCTGGAAGGTTTTATTTAATTGTTGAGGTTCATGGAGAGTTAAAAGTGAAAAATAAAGCATACAGGGTGGGTTAAAAGTAAATACAGCATACGGAGGAAGAATGAAAAGTTTAGAAATGGTTTTGTTTAGTTTTTAACAGGTTTAGAACATTTCATTTAAAATAATTATTATGCATAATTTGGTTACTTTAAAGGACCTTATGAATTAAATCATTAGTTGTAATTTGGTTGAATTTAAATAAAAAAGAAATGTTTTTGTACCCTTAAAAAAATATTTTAGTTACAAATGTAATGTCGTTAAATAGAGAATTAAATTCTCCTTTAAATGAGGTGTCGCATTATACCGATTTCTATTTAAAAAATGAACGATTACGTCACTACACCCACACCGGTGACGTCATCTTTACTCCATGTACGTTATAAGATGGGTATTTTATAACATAAATCGACCTGTTTCGGGATTACCCTCAAAACTCGACGGTTCTCGAAATAATGATAATATTCCATATTATCCACTGTATTATAGTAGTAGAGGGTCCATTAATGCTTGTTACTTTGAATGGAATTGGATTATAATTTTATTTTGGGGTGGCTATTTATGATTGATAGTTTAACCTTCTACTACTGTACTATAAATCTTTGTAATTAACAATTTTCTATTTTTTATTTATTTATCATATATAATTGTCGGTATTCTTAAGCTAATACATTTTTATTTTTAGTACGCTGTAATTCTACTTATAATATTCATAATGCAAATAGCTATAGGAGTTTTTATTTTTGTGGAAATTAAAGATAGAGGTAATTTTGGAGATCAAGTAAAAAGTACTGTGAACAAATTATTTAAAAATGCAGAAAATTTTAATGGGAATAAAGATTTAGTTGATGTCATTCAAAATACGGTAAGTTTGTTAATATTTATGTATTTGTCAAGGTTTGTAAGGTTCTAATTAATCGTTCATGCAACTCGTTCGACAAAAAGTACAAAACAAACTAAAAAAATTAAAAGCTATAAAAGTATTACATATTGTGGAAATATTTCCAATGCAATTTCAAAAATAATATCTTCGGTAACATCAGCATTAATATCATTTAAAACACAAAATAGTATTGGAACAAAATTGTTAAATGTGAAAACAAAATTACCAAAATTAAAAAAATCTGGTGTTTACAAAATTATTTGCCAAAAATGTAATGCAGTATATATAGGTCAAACACAAAGAAATTTTGAAGTAAGATTTAATGAACACTTAAGAACATATAGATTACAACAACCAGATAAGTCGAACTATGCAAAACACCTACTGGAACATCCAAACTCACTTATACACACCAATGACATTCATATACTACACATTTGTGATAAAAAACAAAATTTAGATTTTCTAGAAGAACTTGAAATTAAAAGACATCTAGCAGATCAACAGTTTAAAGTAGTTAATGAACAAATAAATCTTGGAAGTTCTCAGCTATTAAACTGTTTACTTTGATTGAGTCTTCATTTTATACATAGATAAGACATTATTGTAACATAAATATATTATTGAAGGAAAACACAAAATCAATGTCACAGATTTTTATTTAGTACAAATAGCGACTAGTTTCGGCCTTTTTAGAAGGCCATCATCAGGCTAGAAAAAACAGGATGAGGTCATTACATATTCCACAAAATTATAAATTTACAAAAACATACCTTAGTATACAATTGCTAAAGAACCATAATTGTTCGAACCAAATGCTTGCTTAAACATATAGTCACTATAGTCACTATATGTTTAAGCAAGCATTTGGTTTGAACAATTATGGTTCTTTAGCAATTGTATACTAAGGTATGTTTTTGTAAATTTATAATTTTGTGGAATATGTAATGACCTCATCCTGTTTTTTCTAGCCTGATGATGGCCTTCTAAAAAGGCCGAAACTAGTCGCTATTTGTACTAAATAAAAATCTGTGACATTGATTTTGTGTTTTCCTTCAATCATTGTTTAGTCACATTGGAGAAATGGATGATTTACTTCTTTTATAAATATATTAAGTTATTGTAAAGATCAGCATGACATAGTTTTTTCCTGGTTTTTCTATATCATTGCACAGTTATAATGATCTTAGAGGGAAATACATCCAGGATAATCCCTTAGGGCTAATAACATCTAGGCTTTAATATTGTTATGTCTTATAACTTCCTTACTTGGTCTAGCCTTACCTTCTTATCAACATCAAGTACCTAGTTACAAACAAACAAAATGTAATTTCAATGTGTCAATCTGACGATGCTAGTTATAGCGAAACAGCTGTAATTGAATTTTAAAGCGAATTTTTTGAATAAATAGTGGAAGTTTATTTTAACTGTTCAGTTATTTATTGTTCTTAAAATACAAAGTGTCAGAAAAATAAATAAACACTAGCATTTTCCAACAATGAGCAAAAACTTGTATTTTCTGATGTCATATTATTATATGAACTTGAATACTGAAGATGAATACCGAAACTTAAATCCATTTGTTAAAATCTGTAATCCTTAAATAAATTTTCATAAAAAGAAAATTTTCGACTTATCGTACAACCTTATTTCAATCATGCAAGACGTACATTTTGTGATCTATACGCTTAGTTTTACTTGTCTTAACCGTCTGTAGCTCTATTATTATCTATTCTACACCCACTCTTCATAGTGTGACCATAAGTGTAGAATTGTGCATCCCATCTTGCAGTTTAAGATAGTCCTTTGATATAAAGTCCTTATGTATATATAATTTATCATACTTTTTTAGTTCGAGTGCTGTGGTGCCAATTCGTCAGCGGAATGGGGTAAGGAAATACCAGCTAGTTGTTATAAAGATAAAAAGATAAATGGAGTACCATTCAAGGAAGGTTGTGAAGACCGTTTTTACGATTTTTTGATAAATACCATGCAAATAATTGGAATAGTAGTTTTGTCGCTTTCCGCTTTAGAGGTAAGCACTGATTTTTTTTATTTTTAAATGTCTATAATATTTTTAAGTGAATATTTAACTTTAAAATACTTTGATTAAAAAGATAATAATTATTTTCTCCCTTATTTTAATAACTAATTTTCCAAAACTCTTTAAACGTTTACAATAACCAGCTCTATAAATTGTTTCTTATAAATAATTTTCAACATTTTGTGTTAATAGCGTACCAAAAAATTTAAGTCATTTAAAATGCTTGTAGCCATAAATAAAAAATAATAATGGAAAATAGCTTGGTTCCATTAGGCCATCCCAGTAATTTCTAATAAAAAGATATCTAAAATTACTTTTTGATTTTTGATTCCACTGTTAAAAATATTGAGATTGCTGTTTTTATATTTAATTACAAACGACACTGGCCAAGCCAAAATATCAGTCAAATGTTTTTTGAAATTACAGTATCCGCCCAAATAAACAGTACCGAAAATAAAAATAAAAATTAATTTTTAATTTCTGTAATGTAACTGTTCAAAATGTTCACCATTTCGACGTAAACAAGCTTCATATCGATTTTGTAAGTCAATAAAAATATTTATAAAAAGTGGTTGATGGAACTGCCGAAAAGTATTTTGAATTCTTTCCCGTAGTTCAGCAATATTCGCCGGCGGATTTTCCGAATGAAACATTTTTTCCTTCATTATGCCCCAAATGTATGCGTCAGGTGGCGTCAGATCAGGTGAATGGGAAGGATATTCGAAGTCTATTTCCCGAGAAATTATTCTATTATCGAAATGCTGACGGAGTAAGTCTAAGGTGCGCACAGCTGTATGGCTCGTTGCACCATCTTGTTGGAACCATTGTGTGCGAAACTGTAGATTTCATGCACGGCAAAAGTTATTTAGATCTCTCAAAAAAGGTATAATAATTTTCTCTCTATAACGTTCTTGGTTGACAGTAAGTGGATTCTGATTACCATCTTCAACGAAATAAGGACCAATCATTCCATTACCAGATACCGCGCACCAAACGGTAACTCGAAGACTGTGGAGTGGTTCCTCTACAATGACATCAGGACGTTCAAATCCAAGGAATCTGGTTGTTTGTCGATTAATATAGCTGCTAAGATGAAGGTGACTCTCGTCTGAAAACCATATGTTTTTCAAAAATTCGGGATCTTCGTAAATTAAACTCAACATGTGACCACAGTAAATTTCTCCTGCACATTTGTCCGCAGCATTTAGTCGTTGTCCAACTTGAATACGGTATGGATAACCACCAATTGATTTGAACATGCGACGTAAAGACGTTTCACTAATGTTGAGTTTACATGCAGTTCTTGCAAGACTTCTTTGAGGTGATTGCACAACTTGGTTAAAAACACGTCCTTCATTTTCGTTAGTGCATACTGATTTTCGACGACCTGAAGAACCTTTACGTTGACACAATACACTACCAGTGCGACGAAATTTTTCAACAACAGCTAACATCACACTTTAAGTAGGAGCTGCTTTATTAAATTTTTGTTGACCATCATTACGACCTTTTTCGTATGAACGAAAATAGTGCTCTACCAAAAACACTTTTTCTTCCGTTGTTAGAACCATTTTTAAATCAAATTAAACTGCAGCGTACTATTATTATATCAACTAATGACAATTAAGTCAAATATGACAAATCCATATTACACCAATAACTCCACAGCACTCTCTGTTTCGGTACTGTTTATTTTGGAGGATACCGTATATTATCGCTTGTTAACTTATAAAATATAATACATCCATATACAAGTTAGGAGGGTTGGCCCGCAATTATCCAATTTAATTAACTTTGTTAATAAACCGATATATATCTACAAAAAACTTTAACTTATATCAGATTTGAATGCACACTCAAAAATCGTTATCGATTGGAAGCGCGTATTGTACAAAATGCAACTAAAATAAAAAAAAACGTTTGTCAGAAGGACGTTAACAAGGAAAAAAACTCTTTATTTTAAATTTAAAAGGCAAAAACAATAATATAAAACTATTTTACCAAAAATATAAGTACAATAAGATTACCTACTGACCTATAAAATAATATTGTAAAAGAGTGTAATAATCTGCTTCCTATGTGTATGTGGTTTTTAAGGGGAAACATACAGTCGGCTTTAGAATAGCATATACATGTTAAATGTGAATTTCGTTTAACTACCGAAGTTATAAAAACGCCCTTCTTCAATAACATAGGAGTTGCAATTTTTAAAACGCCTACATTAAATGGTTTTTGGGCTTAAGTTTATTTACAAGGGTCGCTCATGTCCCGAATAAATAGGTCTATCTACAAATTCACACAAAATAATAATATCTACACATTTTCACATCACAGAGGTAGAATCCTTGGCGTATTTTTTTAGGTGTGCTTTCTTGTGTAACTAAAGCGAATCCAAAAACATTTTTGAGCATAATAAATTATATTTATCAAAAAAAAACAAGTCTGTTGTTTATTAAAAATAATTTATTTTACACAAAGAATAATAAATCAAGAATAAAACAACCTAAATATTTGATTATTATATCTATATTTATTAGATATTTTTTACATTTTTCACACTGTCGTTGACTGCTCATTTTTAAAATGTATTGCTACATTTTGATTTTTACCACCCTATTTATTTACTAAATAAAATATAAAATAAATAAATGTAGGGTCATTTTGATCCGAACGTAACAGAAAAACGTTAACAAAAATTCTTTTAGAATATTCAGTTCCACATAAAAACAATTAAAATTAGTACCATCAAGATTGATTAGAAACTGCATATGTTGGAGATTCAAAAATAAATATTTTTATATTTTACCTTTCATTTTATGGAATGTTATTTATTATTTTTAACAACCTACCTAAAAAAAGGGATTTTAATCCCTAACAAACATTTATTATCGAGGGTGAAGTAAAAAAGGAATCAGTAGAGAGGTAGAGGGACAGACAATTTGTCAATAAAATACCTTATGCTAAAAACATTAAAGTTGTGGGCGTAGACAACTGTTTAACTGATTTCAAATTTATTATTATTTAAACCGTGATTGGTTATACACAATAAATAGACCGTTCTTAAAATTAATTCAATGTAAGCGATTTGAGTTTGAAAATGTATATGCTATTCTGAAGCCGAAAGTACATACACTGACCAACGAATGAACCACAAATTTAATGATTTACCCCTTTCAGTCTTGAGTTTTTATTATTAAAGGTAATTCTGACACTTCAAGAATAAAATATTATATTTTTTAAAGGCTTTAAAAATGTTAATAAAGTTCCCCCACCCTTACTTTTTTTTAAAATACTTGATCATTTTAACGAACATGATTACTTAAAAGTTTAAAAAGAAAATAAATTGAGAAAACTTTATTTGATATGAAAGTCTTTTAAACAATTTTCTCGAGGAATACGTAAACGAGCATGGCATTTTTTGCATAATAAATGAGTTTTTTTAAGAACATTGTTTACTCTTGCATCTTGCTCTATCTTTAGTAAGGTCTAAAATTGGCAAATGATCAACACTGATTTTTGGTTTGTTGGTATTGTAAAGGTTTTACTAGGACGAGAACCACGTGATGGTTCTCTTTTCTTGCTGCATTTTCAGCAAATGATATTAGATTAATATTTTTTCCTTAGATATTCCTAACGTAGTATATTTGTCTTTGTACAAGATATATCGATTGCGTGGGTGAACATCCTAAGGGTCCATTTCCTGCTTCTGATAAAAGTTCGATTAATGCTAACTAAGAAGTCAAGCTGGTAACCTTAACTGATTTGTCGCTGATTTCGCATATATTATAGATTAAAAATTGGGTCGGCCTGACAGCCTGAAACACTGAAACCTCTATTGTGCTGCCCTTGTATTTTTAAAGTATCTCATCTAGCTCTGCCCTTCCGATGAAGTTCAACAGCCTTGATAGTTTCCGTTTTATATAGCCTGCTGCTTCCGGTTTTTCTTCTCAAAGTTCTAGAAACCGCATTCTTGTCAAGCCTTAACATTGGCATGGGACATGGATTGCGGTTTCCTGCATAAGTCTATCTCTGTCTGGCCTATAAGACTCATCTACTTATGCAGCCTATCATGTGCAGTTAACAATCCTTCTATCTTCCTTACTGACTTTTCTCCGTGTAAGAGTTGGACTGTTTGGCTTGTCTCTGTCTAGGGGTACTTCTTCCCACCATTCAAAAGACTTTCTTTGAACCCATTCGCTGATGGCTGCTTTTCTAAGTGTATTTACGATTCCAAAGAAGGGTTCAGGTTCTATAAATGGTTAGGTTAGGGGTGTTTGTACCTTTCCGGGCCCCTTTGTCAGCCTTCTCATTGCACCTGACCCCTTTGTGCCCCGGTACCCAGACCTGACCTTGCAAAAGTCTATGTATTATTGACATAGCTTCCCCTTGAATATAAATATGCAAAGGTGGTTAGTTTAGTAAAACCTTTAATGCTTCTGTTGGGCCCGTTCTAATCGCTTCTGTGACGCTCAGATATGCCAGCCTTTGAACCCCACCAAGCGTTTAAATAACTTCAACTCGCTGGGTTTTCGTCCACTAAACTCCTGAACCATAGATAAACATTGGTCTGTATAACCAAAGGTTCATCTTTGGGTTGAGTTTTCCTGCACAATCTACATCCCCTAAGGGAATTGTAAACTTTTGTGTGATTTTTTGGTTTGTGGATTCCATGTAAGCTTCTGCTTAAGCTTTCAAGACTTCGATTGTATCTTGGAAAACTCCTTGTATAGCACATCTACCTTGATCGAGGCAGTGCATCTGTGGACATTACTTCCTTCTTGGGCTTCTTCCTCTGAGTAGGTGTGCTACCCTCAGACCGTATGCGCTCTCCTCTGAGATATTTGCTACCTCCTCTACTAACTAGCTGGTGAAAGTTGACCCGCTCGAGTAGAGCCCCTCATGCCCGAATATGGCTAATCACATCCAAGTATCTGGATGTCACCGTTCACGAATAACCAGCCATCCATCCATAGGCACGGTACGAAAAACACCTTAGATTGGGTATTTTAACGCCATTTATCCTTGTACATCCCCTTTAGTCTGACTTTCTTTAATCTGTCCCGCATGGGAGACCCTACCAGTAGCAAGCTACTGCCGGTATAACCTAAAGATTTATTGAAGTTCACAAGCTCCCTCACCACAGTTGCATATTTCAGCTCCTGCTACGTCAATGTAGAGATGCATGGTGGGGGTTCTCATACATTAGAATTGCCTATGCTTACAAAATTGGAGGCCATTGTTACAGGTATATTTTCATACCATTGTGTTACAATTACAATTAGGTTTTTATCTGTACATGCGGCATAGACCCGCTTTTGTCTAAGAAATGGCAGTAAATTGTTCCTTAAGTAATAGTTATCGAAATAATTTTTTCTTGAAGGTTCTGATTTATGTTCACAAAGTCTTATGACTGTAAAAGCTCCTTACCCTAAAGCAGAATAATATTCTTGGTATAGTTCTGTTGTTTCCTTGAGTAATAGTTATCGAAATAATTTTTTCTTGAAGGTTCTGATTTATGTTCACAAAGTCTTATGACTGTAAAAGCTCATTACCCTAAAGTAGAATAATATTCTTGGTATAGTTCTGTTGTTTCTCCTTGGTAAATTAAAAATAGCGTTAAGGCAGCTTTTGCCACAAAATGCAAATATTTATATGCCCCAAGGACTAGGTTTTTTCTTACAATATTGCTGACATACTGTTACTGATGGACTACTAAGTAACCTCCGCGAAAGATACCGGATACTTGGTGGTAGTCGTGCAATACAATCGGTCATAAAAGAGTGTGTGATTATGTAGGAGATACAATGTGAAAAACTTTCAAAATTTCCACCACTCCCGTCGGACCGAGTTAGTGATGAAGTTGTATTTAAAATAACAGGTATAGACTTTGAGGGGCCGCTTCAAATGAAACTGGGAGAAAATTTCATTTTGGAAGCCTGGGAAAAATTCCACAGGTGAGGCTAAACATCTATAGACCAGAGTTCTTGGTTATGGCTTGCGCGGATAGCTGCAATTCACAATGGCTAAGTGACGTAGTTCCAAGTCTTGAACCTTGGAAAGATACAAGTCTTCAAGCTAAGGATGAGAGCGAAATTCCAAAGCCTACATACCAGATGAGCGGGGCAAGAGGTTGTAGGCCGAGGGGATACTTGCTCAATTAAGAAAGGGTACCGTAGGCTGAACACTCGTCTCTGGATAGTCTGGGGTAAGGCCTCTTTAGAAAAGGGGGTTTTCTCAGTGCACAGTGAGTCTTTTGAGGAGCTTAAAAAGCAAGACATGTGTCCCTACTATTCCCTATTCAATTCCGGACCCAAAAGGAAAGACAGTCAAAAATAGGGAGAAAATTTGTCTCTTTACTTCTACTGTGTATCGTGCAATCTAATAAGAACTTAGTACGTTTCTTTTTAAACATGGATTTATGCAGGATTTAAGACGATTTGTGGCACAACGCCGGCAATATACAGTTATAACGGGACAAACTTTGTACGCGCCGAAAATGCATTAAGTCGTTTAAATTGGTGTGATATTTTGGACTATGCTTCAACCCAATGAATTTCTTGGAAATTTAATCCACCAACAGCCGCTTCGTGGGGTGGCTTTTGGGAGCGCCTTGTTGGAATATTGAAACAGCTACTAAGACGAGTGCTTGGCCGTTCCTGTTTGTTTTTCTTTATTTTCACATTCCAAGTTAACTTAATATCTTTAACCCTTCTGTTTATGTCTATTTTATTTTCTTCAATCTTCTTTTCTACTTTCTCTAACTCAAATTCTTGTAATTCTCTCTCTTGTACTATTTTTTTATCTACTTCTTGTGTGATTTTATTTGATATTTTCTCCTTCATCCCTAATGAAGTTTAAAAAATTTATGAAGTATTTCTAGTAGGAAGGGGATGAAAGCTTACATTTTTCAGCATTTATTTCTTATATTTTGCCAGCATTAAGAGTGGGTCATTCTTAAAGAAACTCAAATTATTTTTTCTTCAAACGTCAAATAATGATGACATTACTTATCTAACTTGATCCTGTCAAAGATTAATTTCTCCGCCGGCGGCAGTTTTTTTTCTTGATACGCATTGGATAGGTTAGGTTAGGTTAGGTTAGGTTAGGTTAGGTTAGGTTAGGTTAGGTTAGGTTAGGTTAGGTTAGGTTAGGTTAGGTTAGGTTAGGTTAGGTTAGGTTAGGTTAGGTTAGGTTAGGTTAGGTTAGGTTAGGTTAGGTTAGGTTAGGCCAGGCCAGGCCAGGCCAGGCCAGGCCAGGCCAGGTTAGGTTAGGTTAGGCCAGGTTAGGTTAGGTTAGGTTAGGTTAGGTTAGGCCAGGTTAGGTTAGGTTAGGTTAGGTTAGGTTAGGTTAGGTTAGGTTAGGTTAGGTTAGGTTAGGTTAGGTTAGGTTAGGTTAGGTTAGGTTAGGTTAGGTTAGGTTAGGTTAGGTTAGGTTAGGTTAGGTTAGGTTAGGTTAGGTTAGGTTAGGTTAGGTTAGGTTAGGTTAGGTTAGGTTAGGTTAGGTTAGGTTAGGTTAGGTTGATGATACTGATGGTCGAGCACAACTGTAACCAGGGAGGCGCAAATCCCACCGACGACTTAATTATTTTAATTTCTAACATCTAGACGACTTTGACACTTTGATAGTTGTCAGAGTTAATTTCCAGTAAAAATGGCGTATGAATTGTACTATTTATGGTTGAAAATTGCTACGTTTGAAGAAAAAATAGTATACTTTATTAGGCAAAGAAGCGACTTTTCTTGACTTGCCCTCTATTACGGGCGCGTCAAGAAAAGTCATGCTTCTCCGCCTCATAAAGTAATATACTATTATACCAACACCAATTATCTTTTTCGTGGAAAAACTAAATATGATAATAAATGTATTTTGTTACACAAAATATTTAAAATACTTTTATTTTAGGTAATTGGATGCGTTTTTTCACTTTGTTTGTCCAGCAGTATTAAAAATAGGGAAAGAAGATTTAGATATTAAGTAAGTTTTGACGATAAGATGTCAATTTATTTATAAATATTATTATACACTAATTAAAAGCAAAAGCTACAATCAAAGTAGTGTTTGTATTCAAATAAACTTTTGTAAAAGAATTTTGTTTTAATAAATCCTCATAAACTTTACTATACTTTATATAGTAAAATAAGTACTATTATAACTTAGTTTATTTTGGCTGATACCTGAATAAATAAGGTTTTTTTATTCTTCATTTTAAACAAATCACTACGTATTTGACAGAAAAAAAAACCCTAAAGGTTCATTTACAACACACCACGTGCATTCTAAATCATTGGCAGCCACTTTTGTTAGAAATTTTAAAAAATGATGAGATATGTAACATTTACTCTGATAAATATGTTATCATGATTACATTCAATTATACAAAAGCCAAAATAAGTGAATTTTTCTCTTCAAATTATTTGTAAAATCGAAAAAAAATCACATATTTTAATAAATTTATTTGTCAACAATTTGTAGGTTATAGCAATGAATCTAGTTAAATCCTGGAATCAACAACCACTGTTTAAATTATAAGCTGTCATTCATAGACATCTTTATTTAGCGACCAGCTCCAAAGGAAATATCCGATTTTTGGTAAAAAATTCACTTATAATCAATTTTTAGCTTACTCTGAACGTTTGTCAAGAACTTTTGAACGCACCCGATAAAAGAGAATAGTTTTTTTACCTCTACTTATGCAACATTTCACTCATGGACATCTTCATTTGCCCACCAACTCGAATTTACTTTAAAAATTTTTTTATAACCAATTATTTAGCACACTCGGAACGTATATCAATAACTTTTGAACACACCAGATAGAAAAAAAATGTTTTTTTACCTGTGTGCAAAATTTTATTCATGGATATTTTCATTTACCCACCCAGCTCCAAAGGAAATATCCGAATTTTGGTTAAAAATACATTTACATTTACTTTGGAACGTTTATTAAGTATGTGTTGTTAGGATATAAAAAATATTTTAATACATTTTGTATTTTAATTTAAATTAACTTTAAAAAGTTTTTTATCAACGACTAATTATCATGGTTCTCCAGTATTTCAGTGTATTATCATGCACGAGCATTCCTTATTACAACTTGTTGGTCGAGTTTGAATGCAGAGTGGATTTTCATGCGCTGTTGCCAAATAGGTTGATTGTCGGAGTTCTATTGTAGGAGCTAGGAGCTAGTTTCTCACCAAAACATGTACATAAGTTCAACTATAAAATTATTTATTTTAAAATAATTTGTAAAAAATATTGACAAAAAATGTTAAAGGCCGTGGATTCTGAGTAGACCTGTGAAGTCAACAGGTGCAGTACACAAATTTGTGTTTGAAAATTGTCCTATTAACTATACTAATAATTGCAGCCCTTACTGATTCATTTTGGTCAGTCCGCCGTTTACGTCGTATTGTCTCTCTCTAATGCACCGCTGCCATTCAGTTGTGCGCAACTATGGGTGTGTTCGGGGAGCACGCTTTCGAGCTATGTAGCGCCAAGCGCCATATAACGCAAACGAGGAATAGTACTAGATAGCGCCAAATGGCGCAAATAGCGTGCTCCCCGAACACACCCTATTTACGACGTCACGGGTCTACTCAGAATCCACGGCCTCTAACTTATTTGTGTCCAAACTAACTGATTGAATAATGACTTTATTATCCAAAGTCAATAATCTCAAACAATTAGGTTCCTATATTGTATAATGTCCATTCTAGAGTCAATCGTAGACAAAACATAGTACGCACCTCGAGGTTTAAACCAATTATGCTCACAATTTTTCTTTGGCTGTGGGTAATTGGATTCTTTTCCTACACCACGGTACATAATATACTATAAAAAATATACTACCATGAACCTCATCTAAATAAAACCCACTTTTAATATACATGTGTAGGTATAAGTTAACTTTTAACATAGTTTTAATTTAAAATGGCATTTAAAAATTTAACACCTCGTCATCTAATATTCTGAAATAATACGGTAATATAATTGTATAACTAAATTACTTATTTAAATAAATAAACAAGGTTTTTTAAAAGTCTGTTCTTTAAAGCACTTTATTAGTTTTGATAACAATTTATGAGGAAGTAATTATGTTAACAATTCAGAGTTTCACCAATATGATCTAAACCCTAAAACAATCTTTATAATGGTTATGTCCGAAAAAGCCTTTCGGTTTCATAACTCTTAAAAAAACAATTTTTCTGTTAATAATCTAACCACAATTATTTGTTAGCCGGCCCTGAATTGGCTAGTAGACCAGACTACTCAAATCACTCGTCTCTACTTATTGCAATATAATAACAAGAAAGAGAGATAAAGACCAATTCTTAAAACCTGTATTTTAACCTTCAACATTGGTTTAACAAATATCTGGACAAATATTATATACATTTTGCCATTTCTTTAGTGTTTAGTTACGTATCTAAATGAGAGGTGAGGCTTATTTAGTTAACGCGATCGCAGAGAGCTCACGAAAATAAACATTGTTATATTACACAGGCGTTTCTCTTTTTGACATTTAGTTCGAGAGAGAAGGAGGAATAACGAAGTTGTGTTAAACGTTTTAATTTTGGTTCAGTTTGTTCGGTTAAATTATCTAAAATGGGTTGTGGCACAGGAATTGTGAAATATTTGGTGTTTATAGCGAATTTGCTGTTTGCCGTAAGTAACTAAATATTTTATTTTTTTAAGCAACAAGTAGATATATTCGAGTAGGTATCTACTTACCATATCGAGTTTATTATATAGGTAGAAAGTGGAACAATAGGTTTTTATAAATGTGCTACATTAGTAGGTATTTTGCTTGATTAAAAGTGAGTAGGTATTACGTATTTGTATATACCTACCTATTAACATTCCGCTTGAAAATATATATGGGTAATTTAGTAAATTTAAATCTTGTTGTTTATAGAAATCTCTCAATAGGCATTTTAGTTTTTGGTTAAATGTTTTGGTTAATTCAATTTGGTGAGAAGATAGCTAAAAATAAAACCATTCTACAATCATCTAAAATGATATATGACTTCATAATATTGTTTTTTATTTGGTGTGGCCTTCATTCTTAACTAAGTGGGGAATTTAGATTATGGTCGGGTTTTTCCGGCTGGCCGACGATTATTAGAAACGTGGTTGGGCCGTAATAAATAAACCAGAGCTGTACTGACATACAGGTTAAGTTCTAAACTTAATATTAATGTGTTTAATGAGGAAAATTCGAGCATCCCTGATTAATATTGCTTTAGTCAGCAAAAATAAATTTCTTTTTAGGTAATTCTCTATCTTGACTTTCTTTATGAACGAACTGAGAAATTGGATCGTAATCGAGTTTTGTATTTAGGTAGGTAATAGATAATTAGAAGTGAGAAATTTCTTGTGAACAACAATCTAATAAATATTTTGTTGAATGGTAATAATATTTTAATATTTATTATGATAAACCATACGTCACTTAATAAATTATTAAGGAGGTAAATAACTTAATTAATTACTTATTATTAGTTATTTAAAATATCCCTAAAACAGTAAAGTCGTATTGTGCTTTTTATTTATATAAATATTTGATGTTAAGCATAAATTCATTAGAACTTTAATAAAGGTGCTGTATAAGGACACAATCTGTCATTTCAAATATTGAATTTTAATTAAAATTAGTCACTGACAACCATCAATATGGCGGCTTAGGACACCTACTTTTTGAATTAATACCGACTTCTTAAGAAAACGGGTGGTAAACCTAAATTGTACTCAAAATTTTAATTATGTTGCAAACAACAAATCTAAACAACACCATTAAATTACGTATTGAAATTTTCTCGGAAATTTTAACAGAATGTAGCTTAGACCTTTCTCTCGGATACCTATAAGTTTTTTAGTTGATTTTAGGCACCTATATTGAAATAAAAAATCGAAGCTGTATGAACTTAAATACTTTCTAGCAGGTAAAATGGTGAATTCATTCTAAGAACAGCAAACAATATAAACCAATACAAGTATTAGTAAAATCATTTAACATAAAAAAAATATTTTATTTTACCAACAAAAAAAATCCGAAAATAATAAATATATTGATTATATTTTGCCATTTACATTTTGTCAAGACAACAATCGAGTATCCACTTGAAACCGAGATAAATTTGAGATTTTTTTACATATTTACAGAGGGGATTAGGGGGTTAAAATCCGAAAATAATAAAAATAGGATTATAAATGGCTATTTTGTCAAGACAGTAATAGAGTATCCACTTGAAACCGAGATAAATTTGAGATTTTTTTTTTCTTAATTACAGAGGGGTTTGGGGGGTTAAAATCCGAAAATAATAAAAATAGGATTATTATATGGCCATTTTGTCAAGACAGTAATAGAGTATCCACTTGAAAGTATGCATTTCTTATATTATTAAAATACATAAAATTATAATAATTTTATTTACATTCACAGGGGACTAGGGGGGTAAAATTCGATAAAAAAAGCAAAAATATGGATGTGGATTATATGGGCATTTTGTCAATGCAGCAATCGGGTATCCACTTGAGACTATACTAGATAGATTTTATATATCAAAATACATTTAATTATGATATTTTTATTTACTTAGACAGGGGACTAGGCGGGTAAAATTCGATAAAAATAGAAAAAATATGGATTATATGAGCATTTTGTCAAGGCAGCAATCGAGTATTCACTTAAGATTATGCTAGATGGATTTTATATATTAAAATACATTTAATTGTAATATTTTTTATTTAGAACATTAAAAATATAATTTTTAAATAAAACTTCAACCGTTTATTTAAAAAATTTATTAATTATTTATTAAAAATGACATTTTAGCTTTAAAATCAATCAAAAATAAAGTAGATCAAAATAACCTAATTATAACAAAATCAGATAAGGGTACCTAACTCAACAGTAATTTTAAAAAAAGATTATAAATCTAAAGTGAATAATTTCATAATGTCCAGTAATCATAATCAAAATTCTTAAAAACGATCACACTCAAAAATTTTCTTACCAAATAAGAGAACATGTAAATTATTCAAATTACCTATTTAATTACTTCGATAAAAATACCTAGTTAATAAAAATCCTCAAAGTCCAAAATTATATGGAATAATTAAATTACATAGTCAAAACCAACTAGACCTGTAGTTTCGTATGTTAACACTCCTAATACAAGGGTTGCCTTTTATAATCCGGGATTAGAGAACAAAATCAAATATTAATCTCGATATTAATCATCAAAAATCACTTTATTGTTTTTCAAAATATTCTTCATGAAGATCTATACACTTTTGCATGCGTTTGAACCAATTGTCGAAGCACTTTTGCCACTCTAATTGAGGTATCCCCAAAACATGCATTCTGAATGTAGAAACCGTTTCTTCAGGTTGTTTTTTACGTATGGGAATAAAAAGAAGTAATTCGGTGCCAAGTCAGGACTATACGGAGGATGACTCATCAAATCGATGTTTTGGGTGCTCAAAAATGCAGTTGTTTGAGTCGATGTGTGGGAGCTCACATTGTCGTGCTGAATGGTTTTCCTGATTTCTTAAAATACAACTGGCAAACAAATGGTTGTGTACCCACTAATGCCTAAGGTTGTCTCAATCTCATGATAGGTCACATGACGATCTTGCAATATCAGTTCGCGCACAGCATCAATGGTTTTCGAAACAACAACTGATGTTGGACGATCTGCACGAAATTCTTCTTGAAGTGATTGAATTGACCATACCATCGATGAACAATGGTCTTTTATGGAGCTTCATCGGCAAAAATTGAGTTAGTTGTAAAAAATAATCCCACGAAAATGTTCACGATTTAATTCCATTTTTGGGCCGAGATTTATCTTTTAAGTTACTGTAAACAACACAAATAGCGCTCGTATGTCAAAACGTTCTGGGCACGTATAACCTCAAAAATGTCTAACTTTACGATAGAGCTGTCAGTTGCCATATTACAACACCAGAGTTGCCAAATCCCAAAATAAAAAAGGCAACCCTCGTACTAAAGTAGCTAAAAAATTAAATACTATTCTAAATAATTATGGTTACACATCTAAATATTCATAACAAAATTCATTAGATTTGATTAAAAAATTAAATAAATGTAATTTACAAAATAATAGGTTCGTTCCAACCACCAGTAAATTACAGTAATGTTACTAATACACTTGCGCAGTTGAAAGAAATCGTTCCAACCACCTGAAATTACTGGTCCAGAACTCTCGATTACTAACAGCTTTCTGTTCCATCTTGTTTGTGAACCTGTAAAATTACCGTTCAAACGATTCATGCTTGATAGCGAGTACCGAAAGTTCTGAAACTAATGAACATGCGCAATGATTACATTTTAATTTTAATCAATCAAATTTGTTTTTAATGTAAAGTGTCTTTTTACTTTTTGAACTGTTTTGAAAACGTTCAAGGTTTTTAATAATGCTGAAAAAAACCTGTAATATTCGTTTCTCGATTCGTTTCTTGTTACTAAATCTCTGATATTGTCTAATCCTTATAATCTGATGACAGCTCTTCATATACATAATTTAATATAGATTTTTATCCAAATTTAAAAAGTTGTTGAGGTTATGTTAATCATGGGTGCATATGTGCCATATTAAACTAGTTCAAAATTCGTTCCAACCGTTTGATAGAAGATTACTAGAAACTTTACTAACTTCACTCACACATGCGCATTAAATAATTCAATTACTGGTTACGTACTCTAACAGAATTGTTGGTTGGCACAAAGCTAATACTTAATTAGTCTCGTTTGATGTAACTAATATGTTCTCAAATATACCTCTTAGAGAATGTATAGTTCTCATTAAAAAGCTATTAGATGAAAGCAATATCCATCCAGATCGATCAGATATAATTGACCTATTTAATGTAGTCAAACTTAATTTACTTTTGATAACAAAGTATATATTCAAAATGAAGGTTTTCCATTGGGCAGTCGTATTTCTCTAATTTTATGGATCATTTAGAAAACAAAATCTTTAATTCTAGTTATAAAAAATATATTCTATTTTGGTATAGATATGTTGATGATGTGTTAGCAGGTTTTGTAAGTAGCGAACGGCATTTAGATATATTTTTTAATTATATTGAAACCAAGTGGCATTTCACTCCTAAAAAAATGTACACCTAATACCTTTTTATCATATTAGTACTAAAATTATTACTCTATTACCTATAATATTACCTAATTACCTAGATTATTACTTCATTACCTAAATTATTACCTTAATACCTAAAATATTACCTTAATACCTAAATGAATACCTTAATACCTAAATTATTACCTTATTACCTAAATTATTACTTATGTATTTTTGAATACCTTATTTAATACCCTTTACTTTTAAGTTAGTGTATTCCTATTTTATTGCTTACTTTGTTATATTATCATTATTATTTATACAGAAAATTCAAAATAATTGTTTAGAAAAAAAATTATAATAGATGGTGTGCTCTAACTTGCTTAAAAATTGAAATATCGAAAAATTCTTGAATATTCGTGTTTTTCAGAACAAAAGAACAAATAAGATAATTTTTGTCTGTCTGTCTGAGATCACCAAGCCACCACATCTTTAAAACTAAAAAAATCTATCGACTTAAAATCTTTATAATAAAAATAAATTTATGGCGAGGGGCAACATGTCTGAAAAATTGTGTACATAGGAGTCAAGAATTTCAGTGAATTCCCACAGAAAATTTCTGAAAATCGCGAGAATTTCAAAAAATTCAATCAAATTTGTACACAGATTTAAAGACATATTTACCCGTCGAGTGTAGAGAAATGAAACAGTTTGGAGATTGTAAGATGTACATTAAATAAAATTTACATTAAAAAAATAACTTCATTTTATTCTATTTTCTACAATTCATATTTCATTCATACTTCAACCTTTAACTGTTTGAAAATACTGTTGATTTTATTTCTGTCAAACCTTCTAACTATTGTAAATGGTAACGACCCAATGAGGTCAACGGGGCCATAAAATATAAACATTTTTTTATACTAAGTATTTCGTTTTTCTTAGATCAACTGAATATAGGATTTTTACGATAAGTTGACAATGACGTCAGAGCATAAAATTTTGCGGTGTTGTCACGCAGAGTTGTTTTTCCTTCATTTAGGTTAACTGGTAGTGCTGTGCTAATTCTAAATGTCAAACGTATACAATACAATAATGACGCGTGGCAATTGGCTCGTGGCAACAGCGCGAATTGTTACCAATATGTACACATTTAATTTTCCTAGCTCTTACAAGTAAATCTCATCTACTGTCAGTTATTTTTAAGTTACTTTGTTGGCAATATAATTAACTAGGAATGACGTCATGGTCAACTTATCGTAAAAATCCTATATTTCCAGATTTTGTTTGAGAAATTCCATTTGGCACGTATCTTTATCGACACTGAGACATCTGCCAATAAACCACCCCGTTTCATAAAATTTAACATAATATTTCTCAACTTCTCTGTGTTAGATTTCGCCTTCACTGTGGTCTTCTTCGGAGCTGAGTTTCATCTCATTTTCTGTGTCTGTGAAAAAAGATTCGTTGCTTGAATCAGATGTAGATCCCCTGAATTCATCATCTTCATTTTGTTGTTTTTTCTGATTATTTATCTTTTTTCTTTTCTGTTGTTTTACTTTTCCTTCAGTTGAAATTTTTCTCTTCCTAGCATTGGTTTTCGTTTTGAGATAATTCACAGATACACTAACTTAAAAGTAAAGGGTATTAAATAAGGTATTCAAAAATACATAAGTAATAATTTGAGTAATAAGGTAATAATTTAGGTATTAAGGTAATAATTGAGGTAATTAAGTAATAATCTAGGTAATATTAGTTAGTAATATTAGTTAATATTATTAATAATAATAGAGTAATAATTTTAGTACTAATATGATAAAAAGGTATTATGTATTTCTTTATTCACAAAGATAATAAAAATCAGTAAAACCCTCGCTCGAATCCTCGCTAAAACCGTACACTAGCACTAGCTTTGAAGGAAAAACAAGTTGAAACTTAATGCGGACAGGGCTACGCACAGGACGACGCACACGTGTAAACATCTATCTCTTTTTATTTCTTAAATATTACCTTTTAATACCTAAGTATTAGTTAATATTACCCAAATAAAATAAAAAACAGCAACTAATACCAAATATTACCCAAATAATATCTAATATTACCCAGATAATTCCTAATATCACCAACTAATACCCAATAATATCTAATATTACCTTTAATACCCAAAAAATGTACACCTAATACCTAGAGTGAATAGCCCCTTGATTAAAACCTTGCATCCTAAAATTAATTATACTTTAGAAGTTGAAGAAAATAGTTCAATTAATTTTCTAGGTTTAAGAATTGAAAAAGTTAATAATTCATCGAGTGATTCATTAAATTATTCAATATATAGAAAACCAACACAAACAGATGTAACCATACCATATAATTCAAATCATCCTATATCACATAAATTAGCAGCTTATAATTCTATGGCACATAGAGCATTATCAATTCCAATGAACAAAAATAATTTTGATAAAGAAATTGAGATCATAAAACAAATAGCTACATCTAATGCATGGCTATCCAATACATTTGATAAATAAATTAATTAATAAGAAAGAACAGAAAGTGTCACTAGAACTAATATTTTCAGAACAAATTAAAGAAATTAAAAGTTATAAATATATTATATATTGTGGAAATATTTCCAATACAATTTCAAAAAAAAATTATTTCTTCGGCAACATCAGCATTAATAGCATGTAAAACACAAAATAATGTTGACACAAAAATGTTAAATGTGAAAACAATATTACCTAAAATAAAAAATCTGGTGTTTACAGAATTAATTGTCCAAAATGTAATGCGGTATATATAGTTCAAACACAAAGAAATTTTGAAGTAAGGTTTAATCTCGGGTTTAATGAACACTTAAGAGTATATAGATTACAACAAGCAGATAAGTCGAATTTTTTTACATAGATAAGACGTAATTGTAACACAAATATATATTAAGTTATTGTAAAGATCAGCATGATATAGTTTTTTCCTGGTTTTTCTATATCATTACATCATTATCCAGGATAATCCCTAAGGGCTAATAACATCTAGGCTTTAATATTGTTATGTCTTATTACTTCCATACTTGGTCTAGCCTTAACTACTAATCAACATCAGGTACCTAGCTACAAACAAACAAAATGTAACTTCAATATGTCAATCTAACGATGTTAGATGTTTTTAGCGAAACAGCTGTCATTGATTTTAAAAAATCATTTTTTTTAATAAATAGTGGAAGTTTTGTTTAAAAATTTCTATCTTTAATGTTTTTAGTAAGATGAATTTCAACAAAGTAAAGGTTAATACAATCAATTTCACATTTTTATTTACTTACGCAAGGTATTAGGGGAGTATCAACTTAAAGCTATGCTAGATGGATTTCTTAAATTAAAATACCGAGAAATACATAAAATTATATTTTTATTTACTTACGCAGGGGTCTAGGGGGGTAAAATTTGATAAAAATAGGAAAAATATTAATTATATGGCCATTTTATTAAGACAGCAATCGACTATCTACTTGAGACTATGCTAGATATATTTTATATAATAAAATACATAAAATTATGATATTATGATAAAATTCCATATAAATCAAATTCTACAAAAAGATAATATCAATTGTGGTATATTTATAATATATTTTCTTTCTATGCTATTAAAGTGTGTTCAACAATATAGAGGGGACTGATGGTGATCATAAACTTCTTATGTACTTTTATCACAGGTATTGGCAAGTTTGGGTAAAGAATGCAGATCAGGATTACATTTGCAAAAATAATTTTTTAATAGAAACGCATATTAAAGGATATTCTCAATAAAATTTAATAAAAATTTAAATATGTTAATATATCAATTCAGTTTCACTATCACTATCGTCGTCTACATTAATTATAAGGGGTTCTATGTTAGTATGAAATGCCCTGTATAAATCCTCCACTTTTATAACATGGTTTATTGTTCTGGGTCATCTATATTTTGTCAGATTAATGCAATTATAAAAGGACATAATGTAGGTATAGTATTTTGGGTGCGCACTTTGTTCTTTAGTTTTCTCCACATATGCTCAATCGGGTTGAGTACGCAGTGGTAAGGAGGAAGACGAAGAACTGTATGTCCTTTGGATGATGCAATTGTGTCACATACATATGTCTTCTGTTTGTTAAATGTCCTTAGAACCTCTAAAAGCTGCGTTTTTTTATATCCTTCTTCAGAGTACGTTTTGGAGCATAAATTCCTGGATTTCCGCTTTTGTATTTGAAGAGCCTGGAATCTTCTTCAATTGGCGACTATGGTAACTTGTCCATAACTATGACCCTATGCGGGGGAATATTTGGCAGTAAAGTGTTTTTGAATCAATCTTCGAACAATTCGGCTGTAGTATCTTGATGGAAATCCAACGACGAATCTTAAATGTTCTTCCCAAACTATTTGGAATCCAACTTTCTTCTGATCCAGCATGAATAATCGTGATCCGTTTTCCTTTGTTCGATGGAGCTTTTAATTGGCATCGCACTGTTCCATCGGTCCATCCTTTTGCCGGCGTATCGTGGGTATCATACCAGGTCTCATCCAAATAGATTATTGGTCTTTGTAAAGACCTGTAATCACTTATTGCAGTAAAATATTCAAAACGTCATTGCCTAATCCGTTGGGATTCCATAATAACTTGCCTTTTGTCAATTTTGCAGTATTTGAAACCTAGTTTAGATAAAAGTGTCCATAGGTTTCCAATTGATATCCTTATCTCAGTGGAATACCTTAGTCTTGTTTGCAATGATCTGATAGTAGGCACCAAGTTTTCTTCGTACATAGAGTAGATAGTTTTTATCAAATCTTTATCACCGTCATCAGTGGTTCTGGAAACACCACTATCGTTTCGTTTTCATCTTGGATGAATTGGCTTTGAAATGGGAACTCTCACTAATGATTCCGGTATCCCTGTCAAATCGCTGGTTTCTCTTACAGCAGGAGTAAAAGCCCAACCCCTTTGGACCACCTTCTGATGAACATGTCTGACGATTTCTTTGGCATCAAGGGATAGAACTCGTCATCGAACAGGAACAGTAACACAGGGCGCCGCTGATGCAGTTTCCCCAAGGACGAAACATTTTTCACAAAAATTATTAAACAGTACAGACTAGCTCTCACTACGGGAACACAAATATAAATGATTATACTCAACCCAAACTATACAAATACAAGAACCGATCCTGTGTGCAAATTTTGACCATAAGCAAAAAACCGTGGCAGACCCTTTTTATTGTAGGCACTATATTTTTGAACACACTTTAACAAATCAGCATTTGACAGACAACGTTAATATTGACCAATATTACATTAAAAATAATTCTGTTGCAAAATAGTTCGGACATAAAAAAAATGTGCTTATTTTGTAGCCTACCTGCAGGTAGAGAAAAAGATGTATTTAAATGCAGAATGTGTGAACTTTATATTCACAGAAAATGTATACTAAATATTCAGGAAATACGAAAACGTATTAAAATCACTGAAAAGATAATAAATGATATGTGTGAGTTGTGTAGGGAAACCTAAATTAACAAAAAATCTTAATTTTTAATCTTAAAAAAACCATCTATCATAGTTTCAAGTCGATACTCGATTGCTGCTTTGACAGAATGCCCACATAATCCATATTTTTTCTATTTTTATTGAATGTTACCCCCTAGTCTCTGCGTAAGTAAATAAAAATATCATAATTTAATGTATCTTAATATATAAAATCCATCTAGCATAGTCTCAAGTGGATAATCGATTGCTGTCTTGACAAAATGCCCATATAATACAAATTTTTTCTATTTTTATTGAATGTTACCCCCTAGTCCCCTGCGTAAGTAAATAAAAATATCATAATTTAATGTATCTTAATATATAAAATCCATCTAGCATAGTCTCAAGTGGATAATCGATTGCTGTCTTGACAAAATGCCCATATAATCCATATTTTTTCTATTTTTATTGAATGTTACCCCCTAGTCCCCTGCGTAAGTAAATAAAAATATCATAATTTAATGTATCTTAATATATAAAATCCATCTAGCATAGTCTCAAGTGGATAATCGATTGCTGTCTTGACAAAATGCCCATATAATCCAAATTTTTTCTATTTTTATCGAATTTTACCCCCCTAGTCCCATTTTACTAATACTGGTTTATATTTTTTTACTGTCCTTATTGTACCTTTTATAATTATGGATAGTTATCCTATTTAACGAACGCCGGCGGCTATTCGGGTGAATTCTCCATTTTACCTGCTAGAAAGTATTTGCAAAGCTCACATAGGTACCTCACACAGGTTAGCTTAGCTGCCATACTGAAGCGGCGGTAATTCAAAAATTTCGTACTGTTTTAATCCACAATGGCTGGGCAAGGAATATCATCTCTACAAAAAAAGTACACTCAAGGAAAAAACTATCGATGGTGCTTCATTAAATAATTATGATGGGCTAATTGAGAGGTTAGGTATCAGCTTTTATTTAATAGTTCCAAAATGTACATAAATTAGTATTTTCAGTTTTATTATATTTTTGAATTTTTTTTCTCGGTAGAAACATAAATTGTTTTAATAAAGTAGTAAATTTATTATATAAAAAATCAATCCAAGTTGCAAATATTTTTGGAACAATCCCAGTTGAAATTTTGAAATAGTAAGTTAAATCTTCTATTTAATATTCCATTTTATATATTAAGGCCCAACGCTCACGGTGCAACCGTTTTGGGATAAAAGTTGGAAATCTGTCGCGTGGCATCGTGTAGCTGTGGCGTCCGCACACGAGGCGATAAAACTAAGACTAGTTTTACTAGTTTACAGACGGTTGCAGTTGCGTTGTTATTATAATTAACCACGTGTTATTCGCATATATCATAGAGAAAATTTTGCGGCAAAGTTTCATAAGCGAAAATTGCTAAAAAGCAACAATCTTGAATAAAACCAGAAGAAAATTTGGCCGGGAAAATTTTTTCTCTCGAATGGTATTCGACAAGACTATTTCACGAGAAAAACAAGACAATATCAACGAAACATAATCTTTGTTTATTTGTAACAATATTAAATGTACAATTATTATACAGTTCGCCCGTTCTTTTCTACTAAAGATTGTTCTTAATTACTTAATGATTGACTTTTCAATATTTTGAAATTCTTGATAGCTTAAAGAATCAGGATTTAGTTCAATTCGACCTCTCCCTCCAAGAAAATGTAATAAATAGTTCATAAAATAGTATGTACCTATTTGTTTTGAATGAATTGTACTGTGTATCCTTTTTACATAAATACTTAATTAATAAAGAATAATAAAAAAACTCTTCGTTTCAACGTAACTTCCAAGTTTATTTGAAAAAATATGTTTTAAATTACAATGACGGCCGTTTCGCTAATTACTATTTATTACTATTTAATGTCTCTATCATGCTAATAAAGTAATTTTTACGGAAAAATCCAATGTTTATATAGAATTGTTCACTCACCAGTTAAAAAATTCACTGTATTTACCCCAAGAGTTACAGTCTTAGAAGAACAAGAAATATTTAAGTTAAAACGCAATAACGTTTTTGTTTGTTTTGTTGAATTTAAAAAACCTTTTTTAGTTTAAACTTATGATTTTGTTTACAAGATTTCTCATTGTTTTTTCATTGTTTTTATTAGTTTTAAAATAGTAAAAAAGATTAGGAATATTATATATAATCAGATTTTGCGTTGTAAAATTATTATTGATTATTATTAATTATAATTCATTCAATCATTCATCATTCATCTTTAGTTTGATATTTAAAATATTTAATAGTATTGTTAAAAGTATAACATTTTGTCAAGTAGTAATTAAATAAATTTTTTAAAAAAGCATCTTCGAATTCGTTAATCATAAATCAAGGGTGGGTTTATAATTGTCTCTATTGCCTATAACTATTCACTTAAAATTAACTAATTGTTTATATTATCCAATTTACTTCAAATTCGCAAACACTTTCGATTAATTTCGCTAAGTAGCGAAACGGCCGTCATTGTGATTTAAAACATATTTTTACAAATAAACTTGGAAGTTACGTTGAAACAAAGAGTTTTTTTTATTATTCTTTATAAGATGGACTTCCAAAAAGTAAGAGTTAGTACAATAAATTTACTTAATTAATATTTTAATTTTTGATTCGGGTAGCGGCACTTTATCATAGTTGTATACAAAAAACAATACTTACTATTATATACTATATTTTACTCGATATTTTAGGCGGAAAAATCTATTAATCGAAGTATTAAAATATAGTAGAAAGAAAATCACCAAAAATGTCTCAATTTACTTTTAAATTATCATGCATTTAAGATTATGGATCAATCAGCTAGTACAAACCAACATAAATTGTTCCAAAAATTCTTAGAAGAATGTTTAACCATGTTAGTATAGATTCTATGATGTTGTGATAAAATTTTGTTAAAACAGTAAATTTCTGAGTATAATCTTCGGCATAGTTATTTGCCGTTTAAAACGGTTCTAAACAAACTGGTTGACAAAACATCATTATTTATGTGTAAAGCGAGGTGTAAAGAATAACTTTTTTATCAAAGTCAACAGTTTCAAGCAAACACTCATCGTCAATAAATGACTAAATTGTTATCTTTAAACTTACATATTAAACTGAAGTGGGGTACCTATAGTTAAATTTTTATGTTAATGATTTTAGTAACGTTGTTAGTTTACGTGGGTAATAAAACACTAATTAAGTAAACGAAACAATAAACCTTTTATTTGTACAATAATCTCTATACAAGATCGTACTGAAATTTTCTCCCGAAATTCGCTCTGAAACTATCTCTGTCTAAATCCAGACTCTCCATGTGGCATCTCGTGGCCACTTATATACCCGAGCTTGTCCTCTTCCCGATGATTCTGGAAGCTTCGAGGTATTATATCTTCAAGATACTGGTAGAATATTTCCTCAGACTTGTCTATGAATATTTCTCGATATTCCAGCGGCGGCGTCGATTTATTTTCGCCCAGTCCGTTACAATATTTTCTCTAAATCGTGCTTAAAGAAAATATGGACAATATTAGAACTGTATTGTCTTCAATTATTCTTCATTAAATTTTTCAGGCAGAATCCAAATAGAGTTTTTTAGATATTTGTATAGTCTGGTCGAGAAGTCATTTAAATCGGATTTGGGTTACACCGATCCGAAAAATCTGATTTTGTCCATCGATTCGAAATGACAAATATAAAAATGTCCCTGAATATCAAAATCCTTTTTAAAAAATTTCCTATTGTTATTAACAATTTAAGATTTTTAAAAAGGGGGTTTACATTTTTGCTAATAACTCATAAACTATAATAGCTAGAACAAAAAACCGAACGGATTCTTAAAGGGCAGGAAATTTCCAACAATTCCAACAATTTAAAAAAAACGTGTAAAAAATTTTTTTTCAAAAATTAAACGGTTAGTTGGCAAATATATGTATTTTATTAATAAAAAGTAAATATTAATAAAAAAAAATTAAAAAATTCTAGCACTAACAGAACATATCAGAGAACAAATTTTTTTCCGTTATTTTTCACATTTCTATTCATTTGTTAATTAAAAAATTACATCTTCATTGTTACTAACTTTAAATTCGTTACTGTGAGTAAAATAAAAACACAAGAATTTTTTAACCCTTGGAATCCTTTATCATAAAGCTACTGAACAAAGTTACATAATAAAATTTTTAAATTTTTAAAAATTGAAATTGTTATTAACAAGCAAAGTAAACAAATGCGATTTTAGATGTGAAAAATTTAAATTTTTTTAAACAATTGTTTACGTCGTTTTCAATACGCTATAAACAATATAAATCAAATTTTTTTAAATGTTTGTGACCAATTGTTTAAAAAAAATTTTTGTTTAAGGTAGGTAAATATATTTGTTTAATTTTTATTTATTTTACACGCTTGAAGAAAAAATAGTATATATTACACGGAGTAGAACGTTCTTTTTGTGTTTCGTCCTGATTGAAACTAAGGACTCAACACAAAAAGAGTCACTTCTACTCCTAGTGATATAATCTACTATTATATTTTGGAAATAAACCTTTTTATTATTTTTTGCCCATTTCATAAAATCTAAATATAAAATTCATTTCCTATTACAATTAAAAGAATGCATTTTGATAAACAATTTTTTCATAGTTCAAGGTAGTATTTATTAAGATTATTTTCAAAATTAAGAACAATTATATTGTATTTACGATATTAAAAAAATAAGATAAAATAATCAATTTTTTGATAAACAATAACCACAACAAGAATCGGAGTTAAGTTCAGACGATTAGAAACTGGTTTATTTAAAAACAATTATTTCTACTGAACAACAAATTTATTTATAACAGAAATTATAAAGCTTACAATAACTTCAGAACTGAGCTTGAACTCTTCAACTCTCTAGCACAAACAATATTCCTTCTTTATATATTAATTACTACATGATATTTACCTATAAGTTAATAAAGCTTAGATAACAAAAATATTAAATTAAAGCGTGGCGTCTAGACATAAGGTCTACTGCGTAATTATAAATTTATTATCTTCTTTATTCCAGGAACTGCAACTCCTCCCTCCTCAGAAAGAAGCATATTCTCCAGGATATGGTTCTAAATGACAAAAACTTTTTCTTTTCTTGTTTCTTCATTTTCTTGATTTATCTTCATTTTCTCCAAATTAAGTAACTTGTTCCAATTATAATTATTCCAATTATTAGGTATATTAATATAGTCCAAAAACTTGATTTCGTATCATTAACTGGTTGATAAATTTCTTCTAATGCTTCTTTTTGTTCCATTATTCACTATTTAATTGCTTGAGTTTATTTTATATTACTAGAATTTAAAGATTTAATTGATAAATGTGTTTGATTATTAGTTTTTAAAGACAAATTTGAATTTACTTTTATACTTGGGAATAATATTTTTTCAAAATTTATTTTACTATACTTATTTGCTAATTAAAATTAATTGATAAATGTGTTTGATTATTAGTTTTTAAAGACAAATTTGAATTTACTTTTATACTTGGGAATTATATTTTTTCAAAATTTATTTTACTATACTTATTTGCTTGAAATGTTAATGAATTAATTTTTATAAAACAAGATTTGTTCCTTTTAGTGTTATTTTCTTGATCGATTCTTTACATTTTACTTCAGCTACCGTTTCTTGAGGAGTTGATAAACTAGTAATTCCTATTTTATAAGTTTCACAATTTGAATTGTCTTTAAAGTTTAATAGTTCAACTTCACAGGGAACACTATTTTTAATTACAGTTTTTTTTATTCTCTTCACAAATATATTGTCTTTTTATTATATTTTTACATACATTGTCCATAAACACATAGGTAATTATTGTCCGTGAGTGTTAGGAAACGTTTGATTGATTGTGTAATTCTAAGTTTTTTTGTAATGAGTAGATCAAGAAAAGGAATCGAATTATCAACTTCAAACTCAATAGTAAAACATAATATCCTAGGATGAAGATTAATAATGTGATTTAAAACATTAAAAGCATCTTGACGATTACCCCTAAACAAGACAATACGATCATCTACATAACGAAAGTAAAAAAGTAGGTTATGGAAGTTAAGATTGTTAAGAAAAAGTGGTTCTAGATTATGCATAAAGATTTCTGCAAGTAAAGGGCTAAGATTAGAACCCATAGCAAGTCCATTGGATTGTCTAAAGAACTTATTATTAAATTGAAAAAAAAATTGATCAAGTGTTAACTTAAGTAATGAAACAATATCATTAGTGATTGAGGGTTTAATGTTATTGGACAGAAGAAGATTCTTAACTAAATCAATACAATCAGAAGGAGGAATACTGGGAAACAAATTCGAAACGTCCAAAGACAGTAAAATTGAATCATCCGGTACTATGACATGGAAAATTCTGCGACATAAGTCCATAGAATTAGGAATAGAAAAATTATTATTAGATTTTCTAATATCTCTAAGTAAACTATTAAGAAACGAGGCCAATTTAGAAGCAGGTAAATTACGAAAGGAAACAACAGGTCTGATGGGTACATTTTCTTTATGTATCTTAGGGAGTCTTTATGTATCTTAGGGAGCCTTTGAAACAACCAAACCCTCATCGGATATCTTATGTTTAAGAGCAATGACTTCCTTAGGTGAAACCAAATAATGGTGATGAATGTGTATGCTTAATTTTATTATGAATTAAAGACGAAATATCTGTCCTAATGGTTTGTTTGTTAATTAAAACATGATTATAATTATAGAGAATATTCTCAGTATCTAAAGCTAAAGTTCTCAAACAATTTTCAAATTTACCAGGATATGAATTAAACTTTAGACCACAATTCAATAGCTTAAGGCTATCAGAATCAAATGAAAAACTACTCAAATTCAAAAATATGAAATTCAAAATCAGAAAAATTAATATTATTATCAGTATGGATGATCTACTTCTTTTTATACAAAATTATATATACCATAACCATATATTAGGGAAATTTCATCAAAATTAAGTAGAATTTTCAGACCATTAAATAATATTGTTATACAGGGTGTCCAGGAACTTAATGCCAAAAATTCGGGAGCAAATAGAAGAGGTCAAAATAATGTTAGAAGTTCAAATAAATTTTTGTCATACGAGCCTTCGTTTCCGAGTTATAGACCTCTAAAGTTTCAAAATAAAAACCTTTGTTTTGTCATAATTTCTAAACTATACATTGGAATACTATAAAATTCCAGTGACGGATTGCATACATCCATGTCCTGTGTTTGACGGTATAAATGAATCTACATTACGTACAGATAAGCAGAGACGGCTTGTGCCCATTGGTTAATAATCCGTAATTTTAATAGGGACCATCTGAATAATATTTAAATTTCAAAAATAAATTTTCCAATCCATTTACTAATGAAAATGTACTCTTGTTTGAACTCGATAAAATTAAGGGTTTAGGAAAAATTTGAACTTTTAGATCTGATCGCCATATTTTGTAAAGACAGACATTCTGAAGAGAACTATCAATAATTGTCTGTTGGCTAAAACTCTGTCGAACGGATCGGTATAAAACATTATTTGTTGTCATAAATACAGTATCCGCCAAAATAAACAGTACCGAAAATAAAAATAAAAATTAAATTTTAATTTCTGTAATGTAAGTGTTCAAAATGTTCACCATCTCGACGCGAACAAGCTTCATATCGATTTTGTAATTCAATAAACATATTGTTACGAACGTCAAGGTGACAGATTTGTCAACCTTAAAATTATTGACTGATGCTACTACCTCTGACGGTCTACTAGACGACAAAAGCGGCATCTATCGAACCTTCTCCAACTTTCTGGTGGGTTACTGGGGATAGAAAAAATCAAGACAGCGGAGGGTGGTGAATGTGACAGAAATTGGAGATAGCAATTACGTTTATCATTTTTGGATATAAAATATTTGTTTTTACATTATACGTTTTAAAGTTCGTACACCACAGTCTATTATTTATAGTCCACGTAACATTTGGTGTCAGAAGTGGGATTTGTTTTGCGAAGACTGAATTTGTTACCAACTTTAAACGTTTATAACTAAAGAAAATGCCTAGAACCAGAATTCAAGGTGACTTACCAGGGGAATCGGCAGAAGCAGTACCATCTTCCTCAGAGAATTCGATGCTGACTATGTTGCAGGGTCTGATGAGTAAAATCGACGAAAGCCAGAGAAAAATGGAAGAAAACCAGAATAAAATACTCGCAGAAGTAAGCGATACTAAGGTAGAATTGTTTGCCAAATTATCTGGGTTCGAGTCAAAAATGCATGAGAACAATACTGAGCTACGCAAAGAGATCCACCAGACCAACGCTGAACTACATACAAAGATCCATCAGACCAACGCTGTGCTACGCACCGAGATTAATGAAACCACCACACAGCTGCGCGTCGAGATGCAGGAATTGGACCGCAGATTGAGAAGTGAGGTAGCTGAAATAAGAAATCAGGCAAATGTTCCTGAATCCGTCGGACATTTTAGCCCTAGAGTTAAATCCCCAACATTTGATGGTACTACCGGTTGGTCTGTATATTTAAAACAATTCCACGCAGCTGCAACAGCCAATGCCTGGTCCGATGAAGAAAAGGCAACTTCACTGGTAGTGTCCCTCCGTGGAGAAGCCCTCAATGTTCTACAGTCGACTTCAGAAGAGCAACAAAAGAATTTTTCTAGTCTGGTATCTCAATTGGAAAAGAGATATGGTGACAAACACCTGCATCAAGTCTATCAAACTCAGTTAAAATTTAGGCAACAAAAATCAGGTGAATCTCTTCAAGAATTCGAGGCCGATATTTCACGCCTAATTAGATTAGCATATCCGACAGCACCTGAAGAATTCATGGAGCAACTTGCCGTTCAAAGTTTTATAGATGGATTGCAAGATACTGAAATGCAACAGGTTATGAGAATGGCAAGAAATAAAACCCTAGGTGATGTGCTGGCTCATGCACTGGAGTTCGAGGCAGCAAAAACAGCCTCTAGTAAAAGTCATATAAGAATTCACCAAGCTGAGACCTCTAGCGATGATCAAAAACACAGTGAACTTCTAGGCAAAATGGAGAAAATGGAGGCGCTTTTAAAATCTGAAAACATAAGTCGCAACAGCCGTCCAACAACATTTAGATGCTGGAGATGTGGAAAACAAGGTCATCGTAGGAAACAATGTCAAGCGTCAATGGCACAAGGAAATGAGCAGGAAACGAGCGCCAGCCAGCCGCAAGGGGCGACAGCTGGTAGAGTTATACAATGCTCCCAATCATCAGAGCCACACAACTACAACATCATGGGCAGAGTCTAATGGTAGTTGGTAAGGTCTCTGAAAAAAATTGCCGAATAACTATTGACACTGGAGCCACCCATACTATAGTCCAACCGAAGATGGTATCGTCCACTGAAATTCAACGATGTAGAAGAAAATATATGTTAACAACGGCAATCGGAGAACAGGTTCCTATCCATGGTTATGCCGATGTGATGTTACAGCTCGGTGAACAGAAAGTAAGACATCGAGTAGTTGTGGCAGATATCATGGATGAAGTCATTGTTGGTCTTGACTTCTTGCTTAACCATAATGTTAAGCTGGATTTAATAACAAAAGTTCTTCAAATTGAAGATGAAGAAGTTGTGCTGATGACAGCAAAAAGTAATGAGGAAATCTGTCGCCTCTACGTTAGTGAAGATGTTTTACTACCTGCTCGATCCGAAGTCATTGTACCTGTTATCCTAAAGACAAAATCAAATCCACTTAGTGCAGTTGTACGTATTTTTGAGCCAGCTCTCCAACAACTTCCTAAAGGCATCCTTCCGGCAAGAAGCCTAGTCAATACACAAGGCAAATCATTTCCTACCCGAATAATGAACTTAAATGATTATGATGTTAGTCTAAAGAAAGGAATGTCAATGGGTACACTTGAGAATGTCGCTAGTATCAGAAACTGTAACGTTCAGCCACAACTGTCCTTGGTAGCACAACAACTAGCAGAACCACTCCAACTCCTTTTCCAGAAGTCTTGTGAACATCTTGATAAAAATCAGAAAGATAAATTGTACAAGTTACTGCAGATTTCTGAAGACGTTTTCTCCTTGACCACGAAGGATTATGGACGAACGAAGCTAATACAACATCGCATAAATACCGGAAATGCTGCTCCGATCAAGCAAGCTCCTAGAAGAATTCCATTTGCACAACGAGATGAGGTAGAGAGAATGTTAAAAGAAATGCAGGAAGAAGATATAATAGAACCATCGCAAAGTCCATGGAGTTCTCCCGTTGTTTTGGTGAAAAAGAAGGATGGTTCCACTAGGTTCTGTGTTGACTACAGAAGGTTAAATGATGTTACTGTAAAGGATAGTTATCCTTTGCCACGTATTGATGATACTTTAGACGCAGTGACTGGAATGAAATGGTTTTCAACATTAGATTTAAAAAGTGGATACTGGCAGGTGGAAATGGATCCAAGCGACAAAGCCAAAACAGCGTTTTCGACCGGCCAGGGATTATGGCAGTTCAATGTACTCCCCTTTGGGCTTTGTAATGCCCCAGCTACATTTGAACGCCTAATGGAAACAGTATTGAGAGGATTACATTGGAAGATTTGTCTTATCTATTTAGATGACATAATTGTTTATGGCCAAACCTTTGATGAACATCTCTACAACCTTACCAGTGTTTTTAAAGAATTGAGAAGTGCCAATTTAAAGTTGAATCCCAAGAAATGTCAGCTATTTCAAAAACATGTGGCGTTTCTTGGACATGTAATATCCTCAGAGGGGGTAAGTACCGACCCCGATAAACTACATACCATCAAAAGCTGGCCTATCCCGAAAGACAAGCATGAATTGAGAAGTTTCTTGGGTCTGTGTACGTATTACCGTCGTTTTGTGAAAGGGTTTGCTGACATTGCAAAACCTTTACATAAGTTAACGGAAATAGATAAACAATTTATTTGGGATAAGCAATGCCAAGAAGCCTTTGATAAACTAAAAGAATCACTCATAACTGCACCTATATTATCCTCACCTTCATCTAAGGACAGATTTATCGTCGACACTGATGCGAGTAATGTGGGGCTTGGTGGCATACTCTCACAAAGTATAAATGGTACAGAGCGAGTTATTGGATACTTTAGTAAGGTGTTGTCCAAATCGGAAAGAAATTATTGCGTGACGCGACGTGAATTGCTGGCTGTGGTGAAAACATTAGAACATTTCCATAAGTTCTTGTATGGGAGAAAGTTCTTGATTAGGACTGACCACGCCTCTCTTCAATGGATCCTACAATTTAAAAATCCCGAAGGACAGGTTGCTAGATGGCTAGAAAAACTACAGATGTATGATTTTGACATTGAGCATCGTAGAGGTACTCAACATCGTAATGCCGACACCCTTAGCAGAAGACCTTGTCCAACAGATTGTAACCATTGTGCCAAAATGGAAGCAAAAGAACTAATAGTGATTGCCAACTGCCAAATTGGGCCAGAAGACCATTGGAGTTCCCCTACTCTTCGCGCTGAACAACTAGCGGATTATGATATTGCACCAATTCTTACTCTCAAGGAAGGAGGAAATGGGCGACCCATCTGGAGTGAGATTTCCGACAAGAGTGTGATACTGAAAAGTTATTGGGCACAATGGGACTCATTGGAAGTATTGAATGGAGTTTTATACAGAAGATGGGAAAGTCCCAGTGGTGTCAAACACATATTTCAACTTGTTCTTCCAAAAAGCCGAGTTAAAGAAGTACTAATAGAGTATCATAGCGGTATTTCTGGAGGACACTTAGGAATAAATAAGACTTTGGCAAAAATCCGGGATCGTTTCTACTGGGTCAAATGTCGCTCGGATGTTGAGCGTTGGTGCCGTCAGTGTAAAGAATGTGCAGCTAGTAAAGGTCCTAAATCCAGGAGCCAAGGCCCGATGAGGCAATATTTGGTAGGAGCACCTTTCGAGAGGATCGCTGTGGACATCGCAGGACCATTTCCCGTACTGCAGCTGGAAACCGTTACATCTTAGTGGCAATGGATTATTTCAGTAAGTGGCCAGAAGCCTATGCCATTCCTGATCAAGAGGCCTCAACAGTTGCTGAAGTTTTGGTTAACAATTGGTTTTGTCGGTTTGGAGTTCCTAGAGAAATGCATTCTGACCAAGGTCGGAATTTCACATCCAATTTGTTCAAAATAATGTGTGAAAAGCTAGGAATTGTGAAAACCAGAACCACACCTCTGCGACCCCAGTCGGATGGAATGGTAGAGAGGTTTAACCGAACTCTACTTGAACATCTTCGTATCGTCGTCAATGAACATCAAAATAACTGGGACGACTATATCCAGCTGTTCCTTCTAGCATATCGAAGTTCTGTCCACGAGGCGACAAGAGAAACACCAGCAAACATTTTATTTGGAAAGGAATTGCGGCTTCCTGCTGATTTATTGTTTGGATCGCCTGAACCGCGTGAAGAACATAAGGAAAGCTATATTCAAAGTTTAGCCGAAAGAATTGACAGTGTCCATAAGAACGTTAGAGAACAATTAAGAATAGAAAGTGACCGGATGAAAGTTCGATACGACATGCGAGCCAACTCCGCCGGGTTTAACGAAGGAGATTTGGTATGGTTATATAATCCAGTCCGTTACAAGGGTCGATGTCCAAAGTTGCAGAAACTATGGGAAGGTCCATACAACGTGGTTACCCGAATCAACGATGTCGTCTATCGCATCAAAAGACCAAGAGCAAAAATGAAGATTGTACACCTTCATCGGTTGGCTGCGTATCAAGGAGACGGTGGACTGGCAGGGTCGCCAGTCTAAAGGAGGGGGCAATGTTACGAACGTCAAGGTGACAGATTTGTCAACCTTAAAATTATTGACTGATGCTACTACCTCTGACGGTCTACTAGACGACAAAAGCGGCATCTATCGAACCTTCTCCAACTTTCTGGTGGGTTACTGGGGATAGAAAAAATCAAGACAGCGGAGGGTGGTGAATGTGACAGAAATTGGAGATAGCAATTACGTTTATCATTTTTGGATATAAAATATTTGTTTTTACATTATACGTTTTAAAGTTCGTACACCACAGTCTATTATTTATAGTCCACGTAACAATATTTATAAAAAGTGTTTGATGGAACTGCCGAAAAATATTTTGTATTCTTTCCGTAGTTCGGCAATATTCGCCAGCGGATTTTTCGAATGACATATTTTTTCCTTCATTATGCCCCAAATGTATGCGTCAGGTGGCGTCAGATCAGGTAAATGAGAAGGATATTCGAAATCTGTTCCCCGAGAAATTATTCCATTATCGAAATGCTGACGGAATAAGTCTAAGGTGCGCACAGCTGTATGGCTCGTTGCACCATCTTGTTGGAACCATTTTGTGCGAAACTGTAGATTTCGTGCACGGCAAAAGTTATTTAGATCTCTCTATAAGGTTCTTGGTTGACAGTAAGTGGATTCTGATTATCATCTTCAACAAAATAAGGACCAATCATTCCATTACCAGATACCGCGCACCAAACGGTAACTCGAAGACTGTGGAGTGGTTTCTCTACAATGACATCAGGACGTTCAAATCCAAGGAATCTGGTTGTTTGTCGATTAATATAGCCGCTAAGATGAACATGACTCTCGTCTGAAAACCATATGTTTTTCAAAAATTCGGGATCTTCGTAAATTAAACTCCACATGCGATCACAGTAAATTTCTCTTGTACGTTTGTCCGCAGCATTTAGTCGTTGTCCAACTTGAATACGGTATGAATAACCACCAATTGATTAGAACATGCGACGTAAAGACGTTTCACTAATGTTGAGTTTACATGCATTTCTTACAAGACTTCTTTGAGGTGATTGCACAACTTGGTTAAAAACACGTCCTTCATTTTCGTTAGTGCATACTGATTTTCGACGACCTGAAGAACCTTTACGTTGACACAATACACTACCAGTGCGACAAAATTTTTCAACAACAGCTAACATCACACTTTTACTCGGAGCTGTTTTATTAAATTTTTGTTGATATTTTATTGACACCTGTTCTAAGCTTGGACCATCATTACGAACTTTTCCGTATGAACGAAAATAATGCTCTAACAAAAACAGTTTTTCTTCCGTTGTTAGAACCATTTTTAAATCAAATTTAACTGCAGCGTAATATTAATATATCAACTAATGACATTTAAGTCAAATATGACAAATCCATATTACATAAACTCCACAGCACTCTCTGTTTCGGTACTGTTTATTTTGGCGGCTACCGTATCAAACAAATTTAGAACAGAATATGTTTTCAAGGTTTTTATTATTAGAATATTCCTGGAAAAACAGTAAATTCTCAATCCCAGCAACTCGTGCTGAATTTGTATGAATATTTTCAGTTGGAAAAAAGGAACGGAGGACCCTTGAAACCTGTGGCTTGGGTTCAAGAGGTATTGTAATGAATTGTATGTTGTTTAATAATTTACCGATCATGATATTGTTTTCAATTTAAGAGGGTAGCTGCTGCCTTGAAAATACCACGGCGTATAGTATGTACATTTAAAAAATGAAAAGAAAGCAATCCTGTCCTTTCAAGTCCAGGCAAAAGTAGACGTCGTCGTAAAAGCAAGACAACTGATCTGCCTGAAGGAACTAAAATGGCAATTCGAAACACTGTGTACGATATGTACATACAAAGTAAGTATAAGTTGATATTGTACAAAATAAAAACGATCTGTTTATTTATTTTTTAATTATTGATAGTTCTCTTCAGAATGTCTGTCTTTACAAAATATGGCGATCAGATCTAAAAGTTCAAATTTTTCCTAAACCCTTAATTTTATCGAGTTCAAACAAGAGTACATTTTCATTAGTAAATGGATTGGAAAATTTATTTTTGAAATTTAAATATTATTCAGATGGTCCCTATTAAAATTACGGATTATTAACCAATGGGCACAAGCCGTCTCTGCTTATCTGTACGTAATGTAGATTCATTTATACCGTCAAACACAGGACATGGATGTATGCAATCCGTCACTGGAATTTTATAGTATTCCAATGTATAGTTTAGAAATTATGACAAAACAAAGGTTTTTATTTTGAAACTTTAGAGGTCTATAACTCGGAAACGAAGGCTCGTGTGACAACAATTTATTTGAACTTCTAACATTATTTTGACCTCTTCTATTTGCTCCCGAATTTTTGGCATTAAGTTCCTAGACACCCTGTATATAATTTTTAATTTGCATCTGTAATCAGTGGAACGGTTACGAATCTACACTGTGAAAATTGGTAAAGCCTTGTACCTTTTATTAATTAATTGTTTTAGTTATGACTAAAATGTTACCTTGAACAAAGAAACTCATATTGAATAATTCATAATATTCGGAAATATGACTCGATTCATTGTGCTTGGTGCATATAAAGAATAATAATAAATATATTGAATAATTAATACGGATTTTGCCAAAATCCATTTGTAATATTCGAACTAGTTAAACTAATAAATATACAGGGTTGCGAAAGTGTAGGAAGGCTTTATCTGTCAAACGAATAAACTTATAAAATTTTGGCATTATGTTTTGCATTTTTAACAACATAATTCAAGTTTTTACAGAGTCATCGCTTTCAGTATCACCGCCATATTGCATTTTTTAGCGTTAGTTGAGTGATACGTCACAGAAAAGCTTACTTAAAGCCGGGAACACATTGTTCTGATGCTACACCATCAGAAGGATCTGACACCGTGGATTTTAATGCATATTTATATTTGTGTGTACACTGTTCTGATGCCATTCTATCCCACGCGACTCGACGCCATCCGACATGGTACGAATTTCAACTTGCCTGATTTTCATTATATGAAGTCACGTCGCGAATTGTAAGGTGTAGTAACAATGTGCACTATTCATTGAGCGCTATTCATTGAGTGTTTATAATATGAAAAGCCAAGCATAGAGACCAGAATATGAGAGGAGAAGCTTGGGAGGAAATTGCTCAGGAAATGAACATTCTAGTTCTTCTTCCCATTCATCTGAGGAACTAGGTACTACTCGCCATAGTGTCTGAACTCAAACTGGTCTCATTTTCTATCATTATATAACGTAGGGTCGCGTCGTCTCGGATGACGTGGGAACAGTGTGCACAAGGTACATCCCTGACGCATGTTGTCGGATGGCGTGGTGTGTGTGTGTTTTTTTTTGAGGTGGAAATCCCATTACGGACATCGGGTACATGGTTCTGCCCTTACCTGGTAGTGTGGAGGCTCCCAGCTTATTGTGCAAGACTGGTATACCCACTAAAACCACCCCTTCGCCAAAGTAGAAACCTATTTGGGACTACCGTCAGGCATTACTTCGAATGTGGCGTGGTGTGGTCTAGCATCAGAACAATGTGTTCCCGGCTTAATCCACTTCTCTAAAATGATAGTAACAATGATGTTGTTTACTTTTTCAATGCCTAATACATGATTTTTTTCTGTTGGGTTACTTGAAAAACCGCGTGTATATCAACAGACCAACTAACCTAAATGATTTCAAAGATTACATACGTTGTGAAATGCAGGGAATTACTGTAGATATTGTATTTTAGTTCAATTGTAAAATAGTGGTATGAGTTGTAAAATACCATATGTATAAAATTATATGTTTAATAGTTTTAACAAAGTTTCTTCAATTATTGGGTTAATTATTTAGTATTGCGTCAAGTATCTAGCATTTTTGAATAGTGTATATTTCAATTTTACATATTGCTAAAAACAGACCAAACTAAAATTTTCAAAATCCACATCTACTGTACACTTGGTTCGCTGTATCTTTGCACATCATAGTTGTACGAAATAAATCAAAGCATTTAAATCAAACGTAAGTTTTTCTAGATTCTTGAAATAATTAGGAAATGTTTATTATCCCGTTAAACGTATTTATAGTGATTGTTTTTGTTTATTTATTGTAATGAATGTTAAAAACTCATTATAGAAATGTTTTGAACGTATTTTTGAGTTTTCTACATATTCAACGTTAATATGATTATTGAAAGAAATTACTCTATTTGAAATACTGTAGTCGAGAAAGATGGGCCCAAGATCAAACAGCTTAAATTCTCATATTTATTTATTTATTTATATACCAGAGCAACCAACAGCCGAAGCCAGTTACTGGATGAAAAATATGTTTTCGTTCAAAATACAAATATTTTACATTTACATCGTATAGATATAACATTCAATTTTTAAGCTTAAACATAAGAAAATGCCCTAAAAGATAAAAAAAACTGTTGTACATGCTTTTCGAACTAAGTTACTAACGCACATATAATTAATTAAACTTATTATTAAACAATACAATATAATAAAAACAATAGGAAAAGAAAATTTCGAAAGTACATTAATTTGTAGAAAACTTAAAGGATATAACAAATTAGTGCTTAATCTGTTAGTCTGAAATAATACGACTTTACTTATATGTCGCATACCTAGAGAATTAGAATTTATTTTTTTATACCAGCTGGTTTTTATCATTTTTTTTACTTTTGCATCGAACTTCTCTATATTTTCAAAAAAAAGCGTGGAATTTTATGTGTAAAAGGTTTCATTGTTTTATTGGATCAATTACTTTGTTACAACCTATTTTAACAAATATGAGTAAATTATTAAAATAAATTAAAAAAAATCAAAATTATATATTTCCTTCATTTTCAGAATCCGAGCTATCTCCAGGATTTATTATGATGGGTTGAATATCACTATCAACTATATTTTGCTCTCGGACATACCACTTTTGAATAATTTCATGAGTATGTCTTACACACTTTTTCCAAATGTCTCCATTACATTGATTAAGCGCCTCTTTCCACATATTTATAACAGCACTATCCGAATAGCCGTCCCTACCAATATGCTTATTGTAATATGACTTGCAATTTGCCCAAATTAATTCAATAGCGTTGAATTCGCAATGATAAGGAGGTAGTCTCAACACATCATGACCATGCTCTCTTAGTAACTCATCAATAACATACACATTTTCTTTTTTGTTCATTTTTGCAACTTGTAATAATTCAGGTTTTGTAAATTTTGGGTCAAATTTGATGTTATTTGTTGTCAGCCAGGTAACAATTTCATCTTTCTTTGAAGCAGTGGTAGGTTGCTTTTCAAAAAGGACACTGTGGTATGGAGCATTATCCATCACAATTAACGATGGTTCTTCTAAATTGGGAATTAACTGTGTCTTTATCCACTTAGTAAAAATGTCGTTGTTCATTTCTCCATGGTAATCAATTTGTTTAGACTTAGGATGAAACAATAAACTTGCTTCAGAAACAAATCTTTTAGAAGAACCAGCGTGAACAGAACAATTATGAAACGTTTACCATCAAAACCTTCTGGTTTACGTACACTTTTGTTACTAGTGTCTTGCCAGGAAGTTGTTTTAATTCCTTTTGAATAAATCCATGTTTTATCCAAAAAAACAAGTTCTCTAGGATGCACACTTTCCAGGTTTTCAAAGCATTTACGAAAGAATTTTGCTCTTAAAGCAGCAATATTGGTTCGTTCGAATAATGCTCTTCGATTGTCATCCTTTTTATATTTAAATATTTTTTAGTACAATGCTCAAGGATGTTGTTCCCATAGTAACCACTTCTTTTTCTTCTGATTCACATTTGTAGACTAACATGCTTTCCTAAAAAAAAAAACAAGTAACAGTAGTGAAATTTTTTTTTAGAAGTGTTCATTTTGATGGCTGGGGTATAAACAGATCGTTTTTTTTTGTACAATATCAACTTATACTTACTTTGTATGTACATATATTGTACACAGTGTTTCGAATTGCCATTTTAGTTCCTTCAGGCAGATCAGTTGTCTTGCTTTTACGAAGACGTCTACTTTTGCCTGGACTTGAAAGGACAGGATTGCTTTCTTTTCATTTTTTAAATGTACATACTATACGCCGTGGTATTTTCAAGGCAGCAGCTACCCTCTTAGATTGAAAACAATATCATGATCGGTAAATTATTAAACAACATACAATTCATTACAATACCTCTTGAACCCAAGCCACAGGTTTCAAGGGTCCTCCGTTCCTTTTTTCCAACTGAAAATATTCATACAAATTCAGTACGAGTTGCTGGGATTGAGAATTAAATGTTTTTCCAGGAATATTCTAATAATAAAAACCTTGAAAACATATTCTGTTCTAAATTTGTTTGATGCGGTAGCCGCTAAAATAAACAGTACCGAAACAGAGGGTGCTGTGGAGTTGTTTATGTAATATGGATTTGTCATATTTGCCTTAATTGTCATTAGTTGATATATTAATATTACGCTGCAGTTAAATTTGATTTAAAAATGGTTCTAACAACGGAAGAAAAACTGTTTTTGTTACAGCATTATTTTCGTTCATACGTAAAAGGTCGTAATGATGGTCCAAGCTTAGAACAGGTGTCAATAAAATATCAACAAAAATTTAATAAAGCAGCTCCTAGTAAAAGTGTGATGTTAGCTGTTGTTGAAAAATTTTGTCGCACTGGTAGTGTATTGTGTCAACGTAAAGGTTCTTCAGGTCGGTAAAGGTTCTTCAGGTCGTCGAAAATCAGTATGCACTAACGAAAATGAAGGACGTGTTTTTAACCAAGTTATGCAATCACCTCAAAGAAGTCTTGTAAGAAATGCATGTAAACTCAACATTAGTGAAACGTCTTTACGTCGCATGTTCAAATCAATTGGTGGTTATCCATACCGTATTCAAGTTGGACAACGACTAAATGCTGCGGACAAACGTACAAGAGAAATTTACTGTGGTCGCATGTGTAGTTTAATTTACGAAGATCCCAAATTTTTGAAAAACATGGTTTTCAGACGAGAGTCATGTTCATCTTAGCGGCTATATTAATCGACAAACAACCAGATTCCTTGGATTTGAACGTCCCGATGTCATTGTAGAGAAACCACTCCACAGTCTTCGAGTTACCGTTTGGTGCGCGGTATCTGGTAATGGAATGATTGGTCCTTATTTTGTTGAAGATGATAATCAGAATCCACTTACTGTCAACCAAGAACGTTATAGAGAGATCTAAATAACTTTTGCCGTGCACGAAATCTACAGTTTCGCACACAATGGTTCCAACAAGATGGTGCAACGAGCCATACAGCTGTGCGCACCTTAGACTTACTCCGTCAGCATTTCGATAATAGAATAATTTCTCGGGGAACAGACTTCGAATATCCTTCTCATTCACCTGATCTGATGCCACCTGACGCATACATTTGGGGCATAATGAAGGAAAAAATATTTCATTCGGAAAATCCGCCGGCGAATATTGCTGAACTACGGGAAAGAATTCAAAATATTTTTCGGCAGTTCCATCAACCACTTTTTATAAATATGTTTATTGACTTACAACATCGATATGAAGCTTGTTTACGTCGAAATGGTGAACATTTTAAACACTTACATTACAGAAATTACTGTTTATTTTGACGGATACTGTATTTATGACAACAAATAATGTTTTATATTGATCCGTTTGACAGAGTTTTAGCCAGATTTAAAAATGATATGTCAAATTAAATGTTAGAAAATTTAACTTAAAAATTAATACTCACATCAAAGAATCCAATACTAAGTGTTAGTCAACAGTTAGTCAAGTTGACAACTAAGCAGGTTCAATGATGACAATTTATCACAATAACAATTTATCACGATGACAATTTGTTATATTACTGACCTTGTCTGAGGTATTACTAAATGTTGGACATGCGGTTTAATTTCAATATTTTATATTCTGTGAGACAAAATTTAAAAATAGTTCGTGAATATTTTCATACATGTGCAAAGATACAGCGAACCAAGTGTACAATACTGTGCATAACATAAAATTTAGAATATATTGACTGTTATAACTTTTTAGGATTAGAATTGAATGAAAATCCCTTTTATAAATTGAACTATATTTGACATTGATTATTCAAAATAGTAACATAACAAATCTATAGTTACGTAACAAAATACAGATATATAATAATCTCCCACGCTAATTAAAAATTTAAAAAATGTGCTCTAGACTTCGAAATCACACAATCTAGTATTCGGTTTTCTAATTCTTTCAGATCTTCTTAACTGAGGATGTGAGAATGGTCTAGATATTGTAGGTTCTGGAAAATTATGACTTGGTCCTGGTATAACAGTTTCATTACAACTTGATTCGGGTACATTGGAATTTGATACAGGTGTATTATGGTCTTCTATGACTGGTAAAGGTTGTTCTACTTGTTCAGGTTCTATGACAGTTCTATCTTGATTTTGATTATTTTTTTTTGGTGTTGATATTAAGAAATGTGGTACATCATATTCTGGATATTGCGGTTTTACTTCATCTTCTTTTATTACAGGTGTCGGTTGGCTTGAACTTGTTTCATTTTTTTTAGGAACCATAGTCTTTTTGATTTGGTCAATATGTCGTTTTAGGGAATAACCATCATCCAACTGTACTTGATAATGTAAAATTCCATACTTTTTGGTTATAGTTCCGAATTTCCAAGAGTTTTTATTGCCTTCATAATATCTTACTTGCACTCTTTCTCCCACGCTTAAATTTCTTACTTGTTTTGGTTCATTTTGTGTTGAGTTGTGATGTGTGGGACGTATTGCATCAAGTCTTATTCTAATGGTTCTATTCAAATAAAGTTCTGCAGGTGATTTGCCGCAATTAAGAGGAGTAGCTCTATATTTTAAAAGAATTTCTTGAATTTTTCTATTCATCGGAATTTTCTCGTCCGACATCGCCTTTAGTCTCATTTTTAATGTTTGAACGTTTCGTTCAGCTAAACCGTTGGTTGCAGGATGGCCTGGTGCAATGAACTTTTGAAAAATTCCATGAGTTTTAGTAAACGCTTTAAACTGCTCACTAACAAATATTGAAGCGTTATCTGAGACTATTACACGAGGATATCCATGAAAAGCAAATATCTCTCTTAGAAGTTCAATGGTTTTTTCAGAAGGTGGGTAATCTTTTAAAACTTTAATTTCGGCCCATCGCGATCTTGCATCGACAGCAATAAGAAAATGACAACCTTGAAATGGTCCCGCAAAATCGATATGAATTCTGTCCCAATTTTCATTTGGTAGATCCCAGTGGTGCAATGGTGCCTTTGTTGGTGATTTTCGAATTTCTGCACATGCTTTACAGGACATAACAAGATTTTCAATATCTTTATCTATGTTTTTCCAGTAACAGTATTTTCTTGCTAACTGTTTCATTTTTGTTATGCCTATATGTGTTTTATGTAACTCTGAAAGAACCAGAGGTTGAAGTGAAGTCGGTATCACAATTCTTGGACCTTTGAAAATTATTTCGTCTTCTAAAATATATTCCTTTTCAGTCGAATTTGATGACTTTAAATCTGATTTAATTTTTGATAAAATTGGATCTTCCTCTGTAGCAGATCGAATGCTGTCATATGTTAAATTATAAGTAGAAATTTCTTTGATAGATGTATGGCAAATTTGATTTACTTCTCTATTTAAAATTCTGTCTAATGATATTTTTGAATGATGAATTGAAGCTCTTGAAAGACAATCTACATTTACATGATCAGAGGCTTTTCGATATTCCACTTCGTAATCAAAACCGGACAAAAATGAAGCATATCGAAGAAGCCTAGCGGATGTCAAAGCTGGTAATTTTGAATTTTGATGGAAGATTCTTGTGAGGGGACTGTTATAAGTAATTAATTTAAATTTTCGACCAAACAAATACATGAAAAAATGATTTACTGCAAACACAATGGCTAGGGCTTCTCGATCCAATTGACTATAATTTTGTTCACTGACTGTAAGGGATCGAGATGCAAATGCGATTGGCCTTTCTACACCATTAATAACATGTGACAGTACTTCAGCTACGCCAGTTGGACTAGCATCGCATGCCAAAGTTACTGGTAAATTCGGATCATAGGGAGTCAAAACTTTGTCGCTGGCAATTTCTTGTTTTAATTTTATAAAAGCTGATTCGCAGGAGGTGTCCCAAATAAATTTTGTGTTTTTCTGTAATAATCTTCGCAACGGAAAGGTTTTTGTTGAGGCTTCCGGAATAAATCTGGTGTAATACATAACCATGCCCAAAAATCTACGAACTCCATCGACATCCGCAGGTGATGGCATTTCTAAAATAGCTTGTACTTTCTTTGGAGATTTTGTAATTTCGTTGTGTTTAATAAGATGTCCCAGATACTCTGTGCTAGTTTCAAAAAATGCACACTTTTTGCGGTTTAGATGCAAGTCATATTGTTGAAGTCTTTGCAGGCAGGCGTCGAGATTTTTCTGGCATTCCTTTCTGGTGGACCCATGAAATATGAATGAGTTTTAGACAGACCTGATAGAATTTGGTCTATTATCCTGTTGAATTCAGATGGAGCTGTCTTGATTCCAAATGACAATCGATGCATACGATAAGTTCCGCGATGGGTTGAAATTGTTTGTATACAACTACCTTCATCATCAACAGCTAAATGTAGGTATGCTTTGTACAGATCTAGTCGACAGAAATACTTTGACCCTTTTAAGTTGTTTAGAATATCTTCAATTTTTCTAATAGGATAGTTTGCGGCTATCATTTTGTCATTTACTCCTATCTTGTAGTCAACGCACAACCTAACATTACCATCGGCTTTAGGAATAACCACAAGTGGAGACCTCCAATCACTGTGAGATACTTTTGATATAATGCCGGCGTTTTCCAAGCTATCAAGTTCTTGTTCAACTTTTTCTCGAAGGGCATAAGGTACTTCTCGTTCTTTAAAATATATTGGTTTAACATTCTTTCTCAAATGCAGAGACACTTTAAAGTTAGGTACTAATCCAATTTTTTCCTGAAAAATATACTTATATTTTTCAATAATTTCTTCTTCGGTGGTTGGTGTGTTGTTGACTTCATTGGTATCAATAAGAGATTCGTGGTTAGCATCTAATTCCTGTAAGTTAATGTTTAAATGCCTTATCCAAACACGTCCTAATAGAGAATCAAAATTATCTGGTACTACATAGAATTCTTCTATTGAAATCTTGTCTTAGTACTGTATGGTAGCCTTTGCTTTTCCAAGTGGATAAAATACATTCTTGGTGTATGATCTAAAAGCTATATTTGATTTTTGAAGTTTTGTTTTTAAGTTTAAAGCTTTAAATTTTGATTCTGGTATAAGAGTACAACCAGCACCAGAGTCGATCTCAAAATCCAGTGGTTTACCCTCGATTAAAACGGTTGCATAAAATTTATTTGCATCACTGTCAGATTTATTTTCATAAACATCGATGATCTGATTAACTCCAAAAAATTCTTCATCACTTTCTTCTGAGTCGCTGGCAGGTTCATGTTGATTTGTCGACATTTTTGATTGTTCGTTTGTTTATTAAAGTTGAAATACATACTGATGTCACGTGACCATTCTTCTTACAGGAGTTACAATAAAGTTTTTTTGGATCAATTCTACAGTTTTTAACCAAATGATTTCGATCGCCACAGCGTATGCAGTAATTTTTGAGACCTAATTCTGCAAAATTCACTTTTGATTTTGATTGATTAGAATTTCTTCGACGAAAACTAGAGCTTGATTTACTTTTCGATGTACTAATAATATTCACATTTGATGAAGACGATTTTGAAAGTTCTTGACTGTCCAATTTTGACGTTTCTATCGCAGAAGCTTGTTCAACTAATTTTCCAAAAGAGCTTTCACTAGATTGAAGAAGTTTTTCCCGCATAGAAGTATCGTTGATACCTCGGATAAACTGCGCTCTCAGAAATATTTCAGAAATACTTGCTTTGCATTCACATGGTGAAATGAAATCACAATCGATAGTTGAATATCTTAAACTTGCCACGTATTCAGATATGGACTGGTTTTCTTGTTGAAAATTTGACAAAAACTTATGCTGTGATACTAAAATATTCTTTTTTGGACAAAGATAGTCGAAAAGTTTTTTTATCAGTGTGTCATAATCAAATTCGTTTGGTGTATTGGGTGCTACAAGTGCTGATAATGTTGAAAATGTTTTTGAACCGATTGAATTTAATAAAAGTTCTGCAGCAAACTTTTTATTTTCAAAAACATTTTTCATTTTCAAATAGTTTTCAAAACGTTCTTTGTATATTCGAAAAGATTCTTTTTCTTGACAAAAACTTTCAAATGGTGGTACAAAAGTGGTTGAAAATGAATTACTTGCTGGAATTTTCTGTAACTGTTCCAAAATTGCATGATTTACCATCATAAACTGTTTGAACTGTTCTGCATCCATCTCTTATTGTTCCCTTTGATTGATTGGTAATTAAAAAGTTCTTTTTTAATCCTCGTCGCCAAATTGTTATAACTTTTTAGGATTAGAATTGAATGAAAATCCTTTTTATAAATTGAACTATATTTGACATTGATTATTCAAAATAGTAACATAACAAATCTATAGTTACGTAACAAAATACAGATATATAATATTGACAAAATCACTTTTCCATATTGGAAATAAACTCTTCTCAAGGAACTGCTAAAATAACCAGCGACCAAGAAAGCCCTTTCAGCTTCAACACTGGTTGGTTTTACAGTAGTTTAAAAGTCATATATAATTATTTCCCTCTACCTCCCTCAGTTTCATGGGCGCTCATTTTCTTTTTCAGTATTTTTTCATACTCTGTTTCTCTCCTAAAGTTAAGCGGTATTATTTTTGCTTCAGGGTTTAGTTTGAATGAAATACGTTCATAATCGGAATCGTAAGAAGCAAGGCCTACATTTTCAATAATGTTTTTAATGATATACCTTTTTTTATTTCTTCACATATGAAGATTTTTTTTGGCAAGGGGAACGTGTTATCAAGTAGTTTGAAGTTAATTGCTAATTTTTGGTATTTTTTAAATAAAGTAATATTCTTGTTATTACAGTACAGCCTCGTCTTTCCACGTAATATTTCGGGCAATTCACTGAGGAGAGTATTTTTTTAAGCTTTTCAAAATAATAATTATGCGCAAAAGTAGAAAAGTCAGTTATTACTGTCTAGGCCAATTAAAGACCGAGAAACGAAGCTTCGAGGTTCTACCGTGGCTCATATAGCATTTTTTTTACTACTAGCAGTCTATTTTTAAATTAGTTTTTAAAACTTAAAGATTTTGGACGGGTCAACAATCACTCCCAAGGCCAATCAATAACATATCCAATAATTTTTGTGTTGATTTGATAAGTATTGTATTGTCAAAATCGCTATAAAAATACATGGATAGGTCAATTGATTTTTATTTTTAAATAAGTAGGTGGACTATTAAATAAGTAGATAATAAAAAATATTTTTTCATTTTGTCTTTGCAGCAGTTAACGTCACATTCTGTCAAATGGATTGAGATTTAGTGCTAATCAAGTAGTCCCTGTCTTTTCCTATCTTGGTAAAAATGAAGAATTTTACTACCTCAACCAAAGTCAAGAAAGTTAGGTATATAGGCTAGTAGTAGTAGTAGTAGATGTTTCAGTAGGTAGTTAAAAAAGTCGCATCTCGCTTGCATAGTGCAACCAATTTAAATGACTGCACGCCATTGAGCCAATCTTTCAACGTTAATCATTCTTTGTTAGTGATTTGAGGAAAAAATTTCGTGTTTTCAATTCACTGGACCCAGTAGATTTTCTTGCAACATGTAGGTAGTAAAAGTGTACCGGATCCGCCGGATAACAACGAATTTGTGAAGACAGGCCAAATATATGGGCTACTACAGGAATAGTAATAGAGTAGAATAATAGTTTTAAAATTTATATTTTTTTTAATGTGTTAATTAATGATTACTTTTTTACTTTTGTTATAATATATATTTTTTTCTCTTTCAGCTTGCAGGATTAGCTTTGATTATCATAGGAATTTTATTCAAATTTAATGTTAGCGAAGCCACTAAGCTCCTTCCAACAGATTTCGGTCTTGTTCCAATTCTTTGCATCATTATTGGCTCCATTGTCTTCATAACTGCTTTCTTAGGATGTTGTGGTGCAGTTAAAGAAAGTACATGCATGTTGACCACAGTAAGTACCAATTTTATAATTAATTAAATATACATACGCTGGTTTATGGATCTAAACTAGGTAACCAAAAAGATTTACGTACCATTTCTCTTAACATCCGTAGGAATATTAATTTTGCCATTATTCACAATTATACAATGTCTTCCAACGAAAACTTAACACCTCGATTTTCCGACTTAAAAATGAAAATGTGAAAAATCGCTTGTACCCGTCAATTTCTGATTCGAGGAGATCTACTTTTCCGCTTTTTGCATTCCCATAACTTAAACCACCCCTTGATTTTGAATAGTGATAAGGGTTGATCCTGAAATTTAGCTTCAACATTTCCAACGATCACGAAAATACAGGTGAAATATGGAAAGAGTACTAACTTTTCTGATTAGTCTATTAAATGCTGTAAAAGGTCACCATTCACTTTAATGCAGTAATATATACTAAGTGACATAAAAATCTGAACACTCAGTTTAAATGATTTTATTCTTATAACATTTTGTAAAGTACTTACTGAAGCATAATAAGTAAATGATAAAAATTTCAAGATGATTGCATGGCTTTTAAGCCCCTTTACCTTTAATAATATATGGATGCACCCCGATGTGTTACGCATTCTCCAATGCGCCTAGGCATGCTTCTGATCAGGTGGTCAATGTCCTCCTGTGGTATCTCATTCCAGGCGACCACCAACTCTGCTCGAAGTTCTTCTAGAGTCTGAGGAGGACGTTGCAAATTGAGCAATCTCCTACCCATCATATCCCACACGTGCTCAATTGGGGATAAGTCGGGAGATCTTGGTGGCCAAGGTAACAATGTGACATCATTATGTTGAAAGAAGTCTATTGTAACTCTTGAGACATGTGGTCGGGCATTATCTTGTTGGAAAGTTGGATCTGTCAGGGTGTTAAGATACCAGATACTCCAACAGTTTGATAAACATGCCTTTCAACAAAAAACCGTGGATTTCTCCTTTCACCACGTCGTCTTCTTACCCCTTGCATGCCTAAACAAAATCGAGACACGTCACTAAAGACAATACTGTTCCATTCCTGATCCCAGAGTGACCGTTCTCTGCACCACTCAAGGGGATTACGTCGGCGTTCTACAAACCATTCATTTGCAGTGGACCTGGTAATGGAGAAACGGTCCCCTAAGGCCAATAAACTTAGGCGGCGATCTCCACGGTCTGTTGTTCTACGGGGGCGTCCAGAGCCCCTTGCTCTTTGCGTACGGCCTTCTCGAAGCCATGCCTGACAACACCTAACCACGGTGTCTACACTTCTTTGCACTCTAACTGCAATTTCCCGAAAAGAAAATCCAGCTTCCCGAAGTCCCACTATACGACCCCTATAAAACTCACTAAGTTGACAAAATCGTACAGGTCTCCGTACCCTAGACATCGTAACCAATCGTAAAGAATGTCAAAAACCAAAATCTGCAAAATTTGGATCTTTACTACGGCTACAATATTCATTTTTGGATTGTTAGTGGATTTCAAAAAAAGCACTATAAAAACCGAAATCTTCAACTGATAAGGCTGAAAATTTTATCAAATGTTTATTTCAGTAAAATAAATAAATTCACCAAAATAAAATCATTTAAGCTAGGTGTCCTGTGTAGACAGAAATGGTGATCTGGGTGGCAACTCAATATGCCCTCTTCTTCCAATCCAGGCTCGCGGAAAATTTTCATTTAAGAACTGACGCACCTGTTGAATGGAATGAGGTAGTGCATCATTTTGTTGGAAAATGATCTCTTGATGATCAGCTGCATTCTCCAATACTTGCAGGAGGGATCTAAATAAATTTTGCCCAGTGATGTGACCAAGTATGAAAAAGAGGCCGATATGTGATTTCCATAAATACCCGCCCAAACATTTAATGTTTGGGGACGCTTATGTGCCTCACGAAATAATTGTGGATTTCATCTGACCAATACCAACAGTTATGTTACCAACAGTATCGTTAAGGTAAAACGAACACTCGTCCGAATACGTTATAAAACATGTGGTTTTAATTACAGTTAATCATTTCACTGAGTACTTCAGTCGGCGATCGGGATCATCCCCATTCAGTTCCGGCACCGATCGCATCTTATAAGGATGTAATTGATTCTTTTTCAGGGTTTTCATGATTGTTGTGCGTAAAACACTAGATACATCGGACAATGTCCTAGTACTCAAGGTCGGATCCATTGTTACATGACCTACGACAGCCAGCTCTCCCGCTTCATATCATGCACCCTCTTGTTTCTTTCCGACTTAACCAGTAGCGTCAATTTTGATTGTTTTTTGGAAATGATCAACTAATTACTAATTACCTTTCAAATGTGTCGAGTACAAATAAATTCTTGATAAAATTTCACATTTTCTCTTTCATTAGCTGTTTCATGACCTGTGGATAGTTTGAAGCAAAATTTCAGGATCCGATAAGATCTTCAAAATAAGGTTTTGCTGAACCCCGAATCACTACTTTAAATCAAGGGGTTAAATCACCCTAGAGATGGGGTTGAAGTTACGAGGATGCAGAGCGGAAAAGTAGTCCCCCTCGAATCAGAAATTGACGGGTCCCAGCGATTCTCCAAATTTTCGTATTAAAGTCGAAAAACCTAGGTTTTATGTTTGCGTTGAACCACCTTATATGAAATTAAACAATAATTAAACTTTTTGAATTGCTAACTACTTAAAATGAAATGTCAATATTTAAGTTATAGGGAATAAAAATGACAAAAGGAAAAATCTTATATCGGTAAGTATACTAGTTGTCAAATTCAGTGAAACACATTTAGAAATGCAATGTTTTTTGAAATTCATAAATTTCAAGTACAAAAATGACAACTAGTTTTAAACTTGTCTGCTTTTCGTATTTAATAAAAAAATCGAAGCTAATTTATTTAAATGTAGCTACTTATTATTTAAATATGAAACAACACAATCAAGGTCGCTTTTGTTTAAAAATATAATTGGTATACATTTGACAACTATGGAATTAATCATATTTTATTAACGTATTAACGTCTACCTCACTATAAATGTGTGGGCCCAGGAAGACTGATAGCAATAAATTGCATCCACTTTAAGAATAATAATAATTTCTTTTAAATTAATTGAGTAATTCTTCGTAATTATAGTATAGTGTGTTTTATTTTTTTCAATTTGACTGGATTGGTAATGTATTTGTTCCGTGAAGGAAAATTATAAATTCAAAGCCAATTTAAGGTAAATTTAGAGGAAATATTATGACAGATACTCCATTTCCATTGAATTAACTTTTTATTATAATTTTACATTAAATTTTAATTTCACTCTATGTGGGTATATCCTATAAAACAAAATATATATAAAAAAAGAGATTAAATTATAAGCTGGTGTTTTTAGAATAAAATTCCTAATAAACTTTTTTTTAGTACATTTGTCAATTATGGCACAAAAGGTTACTTTAATATTTTTGAATTTATTTTCAATAATACAGTGTGTTTTTTTGTCCATTATTGCAAACACACAGACAAATTAGGGGACGGAATAATTTCGCTGAAAGAAGCTGCCTGACCTAAGAAATAAGCTTTTATTCCGTTTACATTACAACACAAACATATCTTCTAAATAATCTGAAATAGTATAAAACAAAATAAACTAAATATGTACAAAACAGAATGAAACTAATTTTGTTGCAGACGTGTCCACAATGATAGTCAAATATCGTCTTTGCAGAGTCCTCTGAAGGGTGTCTGTAATTACAGACGTGTCGTGAATGTGTTAAATAACCACTTTTTTATAGCTGACCTGACAGACGTTGTCCTGTCTTAACGATGAATTTTGAATTAAAATTGGTATAATTAATAAAAAAGTGTGTGTATAAATAGTTTAGTTGGTATTCCAACAAGGGAACAGGTGACATATAACTGCCCATGTGAAAAACATGAATTTTTAAGATTGATGCACTCTCGTATTATATTTTTGTTAAATATTATACCTACCCTCGTAGTATATTTTGCCTTTAAACTTTGATGATATTTGACAATAACAACCAACAAAAAAAAAAGAGTGAAATCGGTCCAACCGTTCACTTCTGATGTCGAGATAATAAAAGGGATTCATTTTTATATATAGTCGACTGGCGAGGGCGGGAGATCAAATTAAATTTAAAAAAATTAACATTAGAGGAACTTGAAATTATAAAATCTGAATAAGAATTTATCTTACTACAATTATACCGTTATTGCCATCTCGCAACCTTATTGCTGATCTGTGGATAGAATAATAAAATTGGGATGGGAACATAGGAGTTGTATGAGAGTAATATAATTTATTTTATTTTTTGTATGGTGTATCATAAAATAAAAACAAAAAATTTTGTAAAAAAAAAAATAAAAATAAAAATTTAAGGATGGACCACCCTTAACATTTAGGGGAATGTTGTCCTAATTTTTGTCCTAATTTTGATCTTGGTAATTGATAGACTTAAGAGACCTGAAGGGTCGAAGATTTGGGCGATACCAAAGAGTATTGATCTTTTGGTAATAACCTTTGGGATCAACGAAATAAAATAATGATTCTGAAGTAGGAGACCATTGTAATCCGTGTTTTAGTGTTTTTATTGGTACCACAAGAAAATAGAATGTCCAATGCAATAGATTCCTGGATGGAGTAACTTAACGAATAATTGTTTGATATCCACTTTCTAAATTGAAAACAGCCTTTTGACAAAATGTTAGAAACTTGTTTGCAATTGAGTATTAAATCATCTAATTAATCTAAACCAGTTAAGTTATCAACATAGAAGTCTTGGGCTACTATTTTAGAAGCTTGAGGAAACACGACAGAATGTTAACGAGAACTGATATAGACATCTAGTGGCGAGATAACTGCTCGTAGGTAAGCGTGTTCAATTGATATGAATAAAGAGGTTCTTGCGGATGATTTCTCCATAAGATTCTTTGAAAGCATCGTTGAGTATTATCGATAAGGATCTGTCGTTACATTTTAGCAATATCCGCAGATGCAACAAATTTATACCCCCGAAGTATGGAAATTTGTATATTTGTAGGTAGAGGTAATGAAGAAGCCTCGATTTGATAAATTGGAAGTTGTTCACAAATTTTTGGAATAATCAAACACTCTAAAGTAAAAAAATATGTGGATTGTAAAGAATCAATAACAAGATTGCATTTGTGACTAATTTTTGAAGAAACGTGAGCAATACCGACCACGGAAATGTAGAAAGATTGAAATAAAACAAAATTTTAAATATTTCAAATTGAAATTAATAAACAACAAAAATTAATAATCAATTTCGGAATTTACCAGTTTATTTATATGGGTAAAGTAAATAATAATAAAAACATTTTAAGATAAATATATTTTTATTACAAATTATAATCTACATAAAAATAAGTAATTACCTAGGTAATTACAAACATTTCGTTACTACTATAATAATAGTGCCAACGCAGTATTCCGAGCTATTATGAAATAAATTAGCTTTGATGCCCATTTCCTCTAAACATATGACGCAATATTTTTTCTGTTCCTGAAAACAATTAACTTTCTTCTTTAGCATATTGAAAAATTAAGGATTATTCCACCCTGGTCTTATACGAGTCGCACGCATTTCTTTTAATAATACTTGGATTTGAAAGGCAAAGTTTTATCATCACCAATTTTTTTGTACACTTTTGGACCAGCAAAATATATGGACAAACGTTTATTTTTAAAGTCTTTGCTTAGCGCTGACCCCTTGCTTTTTTCTGCCTCTGCGTTATTTGCACGTTAATAAAATTATCAACTTCAGGATTGCAAAATTTAAATGGGGTTTTATATTTTTCCAAGGTTAATCCATCTTCTAAATTGATTACTTGATTTTCAAGTATATGCACCCTTTCACGCAACCATGTATTTTCAGAGGTCAATTTTTTAATATCCAGTCTAAATTTGTTCTTTCGTGGTGTATTAATGCTTAAACTGGATGGATTACATTAACGAAAAATTAAAAAAAAAACGATTGAATGTATTCCACTCCCACCCCTTTTGATTCTTCTTTAAAGAAAATTTATAGAGCTTTTATATTTGTTAATTTTATAGGTTAATTTTACCCCTTTAAGAAAATAATGTTATTAAACCTGTATTTACTATGAACTCTGAGCTCTAAATTAAATTATATTAAACAAACCCATCAAATATTTTTCACGCCGCCTCCTTCTTCTGGACTATAAATCTCAAAAACTAAGGGTCTGTTTCCTCCCACGAGTTACAAAAATCTGCAATGTTAAGTAAATCTATCACTTCCTTTCAGAGTTATCGCTCCAACGGACATTTTTGTGATATAAAAAAAAGCAAAATTAATTGGAGTGGGGTTTTTTTATTTTTTACAATAATTACCTTTAAGAGGCAAATAAACAAAAAAAAAAAAGAAAAATAGGAAGGTTGAGCCCAACCAACATCATATGACTAGACACAGGTTATAACAGTAATTAATGATAAAAATGCTTTAAACTCATTACTTTTTGTTAAAATTGACTCCAAAACAAATAATTATATATTTATTTCCGTTATATTATAACAAACAGGCGAATTGTCAAACGCTTCTTAAATACCTAAATTTCTGTAAAATACCATAATTATACCTAATATTTTCCTGAAGCAATTTGTGGACTTTCTATTGTAGCTGAAAACAAAAATTTATTCCCAAGAATCTATATTTTTACCGGAAGCAGTAATGGCCAAGAATACGTGTGATTACCGGTAATATCTCCTAAACTTCCTTTAAGTGATGGAAATAATGTTGGAAATACATTCGCATTCAAACGTTTATAGTGATGACGTGAACATTTTTTGCTCAAAATGGTCTTCACTCAATATTCACAATTTTTGTGCAAGTTATCAAGTCTATCAGAGAGATCTTCTTTCACTGAGATTTTGGGCTTTCGCTGTCCAAATCCTTGCTCTTTAAAAACTGGTTATGTGGTTATTTAAAAATAACAGCTAATTAAATTAAAATATCTTATTTAAAGTATGAGCTGGAGTTTTTTAATATTAGAATAATTTCTAAAAATAGTAATGCTTGAAATAGTAATGCCGGCTCCACACATTGGCGCCAATATTGGCTCCAACGCTACTCGTCCAACGTGTGGATCTAGAAAATGGTATTGGTCCCAACGTTGGGGTGAGCGTTGGTAGATGGCCGGCTCGTGTCGGTTTCATCAAAGGAATCTGCGCCAACGCTTGCGATCTATCCACACGTTGGCGCTTTGCTCAGTTCTGTTGCAACACACAGCGAGTGCGTACGTCGCGCGAGAATGGCTTCCTCATCCACAAAAGCGCCACCGGCATGGACAAATGAAAAAGTTATAGAATTTATTGAACTTTATCAAGTGCTTAGAGCGATTTCTGTTTCTGTATCGGACATCTTCACATTGGCTCTGACCGGACAGAACTGGTATATTAGCCAACGTGTGTATGCCTCACCGAATTAACCGACCAACGTTGGCACCAACGCTGGGACCAACGTGTGGAGCCGGCCTTAGCGTGGAATTAGAGGTTTCCATGTTGGTGGTAATCTTTGTCCGTCATCCCGTTTGTTGATACAGTTTGTACGCCTTTCGAGTTCTATTGCTTCTCTAATTATTGGAGGTTTTAAAGAATGAATATTGGCTAAGGTTCTGGTATTAAGGAAGTCAATAGTATGACCTGTTCGAATTTTATGTTGGGCTAGAGCATTGTTTGAGTCTAAATATTTTACGGATAGGGAATGTTCAGAAATTCTGGTTTGGATTCGACGGTTGGTTTGACCTATGTAAGTTTGAGGACAGTCACTACAGGGCATCTCATATACACAATTACTATCATTTGGAAATTTGTCTTTTACAGACCGGACCAATTGGGATATTTTTTTGTGAGTTGTGAAGATGGTTTGCATATTGGCAGTTCTGAGAACCTTACTAATTTTGTCAGTCACACTTTTAATGTATGGAAGGGAAATCTTATTTTCTAACTGCGGACCAGATTCGGTCTCATAGATCTTTGTACATGGTTTATCATTCTTTGCTGAAAATAATTAAATAAAAACCAAAGACATGGGGCTAGGTATAGACAGCTAAAAATAAGTTGTTTATTTCTCTAAACCCAAGTACTCGCTGACAAATGCAAGCTTGTATTTTGATATTCGAGTTGACAAGAACTACAAGCCTTCATATTTTCGCAAATCCACATTAACATTTATAAATTGACTCGCCGAGAATAGCCCGTTTCGTTTCGAGCATCATAAGCATTATATCCATGAACAGTTTGTAATACTTTTCATATTGATTCTTTGAGTTTTCTCAGCTGCTGTAATAAAATTTAAGAATGGTCAAATTTGGTGTTGATCGTGGGGAAAAACAATATTTCACTGAACTTTCATAATATCTGGATTCAAATTTAACAATAAGTAATATACAAAAACCTATTGTAATTATTAATCGTTCGCTAGTTCACTATGTACAACGAACGATAAAAGTATAGACCCCTGTAAGCCGTCAATCACACAGGGTCCTCATTCAACGTATTATATCTGATAACGCACAGTGAGGAAAAAAACGCTCAGCTGTAAAGTAAATCTTTTCCATTCGTGCTTAAATTCATCTTACAAAACACTTTACGATGACAGTTTATTTTTAACACTAGTTTTTCAGCATGGGTGTACAGTTTTGGTAAATCAATTTATGCATTTAAAAAAATAGGTTAGTTTCCTATGGTAAATGATGTGGTACAGTTAAAAATGTTGTAAACTAGCGGTGTTTATAATAATCTTTAATAATGTTTCAATAAAATAGGGCAAAATGTAATTTTATATTTAACAGCAATTTTATCTCTTTTTTAAGATAAGTTTAATTTATAAATACTTACATATTTAATATTTTTCAGTATGCAATTATACTTCTGACCATCTTCATTATACAAGTAGCTATTGGAGTTTACGCTTTCCTTCAAATAAAAGATCAAAACACCTTTTATGCAACATTAAATAATAACATGCAAAAAACTTTCAAACAAATGTATTCAAATCAAGAAGCTAATGAAACTATGCAAGCCACACAAAGAATTGTAAGTATTTAATGTTTATTCATGATTTTTCATTTACGTATAAAAATCATCGTCATATTGACTTTCAATTTTAATTTATAAGATAGCTATCTGATGTTGATTAAGTAGTGTAATAGATATACAGGGTGATCAGTTAAGGGTAGCGAGCGGCCATATCTCATAAGATATTGGTCGTATATATTTTAGAAAAAAAAATCATGATAAAAGTCGCCAATAGAAATTACTGTAAATTATTTTCGAGTTTGTCAAACGTCCGCTAGAGGGCGTAACAACCAACACCAAGTAGAAAAATAGGATTTGTATAGAATTTTGCATAATGAAAGTATATCGATGATATCATTTTCATATTTACTGACCATTTCCCCATATTTTTTGTCTAAAACGTTTTGTTCTATCCATCAAAAGAAAGCGGTGGTGGAAGTTCAATTTTTTTTATAAACAAACTAAGATTTCTCCCGTTTCTTTTGACCGATTTTAGCAAACTTAGGCTCATATGAAAGAGAATAATTTGCACTATAAAACGCTTACTTGGTTTTGAATTTTTGACTTTTGCTGTCGCCACTAGATGGCGTTAACTGAAATGATAGCAAATTTTTGAGTTTTTTCTACCTTTTTATGAACTGTTAATATTGACCAAAATATAATTTTATTACCTTTAAAAAGCACGCCACTGTTTTTTATCAAAATAAGAATCAGCTTTTTAATCTCTTATTAGTTGCTAACAAAAAGAACCTCTTGACTTTTTCTCGTTAGACAAACGGTTTTGGATTGAAAAAAATTTCACTAAAAGTTCGCAATTATTCACTCGCACACTATTTCCAGTACTTTTGCTACTCTACTGTTCTCCCATAACGACTTCTCTGTCTATATTTATATCCATTTTCCCATCTTAAATGAGCATAAATATGAAAAATTTGATACTTTTGTATTTTAAAATAAATGTTGTATATATTTAATTAAAATTTTTCTGATTTTTATTTATTAGCTGAAGTGTTGCGGTGTTAACGGACCAGATGATTATGACCAAATTCAAAAGAAAGTTCCCCTTTCTTGTTGCAGTAATATAGATGTTCAATGCCCGAGTACCAATAATGAGGTCAACAGTGAAGGTTGCGCTAGCAGCTTACAAAAACTAATCGAAAATAATTCAAAAGTTATTGGAGGAGTCATTATTGGAATTGCAGTTATTGAGGTAAAAAGCCAGTTATATCTTTTATTTTAAAAATGCATTAGTTCTACACATAATTGAATAAAAAAAAATATTTGACATTTGAAATAGAAAAATAACGAGCAGGAGAATTTTTAAAGTTTGATTAGAGTTTGACAGGTATTGTCAGAAAGAGATTTGTCAAAATGGTACTTTTAAAAGTTTATTAAAAATAAGACCGTTTTAAAAGAAATAATTAGAAAAAATATAAAAACACAATATTAGAATTGAAAATTGAAGACAATGCCCATATATGTAATTAAAGATTAAGAGAAGAGGTTCTAATGAGAAGTGGTTAAAAGAAGTTAAAAATAATATTATAAAATACTTAATGACCTTAAATACTATTAAATCCAGACGTGGAGGTATCTCTGTATCTGTAATTCTGGAAGGGTGGGTCGCCCCATCCTACCTGTTTGAAGTAGGTGATAACGTCGCCTGTAGGCAGCTCTCTCAAATTGGCATGTGTTAGCCAGTTCTCGCCGAATACAGAAAGTCTTAAAGAGAATGCCGGGCAATCACAAAGGACGTGCTCAACTGTCTCATCCTCTTGTTCACATCCTCTACATAGTGGGCTGTCAGATAAACCCAACCTGTTCCGATGTTTTCGTAAATGGCAATGACCAGTAAGTATACCTGTGACCAACCGCAGGTCCTTTCTGGTCATGGCCATGTGTTTCTTGGCTGCTTTGCTATTCGGGTATTTCAAAAATTCCTTGAATAATCTGCAACCTTTTTCTTCGTCCCATCTATTCTCCTGAATTTGTCAAGGAGCGTTCCTTTACTAGGTCAACAACTGCTGAAGCCTGCAAGCTGACAAGACTGCCGGGTTCCAAGAGCCTTTGGGAGGCAGTTTTCCCAACCAACGAGTCAACTATGCGGTTGCCTTTTGAAATTCCATGACCTTTTATCCAGCCTAGAGTAACCACATTGTTATTGCAGGCTTCGGTAAGGGCCATGTGACATTCTAATACTAGACCTGATCTGATCTGTGGCCTATTCAGGGCTAAAAATACTTGTCTGCTGTCCGTAAGGATACGGATGTTTTTACCAGTGATTTCTCTTTTGGTAATCTCTTTTGCGGCTATGGAGACGGCAGTTCTGAGCTATACTGGCTATACTGGCATTATAAACCATTAGGGATCTGGAGTAAATGGTCATCAAAACCACCTCCTTGATATAAATATATAAAGTGGGGTGAGACCGAGGATCACCTCCATCGCTCTAGTTGGTGTAGTTCTCATGCCTCCTGTTATGTTAACGCATGCTGTTCTTTGTAAATGGTCCAGTTTGCGGACGACTGTCAGCTGGTTTGTTTTGACTCCTCAGGCAATCACGCTGTAGGTTAACATAGGTCTTATGATTGCAGTGTAGATCCACTACGTGACCCTTGTTGACAATCCCCAGGTACGACCGATGGTTCTTCTACACTGCTCATAGGCAATATACAGGGTGAGTCATAACTATTGGGACATAGACTAAGGACAGGTTATTTGGACCAAAATATGGCTATTGGGCCAAATATGCCTTAATATAATGTTGCTGAGAAAAAAGATACAGGGTGTTAAAGTTAATTTTTGTTTTTCGTTTTTTGCTAATAGTTTCCCTGTATATTTATAAATTGATATCAAAATTGGCACAGAGGCATAATCTTAGACAAGAAATAGTATTTTATTTACAATTCCACTATCAAATACCAAATTAATAAACAAAGTTGCAACTAACGTAAGGTTTCCGTTTTGACGATAAATCAAAACTAAACACACTTTAACTTAAAAGAACTCACAAAAACTCAAACTAAATGTTCTACATGGTCTCCTCCGATTTCTATGCCTTTTCTTATTCTTTTTATAAAGGATTTTCGGACGTTAAAAAAAATGTTATTCTGTTCGTCTCGTGTATTAATTTCATTGGCATAAACTAAGGATTTCATATGTCCCCAAAAATAAAAATCTAGCGGGTTGTACTCAGGACTTCTTGGTGGCCATTGAAAATCACTGCCTCTGCCAATACATCGTTGAGGAAATACGTCATTAAGATGATTTCTAACAGCTAATGAAAAATGAGGTGGCGCTCCATCCTGCATAAACCACATTTTTCTTCTTACATCCAGTGACAGATCATCTAAAATATCACTAAGAGTATTTTCCAAAAAGAATAAATAAGAATCTCCATTTAAATTCGGAGGAAGAACATAAGGCCTTAGTAGTTGGTGGCCTATAATGCCACACCAAATATTCAAAATGTCTAGCATGCGGGTTTTCTTCTTCCCAATAATGACTATTTCACCAATTAAAAACCCCTCGTCTGGTAAAAGTTGCTTCGTCGGTGAACATAATATTCTTAATAAAGTGTCTGTCATTGCGATGTTTATTCAGAATTCGTTGACAAAACTGTAACCGTCGTGGAAGATCTGTTGGAAGTAAATTTTGAACAGGAGTGAAGTGATAAGGATGGAGGTTCTCTTTTTTTAGAATTCTAATTATAGACGACTGACTTACTCCTGTTGCTGCTGATAGATGTCGTGAACTTATTTCAGGATTTTCATCTACTCGAACCAAAAGTTCATCTTCTTGATTAGGTGTGATTTGTTTCGGTCGACCACCCCAATTTTTAGTGTGAAATGACACAGTTTCACCTAAACTACGATATAATCTTGCAAAAGTTTTGTGATTTGGTTGCCTTCTGTTTGCGTATAACATTCCATAACTTCTGGCTGCCGAGCGACCGCAAAAATTCTCTTGTGCGTATACGCAAATCATATTTCGTATTTCTTCATTAGTAAAATGATTGTGACGAGGCATTTCAATCAAAAAAAGTAATGATTACTTTTAAAAAATGCAACATTACACTACACTGTCACATCAAAAATAATTTACTCTGAACAAATGACATTTACCAACAACAATTATCTGATAGTCCAAAGCATACTTTTCATAAATGAATTAATATTTGAAATCCTTTTTTAAGACTCTAAGCAGTTGACTGCGTTTTTATCGAAAACGGTTGAAATTATCATGTTTAAACAAGAGTACCAATTTTACGTAAAAATGATGTTTACGTCATATTTTCTAATAAAAATTACTAAAAAATTTCATCAGAAAAAGTTTAGACTCAATTTGATCATTAGGAATGATCCACGTGGCGCCCTCTATGACAAAACGTAAAATTGTAAATAAAATACTATTTCTTGTCTAAGATTATGCCTCTGTGCCAATTTTGATATCAATTTATAAATATACAGGGAAACTATTAGCAAAAAACGAAAAACAAAAATTAACTTTAACACCCTGTATCTTTTTTCTAAGCAACATTATATTAAGGCATATTTGGCCCAATAGCCATATTTTGGTCCAAATAACCTGTCCTTAGTCTATGTCCCAATAGTTATGACTCACCCTGTATGCTTTATTAACTTTTCTAGGTGAGAGTTCCATGTTAACTTGCTGTCAAAGGTGATCCCTAGATATTTCACCTCTGCAGAGAAGTTTAATTCAGTTTTTATAAGATTTGAAGCCCGAAGGTTCACAAGCCTCCTTTTCCTTGCGAAAAGGACCATTTCTGTCTTATTTGGGTTTAATGACAGTGAGTGATCCTTGCACCAGCGCTCTATAATGTTGAGGGCCCCTTGCATTCTAGCACAGAGTGTTTCCTCTTTTTGCAGAATCACTAGGTCATCTGCATAAGCTATAGTGTAGAAGTTCTGACTGCTAAGGTGGTTAAGTAAGGAGTCCAAGACCAACTTCCACAGTAAAGGTGAGAGCACCCCTCCCTGTGGACATCCTTTGACAACCAGGCCTCTTATAGTGACATCTTCCACACTGACAGCTCTCTGGGAGAGCATGTTGTATATCCATCCATTTACTGTCTGGGGATTACCCCTTTCAGTAATAGCATTGGTTATTTTGGGGAAGGGGGTTTTGTAAAACGCACCTTCGATATCTATAGATACGCCCAAGGTGGACTCTTTCTTGTCCAGCGATCTTTCGATGCGGCCGGCCACAAGGTGGATGGTCGAATCTGTAGATTTCCCTGGGGTGTATGCATGCTGATTTGGATGTAGTGGATTACGCGTGATCAATACATCTCTTATGTACCTTTCACATAGTCTCTCCAAAGTTTTCATTGTGAACGATGTGAAACTGATGGATCTGTAAGCTTTTGGGATGGAATGGTCCAATCTTCCCGGTTTTGGTATAAAGGCTACCTTTAGGAATGTACCTTAGTGCCAGGGAGGATCTGAGGATTCATACCAGGTGCGGCAACAACGCCTCCAGGTCCCACTGTAATAGGGCTGGATAAATGCCGTCAGTTCCTGGTGATTTAAAGGGGGAGAAGCTCAGAATGGCCACCTTAATTTTTCCTCGTCGACAATCTGGCTTGCAAAACAGTTAACGGTCGTTTTGCACTTCTTGCTTACCATTTTATTGTGTTCTTTACAGCCTGATGATGGTCTGATCTAGACCGAAACATTATTTGAATAAAAGTCTGTGGTTTTGACTTTGCGTTTTATTGGATCTTTTCTATTGGATTCAATCACATTTGAGATGGTTGACCTATCTAATTTTATAAACTTAAATGATAAAATCCACTTGGATAATTTAAAAGGCTTGACTGTTTTCTAAACAACAACTACTTCCTGGGCTATATGCCCCATCGCACAATGGATTACATTTCAATAAAAAACCTGAGGGCGATCGACCATGTCGATACTTAAGACAATCTCTCGTTTTGCAAATGGAAGTTATACCACTTAAAAAGCGGTTTCGACATTATTGTGTCTTCATCAGTATGAGGTATGTACTTCTTCTCATCCTAACTTGTTCGATCTCCATCACAGTTTCTATTGAAATGTAATCCAATCTTCGGTGGAGCATATAGCCCAAGAAGTGGGTGTTTTTTTCTTTAGAATACGGTCAAGCCTTTAAAAACAATTCTAAACCTTGGAGTGACAAGTAGCCATATTTTTTTACTTTTAAATTTTGTTAATTATAGACTGCCCCTAGTATTTTGAAATTTTCAATATTTTTTTGTCTTTCGATAAAACCACATTTGTGATAAAAGTAAAAGAATAAAAGTTAAAACTTGAAATATTTTTTATTATTAGTATTTTACGTTAAATCCATACACATTTTAGACTATAAAAATATTTGATACGATGATTTGTTCTATTTTTTTTAGGTTTTGGGAGCGGTGGTCGCTCTATGTCTTGCAAGCTCGATCAGGAATAGTTACAGAAGACACACTTATGCTTAAAATTAATCAAATATATTTTTTATCTGTTTGTTATATTTTTTCAGTTTAAAATATTTATGTTAATATGATAGTTTTAATACATTTCTATGATATGCCCAAGATGAACGTTTCGAGTTCTTCAAATAGGTTTTTTTCACATGAAAAGGTAGATAATATTTTTATTGATATTAGGATTATATGGATCTCTATCTTATCTATGTCACATTCTTTATGCTATTTTAGTTGAAGATAATTTTAAAATAATTAATTATTTAAAATATTGAATACGCCTTGGAAGCCTTAGGGATCTGATAGAAATAGCTACATTAATAATTGCCAAAGGTAGGTATATTTTCGAATTTTTATACATTACCTTTCACTTAAATTTGTGATAATTGACAGTTACATTAGATTAAAGTTTAAATATTTCTCAACTTGTAACTCGTTACTGAACCTATCAAGTGTACAAAATCAGCAAGGAATCTGTTCATTTGTTATAAGTGAAAATATATTTACAAAAAGTTGTCTTAAATTTTTAACATTTATATGACAATAAAAGGACATGTTTTTCTATTTTACGCATTGTATGAATTCAAAAAATATAGTTTGTTAAATATAAAATAGTTTATATACGTATTTTTTGTATAATATTTAACATTTCATAATAAAGTTATTTAATAACAATATTCCATTTTCTTTCGATTTTGTTCATATTGAACCTTTAGCATATTCTTGTCATATTTTTAATCCAACAATCTCACCCCGGAAACAATTTCCACCAAACGGCTTGACAAAATTTGCCAGTGTTGAGATTAGTGGAATATACACGTTTTAGGATGTAACTAACTCTCCCTACCTTAATCTGACGCGCTCGAGAATTTCAGGCCATTTTTTTCACCAATCTGATCCTTGCTTGATCTTTAAAGGGCGGCCATATATAGGGCTCAAATATGGTGGAAGTAATTAACCGGGTACAAATTATCCCCCTGTATATTAACTCCAGAAATCCCCGCTTGGGCTCCCCTTCAAGTGCCCTTAGCAACCTACTACGTAAATCGAATACAATAGTAGAATAGAAATTTAATTAATTAAAACAATAATAAGTAAATTAAAGATTTTTATTTTTGTCAAAAAAAAAGATATTTTCGATGGATAAATTTCAAAGTTATTAATAAAATGACAGTTATAATTGTTTGGAATATTACAGTTTTTATAATTACATTTTTAAAATAGTTAGTTATATGTGTCGTGAAATAAGATATCTATGAATGTAACACAGATCTTGATCGATTATATATATATTTATAGAAAAACGTATGTCTAAGGTTACACACATAGACCAGACCTTAAAAAATATAGTTACATAAGGGTTGCATAAACAAAAGTATCTGTAAAAATACAAAATATTTTATTCATATTCCTAAAGGCAATGTAATTTATTGTACAACTTTTACTTTGTTAATAATGTCCATCATATTAAGAACAGTAAACAAATTTTGCATCAAAACTTCCAAGTTTTGTTTAAAAAATTAAATTTTTATCTAAGGTAATTCAACTCATCATTATATTAACATAAAAGTTAATAGAATGTCGGCAAAAATCCTTTGATGTTCATATTGCAAAAATGTTTGAATTTAAATAACTGAAAAATTTACTGGAGAGCTATATGCCATCCTACAAGCTCTTAAATTTATCAGAGAACCCCATCAGCATATTGCCATTTGTACAGACTCTTTATCATCGATTCAGTCAATTAATAATCTTTTTCCCAACCACCCTCTTGTTCAACGTATTCATGATACCTGCCAAAAGTTAATTTCTCGTGACGTTTCTATCACCATCATATGGGTCCCCTCCCATGTAGGTATTACTGGCAACGAAAAAGCCGATTGTCTTGCAAAGGAAGCAGCATTAATATCATCCAAACCGATCAATTTACAAATATCCACCGATCTAAAAATTGATATTAAACAACTTGTCCGCAAGAATTGGCAGAACCATTGGAACAGTTCTAAAACATTCCTAAAAAGAATACACCCTAAGATCGACAGATTCGACATGCCAGATCTAACAAGGAAGGAAAAAGCCGCCATGAGAAGATTGCGCATAGGCCATACCCGACTCACTCACGGCCACTTAACGAATTCTTCTCCTTAACCCCACTGTCAACACTGCCAGGTTCAATTAACCATAGAACATATCCTAATAGTTTGCCCCTACTACACAAATAGACGCAAAATATTAGGAATTGAAAGCGACATCAAGACTATCTTATCTAGCCCGAACCAAATTACCAATAGAGCAAGAGCCCGTGAACCCCAGACCTTCGTTATTTTATAAAAGCTGAAAGTTTGTCAGCACATGCTCCCAACACAGGTAAGAACGATGGACTATTATGAAGTTTGGGTTACAGTGGCTTTGGCAGGTAAACGGTGCTAAAGGTGTGTAAAATACCGATCTAAATTCATCAAATAATAAAGTTTGATTTTTTGGTATTACCTTCAGAATATTATTAAGAACCAATAACCGCGGTGTGTCCACCAAAAAATGATTTAGTGTAATAACTTTTAAAATAACTATATTTTTGGGTCTGATTTCGGGACATCATTTTGAAGGTGCCTTTGTTATTAATCTATTCAAATTTGAAAAAATATAAATAAGAACTAATACAGATTTCTTGACAAAACCTTAAATTTTTTAGTTAGGTACATTTTTCGTCGGTGTTCATTGTTCGATTTAAACCAAATTTTTGGAGTGAGAATAGTTGATCATACCACAGAGGCCATGCATGTTTTTTTTATATAATTTTTTTTTTCTTTGAAATACATTTATTTTGGTTTATTTAAAAAAATTTAATGTAAAACTATGCATAGCTTATGGAGAATGATAATATCAATAAGTACTGAAATTTTGGAGTTAAAATTTTACTTATTTTAAGAGAAAATTGTACCTAAAATTTGAATTATTTGAAATATTTTAAAAGGCTGATAAACGCGCCCTCAGCGGCGAATCCATATAGATTCTGTAGTACACTTCGAGTAAAAATTTGGATGAACATGTGGTCGTTATTATTTTATTGCATTTTGTTCAGGTAAAATATTCCCATTGAATTATTTGTTGAGTTTATGATATTTTATTCTTGTTTTCGGATGTGCGTGGGTTAGGCATAGATACTTTTAGTTTGTATATTTATTCATTAAACTTTAATAAACTTTTCTTGAAGAAATCGTGGTTGAAAAAAGGAGGTGAATATTATCACGATCAATAATTATTAGTTTATACCATTTTATAAATATTTTTTGTACCATTTGTTCTTTAAAAAAATGTGCTTTGGTTTAAATTTCATTAATTATTTTTTTAAAAAATTGGTAATCTTTCCTTTAGTAAATAATATGAAAAAACAATCGGACACTTGGATTTTTTTAGTTCAGACGGGAACATTTTTGTCTCCTACTTGTTTAAAGGTCAACATCTTATTTGAATGGAAAAGTGAAACAGGCTTAAAAGATTTTTAATTATAATTTGATTTCACATATTAAACATGATTTCAGGATTATATTATTGATTGCGTTGAAATGCTAATAAAATAAATCTCAAATGAGGTGTCACACTTTGAATTATGTAACGATTAATATTTTTTTTAAAGCGGACGCTGAAATCGGTGCTTTACATAAACAACATTGGTTGAGCTGATGAATTCCCCATAAAATTACCTTTTCAAAATGTGTCACTTATGGTACTTTCCTTACTCAAAATTGAGAATTGAAGAGACACTCGACTTGTCCCCGCGTTTTTCTTATTATTCACTGGCATCACAGAATACATGTAGCTGGTGTATTCTGTGCTGATATATATAGGAAGAGCCAGTGACCAATTTTGGGTGGTCATTTCAAAAGTCACGAAACTCACCAATCGTCTGTTTATTATTTAATAAATGAATAAACCAGAGATTAATATATTATTCTTAATTGTTCAATAAAAATTATTTATTTAAAAATCTTCCTTTTAATTTTAGCACCTAACCAAAAGTCGTCTCTTGTCTAGATTATTGTTCAACAATCGTCCCTAAGAGGATCCAAATGATAAAATTACAATATTATTTTCTTTTATTACTAGTTGTACTTGTATCTGATGATAATTAAAACTTTTTTTAATCTTATCATCTTTGTTGGTTAATTTTTTTTTGTAATCTATGTGTTATCAATTTCGATCAAGAATAATGACTTTTACTTTCAGTAACTTCTTTATTACAACCACTTTATCTGGACTTTCTCTTTCCTAAATATTTGTGGATATATAGAAATACCTCAGTTGAGATTATTTGATTTTACTTTCATCCCTTTATTAAAATTTTTCATAATTATCATAATACAGAATGGAATATCTCATTCTAATAAGTATATTATTTCCATTAGATCTAAATCGATTATTTATTTTTTTCTATTATTTAATCCCTCTTTTAACGTACACTAATGGGTTTATATAATTTTAGGAAAAACAAGTAGGTAATTAAACAAATAAATTTTATGTTGTAAACTTACTAACCATTTCGTTTTGTTGTATTTTTAAAAATTTTATTTGTTGAGGGACCACCGTAGTTGAGTGCGAAAAAAGAAGTCAGTTTAGTTTACCTATAATAAATTTTTAAGACTTAATTTCATGTTACTAGGTTAGATTATTTTGTTTTTTTTTTATTTCGGACCTCTTGGATATTTATTTTCGTAATAAAGTTTTTAATTTTCAAATCACCTTAAAAACTTCATTCCTACGTTCTGATTTCCCCAAAAGCTAATCAGATCCATATTTTTACATAGTCGATTTTTGATGAAAATTTCGTGAAAATCTGGTCAGCCGTTCTTCCTAAACCGAAAATTTTTACCACACACATCAGCTTAGGTAAACACACACAGATACTTTTTTTAATAACATGTTTTTCTGTGAAAAGAAGAAAAAAATAAATAAAACGTAAAAATGTTTCTAAAAAAAAGTATTACGATTACTTTGTAATTTCTTCAAAAAATATTTTATTGAAAACTTTAATTTTCTCCTGTATAAATTCAGCATCGGTAAAGGGGAAGGAAAAATCTCAGCTCACTTCGAAGTGAGTGAATCGAAAAGAACGCGCACATTACCGATGTGAGCTGAGATCTCAGTCAAAAAGAACGCACCTAATGATGTAGGGTCGCTGTAGGAGCGAGCGCGAGACAGTATAGTGGGTGCGAGTGAGATAGCGAGATAGGTCTATCGCGATCCCTCAATAACAGATTATAAAAAAACCAAATAAATAATACTAAAAAAAATAACTGAAATTGACATATTATAACTTGGTAAGTACAGTGAGAGAAATATATTTAAGTCGCTTTAATAAGCGTGTATATTAAATTAAAAAAGTTTTGTGTTTTAGCTATTCACCACCTAGATACAAGTCATATTTTTAACTTTGATGATTCTAAAATGATAATGGCAGAATAATTGTTTAAAAAAATGTTTTTATATTTTGCACTTATAAAAATCTTCATTATAAAACGCATTTGCGTATCGTAATGTAACTATTACGCACGCAAATTTTTGTTTTAAATGGCGACATGATTGAAGTATCTAATGACAAGACTATTGACAATGACATTTGTGGCTAATAGCAATTTATTAATTTTATATTGTTCTTTAAGAAAGTACTTGTGAATATGAATATCATCTTTTACTTATATAATATATTATTATTGGTGTATTAGTAATTTTAAACTATTTGAAAACATTAACATTTCATAATTTAAATGTCAAAACTGTCAAATGTTATAAATTACACAGTGCTACCCACATACTTTTTAAAATCAAAATTTTCGTAATTACATAAAAATAATAATTAAAAAAATGATAAAATGCAAAATATAAAAAATATTATAAACAACTTATTTCATATGGCTGTTATGACACTCGTTCTTTAAAAAACTCATCGTCTCGCGGTTCGTTTTTTAAACTTGAACTCGTGTCATAACAGAATTCCATATGAAATGCGTTGTTTAATATACTATTGGGGTCTTCATTTTTACTTTAACAAAGAATGCATAACGCCTAATCTAACAGACACTATTTAGAATAAATTACACAGCGTTTCGACATGTTCAAGTAATTGGGACAGTATTCAGTTGAACAGGTTGGAAAACTGACCTTTTATTTTTACATATTTTTTCGGTAAAGGTGTATTTTAGGTTACCCTCCTAGGCACATGCGGCAATTTGAATTCTTAAGAAAAAATGTATAAATGTATATGTAAAAAATGTAACTTGAGCGGTAATCTTTGAATCATAAGCTAGGTTGCCACATTTTTTTGAAAAATAAACTGAGTGACCATAAAAAGACGAAAATTTTTTCTTAAATTAGACAAAAGGCTTTATTTGGAATTTTGTATTTAGTCATATATTTAATACTCCTATATGGACAGTTTATGTAAGTGGAAGGTGTTCCGATATTAATGGTGAAACTGATAATGTATCGTTTGCTCTCTCGCAGAAAAATTCAATACGGTAAATGTGTTTTAGAAATTTCTCAAGCATGCGCAGTATGGATAAAATCTACGAACGCGAGAGAGAAAGAAATATTGTCGACTCCGTAGTGCAGTGTCCCAGAAGTTTCTGGCCCATTTTAACTGCAAATATATCGGAACTTAAAAACCATAGATAGACAGGTGCGGTTTTTAAAAAAAGTTTTTTTTTAAATGCAAATATCGTCGATTTTTTTAATGGAAAACCCTATACTTATATTTTTATTCTATATGAAAGACGAACTCTTTCCCTTTGAGAAAATGTATAATTTGTTAAAGTTTTGAAGAAAAAAGAGTGAGTTATTTGGATTTTAATGATAATTGTTTATTAGACAGAGATGTCTACACAAACAATTACAAAAGAAAAAAACACAAACTTGAAAGATGTGTACCTAATTTTATTAAAAATTAACTTTATAAATTATCTAATTTAATAAAAACCTAAGAAGAATAAATAACTGAACGGTTGAATTAAACTTCCACTATTTATTCGCAAAATACGTTTTTAAATGCAATTACAGCTGTTTCGCTAAAAACTAGCATCGTCAATTTAATAAAAATCCTCAAGGTTTGTCGATTTTGGTCTATACATTTTTGTAACCTGAATAAGTTCCGAAAAGAATTTCGCAACATTTCTGGGGTAATTTCTTGGAATGCTCGGACAATGTTACATCTCAGTTGTTCTAGAGTCTCTAGAATAGGATTAAAACACCTATCTTTGATAAAAGACCATATAAAAAAGTCTAAAATCGTCAAGTCTGGTGAGTGAGCAGGCCACTCAATTGGTCTCCCAATCCACCTATCTCCAAATGTTTCTATTAAAGAATTTCTAGCCGCAAGTGAATAATATGGTAGTGCACCGTCTTGCTGAAACTAAACTAAATTTATGATGTCATCTTGTTCCATTTGTGGATATTGGTAATTTTGTAACATGTCTGTGTAGACATTACCAGTAATTGTAGTTTCTTGAAAGAAGAACGGTCCATATATTTTTTCTTTAAAAACGCCACACCAAACGTTCAACTTTGGTGAATCTCTTTCGTATTTCTCAATTACCCTTGGATTTTCAGACCCCCATATGCCACAATTATGTTTATTACATCTCCCGTTGAAATGAAATCCAGCCTCATCTGACATTATAAGTAAAACATCAGGAACTTCTCTAAATGAATCTAGTAATGTCTCAGAAAAAACAATTCTGGTTTGAAAATCCCTTTTATATATTTTTTGTATATCTAATATTTTATAAGGAGTTAACTTCAATACCTTCATACATCTCTGAACTTCGGATTTTGAAATTTCAGTTGTGGATATTACTTTGCGAAGAGATATTCGAGTTCGTCTTTCAGATAGAATAAAAATATATAGGGTGTTCCATTAAAAAAATCGACGATATTTGCATTTAAAAAATACCCTCTTTTTTAAATACCGTATAAAAGATTTTACTAATTAAACATGTATACCTACTGAAAAAACCTTTATATAAAAAGAAATTGTTCGTCGAAAACCGCACCATTCTTTTCTATGGCTTTTAAGTTCCGATATATAGGATTATTAAATATATGGATTTAGTAAACTAGATCTGTTAAGGAATGACAGTTAACGGAATATTTTTAGTAATGAATGACAATTAACTTTTGCCATTTTTATTTTTACTATATAATTGATTTTAAACCATAATTAAAATAAGTGATGTCACAGAGATTTTTATATTTGGGTTTAATATAATTTATTTTTTGTGGATTTTGACAATAAAACTAAAACTTAATTTATAAAACTTTGCCAGATTCTTTTTTTTAAACAAATTTACTAAACCCAAACTATTCGGTTTAAGGGAAAAATTATTTAAGCTGACAATACCCCACCATCAAATTCGTCTAAAAATCAATAAAGTTGAAATAGCCGGGCATGCGCCTATGGGGGTGACCTAAAATACTCCTTTACCATTTTTTCTTTACTTTTCAGAGGTACAGGTACTGCCGTTTGTGGTTACTTCACAAAGGGTTGTAGCAATTAAAAATGAGAGGGTTAACCAAGTATAGCCCTAGGTGGATTTTTTCGTACACTGCATGTTGTAATACTATTTTCTTATTGATATGAGAAAGCACAATTTTCCTCTTATCCTGTAAAATGGTGACAGGATTCTATAGAGTATAAAAGAAGTTCAAAAATCTTTCTGAATTCTATATTCTATTTTGGATTTTGAATTGCGTGAAATTATGGAAAACGGTGTTGTTTGTTTCGCTGAATCCACTGGTACAGTCAGTTCCTCAATAGGATGTGTAGAACATCCTTAAATCGAGTTGCGAATAATTCATGGGAATTATATACTCGCATTCAAAATTATTAAACTTTTAATGAAATTAGCCATAATTTTGCATTTTAAACTAGATTTTTGTGTTCTACGTATTCAAAATAGTGGTTCTAAACCATTTTTATGATAATCAAATTTTTGTTGAATTTTGACAAAAACACTTTTGGCTTTTGAATTGCATGAAATTATGGAAAACGGTGTTGTTTGTGGCGCTGAATCCACTGGTGTAGTCAGTTCCTCGATAGGATGTGTAAATCATCCTTAAATCGAGTTGCGAATAATTCATGGGAAGTATACACTTGCATTCAAAATTATTGAACTTTTAATGAAATTAGCCATAATTTTGCATTTTAAACTCGATTTTCGTGTTCTACGTATTTAAAATAGTGGTTCTAAAACATTTTTATGATAATCAAATTTTTGTTGATTTTTGCTCATTTTTTTGACAAAAACACTTTTGGCTTTTGAATTGCGTGAAATTATGGAAAACGGTAATTTTTGTTGCACTGAATCCACTGGTGCAGTCAGTTCCTCGATAGGATGTGTAGAACATCCTTAAATCGAGTTTCTAATAATTCATGAAAAGTATACACTCCCCAAGCAACACTGAGTCGTATAATAAACGTTAAAAACGATCTACTACCATCCGTCACATTGCCGAATATCTAAAACGTATTATAAACTTCAAAATGTCCGCGACTTCAACGTATACATAGAGGTTTTTATATTCCCTTTATAAACGTATTTATACATAGATTATATATACGTAAATGTTAAACGTATATATACAGGGCTACATGTACGTATACATACAGGTTTACGTGTACGTATATATACAGATTTTCATATTCCCTTTATAAACGTATTTATACATAGATTATATATACGTAAATGTTAAACGTATATATACAGGGCTGCATGTACGTATACATACAGGTTTACGTGTACGTATATATACAGATTTTCATATTCCCTTTATAAACGTGTTTTAAGTACGTTTTTAAACGTATAACATATATTACGATTAATTAAATGGTTCTTGGGTATTCAGCAATATATTTGTAAGTGTATCTTTTAAATTATTCCGAGCTTTCGGCCAATGTTACAGTCATCGTCAGGAAGCTACAAAAGTGATAAGAGGTATACTCGGAATTTTACAGTCTTGTAATGACGTCATTTTTGTCTATCCTTGTTTAACTAATGTAAAATGACAGTGACAAAAAATTTTGCCGAAATCTTGTTGTCGTGGCTAAATTTTACCTGAAATGCTTGTTAAGTGATTGTCAGTTTTGAAGTTTTGAAAACGCCAAAGCGTCAAAACATGCCGCCAAAAAACCCTCATCGATTTAACGAACAAATACAGTTAATAATTCTAAATGTGTTGGCTTTCTTTCAAATTGAACAGGAACAAGTTATACAGGTAATTAGACACCAGTAGTCAGTTACTTAGCAACAAATAAATTTAATAGGACATACGTTTTTTCCCACGAAAATGACGTCATAACACGACTGTAAAATTCCGAGTATATAAAATATAATACTAGTGAAATACTTACAACTTATTGAGAATGTTACAACTTGTTGTTAAAAATAAAAATGTACATTAGATTATAATTGCTAATTTTATTATTAAATTTTTTATAATCTAATGTACATTTTTATTTTTAACAACAAGTTGTAACATTCTCAATAAGTTGTAAGTATTTCACTAGTATTTGATATTTTATACCTCTTATCACTGTTGTAGCTTCCTGACGATGACTGTAACATTGGCCGAAAGCTCGAAATAATTTAAAAGAGTACATTTACAAATACATTGCTGATACCCAAGAACCATTTAATTAATTTTGAATTGTCAGCAAAGATATTTTTCTATATTTTCATATATTATGTATACTACAAACGTGTAATAAATTTTATTTCATTAATTATATTTTATTTATAAACTAATATGTATATTAAAATGTTATTATATTTTAAAGTCAATTTAATATAGGCATACAATTTTACAAAACAATTCTAATTTAACCATCTCTCTAACTCTTCTATTTGCAACGATCACTATACATCGATTTAGAATTCTAGATACCTGCGCTTTTAAGAGGTTGGATTTATTATTTGGATAAATGAAATTAAATATTTCTAAAATTGTAAAAATAAAAACTCTTGTTTATCAAAAAATAAACAAAACATTTATTAAACTTTTTAAAATAAAAAGAACTAAAAAATATAACATTTCAAAGTATAATCAACATCACTTTTGATTTCAAAGTATATTTGGTTTTTCTGAATTACGACTATATAGATGCCTATGTTTAGCTAATTTTAGCCAATCTTTTATAGCTTGCGCTATAACTGCATCATTTAAATCAGATGGTTCCCTGCCGAATAGGAAAGTTTTACGGCTTCTGTAAAAATAAGAGAGAATAATTATTACTGTACTTAATATTTAAATTACTATATCAACATATCAATATTTAGTACTTACCATTGAGAACACCACATATTTTGGTAGTTTTAAACGGTCTTTTGTCTCTCCCACTCCAGTTGAAATTCATTGCGACCTTGTTAGATACTAAGAATTTTAGCATATTCATTACGGAGTTTCGTACCGTGGAGCCACCAACAGCAGCTAGTCGCCGTCGCTAAAATATGGTTGTTCATTGATAAAAAACCAGGTGTAATAGTACATACCATATAAAGAACGTTGACATCCTCGGTTAAGAAATTCTCCAACTCCTGAAATTCTTTTTTTGTATTTACTGGAAGAACAGGCACACTCTGTGGGCGGGTCAGCTCCTGCACAGTAGCTGTTTGGTGCAGTCGTTCTATTTGTTCTAATCTTATCGCATTCTGATCTTGAACTTCACGTATATATATAACATGTCTTAAGATCTCTTCTAGAAGTTGGACAGAATTATTATTTGCCACAGGCGCAGCTGGTAGGCCATTTTCATTAATGAATAAAAAATTTGCATTTGAAATATCGAGATCGGGAATTTCACTTGTAAGGGACCCACTTACAATCTGCTCGTTTTGAACTGAGAGTAAGTTCCCAGAGGTATTCATGCTGACTGAAGTAGACAAAAATCGTTTTGGTAGTGGTTCTTGGTCATTACTATACGACGGGGTAATGCTATAAACAAAGCTAATTTGTAATATTTTCATTCTTTACAGTAATAATATAACGGGTGTCCAGGAAGTACCGCACGAGCCGTAGCAATAGGTAGAAAAAAAATTCTAAGACGAAAAGTCCTGAGACATTTTTTGATCCGAGGCCCCGTTAATTAGAAATTAATTAAATAAAGTAGCCAATCAGGTGCGCGCAATAGCACGGAGTGGGCTCGATAGGGGTGACTAGGGAATGTATGTAGCGCGGAGAGAAACACGACGGCTATTGCGCGCATCTGACTGGCTACTTTATTTAATTAATTTCTAATTAACGGGGCCTCGGATCAAAAAATGTCTCAGGACTTTTCGTCTTAGAATTTTTTCTACCTATTGCTACGAGCTCGTGCGGTACTTCCTGGACACCCGTTATACTTAAAACTTATTACCAATGGCGTTCATTTTCTTTATTCTTTGTTCCTTTGGATATATTTGGTTTATCTGGTACATCTGGTACACTGACCCGTGTTTGACTTGCGATGGAATCATTAAATATTTCACGTTGTGACTTTGGGGTCGATGAAAATCCATTGATTGGCTCTTCATCTTCAGTTGACGTCCAAGCATCGCTAGAAAAATTTTATCCTGTATGTTAATAACATTTTATTGTTACCTTACCTATGGCGTTCTTTAGTTCTTTTATTTGTTCTTTTTGGTGGTTTTCGTTTGATAGTTGCCTCAGGTTCACTATCAGATGACTGATTATAAGTAACTTTTCTTTTCAATAATACAGCATTGTTGCTCTGTCCAGTATCGTGGGAAGTCGAGACTGCAGATTCATCTAAAATGGCTTGAAGGCTGGTAACTGCTTTGTCATAATCATCTATAATTTAAAGGGTTTACAATGACTACTTCAAATACTTTTTATGTAGATATATTTTGCAGCTACCTATGATTGCATAAACCTTTATGACCATATACTTCAACCAGGAAGATTTTGGGGCAGTTTGGTTACGCACTATACCGCTCAAAGCTTTCTCATCAGTTACATTTCGTGGCCATAAACATTTAGTTTGATTATCTCGTAGCCAACAAAGCGGAATAACATCACACTGTTTCTTTTCGAATTCAACCACTGCATACATTTCTGATATTTCTTTACAAGAAATAGAATCTTTATTAATGTAATATAAATAACACAATGACCTCATTAAAATTATTTGTTTGTTTTATTATTTAATATTTTTACTAGATAATAATTTTGAATATAGTTCAATGCAGCCTATGCAAGGCGATCAAACGGCGTTTCAATGGTTAAATTGCCAAACTTCGTAAAAGTATTATGGTTCTATAATAGTTATTTACCTAACGTATTTGGGAAGTAGAATTTTTCGCATGAGCACTTTATTTGCAGCACGACCGAAGGGAGTGCTGCATTTAGTGCGAATGCGAAAAATTCCTTCCCAAAAAAGTTAGGTACAATGTTTTTTGTAACGAATAACTTAAAATTAAATTAAAATTGAAATATAAATTTTATAATTTATTTGTTGGTAGCAGTAACATGATATACAAATGTCAAATTTAAATTATTTCTAAATCTAACCTTGACATTCACATAACATAAGTGTTAGGCACTTTTGTCACTTATGTCAAACTTTTGTTGCCAACAGTTTAAAACAAATTACGGTAAAGTAAAAAGCACGAGTGCGTAAAAAAGACTTTTACGCACTCCGGCAATAACTGTGAAATACGCATTTAAAAGCAATGATTACAAAATAGTTTTTAAAACTCTTATAAATAGAATTAATTATAAGGAACAGAATTTAAAAAAAAACAACTTATTATGAGGTTTCGCACTCTAACCATTTTAATTTTATAAATTGCCTATTTTATTGTATGCAGTACTGGAGTTAAAACAAAACCTTCTTTATATGGTAAGCGTAAATATTTACAATGTACTTCATTAAAATTAAACATAACTAATTTTTTTGTCCACTTCCAAAAAAAATTCCAAGAGCTGATGAATTAATAGGATATGTAAAAAAATTATTTAAGTACTTAAAAGGAGCCGCGATGCACTTGTACTGATTGTCAATATAAACAATTTTGTTAATTATATAAATGACACTATTTCTTTTTGATACAGTAGAGTTTTTATTATCAGTAGAGAATAGTATTCCGCGAAAAATCAGTTGCTTGCATTCAAAATATCCATCTTGTTTATTGATAATACCTGATGCTATAAATTCCTTATTTTGTTTCGATAAGTTAAATTTGTTGCTACAGTTCTCGGTTTCTTTGAGACGATTATGAATTTGCCTAAGTGGAATATATTTACCTTTAACCATCCTTTTTAGTCTCCCTAAGTAATTTTCAAATGGGAAACACGAGTAAGAATCTAAAGGACCATATAGTCTTACGTCATCACAAACATGCAATAAAGAATGAACATTGTAGGTATTAAAAAACTTCGTATAAATATATGGAGTCGACTTGACGAACTCCTGCAAGAAAAACTTGGCTTCCTGCAAATGGTTTTTTATAAGAGACTCACTACTTAATATAAAAACTGCACAATGCAGCAGCAAAAAATTTCTGTATAGGTCTAAGTTTACAGAATCTTTTAAAATAACTGTACCGGCATACAGAAGAAAAAACCTATATTCAGTGGCTTTCCATCTTTTTATAAAGGAAAAAGATCTTAATTTGCGTGCAAAATCGGAGGTTATTTGAGGTCTTATGTCATCGTTAATTATTTTATTTACACGGGTAATAGTAGTTTTTGAAAATTTATAAGGTCGACGACCATCTATCCAATAGGTGAGTAACCTTTTCATTACCCCTAAATATACCAAATGCATAGGATCTAAAACAAACTGGGATACAAGGTTTACTCCAATAGTCAATAATGGCGATTTGCTTTTAATGTACATATCTGGACTTCCGTCAGTAAAATTAAGAAAATCGTCTTCTGTACGAGCTTCTGCTTCTGAATTAAGCGTTGCAGGATAGAATCTCCTTTTTCTTCATAATGTGAATTAATTTTGCATCTTTCACAGCCTGACTTACTTGTGTGACCCATCACTTGTTTTAAATAACTTCTCGCAGGAGCATCACATGAAAACAAATGTATTTTAATTCTATATTCTATTCCCAAATGGCATACAGAAACAAGAGATAAATATTCCTCGATAAAACATTTTAAAAATGTTTCTAGAGGTTCTGGCTTTCCATTTCCAAAAAAATAGCCACTGCAAATGGAGTTTTATCATTAAATACGTCACTGCGCATCAATATTGGCCAAAATTCACCAGCCCCAGAATTAAATAATGGTATACCATCTATATTTACTTGCAAAGGTATACATTTTTTATCGGTATTATTATCACATAATATAGTTCCTGCAGTTGATTCAAGTCTTTTTAAGATATTTTTTTCTATACCCAAGTAAATCATTTCTCCGTTATTTAAGTTGATTATATTGACTTCCCGGGGAGTTTTAAGAAGAGTCCGAGAGTCTTTCGGTAAAAAGGGATACTGTGGTTTTATAATTTCAATTAATTCATTTAAACAATTTTGCGTTAAATTATTGGTGCAAGCCCAATATTTAATTTTATTTAAAAATTCATTCTCGGAACTGATACACTGAGTTGACTGACTAACAATATTATCATTTTTTAACGTATTGGCATCGGGGGAAGTGGAACTGTTAAAAAAATCGTCTACTTCAATTATTATATCATTAGATGCGGTTGTTGAATTAGAGGTTTTATTTTCCATATTAATAAAATTTATTTTGGGCGCCACAGGTTTATTCAAATGAAGCGATGTATTTGGTAAACTATTGAATCTTTGTGAACTATAAAATAAATTCTGGCATTCAGCATTATTTAGATTCGTTTTTGAATTTAACACAGCCTGTGCTGCCCTACGCCGCAGTTGCCTTTTACTGACAACTTTAGTAATACCATTTCTATTATTATTAGTCACTGAAAACATAATATGATTTACAGAACTTAAATTTTAATTCGGTCAAAGTGTTAGTTATAAAACAAATATAAAGAAACCGGGCAGTAGTATTATGCTGCAACAAAAAATGTAGATAGTGTAAAAAATCTAATACATTTTTTTTAATTTTTAGGCGTATTTTAGGGCACAAAACAGATGGACATAATAGTAGGTATATGGTATACCTATACTCAACATTCTAAACGGTTTACCTCCAAATAATTTTTCCAGGCTCACAATAAATTTAGACGCATATACAGGGTCGGACTGGCTAGTTTTGGCCCCATCGGCAACGTAAGAAATTAGCCCATTCCTTTCCTCTTCAAGGCCAGATTAATCATGAAGGGGACAGTAGGCATCAATATTCTTGGAGGCCCCTTTAAGTTAGATATTTTTTCATTTTTAAAAACAGAATTTGTGGTCTTTGAAATCGAAAATAGGAGCATTTTTTGATTCAGAAACGTTTATTTTGATCAGTTTTTTACTTAAAATAATAAAATTATGGACAAGAAACTAAAAAATATTCAAAAAACTGTGCCTACTTTGCCTAATGGATAATCCGGCCCTGTCCCTCTTATGTCTCTAAAGGTGTACTTAAGAAGTACCAACAAAAAAAGAGAATCCTGCGGCATACGTTTATAATTACGATTTATCCCGAGTATTAGCGACTGCAGCCGGCGGGTATATGTGCATTGTTAATTAACAATAAAGCCAAAAAAGTAATTTGAAAACACAAAATTTAATTTTATTAACGGACAATTTTTTATATCGCTTGATTTTTCTAGCGTGCTTGAAGCCTGAACGTTGGCCCCCAAAGGCCACAAAAAGGTTTGGCTCCGTCGGCAAATGCCGACTTGCCGACTGGGCCAGTCCGACTCTGAGCATACACATGTATATTATTTTAAAAACATATGAAAATAAATAAAAACTTAATATTTTATAACTAAAAAACACTTACCTTCAATTTGCTTGTCCACAACGTAAACAATTTCAAAACCACACATAGTTATTTTATATACCTACTTATGTAGCACGTTGTACTTACGAGTAGGTATTAATATTACTTTTTTGAATAAAACAAAAGAAATACTAATTGGGACCGTTCACATGTGGCGTCTCAAACAGAAGATACATAAAGAATGATACAGAACTCCTGTTACCACCTGTTACAAACAAGACGCGACCTAATTGGTTAAATCAGGTCATCTGACAATATTTTGCAGTGACAAGTATACGTATAATACAGGTATATTCTATACCGTTTACTTGCTTAGACACCACCTATTGCAAAAAGGCGCGAGATGTAAATGCATATGTATTAAAGGACACATTTAAAGCAATTTTACTCTCCTATAATGGCAAAGAAAGGAATCTAAAATTTCTAAAATTTATCTCACTTATGTGGTCAAATAAAAGATCTAATTATATGTTAAAAAGATTTTGTAGTGTGGAATAATAGCATTTTGATATATAGTATACCATATAAATACCAAATTTAAGCACGTTTTATATACGTTTTTAAAATCCAGTTCTTTTCATAAATTTTTCATTGTTAAATTTAACTGAAATTCACAAAAACAGATTAGTCAGTATACTCGCAATAAGCTTTAAAAGTCGAACCATGGCAGTCTCAAATTTACTTAATCTATGTATAATTAAGGTAAAGAGCTAAAAAAGGATTAATATAAACCTATCCTATACGTTTCGGATAAACGCGAAAACAACGTATATTTATGCTAAGTATAATAAACGTATATGCTAAGATGAACTGAAAAAAAAAACGAATAATATACGTATATCATACGTTTCGTAAAAAAAACTAATATGAAAAACGTATATTATTTATACGATTGAAATGTTATACCATTTTTATACGTAAAATACGTATATTTAACGTATATATTACAAACCCGTGTTGATTGGGTCGCATTCATAATTATTGAAATTTTAATGAAATTAGCCATAATTTTGCATTTTAAACTCGATTTTCGTGTACTACGTATTTAAAATAGTGGATCTAAAACTATTTATGATAATCAAATTTCTGTTGATTTTTGTCAAAAATCCAAGACTATAGCCTTGCTCATTTTTTTGACAAAATCAATTTGGCTTTTAAATTGCTTGAAATTATGGAAAACGGTGTTTTTTGTGGCGCTGAATCCACTGGTGTAGTCACTTTCTCGATAGGATGTGTAGAACATCTTTAAATCGAGTTGCGAATAATTCATGGGAATTATACACTCGCATTCATAATTATTGAACTTTTAATGAAATTAGCCATAATTTTGCATTTTAAACTCGATTTTCGTGTACTACGTATTCAAAATAGTGGTTCTAAACCATTTTTATGATAATCAAATTTTTGTTGAATTTTGACAAAAACACTTTTGGCTTTTGAATTGCATGAAATTATGGAAAACGGTGTTGTTTGTGGCGCTGAATCCACTGGTGTAGTCAGTTCCTCGATAGGATGTGTAAATCATCCTTAAATCGAGTTGCGAATAATTCATGGGAAGTATACAATAGCATTCAAAATTATTGAACTTTTTATGAAATTAGCCATAATTTTGCATTTTAAACTCGATTTTTGTGTTCTACGTATTTAAAATAGTGGTTTTAAACCATTTTTATGATAATCAAATTTTTGTTGATTTTTGACAAAAATCCAAGACTATAGCCTTGCTCATTTTTTTGACAAAAACACTTTTGGCTTTTGAATTGCGTGAAATTATGGAAAACGGTGTTTTTTGTGGCGCTGAATCCACTGGTGTAGTCACTTTCTCGATAGGATGTGTAGAACATCTTTAAATCGAGTTGCGAATAATTCATGGGAATTATACACTCGCATTCATAATTATTGAACTTTTAATGAAATTAGCCATAATTTTGCATTTTAAACTCGATTTTCGTGTACTACGTATTCAAAATAGTGGTTCTAAACCATTTTTATGATAATCAAATTTTTGTTTGTTTTTGACAAAAATCCAAGACTATAGCCTTGCTCATTTTTTTGACAAAAACACTTATGGCTTTTGAATTGCGTGAAATTATGGAAAACGGTGTTTTTTGTGGCGCTGAATCCACTGGTGCATGCAGTTCCTCGATAGGATGTGTAGAACATCTTTAAATCGAGTTGCAAATAATTTATGGGAAGTATACAATAGCATTCATAATTATTGAACTTTTAATGAAATTAGCCATAATTTTGCATTTTAAACTTGATTTTCGTGTACTACGTATTCAAAATAGTGGTTCTAAACCATTTTTATGATAATTAAATTTTTGTTGATTTTTGACAAAAATCCAAAAAATCCTTGCTCATTTTTTTGACAAAAGCACTTTTGGCTTTTGAATTGCGTGAAATTATGGAAAACGGTGTTTTTTGTGGCGCTGAATCCACTGGTGTAGTCACTTTCTCGATAGGATGTGTAGAACATCCTTAAATCGAGTTGCGAATAATTCATGGGAAGTATACAATAGCATTCAAAATTATTGAACTTTTTATGAAATTAGCCATAATTTTGCATTTTAAACTCGATTTTTGTGTTCTACGTATTTAAAATAGTGGTTTTAAACCATTTTTATGATAATCAAATTTTTGTTGATTTTTGACAAAAATCCAAGACTATAGCCTTGCTCATTTTTTTGACAAAAACACTTTTGGCTTTTGAATTGCGTGAAATTATGGAAAACGGTGTTTTTTGTGGCGCTGAATCCACTGGTGGATGCAGTTCCTCGATAGGATGTGTAGAACATCCTTAAATCGAGTTGCGAATAATTCATGGGAAGTATACAATAGCATTCAAAATTATTGAACTTTTTATGAAATTAGCCATAATTTTGCATTTTAAACTCGATTTTTGTGTTCTACGTATTTAAAATAGTGATTTTAAACCATTTTTATGATAATCAAATTTTTTTGACAAAAAACACTTTTGGCTTTTGAATTGCGTGATATTATGGAAAACGGTGTTTTTTGTGGCGCTAAATCCACTGGTGCAGTCAGTTCCTCAATAGGATGTGTAGAACATCCTTAAATCGAGTTGCGAATAATTCATGGGAAGTATACACTCGCATTCATAATTATTGAACTTTTAATGAAATTAGCCATAATTTTGCATTTTAAACTCGATTTATGTGTACTACGTATTCAAAATAGTGGTTCTAAACCATTTTTATGATAATCAAATTTTTGTTGATTTTTGACAAAAATCCAAAAAATCCTTGCTCATTTTTTTGACAAAAACACTTTTGGCTTTTGAATTGCGTGAAATTATGGAAAACGGTGCTTTTTGTGGCGCTGAATTCACTGGTGTAGTCACTTTATCGATAGGATGTGTAGAACATCTTTAAATCGAGTTGCGAATAATTCATGGGAATTATACACTCGCATTCATAATTATTGAACTTTTAATTAAATTAGCCATAATTTTGCATTTTAAACTCGATTTTCGTGTACTACGTATTCAAAATAAAGGTTCTAAACCATTTTTATGATAATTAAATTTTTGTTGATTTTTGACAAAAATCCAAAAAATCCTTGCTCATTTTTTTGACAAAAACACTTTTGGCTTTTGAATTGCGTGAAATTATGGAAAACGGTGCTTTTTGTGGCGCTAAATCCACTGGTGCAGGCAGTTCCTCGATAGGATGTGTAGAACATCCTTAAATCGAGTTGCAAATAATTTATAGGAAGTATACAATAGCATTCAAAATTATTGAACTTTTAATGAAATTAGCCATAAATTTGCATTTTAAACTCGATTTTCGTGTACTACGTATTCAAAATAGTGGTTCTAAATCATTTTTATAATAATCAAATTTTTGTTGATTTTTGCTCATTTTTTTGACAAAAATACTTTTGGCTTTTGAATTGCGTGAAATTATGGAAAACGGTGATTTTTGTTGCACTGAATCCACTGGTGCAGTCAGTTCCTCGATAGGATGTGTAGAACATCCTTAAATCGAGTTTCTAATAATTCATGAAAAGTATACACTCGCATTCATAATTATTGAACTTTTAATGAAATTAGCCATAATTTTGCATTTTAAACTCGATTTATGTGTACTACGTATTCAAAATAGTGGTTCTAAACCATTTTTATGATAATCAAATTTTTGTTGATTTTTGACAAAAATCCAAAAAATCCTTGCTCATTTTTTTGACAAAAACACTTTTGGCTTTTGAATTGCGTGAAATTATGGAAAACGGTGTTTTTTGTGGCGCTGAATCCACTGGTGTAGTCACTTTCTCGATAGGATGTGTAGAACATCTTTAAATCGAGTTGCGAATAATTCATGGGAATTATACACTCGCATTCATAATTATTGAACTTTTAATGAAATTAGCCATAATTTTGCATTTTAAACTCGATTTTCGTGTACTACGTATTCAAAATAAAGGTTCTAAACCATTTTTATGATAATTAAATTTTTGTTGATTTTTGACAAAAATCCAAAAAATCCTTGCTCATTTTTTTGACAAAAACACTTTTGGCTTTTGAATTGCGTGAAATTATGGAAAACGGTGCTTTTTGAGGCGCTAAATCCACTGGTGCAGGCAGTTCCTCGATAGGATGTGTAGAACATCCTTAAATCGAGTTGCAAATAATTTATAGGAAGTATACAATAGCATTTAAAATTATTGAACTTTTAATGAAATTAGCCATAAATTTGCATTTTAAACTCGATTTTCGTGTACTACGTATTCAAAATAGTGGTTCTAAATCATTTTTATAAAAATCAAATTTTTGTTCATTTTTGCCCATTTTTTTGACAAAAACACTTTTGGCTTTTGAATTGCGTAAAATTATGGAAAACGGTGATTTTTGTTGCACTGAATCCACTGGTGCAGTCAGTTCCTCGATAGGATGTGTAGAACATCCTTAAATCGAGTTTCTAATAATTCATGAAAAGTATACACTCGCATTCATAATTATTGAACTTTTAATGAAATTAGCCATAATTTTGCATTTTAAACTCGATTTTCGTGTACTACGTATTTAAAATAGTGGATCTAAAACATTTTTATGATAATCAAATTTCTGTTGATTTTTGTCAAAAATACAAGACTATAGCCTTGCTCATTTTTGTGACAAAATCACTTTTGGCTTTTGAATTGCGTGAAATTATGGAAAACGGTGTTTTTTGTTGCGCTGAACCCACTGGTGCAGTCAGTTCCTCGATGGGATGTGTAGAACATCCTTAAATTGAGTTTCTATTAATTCATGGGAAGTATACACTCGCATTCATAATTATTGAACTTTTATTGAAATTAGCCATAATTTTGCATTTTAAACTCGATTTTCGTGTACTACGTATTTAAAATAGTGGTTGTAAAACATTTTTATGATAATCAAATTTTTGTTGATTTTTGACAAAAATCCAAGACTATAGCCTTGCTCATTTTTTTGACAAAAACACTTTTGGCTTTTGAATTGCGTGAAATTATGGAAAACGGTGTTTTTTGTGGAGCTGAATCCACTGGTGGATGCAGTTCCTCGATAGGATGTGTAGAACATCCTTAAATCGAGTTGCGAATAATTCATGGGAAGTATACACTCGCATTCAAAATTGTTGAACTTTTTATGAAATTAGCCATAATTTTGCATTTGAAACTCGATTTTTGTGTTCTAGGTATTTAAAATAGTGATTTTAAACCATTTTTATGATAATCAAATTTTTGTTGATTTTTGACAAAAATCCAAGACTATAGCCTTGCTCATTTTTTTGACAAAAACACTTTTGGCTTTTGAATTGCGTGAAATTATGGAAAACGGTGTTTTTTGTGGCGCTAAATCCACTGGTGCAGTCAGTTCCTCAATAGGATGTGTAGAACATCCTTAAATCGAGTTGCGAATAATTCATGGGAAGTATACACTCGCATTCATAATTATTGAACTTTTAATGAAATTAGCCATAATTTTGCATTTTAAACTCGATTTATGTGTACTACGTATTCAAAATAGTGGTTCTAAACCATTTTTATGATAATCAAATTTTTGTTGATTTTTGACAAAAATCCAATGAGCCTTGCTTATTTTTTTGACAAAAACACTTTTGGCTTTTGAATTGCGTGAAATTATGGAAAACGGTGTTTTTTGTGGCGCTGAATCCACTGGTGTAGTCACTTTCTCGATGGGATGTGTAGAACATCTTTAAATCGAGTTGCAAATAATTTATGGGAAGTATACAATAGCATTCAAAATTATTGAACTTTTAATGAAATTAGCCATAAATTTGCATTTTAAACTCGATTTTCGTGTACTACGTATTCAAAATAGTGGTTCTAAATCATTTTTATGATAATCAAATTTTTGTTTGTTTTTGACAAAAATCCAAGACTATAGCCTTGCTCATTTTTTTGACAAAAACAATTTGGCTTTTAAATTGCGTGAAATTATGGAGAACGGTGTTTTTTGTGGCGCTTAATCCACTGGTGCAGTCAGTTCCTCAATAGGATGTGTAGAACATCCTTAAATCGAGTTGCGAATAATTCATGGGAAGTATACACTCGCATTCAAAATTATCGAACTTTTAATGAAATTATCCATAAATTTGCATTTTAAACTCGATTTTCGTGTTCTACGTATTCAAAATAGTGGTTCTAAACCATTTTTATGATAATCAAATTTTTGTTTGTTTTTGACAAAAATCCAAGACTATAGCCTTGCTCATTTTTTTGACAAAAGCACTTTTGGCTTTTGAATTGCGTAAAATTATGGAAAACGGTGTTTTTTGTGGCTCTGAATTTACTGGTGCAGTCAGTTCCTCGATAGGATGTGTAGAACATCCTTAAATCGATTTGCGAATAATTCATGGGAATTATACACTCGCATTCATAATTATTGAACTTTTAATGAAATTAGCCATAATTTTGCATTTTAAACTCGATTTTCGTGTACTACGTATTCAAAATAGTGGTTCTAAACCATTTTTATGATAATTAAATTTTTGTTGATTTTTGACAAAAATCCAAAAAATCCTTGCTCATTTTTTTGACAAAAACACTTTTGGCTTTTGAATTGCGTAAAATTATGGAAAACGGTGTTTTTTGTGGCGCTGAATCCACTGATGCAGTCACTTTCTCGATAGGATGTGTAAAACATCCTTTAATCGAGTTGCGAATAATTCATGGGAAGTATACACTCGCATTCAAAATTATTGAACTTTTAAGGAAATTAGCCATAAATTTGCATTTTAAACTCGATTTTCGTGTTCTACGTATTCAAAATAGTGGTTCTAAACCATTTTTATGATAATCAAATTTTTGTTTGTTTTTGACAAAAATCCAAGACTATAGCCTTGCTCATTTTTTTGACAAAAACCCTTTTGGCTTTTGAATTGCGTGAAATTATGGAAAACGGTGTTTTTTGTGGCGCTGAATCCACTGGTGTAGTCACTTTCTCGATAGGATGTGTAGAACATCTTTAAATCGAGTTGCGAATAATTCATGGGAATTATACACTCGCATTCATAATTATTGAACTTTTAATGAAATTAGCCATAATTTTGCATTTTAAACTCGATTTTCGTGTACTACGTATTCAAAATAGTGGTTCTAAACCATTTTTATGATAATTAAATTTTTGTTGATTTTTGACAAAAATCCAAGACTATAGCCTTGCTCATTTTTTTGACAAAAACACTTTTGGCTTTTGAATTGCGTGAAATTATGGAAAACGGTGTTTTTTGTGGCGCTGAATCCACTGGTGCATGCAGTTCCTCAATAGGATGTGTAGAACATCCTTAAATCGAGTTGCGAATAATTCATGGGAAGTATAAACTCGCATTCATAATTATTGAACTTTTAATGAAATTAGCCATAATTTTGCATTTTAAACTTGATTTATGTGTACTACGTATTCAAAATAGTGGTTCTAAACCATTTTTATGATAATCAAATTTTTGTTGATTTTTGACAAAAATCCAAAAAATCCTTGCTCATTTTTTTGACAAAAACACTTTTGGCTTTTGAATTGCGTGAAATTATGAAAAACGGTGTTTTTTGTGGCGCTGAATCCACTGGTGTAGTCACTTTCTCGATAGGATGTGTAGAACATCTTTAAATCGAGTTGCGAATAATTCATGGGAATTATACACTCGCATTCATAATTATTGAACTTTTAATGAAATTAGCCATAGTTTTGCATTTTAAACTCGATTTTCGTGTACTACGTATTCAAAATAAAGGTTCTAAACCATTTTTATGATAATTAAATTTTTGTTGATTTTTGACAAAAATCCAAAAAATCCTTGCTCATTTTTTTGGCAAAAACACTTTTGGCTTTTGAATTGCGTGAAATTATGGAAAACGGTGCTTTTTGTGGCGCTAAATCCACTGGTGCAGGCAGTTCCTCGATAGGATGTGTAGAACATCCTTAAATCGAGTTGCAAATAATTTATAGGAAGTATACAATAGCATTTAAAATTATTGAACTTTTAATGAAATTAGCCATAAATTTGCATTTTAAACTCGATTTTCGTGTACTACGTATTCAAAATAGTGGTTCTAAATCATTTTTATAAAAATCAAATTTTTGTTGATTTTTGCCCATTTTTTTGACAAAAACACTTTTGGCTTTTGAATTGCGTAAAATTATGGAAAACGGTGATTTTTGTTGCACTGAATCCACTGGTGCAGTCAGTTCCTCGATAGGATGTGTAGAACATCCTTAAATCGAGTTTCTAATAATTCATGAAAAGTATACACTCGCATTCATAATTATTGAACTTTTAATGAAATTAGCCATAATTTTGCATTTTAAACTCGATTTTCGTGTACTACGTATTTAAAATAGTGGATCTAAAACATTTTTATGATAATCAAATTTCTGTTGATTTTTGTCAAAAATCCAAGACTATAGCCTTGCTCATTTTTTTGACAAAACCACTTTTGGCTTTTGAATTGCGTGAAATTATGGAAAACGGTGTTTTTTGTGGAGCTGAATCCACTGGTGCATGCAGTTCCTCGATAGGATGTGTAGAACATCCTTAAATCGAGTTGCGAATAATTCATGGGAAGTATACACTCGCATTCAAAATTATTGAACTTTTTATGAAATTAGCCATAATTTTGCATTTGAAACTCGATTTTTGTGTTCTAGGTATTTAAAATAGTGATTTTAAACCATTTTTATGATAATCAAATTTTTGTTGATTTTTGACAAAAATCCAAGACTATAGCCTTGCTCATTTTTTTGACAAAAACACTTTTGGCTTTTGAATTGCGTGAAATTATGGAAAACGGTGTTTTTTGTGGCGCTAAATCCACTGGTGCAGTCAGTTCCTTAATAGGATGTGTAGAACATCCTTAAATCGAGTTGCGAATAATTCATGGGAAGTATACACTCGCATTCATAATTATTGAACTTTTAATGAAATTAGCCATAATTTTGCATTTTAAACTCGATTTATGTGTACTACGTATTCAAAATAGTGGTTCTAAACCATTTTTATGATAATCAAATTTTTGTTGATTTTTGACTATAATCCAATGAGCCTTGCTTATTTTTTTGACAAAAACACTTTTGGCTTTTGAATTGCGTGAAATTATGGAAAACGGTGTTTTTTGTGGTGCTGAATCCACTGGTGTAGTCACTTTCTCGATGGTATGTGTAGAACATCTTTAAATCGAGTTGCAAATAATTTATGGGAAGTATACAATAGCATTCAAAATTATTGAACTTTTAATGAAATTAGCCATAAATTTGCATTTTAAACTCGATTTTCGTGTACTACGTACTCAAAATAGTGGTTCTAAATCATTTTTATGATAATCAAATTTTTGTTTGTTTTTGACAAAAATCCAAGACTATAGCCTTGCTCATTTTTTTGACAAAAGCACTTTTGGCTTTTGAATTGCGTAAAATTATGGAAAACGGTGTTTTTTGTGGCTCTGAATTTACTGGTGCAGTCAGTTCCTCGATAGGATGTGTAGAACATCCTTAAATCGATTTGCGAATAATTCATGGGAATTATACACTCGCATTCATAATTATTGAACTTTTAATGAAATTAGCCATAATTTTGCATTTTAAACTCGATTTTCGTGTACTACGTATTCAAAATAGTGGTTCTAAACCATTTTTATGATAATTAAATTTTTGTTGGTTTTTGACAAAAATCCAAAAATTCCTTGCTCATTTTTTTGACAAAAACACTTTTGGCTTTTGAATTGCGTGAAATTATGGAAAACGGTGCTTTTTGTGGCGCTAAATCCACTGGTGCAGGCAGTTCCTCGATAGGATGTGTAGAACATCCTTAAATCGAGTTGCAAATAATTTATGGGAAGTATACAATAGCATTCAAAATTATTGAACTTTTAATGAAATTAGCCATAAATTTGCATTTTAAACTCGATTTTCGTGTACTACGTATTCAAAATAGTTGTTCTAAATCATTTTTATGATAATCAAATTTTTGTTTGTTTTTGACAAAAATCCAAGACTATAGCCTTGCTCATAGTTTTGACAAAAACAATTTGGCTTTTAAATTGCGTGAAATTATGGAAAACGGTGTTTTTTGTGGCGCAGAATCCACTGGTGCAGTCACTATCTCGATAGGATGTGTAGAACATCCTTAAATCGAGTTGCGAATAATTCATGGGAAGTATACACTCGCATTCAAAATTATCGAACTTTTAATGAAATTAGCCATAAATTTGCATTTTAAACTCGATTTTCGTGTTCTACGTATTCAAAATAGTGGTTCTAAATCATTTTTATGATAATCAAATTTTTGTTTGTTTTTGACAAAAATCCAAGACTATAGCCTTGCTCATTTTTTTGACAAAATCAATTTGGCTTTTAAATTGCTTGAAATTATGGAAAACGGTGTTTTTTGTGGCGCAGAATCCACTGGTGCAGTCACTATCTCGATAGGATGTGTAGAACATCCTTAAATCGAGTTGCGAATAATTCATGGGAAGTATACACTCGCATTCAAAATTATCGAACTTTTAATGAAATTAGCCATAATTTTGCATTTTAAACTCGATTTTCGTGTACTACGTATTCAAAATAGTGGTTCTAAACCATTTTTATGATAATTAAATTTTTGTTGATTTTTGACAAAAATCCAAAAAATCCTTGCTCATTTTTTTGACAAAAACACTTTTGGCTTTTGAATTGCGTAAAATTATGGAAAACGGTGTTTTTTGTGGCGCTGAATTCACTGATGCAGTCACTTTCTCGATAGGATGTGTAAACCATCCTTTAATCGAGTTGCGAATAATTCATGGGAAGTATACACTCGCATTCAAAATTATTGAACTTTTAAGGAAATTAGCCATAAATTTGCATTTTAAACTCGATTTTCGTGTTCTACGTATTCAAAATAGTGGTTCTAAACCATTTTTATGATAATCAAATTTTTGTTTGTTTTTGACAAAAATCCAAGACTATAGCCTTGCTCATTTTTTTGACAAAAGCACTTTTGGCTTTTGAATTGCGTGAAATTATGGAAAACGGTGTTTTTTGTGGCGCTGAATTCACTGGTGCAGTCAGTTCCTCGATAGGATGTGTAGAACATCCTTAAATCGAGTTGCGAATAATTCATGGGAATTATACACTCGCATTCATAATTATTGAACTTTTAATGAAATTAGCCATAATTTTGCATTTTAAACTCGATTTTCGTGTACTACGTATTCAAAATAGTGGTTCTAAACCATTTTTATGATAATTAAATTTTTGTTGATTTTTGACAAAAATCCAAAAAATCCTTGCTCATTTTTTTGACAAAAACCCTTTTGGCTTTTAAATTGCGTGAAATTATGGAAAACGGTGTTTTTTGTGGCGCTGAATCCACTGGTGTAGTCACTTTCTCGATAGGATGTGTAGAACATCTTTAAATCGAGTTGCGAATAATTCATGGGAATTATACACTCGCATTCATAATTATTGAACTTTTAATGAAATTAGCCATAATTTTGCATTTTAAACTCGATTTTCGTGTACTACGTATTCAAAATAGTGGTTCTAAACCATTTTTATGATAATTAAATTTTTGTTGATTTTTGACAAAAATCCTAGACTATAGCCTTGCTCATTTTTTTGACAAAAACACTTTTGGCTTTTGAACTGCGTGAAATTATGTAAAACGATGTTTTTTGTGGCGCTGAATCCACTGGTGCAGTTACTTCCTCGATAGGATGTGTAGAACATCCTTAAATCGAGTTGCGAATAATTCATGGGAAGTATACACTCTCATTCAAAATTATTGAACTTTTAATGAAATTAGCCATAAATTTGCATTTTAAACTCGATTTTTGTGTTCTACGTATTCAAAATAGTGGTTCTAAACCATTTTTATGATAATCAAATTTTTGTTTGTTTTTGAGAAAAATCCAAGACTATAGCCTTGCTCATTTTTTTGACAAAAGCACTTTTGGCTTTTGAATTGCGTGAAATTATGGAAAACGGTGTTTTTTGTGGCGCTGAATCCACTGGTGTAGTCACTTTCTCGATAGGATGTGTAGAACATCTTTAAATCGAGTTGCGAATAATTCATGGGAATTATACACTCGCATTCATAATTATTGAACTTTTAATGAAATTAGCCATAATTTTGCATTTTAAACTCGATTTTCGTGTACTACGTATTCAAAATAGTGGTTCTAAACCATTTTTATGATAATTAAATTTTTGTTGATTTTTGACAAAAATCCAAAAAATCCTTGCTCATTTTTTTGACAAAAACCCTTTTGGCTTTTGAATTGCGTGAAATTATGGAAAACGGTGTTTTTTGTGGCGCTGAATCCACTGGTGCAGTCAGTTCCTCGATAGGATGTGTAGAACATCCTTAAATCGAGTTTCTAATAATTCATGAAAAGTATACACTCGCATTCATAATTATTGAACTTTTAATGAAATTAGCCATAATTTTGCATTTTAAACTCGATTTTCGTGTACTACGTATTTATAATAGTGGATCTAAAACATTTTTATGATAATCAAATTTCTGTTGATTTTTGCTTATTTTTTTGACAAAAACACTTTTGGCTTTTGAATTGCGTGAAATTATGGAAAACGGTGATTTTTGTTGCACTGAATCCACTGGTGCAGTCAGTTCCTCGATAGGATGTGTAGAACATCCTTAAATCGAGTTTCTAATAATTCATGAAAAGTATACACTCGCATTCATAATTATTGAACTTTTAATGAAATTAGCCATAATTTTGCATTTTAAACTCGATTTTCGTGTACTACGTATTTATAATAGTGGATCTAAAACATTTTTATGATAATCAAATTTCTGTTGATTTTTGTCAAAAATCCAAGACTATAGCCTTGCTCATTTTTGTGACAAAATCACTTTTGGCTTTTGAATTGCGTGAAATTATGGAAAACGGTGTTTTTTGTGGCGCTGAATCCACTGGTGTAGTCACTTTCTCGATAGGATGTGTAGAACATCTTTAAATCGAGTTGCGAATAATTCATGGGAATTATACACTCGCATTCATAATTATTGAACTTTTAATGAAATTAGCCATAATTTTGCATTTTAAACTCGATTTTCGTGTACTACGTATTCAAAATAGTGGTTCTAAACCATTTTTATGATAATTAAATTTTTGTTGATTTTTGACAAAAATCCAAAAAATCCTTGCTCATTTTTTTGACAAAAACACTTTTGGCTTTTGAATTGCGTGAAATTGTGGAAAACGGTGCTTTTTGTGGCGCTAAATCCACTGGTGCAGGCAGTTCCTCGATAGGATGTGTAGAACATCCTTAAATCGAGTTGCAAATAATTTATGGGAAGTATACAATAGCATTCAAAATTATTGAACTTTTAATGAAATTAGCCATAAATTTGCATTTTAAACTCGATTTTCGTGTACTACGTATTCAAAATAGTGGTTCTAAATCATTTTTATAATAATCAAATTTTTGTTGATTTTTGCTCATTTTTTTGACAAAAACACTTTTGGCTTTTGAATTGCGTGAAATTATGGAAAACGGTGCTTTTTGTGGCGCTAAATCCACTGGTGCAGGCAGTTCCTCGATAGGATGTGTAGAACATCCTTAAATCGAGTTGCAAATAATTTATAGGAAGTATACAATAGCATTCAAAATTATTGAACTTTTAATGAAATTAGCCATAAATTTGCATTTTAAACTCGATTTTCGTGTACTACGTATTCAAAATAGTGGTTCTAAATCATTTTTATAAAAATCAAATTTTGTTGATTTTTGCTTATTTTTTTGACAAAAACACTTTTGGCTTTTGAATTGCGTGAAATTATGGAAAACGGTGATTTTTGTTGCACTGAATCCACTGGTGCAGTCAGTTCCTCGATAGGATGTGTAGAACATCCTTAAATCGAGTTTCTAATAATTCATGAAAAGTATACACTCGCATTCATAATTATTGAACTTTTAATGAAATTAGCCATAATTTTGCACTTTAAACTCGATTTTCGTGTACTACGTATTTATAATAGTGGATCTAAAACATTTTTATGATAATCAAATTTCTGTTGATTTTTGTCAAAAATCCAAGACTATAGCCTTGCTCATTTTTGTGACAAAATCACTTTTGGCTTTTGAATTGCGTGAAATTATGGAAAACGGTGTTTTTTGTTGCGCTGAACCCACTGGTGCAGTCAGTTCCTCGATAGGATGTGTAGAACATCCTTAAATTGAGTTTCTATTAATTCATGGGAAGTATACACTCGCATTCATAATTATTGAACTTTTATTGAAATTAGCCATAATTTTGCATTTTAAACTCGATTTTCGTGTACTACGTATTTAAAATAGTGGTTGTAAAACATTTTTATGATAATCAAATTTTTGTTGATTTTTGACAAAAATCCAAGACTATAGCCTTGCTCATTTTTTTGACAAAAACACTTATGGCTTTTGAATTGCGTGAAATTATGGAAAACGGTTTTTTTGTGGCGCTGAATCCACTGGTGCATGCAGTTCCTCGATAGGATGTGTAGAACATCCTTAAATCGAGTTGCGAATAATTCATGGGAAGTATACACTCGCATTCAAAATTATTGAACTTTTTATGAAATTAGCCATAATTTTGCATTTTAAACTCGATTTTTGTGTTCTACGTATTTAAAATAGTGATTTTAAACCATTTTTATGATGATCAAATTTTTGTTGATTTTTGACAAAAATCCAAGACTATAGCCTTGCTCATTTTTTTGACAAAAACACTTTTGGCTTTTGAATTGCGTGATATTATGGAAAACGGTGTTGTTTGTATCGCTGAATCCACTGGTGTAGTCACTTTCTCGATAGGATGTGTAGAACATCTTTAAATCGAGTTGCGAATAATTCATGGGAATTATACACTCGCATTCATAATTATTGAACTTTTAATGAAATTAGCCATAATTTTGCATTTTAAACTCGATTTTCGTGTACTACGTATTCAAAATAGTGGTTCTAAACCATTTTTATGATAATTAAATTTTTGTTGATTTTTGACAAAAATCCAAAAAACGGTGCTTTTTGTGGCGCTAAATCCACTGGTGCAGGCAGTTCCTCGATAGGATGTGTAGAACATCCTTAAATCGAGTTGCAAATAATTTATGGGAAGTATACAATAGCATTCAAAATTATTGAACTTTTAATGAAATTAGCCATAAATTTGCATTTTAAACTCGATTTTCGTGTACTACGTATTCAAAATAGTGGTTCTAAATCATTTTTATAATAATCAAATTTTTGTTGATTTTTGCTCATTTTTTTGACAAAAACACTTTTGGCTTTTGAATTGCGTGAAATTATGGAAAACGGTGCTTTTTGTGGCGCTAAATCCACTGGTGCAGGCAGTTCCTCGATAGGATGTGTAGAACATCCTTAAATCGAGTTGCAAATAATTTATAGGAAGTATACAATAGCATTCAAAATTATTGAACTTTTAATGAAATTAGCCATAAATTTGCATTTTAAACTCGATTTTCGTGTACTACGTATTCAAAATAGTGGTTCTAAATCATTTTTATAAAAATCAAATTTTGTTGATTTTTGCTTATTTTTTTGACAAAAACACTTTTGGCTTTTGAATTGCGTGAAATTATGGAAAACGGTGATTTTTGTTGCACTGAATCCACTGGTGCAGTCAGTTCCTCGATAGGATGTGTAGAACATCCTTAAATCGAGTTTCTAATAATTCATGAAAAGTATACACTCGCATTCATAATTATTGAACTTTTAATGAAATTAGCCATAATTTTGCATTTTAAACTCGATTTTCGTGTACTACGTATTCAAAATAGTGGTTCTAAATCATTTTTATAAAAATCAAATTTTGTTGATTTTTGCTCATTTTTTTGACAAAAACACTTTTGGCTTTTGAATTGCGTGAAATTATGGAAAACGGTGTTTTTTGTTGCGCTGAATCCACTGGTGCAGTCAGTTCCTCGATAGGATGTGTAGAACATCCTTAAATTGAGTTTCTATTAATTCATGGGAAGTATACACTCGCATTCATAATTATTGAACTTTTATTGAAATTAGCCATAATTTTGCATTTTAAACTCGATTTTCGTGTACTACGTATTTAAAATAGTGGTTGTAAAACATTTTTATGATAATCAAATTTTTGTTGATTTTTGACAAAAATCCAAGACTATAGCCTTGCTCATTTTTTTGACAAAAACACTTATGGCTTTTGAATTGCGTGAAATTATGGAAAACGGTTTTTTTGTGGCGCTGAATCCACTGGTGCATGCAGTTCCTCGATAGGATGTGTAGAACATCCTTAAATCGAGTTGCGAATAATTCATGGGAAGTATACACTCGCATTCAAAATTATTGAACTTTTTATGAAATTAGCCATAATTTTGCATTTTAAACTCGATTTTTGTGTTCTACGTATTTAAAATAGTGATTTTAAACCATTTTTATGATAATCAAATTTTTGTTGATTTTTGACAAAAATCCAAGACTATAGCCTTGCTCATTTTTTTGACAAAAACACTTTTGGCTTTTGAATTGCGTGATATTATGGAAAACGGTGTTTTTTGTATCGCTTAATCCATTGGTGCAGTCAGTTCCTCAATAGGATGTGTAGAACATCCTTAAATCGAGTTGCGAATAATTCATGGGAAGTATACACTCGCATTCATAATTATTGAACTTTTAATGAAATTAGCCATAATTTTGCATTTTAAACTCGATTTATGTGTACTACGTATTCAAAATAGTGGTTCTAAACCATTTTTATGATAATCAAATTTTTGTTGATTTTTGACAAAAATCCAAGACTATAGCCTTGCTCATTTTTTTGACAAAAGCACTTTTGGCTTTTGAATTGCGTAAAATTATGGAAAACGGTGTTTTTTGTGGCGCTGAATCCACTGGTGTAGTCACTTTCTCGATAGGATGTGTAGAACATCTTTAAATCGAGTTGCGAATAATTCATGGGAAGTAAACACTCGCATTCATAATTATTGAACTTTTAATGAAATTAGCCATAAATTTGCATTTTAAACTCAATTTTCGTGTACTACGTATTCAAAATAGTGGTTCTAAATCATTTTTATGGTAATCAAATTTTTGTTTGTTTTTGACAAAAATCCAAGACTATAGCCTTGCTCATTTTTTTGACAAAAACAATTTGGCTTTTAAATTGCGTGAAATTATGGAAAACGGTGTTTTTTGTGGCGCAGAATCCACTGGTGCAGTCACTATCTCGATAGGATATGTAGAACATCCTTAAATCGAGTTGCGAATAATTCATGGGAAGTATACACTCGCATTCAAAATTATCGAACTTTTAATGAAATTAGCCATAAATTTGCATTTTAAACTCGATTTTCGTGTTCTACGTATTCAAAATAGTGGTTCTAAACCATTTTTATGATAATCAAATTTTTGTTTGTTTTTGACAAAAATCCCTTGCTCATTTTTGTGACAAAATCACTTTTGGCTTTTGAATTGCGTGAAATTATGGAAAACGGTGTTTTTTGTGGCTCTGAATTTACTGGTGCAGTCAGTTCCTCGATAGGATGTGTAGAACATCCTTAAATCGAGTTGCGAATAATTCATGGGAATTATACACTCGCATTCATAATTATTGAACTTTTAATGAAATTAGCCATAATTTTGCATTTTAAACTCGATTTTCGTGTACTACGTATTCAAAATAGTGGTTCTAAACCATTTTTATGATAATTAAATTTTTGTTGATTTTTGACAAAAATCCAAAAAATCCTTGCTCATTTTTTTGACAAAAACACTTTTGGCTTTTGAATTGCGTAAAATTATGGAAAACGGTGTTTTTTGTGGCGCTGAATCCACTGATGCAGTCACTTTCTCGATAGGATGTGTAAAACATCCTTTAATCGAGTTGCAAATAATTCATGGGAAGTATACACTCGCATTCAAAATTATTGAACTTTTAAGGAAATTAGCCATAAATTTGCATTTTAAACTCGATTTTCGTGTTCTACGTATTCAAAATAGTGGTTCTAAATCATTTTTATGATAATCAAATTTTTGTTTGTTTTTGACAAAAATCCAAGACTATAGCCTTGCTCATTTTTTTGACAAAATCAATTTGGCTTTTAAATTGCTTGAAATTATGGAAAACGGTGTTTTTTGTGGCGCAGAATCCACTGGTGCAGTCACTATCTCGATAGGATGTGTAGAACATCCTTAAATCGAGTTGCGAATAGATCATGGGAAGTATACACTCGCATTCAAAATTATCGAACTTTTAATGAAATTAGCCATAAATTTGCATTTTAAACTCGATTTTCGTGTTCTACGTATTCAAAATAGTGGTTCTAAACCATTTTTATGATAATCAAATTTTTGTTTGTTTTTGACAAAAATCCAAGACTATAGCCTTGCTCATTTTTTTGACAAAAGCACTTTTGGCTTTTGAATTGCGTGAAATTATGGAAAACGGTGTTTTTTGTGGCTCTGAATTTACTGGTGCAGTCAGTTCCTCGATAGGATGTGTAGAACATCCTTAAATCGAGTTGCGAATAATTCATGGGAATTATACACTCGCATTCATAATTATTAAACTTTTAATGAAATTAGCCATAATTTTGCATTTTTAACTCGATTTTTGTGTACTACGTATTCAAAATAGTGGTTCTAAACCATTTTTATGATAATTAAATTTTTGTTGATTTTTGACAAAAATCCAAAAAATCCTTGCTCATTTTTTTGACAAAAACACTTTTGGCTTTTGAATTGCGTAAAATTATGGAAAACGGTGTTTTTTGTGGCGCTGAATCCACTGATGCAGTCACTTTCTCGATAGGATGTGTAAAACATCCTTTAATCGAGTTGCAAATAATTCATGGGAAGTATACACTCGCATTCAAAATTATTGAACTTTTAAGGAAATTAGCCATAAATTTGCATTTTAAACTCGATTTTCGTGTTCTACGTATTCAAAATAGTGGTTCTAAATCATTTTTATGATAATCAAATTTTTGTTTGTTTTTGACAAAAATCCAAGACTATAGCCTTGCTCATTTTTTTGACAAAAACACTTTTGGCTTTTGAATTGCGTAAAATTATGGAAAACGGTGTTTTTTGTGGCGCTGAATCCACTGATGCAGTCACTTTCTCGATAGGATGTGTAAAACATCCTTTAATCGAGTTGCAAATAATTCATGGGAAGTATACACTCGCATTCAAAATTATTGAACTTTTAAGGAAATTAGCCATAAATTTGCATTTTAAACTCGATTTTCGTGTACTACGTATTCAAAATAGTGGTTCTAAATCATTTTTATGGTAATCAAATTTTTGTTTGTTTTTGACAAAAATCCAAGACTATAGCCTTGCTCATTTTTTTGACAAAAACAATTTGGCTTTTAAATTGCGTGAAATTATGGAAAACGGTGTTTTTTGTGGCGCAGAATCCACTGGTGCAGTCACTATCTCGATGGGATGTGTAGAACATCCTTAAATCGAGTTGCGAATAATTCATGGGAAGTATACACTCGCATTCAAAATTATCGAACTTTTAATGGAATTAGCCATAAATTTGCATTTTAAACTCGATTTTCGTGTTCTACGTATTCAAAATAGTGGTTCTAAACCATTTTTATGATAATCAAATTTTTGTTTGTTTTTGACAAAAATCCAAGACTATAAGCCTTGCTCATTTTTTTGACAAAAGCACTTTTGGCTTTTGAATTGCGTAAAATTATGGAAAACGGTGTTTTTTGTGGCTCTGAATTTACTGGTGCAGTCAGTTCCTCGATAGGATGTGTAGAACATCCTTAAATCGAGTTGCGAATAATTCATGGGAATTATACACTCGCATTCATAATTATTGAACTTTTAATGAAATTAGCCATAATTTTGCATTTTAAACTCGATTTTCGTGTACTACGTATTCAAAATAGTGGTTCTAAACCATTTTTATGATAATTAAATTTTTGTTGATTTTTGACATTTGCTCATTTTTTTGACAAAAACACTTTTGGCTTTTGAACTGCGTGAAATTATGTAAAACGATGTTTTTTGTGGCGCTGAATCCACTGATGCAGTCACTTTCTCGATAGGATGTGTAAAACATCCTTTAATCGAGTTGCAAATAATTCATGGGAAGTATACACTCGCATTCAAAATTATTGAACTTTTAAGGAAATTAGCCATAAATTTGCATTTTAAACTCGATTTTCGTGTTCTACGTATTCAAAATAGTGGTTCTAAATCATTTTTATGATAATCAAATTTTTGTTTGTTTTTGACAAAAATCCAAGACTATAGCCTTGCTCATTTTTTTGACAAAATCAATTTGGCTTTTAAATTGCTTGAAATTATGGAAAACGGTGTTTTTTGTGGCGCAGAATTTACTGGTGCAGTCAGTTCCTCGATAGGATGTGTAAAACATCCTTAAATCGAGTTGCGAATAATTCATGGGAATTATACACTCGCATTCATAATTATTAAACTTTTAATGAAATTAGCCATAATTTTGCATTTTAAACTCGATTTTTGTGTACTACGTATTCAAAATAGTGGTTCTAAACCATTTTTATGATAATCAAATTTTTGTTGATTTTTGACAAAAATCCAAAAAATCCTTGCTCATTTTTTTGACAAAAACACTTTTGGCTTTTGAATTGCGTAAAATTATGGAAAACGGTGTTTTTTGTGGCGCTGAATCCACTGATGCAGTCACTTTCTCGATAGGATGTGTAAAACATCCTTTAATCGAGTTGCAAATAATTCATGGGAAGTATACACTCGCATTCAAAATTATTGAACTTTTAAGGAAATTAGCCATAAATTTGCATTTTAAACTCGATTTTCGTGTTCTACGTATTCAAAATAGTGGTTCTAAATCATTTTTATGATAATCAAATTTTTGTTTGTTTTTGACAAAAATCCAAGACTATAGCCTTGCTCATTTTTTGACAAAATCAATTTTGGCTTTTAAATTGCTTGAAATTATGGAAAACGGTGTTTTTTGTGGCGCAGAATCCACTGGTGCAGTCACTATCTCGATAGGATGTGTAGAACATCCTTAAATCGAGTTGCGAATAGATCATGGGAAGTATACACTCGCATTCAAAATTATCGAACTTTTAATGAAATTAGCCATAAATTTGCATTTTAAACTCGATTTTCGTGTTCTACGTATTCAAAATAGTGGTTCTAAACCATTTTTATGATAATCAAATTTTTGTTTGTTTTTGACAAAAATCCAAGACTATAGCCTTGCTCATTTTTTTGACAAAAGCACTTTTGGCTTTTGAATTGCGTGAAATTATGGAAAACGGTGTTTTTTGTGGCTCTGAATTTACTGGTGCAGTCAGTTCCTCGATAGGATGTGTAAAACATCCTTAAATCGAGTTGCGAATAATTCATGGGAATTATACACTCGCATTCATAATTATTAAACTTTTAATGAAATTAGCCATAATTTTGCATTTTAAACTCGATTTTTGTGTACTACGTATTCAAAATAGTGGTTCTAAACCATTTTTATGATAATCAAATTTTTGTTGATTTTTGACAAAAATCCAAAAAATCCTTGCTCATTTTTTTGACAAAAACACTTTTGGCTTTTGAATTGCGTAAAATTATGGAAAACGGTGTTTTTTGTGGCGCTGAATCCACTGATGCAGTCACTTTCTCGATAGGATGTGTAAAACATCCTTTAATCGAGTTGCAAATAATTCATGGGAAGTATACACTCGCATTCAAAATTATTGAACTTTTAAGGAAATTAGCCATAAATTTGCATTTTAAACTCGATTTTCGTGTTCTACGTATTCAAAATAGTGGTTCTAAATCATTTTTATGATAATCAAATTTTTGTTTGTTTTTGACAAAAATCCAAGACTATAGCCTTGCTCATTTTTTTGACAAAATCAATTTGGCTTTTAAATTGCTTGAAATTATGGAAAACGGTGTTTTTTGTGGCGCAGAATCCACTGGTGCAGTCACTATCTCGATAGGATGTGTAGAACATCCTTAAATCGAGTTGCGAATAATTCATGGGAAGTATACACTCGCATTCAAAATTATCGAACTTTTAATGAAATTAGCCATAAATTTGCATTTTAAACTCGATTTTCGTGTTCTACGTATTCAAAATAGTGGTTCTAAACCATTTTTATGATAATCAAATTTTTGTTTGTTTTTGACAAAAATCCAAGACTATAGCCTTGCTCATTTTTTTGACAAAAGCACTTTTGGCTTTTGAATTGCGTGAAATTATGGAAAACGGTGTTTTTTGTGGCTCTGAATTTACTGGTGCAGTCAGTTCCTCGATAGGATGTGTAAAACATCCTTAAATCGAGTTGCGAATAATTCATGGGAATTATACACTCGCATTCATAATTATTAAACTTTTAATGAAATTAGCCATAATTTTGCATTTTAAACTCGATTTTTGTGTACTACGTATTCAAAATAGTGGTTCTAAACCATTTTTATGATAATCAAATTTTTGTTGATTTTTGACAAAAATCCAAAAAATCCTTGCTCATTTTTTGACAAAAACACTTTTGGCTTTTGAATTGCGTAAAATTATGGAAAACGGTGTTTTATGTGGCGCTGAATCCACTGATGCAGTCACTTTCTCGATAGGATGTGTAAAACATCCTTTAATCGAGTTGCAAATAATTCATGGGAAGTATACACTCGCATTCAAAATTATTGAACTTTTAAGGAAATTAGCCATAAATTTGCATTTTAAACTCGATTTTCGTGTTCTACGTATTCAAAATAGTGGTTCTAAATCATTTTTATGATAATCAAATTTTTGTTTGTTTTTGACAAAAATCCAAGACTATAGCCTTGCTCATTTTTTGACAAAATCAATTTGGCTTTTAAATTGCTTGAAATTATGGAAAACGGTGTTTTTTGTGGCGCAGAATCCACTGGTGCAGTCACTATCTCGATAGGATGTGTAGAACATCCTTAAATCGAGTTGCGAATAATTCATGGGAAGTATACACTCGCATTCAAAATTATCGAACTTTTAATGAAATTAGCCATAAATTTGCATTTTAAACTCGATTTTCGTGTTCTACGTATTCAAAATAGTGGTTCTAAACCATTTTTATGATAATCAAATTTTTGTTTGTTTTTGACAAAAATCCAAGACTATAGCCTTGCTCATTTTTTTGACAAAAACACTTTTGGCTTTTGAATTGCGTAAAATTATGGAAAACGGTGTTTTTTGTGGCGCTGAATCCACTGATGCAGTCACTTTCTCGATAGGATGTGTAAAACATCCTTTAATCGAGTTGCGAATAATTCATGGGAAGTATACACTCGCATTCAAAATTATTGAACTTTTAAGGAAATTAGCCATAAATTTGCATTTTAAACTCGATTTTCGTGTTCTACGTATTCAAAATAGTGGTTCTAAACCATTTTTATGATAATTAAATTTTTGTTGATTTTTGACAAAAATCCAAGACTATAGCCTTGCTCATTTTTTTGACAAAAACACTTTTGGCTTTTGAACTGCGTGAAATTATGTAAAACGATGTTTTTTGTGGCGCTGAATCCACTGGTGTAGTCACTTCCTCGATAGGATGTGTAGAACATCCTTAAATCGAGTTGCGAATAATTCATGGGAAGTATACACCCGCATTCAAAATTATTGAACTTTTAATGAAATTAGCCATAAATTTGCATTTTAAACTCGATTTATGTGTACTACGTATTCAAAATAGTGATTTTAAACCATTTTTATGATAATCAAATTTTTGTTGATTTTTGACAAAAATCCAAGACTATAGCCTTGCTCATTTTTTTGACAAAAACAATTTGGCTTTTGAATTGCGTGAAATTATGGAAAACGGTGTTTTTTGTGGCGCTGAATCCACTGGTGTAGTCACTTTCTCGATAGGATGTGTAGAACATCTTTAAATCGAGTTGCGAATAATTCATGGGAAGTATACACTCGCATTCATAATTATTGAACGTTTAATGAAATTAGCCATAATTTTGCATTTTAAACTCGATTTTCGTGTACTACGTATTCAAAATAGTGGTTCTAAACCATTTTTATGATAATTAAATTTTTGTTGGTTTTTGACAAAAATCCAAAAATTCCTTGCTCATTTTTTTGACAAAAACACTTTTGGCTTTTGAACTGCGTGAAATTATGTAAAACGATGTTTTTTGTGGCGCTGAATCCACTGGTGCAGTTACTTCCTCGATAGGATGTGTAGAACATCCTTAAATCGAGTTGCGAATAATTCATGGGAAGTATACACTCTCATTCAAAATTATTGAACTTTTAATGAAATTAGCCATAAATTTGCATTTTAAACTCGATTTTTGTGTTCTACGTATTCAAAATAGTGATTTTAAACCATTTTTATGATAATCAAATTTTTGTTGATTTTTTACAAAAATCCAAGACTATAGCCTTGCTCTTTTTTTTGACAAAAACACTTTTGGCTTTTGAATTACGTGAAATTATGGAAAACGGTGTTTTTTGTTGCGCTGAATCCACTGGTGCAGTCAGTTCCTCGATAGGATGTGTAGAACATCCTTAAATCGAGTTGCGAATAATTCATGGGAAGTATACACCCGCATTCAAAATTATTGAACTTTTAATGAAATTAGCCATAAATTTGCATTTTAAACTCGATTTATGTGTACTACGTATTCAAAATAGTGATTTTAAACCATTTTTATGATAATCAAATTTTTGTTGATTTTTGACAAAAATCCAAGACTATAGCCTTGCTCATTTTTTTGACAAAAACAATTTGGCTTTTGAATTGCGTGAAATTATGGAAAACGGTGTTTTTTGTGGCGCTGAATCCACTGGTGTAGTCACTTTCTCGATAGGATGTGTAGAACATCTTTAAATCGAGTTGCGAATAATTCATGGGAAGTATACACTCGCATTCATAATTATTGAACGTTTAATGAAATTAGCCATAATTTTGCATTTTAAACTCGATTTTCGTGTACTACGTATTCAAAATAGTGGTTCTAAACCATTTTTATGATAATTAAATTTTTGTTGGTTTTTGACAAAAATCCAAAAATTCCTTGCTCATTTTTTTGACAAAAACACTTTTGGCTTTTGAACTGCGTGAAATTATGTAAAACGATGTTTTTTGTGGCGCTGAATCCACTGGTGCAGTTACTTCCTCGATAGGATGTGTAGAACATCCTTAAATCGAGTTGCGAATAATTCATGGGAAGTATACACTCTCATTCAAAATTATTGAACTTTTAATGAAATTAGCCATAAATTTGCATTTTAAACTCGATTTTTGTGTTCTACGTATTCAAAATAGTGATTTTAAACCATTTTTATGATAATCAAATTTTTGTTGATTTTTTACAAAAATCCAAGACTATAGCCTTGCTCTTTTTTTTGACAAAAACACTTTTGGCTTTTGAATTGCGTGAAATTATGGAAAACGGTGTTTTTTGTTGCGCTGAATCCACTGGTGCAGTCAGTTCCTCGATAGGATGTGTAGAACATCCTTAAATCGAGTTGCGAATAATTCATGGAAAGTATACACTCGCATTAAAAATTATTGAACTTTTAATGAAATTAGCCATAATTTTGCATTTTAAACTAGATTTTCGTGTTCTACGTATTCAAAATAGTGATTTTAAACCATTTTTATGATAATCAAATTTTTGTTGATTTTTGACAAAAATCCAAGATTATAGCCTTGCTCTTTTTTTTGACAAAAACACTTTTGGCTTTTGAATTGCGTGAAATTATAAAAAACGGTGATTTTTGTTGCGCTGAATCCACTGGTGCAGTCAGTTCCTCGATAGGATGTGTAGAACATCCTTAAATCGAGTTGCGAATAATTCATGGGAAGTATACACTCGCATTCATAATTATTGAACTTTTAATGAAATTAGCCATAATTTTGCATTTTAAACTCGATTTTCGTGTACTACGTATTCAAAATAGTGGTTCTAAACCATTTTTATGATAATCAAATTTTTGTTGATTTTTGACAAAAATTCAAGACTATAAGCCCTGCTCATTTTTTTGACAAAAACACTTTTGGCTTTTGAATTGCGTGAAATTATGGAAAACGGTGTTTTTTGTGGCGCTGAATCCACTGGTGCAGTCAGTTCCTCGATAGGATTTGTAGAACATCCTTAAATCGAGTTGCGAATAATTCATGGGAAGTATACACTCGCATTAAAATTTATTAAACTTTTAATGAAATTAGCCATAATTTTGCATTTTAAACTCGATTTTCGTGTACTACGTATTCAAAATAGTGGTTCTGAACCATTTTTATGATAATCAAATTTTTGTTGATTTTTGACAAAAATTCAAGACTATAAGCCCTGCTCATTTTTTTGACAAAAACACTTTTGGCTTTTGAATTGCGTGAAATTATGGAAAACGGTGTTTTTTGTGGCGCTGAATCCACTGGTGCAGTCAGTTCCTCGATAGGATTTGTAGAACATCCTTAAATCGAGTTGCGAATAATTCATGGGAAGTATACACTCGCATTAAAAATTATTAAACTTTTAATGAAATAAGCCATAATTTTGCATTTTAAACTAGATTTTCGTGTTCTACGTATTCAAAATAGTGGTTTTAAACCATTTTTATGATAATCAAATTTTTGTTGATTTTTGACAAAAATCCAAGACTATAGCCTTGCTCATTTTTTTGACAAAAACACTTTTGGCTTTTGAATTGCGTGAAATTATGGAAAACGGTGATGTTTGTTGCGCTGAATCCACTGGTGCAGTCAGTTCCTCGATAGGATGTGTAGAACATCCTTAAATCAAATTGCGAATAATTCATGGGTAGAATACACTCGCATTAAAAATTATTGAACTTTTAATGAAATTACCCATAAATTTGCATTTTAAGCTCGATTTTCGTGTTCTACGTATTCAAAATAGTGGTTCTAAACCATTTTAATGATAATCAAATTTTTGTTGATTTTTGACAAAAATGCAAGACTATAGCCTTGCTCATTTTTTGACAAAAACACTTTTGGCTTTTGAATTGCGTAAAATTATGGAAAACGGTGTTTTTTGTGGCGCTGAATCCACTGGTGCAGTCAGTTCCTCGATAGGATGTGTAGAACATCCTTAAATCGAGTTGCGAATAATTCATGGGAAGTATACACTCGCATTAAAAATTATTGAACTTTTAATGAAATCAGCCATAATTTTGCATTTTAAACTAGATTTTCGTGTTCTACGTATTCAAAATAGTGGTTCTGAACCATTTTTATGATAATCAAATTTTTGTTGATTTTTGACAAAAATCCAAGACTATAGCCTTGCTCATTTTTTGACAAAAACACTTTTGGCTTTTGAATTGCGTGAAATTATGGAAAACGGTGTTTTTTGTGGCGCTGAATCCACTGGTGCAGTCAGTTCCTCGATAGGATGTGTAGAACATCCTTAAATCGAGTTGCGAATAATTCATGGAAAGTATACACTCGCATTCAAAATTATTGAACTTTTAATGAAATTAGCCATAATTTTGCATTTTAAACTAGATTTTTGTGTTCTACGTATTCAAAATAGTGGTTCTAAACCATTTTTATGATAATCAAATTTTTGTTGATTTTTTACAAAAATCCAAGACTGTAGCCTTGCTCATTTTTTTGACAAAAACACTTTTGGCTTTTGAATTGCGTGAAATTATGGAAAACTGTGTTTTTTGTGGCGCTAAATCCACTGGTGCAGTCAGTTCCTCGATAGGATGTGTAGAACATCCTTAAATCGAGTTGCGAATAATTCATGGAAAGTATACACTCGCATTAAAAATTATTAAACTTTTAATGAAATTAGCCATAAATTTGCATTTTAAACTAGATTTTCGTGTTCTACGTATTCAAAATAGTGGTTTTAAACCATTTTTATGATAATCAAATTTTTGTTGATTTTTGACAAAAACACTTTTGGCTTTTGAATTGCGTAAAATTATGGAAAACTGTGTTTTTTGTGGCGCTAAATCCACTGGTGCAGTCAGTTCCTCGATAGGATGTGTAGAACATCCTTAAATCGAGTTGCGAATAATTCATGGAAAGTATACACTCGCATTAAAAATTATTAAACTTTTAATGAAATTAGCCATAAATTTGCATTTTAAACTAGATTTTCGTGTTCTACGTATTTAAAATAGTGATTTTAAACCATTTTTATGATAATCAAATTTTTGTTGATTTTTGACAAAAAACCAAGACTATAGCCTTGCTCTTTTTTTTGACAAAAACACTTTTGGCTTTTGAATTGCGTGAAATTATGAAAAACGGTGTTTTTTGTTGCGCTGAATCCACTGGTGCAGTCAGTTCCTCGATAGAATGTGTAGAACATCCTTAAATCGAGTTGCGAATAATTCATGGAAAGTATACACTCGCATTAAAAATTATTGAACTTTTAATGAAATTAGCCATAATTTTGCATTTTAAACTAGATTTTCGTGTTCTACGTATTCAAAATAGTGATTTTAAACCATTTTTATGATAATCAAATTTTTGTTGATTTTTGACAAAAATCCAAGACTATAGCCTTGCTCTTTTTTTTGACAAAAACACTTTTGGCTTTTGAATTGCGTGAAATTATGGAAAACGGTGTTTTTTGTAGCGCTGAATCCACTGGTGCAGTCAGTTCCTCGATAGGATGTGTAGAACATCCTTAAATCGAGTTGCGAATAATTCATGGGAAGTATACACTCGCATTCATAATTATTGAACTTTTAATGAAATTAGCCATAATTTTGCATTTTAAACTAGATTTTCGTGTTCTACGTATTCAAAATAGTGATTTTAAACCATTTTTATGATAATCAAATTTTTGTTGATTTTTGACAAAAATCCAAGACTATAGCCTTGCTCTTTTTTTTGACAAAAACACTTTTGGCTTTTGAATTGCGTGAAATTATGGAAAACGGTGTTTTTTGTTGCGCTGAATCCACTGGTGCAGTCAGTTCCTCGATAGGATGTGTAGAACATCCTTAAATCGAGTTGCGAATAATTTATGGAAAGTATACACTCGCATTAAAAATTATTGAACTTTTAATGAAATTAGCCATAATTTTGCATTTTAAACTAGATTTTCGTGTTCTACGTATTCAAAATAGTGATTTTAAACCATTTTTATGATAATCAAATTTTTGTTGATTTTTGACAAAAATCCAAGACAGCCTTGCTCTTTTTTTTGACAAAAACACTTTTGGCTTTTGAATTGCGTGAAATTATAAAAAACGGTGATTTGTGTTGCGCTGAATCCACTGGTGCAGTCAGTTCCTCGATAGGATGTGTAGAACATCCTTAAATCGAGTTGCGAATAATTCATGGGAAGTATACACTCGCATTCATAATTATTGAACTTTTAATGAAATTAGCCATAATTTTGCATTTTAAACTCGATTTTCGTGTACTACGTATTCAAAATAGTGGTTCTAAACCATTTTTATGATAATCAAATTTTTGTTGATTTTTGACAAAAATTCAAGACTATAAGCCCTGCTCATTTTTTTAACAAAAACACTTTTGGCTTTTGAATTGCGTGAAATTATGGAAAACGGTGTTTTTTGTGGAGCTGAATCCACTGGTGCAGTCAGTTCCTAGATAGGATTTGTAGAACATCCTTAAATCGAGTTGCGAATAATTCATGGGAAGTATACACTCGCATTAAAAATTATTAAACTTTTAATGAAATTAGCCATAATTTTGCATTTTAAACTGGATTTTCGTGTTCTACGTATTCAAAATAGTGGTTTTAAACCATTTTTATGATAATCAAATTTTTGTTGATTTTTGACAAAAATCCAAGACTATAGCCTTGCTCATTTTTTTGACAAAAACACTTTTGGCTTTTGAATTGCGTGAAATTATGGAAAACGGTGATTTTTGTTGCGCTGAATCCACTGGTGCAGTCAGTTCCTTGATAGGATGTGTAGAACATCCTTAAATCGAGTTGCGAATAATTCATGGGTAGAATACACTCGCATTAAAAATTATTGAACTTTTAATGAAATTACCCATAAATTTGCATTTTAAGCTCGACTTTCGTGTTCCACGTATTCAAAATAGTGGTTCTAAACCATTTTAATGATAATCAAATTTTTGTTGATTTTTGACAAAAATGCAAGACTATAGCCTTGCTCATTTTTTGACAAAAACACTTTTGGCTTTTGAATTGCGTAAAATTATGGAAAACGGTGTCTTTTGTGGCGCTGAATCCACTGGTGCAGTCAGTTCCTAGATAGGATTTGTAGAACATCCTTAAATCGAGTTGCGAATAATTCATGGGAAGTATACACTCGCATTCAAAATTATTGAACTTTTAATGAAATCAGCCATAATTTTGCATTTTAAACTAGATTTTCGTGTTCTACGTATTCAAAATAGTGGTTCTAAACCATTTTTATGATAATCAAATTTTTGTTGATTTTTGATAAAAATCCAAGACTATAGCCTTGCTCATTTTTTTGACAAAAACACTTTTGGCTTTTGAATTGCGTAAAATTATGGAAAACGGTGTTTTTTGTGGCGCTGAATCCACTGATGCAGTCACTTTCTCGATAGGATGTGTAAAACATCCTTTAATCGAGTTGCGAATAATTCATGGGAAGTATACACTCGCATTCAAAATTATTGAACTTTTAAGGAAATTAGCCATAAATTTGCATTTTAAACTCGATTTTCGTGTTCTACGTATTCAAAATAGTGGTTCTAAACCATTTTTATGATAATTAAATTTTTGTTGATTTTTGACAAAAACACTTTTGGCTTTTGAACTGCGTGAAATTATGTAAAACGATGTTTTTTGTGGCGCTGAATCCACTGGTGTAGTCACTTCCTCGATAGGATGTGTAGAACATCCTTAAATCGAGTTGCGAATAATTCATGGGAAGTATACACCCGCATTCAAAATTATTGAACTTTTAATGAAATTAGCCATAAATTTGCATTTTAAACTCGATTTATGTGTACTACGTATTCAAAATAGTGGTTCTAAACCATTTTTATGATAATCAAATTTTTGGTTGTTTTTGAGAAAAATCCAAGACTATAGCCTTGCTCATTTTTTTGACAAAAGCACTTTTGGCTTTTGAATTGCGTGAAATTATGGAAAACGGTGTTTTTTGTGGCGCTGAATCCACTGGTGTAGTCACTTTCTCGATAGGATGTGTAGAACATCTTTAAATCGAGTTGCGAATAATTCATGGGAAGTATACACTCGCATTCATAATTATTGAACGTTTAATGAAATTAGCCATAATTTTGCATTTTAAACTCGATTTTCGTGTACTACGTATTCAAAATAGTGGTTCTAAACCATTTTTATGATAATTAAATTTTTGTTGGTTTTTGACAAAAATCCAAAAATTCCTTGCTCATTTTTTTGACAAAAACACTTTTGGCTTTTGAATTGCGTGAAATTATGGAAAACGGTGCTTTTTGTGGCGCTAATCCACTGGTGCAGGCAGTTCCTCGATAGGATGTGTAGAACATCCTTAAATCGAGTTGCAAATAATTTATGGGAAGTATACAATAGCATTCAAAATTATTGAACTTTTAATGAAATTAGCCATAAATTTGCATTTTAAACTCGATTTTCGTGTACTACGTATTCAAAATAGTGGTTCTAAACCATTTTTATGATAATTAAATTTTTGTTGATTTTTGACAAAAATCCAAGACTATAGCCTTGCTCATTTTTTTGACAAAAACACTTTTGGCTTTTGAATTGCGTAAAATTATGAAAAACGGTGTTTTTTGTGGCGCTGAATCCACTGATGCAGTCACTTTCTCGATAGGATGTGTAAACCATCCTTTAATCGAGTTGCGAATAATTCAAGGGAAGTATACACTCGCATTCAAAATTATTGAACTTTTAAGGAAATTAGCCATAAATTTGCATTTTAAACTCGATTTTCGTGTTCTACGTATTCAAAATAGTGGTTCTTAACCATTTTTATGATAATCAAATTTTTGTTTGTTTTTGAGAAAAATCCAAGACTATAGCCTTGCTCATTTTTTTGACAAAAGCACTTTTGGCTTTTGAATTGCGTGAAATTATGGAAAACGGTGTTTTTTGTGGCGCTGAATTCACTGGTGTAGTCACTTTCTCGATAGGATGTGTAGAACATCTTTAAATCGAGTTGCGAATAATTCATGGGAAGTATACACTCGCATTCATAATTATTGAACGTTTAATGAAATTAGCCATAATTTTGCATTTTAAACTCGATTTTCGTGTACTACGTATTCAAAATAGTGGTTCTAAACCATTTTTATGATAATTAAATTTTTGTTGGTTTTTGACAAAAATCCAAAAATTCCTTGCTCATTTTTTTGACAAAAACACTTTTGGCTTTTGAATTGCGTGAAATTATGGAAAACGGTGCTTTTTGTGGCGCTAATCCACTGGTGCAGGCAGTTCCTCGATAGGATGTGTAGAACATCCTTAAATCGAGTTGCAAATAATTTATGGGAAGTATACAATAGCATTCAAAATTATTGAACTTTTAATGAAATTAGCCATAAATTTGCATTTTAAACTCGATTTTCGTGTACTACGTATTCAAAATAGTGGTTCTAAACCATTTTTATGATAATTAAATTTTTGTTGATTTTTGACAAAAATCCAAGACTATAGCCTTGCTCATTTTTTTGACAAAAACACTTTTGGCTTTTGAATTGCGTAAAATTATGAAAAACGGTGTTTTTTGTGGCGCTGAATCCACTGATGCAGTCACTTTCTCGATAGGATGTGTAAACCATCCTTTAATCGAGTTGCGAATAATTCAAGGGAAGTATACACTCGCATTCAAAATTATTGAACTTTTAAGGAAATTAGCCATAAATTTGCATTTTAAACTCGATTTTCGTGTTCTACGTATTCAAAATAGTGGTTCTTAACCAATTTTATGATAATCAAATTTTTGTTTGTTTTTGACAAAAATCCAAGACTATAGCCTTGCTCATTTTTTTGACAAAAACCCTTTTGGCTTTTGAATTGCGTGAAATTATGGAAAACGGTGTTTTTTGTGGCGCTGAATCCACTGGTGTAGTCACTTTCTCGATAGGATGTGTAGAACATCTTTAAATCGAGTTGCGAATAATTCATGGAAATTATACACTCGCATTCATAATTATTGAACTTTTAATGAAATTAGCCATAATTTTGCATTTTAAACTCGATTTTCGTGTACTACGTATTCAAAATAGTGGTTCTAAACCATTTTTATGATAATTAAATTTTTGTTGATTTTTGACAAAAATCCAAGACTATAGCCTTGCTCATTTTTTTGACAAAAACACTTTTGGCTTTTGAACTGCGTAAAATTATGTAAAACGATGTTTTTTGTGGCGCTAAATCCACTGGTGTAGTCACTTCCTCGATAGGATGTGTAGAACATCCTTAAATCGAGTTGCAAATAATTTATGGGAAGTATACAATAGCATTCAAAATTATTGAACTTTTAATGAAATTAGCCATAAATTTGCATTTTAAACTCGATTTTCGTGTACTACGTATTCAAAATAGTGGTTCTAAATCATTTTTATGATAATCAAATTTTTGTTTGTTTTTGACAAAAATCCAAGACTATAGCCTTGCTCATAGTTTTGACAAAAACAATTTGGCTTTTAAATTGCGTGAAATTATGGAAAACGGTATTTTTTGTGGCGCAGAATCCACTGGTGCAGTCACTATCTCGATAGGATGTGTAAAACATCCTTTAATCGAGTTGCGAATAATTCATGGGAAGTATACACTCGCATTCAAAATTATCGAACTTTTAATGAAATTAGCCATAAATTTGCATTTTAAACTCGATTTTCGTGTTCTACGTATTCAAAATAGTGGTTCTAAACCATTTTTATGATAATCAAATTTTTGTTTGTTTTTGACAAAAATCCAAGACTATAGCCTTGCTCATTTTTTTGACAAAAGCACTTTTGGCTTTTGAATTGCGTGAAATTATGGAAAACAGTGTTTTTTGTGGCGCTGAATTCACTGGTGCAGTCAGTTCCTCGATAGGATGTGTAGAACATCCTTAAATCGAGTTGCGAATAATTCATGGAAATTATACACTCGCATTCATAATTATTGAACTTTTAATGAAATTAGCCATAATTTTGCATTTTAAACTCGATTTTCGTGTACTACGTATTCAAAATAGTGGTTCTAAACCATTTTTATGATAATTAAATTTTTGTTGATTTTTGACAAAAATCCAAGACAGCCTTGCTCTTTTTTTTGACAAAAACACTTTTGGCTTTTGAATTGCGTGAAATTATAAAAAACGGTGATTTGTGTTGCGCTGAATCCACTGGTGCAGTCAGTTCCTCGATAGGATGTGTAGAACATCCTTAAATCGAGTTGCGAATAATTCATGGGAAGTATACACTCGCATTCATAATTATTGAACTTTTAATGAAATTAGCCATAATTTTGCATTTTAAACTCGATTTTCGTGTACTACGTATTCAAAATAGTGGTTCTAAACCATTTTTATGATAATCAAATTTTTGTTGATTTTTGACAAAAATTCAAGACTATAAGCCCTGCTCATTTTTTTGACAAAAGCACTTTTGGCTTTTGAATTGCGTGAAATTATGGAAAACGGTGTTTTTTGTGGCGCTGAATCCACTGGTGTAGTCACTTTCTCGATAGGATGTGTAGAACATCTTTAAATCGAGTTGCGAATAATTCATGGGAATTATACACTCGCATTCATAATTATTGAACTTTTAATGAAATTAGCCATAATTTTGCATTTTAAACTCGATTTTCGTGTACTACGTATTCAAAATAGTGGTTCTAAACCATTTTTATTATAATTAAATTTTTGTTGATTTTTGACAAAAATCCAAAAAATCCTTGCTCATTTTTTTGACAAAAACACTTTTGGCTTTTGAATTGCGTGAAATTGTGGAAAACGGTGCTTTTTGTGGCGCTAAATCCACTGGTGCAGGCAGTTCCTCAATAGGATGTGTAGAACATCCTTAAATCGAGTTGCAAATAATTTATGGGAAGTATACAATAGCATTCAAAATTATTGAACTTTTAATGAAATTAGCCATAAATTTGCATTTTAAACTCGATTTTCGTGTACTACGTATTCAAAATAGTGGTTCTAAATCATTTTTATAATAATCAAATTTTTGTTGATTTTTGCTCATTTTTTTGACAAAAACACTTTTGGCTTTTGAATTGCGTGAAATTATGGAAAACGGTGCTTTTTGTGGCGCTTAATCCACTGGTGCAGGCAGTTCCTCGATAGGATGTGTAGAACATCCTTAAATCGAGTTGCAAATAATTTATAGGAAGTATACAATAGCATTCAAAATTATTGAACTTTTAATGAAATTAGCCATAAATTCGCATTTTAAACTCGATTTTCGTGTTCTACGTATTCAAAATAGTGGTTAAAACCATTTTTATGATAATCAAATTTTTGTTTGTTTTTGACAAAAATCCAAGACTATAGCCTTGCTCATTTTTTTGACAAAAGCACTTTTGGCTTTTGAATTGCGTGAAATTATGGAAAACGGTGTTTTTTGTGGCGCTGAATTCACTGGTGCAGTCAGTTCCTCGATAGGATGTGTAGAACATCCTTAAATCGAGTTGCGAATAATTCATGGGAATTATACACTCGCATTCATAATTATTGAACTTTTAATGAAATTAGCCATAATTTTGCATTTTAAACTCGATTTTCGTGTACTACGTATTCAAAATAGTGGTTCTAAACCATTTTTATGATAATTAAATTTTTGTTGATTTTTGACAAAAATCCAAAAAATCCTTGCTCATTTTTTTGACAAAAACCCTTTTGGCTTTTGAATTGCGTGAAATTATGGAAAACGGTGTTTTTTGTGGCGCAGAATCCACTGGTGCAGTCACTATCTCGATAGGATGTGTAGAACATCCTTAAATCGAGTTGCGAATAATTCATGGAAAGTATACACTCGCATTCAAAATTATCGAACTTTTAATGAAATTAGCCATAAATTTGCATTTTAAACTCGATTTTCGTGTTCTACGTATTCAAAATAGTGGTTCTAAACCATTTTTATGATAATCAAATTTTTGTTGATTTTTGACAAAAATCCAATGAGCCTTGCTTATTTTTTTGACAAAAACACTTTTGGCTTTTGAATTGCGTGAAATTATGGAAAACGGTGTTTTTTGTGGCGCTGAATCCACTGGTGTAGTCACTTTCTCGATAGGATGTGTAGAACATCTTTAAATCGAGTTGCGAATAATTCATGGGAATTATACACTCGCATTCATAATTATTGAACTTTTAATGAAATTAGCCATAATTTTGCATTTTAAACTCGATTTTCGTGTACTACGTATTCAAAATAGTGGTTCTAAACCATTTTTATGATAATTAAATTTTTGTTGATTTTTGACAAAAATCCAAAAAATCCTTGCTCATTTTTTTGACAAAAACACTTTTGGCTTTTAAATTGCGTGAAATTGTGGAAAACGGTGCTTTTTGTGGCGCTAAATCCACTGGTGCAGGCAGTTCCTCGATAGGATGTGTAGAACATCCTTAAATCGAGTTGCAAATAATTTATGGGAAGTATACAATAGCATTCAAAATTATTGAACTTTTAATGAAATTAGCCATAAATTTGCATTTTAAACTCGATTTTCGTGTACTACGTATTCAAAATAGTGGTTCTAAATCATTTTTATAATAATCAAATTTTTGTTGATTTTTGCTCATTTTTTTGACAAAAACACTTTTGGCTTTTGAATTGCGTGAAATTATAAAAAACGGTGCTTTTTGTGGCGCTAAATCCACTGGTGCAGGCAGTTCCTCGATAGGATGTGTAGAACATCCTTAAATCGAGTTGCAAATAATTTATAGGAAGTATACAATAGCATTCAAAATTATTGAACTTTTAATGAAATTAGCCATAAATTTGCATTTTAAACTCGATTTTCGTGTACTACGTATTCAAAATAGTGGTTCTAAATCATTTTTATAAAAATCAAATTTTGTTGATTTTTGCTTATTTTTTTGACAAAAACACTTTTGGCTTTTGAATTGCGTGAAATTATGGAAGACGGTGATTTTTGTGGCGCTAAATCCACTGGTGCAGGCAGTTCCTCGATAGGATGTGTAGAACATCCTTAAATCGAGTTGCAAATAATTTATAGGAAGTATACAATAGCATTCAAAATTATTGAACTTTTAATGAAATTAGCCATAAATTTGCATTTTAAACTCGATTTTCGTGTACTACGTATTCAAAATAGTGGTTCTAAATCATTTTTATAAAAATCAAATTTTTGTTGATTTTTGCCCATTTTTTTGACAAAAACACTTTTGGCTTTTGAATTGCGTAAAATTATGGAAAACGGTGATTTTTGTTGCACTGAATCCACTGGTGCAGTCAGTTCCTCGATAGGATGTGTAGAACATCCTTAAATCGAGTTTCTAATAATTCATGAAAAGTATACACTCGCATTCATAATTATTGAACTTTTAATGAAATTAGCCATAATTTTGCATTTTAAACTCGATTTTCGTGTACTACGTATTTAAAATAGTGGATCTAAAACATTTTTATGATAATCAAATTTCTGTTGATTTTTGTCAAAAATACAAGACTATAGCCTTGCTCATTTTTGTGACAAAATCACTTTTGGCTTTTGAATTGCGTGAAATTATGGAAAACGGTGTTTTTTGTTGCGCTGAACCCACTGGTGCAGTCAGTTCCTCGATGGGATGTGTAGAACATCCTTAAATTGAGTTTCTATTAATTCATGGGAAGTATACACTCGCATTCATAATTATTGAACTTTTATTGAAATTAGCCATAATTTTGCATTTTAAACTCGATTTTCGTGTACTACGTATTTAAAATAGTGGTTGTAAAACATTTTTATGATAATCAAATTTTTGTTGATTTTTGACAAAAATCCAAGACTATAGCCTTGCTCATTTTTTTGACAAAAACACTTTTGGCTTTTGAATTGCGTGAAATTATAGAAAACGGTGTTTTTTGTGGAGCTGAATCCACTGGTGCATGCAGTTCCTCGATAGGATGTGTAGAACATCCTTAAATCGAGTTGCGAATAATTCATGGGAAGTATACACTCGCATTCAAAATTATTGAACTTTTTATGAAATTAGCCATAATTTTGCATTTGAAACTCGATTTTTGTGTTCTAGGTATTTAAAATAGTGATTTTAAACCATTTTTATGATAATCAAATTTTTGTTGATTTTTGACAAAAATCCAAGACTTGCTCATTTTTTTGACAAAAACACTTTTGGCTTTTGAATTGCGTGAAATTATAGAAAACGGTGTTTTTTGTGGCGCTAAATCCACTGGTGCAGTCAGTTCCTCAATAGGATGTGTAGAATATCCTTAAATCGAGTTGCGAATAATTCATGGAAAGTATACACTCGCATTCATAATTATTGAACTTTTAATGAAATTAGCCATAATTTTGCATTTTAAACTCGATTTATGTGTACTACGTATTCAAAATAGTGGTTCTAAACCATTTTTATGATAATCAAATTTTTGTTGATTTTTGACAAAATGCAAGACTATAGCCTTGCTTATTTTTTTGACAAAAACATTTTTGGCTTTTGAATTGCGTGAAATTATGGAAAACGGTGTTTTTTGTGGCGCTGAATCCACTGGTGTAGTCACTTTCTCGATGGGATGTGTAGAACATCTTTAAATCGAGTTGCAAATAATTTATGGGAAGTATACAATAGCATTCAAAATTATTGAACTTTTAATGAAATTAGCCATAAATTTGCATTTTAAACTCGATTTTTGTGTACTACGTATTTAAAATAGTGGTTCTAAATCATTTTTATGATAATCAAATGTTTGTTTGTTTTTGACAAAAATCCAAGACTATAGCCTTGCTCATTTTTTTGACAAAAACAATTTGGCTTTTAAATTGCGTGAAATTATGGAGAACGGTGTTTTTTGTGGCGCTAAATCCACTGGTGCAGTCAGTTCCTCAATAGGATGTGTAGAACATCCTTAAATCGAGTTGCGAATAATTCATGGGAAGTATACACTCGCATTCAAAATTATCGAACTTTTAAGGAAATTAGCCATAAATTTGCATTTTAAACTCGATTTTCGTGTTCTACGTATTCAAAATAGTGGTTCTAAACCATTTTTATGATAATCAAATTTTTGTTGATTTTTGACAAAAATCCAAGACTATAGCCTTGCTCATTTTTTTGACAAAAACACTTTTGGCTTTTGAATTGCGTAAAATTATGGAAAACGGTGTTTTTTGTGGCGCTGAATCCACTGATGCAGTCACTTTCTCGATAGGATGTGTAAAACATCCTTTAATCGAGTTGCGAATAATTCATGGGAAGTATACACTCGCATTCAAAATTATTGAACTTTTAAGGAAATTAGCCATAAATTTGCATTTTAAACTCGATTTTCGTGTTCTACGTATTCAAAATAGTGGTTCTAAACCATTTTTATGATAATCAAATTTTTGTTTGTTTTTGACAAAAATCCAAGACTATAGCCTTGCTCATTTTTTTGACAAAAACCCTTTTGGCTTTTGAATTGCGTGAAATTATGGAAAACGGTGTTTTTTGTGGCGCTGAATCCACTGGTGTAGTCACTTTCTCGATAGGATGTGTAGAACATCTTTAAATCGAGTTGCGAATAATTCATGGGAATTATACACTCGCATTCATAATTATTGAACTTTTAATGAAATTAGCCATAATTTCACATTTTAAACTCGATTTTCGTGTACTACGTATTCAAAATAGTGGTTCTAAACCATTTTTATGATAATTAAATTTTTGTTGATTTTTGACAAAAATCCAAGACTATAGCCTTGCTCATTTTTTTGACAAAAACACTTTTGGCTTTTGAACTGCGTGAAATTATGTAAAACGATGTTTTTTGTGGCGCTGAATCCACTGGTGTAGTCACTTCCTCGATAGGATGTGTAGAACATCCTTAAATCGAGTTGCGAATAATTCATGGGAAGTATACACCCGCATTCAAAATTATTGAACTTTTAATGAAATTAGCCATAAATTTGCATTTTAAACTCGATTTATGTGTACTACGTATTCAAAATAGTGGTTCTAAACCATTTTTATGATAATCAAATTTTTGGTTGTTTTTGAGAAAAATCCAAGACTATATATAGCCTTGCTCATTTTTTTGACAAAAGCACATTTGGCTTTTGAATTGCGTGAAATTATGGAAAACGGTGTTTTTTGTGGCGCTGAATCCACTGGTGTAGTCACTTTCTCGATAGGATGTGTAGAACATCTTTAAATCGAGTTGCGAATAATTCATGGGAAGTATACACTCGCATTCATAATTATTGAACGTTTAATGAAATTAGCCATAATTTTGCATTTTAAACTCGATTTTCGTGTACTACGTATTCAAAATAGTGGTTCTAAACCATTTTTATGATAATTAAATTTTTGTTGGTTTTTGACAAAAATCCAAAAATTCCTTGCTCATTTTTTTGACAAAAACACTTTTGGCTTTTGAATTGCGTGAAATTATGGAAAACGGTGCTTTTTGTGGCGCTAAATCCACTGGTGCAGGCAGTTCCTCGATAGGATGTGTAGAACATCCTTAAATCGAGTTGCAAATAATTTATGGGAAGTATGCAATAGCATTCAAAATTATTGAACTTTTAATGAAATTAGCCATAAATTTGCATTTTAAACTCGATTTTCGTGTACTACGTATTCAAAATAGTGGTTCTAAATCATTTTTATGATAATCAAATTTTTGTTTGTTTTTGACAAAAATCCAAGACTATAGCCTTGCTCATAGTTTTGACAAAAACAATTTGGCTTTTAAATTGCGTGAAATTATGGAAAACGGTGTTTTTTGTGGCGCAGAATCCACTGGTGCAGTCACTATCTCGATAGGATGTGTAGAACATCCTTAAATCGAGTTGCGAATAATTCATGGGAAGTATATACACTCGCATTCAAAATTATCGAACTTTTAATGAAATTAGCCATAAATTTGCATTTTAAACTCGATTTTCGTGTTCTACGTATTCAAAATAGTGGTTATAAACCATTTTTATAATAATCAAATTTTTGTTTGTTTTTGACAAAAATCCAAGACTATAGCCTTGCTCATTTTTTTGACAAAAGCACTTTTGGCTTTTGAATTGCGTGAAATTATGGAAAACGGTGTTTTTTGTGGCGCTGAATTCACTGGTGCAGTCAGTTCCTCGATAGGATGTGTAGAACATCCTTAAATCGAGTTGCGAATAATTCATGGGAATTATACACTCGCATTCATAATTATTGAACTTTTAATGAAATTAGCCATAATTTTGCATTTTAAACTCGATTTTCGTGTACTACGTATTCAAAATAGTGGTTCTAAACCATTTTTATGATAATTAAATTTTTGTTGATTTTTGACAAAAATCCAAAAAATCCTTGCTCATTTTTTTGACAAAAACACTTTTGGCTTTTGAATTGCGTAAAATTATGGAAAACGGTGTTTTTTGTGGCGCTGAATCCACTGATGCAGTCACTTTCTCGATAGGATGTGTAAACCATCCTTTAATCGAGTTGCGAATAATTCATGGGAAGTATACACTCGCATTCAAAATTATTGAACTTTTAAGGAAATTAGCCATAAATTTGCATTTTAAACTCGATTTTCGTGTTCTACGTATTCAAAATAGTGGTTCTAAACCATTTTTATGATAATCAAATTTTTGTTTGTTTTTGACAAAAATCCAAGACTATAGCCTTGCTCATTTTTTTGACAAAAGCACTTTTGGCTTTTGAATTGCGTGAAATTATGGAAAACGGTGTTTTTTGTGGCGCTGAATTCACTGGTGCAGTCAGTTCCTCGATAGGATGTGTAGAACATCCTTAAATCGAGTTGCGAATAATTCATGGGAATTATACACTCGCATTCATAATTATTGAACTTTTAATGAAATTAGCCATAATTTTGCATTTTTAACTCGATTTTCGTGTACTACGTATTCAAAATAGTGGTTCTAAACAATTTTTATGATAATTAAATTTTTGTTGATTTTTGACAAAAATCCAAAAAATCCTTGCTCATTTTTTTGACAAAAACCCTTTTGGCTTTTGAATTGCGTGAAATTATGGAAAACGGTGTTTTTTGTGGCGCTGAATCCACTGGTGTAGTCACTTTCTCGATAGGATGTGTAGAACATCTTTAAATCGAGTTGCGAATAATTCATGGGAATTATACACTCGCATTCATAATTATTGAACTTTTAATGAAATTAGCCATAATTTTGCATTTTAAACTCGATTTTCGTGTACTACGTATTCAAAATAGTGGTTCTAAACCATTTTTATGATAATTAAATTTTTGTTGATTTTTGACAAAAATCCTAGACTATAGCCTTGCTCATTTTTTGACAAAAACACTTTTGGCTTTTGAACTGCGTGAAATTATGTAAAACGATGTTTTTTGTGGCGCTGAATCCACTGGTGCAGGCAGTTCCTCGATAGGATGTGTAGAACATCCTTAAATCGAGTTGCAAATAATTTATGGGAAGTATACAATAGCATTCAAAATTATTGAACTTTTAATGAAATTAGCCATAAATTTGCATTTTAAACTCGATTTTCGTGTTCTACGTATTCAAAATAGTGGTTCTAAACCATTTTTATGATAATTAAATTTTTGTTGATTTTTGACAAAAATCCTAGACTATAGCCTTGCTCATTTTTTGACAAAAACACTTTTGGCTTTTGAATTGCGTGAAATTATGTAAAACGATGTTTTTTGTGGCGCTGAATCCACTGGTGTAGTCAGTTTCTCGATAGGATGTGTAGAACATCCTTTAAATCGAGTTGCGAATAATTCATGGGAAGTATACACTTGCATTCATAATTATTGAACTTTTAATGAAATTAGCCATAATTTTGCATTTTAAACTCGATTTTCGTGAACTACGTATTCAAAATAGTGGTTCTAAACCATTTTTATGATAATCAAATTTTTGTTGATTTTTGACAAAAATCCAAGACTATAGCCTTGCTCATTTTTTTGACAAAAACACTTTTGGCTTTTGAATTGCGTAAAATTATGGAAAACGGTGTCTTTTGTGGCGCTGAATCCACTGGTGCAGTCAGTTCCTCGATAGGATGTGTAGAACATCCTTAAATCGAGTTGCGAATAATTCATGGGTAGAATACACTCGCATTCAAAATTATTGAACTTTTAATGAAATCAGCCATAATTTTGCATTTTAAACTAGATTTTCGTGTTCTACGTATTCAAAATAGTGGTTCTAAACCATTTTAATGATAATCAAATTTTTGTTGATTTTTGACAAAAATCCAAGACAGCCTTGCTCTTTTTTTTGACAAAAACACTTTTGGCTTTTGAATTGCGTGAAATTATAAAAAACGGTGATTTTTGTTGCGCTGAATCCACTGGTGCAGTCAGTTCCTCGATAGGATGTGTAGAACATCCTTAAATCGAGTTGCGAATAATTCATGGAAGTATACACTGCATTAAAATTATTGAACTTTTAATGAAATTAGCCATAATTTTGCATTTTAAACTAGATTTTCGTGTTCTACGTATTCAAAATAGTGGTTTTAACCATTTTTATGATAATCAAATTTTTGTTGATTTTTGACAAAAATCCAAGACTATAGCCTTGCTCATTTTTTGACAAAAACACTTTTGGCTTTTGAATTGCGTGAAATTATGGAAAACGGTGATTTTTGTTGGCGCTGAATCCACTGGTGCAGTCAGTTCCTCGATAGGATGTAGAACATCCTTAAATCGACTTGCGAATAATTCATGGGAAGTTTACACTCGCATTCAAAATTATTGAACTTTTAATGAAATTAGCCATAATTTTGCATTTTAAACTAGATTTTCGTGTTCTACGTATTCAAAATAGTGATTTTAAACCATTTTTATGATAATCAAATTTTTGTTGATTTTTGACAAAAATCCAATGCCTTGCTCTTTTTTTTGACAAAAACACTTTTGGCTTTTGAATTGCGTGAAATTATGGAAAACGGTGTTTTTTGTGGCGCTGAATCCACTGGTGCAGTCAGTTCCTTGATAGGATGTGTAGAACATCCTTAAATCGAGTTGCGAATAATTCATGGAAAGTATACACTCGCATTAAAAATTATTGAACTTTTAATGAAATTAGCCATAAATTTGCATTTTAAACTCGATTTTCTTGTTCTACGTATTCAAAATAGTGGTTCTAAACCATTTTTATGATAATCAAATTTTTGTTGATTTTTGACAAAAATCCAAGACTATAGCCTTGCTCATTTTTTGACAAAAACACTTTTGGCTTTTGAATTGCGTGAAATTATGGAAAACGGTGCTTTTTGAGGCGCTAAATCCACTGGTGCAGGCAGTTCCTCGATAGGATGTGTAGAACATCTTTAAATCGAGTTGCGAATAATTCATGGGAATTATACACTCGCATTCATAATTATTGAACTTTTAATGAAATTAGCCATAATTTTGCATTTTAAACTCGATTTTCGTGTACTACGTATTCAAAATAGTGGTTCTAAACCATTTTTATGATAATTAAATTTTTGTTGATTTTTGACAAAAATCCAAGACTATAGCCTTGCTCATTTTTTTGACAAAAACACTTTTGGCTTTTGAACTGCGTGAAATTATGTAAAACGATGTTTTTTGTGGCGCTGAATCCACTGGTGCAGTTACTTCCTCGATAGGATGTGTAGAACATCCTTAAATCGAGTTGCGAATAATTCATGGGAAGTATAAACTCTCATTCAAAATTATTAAACTTTTAATGAAATTAGCCATAAATTTGCATTTTAAACTCGATTTTTGTGTTCTACGTATTCAAAATAGTGGTTCTAAACCATTTTTATGATAATCAAATTTTTGTTTGTTTTTGAGAAAAATCCAAGACTATAGCCTTGCTCATTTTTTTGACAAAAGCACTTTTGGCTTTTGAATTGCGTGAAATTATGGAAAACGGTGTTTTTTGTGGCGCTGAATCCACTGGTGTAGTCACTTTCTCGATAGGATGTGTAGAACATCTTTAAATCGAGTTGCGAATAATTCATGGGAATTATACACTCGCATTCATAATTATTGAACTTTTAATGAAATTAGCCATAATTTTGCATTTTAAACTCGATTTTCTTGTACTACTTATTCAAAATAGGTAGTGGTTCTAAACCATTTTTATGATAATTAAATTTTTGTTGATTTTTGACAAAAATCCAAAAAATCCTTGCTCATTTTTTTGACAAAAACACTTTTGGCTTTTGAATTGCGTGAAATTGTGGAAAACGGTGCTTTTTGTGGCGCTAAATCCACTGGTGCAGGCAGTTCCTCGATAGGATGTGTAGAACATCCTTAAATCGAGTTGCAAATAATTTATGGGAAGTATACAATAGCATTCAAAATTATTGAACTTTTAATGAAATTAGCCATAAATTTGCATTTTAAACTCGATTTTCGTGTACTACGTATTCAAAATAGTGGTTCTAAATCATTTTTATAAAAAAAAAATTTTTTTTGATTTTTGTCAAAAATCCAAGACTATAGCCTTGCTCATTTTTTGACAAAAACACTTTTGGCTTTTGAATTGCGTGAAATTATGAAAAACGGTGCTTCTTGTGGCGCTAAATCCACTGGTACAGGCAGTTCCTCGATAGGATGTGTAGAACATCCTTAAATCGAGTTGCAAATAATTTATAGGAAGTATACAATAGCATTCAAAATTATTGAACTTTTAATGAAATTAGCCATAAATTTGCATTTTAAACTCGATTTTCGTATTCTACGTATTCAAAATAGTGGTTAAAACCATTTTTATGATAATCAAATTTTTGTTTGTTTTTGACAAAAATCCAAGACTATAGCCTTGCTCATTTTTTTGACAAAAGCACTTTTTGCTTTTGAATTGCGTGAAATTATGGAAAACGGTGTTTTTGTGGCGCTGAAGTCACTGGTGCAGTCAGTTCCTCGATAGGATGTGTAGAACATCCTTAAATCGAGTTGCGAATAATTCATGGGAATTATACACTCGCATTCATAATTATTGAACTTTTAATGAAATTAGCCATAATTTTGCATTTTAAACTCGATTTTCGTGTACTACGTATTCAAAATAGTTGTTCTAAATCATTTTTATGATAATTAAATTTTTGTTGATTTTTGACAAAAATCCAAAAAATCCTTGCTCATTTCTTTGACAAAAACACTTTTGGCTTTTGAATTGCGTAAAATTATGGAAAACGGTGTTTTTTGTGGCGCTGAATCCACTGGTGCAGTCACTATCTCGATAGGATGTGTAGAACATTCTTAAATCGAGTTGCGAATAATTCATGGGAAGTATACACTCGCATTCAAAATTATTGAACTTTTAAGGAAATTAGCCATAAATTTGCATTTTAAACTCGATTTTCGTGTTCTACGTAATCAAAATAGTGGTTCTAAACCATTTTTATGATAATCAAATTTTTGTTGATTTTTGACAAAAATCCAAGACTATAGCCTTGCTCATTTTTTGACAAAAACACTTTTGGCTTTTGAATTGCGTGAAATTATGGAAAACGGTGTTTTTTGTGGCGCTGAATCCACTGGTGCAGTCAGTTCCTCGATAGGATTTGTAGAACATCCTTAAATCGAGTTGCGAATAATTCATGGGAAGTATACACTCGCATTAAAAATTATTGAACTTTTAATGAAATTAGCCATAATTTTGCATTTTAAACTAGATTTTCGTGTTCTACGTATTCAAAATAGTGGTTTTAAACCATTTTTATGATAATCAAATTTTTGTTGATTTTTGACAAAAATCCAAGACTATAGCCTTGCTCATTTTTTTGACAAAAACACTTTTGGCTCTTGAATTGCGTGAAATTATGCAAAACGGTCACTTTTCTAGCGCGGAAGGCTCTGGTGCAGTCAGTTCCTCGATAGGATGTGTAGAACATCCTTAAATCGAGTTGCGAATAATTCATGGAAAGTATACACTCGCATTAAAAATTATTAAACTTTTAATGAAATTAGCCATAAATTTGCATTTTAAACTAGATTTTCGTGTTCTACGTATTCAAAATAGTGGTTTTAAACCATTTTTATGATAATCAAATTTTTGTTGATTTTTGACAAAAATCCAAGACTATAGCCTTGCTCATTTTTTGACAAAAACACTTTTGGCTTTTGAATTGCGTGAAATTATGGAAAACGGTGTTTTTTGTGGCGCTAAATCCACTGGTGCAGTCAGTTCCTTGATAGGATGTGTAGAACATCCTTAAATCGAGTTGCGAATAATTCATGGGAAGTATACACTCGCATTCATAATTATTGAACTTTTAATGAAATTAGCATAATTTTGCATTTTAAACTTGATTTTCGACGTATTCAAAATAGTGGTTCTAAACCATTTTTATGATAATCGGACAAAAATCCAAGACTGTAGCCTTGCTCATACATTTGGCTTTTGAATTGCGTGAAATTATGGAAAACTTTTTTGTGGCGCTGAATTCACTGGTGCAGTCAGTTCCTCGATAGATGTGTAGAACATCCTTAAATCGAGTAATAATTCATGCACTCGCATTCATAATTATTGAACTTTTAATGAAATTAGCCATAATTTTGCATTTTCTCGATTTTCGTGTACTACGTATTCAAAATAGTGGTTCTAAACCATTTTAATGATAATCAAATTTTTGTTGATTTTTGACAAAAATGCAAGACTATAGCCTTGCTCATTTTTTGACAAAACACTTTTGGCTTTTGAATTGCGTGAAATTATGGAAAACGGTGTTTTTTGTGACGCTGAATCCACTGGTGCAGTCAGTTCCTCGATAGGATGTGTAGAACATCCTTAAATCGAGTTGCGAATAATTCATGGAAAGTATACACTCGCATTCAAAATTAGTGAACTTTTAATGAAATTAGCCATAATTTTGCATTTTAAACTCGATTTTCGTGTTCTACGTATTCAAAATAGTGGTTTTAAACCATTTTTATGATAATCAAATTTTTGTTGATTTTTGACAAAAATCCAAGACTATAGCCTTGCTCATTTTTTTGACAAAAACTCTTTTGGCTTTTGAATTGCGTAAAATTATGGAAAACGGTGTTTTTGTGGCGCTGAATCCACTGGTGCAGTCAGTTCCTTGATAGGATGTGTAGAACATCCTTAAATCGAGTTGCGAATAATTCATGGGAAGTATACACTCGCATTCATAATTATTGAACTTTTAATGAAATTAGCCATAATTTTGCATTTTAAACTCGATTTTCTTGTTCTACGTATTCAAAATAGTGGTTCTAAACCATTTTTATGATAATCAAATTTTTGTTGATTTTTGACAAAAATCCAAGACTATAGCCTTGCTCATTTTTTGACAAAAACACTTTTGGCTTTTGAATTGCGTGAAATTATGGAAAACGGTGTCTTTTGTGGCGCTGAATTTACTGGTGCAGTCAGTTCCTCGATAGGATGTGTAGAACATCCTTAAATCGAGTTGCGAAATAATTCATGGGAAAGTATACAATAGCATTCAAAATTAGTGAACTTTTAATGAAATTAGCCATAATTTTGCATTTTAAACTCGATTTTCGTGTTCTACGTAATCAAAATAGTGGTTCTAAACCATTTTTATGATAATCTAATTTTGGTTGAATTTTGACAAAAATCCAAGGCCTTGCTCATTTTTTTGACAAAAACACTTTTGGCTTTTGAATTGCGTGAAATTATAGAAAACAGTGCTTTTGTGACGCTGAATCCACTGGTGCAGTCAGTTCCTCGATAGGACGTGTAGAACATCCTTAAATCGAGTTGCGAATAATTCATGGGAAGTATACACTCTTATTCAAAATTATTGAACTTTTAATGAAATTAGCCATAATTCTGCATTTTAAACTCGATTTTCGTATTCTACGTATTCAAAATAGTGGTTTTAAACCATTTTTATGATAATCAAATTTTTGTTGAATTTTTACAAAAATCCAAGGCTATAGCCTTGCTCATTTTTTTGACAAAAACACTTTTGGCTTTTGAATTGCGTGAAATTATAGAAAACAGTGCTTTTGTGACGCTGAATCCACTGGTGCAGTCAGTTCCTCGATAGGACGTGTAGAACATCCTTAAATCGAGTTGCGAATAATTCATGGGAAGTATACACTCGCATTCAAAATTAGTGAACTTTTAATGAAATTAGCCATAAATTTGCATTTTAAACTCGATTTTCGTGTTCTACGTATTCAAAATAGTGGTTCTAAACCATTTTTATGATAATCAAATTTTTGTTTGTTTTTGACAAAAATCCAAGACTATAGCCTTGCTCATTTTTTTGACAAAAGCACTTTTGGCTTTTGAATTGCGTGAAATTATGGAAAACGGTGTTTTTTGTGGCGCTGAATCCACTGGTGTAGTCACTTTCTCGATAGGATGTGTAGAACATCTTTAAATCGAGTTGCGAATAATTCATGGGAATTATACACTCGCATTCATAATTATTGAACTTTTAATGAAATTAGCCATAATTTTGCATTTTAAACTCGATTTTCGTGTACTACGTATTCAAAATAGTGGTTCTAAACCATTTTTATGATAATCAAATTTTTGTTGATTTTTGACAAAAATCCAAGACTATAGCCTTGCTCATTTTTTGACAAAAACACTTTTGGCTTTTGAATTGCGTGAAATTATGGAAAACGGTGTTTTGTGGCGCTGAATCCACTGGTGCAGTCACTATCTCGATAGGATGTGTAGAACATCCTTAAATCGAGTTGCGAATAATTCATGGGAAGTATACACTCGCATTAAAATTATTGAACTTTTAATGAAATTAGCCATAATTTTGCATTTTAAACTCGATTTCGTGTTCTACGTATTCAAAATAGTGGTTCTAAACCATTTTTATGATAATCAAATTTTTGTTGATTTTTGACAAAAATCCAAGACTATAGCCTTGCTCTTTTTTTTGACAAAAACACTTTTGGCTTTTGAATTGCGTGAAATTATGGAAAACGGTGTTTTTGTGGCGCTGAATCCACTGGTGCTGTCAGTTCCTAGATAGGATTTGTAGAACATCCTTAAATCGAGTTGCGAATAATTCATGGGAAGTATACACTCGCATTAAAAATTATTGAACTTTTAATGAAATTAGCCATAAATTTGCATTTTAAACTCGATTTTCGTGTTCTACGTATTCAAAATAGTGGTTCTAAACCATTTTTATGATAATCAAATTTTTGTTGATTTTTGACTCAAGATATAGCCTTGCATGACAAAAACACTTTTGGCTTTTGAATTGCGTGAAATTATGGAAAACGGTGATTTTTGTTGCGCTGAATCCACTGGTGCAGTCAGTTCCTCGATAGGATGTGTAGAACATCCTTAAATCGAGTTGCGAATAATTCATGGGAAGTATAAACTCTCATTCAAAATTATTGAACTTTTAATGAAATTAGCCATAAATTTGCATTTTAAACTCGATTTTTGTGTTCTACGTATTCAAAATAGTGGTTCTAAACCATTTTTATGATAATCAAATTTTTGTTTGTTTTTGAGAAAAATCCAAGACTATAGCCTTGCTCATTTTTTTGACAAAAGCACTTTTGGCTTTTGAATTGCGTGAAATTATGGAAAACGGTGTTTTTTGTGGCGCTGAATCCACTGGTGTAGTCACTTTCTCGATAGGATGTGTAGAACATCTTTAAATCGAGTTGCGAATAATTCATGGGAATTATACACTCGCATTCATAATTATTGAACTTTTAATGAAATTAGCCATAATTTTGCATTTTAAACTCGATTTTCGTGTACTACTTATTCAAAATAGGTAGTGGTTCTAAACCATTTTTATGATAATTAAATTTTTGTTGATTTTTGACAAAAATCCAAAAAATCCTTGCTCATTTTTTTGACAAAAACACTTTTGGCTTTTGAATTGCGTGAAATTGTGGAAAACGGTGCTTTTTGTGGCGCTAAATCCACTGGTGCAGGCAGTTCCTCGATAGGATGTGTAGAACATCCTTAAATCGAGTTGCAAATAATTTATGGGAAGTATACAATAGCATTCAAAATTATTGAACTTTTAATGAAATTAGCCATAAATTTGCATTTTAAACTCGATTTTCGTGTACTACGTATTCAAAATAGTGGTTCTAAATCATTTTTATAATAATCAAATTTTTGTTGATTTTTGCTCATTTTTTTGACAAAAACACTTTTGGCTTTTGAATTGCGTGAAATTATGAAAAACGGTGCTTTTTGTGGCGCTAAATCCACTGGTACAGGCAGTTCCTCGATAGGATGTGTAGAACATCCTTAAATCGAGTTGCAAATAATTTATAGGAAGTATACAATAGCATTCAAAATTATTGAACTTTTAATGAAATTAGCCATAAATTTGCATTTTAAACTCGATTTTCGTGTTCTACGTATTCAAAATAGTGGTTAAAACCATTTTTATGATAATCAAATTTTTGTTTGTTTTTGACAAAAATCCAAGACTATAGCCTTGCTCATTTTTTTGACAAAAGCACTTTTGGCTTTTGAATTGCGTGAAATTATGGAAAACGGTGTTTTTTGTGGCGCTGAATTCACTGGTGCAGTCAGTTCCTCGATAGGATGTGTAGAACATCCTTAAATCGAGTTGCGAATAATTCATGGGAATTATACACTCGCATTCATAATTATTGAACTTTTAATGAAATTAGCCATAATTTTGCATTTTAAACTCGATTTTCGTGTACTACGTATTCAAAATAGTGGTTCTAAACCATTTTTATGATAATTAAATTTTTGTTGATTTTTGACAAAAATCCAAAAAATCCTTGCTCATTTTTTTGACAAAAACCCTTTTGGCTTTTGAATTGCGTGAAATTATGGAAAACGGTGTTTTTTGTGGCGCAGAATCCACTGGTGCAGTCACTATCTCGATAGGATGTGTAGAACATCCTTAAATCGAGTTGCGAATAATTCATGGGAAGTATACACTCGCATTCAAAATTATCGAACTTTTAATGAAATTAGCCATAAATTTGCATTTTAAACTCGATTTTCGTGTTCTACGTATTCAAAATAGTGGTTCTAAACCATTTTTATGATAATCAAATTTTTGTTTGTTTTTGACAAAAATCCAAGACTATAGCCTTGCTCATTTTTTTGACAAAAGCACTTTTGGCTTTTGAATTGCGTGAAATTATGGAAAACGGTGTTTTTTGTGGCGCTGAATTCACTGGTGCAGTCAGTTCCTCGATAGGATGTGTAGAACATCCTTAAATCGAGTTGCGAATAATTCATGGGAATTATACACTCGCATTCATAATTATTGAACTTTTAATGAAATTAGCCATAATTTTGCATTTTAAACTCGATTTTCGTGTACTACGTATTCAAAATAGTGGTTCTAAACCATTTTTATGATAATTAAATTTTTGTTGATTTTTGACAAAAATCCAAAAAATCCTTGCTCATTTTTTTGACAAAAACCCTTTTGGCTTTTGAATTGCGTGAAATTATGGAAAACGGTGTTTTTTGTGGCGCTGAATCCACTGGTGTAGTCACTTTCTCGATAGGATGTGTAGAACATCTTTAAATCGAGTTGCGAATAATTCATGGGAATTATACACTCGCATTCATAATTATTGAACTTTTAATGAAATTAGCCATAATTTTGCATTTTAAACTCGATTTTCGTGTACTACGTATTCAAAATAGTGGTTCTAAACCATTTTTATGATAATTAAATTTTTGTTGATTTTTGACAAAAATCCTAGACTATAGCCTTGCTCATTTTTATGACAAAAACACTTTTGGCTTTTGAACTGCGTGAAATTATGTAAAACGATGTTTTTTGTGGCGCTGCATCCACTGGTGCAGGCAGTTCCTCGATAGGATGTGTAGAACATCTTTAAATCGAGTTGCGAATAATTCATGGGAATTATACACTCGCATTCATAATTATTGAACTTTTAATGAAATTAGCCATAATTTTGCATTTTAAACTCGATTTTCGTGTACTACGTATTCAAAATAGTGGTTCTAAACCATTTTTATGATAATTAAATTTTTGTTGATTTTTGACAAAAATCCAAAAAATCCTTGCTCATTTTTTTGACAAAAACACTTTTGGCTTTTGAATTGCGTGAAATTGTGGAAAACGGTGCTTTTTGTGGCGCTAAATCCACTGGTGCAGGCAGTTCCTCGATAGGATGTGTAGAACATCCTTACATCGAGTTGCAAATAATTTATGGGAAGTATAAAATAGCATTCAAAATTATTGAACTTTTAATGAAATTAGCCATAAATTTGCATTTTAAACTCGATTTTCGTGGACTACGTATTCAAAATTGTGGTTTTAATCATTTTTATAATAATCAAATTTTTGTTGATTTTTGCTCATTTTTTTGACAAAAACACTTTTGGCTTTTGAATTGCGTGAAATTATGGAAAACGGTGCTTTTTGTGGCGCTAAATCCACTGGTGCAGGCAGTTCCTCGATAGGATGTGTAGAACATCCTTAAATCGAGTTGCAAATAATTTATAGGAAGTATACAATAGCATTCAAAATTATTGAACTTTTAATGAAATTAGCCATAAATTTGCATTTTAAACTCGATTTTCGTGGACTACGTATTCAAAATAGTGGTTTTAATCATTTTTATAATAATCAAATTTCTGTTGATTTTTGTCAAAAATCCAAGACTATAGCCTTGCTCATTTTTGTGACAAAATCACTTTTGGCTTTTGAATTGCGTGAAATTATGGAAAACGGTGTTTTTTGTTGCGCTGAACCCACTGGTGCAGTCAGTTCCTCGATAGGATGTGTAGAACATCCTTAAATTGAGTTTCTATTAATTCATGGGAAGTATACACTCGCATTCATAATTATTGAAATTTTATTGAAATTAGCCATAATTTTGCATTTTAAACTCGATTTTCGTGTACTACGTATTTAAAATAGTGGTTGTAAAACATTTTTATGATAATCAAATTTTTGTTGATTTTTTGACAAAAATCCAAGACTATAGCCTTGCTCATTTTTTTGACAAAAACACTTATGGCTTTTGAATTGCGTGAAATTATGGAAAACGGTGTTTTTTGTGGCGCTGAATCCACTGGTGCATGCAGTTCCTCGATAGGATGTGTAGAACATCCTTAAATCGAGTTGCGAATAATTCATGGGAAGTATACACTCGCATTCAAAATTATTGAACTTTTTATGAAATTAGCCATAATTTTGCATTTTAAACTCGATTTTTGTGTTCTACGTATTTAAAATAGTGATTTTAAACCATTTTTATGATAATCAAATTTTTGTTGATTTTTGACAAAAATCCAAGACTATAGCCTTGCTCATTTTTTTGACAAAAACACTTTTTGCTTTTGAATTGCGTGATATTATGGAAAACGGTGTTTTTTGTGGCGCTAAATCCACTGGTGCAGTCAGTTCCTCAATAGGATGTGTAGAACATCCTTAAATCAAGTTGCGAATAATTCATGGGAAGTATACACTCGCATTCATAATTATTGAACTTTTAATGAAATTAGCCATAATTTTGCATTTTAAACTCGATTTATGTGTACTACGTATTCAAAATAGTGGTTCTAAACCATTTTTATGATAATCAAATTTTTGTTGATTTTTGACAAAAGTCCAAGACTATAGCCTTGCTCATTTTTTTGACAAAAACACTTTTGGCTTTTGAATTGCGTGAAATTATGGAAAACGGTGTTTTTTGTGGCGCTGAATCCACTGGTGTAGTCACTTTCTCGATAGGATGTGTAGAACATCTTTAAATCGAGTTGCGAATAATTCATGGGAAGTATACACTCGCATTCAAAATTATTGAACTTTTAATGAAATTAGCCATAAATTTGCATTTTAAACTCGATTTTTGTGTTCTACGTATTCAAAATAGTGGTTCTAAACCATTTTTATGATAATCAAATTTTTGGTTGTTTTTGAGAAAAATCCAAGACTATAGCCTTGCTCATTTTTTTGACAAAAGCACTTTTGGCTTTTGAATTGCGTGAAATTATGGAAAACGGTGTTTTTTGTGGCGCTGAATAACTGGTGTAGTCACTTTCTCGATAGGATGTGTAGAACATCTTTAAATCGAGTTGCGAATAATTCATGGGAAGTAAACACTCGCATTCATAATTATTGAACTTTTAATGAAATTAGCCATAAATTTGCATTTTAAACTCAATTTTCGTGTACTACGTATTCAAAATAGTGGTTCTAAATCATTTTTATGGTAATCAAATTTTTGTTTGTTTTTGACAAAAATCCAAGACTATAGCTTTGCTCATTTTTTTGACAAAAACAATTTGGCTTTTAAATTGCGTGAAATTATGGAAAACGGTGTTTTTTGTGGCGCAGAATCCACTGGTGCAGTCACTATCTCGATAGGATGTGTAGAACATCCTTAAATCGAGTTGCGAATAATTCATGGGAAGTATACACTCGCATTCAAAATTATCGAACTTTTAATGAAATTAGCCATAAATTTGCATTTTAAACTCGATTTTCGTGTTCTACGTATTCAAAATAGTGGTTCTAAACCATTTTTATGATAATCAAATTTTTGTTTGTTTTTGACAAAAATCCAAGACTATAGCCTTGCTCATTTTTTTGACAAAAGCACTTTTGGCTTTTGAATTGCGTGAAATTATGGAAAACGGTGTTTTTTGTGGCTCTGAATTTACTGGTGCAGTCAGTTCCTCGATAGGATGTGTAGAACATCCTTAAATCGAGTTGCGAATAATTCATGGGAATTATACACTCGCATTCATAATTATTGAACTTTTAATGAAATTAGCCATAATTTTGCATTTTAAACTCGATTTTCGTGTACTACGTATTCAAAATAGTGGTTCTAAACCATTTTTATGATAATTAAATTTTTGTTGATTTTTGACAAAAATCCAAAAAATCCTTGCTCATTTTTTTGACAAAAACACTTTTGGCTTTTGAATTGCGTAAAATTATGGAAAACGGTGTTTTTTGTGGCGCTGAATCCACTGATGCAGTCACTTTCTCGATAGGATGTGTAAAACATCCTTTAATCGAGTTGCGAATAATTCATGGGAAGTATACACTCGCATTCAAAATTATTGAACTTTTAAGGAAATTAGCCATAAATTTGCATTTTAAACTCGATTTTCGTGTTCTACGTATTCAAAATAGTGGTTCTAAACCATTTTTATGATAATCAAATTTTTGTTTGTTTTTGACAAAAATCCAAGACTATAGCCTTGCTCATTTTTTTGACAAAAGCACTTTTGGCTTTTGAATTGCGTGAAATTATGGAAAACGGTGTTTTTGTGGCTCTGAATTTACTGGTGCAGTCAGTTCCTCGATAGGATGTGTAGAACATCCTTAAATCGAGTTGCGAATAATTCATGGGAATTATACACTCGCATTCATAATTATTGAACTTTTAATGAAATTAGCCATAATTTTGCATTTTAAACTCGATTTTCGTGTACTACGTATTCAAAATAGTGGTTCTAAACCATTTTTATGATAATTAAATTTTTGTTGATTTTTGACAAAAATCCAAAAAATCCTTGCTCATTTTTTTGACAAAAACACTTTTGGCTTTTGAATTGCGTAAAATTATGGAAAACGGTGTTTTTTGTGGCGCTGAATCCACTGATGCAGTCACTTTCTCGATAGGATGTGTAAAACATCCTTTAATCGAGTTGCGAATAATTCATGGGAAGTATACACTCGCATTCAAAATTATTGACTTTTAAGGAAATTAGCCATAAATTTGCATTTTAAACTCGATTTTCGTGTTCTACGTATTCAAAATAGTGGCTCTAAACCATTTTTATGATAATTATATTTTTGTTGATTTTTGACAAAAATCCAAGAATATAGCCTTGCTCATTTTTTTGACAAAAACACTTTTGGCTTTTGAACTGCGTGAAATTATGTAAAACGATGTTTTTTGTGGCGCTGAATCCACTGGTGTAGTCACTTCCTCGATAGGATGTGTAGAACATCCTTAAATCGAGTTGCGAATAATTCATGGGAAGTATACACCCGCATTCAAAATTATTGAACTTTTAATGAAATTAGCCATAAATTTGCATTTTAAACTCGATTTATGTGTACTACGTATTCAAAATAGTGGTTCTAAACCATTTTTATGATAATCAAATTTTTGGTTGTTTTTGAGAAAAATCCAAGACTATAGCCTTGCTCATTTTTTTGACAAAAGCACTTTTGGCTTTTGAATTGCGTGAAATTATGGAAAACGGTGTTTTTTGTGGCGCTGAATCCACTGGTGTAGTCACTTTCTCGATAGGATGTGTAGAACATCTTTAAATCGAGTTGCGAATAATTCATGGGAAGTATACACTCGCATTCATAATTATTGAACGTTTAATGAAATTAGCCATAATTTTGCATTTTAAACTCGATTTTCGTGTACTACGTATTCAAAATAGTGGTTCTAAACCATTTTTATGATAATTAAATTTTTGTTGGTTTTTGACAAAAATCCAAAAATTCCTTGCTCATTTTTTTTGACAAAAACACTTTTGGCTTTTGAATTGCGTGAAATTATGGAAAACGGTGCTTTTTGTGGCGCTAAATCCACTGGTGCAGGCAGTTCCTCGATAGGATGTGTAGAACATCCTTAAATCGAGTTGCAAATAATTTATGGGAAGTATACAATAGCATTCAAAATTATTGAACTTTTAATGAAATTAGCCATAAATTTGCATTTTAAACTCGATTTTCGTGTACTACGTATTCAAAATAGTGGTTCTAAACCATTTTTATGATAATTAAATTTTTGTTGATTTTTGACAAAAATCCTAGACTATAGCCTTGCTCATTTTTTTGACAAAAACTTTTTGGCTTTTGAATTGCGTAAAATTATGAAAAACGGTGTTTTTGTGGCGCTGAATCCACTGATGCAGTCACTTTCTCGATAGGATGTGTAAACCATCCTTTATTCGAGTTGCGAATAATTCATGGGAAGTATACACTCGCATTCAAAAATTATTGAACTTTTAAGGAAATTAGCCATAATTTTGCATTTTAAACTCGATTTTCGTGTTCTACGTATTCAAAATAGTGGTTCTTAACCATTTTTATGATAATCAAATTTTTGTTTGTTTTTGACAAAAATCCAAGACTATAGCCTTGCTCATTTTTTTGACAAAAACCCTTTTGGCTTTTGAATTGCGTGAATTTATGGAAAACGGTCTTTTTTGTGGCGCTGGATCCACTGGTGTAGTCACTTTCTCGATAGGATGTGTAGAACATCTTTAAATCGAGTTGCGAATAATTCATGGAAATTATACACTCGCATTCATAATTATTGAACTTTTAATGAAATTAGCCATAATTTTGCATTTTAAACTCGATTTTCGTGTACTACGTATTCAAAATAGTGATTCTAAACCATTTTTATGATAATTAAATTTTTGTTGATTTTTGACAAAAATCCAAGACTATAGCCTTGCTCATTTTTGTGACAAAATCACTTTTGGCTTTTGAATTGCGTGAAATTATGGAAAACGGTGTTTTTTGTGGCGCTGAATCCACTGGTGTAGTCACTTTCTCGATAGGATGTGTAGAACATCTTTAAATCGAGTTGCGAATAATTCATGGGAATTATACACTCGCATTCATAATTATTGAACTTTTAATGAAATTAGCCATAACTTTGCATTTTAAACTCGATTTTCGTGTACTACGTATTCAAAATAGTGGTTCTAAACCATTTTTATGATAATTAAATTTTTGTTGATTTTTGACAAAAATCCAAAAAATCCTTGCTCATTTTTTTGACAAAAACACTTTTGGCTTTTGAATTGCGTGAAATTGTGGAAAACGGTGCTTTTTGTGGCGCTAAATCCACTGGTGCAGGCAGTTCCTCGATAGGATGTGTAGAACATCCTTAAATCGAGTTGCAAATAATTTATAGGAAGTATACAATAGCATTCAAAATTATTGAACTTTTAATGAAATTAGCCATAAATTTGCATTTTAAACTCGATTTTCGTGTACTACGTATTCAAAATAGTGGTTCTAAATCATTTTTATAAAAATCAAATTTTGTTGATTTTTGCTTATTTTTTTGACAAAAACACTTTTGGCTTTTGAATTGCGTGAAATTATGGAAAACGGTGATTTTTAATGCACTGAATCCACTGGTGCAGTCAGTTCCTCGATAGGATGTGTAGAACATCCTTAAATCGAGTTTCTAATAATTCATGAAAAGTATACACTCGCATTCATAATTATTGAACTTTTAATGAAATTAGCCATAATTTTGCATTTTAAACTCGATTTTCGTGTACTACGTATTTATAATAGTGGATCTAAAACATTTTTATGATAATCAAATTTCTGTTGATTTTTGTCAAAAATCCAAGACTATAGCCTTGCTCATTTTTGTGACAAAATCACTTTTGGCTTTTGAATTGCGTGAAATTATGGAAAACGGTGTTTTTTGTTGCGCTGAACCCACTGGTGCAGTCAGTTCCTCGATAGGATGTGTAGAACATCCTTAAATTGAGTTTCTATTAATTCATGGGAAGTATACACTCGCATTCATAATTATTGAAATTTTATTGAAATTAGCCATAATTTTGCATTTTAAACTCGATTTTCGTGTACTACGTATTTAAAATAGTGGTTGTAAAACATTTTTATGATAATCAAATTTTTGTTGATTTTTGACAAAAATCCAAGACTATAGCCTTGCTCATTTTTTTGACAAAAACACTTATGGCTTTTGAATTGCGTGAAATTATGGAAAACGGTGTTTTTTGTGGCGCTGAATCCACTGGTGCATGCAGTTCCTCGATAGGATGTGTAGAACATCCTTAAATCGAGTTGCGAATAATTCATGGGAAGTATACACTCGCATTCAAAATTATTGAACTTTTTATGAAATTAGCCATAATTTTGCATTTTAAACTCGATTTTTGTGTTCTACGTATTTAAAATAGTGATTTTAAACCATTTTTATGATAATCAAATTTTTGTTGATTTTTGACAAAAATCCAAGACTATAGCCTTGCTCATTTTTTTGACAAAAACACTTTTTGCTTTTGAATTGCGTGATATTATGGAAAACGGTGTTTTTTGTGGCGCTAAATCCACTGGTGCAGTCAGTTCCTCAATAGGATGTGTAGAACATCCTTAAATCAAGTTGCGAATAATTCATGGGAAGTATACACTCGCATTCATAATTATTGAACTTTTTAATGAAATTAGCCATAATTTTGCATTTTAAACTCGATTTATGTGTACTACGTATTCAAAATAGTGGTTCTAAACCATTTTTATGATAATCAAATTTTTGTTGATTTTTGACAAAAGTCCAAGACTATAGCCTTGCTCATTTTTTGACAAAAACACTTTTGGCTTTTGAATTGCGTGAAATTATGGAAAACGGTGTTTTTGTGGCGCTGAATCCACTGGTGTAGTCACTTTCTCGCTAGGATGTGTAGAACATCTTTAAATCGAGTTGCGAATAATTCATGGGAAGTATACACTCGCATTCAAAATTATTGAACTTTTAATGAAATTAGCCATAAATTTGCATTTTAAACTCGATTTTTGTGTTCTACGTATTCAAAATAGTGGTTCTAAACCATTTTTATGATAATCAAATTTTTGGTTGTTTTTGAGAAAAATCCAAGACTATAGCCTTGCTCATTTTTTTGACAAAAGCACTTTTGGCTTTTGAATTGCGTGAAATTATGGAAAACGGTGTTTTTGTGGCGCTTAATAACTTGTGTAGTCACTTTCTCGATAGGATGTGTAGAACATCTTTAAATCGAGTTGCGAATAATTCATGGGAAGTAAACACTCGCATTCATAATTATTGAACTTTTAATGAAATTAGCCATAAATTTGCATTTTAAACTCAATTTTCGTGTACTACGTATTCAAAATAGTGGTTCTAAATCATTTTTATGGTAATCAAATTTTTGTTTGTTTTTGACAAAAATCCAAGACTATAGCTTTGCTCATTTTTTTGACAAAAACAATTTGGCTTTTAAATTGCGTGAAATTATGGAAAACGGTGTTTTTTGTGGCGCAGAATCCACTGGTGCAGTCACTATCTCGATAGGATGTGTAGAACATCCTTAAATCGAGTTGCGAATAATTCATGGGAAGTATACACTCGCATTCAAAATTATCGAACTTTTAATGAAATTAGCCATAAATTTGCATTTTAAACTCGATTTTCGTGTTCTACGTATTCAAAATAGTGGTTCTAAACCATTTTTATGATAATCAAATTTTTGTTTGTTTTTGACAAAAATCCAAGACTATAGCCTTGCTCATTTTTTTGACAAAAGCACTTTTGGCTTTTGAATTGCGTGAAATTATGGAAAACGGTGTTTTTTGTGGCTCTGAATTTACTGGTGCAGTCAGTTCCTCGATAGGATGTGTAGAACATCCTTAAATCGAGTTGCGAATAATTCATGGGAATTATACACTCGCATTCATAATTATTGAACTTTTAATGAAATTAGCCATAATTTTGCATTTTAAACTCGATTTTCGTGTACTACGTATTCAAAATAGTGGTTCTAAACCATTTTTATGATAATTAAATTTTTGTTGATTTTTGACAAAAATCCAAAAAATCCTTGCTCATTTTTTTGACAAAAACACTTTTGGCTTTTGAATTGCGTAAAATTATGGAAAACGGTGTTTTTTGTGGCGCTGAATCCACTGATGCAGTCACTTTCTCGATAGGATGTGTAAAACATCCTTTAATCGAGTTGCGAATAATTCATGGGAAGTATACACTCGCATTCAAAATTATTGAACTTTTAAGGAAATTAGCCATAAATTTGCATTTTAAACTCGATTTTCGTGTTCTACGTATTCAAAATAGTGGTTCTAAACCATTTTTATGATAATCAAATTTTTGTTTGTTTTTGACAAAAATCCAAGACTATAGCCTTGCTCATTTTTTTGACAAAAGCACTTTTGGCTTTTGAATTGCGTGAAATTATGGAAAACGGTGTTTTTTGTGGCTCTGAATTTACTGGTGCAGTCAGTTCCTCGATAGGATGTGTAGAACATCCTTAAATCGAGTTGCGAATAATTCATGGGAATTATACACTCGCATTCATAATTATTGAACTTTTAATGAAATTAGCCATAATTTTGCATTTTAAACTCGATTTTCGTGTACTACGTATTCAAAATAGTGGTTCTAAACCATTTTTATGATAATTAAATTTTTGTTGATTTTTGACAAAAATCCAAAAAATCCTTGCTCATTTTTTTGACAAAAACACTTTTGGCTTTTTGAATTGCGTAAAATTATGGAAAACGGTGTTTTTGTGGCGCTGAATCCACTGATGCAGTCACTTCCTCGATAGGATGTGTACAACATCCTTTAATCGAGTTGCGAATAATTCATGGGAAGTATACACTCGCATTCAAAATTATTGGACTTTTAAGGAAATTAGCCATAAATTTGCATTTTAAACTCGATTTTCGTGTTCTACGTATTCAAAATAGTGGCTCTAAACCATTTTTATGATAATTATATTTTTGTTGATTTTTGACAAAAATCCAAGAATATAGCCTTGCTCATTTTTTGACAAAAACACTTTTGGCTTTTGAACTGCGTGAAATTATGTAAAACTATGTTTTTGTGGCGCTGAATCCACTGGTGTAGTCACTTCCTCGATAGGATGTGTAGAACATCCTTAAATCGAGTTGCGAATAATTCATGGGAAGTATACACCCGCATTCAAAATTATTGAACTTTTAATGAAATTAGCCATAAATTTGCATTTTAAACTCGATTTATGTGTACTACGTATTCAAAATAGTGGTTCTAAACCATTTTTATGATAATCAAATTTTTGGTTGTTTTTGAGAAAAATCCAAGACTATAGCCTTGCTCATTTTTTTGACAAAAGCACTTTTGGCTTTTGAATTGCGTGAAATTATGGAAAACGGTGTTTTTTGTGGCGCTGAATCCACTGGTGTAGTCACTTTCTCGATAGGATGTGTAGAACATCTTTAAATCGAGTTGCGAATAATTCATGGGAAGTATACACTCGCATTCATAATTATTGAACGTTTAATGAAATTAGCCATAATTTTGCATTTTAAACTCGATTTTCGTGTACTACGTATTCAAAATAGTGGTTCTAAACCATTTTTATGATAATTAAATTTTTGTTGGTTTTTGACAAAAATCCAAAAATTCCTTGCTCATTTTTTTGACAAAAACACTTTTGGCTTTTGAATTGCGTGAAATTATGGAAAACGGTGCTTTTTGTGGCGCTAAATCCACTGGTGCAGGCAGTTCCTCGATAGGATGTGTAGAACATCCTTAAATCGAGTTGCAAATAATTTATGGGAAGTATACAATAGCATTCAAAATTATTGAACTTTTAATGAAATTAGCCATAAATTTGCATTTTAAACTCGATTTTCGTGTACTACGTATTCAAAATAGTGGTTCTAAACCATTTTTATGATAATTAAATTTTTGTTGATTTTTGACAAAAATCCAAGACTATAGCCTTGCTCATTTTTTTGACAAAAACTTTTTTGGCTTTTGAATTGCGTAAAATTATGAAAAACGGTGTTTTTTGTGGCGCTGAATCCACTGATGCAGTCACTTTCTCGATAGGATGTGTAAACCATCCTTTATTCGAGTTGCGAATAATTCATGGGAAGTATACACTCGCATTCAAAATTATTGAACTTTTAAGGAAATTAGCCATAATTTTGCATTTTAAACTCGATTTTCGTGTTCTACGTATTCAAAATAGTGGTTCTTAACCATTTTTATGATAATCAAATTTTTGTTTGTTTTTGACAAAATCCAAGACTATAGCCTTGCTCATTTTTTGACAAAAACCCTTTTGGCTTTTGAATTGCGTGAATTTATGGAAAACGGTCTTTTTTGTGGCGCTGGATCCACTGGTGTAGTCACTTTCTCGATAGGATGTGTAGAACATCTTTAAATCGAGTTGCGAATAATTCATGGAAATTATACACTCGCATTCATAATTATTGAACTTTTAATGAAATTAGCCATAATTTTGCATTTTAAACTCGATTTTCGTGTACTACGTATTCAAAATAGTGATTCTAAACCATTTTTATGATAATTAAATTTTTGTTGATTTTTGACAAAAATCCAAGACTATAGCCTTGCTCATTTTTTGACAAAAACACTTTTGGCTTTTGAACTGCGTGAAATTATGTAAAACGATGTTTTTGTGGCGCTGAATCCACTGGTGCAGTTACTTCCTCGATAGGATGTGTAGAACATCCTTAAATCGAGTTGCGAATAATTCATGGGAAGTATACACTCTCATTCAAAATTATTGAACTTTTAATGAAATTAGCCATAAATTTGCATTTTTAAACTCGATTTTTGTGTTCTACGTATTCAAAATAGTAATTTTAAACCATTTTTATGATAATCAAACTTTTGTTGATTTTTGACAAAAATCCAAGACTATAGCCTTGCTCTTTTTTTTGACAAAAACACTTTTGGCTTTTGAATTGCGTGAAATTATGGAAAACGGTGTTTTTTGTGGCGCTGAATCCACTGGTGCAGTCAGTTCCTCGATAGGATGTGTAGAACATCCTTAAATCGAGTTGCGAATAATTCATGGGAATTATACACTCGCATTCATAATTATTGAACTTTTAATGAAATTAGCCATAATTTTGCATTTTAAACTCGATTTATGTGTACTACGTATTCAAAATAGTGGTTCTAAACCATTTTTATGATAATCAAATTTTTGTTGATTTTTGACAAAAGTCCAAGACTATAGCCTTGCTCATTTTTTTGACAAAAACACTTTTGGCTTTTGAATTGCGTGAAATTATGGAAAACGGTGTTTTTTGTGGCACTGAATCCACTGGTGTAGTCACTTTCTCGATAGGATGTGTAGAACATCTTTAAATCGAGTTGCGAATAATTCATGGGAAGTATACACTCGCATTCAAAATTATTGAACTTTTAATGAAATTAGCCATAAATTTGCATTTTAAACTCGATTTTTGTGTTCTACGTATTCAAAATAGTGGTTCTAAACCATTTTTATGATAATCAAATTTTTGGTTGTTTTTGAGAAAAATCCAAGACTATAGCCTTGCTCATTTTTTTGACAAAAGCACTTTTGGCTTTTGAATTGCGTGAAATTATGGAAAACGGTGTTTTTTGTGGCGCTGAATAACTGGTGTAGTCACTTTCTCGATAGGATGTGTAGAACATCTTTAAATCGAGTTGCGAATAATTCATGGGAAGTAAACACTCGCATTCATAATTATTGAACTTTTAATGAAATTAGCCATAAATTTGCATTTTAAACTCAATTTTCGTGTACTACGTATTCAAAATAGTGGTTCTAAATCATTTTTATGGTAATCAAATTTTTGTTTGTTTTTGACAAAAATCCAAGACTATAGCCTTGCTCATTTTTTTGACAAAAACAATTTGGCTTTTAAATTGCGTGAAATTATGGAAAACGGTGTTTTTTGTGGCGCAGAATCCACTGGTGCAGTCACTATCTCGATAGGATGTGTAGAACATCCTTAAATCGAGTTGCGAATAATTCATGGGAAGTATACACTCGCATTCAAAATTATCGAACTTTTAATGAAATTAGCCATAAATTTGCATTTTAAACTCGATTTTCGTGTTCTACGTATTCAAAATAGTGGTTCTAAACCATTTTTATGATAATCAAATTTTTGTTTGTTTTTGACAAAAATCCAAGACTATAGCCTTGCTCATTTTTTTGACAAAAGCACTTTTGGCTTTTGAATTGCGTGAAATTATGGAAAACGGTGTTTTTTGTGGCTCTGAATTTACTGGTGCAGTCAGTTCCTCGATAGGATGTGTAGAACATCCTTAAATCGAGTTGCGAATAATTCATGGGAATTATACACTCGCATTCATAATTATTGAACTTTTAATGAAATTAGCCATAATTTTGCATTTTAAACTCGATTTTCGTGTACTACGTATTCAAAATAGTGGTTCTAAACCATTTTTATGATAATTAAATTTTTGTTGATTTTTGACAAAAATCCAAAAAATCCTTGCTCATTTTTTTGACAAAAACACTTTTGGCTTTTGAATTGCGTAAAATTATGGAAAACGGTGTTTTTTGTGGCGCTGAATCCACTGATGCAGTCACTTTCTCGATAGGATGTGTAAAACATCCTTTAATCGAGTTGCGAATAATTCATGGGAAGTATACACTCGCATTCAAAATTATTGGACTTTTAAGGAAATTAGCCATAAATTTGCATTTTAAACTCGATTTTCGTGTTCTACGTATTCAAAATAGTGGCTCTAAACCATTTTTATGATAATTATATTTTTGTTGATTTTTGACAAAAATCCAAGAATATAGCCTTGCTCATTTTTTTGACAAAAACACTTTTGGCTTTTGAACTGCGTGAAATTATGTAAAACGATGTTTTTTGTGGCGCTGAATCCACTGGTGTAGTCACTTCCTCGATAGGATGTGTAGAACATCCTTAAATCGAGTTGCGAATAATTCATGGGAAGTATACACCCGCATTCAAAATTATTGAACTTTTAATGAAATTAGCCATAAATTTGCATTTTAAACTCGATTTATGTGTACTACGTATTCAAAATAGTGGTTCTAAACCATTTTTATGATAATCAAATTTTTGGTTGTTTTTGAGAAAAATCCAAGACTATAGCCTTGCTCATTTTTTTGACAAAAGCACTTTTGGCTTTTGAATTGCGTGAAATTATGGAAAACGGTGTTTTTTGTGGCGCTGAATCCACTGGTGTAGTCACTTTCTCGATAGGATGTGTAGAACATCTTTAAATCGAGTTGCGAATAATTCATGGGAAGTATACACTCGCATTCATAATTATTGAACGTTTAATGAAATTAGCCATAATTTTGCATTTTAAACTCGATTTTCGTGTACTACGTATTCAAAATAGTGGTTCTAAACCATTTTTATGATAATTAAATTTTTGTTGGTTTTTGACAAAAATCCAAAAATTCCTTGCTCATTTTTTGACAAAAACACTTTTGGCTTTTGAATTGCGTGAAATTATGGAAAACGGTGCTTTTTGTGGCGCTAAATCCACTGGTGCAGGCAGTTCCTCGATAGGATGTGTAGAACATCCTTAAATCGAGTTGCAAATAATTTATGGGAAGTATACAATAGCATTCAAAATTATTGAACTTTTAATGAAATTAGCCATAAATTTGCATTTTAAACTCGATTTTCGTGTACTACGTATTCAAAATAGTGGTTCTAAACCATTTTTATGATAATTAAATTTTTGTTGATTTTTGACAAAAATCCAAGACTATAGCCTTGCTCATTTTTTTGACAAAAACTTTTTTGGCTTTTGAATTGCGTAAAATTATGAAAAACGGTGTTTTTTGTGGCGCTGAATCCACTGATGCAGTCACTTTCTCGATAGGATGTGTAAACCATCCTTTATTCGAGTTGCGAATAATTCATGGGAAGTATACACTCGCATTCAAAATTATTGAACTTTTAAGGAAATTAGCCATAATTTTGCATTTTAAACTCGATTTTCGTGTTCTACGTATTCAAAATAGTGGTTCTTAACCATTTTTATGATAATCAAATTTTTGTTTGTTTTTGACAAAAATCCAAGACTATAGCCTTGCTCATTTTTTTGACAAAAACCCTTTTGGCTTTTGAATTGCGTGAATTTATGGAAAACGGTCTTTTTTGTGGCGCTGGATCCACTGGTGTAGTCACTTTCTCGATAGGATGTGTAGAACATCTTTAAATCGAGTTGCGAATAATTCATGGAAATTATACACTCGCATTCATAATTATTGAACTTTTAATGAAATTAGCCATAATTTTGCATTTTAAACTCGATTTTCGTGTACTACGTATTCAAAATAGTGATTCTAAACCATTTTTATGATAATTAAATTTTTGTTGATTTTTGACAAAAATCCAAGACTATAGCCTTGCTCATTTTTTTGACAAAAACACTTTTGGCTTTTGAACTGCGTGAAATTATGTAAAACGATGTTTTTTGTGGCGCTGAATCCACTGGTGCAGTTACTTCCTCGATAGGATGTGTAGAACATCCTTAAATCGAGTTGCGAATAATTCATGGGAAGTATACACTCTCATTCAAAATTATTGAACTTTTAATGAAATTAGCCATAAATTTGCATTTTAAACTCGATTTTTGTGTTCTACGTATTCAAAATAGTAATTTTAAACCATTTTTATGATAATCAAACTTTTGTTGATTTTTGACAAAAATCCAAGACTATAGCCTTGCTCTTTTTTTTGACAAAAACACTTTTGGCTTTTGAATTGCGTGAAATTATGGAAAACGGTGTTTTTTGTGGCGCTGAATCCACTGGTGCAGTCAGTTCCTCGATAGGATGTGTAGAACATCCTTAAATCGAGTTGCGAATAATTCATGGGAATTATACACTCGCATTCATAATTATTGAACTTTTAATGAAATTAGCCATAATTTTGCATTTTAAACTCGATTTATGTGTACTACGTATTCAAAATAGTGGTTCTAAACCATTTTTATGATAATCAAATTTTTGTTGATTTTTGACAAAAGTCCAAGACTATAGCCTTGCTCATTTTTTTGACAAAAACACTTTTGGCTTTTGAATTGCGTGAAATTATGGAAAACGGTGTTTTTTGTGGCACTGAATCCACTGGTGTAGTCACTTTCTCGATAGGATGTGTAGAACATCTTTAAATCGAGTTGCGAATAATTCATGGGAAGTATACACTCGCATTCAAAATTATTGAACTTTTAATGAAATTAGCCATAAATTTGCATTTTAAACTCGATTTTTGTGTTCTACGTATTCAAAATAGTGGTTCTAAACCATTTTTATGATAATCAAATTTTTGGTTGTTTTTGAGAAAAATCCAAGACTATAGCCTTGCTCATTTTTTTGACAAAAGCACTTTTGGCTTTTGAATTGCGTGAAATTATGGAAAACGGTGTTTTTTGTGGCGCTGAATAACTGGTGTAGTCACTTTCTCGATAGGATGTGTAGAACATCTTTAAATCGAGTTGCGAATAATTCATGGGAAGTAAACACTCGCATTCATAATTATTGAACTTTTAATGAAATTAGCCATAAATTTGCATTTTAAACTCAATTTTCGTGTACTACGTATTCAAAATAGTGGTTCTAAATCATTTTTATGGTAATCAAATTTTTGTTTGTTTTTGACAAAAATCCAAGACTATAGCCTTGCTCATTTTTTTGACAAAAACAATTTGGCTTTTAAATTGCGTGAAATTATGGAAAACGGTGTTTTTTGTGGCGCAGAATCCACTGGTGCAGTCACTATCTCGATAGGATGTGTAGAACATCCTTAAATCGAGTTGCGAATAATTCATGGGAAGTATACACTCGCATTCAAAATTATCGAACTTTTAATGAAATTAGCCATAAATTTGCATTTTAAACTCGATTTTCGTGTTCTACGTATTCAAAATAGTGGTTCTAAACCATTTTTATGATAATCAAATTTTTGTTTGTTTTTGACAAAAATCCAAGACTATAGCCTTGCTCATTTTTTTGACAAAAGCACTTTTGGCTTTTGAATTGCGTGAAATTATGGAAAACGGTGTTTTTTGTGGCTCTGAATTTACTGGTGCAGTCAGTTCCTCGATAGGATGTGTATAACATCCTTAAATCGAGTTGCGAATAATTCATGGGAATTATACACTCGCATTCATAATTATTGAACTTTTAATGAAATTAGCCATAATTTTGCATTTTAAATTCGATTTTCGTGTACTACGTATTCAAAATAGTGGTTCTAAACCATTTTTATGATAATTCAATTTTTGTTGATTTTTGACAAAAATCCAAAAAATCCTTGCTCATTTTTTTGACAAAAACACTTTTGGCTTTTGAATTGCGTAAAATTATGGAAAACGGTGTTTTTTGTGGCGCTGAATCCACTGATGCAGTCACTTTCTCGATAGGATGTGTAAAACATCCTTTAATCGAGTTGCGAATAATTCATGGGAAGTATACACTCGCATTCAAAATTATTGAACTTTTAAGGAAATTAGCCATAAATTTGCATTTTAAACTCGATTTTCGTGTTCTACGTATTCAAAATAGTGGTTCTAAATCATTTTTATGATAATCAAATTTTTGTTTGTTTTTGACAAAAATCCAAGACTATAGCCTTGCTCATTTTTTTGACAAAATCAATTTGGCTTTTAAATTGCTTGAAATTATGGAAAACGGTGTTTTTTGTGGCGCAGAATCCACTGGTGCAGTCACTATCTCGATAGGATGTGTAGAACATCCTTAAATCGAGTTGCGAATAATTCATGGGAAGTATACACTCGCATTCAAAATTATCGAACTTTTAATGAAATTAGCCATAAATTTGCATTTTAAACTCGATTTTCGTGTTCTACGTATTCAAAATAGTGGTTCTAAACCATTTTTATGATAATCAAATTTTTGTTTGTTTTTGACAAAAATCCAAGACTATAGCCTTGCTCATTTTTTTAACAAAAGCACTTTTGGCTTTTGAATTGCGTGAAATTATGGAAAACGGTGTTTTTTGTGGCTCTGAATTTACTGGTGCAGTCAGTTCCTCGATAGGATGTGTAGAACATCCTTAAATCGAGTTGCGAATAATGGGAATTATACACTCGCATTCATAATTATTGAACTTTTAATGAAATTAGCCATAATTTTGCATTTTAAACTCGATTTTCGTGTACTACGTATTCAAAATAGTGGTTCTAAACCATTTTTATGATAATTAAATTTTTGTTGATTTTTGACAAAAATCCAAAAAATCCTTGCTCATTTTTTTGACAAAAATACTTTTGGCTTTTGAATTGCGTAAAATTATGGAAAACGGTGTTTTTTGTGGCGCTGAATCCACTGATGCAGTCACTTTCTCGATAGGATGTGTAAAACATCCTTTAATCGAGTTGCGAATAATTCATGGGAAGTATACACTCGCATTCAAAATTATTGGACTTTTAAGGAAATTAGCCATAAATTTGCATTTTAAACTCGATTTTCGTGTTCTACGTATTCAAAATAGTGGTTCTAAACCATTTTTATGATAATTAAATTTTTGTTGATTTTTGACAAAAATCCAAGAATATAGCCTTGCTCATTTTTTTGACAAAAACACTTTTGGCTTTTGAACTGCGTGAAATTATGTAAAACGATGTTTTTTGTGGCGCTGAATCCACTGGTGTAGTCACTTCCTCGATAGGATATGTAGAACATCCTTAAATCGAGTTGCGAATAATTCATGGGAAGTATACACCCGCATTCAAAATTATTGAACTTTTAATGAAATTAGCCATAAATTTGCATTTTAAACTCGATTTATGTGTACTACGTATTCAAAATAGTGGTTCTAAACCATTTTTATGATAATCAAATTTTTGGTTGTTTTTGAGAAAAATCCAAGACTATAGCCTTGCTCATTTTTTTGACAAAAGCACTTTTGGCTTTTGAATTGCGTGAAATTATGGAAAACGGTGTTTTTTGTGGCGCTGAATCCACTGGTGTAGTCACTTTCTCGATAGGATGTGTAGAACATCTTTAAATCGAGTTGCGAATAATTCATGGGAAGTATACACTCGCATTCATAATTATTGAACGTTTAATGAAATTAGCCATAATTTTGCATTTTAAACTCGATTTTCGTGTACTACGTATTCAAAATAGTGGTTCTAAACCATTTTTATGATAATTAAATTTTTGTTGGTTTTTGACAAAAATCCAAAAATTCCTTGCTCATTTTTTTGACAAAAACACTTTTGGCTTTTGAATTGCGTGAAATTATGGAAAACGGTGCTTTTTGTGGCGCTAAATCCACTGGTGCAGGCAGTTCCTCGATAGGATGTGTAGAACATCCTTAAATCGAGTTGCAAATAATTTATGGGAAGTATACAATAGCATTCAAAATTATTGAACTTTTAATGAAATTAGCCATAAATTTGCATTTTAAACTCGATTTTCGTGTACTACGTATTCAAAATAGTGGTTCTAAACCATTTTTATGATAATTAAATTTTTGTTGATTTTTGACAAAAATCCAAGACTATAGCCTTGCTCATTTTTTTGACAAAAACTTTTTTGGCTTTTGAATTGCGTAAAATTATGAAAAACGGTGTTTTTTGTGGCGCTGAATCCACTGATGCAGTCACTTTCTCGATAGGATGTGTAAACCATCCTTTAATCGAGTTGCGAATAATTCATGGGAAGTATACACTCGCATTCAAAATTATTGAACTTTTAAGGAAATTAGCCATAATTTTGCATTTTAAACTCGATTTTCGTGTTCTACGTATTCAAAATAGTGGTTCTTAACCATTTTTATGATAATCAAATTTTTGTTTGTTTTTGACAAAAATCCAAGACTATAGCCTTGCTCATTTTTTTGACAAAAACCCTTTTGGCTTTTGAATTGCGTGAATTTATGAAAAACGGTCTTTTTTGTGGCGCTGAATCCACTGGTGTAGTCACTTTCTCGATAGGATGTGTAGAACATCTTTAAATCGAGTTGCGAATAATTCATGGAAATTATACACTCGCATTCATAATTATTGAACTTTTAATGAAATTAGCCATAATTTTGCATTTTAAACTCGATTTTCGTGTACTACGTATTCAAAATAGTGGTTCTAAACCATTTTTATGATAATTAAATTTTTGTTGATTTTTGACAAAAATCCAAGACTATAGCCTTGCTCATTTTTTTGACAAAAACACTTTTGGCTTTTGAACTGCGTGAAATTATGTAAAACGATGTTTTTTGTGGCGCTGAATCCACTGGTGCAGTTACTTCCTCGATAGGATGTGTAGAACATCCTTAAATCGAGTTGCGAATAATTCATGGGAAGTATACACTCTCATTCAAAATTATTGAACTTTTAATGAAATTAGCCATAAATTTGCATTTTAAACTCGATTTTTGTGTTCTACGTATTCAAAATAGTAATTTTAAACCATTTTTATGATAATCAATTTTTGTTGATTTTTGACAAAAATCCAAGACTATAGCCTTGCTCTTTTTTTTGACAAAAACACTTTTGGCTTTTGAATTGCGTGAAATTATGGAAAACGGTGTTTTTTGTGGCGCTGAATCCACTGGTGCAGTCAGTTCCTCGATAGGATGTGTAGAACATCCTTAAATCGAGTTGCGAATAATTCATGGGAATTATACACTCGCATTCATAATTATTGAACTTTTAATGAAATTAGCCATAATTTTGCATTTTAAACTCGATTTTCGTGTACTACGTATTCAAAATAGTGGTTCTAAACCATTTTTATGATAATTAAATTTTTGTTGATTTTTGACAAAAATCCAAAAAATCCTTGCTCATTTTTTTGACAAAAACACTTTTGGCTTTTGAATTGCGTAAAATTATGGAAAACGGTGTTTTTTGTGGCGCTGAATCCACTGGTGTAGTCACTTCCTCGATAGGATGTGTAGAACATCCTTAAATCGAGTTGCGAATAATTCATGGGAAGTATACACCCGCATTCAAAATTATTGAACTTTTAATGAAATTAGCCATAAATTTGCATTTTAAACTCGATTTATGTGTACTACGTATTCAAAATAGTGGTTCTAAACCATTTTTATGATAATCAAATTTTTGTTGATTTTTGACAAAAATTCAAGACTATAAGCCCTGCTCATTTTTTTGACAAAAACACTTTTGGCTTTTGAATTGCGTGAAATTATGGAAAACGGTGTTTTTTTGTGGCGCTGAATCCACTGGTGTAGTCACTTTCTCGATAGGATGTGTAGAACATCTTTAAATCGAGTTGCGAATAATTCATGGGAAGTATACACTCGCATTCATAATTATTGAACGTTTAATGAAATTAGCCATAATTTTGCATTTTAAACTCGATTTTCGTGTACTACGTATTTAAAATAGTGGTTCTAAACCATTTTTATGATAATTAAATTTTTGTTGGTTTTTGACAAAAATCCAAAAATTCCTTGCTCATTTTTTTGACAAAAACACTTTTGGCTTTTGAATTGCGTGAAATTATGGAAAACGGTGCTTTTTGTGGCGCTAAATCCACTGGTGCAGGCAGTTCCTCGATAGGATGTGTAGAACATCCTTAAATCGAGTTGCAAATAATTTATGGGAAGTATACAATAGCATTCAAAATTATTGAACTTTTAATGAAATTAGCCATAAATTTGCATTTTAAACTCGATTTTCGTGTACTACGTATTCAAAATAGTGGTTCTAAACCATTTTTATGATAATTAAATTTTTGTTGATTTTTGACAAAAATCCAAGACTATAGCCTTGCTCATTTTTTTGACAAAAACACTTTTGGCTTTTGAATTGCGTAAAATTATGAAAAACGGTGTTTTTTGTGGCGCTGAATCCACTGATGCAGTCACTTTCTCGATAGGATGTGTAAACCATCCTTTAATCGAGTTGCGAATAATTCAAGGGAAGTATACACTCGCATTCAAAATTATTGAACTTTTAAGGAAATTAGCCATAAATTTGCATTTTAAACTCGATTTTCGTGTTCTACGTATTCAAAATAGTGGTTCTTAACCATTTTTATGATAATCAAATTTTTGTTTGTTTTTGACAAAAATCCAAGACTATAGCCTTGCTCATTTTTTTGACAAAAACCCTTTTGGCTTTTGAATTGCGTGAAATTATGGAAAACGGTGTTTTTTGTGGCGCTGAATCCACTGGTGTAGTCACTTTCTCGATAGGATGTGTAGAACATCTTTAAATCGAGTTGCGAATAATTCATGGAAATTATACACTCGCATTCATAATTATTGAACTTTTAATGAAATTAGCCATAATTTTGCATTTTAAACTCGATTTTCGTGTACTACGTATTCAAAATAGTGGTTCTAAACCATTTTTATGATAATTAAATTTTTGTTGATTTTTGACAAAAATCCTAGACTATAGCCTTGCTCATTTTTTGACAAAAACACTTTTGGCTTTTGAACTGCGTGAAATTATGTAAAACGATGTTTTTTGTGGCGCTGAATCCACTGGTGCAGTTACTTCCTCGATAGGATGTGTAGAACATCCTTAAATCGAGTTGCGAATAATTCATGGGAAGTATACACTCTCATTCAAAATTATTGAACTTTTAATGAAATTAGCCATAAATTTGCATTTTAAACTCGATTTTTGTGTTCTACGTATTCAAAATAGTAATTTTAAACCATTTTTATGATAATCAAATTTTTGTTGATTTTTGACAAAAATCCAAGACTATAGCCTTGCTCTTTTTTTTGACAAAAACACTTTTGGCTTTTGAATTGCGTGAAATTATGGAAAACGGTGTTTTTTGTGGCGCTGAATCCACTGGTGCAGTCAGTTCCTCGATAGGATGTGTAGAACATCCTTAAATCGAGTTGCGAATAATTCATGGAAAGTATACACTCGCATTAAAAATTATTGAACTTTTAATGAAATTAGCCATAAATTTGCATTATAAACTAGATTTTCGTGTTCTACGTATTCAAAATAGTGGTTTTAAACCATTTTTATGATAATCAAATTTTTGTTGATTTTTGACAAAAACACTTTTGGCTTTTGAATTGCGTGAAATTATGGAAAACGTTGATTTTTGTTGCGCTGAATCCACTGGTGCAGTCAGTTCCTCGATAGGATGTGTAGAACATCCTTAAATCGAGTTGCGAATAATTCATGGAAAGTATACACTCGCATTAAAAATTATTGAACTTTTAATGAAATTAGCCATAATTTTGCATTTTAAACTAGATTTTCGTGTTCTACGTATTTAAAATAGTGATTTTAAACCATTTTTATGATAATCAAATTTTTGTTGATTTTTGACAAAAATCCAAGACTATAGCCTTGCTCTTTTTTTTGACAAAAACACTTTTGGCTTTTGAATTGCGTAAAATTATGAAAAACGGTGATTTTTGTTGCGCTGAATCCACTGGTGCAGTCAGTTCCTCGATAGGATGTGTAGAACATCCTTAAATCGAGTTGCGAATAATTCATGGGAAGTATACACTCGCATTCATAATTATTGAACTTTTAATGAAATTAGCCATAATTTTGCATTTTAAACTAGATTTTCGTGTTCTACGTATTTAAAATAGTGATTTTAAACCATTTTTATGATAATCAAATTTTTGTTGATTTTTGACAAAAATCCAAGACTATAGCCTTGCTCTTTTTTTTGACAAAAACACTTTTGGCTTTTGAATTGCGTGAAATTATAAAAAACGGTGATTTTTGTTGCGCTGAATCCACTGGTGCAGTCAGTTCCTCGATAGGATGTGTAGAACATCCTTAAATCGAGTTGCGAATAATTCATGGGAAGTATACACTCGCATTCATAATTATTGAACTTTTAATGAAATTAGCCATAATTTTGCATTTTAAACTAGATTTTCGTGTTCTACGTATTCAAAATACTGATTTTAAACCATTTCTATGATAATCAAATTTTTGTTGATTTTTGACAAAAATCCAATACTATAGCCTTGCTCTTTTTTTTGACAAAAACACTTTTGGCTTTTGAATTGCGTGAAATTATGGAAAACGGTGTTTTTTGTTGCGCTAAATCCACTGGTGCAGTCAGTTCCTCAATAGGATGTGTAGAACATCCTTAAATCGAGTTGCGAATAATTCATGGAAAGTATACACTCGCATTAAAAATTATTGAACTTTTAATGAAATTAGCCATAATTTTGCATTTTAAACTAGATTTTCGTGTTCTACGTATTCAAAATAGTGATTTTAAACCATTTTTATGATAATCAAATTTTTGTTGATTTTTGACAAAAATCCAAGACTATAGCCTTGCTCTTTTTTTTGACAAAAACACTTTTGGCTTTTGAATTGCGTGAAATTATGGAAAACGGTGTTTTTTGTTGCGCTGAATCCACTGGTGCAGTCAGTTCCTCGATAGGATGTGTAGAACATCATTAAATCGAGTTGCGAATAATTCATGGGAAGTATACACTCGCATTCATAATTATAGAACTTTTAATGAAATTAGCCATAATTTTGCATTTTAAACTAGATTTTCGTGTTCTACGTATTCAAAATAGTGATTTTAAACCATTTTTATGATAATCAAATTTTTGTTGATTTTTGACAAAAATCCAAGACTATAGCCTTGCTCTTTTTTTTGACAAAAACACTTTTGGCTTTTGAATTGCGTGAAATTATGGAAAACGGTGTTTTTTGTGGCGCTGAATCCACTGGTGCAGTCAGTTCCTTGATAGGATGTGTAGAACATCCTTAAATCGAGTTGCGAATAATTCATGGAAAGTATACACTCGCATTAAAAATTATTGAACTTTTAATGAAATTAGCCATAAATTTGCATTATAAACTAGATTTTCGTGTTCTACGTATTCAAAATAGTGGTTTTAAACCATTTTTATGATAATCAAATTTTTGTTGATTTTTGACAAAAACACTTTTGGCTTTTGAATTGCGTGAAATTATGGAAAACGTTGATTTTTGTTGCGCTGAATCCACTGGTGCAGTCAGTTCCTCGATAGGATGTGTAGAACATCCTTAAATCGAGTTGCGAATAATTCATGGAAAGTATACACTCGCATTAAAAATTATTGAACTTTTAATGAAATTAGCCATAATTTTGCATTTTAAACTAGATTTTCGTGTTCTACGTATTCAAAATAGTGATTTTAAACCATTTTTATGATAATCAAATTTTTGTTGATTTTTGACAAAAATCCAAGACTATAGCCTTGCTCTTTTTTTTGACAAAAACACTTTTGGCTTTTGAATTACGTGAAATTATGGAAAACGGTGTTTTTTGTTGCGCTGAATCCACTAGTGCAGTCAGTTCCTCGATAGGATGTGTAGAACATCCTTAAATCGAGTTGCGAATAATTCATGGGAAGTATACACTCGCATTCATAATTATTGAACTTTTAATGAAATTAGCCATAATTTTGCATTTTAAACTAGATTTTCGTGTTCTACGTATTCAAAATAGTGATTTTAAACCATTTTTATGATAATCAAATTTTTGTTGATTTTTGACAAAAATCCAAGACTATAGCCTTGCTCTTTTTTTTGACAAAAACACTTTTGGCTTTTGAATTGCGTGAAATTATGGAAAACGGTTTTTTTTGTTGCGCTGAATCCACTGGTGCAGTCAGTTCCTCGATAGGATGTGTAGAACATCCTTAAATCGAGTTGCGAATAATTCATGGGAAGTATACACTCGCATTCATAATTATTGAACTTTTAATGAAATTAGCCATAATTTTGCATTTTAAACTAGATTTTCGTGTTCTACGTATTCAAAATACTGATTTTAAACCATTTCTATGATAATCAAATTTTTGTTGATTTTTGACAAAAATCCAATGCCTTGCTCTTTTTTTTGACAAAAACACTTTTGGCTTTTGAATTGCGTGAAATTATGGAAAACGGTGTTTTTTGTTGCGCTAAATCCACTGGTGCAGTCAGTTCCTCAATAGGATGTGTAGAACATCCTTAAATCGAGTTGCGAATAATTCATGGAAAGTATACACTCGCATTAAAAATTATTGAACTTTTAATGAAATTAGCCATAATTTTGCATTTTAAACTAGATTTTCGTGTTCTACGTATTCAAAATAGTGATTTTAAACCATTTTTATGATAATCAAATTTTTGTTGATTTTTGACAAAAATCCAAGACTATAGCCTTGCTCTTTTTTTTGACAAAAACACTTTTGGCTTTTGAATTGCGTGAAATTATGGAAAACGGTGTTTTTTGTTGCGCTGAATCCACTGGTGCAGTCAGTTCCTCGATAGGATGTGTAGAACATCATTAAATCGAGTTGCGAATAATTCATGGGAAGTATACACTCGCATTCATAATTATAGAACTTTTAATGAAATTAGCCATAATTTTGCATTTTAAACTAGATTTTCGTGTTCTACGTATTCAAAATAGTGATTTTAAACCATTTTTATGATAATCAAATTTTTGTTGATTTTTGACAAAAATCCAAGACTATAGCCTTGCTCTTTTTTTTGACAAAAACACTTTTGGCTTTTGAATTACGTGAAATTATGGAAAACGGTGTTTTTTGTTGCGCTGAATCCACTAGTGCAGTCAGTTCCTCGATAGGATGTGTAGAACATCCTTAAATCGAGTTGCGAATAATTCATGGAAAGTATACACTCGCATTAAAAATTATTGAACTTTTAATGAAATTAGCCATAATTTTGCATTTCAAACTAGATTTTCGTGTTCTACGTATTCAAAATAGTGATTTTAAACCATTTTTATGATAATCAAATTTTTGTTGATTTTTGACAAAAATCCAAGATTATAGCCTTGCTCTTTTTTTTGACAAAAACACTTTTGGCTTTTGAATTGCGTGAAATTATAAAAAACGGTGATTTTTGTTGCGCTGAATCCACTGGTGCAGTCAGTTCCTCGATAGGATGTGTAGAACATCCTTAAATCGAGTTGCGAATAATTCATGGGAAGTATACACTCGCATTCATAATTATTGAACTTTTAATGAAATTAGCCATAATTTGGCATTTTAAACTCGATTTTCGTGTACTACGTATTCAAAATAGTGGTTCTAAACCATTTTTATGATAATCAAATTTTTGTTGATTTTTGACAAAAATTCAAGACTATAAGCCCTGCTCATTTTTTTGACAAAAACACTTTTGGCTTTTGAATTGCGTGAAATTATGGAAAACGGTGTTTTTTGTGGCGCTGAATCCACTGGTGCAGTCAGTTCCTCGATAGGATTTGTAGAACATCCTTAAATCGAGTTGCGAATAATTCATGGGAAGTATACACTCGCATTAAAAATTATTAAACTTTTAATGAAATTAGCCATAATTTTGCATTTTAAACTAGATTTTCGTGTTCTACGTATTCAAAATAGTGGTTTTAAACCATTTTTATGATAATCAAATTTTTGTTGATTTTTGACAAAAATCCAAGACTATAGCCTTGCTCATTTTTTTGACAAAAACACTTTTGGGTTTTGAATTGCGTGAAATTATGGAAAACGGTGATGTTTGTTGCGCTGAATCCACTGGTGCAGTCAGTTCCTCGATAGGATGTGTAGAACATCCTTAAATCGAGTTGCGAATAATTCATGGGTAGAATACACTCGCATTAAAAATTATTGAACTTTTAATGAAATTACCCATAAATTTGCATTTTAAGCTCGATTTTCGTGTTCTACGTATTCAAAATAGTGGTTCTAAACCATTTTAATGATAATCAAATTTTTGTTGATTTTTGACAAAAATGCAAGACTATAGCCTTGCTCATTTTTTGACAAAAACACTTTTGGCTTTTGAATTGCGTAAAATTATGGAAAACGGTGTCTTTTGTGGCGCTGAATCCACTGGTGCAGTCAGTTCCTAGATAGGATTTGTAGAACATCCTTAAATCGAGTTGCGAATAATTCATGGGAAGTATACACTCGCCCGTGGGTTTGGAGCCTATCGGGCGCGTCCCCAGGTGGCGGATAGGGGCCCCCCAGAAAAGTATCTGGTCTGCTTGAGCAGCTAACACTGCAACATGGCAGGCTAGATGCAACACTGGGGTTGTGCGTACTATACGGACGGCGAGTCTTGCATGAGCGGTATAAAACCCGCAAGATTGTCGGACGAGTCGTACCTAAGGTCGCACCGCGGACCAACCACCCCTTCCCAGCTGTCGTGTCGTGGCTAAGGGATTGCACAGGGGTACACGATGCCGGCGAGGTCCATTGACCGAACCGAAAAACCAGTAACCTTGTCGACCGTGGATCATGTCTCGCGGACAGGGTTACGGGGGTCTGGGCTTAACAACCTGAACCAAGAGGAGACAACCTCAATAAAAACCTGAATCTCACGGTGGGACACCAGGCCAAGGGGATGCGTGGCTGAACAGAAGATCAGCAGCGACTGGTAGTCACCTTGGGGCACCGGGCGAAACCCCATTGTATTTAGCCTTCCCCTGGCATGCGGGGCTCTGTCAGGGGTGACCACCCTTCCCTAGCTGCTCGTGGGACCAGATATGGAAACCAAAAAAACGAAAAGATCGGGAGCGTACCGTCGAAAGATGAAGCGCGCCCGAAGACTTCTTACCGGAGATGGTGGAACCGTAGAGGGACAGCCAGCTCCGGTGTTATTGACACCAACTCCGTCAGGGTCTGGCACCTCAATAGAGGGGCAAGGAACCGGCGGAAGAGGCGAGAGGGCTGAGAAGCCCATAAAACCGAGACCGGCAGGGACTCAGAAGAGGCCCAGACCGGACGGGCGAACACCACCTGAAAAGGTGAAAAAAAAGGCGAAGGCGGCGGGAGGTGCACCAAGGGCTGCTGGAACTACCGCACCGGTAGGACCACGCCCTAAGGGGCCCGAGCCAGCCGCCACATACGCCTCCAGGGTGAGGGATGTAGGGGTTGCCATTGTTCCCAGTGGCTATCCCAGCGTTACCCTTACCGCGGAACAAGTAGACCTCATCCGTGAGGCGCTACTTGATAACATCTACGCGATGCAGGAGGGCACAGGCCCCGCTCCAAGATTCTCGGAAGCGAGAATGAAGAGCGGTGGACTGGTCGTGTACTGCGTCGACGGGCCTACCCAGGAATGGGTTAAAGGCCAGGTCAGTGACATGCGACCGTGGGAATCTGCGGAACTAAGGGTCATCGACCCTAAGGACCTGGAGAAACCGGTCCATGTCATGACATGGATCCCGGGACCACAGATGCCTACAGACAGGCTGTGGAAAATGCTCAGGGTCCAAAATCCGGGGCTCCGAACGGAGCACTGGAGAGTCCAGAATGAGAAGGCGGACTCTAGAGGCCGCCAACTCTTCCTGGCAATGGACAGGGCTTCCTGGGACTTCGTGTCAGGAAAAAACCAGAAAAAACTATACCTCAACTTGGGAAGCATAACGCTGAAAGAGTTGGGGAAAAACCCGAAGGGAAACTCCGGATACTGGAGGAACGACTGGGGAACTGACAGCCCAACCACCCGTGGTGAGGGCTGGAGAGTTGCCTGGGCCGTCCTCCGAGGGTATGGAGTTGGAGGAGACTTCCTGCAGTAAGGAGGGACCGAGCCGTGTCACGGATGACCTGCCTGCGAAGGCAGCAATCCCGGCGACACTGGCTATGGAGATCACCGAGGTGCAGGGAGAAACGGAAGAGGTACCGGGCAAGGAACCGGGATACCTCTAGGTAGGAAAAAAAAAAAAAAAAAAAAATTACCAAGCAAATATACATCACTGTAAGGCAGCCACGGCTGTATTACAGAGATGTCTACTCAAACAAGACATAGATCTTGCTCTTGTGCAGGAACCCTATGTCGTTGGGAGAGCGGTTAAAGGGTTACCATGCGCGGGAGGCTATGACTTGATCTATTCGACGAATGGCCACCCTCGGGCATGCATAGTAGCCAAAAGAAATCTTGATGTTTTTCCACAATGGGACCTGTGCACAGGAGACCTAGTGGCAATTACAGTCAAGATTAAAAGAAATAACATGTCGAGGCAGATTGTTATTGGTTCGGCATACCTACCTTACGACCAATCAGGTCCCCCTCCTTCCAAAGAGGTGAGAGAACTGGTTACACATTGTAGGGACAAAGGGATCGAACTCCTTCTGGGGTGCGACGCCAATGCTCACCATATCATATGGGGGAGCACAGACATTAACTCAAGAGGGGAGTCACTTCTGGAATACATTGCTTGCAATAATCTAGAAGTGGCTAACGTTGGGAATGACCCCACTTTTGTGATCGAATCGCGGGAGGAGGTCATTGATATCACAGTAGGTACAAGAGAGGTGTGCAGGTGGGTGGACGGATGGCATGTCTCCAGGGAGATGTCTATGTCCGACCATAGGCATGTCCTCTACAACCTAACCTGTGAAACGGGGAAGGAGGAGGTCACATATCGCAACCCTAGAACTTGTGACTGGGACTCCTTTAGGGAGCACCTTGAGCAGGGTCTAAGCGAATGCCTCCCAGCCCCAAAGAATGAGGCTGAAATAGACCTCCTCTCAGAACAACTGACTGGAGGTCTTATGGATTCCTATAACAGAAACTGCCCAGAGAAAAGGAAGAGGGCTAATAGGGACACTGTATGGTGGACCAAAGACCTCTCGAGTCTCAGGACAGAAGTGAGAAGACTCTTCAACCTGGCCAAAAGAACAAATGGCTGGGAAGCCTATAAGGCTAAAAGGAGAGAATATGGCTATGCGATTCGCAAAGCCAAAGAAAACTCTTGGAGAAAATTCTGCGAGGACATTGACAGTCTTCCAGAATGCTCCAAGCTGAGAAAAACTCTCCAGAGGGACACCATGGGTAGGGTAGGATCTCTGAAGAATGAAAAAGGGGAATACACAACGACCGGTGAGGAGACTTTAGATCTTCTTCTAAAATCACACTTCCCGGGATGTGAACCTGTCACGGAGCAGGGGCACATCTGTTCAGGGAGCACTCCGTAGGGGGCATCCAAGGACAGCTGGGCCCTTGCCAACAAAATCGTGAACAGAACCAGACTAGCATGGGCGATAAAATCCTTTCACCCATACAAAGCTGCGGGACCAGACGGTATCTTCCCAGCACTGTTGCAACAGGGCAGGGAAATCATCGAGGACCAATGTGCCGACTACTCAGGGCTAGCTTGGCACTGAGCTATATCCCTATGAACTGGAGGTCTGGAAGAGTAGTCTTCATACCGAAGCCTGGTAAGGCCACGTATGCTGAGACGGGCTCCTTCAGACCTATCAGCCTGACCTCCTTTTTCTTAAAACTTTAGAAAAACTGGTAGACAGAGTACCTACGGGACGGTGCTTTGAGGGTAAAACCTCTGCATCGAAACCAGTTTGCGTATAAGAGTGGGGTGTCCTGCGAAGTCGCGGTACACAAGCTGCTCCTGAAAGCGGAGCAGGCACTCTTAAATAAAGAGATAGCCCTAGGTACGTTTCTGGATATTGAAGGGGCATTTAATGTTGCCTCCTTCGATTCCATACTTAGGGCTATGCAGAACCGTGGCATAGAACAGGACATTGTAAGATGGACTGGTAATATGGTACGGGAAAGAACAATAATAGGTACGCTCTTTGGGGAGACGAGGATGGTCTCAGCCACTAAGGGGTGTCCGCAAGGAGGGGTGTTATCTCCTCTTCTGTGGAACCTGGTGGTTGACGAGCTCCTTTGTAGACTCAATGACGAGGGTATCTATGCCCAAGCCTTTGCTGATGACGTCAGCATAGTTGTAAACGGTAGATTCGGGGCCACTGTGTCCGAGAGAATGCAGCTGGCACTGAGGATTACCGAAAAATGGTGCAAACAAGAGGGATTGTCAACTAATCCGGCAAAGACCTCCGTGATAGCGTTCACCCTCAGAAGGAACCTTGACTTGAGGGTACTTCGTATGTGGGGCCAAACGCTAAAGTTTAAAGGGGAAGTCAAATACCTAGGGGTAACCCTAGATAGCAAACTAACCCTTTCCAACCACATTAGAAACACAACAGATAAAGGCCTAAGAGTTCTCTGGGCATGCAGAAGAGCTGTGGGCAATACGTGGGGGCTTAAACCCAGTATGATGCACTGGCTTTATACGAGGGTGGTGGCACCCATCATAACCTACTGTTCTGTTGTGTGGTGGCATAAAGCGAGGTGCTCAGTAGCATCTAGACAGCTAGGCAGGGTACAAAGAGTAGCCTGTCTAGCTATAACCAGGGCGATGCGAACAACGCCCACGGCGGCCCTGGAAGCTATGCTGGGACTACCTCCACTACATCTTATTGTGGAAAGGGAAGCACTGGCAGCTGCTTACAGGCTGAAAATAAACAACGAATGGGGCAGGGCGATCCCTAGGTACCATTCCACAATCTCGAAAGAGATTGAACATAATCAATTACTGAGCATGCCCTCAGATAGAATACCTATCTGCTACGACCTTTCCAAACCATATACGGTTCATATTCCGGATAGGGACGAAGCTCGTACCAAGACTAGGAAACAACATGAATCCGTTTGGTACACAGACGGATCCAAAACAAGCACCAGCACTGGGATTGGAATCTACAATGAAAATACAGGGAAGACGTATAGTCTCAACCTGGGTTCAGTAGAGACTATCCTGCAAGCTGAAGTGGTTGCCATCAACACATGCTCGGAAATCATCCTGAACGAGACAGTCCCTAACAGGACTGTCAGGATCAGAAGTGATAGCCAAGCAGCTCTCAAAGCAATAGAGAGCGTACACACTACGTCACGAACAGTGAAGCACTGCCAAGGAACTGTAGCTGAACTGGCACAACGCCACAAGGTTATCCTTGAATGGGTACCAGGACACACAGGGATTCTTGGAAATGAAAAAGCTGACCTCCTAGCCAGGGAAGCTTCAGAAGGAACCCTGATCGGACCTCTTCCCACATGTGGGGTCTCATACCAACATGTAAGGGAAACAATAGAGGAACGACTAAGGGAACAACATAAGAAACTCTGGATGGAACTGCCTGGACTCAGGCAATCCAGATTATTCATAACAGGTCCATCCAGGGAGAAAACTACAGAACTACTCAGCCTAAGTAGAACCCAATTGAGAAAGGCAGTGGGACTGCTTACAGGACACTGCCATCTCCGAAAACACATGAACATAATAGGACTCGCTGAGGACCCATTATGCAGAAAATGTGGTGAGGAAGACGAAACTCCTCTTCACGTAATATGTCACTGTCCGAGCCTTAAGTGGCTTAGACAGAGACACTTTGGCATTCAGTTTCCTGAGCCAGAGGAAATCGTGAAAGCGAATATCAGGGACATTCTAGAATACATGAAGGACGAACCTGGTATGATTACTTCAGGGGGGTACAATGAGCCTAGAGCTCCAGTACATGCATGAAACGCACCCCAGAAGAATAGAATAGAATAGAATACACTCGCATTAAAAATTATTGAACTTTTAATGAAATCAGCCATAATTATGCATTTTAAACTAGATTTTCGTGTTCTACGTATTCAAAATAGTGGTTCTAAACCATTTTTATGATAATCAAATTTTTGTTGATTTTTGACAAAAATCCAAGACTATAGCCTTGCTCATTTTTTGACAAAAACACTTTTGGCTTTTGAATTGCGTGAAATTATGGAAAACTGTGTTTTTTGTGGCGCTAAATCCACTGGTGCAGTCAGTTCCTCGATAGGATGTGTAGAACATCCTTAAATCGAGTTGCGAATAATTCATGGAAAGTATACACTCGCATTAAAAATTATTAAACTTTTAATGAAATTAGCCATAAATTTGCATTTTAAACTAGATTTTCGTGTTCTACGTATTCAAAATAGTGGTTTTAAACCATTTTTATGATAATCAAATTTTTGTTGATTTTTGACAAAAACACTTTTGGCTTTTGAATTGCGTAAAATTATGGAAAACTGTGTTTTTTGTGGCGCTAAATCCACTGGTGCAGTCAGTTCCTCGATAGGATGTGTAGAACATCCTTAAATCGAGTTGCGAATAATTCATGGAAAGTATACACTCGCATTAAAAATTATTAAACTTTTAATGAAATTAGCCATAAATTTGCATTTTAAACTAGATTTTCGTGTTCTACGTATTCAAAATAGTGATTTTAAACCATTTTTATGATAATCAAATTTTTGTTGATTTTTGACAAAAATCCAAGACTATAGCCTTGCTCTTTTTTTTGACAAAAACACTTTTGGCTTTTGAATTGCGTGAAATTATGGAAAACGGTGTTTTTTGTTGCGCTGAATCCACTGGTGCAGTCAGTTCCTCGATAGGATGTGTAGAACATCCTTAAATCGAGTTGCGAATAATTTATGGATAGTAGGTATACACTCGCATTAAAAATTATTGAACTTTTAATGAAATTAGCCATAATTTTGCATTTTAAACTAGATTTTCGTGTTCTACGTATTCAAAATAGTGATTTTAAACCATTTTTATGATAATCAAATTTTTGTTGATTTTTGACAAAAATCCAAGACAGCCTTGCTCTTTTTTTTGACAAAAACACTTTTGGCTTTTGAATTGCGTGAAATTATAAAAAACGGTGATTTTTGTTGCGCTGAATCCACTGGTGCAGTCAGTTCCTCGATAGGATGTGTAGAACATCCTTAAATCGAGTTGCGAATAATTCATGGGAAGTATACACTCGCATTCATAATTATTGAACTTTTAATGAAATTAGCCATAATTTTGCATTTTAAACTCGATTTTCGTGTACTACGTATTCAAAATAGTGGTTCTAAACCATTTTTATGATAATCAAATTTTTGTTGATTTTTGACAAAAATTCAAGACTATAAGCCCTGCTCATTTTTTTGACAAAAACACTTTTGGCTTTTGAATTGCGTGAAATTATGGAAAACGGTTTTTTTTGTGGAGCTGAATCCACTGGTGCAGTCAGTTCCTCGATAGCATTTGTAGAACATCCTTAAATCGAGTTGCGAATAATTCATGGGAAGTATACACTCGCATTAAAAATTATTAAACTTTTAATGAAATTAGCCATAATTTTGCATTTTAAACTAGATTTTCGTGTTCTACGTATTCAAAATAGTGGTTTTAAACCATTTTTATGATAATCAAATTTTTGTCGATTTTTGACAAAAATCCAAGACTATAGCCTTGCTCATTTTTTTGACAAAAACACTTTTGGCTTTTGAATTGCGTGAAATTATGGAAAACGGTGATTTTTGTTGCGCTGAATCCACTGGTGCAGTCAGTTCCTCGATAGGATGTGTAGAACATCCTTAAATCGAGTTGCGAATAATTCATGGGTAGAATACACTCGCATTAAAAATTATTGAACTTTTAATGAAATTACCCATAAATTTGCATTTTAAGCTCGACTTTCGTGTTCTACGTATTCAAAATAGTGGTTCTAAACCATTTTAATGATAATCAAATTTTTGTTGATTTTTGACAAAAATGCAAGACTATAGCCTTGCTCATTTTTTGACAAAAACACTTTTGGCTTTTGAATTGCGTAAAATTATGGAAAACGGTGTCTTTTGTGGCGCTGAATCCACTGGTGCAGTCAGTTCCTAAATAGGATTTGTAGAACATCCTTAAATCGAGTTGCGAATAATTCATGGGAAGTATACACTCGCATTCAAAATTATTGAACTTTTAATGAAATCAGCCATAATTTTGCATTTTAAACTAGATTTTCGTGTTCTACGTATTCAAAATAGTGATTTTAAACCATTTTTATGATAATCAAATTTTTGTTGATTTTTGACAAAAATCCAAGACTATAAGCCCTGCTCATTTTTTTGACAAAAACACTTTTGGCTTTTGAATTGCGTGAAATTATAAAAAACGGTGATTTTTGTTGCGCTGAATCCACTGGTGCAGTCAGTTCCTCGATAGGATGTGTAGAACATCCTTAAATCGAGTTGCGAATAATTCATGGGAAGTATCTCAGAGTAATAAGTAAACATAGAGATGCCACAACAACACAATAACATACAGTTTGTAGTCAATTGCAATGAACCTATAATTGAGAGAGATGGAAAATTTAGTGGTGTAGGTAAACACAGCCGTACAGTGGCGTGTAATTGGTTAGAGTTCACCGTAATACCTATATAAATGTTAGTTAAATAATTTAATACGCATATTTTGGTAAGGAATTTATATCTACACTTATGGCATGGCACTATACTTCTAACATATTTTTATCGGAAAGAAATCTAAAAGGATATTATATGTATTTCATTATTAATTTGATTTTCCTAATTTTAATTGAAATTGCTAATTGTACGCCAATGTAGTGAATAACTTACCGGTGATAGGTTAGATTATCATTTTGCGAAGTACCACATATTATACACGCTTTTCGGGGTTTCACCATTTTCAATATTGAAAATAAATAAAAACACTTTATTAAGGTCACTTAAATACACAGAAATTCAAGAAAAATCGAACAAATTGCTAATCACCTCTAAACAATTACAAACAAAGGCACTGATGCCAAATTTTCGGTGTTGGTATTTGATACAATTGGTCTAGAGCTTTTTTATCAGTATTATAGAAAGGTAAGAAAGTGAATATTAAAATGTATTAAAGAATATTTTCTCTGAATAAAAATCTTCTCTTAAAAGTAAAATAAAATTGTTGTAAATTATATTCTTACGTTTTTGTTTCCTACTTTGTACTTACAAAACACAACGTCTGGCAATGCTCTGCTTGTAAACAAATCTGTCTCGACGACAAGTAGTAGGGAATATGCCTACTCTATGTTTACTTATTACTCTGAGGGAAGTATACACTCGCATTCATAATTATTGAACTTTTAATGAAATTAGCCATAATTTTGCATTTTAAACTCGATTTTCGTGTACTACGTATTCAAAATAGTGGTTCTAAACCATTTTTATGATAATCAAATTTTTGTTGATTTTTGACAAAAATTCAAGACTATAAGCCCTGCTCATTTTTTTGACAAAAACACTTTTGGCTTTTGAATTGCGTGAAATTATGGAAAACGGTTTTTTTTGTGGCGCTGAATCCACTGGTGCAGTCAGTTCCTAAATAGGATTTGTAGAACATCCTTAAATCGAGTTGCGAATAATTCATGGGAAGTATACACTCGCATTCAAAATTATTGAACTTTTAATGAAATCAGCCATAATTTTGCATTTTAAACTAGATTTTCGTGTTCTACGTATTCAAAATAGTGATTTTAAACCATTTTTATGATAATCAAATTTTTGTTGATTTTTGACAAAAATCCAAGACAGCCTTGCTCTTTTTTTTGACAAAAACACTTTTGGCTTTTGAATTGCGTGAAATTATAAAAAACGGTGATTTTTGTTGCGCTGAATCCACTGGTGCAGTCAGTTCCTCGATAGGATGTGTAGAACATCCTTAAATCGAGTTGCGAATAATTCATGGGAAGTATACACTCGCATTAAAAATTATTAAACTTTTAATGAAATTAGCCATAATTTTGCATTTTAAACTAGATTTTCGTGTTCTACGTATTCAAAATAGTGGTTTTAAACCATTTTTATGATAATCAAATTTTTGTCGATTTTTGACAAAAATCCAAGACTATAGCCTTGCTCATTTTTTGACAAAAACACTTTTGGCTTTTGAATTGCGTGAAATTATGGAAAACGGTGATTTTTGTTGCGCTGAATCCACTGGTGCAGTCAGTTCCTCGATAGGATGTGTAGAACATCCTTAAATCGAGTTGCGAATAATTCATGGGTAGAATACACTCGCATTAAAAATTATTGAACTTTTAATGAAATTACCCATAAATTTGCATTTTAAGCTCGACTTTCGTGTTCTACGTATTCAAAATAGTGGTTCTAAACCATTTTAATGATAATCAAATTTTTGTTGATTTTTGACAAAAATGCAAGACTATAGCCTTGCTCATTTTTTGACAAAAACACTTTTGGCTTTTGAATTGCGCAAAATTATGGAAAACGGTGTCTTTTGTGGCGCTGAATCCACTGGTGCAGTCAGTTCCTAAATAGGATTTGTAGAACATCCTTAAATCGAGTTGCGAATAATTCATGGGAAGTATACACTCGCATTCAAAATTATTGAACTTTTAATGAAATTAGCCATAAATTTGCATTTTAAGCTCGATTTTCGTGTTCTACGTATTCAAAATAGTGGTTCTAAACCATTTTAATGATAATCAAATTTTTGTTGATTTTTGACAAAAATGCAAGACTATAGCCTTGCTCATTTTTTGACAAAAACACTTTTGGCTTTTGAATTGCGTAAAATTATGGAAAACGGTGTCTTTTGTGGCGCTGAATCCACTGGTGCAGTCAGTTCCTAGATAGGATTTGTAGAACATCCTTAAATCGAGTTGCGAATAATTCATGGGAAGTATACACTCGCATTCAAAATTATTGAACTTTTAATGAAATCAGCCATAATTTTGCATTTTAAACTAGATTTTCGTGTTCTACGTATTCAAAATAGTGGTTCTAAACCATTTTTATGATAATCAAATTTTTGTTGATTTTTTACAAAAATCCAAGACTGTAGCCTTGCTCATTTTTTTGACAAAAACACTTTTGGCTTTTGAATTGCGTGAAATTATGGAAAACTGTGTTTTTTGTGGCGCTAAATCCACTGGTGGAGACAGTTCCTCGATAGGATGTGTAGAACATCCTTAAATCGAGTTGCGAATAATTCATGGAAAGTATACACTCGCATTAAAAATTATTAAACTTTTAATGAAATTAGCCATAAATTTGCATTTTAAACTAGATTTTCGTGTTCTACGTATTCAAAATAGTGGTTTTAAACCATTTTTATGATAATCAAATTTTTGTTGATTTTTGACAAAAACACTTTTGGCTTTTGAATTGCGTAAAATTATGGAAAACTGTGTTTTTTGTGGCGCTAAATCCACTGGTGCAGTCAGTTCCTCGATAGGATGTGTAGAACATCCTTAAATCGAGTTGCGAATAATTCATGGAAAGTATACACTCGCATTAAAAATTATTAAACTTTTAATGAAATTAGCCATAAATTTGCATTTTAAACTAGATTTTCGTGTTCTACGTATTCAAAATAGTGATTTTAAACCATTTTTATGATAATCAAATTTTTGTTGATTTTTGACAAAAATCCAAGACTATAGCCTTGCTCTTTTTTTTGACAAAAACACTTTTGGCTTTTGAATTGCGTGAAATTATAAAAAACGGTGATTTTTGTTGCGCTGAATCCACTGGTGCAGTCAGTTCCTCGATAGGATGTGTAGAACATCCTTAAATCGAGTTGCGAATAATTCATGGGAAGTATACACTCGCATTCATAATTATTGAACTTTTAATGAAATTAGCCATAATTTTGCATTTTAAACTCGATTTTCGTGTACTACGTATTCAAAATAGTGGTTCTAAACCATTTTTATGATAATCAAATTTTTGTTGATTTTTGACAAAAATTCAAGACTATAAGCCCTGCTCATTTTTTTGACAAAAACACTTTTGGCTTTTGAATTGCGTGAAATTATGGAAAACGGTTTTTTTTGTGGAGCTGAATCCACTGGTGCAGTCAGTTCCTCGATAGCATTTGTAGAACATCCTTAAATCGAGTTGCGAATAATTCATGGGAAGTATACACTCGCATTAAAAATTATTAAACTTTTAATGAAATTAGCCATAATTTTGCATTTTAAACTAGATTTTCGTGTTCTACGTATTCAAAATAGTGGTTTTAAACCATTTTTATGATAATCAAATTTTTGTCGATTTTTGACAAAAATCCAAGACTATAGCCTTGCTCATTTTTTGACAAAAACACTTTTGGCTTTTGAATTGCGTGAAATTATGGAAAACGGTGATTTTTGTTGCGCTGAATCCACTGGTGCAGTCAGTTCCTCGATAGGATGTGTAGAACATCCTTAAATCGAGTTGCGAATAATTCATGGGTAGAATACACTCGCATTAAAAATTATTGAACTTTTAATGAAATTACCCATAAATTTGCATTTTAAGCTCGACTTTCGTGTTCTACGTATTCAAAATAGTGGTTCTAAACCATTTTAATGATAATCAAATTTTTGTTGATTTTTGACAAAAATGCAAGACTATAGCCTTGCTCATTTTTTGACAAAAACACTTTTGGCTTTTGAATTGCGTAAAATTATGGAAAACGGTGTCTTTTGTGGCGCTGAATCCACTGGTGCAGTCAGTTCCTAAATAGGATTTGTAGAACATCCTTAAATCGAGTTGCGAATAATTCATGGGAAGTATACACTCGCATTCAAAATTATTGAACTTTTAATGAAATCAGCCATAATTTTGCATTTTAAACTAGATTTTCGTGTTCTACGTATTCAAAATAGTGGTTCTAAACCATTTTTATGATAATCAAATTTTTGTTGATTTTTGACAAAAATCCAAGACTATAGCCTTGCTCTTTTTTTTGACAAAAACACTTTTGGCTTTTGAATTGCGTGAAATTATAAAAAACGGTGATTTTTGTTGCGCTGAATCCACTGGTGCAGTCAGTTCCTCGATAGGATGTGTAGAACATCCTTAAATCGAGTTGCGAATAATTCATGGGAAGTATACACTCGCATTCATAATTATTGAACTTTTAATGAAATTAGCCATAATTTTGCATTTTAAACTCGATTTTCGTGTACTACGTATTCAAAATAGTGGTTCTAAACCATTTTTATGATAATCAAATTTTTGTTGATTTTTGACAAAAATTCAAGACTATAAGCCCTGCTCATTTTTTTGACAAAAACACTTTTGGCTTTTGAATTGCGTGAAATTATGGAAAACGGTTTTTTTTGTGGAGCTGAATCCACTGGTGCAGTCAGTTCCTCGATAGGATTTGTAGAACATCCTTAAATCGAGTTGCGAATAATTCATGGGAAGTATACACTCGCATTAAAAATTATTAAACTTTTAATGAAATTAGCCATAAATTTGCATTTTAAACTAGATTTTCGTGTTCTACGTATTCAAAATAGTGGTTTTAAACCATTTTTATGATAATCAAATTTTTGTTGATTTTTGACAAAAATCCAAGACCCTTGCTCATTTTTTTGACAAAAACACTTTTGGCTTTTGAATTGCGTGAAATTATGGAAAACGGTGTTTTTTGTGGCGCTGAATCCACTGGTGCAGTCAGTTCCTTGATAGGATGTGTAGAACATCCTTAAATCGAGTTGCGAATAATTCATGGAAAGTATACACTCGCATTAAAAATTATTGAACTTTTAATGAAATTAGCCATAATTTTGCATTTTAAACTAGATTTTTGTGTTCTACGTATTCAAAATAGTGATTTTAAACCATTTTTATGATAATCAAATTTTTGTTGATTTTTGACAAAAATCCAAGACTATAGCCTTGCTCATTTTTTGACAAAAACACTTTTGGCTTTTGAATTGCGTGAAATTATGGAAAACGGTGTTTTTTGTGGCGCTGAATCCACTGGTGCAGTCAGTTCCTCGATAGGATGTGTAGAACATCCTTAAATCGAGTTGCGAATAATTCATGGAAAGTATACACTCGCATTCAAAATTATTGAGCTTTTAATGAAATTAGCCATAATTTTGCATTTTAAACTAGATTTTTGTGTTCTACGTATTCAAAATAGTGGTTCTAAACCATTTTTATGATAATCAAATTTTTGTTGATTTTTTACAAAAATCCAAGACTGTAGCCTTGCTCATTTTTTTGACAAAAACACTTTTGGCTTATGAATTGCGTGAAATTATGGAAAACTGTGTTTTTTGTGGCGCTAAATCCACTGGTGCAGTCAGTTCCTCGATAGGATGTGTAGAACATCCTTAAATCGAGTTGCGAATAATTCATGGAAAGTATACACTCGCATTAAAAATTATTAAACTTTTAATGAAATTAGCCATAAATTTGCATTTTAAACTAGATTTTCGTGTTCTACGTATTCAAAATAGTGGTTTTAAACCATTTTTATGATAATCAAATTTTTGTTGATTTTTGACAAAAATCCAAGACTATAGCCTTGCTCATTTTTTTGACAAAAACACTTTTGGCTTTTGAATTGCGTGAAATTATGGAAAACGGTGATTTTTGTTGCGCTGAATCCACTGGTGCAGTCAGTTCCTCGATAGGATGTGTAGAACATCCTTAAATCGAGTTGCGAATAATTCATGGGAAGTATACACTCGCATTCATAATTATTGAACTTTTAATGAAATTAGCCATAATTTTGCATTTTAAACTCGATTTTCGTGTACTACGTATTCAAAATAGTGGTTCTAAACCATTTTTATGATAATCAAATTTTTGTTGATTTTTGACAAAAATTCAAGACTATAAGCCTTGCTCATTTTTTTGACAAAAACACTTTTGGCTTTTGAATTGCGTGAAATTATGGAAAACGGTGTTTTTTGTAGCGCTGAATCCACTGGTGCAGTCAGTTCCTCGATAGGATTTGTAGAACATCCTTAAATCGAGTTGCGAATAATTCATGGGAAGTATACACTCGCATTAAAAATTATTAAACTCTTAATGAAATTAGTCATAATTTTGCATTTTAAACTAGATTTTCGTGTTCTACGTATTCAAAATAGTGGTTTTAAACCATTTTTATGATAATCAAATTTTTGTTGATTTTTGACAAAAACACTTTTGGCTTTTGAATTGCGTAAAATTATGGAAAACGTTGATTTTTGTTGCGCTGAATCCACTGGTGCAGTCAGTTCCTCGATAGGATGTGTAGAACATCCTTAAATCGAGTTGCGAATAATTCATGGAAAGTATACACTCGCATTAAAAATTATTGAACTTTTAATGAAATTAGCCATAAATTCGCATTTTAAACTAGATTTTCGTGTTCTACGTATTCAAAATAGTGGTTTTAAACCATTTTTATGATAATCAAATTTTTGTTGATTTTTGACAAAAACACTTTTGGCTTTTGAATTGCGTGAAATTATGAAAAACGTTGATTTTTGTTGCGCTGAATCCACTGGTGCAGTCAGTTTCTCGATAGGATGTGTAGAACATCCTTAAATCGAGTTGCGAATAATTCATGGGTAGAATACACTCGCATTAAAAATTATTGAACTTTTAATGAAATTACCCATAAATTTGCATTTTAAGCTCGATTTTCGTGTTCTACGTATTCAAAATAGTGGTTCTAAACCATTTTTATGATTATCAAATTTTTGTTGATTTTTGACAAAAATGCAAGACTATATAGCCTTGCTTATTTTTTGACAAAAACACTTTTGGCTTTTGAATTGCGTAAAATTATGGAAAACGGTGTCTTTTGTGGCGCTGAATCCACTGGTGCAGTCAGTTCCTAGATAGGATTTGTAGAACATCCTTAAATCGAGTTGCGAATAATTCATGGGAAGTATACACGCGCATTAAAAATTATTGAACTTTTAATGAAATAAGCCATAAATTCGCATTTTAAACTAGATTTTCGTGTTCTACGTATTCAAAATAGTGGTTCTAAACCATTTTTATGATAATCAAATTTTTGTTGATTTTTGACAAAAATCCAAGACTATAGCCTTGCTCATTTTTTTGACAAAAACACTTTTGGCTTTTGAATTGCGTGAAATTATGGAAAACGGTGTTTTTTGTGGCGCTGAATCCACTGGTGCAGTCAGTTCCTCGATAGGATGTGTAGAACATCCTTAAATCGAGTTGCGAATAATTCATGGAAAGTATACACTCGCATTCAAAATTATTGAACTTTTAATGAAATTAGCCATAATTTTGCATTTTATACTAGATTTTTGTGTTCTACGTATTCAAAATAGTGGTTCTAAACCATTTTTATGATAATCAAATTTTTGTTGATTTTTGACAAAAATCCAAGACTATAGCCTTGCTCATTTTTTGACAAAAACACTTTTGGCTTTTGAATTGCGTGAAATTATGGAAAACGGTGTTTTTTGTGGCGCTGAATCCACTGGTGCAGTCAGTTCCTCGATAGGATTTGTAGAACATCCTTAAATCGAGTTGCGAATAATTCATGGGAAGTATACACTCGCATTAAAAATTATTGAACTTTTAATGAAATTAGCCATAATTTTGCATTTTATACTAGATTTTTGTGTTCTACGTATTCAAAATAGTGGTTCTAAACCATTTTTATGATAATCAAATTTTTGTTGATTTTTGACAAAAACACTTTTGGCTTTTGAATTGCGTAAAATTATGGAAAACGTTGACTTTTGTTGCGCTGAATCCACTGGTGCAGTCAGTTCCTCGATAAGATGTGTAGAACATCCTTAAATCGAGTTTCGAATAATTCATGGGAAGTATACACTCGCATTAAAAATTATTGAACTTTTAATGAAATTAGCCATAATTTTGCATTTTAAACTAGATTTTCGTGTTCTACGTATTCAAAATAGTGGTTTTAAACCATTTTTATGATAATCAAATTTTTGTCGATTTTTGACAAAAACACTTTTGGCTTTTGAATTGCGTGAAATTATGGAAAACGGTGATTTTTGTTGCGCTGAATCCACTGGTGCAGTCAGTTCCTCGATAGGATGTGTAGAACATCCTTAAATCGAGTTGCGAATAATTCATGGGTAGAATACACTCGCATTAAAAATTATTGAACTTTTAATGAAATTACCCATAAATTTGCATTTTAAGCTCGATTTTCGTGTTCTACGTATTCAAAATAGTGGTTCTAAACCATTTTAATGATAATCAAATTTTTGTTGATTTTTGACAAAAATGCAAGACTATAGCCTTGCTCATTTTTTGACAAAAACACTTTTGGCTTTTGAATTGCGTAAAATTATGGAAAACGGTGTCTTTTGTGGCGCTGAATCCACTGGTGCAGTCAGTTCCTAGATAGGATTTGTAGAACATCCTTAAATCGAGTTGCGAATAATTCATGGGAAGTATACACTCGCATTAAAAATTATTGAACTTTTAATGAAATCAGCCATAATTTTGCATTTTAAACTAGATTTTCGTGTTCTACGTATTCAAAATAGTGGTTCTAAACCATTTTTATGATAATCAATTTTTTGTTGATTTTTGACAAAAATCCAAGACTATAGCCTTGCTCATTTTTTGACAAAAACACTTTTGGCTTTTGAATTGCGTGAAATTATGGAAAACGGTGTTTTTTGTGGCGCTGAATCCACTGGTGCAGTCAGTTCCTCGATAGGATGTGTAGAACATCCTTAAATCGAGTTGCGAATAATTCATGGAAAGTATACACTCCCATTCAAAATTATTAAACTTTTAATGAAATTAGCCATAATTTTGCATTTTAAACTAGATTTTTGTGTTCTACGTATTCAAAATAGTGGTTCTAAACCATTTTTATGATAAACACTTTTGGCTTTTGAATTGCTTAAAATTATGGAAAACGGTGTTTTTTGTGGCGCTGAATCCACTGGTGCAGTCAGTTCCTCGATAGGATGTGTAGAACATCCTTAAATGGAGTTGCGAATAATTCATGGAAAGTATACACTCGCATTCAAAATTATTGAACTTTTAATGAAATTAGCCATAATTTTGCATTTTAAACTAGATTTTCGTGTTCTACGTATTCAAAATAGTGGTTCTAAACCATTTTTATGATAATCAAATTTTTGTTGATTTTTGACAAAAATTCAAGACTATAAGCCCTGCTCATTTTTTTGACAAAAACACTTTTGGCTTTTGAATTGCGTGAAATTATGGAAAACGGTGTTTTTTGTGGCGCTGAATCCACTGGTGCAGTCAGTTCCTCGATAGGATTTGTAGAACATCCTTAAATCGAGTTGCGAATAATTCATGGGAAGTATACACTCGCATTAAAAATTATTAAACTTTTAATGAAATTAGCCATAATTTTGCATTTTAAACTAGATTTTCGTGTACTACGTATTCAAAATAGTGGTTCTAAACCATTTTTATGATAATCAAATTTTTGTTGATTTTTGACAAAAATTCAAGACTATAAGCCTTGCTCATTTTTTTGACAAAAACACTTTTGGCTTTTGAATTGCCTGAAATTATGGAAAACGGTGATTTTTGTTGCGCTGAATCCACTGGTGCAGTCAGTTCCTCGATAGGATGTGTAGAACATCCTTAAATCGAGTTGCGAATAATTCATGGGTAGAATACACTCGCATTAAAAATTATTGAACTTTTAATGAAATTACCCATAAATTTGCATTTTAAACTAGATTTTCGTGTTCTACGTATTCAAAATAGTGGTTCTAAACCATTTTTATGATAATCAAATTTTTGTTGATTTTTGACAAAAATCCAAGACTATAGCCTTGCTCATTTTTTGACAAAAACACTTTTGGCTTTTGAATTGCGTGAAATTATGGAAAACGGTGTTTTTTGTGGCGCTGAATCCACTGGTGCAGTCAGTTCCTCGATAGGATGTGTAGAACATCCTTAAATCGAGTTGCGAATAATTCATGGAAAGTATACACTCGCATTCAAAATTATTGAACTTTTAATGAAATTAGCCATAATTTTGCATTTTAAACTAGATTTTTGTGTTCTACGTATTCAAAATAGTGGTTCTAAACCATTTTTATGATAATCAAATTTTTGTTGATTTTTGACAAAAATCCAAGACTGTAGCCTTGCTCATTTTTTTGACAAAAACACTTTTGGCTTTTGAATTGCGTAAAATTATGGAAAACGGTGTTTTTTGTGGCGCTGAATCCACTGGTGCAGTCAGTTCCTTGATAGGATGTGTAGAACATCCTTAAATCGAGTTGCGAATAATTCATGGGAAGTATACACTCGCATTCATAATTATTGAACTTTTAATGAAATTAGCCATAATTTTGCATTTTAAACTAGATTTTCGTGTACTACGTATTCAAAATAGTGGTTCTAAACCATTTTTATGATAATCAAATTTTTGTTGATTTTTGACAAAAATTCAAGACTATAAGCCCTGCTCATTTTTTTGACAAAAACACTTTTGGCTTTTGAATTGCGTGAAATTATGGAAAACGGTGTTTTTTGTGGCGCTGAATCCACTGGTGCAGTCAGTTTCTCGATAGGATTTGTAGAACATCCTTAAATCGAGTTGCGAATAATTCATGGGAAGTATACACTCGCATTAAAAATTATTAAACTTTTAATGAAATTAGCCATAATTTTGCATTTTAAACTAGATTTTCGTGTTCTACGTATTCAAAATAGTGGTTTTAAACCATTTTTATGATAATCAAATTTTTGTTGATTTTTGACAAAAATTCAAGACTATAAGCCTTGCTCATTTTTTTGACAAAAACACTTTTGGCTTTTGAATTGCCTGAAATTATGGAAAACGGTGATTTTTGTTGCGCTGAATCCACTGGTGCAGTCAGTTCCTCGATAGGATGTGTAGAACATCCTTAAATCGAGTTGCGAATAATTCATGGGAAGTTTACACTCGCATTCAAAATTATTGAACTTTTAATGAAATTAGCCATAATTTTGCATTTTAAACTAGATTTTCGTGTTCTACGTATTCAAAATAGTGATTTTAAACCATTTTTATGATAATCAAATTTTTGTTGATTTTTGACAAAAATCCAAGACTATAGTCTTGCTTATTTTTTGACAAAAACACTTTTGGCTTTTGAATTGCGTGAAATTATGGAAAACGGTGTCTTTTGTGGCGCTGAATTTACTGGTGCAGTCAGTTCCTAGATAGGATGTGTAGAACATCCTTAAATCGAGTTGCGAATAATTCATGGGAAGTATACACTCGCATTAAAAATTATTGAACTTTTAATGAAATTACCCATAAATTTGCATTTTAGGCTCGATTTTCGTGTTCTACGTATTCAAAATAGTGGTTCTAAACCATTTTTATGATTATCAAATTTTTGTTGATTTTTGACAAAAATGCAAGACTATAGCCTTGCTTATTTTTTGACAAAAACACTTTTGGCTTTTGAATTGCGTGAAATTTTGGAAAACGATGATTTTTGTTGCGCTGAATCCACTGGTGCAGTCAGTTCCCCGATAGAATGTGTAGAACATCCTTAAATCGAGTTGCAAATAATTCATGGAAAGTATACACTTGCATTCAAAATTATTGAACGTTTAATGAAATTAGCCATAATTTTGCATTTTAAACTAGATTTTCGTGTTCTACGTATTCAAAATAGTGATTTTAAACCATTTTTATGATAATCAAATTTTTGTTGATTTTTGACAAAAATCCAAGACTATAGCCTTGCTCATTTTTTTGACAAAAACACTTTTGGCTTTTGAATTGCGTGAAATTATGGAAAACGGTGTTTTTTGTGGCGCTGAATCCACTGGTGCAGTCAGTTCCTCGATAGGATGTGTAGAACATCCTTAAATCGAGTTGCGAATAATTCATGGAAAGTATACACTCGCATTCAAAATTATTGAACGTTTAATGAAATTAGCCATAATTTTGCATTTTAAACTAGATTTTCGTGTTCTACGTATTCAAAATAGTGGTTTTAAACCATTTTTATGATAATCAAATTTTTGTTGATTTTTGACAAAAATCCAAGACTATAGCCTTGCTCATTTTTTTGACAAAAACACTTTTGGCTTTTGAATTGCGTAAAATTATGGAAAACGGTGTTTTTTGTGGCGCTGAATCCACTGGTGCAGTCAGTTCCTCGATAGGATGTGTAGAACATCCTTAAATCGAGTTGCGAATAATTCATGGGAAGTATACACTCGCATTATAAATTATTGAACTTTTAATGAAATTACCCATAAATTTGCATTTTAAGCTCGATTTTCGTGTTCTACGTATTCAAAATAGTGGTTCTAAACCATTTTTATGATTATCAATTTTTTGTTGATTTTTGACAAAAATGCAAGACTATAGCCTTGCTTATTTTTTGACAAAAACACTTTTGGCTTTTGAATTGCGTGAAATTTTGGAAAACGATGATTTTTGTTGCGCTGAATCCACTGGTGCAGTCAGTTCCCCGATAGAATGTGTAGAACATCCTTAAATCGAGTTGCAAATAATTCATGGAAAGTATACACTTGCATTCAAAATTATTAAAGTTTTAATGAAATTAGCCATAAATTTGCATTTTAAACTAGATTTTCGTGTTCTACGTATTCAAAATAGTGGTTCTAAACCATTTTTATGATAATCAAATTTTTGTTGATTTTTGACAAAAATCCAAGACTATAGTCTTGCTTATTTTTTGACAAAAACACTTTTGGCTTTTGAATTGCGTGAAATTATGGAAAACGGTGTCTTTTGTGGCGCTGAATTTACTGGTGCAGTCAGTTCCTAGATAGGATGTGTAGAACATCCTTAAATCGAGTTGCGAATAATTCATGGGAAGTATACACTCGCATTAAAAATTATTGAACTTTTAATAAAATTAGTCATAATTTTGCATTTTAAACTTGATTTTCGTGTTCTACGTATTCAAAATAGTGGTTTTAAACCATTTTTATGATAATCAAATTTTTGTTGATTTTTGACAAAAATCCAAGACTATAGCCTTGCTTATTTTTTGACAAAAACACTTTTGGCTTTTGAATTGCGTGAAATTTTGGAAAACGGTGATTTTTGTTGCGCTGAATCGACTGGTGCAGTCAGTTTCTTGATAGAATGTGTAGAACATCCTTAAATAGAGTTGCAAAAAATTCATGGAAAGTATACACTGGCATTTAAAATTATTGAACCTTTAATGAAATTAGCCATAGTTTTGCATTTTAAACTCGATTTTCGTGTTCTAGGTATTCAAAATAGTGATTTTAAACCATTTTTATGATAATCAAATTTTTGTTGATTTTTGACAAAAATCCAAGACTATAGCCTTGCTCATTTTTTGACAAAAACACTTTTGGCTTTTGAATTGCGTGAAATTATGGAAAACGGTGTTTTTTGTGGCGCTGAATCCACTGGTGCAGTCAGTTCCTCGATAGGATTTGTAGAACATCCTTAAATCGAGTTGCGAATAATTCATGGGAAGTATACACTCGCATTAAAAATTATTAAACTTTTAATGAAATTAGCCATAATTTTGCATTTTAAACTAGATTTTCGTGTTCTACGTATTCAAAATAGTGGTTTTAAACCATTTTTATGATAATCAAATTTTTGTTGATTTTTGACAAAAATGCAAGACTATAGCCTTGCTTATTTTTTGACAAAAACACTTTTGGCTTTTGAATTGCGTGAAATTATGGAAAACGGTGATTTTTGTTGCGCTGAATCCACTGGTGCAGTCAGTTCCTCGATAGGATGTGTAGAACATCCTTAAATCGACTTGCGAATAATTCATGGGAAGTTTACACTCGCATTCAAAATTATTGAACTTTTAATGAAATTAGCCATAATTTTGCATTTTAAACTAGATTTTCGTGTTCTACGTATTCAAAATAGTGATTTTAAACCATTTTTATGATAATCAAATTTTTGTTGATTTTTGACAAAAAACCAAGACTATAGCCTTGCTCTTTTTTTTGACAAAAACACTTTTGGCTTTTGAATTGCGTGAAATTATGGAAAACGGTGTTTTTTGTGGCGCTGAATCCACTGGTGCAGTCAGTTCCTTGATAGGATGTGTAGAACATCCTTAAATCGAGTTGCGAATAATTCATGGAAAGTATACACTCGCATTAAAAATTATTGAACTTTTAATGAAATTAGCCATAATTTTGCATTTTAAACTAGATTTTCGTGTTCTACGTATTCAAAATAGTGGTTTTAAACCATTTTTATGATAATCAAATTTTTGTTGATTTTTGACAAAAATCCAAGACTATAGCCTTGCTCATTTTTTTGACAAAAACACTTTTGGCTTTTGAATTGCGTGAAATTATGGAAAACGGTGTTTTTTGTGGCGCTGAATCCACTGGTGCAGTCAGTTCCTCGATAGGATGTGTAGAACATCCTTAAATCGAGTTGCGAATAATTCATGGGTAGAATACACTCGCATTAAAAATTATTGAACTTTTAATGAAATTACCCATAAATTTGCATTTTAAGCTCGATTTTCGTGTTCTACGTATTCAAAATAGTGGTTCTAAACCATTTTTATGATAATCAAATTTTTGTTGATTTTTGACAAAAATCCAAGACTATAGCCTTGCTCATTTTTTTGACAAAAACACTTTTGGCTTTTGAATTGCGTGAAATTATGGAAAACGGTGTTTTTTGTGGCGCTGAATCCACTGGTGCAGTCAGTTCCTCGATAGGATGTGTAGAACATCCTTAAATCGAGTTGCGAATAATTCATGGGAAGTATACACTCGCATTATAAATTATTGAACTTTTAATGAAATTACCCATAAATTTGCATTTTAAGCTCGATTTTCGTGTTCTACGTATTCAAAATAGTGGTTCTAAACCATTTTTATGATAATCAAATTTTTGTTGATTTTTGACAAAAATCCAAGACTATAGCCTTGCTCATTTTTTTGACAAAAACACTTTTGGCTTTTGAATTGCGTGAAATTATGGAAAACGGTGATTTTTGTTGCGCTGAATCCACTGGTGCAGTCAGTTCCTCGATAGGATGTGTAGAACATCCTTAAATCGAGTTGCAAATAATTCATGGAAAGTATACACTTGCATTCAAAATTATTGAACGTTTAATGAAATTAGCCATAATTTTGCATTTTAAACTAGATTTTCGTGTTCTACGTATTCAAAATAGTGATTTTAAACCATTTTTATGATAATCAAATTTTTGTTGATTTTTGACAAAAATCCAAGACTATAGCCTTGCTCATTTTTTTGACAAAAACACTTTTGGCTTTTGAATTGCGTGAAATTATGGAAAACGGTGTTTTTTGTGGCGCTGAATCCACTGGTGCAGTCAGTTCCTCGATAGGATTTGTAGAACATCCTTAAATCGAGTTGCGAATAATTCATGGGAAGTATACACTCGCATTAAAAATTATTGAACTTTTAATGAAATTAGCCATAATTTTGCATTTTAAACTAGATTTTCGTGTTCTACGTATTCAAAATAGTGGTTCTAAACCATTTTTATGATAATCAAATTTTTGTTGATTTTTGACAAAAATCCAAGACTATAGCCTTGCTCATTTTTTTGACAAAAACACTTTTGGCTTTTGAATTGCGTGAAATTATGGAAAACGGTGTTTTTTGTGGCGCTGAATCCACTGGTGCAGTCAGTTCCTCGATAGGATGTGTAGAACATCCTTAAATCGAGTTGCAAATAATTCATGGAAAGTATACACTTGCATTCAAAATTATTAAAGTTTTAATGAAATTAGCCATAAATTTGCATTTTAAACTCGATTTTCGTCTTCTACGTATTCAAAATAGTGGTTCTAAACCATTTTTATGATAATCAAATTTTGCTTATTTTTTGACAAAAACACTTTTGGCTTTTGAATTGCGTGAAATTATGGAAAACGGTGTCTTTTGTGGCGCTGAATTTACTGGTGCAGTCAGTTCCTAGATAGGATGTGTAGAACATCCTTAAATCGAGTTGCGAATAATTCATGGGAAGTATACACTCGCATTAAAAATTATTGAACTTTTAATGAAATTAGTCATAATTTTGCATTTTAAACTTGATTTTCGTGTTCTACGTATTTAAAATAGTGGATCTAAAACATTTTTATGATAATCAAATTTCTGTTGATTTTTGTCAAAAATCCAAGACTATAGCCTTGCTCATTTTTGTGACAAAATCACTTTGATTTTGAATTGCGTGAAATTATGGAAAACGGTGTTTTTTGTGGCGCTAAATCCACTGGTGCAGTCAGTTCCTCAATAGGATGTGTAGAACATCCTTAAATCGAGTTGCGAATAATTCATGGAAAGTATACACTCGCATTAAAAATTATTGAACTTTTAATGAAATTAGCCATAATTTTGCATTTTAAACTAGATTTTCGTGTTCTACGTATTCAAAATAGTGATTTTAAACCATTTTTATGATAATCAAATTTTTGTTGATTTTTGACAAAAATCCAAGACTATAGCCTTGCTCTTTTTTTTGACAAAAACACTTTTGGCTTTTGAATTGCGTGAAATTATGGAAAACGGTGTTTTTTGTTGCGCTGAATCCACTGGTGCAGTCAGTTCCTCGATAGGATTTGTAGAACATCCTTAAATCGAGTTGCGAATAATTCATGGGAAGTATACACGCGCATTAAAAATTATTGAACTTTTAATGAAATTAGCCATAAATTCGCATTTTAAACTAGATTTTCGTGTTCTACGTATTCAAAATAGTGGTTTTAAACCATTTTTATGATAATCAAATTTTTGTTGATTTTTGACAAAAATCCAAGACTGTAGCCTTGCTCATTTTTTTGACAAAAACACTTTTGGCTTTTGAATTGCGTGAAATTTTGGAAAACGGTGATTTTTGTTGCGCTGAATCCACTGGTGCAGTCAGTTCCTCGATAGGATTTGTAGAACATCCTTAAATCGAGTTGCGAATAATTCATGGGAAGTATACACTCGCATTAAAAATTATTAAACTTTTAATGAAATTAGCCATAATTTTGCATTTTAAACTAGATTTTCGTGTTCTACGTATTCAAAATAGTGGTTTTAAACCATTTTTATGATAATCAAATTTTTGTTGATTTTTGACAAAAATCCAAGACTATAGCCTTGCTCATTTTTTTGACAAAAACACTTTTGGCTTTTGAATTGCGTGAAATTATGGAAAACGGTGTCTTTTGTGGCGCTGAATTTACTGGTGCAGTCAGTTCCTAGATAGGATGTGTAGAACATCCTTAAATCGAGTTGCGAATAATTCATGGGAAGTATACACTCGCATTAAAAATTATTGAACTTTTAATGAAATTAGTCATAATTTTGCATTTTAAACTTGATTTTCGTGTTCTACGTATTCAAAATAGTGGTTTTAAACCATTTTTATGATAATCAAATTTTTGTTGATTTTTGACAAAAATCCAAGACTATAGCCTTGCTCATTTTTTTGACAAAAACACTTTTGGCTTTTGAATTGCGTGAAATTATGGAAAACGGTGTTTTTTGTGGCGCTGAATCCACTGGTGCAGTCAGTTCCTAGATAGGATGTGTAGAACATCCTTAAATCGAGTTGCGAATAATTCATGGGAAGTATACACTCGCATTAAAAATTACTGAACTTTTAATGAAATTACCCATAAATTTGCATTTTAAGCTCGATTTTCGTGTTCTACGTATTCAAAATAGTGGTTCTAAACCATTTTTATGATTATCAAATTTTTGTTGATTTTTGACAAAAATGCAAGACTATAGCCTTGCTTATTTTTTGACAAAAACACTTTTGGCTTTTGAATTGCGTGAAATTTTGGAAAACGGTGATTTTTGTTGCGCTGAATCCACTGGTGCAGTCAGTTCCTCGATAGGATGTGTAGAACATCCTTAAATCGAGTTGCAAATAATTCATGGAAAGTATACACTTGCATTCAAAATTATTAAAGTTTTAATGAAATTAGCCATAAATTTGCATTTTAAACTAGATTTTCGTGTTCTACATATTCAAAATAGTGGTTCTAAACCATTTTTATGATAATCAAATTTTTGTTGATTTTTGACAAAAATCCAAGACTATAGTCTTGCTTATTTTTTGACCAAAACACTTTTGGCTTTTGAATTGCGTGAAATTATGGAAAACGGTGTCTTTTGTGGCGCTGAATTTACTGGTGCAGTCAGTTCCTAGGTAGGATGTGTAGAACATCCTTAAATCGAGTTGCGAATAATTCATGGGAAGTATACACTCGCATTAAAAATTATTGAACTTTTAATGAAATTAGCCATAATTTTGCATTTTAAACTAGATTTTCGTGTTCTACGTATTCAAAATAGTGGTTCTAATCCATTTTTATGATAATCAAATTTTTGTTGATTTTTGACAAAAATCCAAGACTATAGCCTTGCTCATTTTTTGACAAAAACACTTTTGGCTTTTGAATTGCGTGAAATTATGGAAAACGGTGTTTTTTGTGGCGCTGAATCCACTGGTGCAGTCAGTTCCTCGATAGGATGTGTAGAACATCCTTAAATCGAGTTGCAAATAATTCATGGAAAGTATACACTTGCATTCAAAATTATTAAAGTTTTAATGAAATTAGCCATAAATTTGCATTTTAAACTCGATTTTCGTGTTCTACGTATTCAAAATAGTGGTTCTAAACCATTTTTATGATAATCAAATTTTGCTTATTTTTTGACAAAAACACTTTTGGCTTTTGAATTGCGTGAAATTATGGAAAACGCTGTCTTTTGTGGCGCTGAATTTACTGGTGCAGTCAGTTCCTAGATAGGATGTGTAGAACATCCTTAAATCGAGTTGCGAATAATTCATGGGAAGTATACACTCGCATTAAAAATTATTGAACTTTTAATGAAATTAGTCATAATTTTGCATTTTAAACTTGATTTTCGTGTTCTACGTATTCAAAATAGTGGTTTTAAACCATTTTTATGATAATCAAATTTTTGTTGATTTTTGACAAAAAAGCAAAAAAGCCTTGCTCATTTTTTTGACAAAAACACTTTTGGATTTTGAATTGCGTGAAATTATGGAAAACGGTGTTTTTTGTGGCGCTAAATCCACTGGTGCAGTCAGTTCCTCGATAGGATGTGTAGAACATCCTTAAATCGAGTTGCGAATAATTCATGGAAAGTATACACTCGCATTAAAAATTATTGAACGTTTAATGAAATTAGCCATAATTTTGCATTTTAAACTAGATTTTCGTGTTCTACGTATTCAAAATAGTGATTTTAAACCATTTTTATGATAATCAAATTTTTGTTGATTTTTGACAAAAATCCAAGACTATAGCCTTGCTCATTTTTTTGACAAAAACACTTTTGGCTTTTGAATTGCGTGAAATTATGGAAAACGGTGTTTTTTGTGGCGCTGAATCCACTGGTGCAGTCAGTTCCTCGATAGGATTTGTAGAACATCCTTAAATCGAGTTGTGAATAATTCATGGGAAGTATACACTCGCATTAAAAATTATTAAACTTTTAATGAAATTAGCCATAATTTTGCATTTTAAACTAGATTTTCGTGTTCTACGTATTCAAAATAGTGGTTTTAAACCATTTTTATGATAATCAAATTTTTGTTGATTTTTGACAAAAATCCAAGACTATAGCCTTGCTCATTTTTTGACAAAAACACTTTTGGCTTTTGAATTGCGTGAAATTATGGAAAACGGTGTCTTTTGTGGCGCTGAATTTACTGGTGCAGTCAGTTCCTAGATAGGATGTGTAGAACATCCTTAAATCGAGTTGCGAATAATTCATGGGAAGTATACACTCGCATTAAAAATTATTGAACTTTTAATGAAATTAGTCATAATTTTGCATTTTAAACTTGTTTTTTGTGTTCTACGTATTCAAAATAGTGGTTTTAAACCATTTTTATGATAATCAAATTTTTGTTGATTTTTGACAAAAATCCAAGACTGTAGCCTTGCTCATTTTTTTGACAAAAACACTTTTGGCTTTTGAATTGCGTGAAATTATGGAAAACGGTGTCTTTTGTGGCGCTGAATTTACTGGTGCAGTCAGTTCCTAGATAGGATGTGTAGAACATCCTTAAATCGAGTTGCGAATAATTCATGGGAAGTATACACTCGCATTAAAAATTACTGAACTTTTAATGAAATTACCCATAAATTTGCATTTTAAGCTCGATTTTCGTGTTCTACGTATTCAAAATAGTGGTTCTAAACCATTTTTATGATTATCAAATTTTTGTTGATTTTTGACAAAAATGCAAGACTATAGCCTTGCTTATTTTTTGACAAAAACACTTTTGGCTTTTGAATTGCGTGAAATTTTGGAAAACGGTGATTTTTGTTGCGCTGAATCCACTGGTGCAGTCAGTTCCTCGATAGGATGTGTAGAACATCCTTAAATCGAGTTGCAAATAATTCATGGAAAGTATACACTTGCATTCAAAATTATTAAAGTTTTAATGAAATTAGCCATAAATTTGCATTTTAAACTAGATTTTCGTGTTCTACGTATTCAAAATAGTGGTTCTAAACCATTTTTATGATAATCAAATTTTTGTTGATTTTTGACAAAAATCCAAGACTATAGTCTTGCTTATTTTTTGACAAAAACACTTTTGGCTTTTGAATTGCGTGAAATTATGGAAAACGGTGTTTTTTGTGGCGCTGAATCCACTGGTGCAGTCAGTTCCTCGATAGGATGTGTAGAACATCCTTAAATCGAGTTGCGAATAATTCATGGGAAGTATACACTCGCATTAAAAATTATTGAACTTTTAATGAAATTAGCCATAATTTTGCATTTTAAACTAGATTTTCGTGTTCTACGTATTCAAAATAGTGGTTCTAATCCATTTTTATGATAATCAAATTTTTGTTGATTTTTGACAAAAATCCAAGACTATAGCCTTGCTCATTTTTTGACAAAAACACTTTTGGCTTTTGAATTGCGTGAAATTATGGAAAACGGTGTTTTTTGTGGCGCTGAATCCACTGGTGCAGTCAGTTCCTCGATAGGATGTGTAGAACATCCTTAAATCGAGTTGCAAATAATTCATGGAAAGTATACACTTGCATTCAAAATTATTAAAGTTTTAATGAAATTAGCCATAAATTTGCATTTTAAACTCGATTTTCGTGTTCTACGTATTCAAAATAGTGGTTCTAATCCATTTTTATGATAATCAAATTTTTGTTGATTTTTGACAAAAATCCAAGACTATAGCCTTGCTCATTTTTTGACAAAAACACTTTTGGCTTTTGAATTGCGTGAAATTATGGAAAACGGTGTCTTTTGTGGCGCTGAATTTACTGGTGCAGTCAGTTCCTAGATAGGATGTGTAGAACATCCTTAAATCGAGTTGCGAATAATTCATGGGAAGTATACACTCGCATTAAAAATTATTGAACTTTTAATGAAATTAGTCATAATTTTGCATTTTAAACTTGATTTTCGTGTTCTACGTATTCAAAATAGTGGTTTTAAACCATTTTTATGATAATCAAATTTTTGTTGATTTTTGACAAAAATCCAAGACTGTAGCCTTGCTTATTTTTTTGACAAAAACACTTTTGGCTTTTGAATTGCGTGAAATTATGGAAAACGGTGTCTTTGTGTGCGCTGAATCCACTGGTGCAGTCAGTTCCTAGATAGGATGTGTAGAACATCCTTAAATCGAGTTGCGAATAATTCATGGGAAGTATACACTCGCATTAAAAATTACTGAACTTTTAATGAAATTACCCATAAATTTGCATTTTAAGCTCGATTTTCGTGTTCTACGTATTCAAAATAGTGGTTCTAAACCATTTTTATGATTATCAAATTTTTGTTGATTTTTGACAAAAATGCAAGACTATAGCCTTGCTCATTTTTTTGACAAAAACACTTTTGGCTTTTGAATTGCGTGAAATTTTGGAAAACGGTGATTTTTGTTGCGCTGAATCCACTGGTGCAGTCAGTTCCTCGATAGGATGTGTAGAACATCCTTAAATCGAGTTGCAAATAATTCATGGAAAGTATACACTTGCATTCAAAATTATTAAAATTTTAATGAAATTAGCCATAAATTTGCATTTTAAACTAGATTTTCGTGTTCTACGTATTCAAAATAGTGGTTCTAAACCATTTTTATGATAATCAAATTTTTGTTGATTTTTGACAAAAATCCAAGACTATAGTCTTGCTTATTTTTTGACAAAAACACTTTTGGCTTTTGAATTGCGTGAAATTATGGAAAACGGTGTCTTTTGTGGGGCTGAATTTACTGGTGCAGTCAGTTCCTAAATAGGATTTGTAGAACATCCTTAAATCGAGTTGCGAATAATTCATGGGAAGTATACACTCGCATTCAAAATTATTGAACTTTTAATGAAATCAGCCATAATTTTGCATTTTAAACTAGATTTTCGTGTTCTACGTATTCAAAATAGTGGTTCTAAACCATTTTTATGATAATCAATTTTTTGTTGATTTTTGACAAAAATCCAAGACTATAGCCTTGCTCATTTTTTGACAAAAACACTTTTGGCTTTTGAATTGCGTGAAATTATGGAAAACGGTGTTTTTTGTGGCGCTGAATCCACTGGTGCAGTCAGTTCCTCGATAGGATGTGTAGAACATCCTTAAATCGAGTTGCGAATAATTCATGGAAAGTATACACTTGCATTCAAAATTATTAAAGTTTTAATGAAATTAGTCATAATTTTGCATTTTAAACTTGATTTTCGTGTTCTACGTATTCAAAATAGTGGTTTTAAACCATTTTTATGATAATCAAATTTTTGTTGATTTTTGACAAAAATCCAAGACTGTAGCCTTGCTCATTTTTTTGACAAAAACACTTTTGGCTTTTGAATTGCGTGAAATTATGGAAAACGGTGTTTTTTGTGGCGCTAAATCCACTGGTGCAGTCAGTTCCTCGATAGGATGTGTAGAACATCCTTAAATCGAGTTGCGAATAATTCATGGAAAGTATACACTCGCATTAAAAATTATTGAACGTTTAATGAAATTAGCCATAATTTTGCATTTTAAACTAGATTTTCGTGTTCTACGTATTCAAAATAGTGATTTTAAACCATTTTTATGATAATCAAATTTTTGTTGATTTTTGACAAAAATCCAAGACTGTAGCCTTGCTCATTTTTTTGACAAAAACACTTTTGGCTTTTGAATTGCGTGAAATTATGGAAAACGGTGTTTTTTGTGGCGCTAAATCCACTGGTGCAGTCAGTTCCTCGATAGGATGTGTAGAACATCCTTAAATCGAGTTGCGAATAATTCATGGAAAGTATACACTCGCATTAAAAATTATTGAACGTTTAATGAAATTAGCCATAAATTTGCATTTTAAACTCGATTTTCGTGTTCTACGTATTCAAAATAGTGGTTCTAAACCATTTTTATGATAATCAAATTTTTGTTGATTTTTGACAAAAATCAAGACTATAGCCTTTTTTTTTTGACAAAAACACTTTTGGCTTTTGAATTGCGTGAAATTATGGAAAACGGTGTCTTTTGTGGCGCTGAATTTACTGGTGCAGTCAGTTCCTAGATAGGATGTGTAGAACATCCTTAAATCGAGTTGCGAATAATTCATGGGAAGTATACACTCGCATTAAAAATTAATGAACTTTTAATGAAATTAGTCATAATTTTGCATTTTAAACTTGATTTTCGTGTTCTACGTATTCAAAATAGTGGTTTTAAACCATTTTTATGATAATCAAATTTTTGTTGATTTTTGACAAAAATCCAAGACTATAGCCTTGCTCATTTTTTGACAAAAACACTTTTGGCTTTTGAATTGCGTGAAATTATGGAAAACGGTGTTTTTTGTGGCGCTAAATCCACTGGTGCAGTCAGTTCCTCGATAGGATGTGTAGAACATCCTTAAATCGAGTTGCGAATAATTCATGGAAAGTATACACTCGCATTAAAAATTATTGAACTTTTAATGAAATTAGCCATAATTTTGCATTTTAAACTAGATTTTCGTGTTCTACGTATTCAAAATAGTGATTTTAAACCATTTTTATGATAATCAAATTTTTGTTGATTTTTGACAAAAATCCAAGACTATAGCCTTGCTCATTTTTTTGACAAAAACACTTTTGGCTTTTGAATTGCGTGAAATTATGGAAAACGGTGTTTTTTGTGGCGCTAAATCCACTGGTGCAGTCAGTTCCTTGATAGGATGTGTAGAACATCCTTAAATCGAGTTGCGAATAATTCATGGGAAGTATACACTTGCATTCATAATTATTGAACTTTTAATGAAATTAGCCATAATTTTGCATTTTAAACTCGATTTTCGTGAACTACGTATTCAAAATAGTGATTTTAAACCATTTTTATGATAATCAAATTTTTGTTGATTTTTGACAAAAATCCAAGACTATAGCCTTGCTCTTTTTTTTGACAAAAACACTTTTGGCTTTTGAATTGCGTGAAATTATGAAAAACGGTGATTTTTGTTGCGCTGAATCCACTGGTGCAGTCAGTTCCTCGATAGGATGTGTAGAACATCCTTAAATCGAGTTGCGAATAATTCATGGGAAGTATACACTCGCATTCATAATTATTGAACATTTAATGAAATTAGCCATAATTTTGCATTTTAAACTCGATTTTCTTGTACTACGTATTCAAAATAGTGGTTCTAAACCATTTTCATGATAATCAAATTTTTGTTGATTTTTGACAAAAATTCAAGACTATAAGCCTTGCTCATTTTTTTGACAAAAACACTTTTGGCTTTTGAATTGCCTAAAATTATGGAAAACGGTGATTTTTGTTGCGCTGAATCCACTGGTGCAGTCAGTTCCTCGATAGGATGTGTAGAACATGCATCCTTAAATCGACTTGCGAATAATTCATGGGAAGTTTACACTCGCATTCAAAATTATTGAACTTTTAATAAAATTAGCCATAATTTTGCATTTTAAACTAGATTTTCGTGTTCTACGTATTCAAAATAGTGGTTCTAAACTATTTTTATGATAATCAAATTTTTGTTGATTTTTGACAAAAACACTTTTGGCTTTTGAATTGCGTGAAATTATGGAAAACGGTGTTATTTGTGGCGCTGAATCCACTGGTGCAGTCAGTTCCTCGATAGGATGTGTAGAACATCCTTAAATCGAGTTGCGAATAATTCATGGGAAGTATACACTCGCATTAAAAATTATTGAACTTTTAATGAAATTATCCATAATTTTGCATTTTAAACTAGATTTTCGTGTTCTACGTATTCAAAATAGTGATTTTAAACCATTTTTATGATAATCAAATTTTTGTTGATTTTTGACAAAAAACCAAGACTATAGCCTTGCTCTTTTTTTTGACAAAAACACTTTTGGCTTTTGAATTGCGTGAAATTATGGAAAACGGTGTTTTTTGTGGCGCTGAATCCACTGGTGCAGTCAGTTCCTCGATAGGATTTGTAGAACATCCTTAAATCGAGTTGCGAATAATTCATGGGAAGTATACACTCGCATTAAAAATTATTAAACTTTTAATGAAATTAGCCATAATTTTGCATTTTAAACTAGATTTTCGTGTTCTACGTATTCAAAATAGTGGTTTTAAACCATTTTTATGATAATCAAATTTTTGTTGATTATTGACAAAAATCCAAGACTATAGCCTTGCTCATTTTTTTAACAAAAACACTTTTGGCTTTTGAATTGCGTGAAATTATTGAAAACGGTGATTTTTGTTGCGCTGAATCCACTGGTGCAGTCAGTTCCTCGATAGGATGTGTAGAACATCCTTAAATCGAGTTGCGAATAATTCATGGGTAGAATACACTCGCATTAAAAATTATTGAACTTTTAATGAAATTACCCATAAATTTGCATTTTAAGCTCGATTTTCGTGTTCTACGTATTCAAAATAGTGGTTCTAAACCATTTTTATGATTATCAAATTTTTGTTGATTTTTGACAAAAATGCAAGACTATAGCCTTGCTCATTTTTTGACAAAAACACTTTTGGCTTTTGAATTGCGTAAAATTATGGAAAACGGTGTCTTTTGTGGCGCTGAATCCACTGGTGCAGTCAGTTCCTAGATAGGATTTGTAGAACATCCTTAAATCGAGTTGCGAATAATTCATGGGAAGTATACACTCGCATTAAAAATTATTGAACTTTTAATGAAATTAGCCATAATTTTGCATTTTAAACTAGATTTTCGTATTCTACGTATTCAAAATAGTGGTTCTAAACCATTTTTATGATAATCAAATTTTTGTTGATTTTTGACAAAAATCCAAGACTATAGCCTTGCTCATTTTTTGACAAAAACACTTTTGGCTTTTGAATTGCGTGAAATTATGGAAAACGGTGTTTTTTGTGGCGCTGAATCCACTGGTGCAGTCAGTTCCTCGATAGAATGTGTAGAACATCCTTAAATCGAGTTGCAAATAATTCATGGAAAGTATACACTTGCATTCAAAATTATTAAAATTTTAATGAAATTAGCCATAAATTTGCATTTTAAACTCGATTTTCGTGTTCTACGTATTCAAAATAGTGGTTCTAAACCATTTTTATGATAATCAAATTTTTGTTGATTTTTGACAAAAATCCAAGACTATAGCCTTGCTTATTTTTTGACAAAAACACTTTTGGCTTTTGAATTGCGTGAAATTATGGAAAACGGTGTCTTTTGTGGCGCTGAATTTACTGGTGCAGTCAGTTCCTAGATAGGATGTGTAGAACATCCTTAAATCGAGTTGCGAATAATTCATGGGAAGTATACACTCGCATTAAAAATTATTGAACTTTTAAAGAAATTAGCCATAATTTTGCATTTTAAACTTGATTTTCGTGTTTTACGTATTCAAAATAGTGGTTCTAAACCATTTTTATGATAATCAAATTTTTGTTGATTTTTGACAAAAACACTTTTGGCTTTTGAATTGCGTGAAATTATGGAAAACGGTGATTTTTGTTGCGCTGAATCCACTGGTGCAGTCAGTTCCTCGATAGGATGTGTAGAACATCCTTAAATCGAGTTGCGAATAATTCATGGGAAGTATACACTCGCATTATAAATTATTGAACTTTTAATGAAATTAGCCATAATTTTGCATTTTAAACTAGATTTTCGTGTTCTACGTATTCAAAATAGTGGTTTTAAACCATTTTTATGATAATCAAATTTTTGTTGATTTTTGACAAAAATCCAAGACTATAGCCTTGCTCATTTTTTGACAAAAACACTTTTGGCTTTTGAATTGCGTGAAATTATGGAAAACGGTGATGTTTGTTGCGCTGAATCCACTGGTGCAGTCAGTTCCTCGATATGATGTGTAGAACATCCTTAAATCGAGTTGCGAATAATTCATGGGTAGAATACACTCGCATTAAAAATTATTGAACTTTTAATGAAATTACCCATAAATTTGCATTTTAAGCTCGATTTTCGTGTTCTACGTATTCAAAATAGTGGTTCTAAACCATTTTAATGATAATCAAATTTTTGTTGATTTTTGACAAAAATCCAAGACTATAGCCTTGCTCATTTTTTTGACAAAAACACTTTTGGCTTTTGAATTGCGTGAAATTATGGAAAACGGTGTTTTTTGTGGCGCTGAATCCACTGGTGCAGTCAGTTCCTCGATAGGATGTGTAGAACATCCTTAAATCGAGTTGCAAATAATTCATGGAAAGTATACACTTGCATTCAAAATTATTAAAGTTTTAATGAAATTAGCCATAAATTTGCATTTTAAACTCGATTTTCGTGTTCTACGTATTCAAAATAGTGGTTCTAAACCATTTTTATGATAATCAAATTTTTGTTGATTTTTGACAAAAATCCAAGACTATAGCCTTGCTTATTTTTTGACAAAAACACTTTTGGCTTTTGAATTGCGTGAAATTATGGAAAACGGTGTCTTTTGTGGCGCTGAATTTACTGGTGCAGTCAGTTCCTAGATAGGATGTGTAGAACATCCTTAAATCGAGTTGCGAATAATTCATGGGAAGTATACACTCGCATTAAAAATTATTGAACTTTTAAAGAAATTAGCCATAATTTTGCATTTTAAACTTGATTTTCGTGTTTTACGTATTCAAAATAGTGGTTCTAAACCATTTTTATGATAATCAAATTTTTGTTGATTTTTGACAAAAACACTTTTGGCTTTTGAATTGCGTGAAATTATGGAAAACCGTGATTTTTGTTGCGCTGAATCCACTGGTGCAGTCAGTTCCTCGATAGGATGTGTAGAACATCCTTAAATCGAGTTGCGAATAATTCATGGGAAGTATACACTCGCATTATAAATTATTGAACTTTTAATGAAATTAGCCATAATTTTGCATTTTAAACTAGATTTTCGTGTTCTACGTATTCAAAATAGTGGTTTTAAACCATTTTTATGATAATCAAATTTTTGTTGATTTTTGACAAAAATCCAAGACTATAGCCTTGCTCATTTTTTTGACAAAAACACTTTTGGCTTTTGAATTGCGTGAAATTATGGAAAACGGTGATTTTTGTTGCGCTGAATCCACTGGTGCAGTCAGTTCCTCGATAGGATGTGTAGAACATCCTTAAATCGAGTTGCGAATAATTCATGGGTAGAATACACTCGCATTAAAAATTATTGAACTTTTAATGAAATTACCCATAAATTTGCATTTTAAGCTCGATTTTCGTGTTCTACGTATTCAAAATAGTGGTTCTAAACCATTTTAATGATAATCAAATTTTTGTTGATTTTTGACAAAAATCCAAGACTATAGCCTTGCTCATTTTTTTGACAAAAACACTTTTGGCTTTTGAATTGCGTGAAATTATGGAAAACGGTGTTTTTTGTGGCGCTGAATCCACTGGTGCAGTCAGTTCCTTGATAGGATGTGTAGAACATCCTTAAATCGAGTTGCGAATAATTCATGGAAGGTATACACTCGCATTCATAATTATTGAACTTTTAATGAAATTAGCCATAATTTTGCATTTTAAACTCGATTTTCGTGTACTACGTATTTAAAATAGTGGTTCTAAACCATTTTTATGATAATCAAATTTTTGTTGATTTTTGACAAAAATTCAAGACTATAAGCCTTGCTCATTTTTTTGACAAAAACACTTTTGGCTTTTGAATTGCGTGAAATTATGGAAAACGGTGTTTTTTGTGGCGCTGAATCCACTGGTGCAGTCAGTTCCTCGATAGGATGTGTAGAACATCCTTAAATCGAGTTGCGAATAATTCATGGGAAGTTTACACTCGCATTCAAAATTATTGAACTTTTAATGAAATTAGCCATAATTTTGCATTTTAAACTAGATTTTCGTGTTCTACGTATTCAAAATAGTGGTTCTAAACCATTTTTATGATAATCAAATTTTTGTTGATTTTTGACAAAAACACTTTTGGCTTTTGAATTGCGTGAAATTATTAAAAACGGTGATTTTTGTTGCGCTGAATCCACTGGTGCAGTCAGTTCCTCGATAGGATGTGTAGAACATCCTTAAATCGAGTTGCGAATAATTCATGGGAAGTATACACTCGCATTCATAATTATTGAACTTCTAATGAAATTAGCCATAATTTTGCATTTTAAATTTGATTTTCGTGTACTACGTATTCAAAATAGTGGTTCTAAACCATTTTTATGATAATCAAATTTTTGTTGATTTTTGACAAAAATTCAAGACTATAAGCCTTGCTCATTTTTTTGATAAAAACACTTTTGGCTTTTGAATTGCGTGAAATTATGGAAAACGGTGTTTTTTGTGGCGCTAAATCCACTGGTGCAGTCAGTTCCTCGATAGGATTTGTAGAACATCCTTAAATCGAGTTGCGAATAATTCATGGGAAGTATACACTCGCATTAAAAATTATTAAACTTTTAATGAAATTAGCCATAATTTTGCATTTTAAACTAGATTTTCGTGTTCTACGTTTTCAAAATAGTGGTTTTAAACCATTTTTATGATAATCAAATTTTTGTTGATTATTGACAAAAATCCAAGACTATAGCCTTGCTCATTTTTTTGACAAATACACTTTTGGCTTTTGAATTGCGTGAAATTATGGAAAACGGTGATTTTTGTTGCGCTGAATCCACTGGTGCAGTCAGTTCCTCGATAGGATGTGTAGAACATCCTTAAATCGAGTTGCGAATAATTCATGGGTAGAATACACTCGCATTAAAAATTATTGAACTTTTAATGAAATTACCCATAAATTTGCATTTTAAGCTCGATTTTCGTGTTCTACGTATTCAAAATAGTGGTTCTAAACCATTTTTATGATTATCAAATTTTTGTTGATTTTTGACAAAAATGCAAGACTATAGCCTTGCTCTTTTTTTTGACAAAAACACTTTTGGCTTTTGAATTGCGTGAAATTATGAAAAACGGTGATTTTTGTTGCGCTGAATCCACTGGTGCAGTCAGTTCCTCGATAGGATGTGTAGAACATCCTTAAATCGAGTTGCGAATAATTTATGGGAAGTATACACTCGCATTCATAATTATTGAACTTTTAATGAAATTAGCCATAATTTTGCATTTTAAACTCGATTTTCGTGTACTACGTATTCAAAATAGTGGTTCTAAACCATTTTTATGATAACCAAATTTTTGTTGATTTTTGACAAAAATTCAAGACTATAAGCCTTGCTCATTTTTTTGACAAAAACACTTTTGGCTTTTGAATTGCCTGAAATTTTGGAAAACGGTGATTTTTGTTGCGCTGAATTTACTGGTGCAGTCAGTTCCTAGATAGGATGTGTAGAACATCCTTAAATCGACTTGCGAATAATTCATGGGAAGTTTACACTCGCATTCAAAATTATTGAACTTTTAATGAAATTAGCCATAATTTTGCATTTTAAACTAGATTTTCGTGTTCTACGTATTCAAAATAGTGGTTCTAAACCATTTTTATGATAATCAAATTTTTGTTGATTTTTGACAAAAACACTTTTGGCTTTTGAATTGCGTGAAATTATGAAAAACGGTGATTTTTGTTGCGCTGAATCCACTGGTGCAGTCAGTTCCTCGATAGGATGTGTAGAACATCCTTAAATCGAGTTGCGAATAATTCATGGGAAGTATACACTCGCATTAAAAATTATTAAACTTTTAATGAAATTAGCCATAATTTTGCATTTTAAACTCGATTTTCGTGTACTACGTATTCAAAATAGTGGTTCTAAACCATTTTTATGATAATCAAATTTTTGTTGATTTTTGACAAAAATTCAAGACTATAAGCCTTGCTCATTTTTTTGATAAAAACACTTTTGGCTTTTGAATTGCGTGAAATTATGGAAAACGGTGTTTTTTGTGGCGCTGAATCCACTGGTGCAGTCAGTTCCTCGATAGGATTTGTAGAACATCCTTAAATCGAGTTGCGAATAATTCATGGGAAGTATACACTCGCATTAAAAATTATTAAACTTTTAATGAAATTAGCCATAATTTTGCATTTTAAACTAGATTTTCGTGTTCTACGTATTCAAAATAGTGGTTTTAAACCATTTTTATGATAATCAAATTTTTGTTGATTATTGACAAAAATCCAAGACTATAGCCTTGCTCATTTTTTTGACAAAAACACTTTTGGCTTTTGAATTGCGTGAAATTATGGAAAACGGTGATTTTTGTTGCGCTGAATCCACTGGTGCAGTCAGTTTCTCGAAAGGATGTGTAGAACATCCTTAAATCGAGTTGCGAATAATTCATGGGTAGAATACACTCGCATTAAAAATTATTGAACTTTTAATGAAATTACCCATAAATTTGCATTTTAAGCTCGATTTTCGTGTACTACGTATTCAAAATAGTGGTTCTAAACCATTTTTATGATTATCAAATTTTTGTTGATTTTTGACAAAAATGCAAGACTATAGCCTTGCTCATTTTTTGACAAAAACACTTTTGGCTTTTGAATTGCGTAAAATTATGGAAAACGGTGTCTTTTGTGGCGCTGAATCCACTGGTGCAGTCAGTTCCTAGATAGGATTTGTAGAACATCCTTAAATCGAGTTGCGAATAATTCATGGGAAGTATACACTCGCATTAAAAATTATTGAACTTTTAATGAAATTAGCCATAATTTTGCATTTTAAACTAGATTTTCGTATTCTACGTATTCAAAATAGTGGTTCTAAACCATTTTTATGATAATCAAATTTTTGTTGATTTTTGACAAAAATCCAAGACTATAGCCTTGCTTATTTTTTGACAAAAACACTTTTGGCTTTTGAATTGCGTGAAATTATGGAAAACGGTGTCTTTTGTGGCGCTGAATTTACTGGTGCAGTCAGTTCCTAGATAGGATGTGTAGAACATCCTTAAATCGAGTTGCGAATCATTCATGGGAAGTATACACTCGCATTAAAAATTATTGAACTTTTAAAGAAATTAGCCATAATTTTGCATTTTAAACTTGATTTTCGTGTTTTACGTATTCAAAATAGTGGTTCTAAACCATTTTTATGATAATCAAATTTTTGTTGATTTTTGACAAAAACACTTTTGGCTTTTGAATTGCGTGAAATTATGGAAAACGGTGATTTTTGTTGCGCTGAATCCACTGGTGCAGTCAGTTCCTCGATAGGATGTGTAGAACATCCTTAAATCGAGTTGCGAATAATTCATGGGAAGTATACACTCGCATTATAAATTATTGAACTTTTAATGAAATTAGCCATAATTTTGCATTTTAAACTAGATTTTCGTGTTCTACGTATTCAAAATAGTGGTTTTAAACCATTTTTATGATAATCAAATTTTTGTTGATTTTTGACAAAAATCCAAGACTATAGCCCTGCTCATTTTTTTGACAAAAACACTTTTGGCTTTTGAATTGCGTGAAATTATGGAAAACGGTGATGTTTGTTGCGCTGAATCCACTGGTGCAGTCAGTTCCTCGATATGATGTGTAGAACATCCTTAAATCGAGTTGCGAATAATTCATGGGTAGAATACACTCGCATTAAAAATTATTGAACTTTTAATGAAATTACCCATAAATTTGCATTTTAAGCTCGATTTTCGTGTTCTACGTATTCAAAATAGTGGTTCTAAACCATTTTTATGATAATCAAATTTTTGTTGATTTTTGACAAAAACACTTTTGGCTTTTGAATTGCGTGAAATTATGGAAAACGGTGTTTTTTGTGGCGCTGAATCCACTGGTGCAGTCAGTTCCTTGATAGGATGTGTAGAACATCCTTAAATCGAGTTGCGAATAATTCATGGAAAGTATACACTCGCATTCATAATTATTGAACTTTTAATGAAATTAGCCATAATTTTGCATTTTAAACTCGATTTTCGTGTACTACGTATTTAAAATAGTGGTTCTAAACCATTTTTATGATAATCAAATTTTTGTTGATTTTTGACAAAAATCCAAGACTATAGCCTTGCTCATTTTTTTGACAAAAACACTTTTGGCTTTTGAATTGCGTGAAATTATGGAAAACGGTGTTTTTTGTGGCGCTGAATCCACTGGTGGATGCAGTTCCTCGATAGGATGTGTAGAACATCCTTAAATCGAGTTGCGAATAATTCATGGGAAGTATACAATAGCATTCAAAATTATTGAACTTTTTATGAAATTAGCCATAATTTTGCATTTTAAACTCGATTTTTGTGTTCTACGTATTTAAAATAGTGGTTTTAAACCATTTTTATGATAATCAAATTTTTGTTGATTTTTGACAAAAATCCAAGACTATAGCCTTGCTCATTTTTTTGACAAAAACACTTTTGGCTTTTGAATTGCGTGATATTATGGAAAACGGTGTTTTTTGTGGCGCTAAATCCACTGGTGCAGTCAGTTCCTCAATAGGATGTGTAGAACATCCTTAAATCGAGTTGCGAATAATTCATGGGAAGTATACACTCGCATTCATAATTATTGAACTTTTAATGAAATTAGCCATAATTTTGCATTTTAAACTCGATTTATGTGTACTACGTATTCAAAATAGTGGTTCTAAACCATTTTTATGATAATCAAATTTTTGTTGATTTTTGACAAAAATCCAAAAAATCCTTGTTCATTTTTTGACAAAAACACTTTTGGCTTTTGAATTGCGTAAAATTATGGAAAACGGTGTCTTTTGTAGCGCTGAATCCACTGGTGCAGTCAGTTCCTAGATAGGATTTGTAGAACATCCTTAAATCGAGTTGCGAATAATTCATGGGAAGTATACACTCGCATTAAAAATTATTGAACTTTTAATGAAATTAGCCATAATTTTGCATTTTAAACTAGATTTTCGTATTCTACGTATTCAAAATAGTGGTTCTAAACCATTTTTATGATAATCAAATTTTTGTTGATTTTTGACAAAAATCCAAGACTATAGCCTTGCTCATTTTTTGACAAAAACACTTTTGGCTTTTGAATTGCGTGAAATTATGGAAAACGGTGTTTTTTGTGGCGCTGAATCCACTGGTGCAGTCAGTTCCTCGATAGGATGTGTAGAACATCCTTAAATCGAGTTGCAAATAATTCATGGAAAGTATACACTTGCATTCAAAATTATTAAAGTTTTAATGAAATTAGCCATAAATTTGCATTTTAAACTCGATTTTCGTGTTCTACGTATTCAAAATAGTGGTTCTAAACCATTTTTATGATAATCAAATTTTTGTTGATTTTTGACAAAAATCCAAGACTATAGCCTTGCTTATTTTTTGACAAAAACACTTTTGGCTTTTGAATTGCGTGAAATTATGGAAAACGGTGTCTTTTGTGGCGCTGAATTTACTGGTGCAGTCAGTTCCTAGATAGGATGTGTAGAACATCCTTAAATCGAGTTGCGAATAATTCATGGGAAGTATACACTCGCATTAAAAATTATTGAACTTTTAAAGAAATTAGCCATAATTTTGCATTTTAAACTTGATTTTCGTGTTTTACGTATTCAAAATAGTGGTTCTAAACCATTTTTATGATAATCAAATTTTTGTTGATTTTTGACAAAAACACTTTTGGCTTTTGAATTGCGTGAAATTATGGAAAACGGTGATTTTTGTTGCGCTGAATCCACTGGTGCAGTCAGTTCCTCGATAGGATGTGTAGAACATCCTTAAATCGAGTTGCGAATAATTTATGGGAAGTATACACTCGCATTAAAAATTATTGAACTTTTAATGAAATTAGCCATAATTTTGCATTTTAAACTAGATTTTCGTGTTCTACGTATTCAAAATAGTGGTTTTAAACCATTTTTATGATAATCAAATTTTTGTTGATTTTTGACAAAAATCCAAGACTATAGCCTTGCTCATTTTTTTTGACAAAAACACTTTTGGCTTTTTGAATTGCGTGAAATTATGGAAAACGGTGATGTTTGTTGCGCTGAATCCACTGGTGCAGTCAGTTCCTCGATATGATGTGTAGAACATCCTTAAATCGAGTTGCGAATAATTCATGGGTAGAATACACTCGCATTAAAAATTATTGAACTTTTAATGAAATTACCCATAAATTTGCATTTTAAGCTCGATTTTCGTGTTCTACGTATTCAAAATAGTGGTTCTAAACCATTTTAATGATAATCAAATTTTTGTTGATTTTTGACAAAAATCCAAGACTATAGCCTTGCTCATTTTTTTGACAAAAACACTTTTGGCTTTTGAATTGCGTGAAATTATGGAAAACGGTGTTTTTTGTGGCGCTGAATCCACTGGTGCAGTCAGTTCCTTGATAGGATGTGTAGAACATCCTTAAATCGAGTTGCGAATAATTCATGGAAAGTATACACTCGCATTCATAATTATTGAACTTTTAATGAAATTAGCCATAATTTTGCATTTTAAACTCGATTTTCGTGTACTACGTATTTAAAATAGTGGTTCTAAACCATTTTTATGATAATCAAATTTTTGTTGATTTTTGACAAAAATTCAAGACTATAAGCCTTGCTCATTTTTTTGACAAAAACACTTTTGGCTTTTGAAATGCGTGAAATTATGGAAAACGGTGTTTTTTTTGACCCTGAATGCACTGGTGCAATCAGTTCCTCGATAGGATGTGTAGAACATCCTTAAATCGAGTTGCGAATAATTCATAGGAAGTTTACACTCGCATTCAAAATTATTGAACTTTTAATGAAATTAGCCATAATTTTGCATTTTAAACTAGATTTTCGTGTTCTACGTATACAAAATAGTGGTTCTAAACCATTTTTATGATAATCAAATTTTTGTTGATTTTTGACAAAAACACTTTTGGCTTTTGAATTGCGTGAAATTATGAAAAACGGTGATTTTTGTTGCGCTGAATCCACTGGTGCAGTCAGTTCCTCGATAGGATGTGTAGAACATCCTTAAATCGAGTTGCGAATAATTCATGGGAAGTATACACTCGCATTAAAAATTATTGAACTTTTAATGAAATTAGCCATAATTTTGCATTTTAAACTAGATTTTCGTGTTCTACGTATTCAAAATAGTGGTTTTAAACCATTTTTATGATAATCAAATTTTTGTTGATTTTTGACAAAAACACTTTTGGCTTTTGAATTGCGTGAAATTATGGAAAACGGTGATTTTTGTTGCCCTGAATCCACTGGTGCAGTCAGTTCCTCGATAGGATGTGTAGAACATCCTTAAATCGAGTTGCGAATAATTCATGGGAAGTATACACTCGCATTAAAAATTATTGAACTTTTAATGAAATTAGCCATAATTTTGCATTTTAAACTAGATTTTCGTATTCTACGTATTCAAAATAGTGGTTCTAAACCATTTTTATGATAATCAAATTTTTGTTGATTTTTGACAAAAATCCAAGACTATAGCCTTGCTTATTTTTTGACAAAAACACTTTTGGCTTTTGAATTGCGTGAAATTATGGAAAACGGTGTCTTTTGTGGCGCTGAATTTACTGGTGCAGTCAGTTCCTAGATAGGATGTGTAGAACATCCTTAAATCGAGTTGCGAATAATTCATGGGAAGTATACACTCGCATTAAAAATTATTGAACTTTTAAAGAAATTAGCCATAATTTTGCATTTTAAACTTGATTTTCGTGTTTTACGTATTCAAAATAGTGGTTCTAAACCATTTTTATGATAATCAAATTTTTGTTGATTTTTGACAAAAACACTTTTGGCTTTTGAATTGCGTGAAATTATGGAAAACGGTGATTTTTGTTGCGCTGAATCCACTGGTGCAGTCAGTTCCTCGATAGGATGTGTAGAACATCCTTAAATCGAGTTGCGAATAATTCATGGGAAGTATACACTCGCATTAAAAATTATTGAACTTTTAATGAAATTAGCCATAATTTTGCATTTTAAACTAGATTTTCGTGTTCTACGTATTTAAAATAGTGGTTTTAAACCATTTTTATGATAATCAAATTTTTGTTGATTTTTGACAAAAATCCAAGACTATAGCCTTGCTCATTTTTTTGACAAAAACACTTTTGGCTTTTGAATTGCGTGAAATTATGGAAAACGGTGATGTTTGTTGCGCTGAATCCACTGGTGCAGTCAGTTCCTCGATATGATGTGTAGAACATCCTTAAATCGAGTTGCGAATAATTCATGGGTAGAATACACTCGCATTAAAAATTATTGAACTTTTAATGAAATTACCCATAAATTTGCATTTTAAACTCGATTTTCGTGTTCTACGTATTCAAAATAGTGGTTCTAAACCATTTTTATGATAATCAAATTTTTGTTGATTTTTGACAAAAACACTTTTGGCTTTTGAATTGCGTGAAATTATGGAAAACGGTGATTTTTGTTGCGCTGAATCCACTGGTGCAGTCAGTTCCTCGATAGGATGTGTAGAACATCCTTAAATCGAGTTGCGAATAATTCATGGGAAGTATACACTCGCATTATAAATTATTGAACTTTTAATGAAATTAGCCATAATTTTGCATTTTAAACTAGATTTTCGTGTTCTACGTATTCAAAATAGTGGTTTTAAACCATTTTTATGATAATCAAATTTTTGTTGATTTTTGACAAAAATCCAAGACTATAGCCTTGCTCATTTTTTGACAAAAACACTTTTGGCTTTTGAATTGCGTGAAATTATGGAAAACGGTGATTTTTGTTGCGCTGAATCCACTGGTGCAGTCAGTTCCTCGATATGATGTGTAGAACATCCTTAAATCGAGTTGCGAATAATTCATGGGTAGAATACACTCGCATTAAAAATTATTGAACTTTTAATGAAATTACCCATAAATTTGCATTTTAAGCTCGATTTTCGTGTTCTACGTATTCAAAATAGTGGTTCTAAACCATTTTAATGATAATCAAATTTTTGTTGATTTTTGACAAAAATCCAAGACTATAGCCTTGCTCTTTTTTTTTGACAAAAACACTTTTGGCTTTTGAATTGCGTGAAATTATGGAAAACGGTGTTTTTTGTGGCGCTGAATCCACTGGTGCAGTCAGTTCCTTGATAGGATGTGTAGAACATCCTTAAATCGAGTTGCGAATAATTCATGGAAAGTATACACTCGCATTCATAATTATTGAACTTTTAATGAAATTAGCCATAATTTTGCATTTTAAACTCGATTTTCGTGTACTACGTATTTAAAATAGTGGTTCTAAACCATTTTTATGGTAATCAAATTTTTGTTGATTTTTGACAAAAATCCAAGACTATAGCCTTGCTCATTTTTTTGACAAAAACACTTTTGGCTTTTGAATTGCGTGATATTATGGAAAACGGTGTTTTTTGTGGCGCTAAATCCACTGGTGCAGTCAGTTCCTCAATAGGATGTGTAGAACATCCTTAAATCGAGTTGCGAATAATTCATGGGAAGTATACACTCGCATTCATAATTATTGAACTTTTAATGAAATTAGCCATAATTTTCCATTTTAAACTCGATTTATGTGTACTACGTATTCAAAATAGTGGTTCTAAACCATTTTTATGATAATCAAATTTTTGTTGATTTTTGACAAAAATCCAAAAAATCCTTGCTCATTTTTTGACAAAAACACTTTTGGCTTTTGAATTGCGTAAAATTATGGAAAACGGTGTCTTTTGTGGCGCTGAATCCACTGGTGCAGTCAGTTCCTAGATAGGATGTGTAGAACATCCTTAAATCGAGTTGCGAATAATTCATGGGAAGTATACACTCGCATTAAAAATTATTAAAGTTTTAATGAAATTAGCCATAAATTTGCATTTTAAACTCGATTTTCGTGTTCTACGTATTCAAAATAGTGGTTCTAAACCATTTTTATGATAATCAAATTTTTGTTGATTTTTGACAAAAATCCAAGACTATAGCCTTGCTTATTTTTTGACAAAAACACTTTTGGCTTTTGAATTGCGTGAAATTATGGAAAACGGTGTCTTTTGTGGCGCTGAATTTACTGGTGCAGTCAGTTCCTAGATAGGATGTGTAGAACATCCTTAAATCGAGTTGCGAATAATTCATGGGAAGTATACACTCGCATTAAAAATTATTGAACTTTTAAAGAAATTAGCCATAATTTTGCATTTTAAACTTGATTTTCGTGTTTTACGTATTCAAAATAGTGGTTCTAAACCATTTTTATGATAATCAAATTTTTGTTGATTTTTGACAAAAACACTTTTGGCTTTTGAATTGCGTGAAATTATGGAAAACGGTGATTTTTGTTGCGCTGAATCCACTGGTGCAGTCAGTTCCTCGATAGGATGTGTAGAACATCCTTAAATCGAGTTGCGAATAATTCATGGGAAGTATAAACTCGCATTAAAAATTATTGAACTTTTAATGAAATTAGCCATAATTTTGCATTTTAAACTAGATTTTCGTGTTCTACGTATTCAAAATAGTGGTTTTAAACCATTTTTATGATAATCAAATTTTTGTTGATTTTTGACAAAAATCCAAGACTATAGCCTTGCTCATTTTTTTGACAAAAACACTTTTGGCTTTTGAATTGCGTGAAATTATGGAAAACGGTGATGTTTGTTGCGCTGAATCCACTGGTGCAGTCAGTTCCTCGATATGATGTGTAGAACATCCTTAAATCGAGTTGCGAATAATTCATGGGTAGAATACACTCGCATTAAAAATTATTGAACTTTTAATGAAATTACCCATAAATTTGCATTTTAAGCTCGATTTTCGTGTTCTACGTATTCAAAATAGTGGTTCTAAACCATTTTAATGATAATCAAATTTTTGTTGATTTTTGACAAAAATCCAAGACTATAGCCTTGCTCATTTTTTTGACAAAAACACTTTTGGCTTTTGAATTGCGTGAAATTATGGAAAACGGTGTTTTTTGTGGCGCTGAATCCACTGGTGCAGTCAGTTCCTTGATAGGATGTGTAGAACATCCTTAAATCGAGTTGCGAATAATTCATGGAAAGTATACACTCGCATTCATAATTATTGAACTTTTAATGAAATTAGCCATAATTTTGCATTTTAAACTCGATTTTCGTGTACTACGTATTTAAAATAGTGGTTCTAAACCATTTTTATGATAATCAAATTTTTGTTGATTTTTGACAAAAATTCAAGACTATAAGCCTTGCTCATTTTTTTGACAAAAACACTTTTGGCTTTTGAATTGCGTGAAATTATGAAAAACGGTGTTTTTTGTGGCGCTGAATCCACTGGTGCAGTCAGTTCCTCGATAGGATGTGTAGAACATCCTTAAATCGAGTTGCGAATAATTCATGGGAAGTTTACACTCGCATTCAAAATTATTGAACTTTTAATGAAATTAGCCATAATTTTGCATTTTAAACTAGATTTTCGTGTTCTACGTATTCAAAATAGTGGTTCTAAACCATTTTTATGATAATCAAATTTTTGTTGATTTTTGACAAAAACACTTTTGGCTTTTGAATTGCGTGAAATTATGAAAAACGGTGATTTTTGTTGCGCTGAATCCACTGGTGCAGTCAGTTCCTCGATAGGATGTGTAGAACATCCTTAAATCGAGTTGCGAATAATTCATGGGAAGTATACACTCGCATTCATAATTATTGAATTTTTAATGAAATTAGCCATAATTTTGCATTTTAAACTCGATTTTCGTGTACTACGTATTCAAAATAGTGGTTCTAAACCATTTTTATGATAATCAAATTTTTGTTGATTTTTGACAAAAATTCAAGACTATAAGCCTTGCTCATTTTTTTGATAAAAACACTTTTGGCTTTTGAATTGCGTGAAATTATGGAAAACGGTGATTTTTGTTGCGCTGAATCCACTGGTGCAGTCAGTTCCTCGATAGGATGTGTAGAACATCCTTAAATCGAGTTGCGAATAATTCATGGGTAGAATACACTCGCATTAAAAATTATTGAACTTTTAATGAAATTACCCATAAATTTGCATTTTAAGCTCGATTTTCGTGTTCTACGTATTCAAAATAGTGGTTCTAAACCATTTTTATGATTATCAAATTTTTGTTGATTTTTGACAAAAATGCAAGACTATTATAGCCTTGCTCATTTTTTGACAAAAACACTTTTGGCTTTTGAATTGCGTAAAATTATGGAAAACGGTGTCTTTTGTGGCGCTGAATCCACTGGTGCAGTCAGTTCCTAGATAGGATTTGTAGAACATCCTTAAATCGAGTTGCGAATAATTCATGGGAAGTATACACTCGCATTAAAAATTATTGAACTTTTAATGAAATTAGCCATAATTTTGCATTTTAAACTAGATTTTCGTATTCTACGTATTCAAAATAGTGGTTCTAAACCATTTTTATGATAATCAAATTTTTGTTGATTTTTGACAAAAATCCAAGACTATAGCCTTGCTCATTTTTTGACAAAAACACTTTTGGCTTTTGAATTGCGTGAAATTATGGAAAACGGTGTTTTTTGTGGCGCTGAATCCACTGGTGCAGTCAGTTCCTCGATAGGATGTGTAGAACATCCTTAAATCGAGTTGCAAATAATTCATGGAAAGTATACACTTGCATTCAAAATTATTAAAGTTTTAATGAAATTAGCCATAAATTTGCATTTTTAACTCGATTTTCGTGTTCTACGTATTCAAAATAGTGGTTCTAAACCATTTTTATGATAATCAAATTTTTGTTGATTTTTGACAAAAATCCAAGACTATAGCCTTGCTTATTTTTTGACAAAAACACTTTTGGCTTTTGAATTGCGTGAAATTATGGAAAACGGTGTCTTTTGTGGCGCTGAATTTACTGGTGCAGTCAGTTCCTAGATAGGATGTGTAGAACATCCTTAAATCGAGTTGCGAATAATTCATGGGAAGTATACACTCGCATTAAAAATTATTGAACTTTTAAAGAAATTAGCCATAATTTTGCATTTTAAACTTGATTTTCGTGTTTTACGTATTCAAAATAGTGGTTCTAAACCATTTTTATGATAATCAAATTTTTGTTGATTTTTGACAAAAATCCAAGACTATAGCCTTGCTCATTTTTTGACAAAAACACTTTTGGCTTTTGAATTGCGTGAAATTATGGAAAACGGTGATTTTTGTTGCGCTGAATCCACTGGTGCAGTCAGTTCCTCGATAGGATGTGTAGAACATCCTTAAATCGAGTTGCGAATAATTCATGGGAAGTATACACTCGCATTAAAAATTATTGAACTTTTAATGAAATTAGCCATAATTTTGCATTTTAAACTAGATTTTCGTGTTCTACGTATTCAAAATTGTGGTTTTAAACCATTTTTATGATAATCAAATTTTTGTTGATTTTTGACAAAAATCCAAGACTATAGCCTTGCTCTTTTTTTTGACAAAAACACTTTTGGCTTTTGAATTGCGTGAAATTATGAAAAACGGTGATTTTTGTTGCGCTGAATCCACTGGTGCAGTCAGTTCCTAGATAGGATTTGTAGAACATCCTTAAATCGAGTTGCGAATAATTCATGGGAAGTATACACTCGCATTAAAAATTATTGAACTTTTAATGAAATTAGCCATAATTTTGCATTTTAAACTAGATTTTCGTATTCTACGTATTCAAAATAGTGGTTCTAAACCATTTTTATGATAATCAAATTTTTGTTGATTTTTGACAAAAATCCAAGACATAAGCCTTGCTCATTTTTTTGACAAAAACACTTTTGGCTTTTGAATTGCGTGAAATTATGGAAAACGGTGTTTTTTGTGGCGCTGAATCCACTGGTGCAGTCAGTTCCTCGATAGGATGTGTAGAACATCCTTAAATCGAGTTGCAAATAATTCATGGAAAGTATACACTTGCATTCAAAATTATTAAAGTTTTAATGAAATTAGCCATAAATTTGCATTTTAAACTCGATTTTCGTGTTCTACGTATTCAAAATAGTGGTTCTAAACCATTTTTATGATAATCAAATTTTTGTTGATTTTTGACAAAAATCCAAGACTATAGCCTTGCTTATTTTTTTGACAAAAACACTTTTGGCTTTTGAATTGCGTGAAATTATGGAAAACGGTGTCTTTTGTGGCGCTGAATTTACTGGTGCAGTCAGTTCCTAGATAGGATGTGTAGAACATCCTTAAATCGAGTTGCGAATAATTCATGGGAAGTATACACTGGCATTAAAAATTATTGAACTTTTAAAGAAATTAGCCATAATTTTGCATTTTAAACTTGATTTTCGTGTTTTACGTATTCAAAATAGTGGTTCTAAACCATTTTTATGATAATCAAATTTTTGTTGATTTTTGACAAAAACACTTTTGGCTTTTGAATTGCGTGAAATTATGGAAAACGGTGATTTTTGTTGCGCTGAATCCACTGGTGCAGTCAGTTCCTCGATAGGATGTGTAGAACATCCTTAAATCGAGTTGCGAATAATTCATGGGAAGTATACACTCGCATTAAAAATTATTGAACTTTTAATGAAATTAGCCATAATTTTGCATTTTAAACTAGATTTTCGTGTTCTACGTATTCAAAATAGTGGTTTTAAACCATTTTTATGATAATCAAATTTTTGTTGATTTTTGACAAAAATCCAAGACTATAGCCTTGCTCATTTTTTTGACAAAAACACTTTTGGCTTTTGAATTGCGTGAAATTATGGAAAACGGTGATGTTTGTTGCGCTGAATCCACTGGTGCAGTCAGTTCCTCGATAGGATGTGTAGAACATCCTTAAATCGAGTTGCGAATAATTCATGGGTAGAATACACTCGCATTAAAAATTATTGAACTTTTAATGAAATTACCCATAAATTTGCATTTTAAGCTCGATTTTCGTGTTCTACGTATTCAAAATAGTGGTTCTAAACCATTTTAATGATAATCAAATTTTTGTTGATTTTTGACAAAAATCCAAGACTATAGCCTTGCTCATTTTTTTGACAAAAACACTTTTGGCTTTTGAATTGCGTAAAATTATGGAAAACGGTGTTTTTTGTGGCGCTGAATCCACTGGTGCAGTCAGTTCCTTGATAGGATGTGTAGAACATCCTTAAATCGAGTTGCGAATAATTCATGGGAAGTATACACTCGCATTCATAATTATTGAACTTTTAATGAAATTAGCCATAATTTTGCATTTTAAACTCGATTTTCGTGTACTACGTATTTAAAATAGTGGTTCTAAACCATTTTTATGATAATCAAATTTTTGTTGATTTTTGACAAAAATTCAAGACTATAAGCCTTGCTCATTTTTTTGACAAAAACACTTTTGGCTTTTGAATTGCGTGAAATTATGGAAAACGGTGTTTTTTGTGGCGCTGAATCCACTGGTGCAGTCAGTTCCTCGATAGGATGTGTAGAACATCCTTAAATCGAGTTGCAAATAATTCATGGAAAGTATACACTTGCATTCAAAATTATTAAAGTTTTAATGAAATTAGCCATAAATTTGCATTTTAAACTCGATTTTCGTGTTCTACGTATTCAAAATAGTGGTTCTAAACCATTTTTATGATAATCAAATTTTTGTTGATTTTTGACAAAAATCCAAGACTATAGCCTTGCTTATTTTTTGACAAAAACACTTTTGGCTTTTGAATTGCGTGAAATTATGGAAAACGGTGTCTTTTGTGGCGCTGAATTTACTGGTGCAGTCAGTTCCTAGATAGGATGTGTAGAACATCCTTAAATCGAGTTGCGAATAATTCATGGGAAGTATACACTCGCATTAAAAGTTATTGAACTTTTAATGAAATTAGCCATAATTTTGCATTTTAAACTAGATTTTCGTGTTCTACGTATTCAAAATAGTGGTTCTAAACCATTTTTTTGATAATCAAATTTTTGTTGATTTTTGACAAAAACACTTTTGGCTTTTGAATTGCGTGAAATTATGAAAAACGGTGATTTTTGTTGCGCTGAATCCACTGGTGCAGTCAGTTCCTCGATAGGATGTGTAGAACATCCTTAAATCGAGTTGCGAATAATTCATGGGAAGTATACACTCGCATTCATAATTATTGAACTTTTAATGAAATTAGCCATAATTTTGCATTTTAAACTCGATTTTCGTGTACTACGTATTCAAAATAGTGGTTCTAAACCATTTTTATGATAATCAAATTTTTGTTGATTTTTGACAAAAATTCAAGACTATAAGCCTTGCTCATTTTTTTGACAAAAACACTTTTGGCTTTTGAATTGCCTGAAATTATGGAAAACGGTGATTTTTGTTGCGCTGAATCCACTGGTGCAGTCAGTTCCTCGATAGGATGTGTAGAACATCCTTAAATCGACTTGCGAATAATTCATGGGAAGTTTACACTCGCATTCAAAATTATTGAACTTTTAATGAAATTAGCCATAATTTTGCATTTTAAACTAGATTTTCGTGTTCTACGTATTCAAAATAGTGGTTCTAAACCATTTTTATGATAATCAAATTTTTGTTGATTTTTGACAAAAACACTTTTGGCTTTTGAATTGCGTGAAATTATGAAAAACGGTGATTTTTGTTGCGCTGAATCCACTGGTGCAGTCAGTTCCTCGATAGGATGTGTAGAACATCCTTAAATCGAGTTGCGAATAATTCATGGGAAGTATACACTCGCATTCATAATTATTGAACTTTTAATGAAATTAGCCATAATTTTGCATTTTAAACTCGATTTTCGTGTACTTCGTATTCAAAATAGTGGTTCTAAACCATTTTTATGATAATCAAATTTTTGTTGATTTTTGACAAAAATTCAAGACTATAAGCCTTGCTCATTTTTTTGACAAAAACACTTTTGGCTTTTGAATTGCCTGAAATTATGGAAAACGGTGATTTTTGTTGCGCTGAATCCACTGGTGCAGTCAGTTCCTCGATAGGATGTGTAGAACATCCTTAAATCGACTTGCGAATAATTCATGGGAAGTTTACACTCGCATTCAAAATTATTGAACTTTTAATGAAATTAGCCATAATTTTGCATTTTAAACTAGATTTTCGTGTTCTACGTATTCAAAATAGTGGTTCTAAACCATTTTTATGATAATCAAATTTTTGTTGATTTTTGACAAAAATCCAAGACTGTAGCCTTGCTCATTTTTTTGACAAAAACACTTTTGGCTTTTGAATTGCGTGAAATTATGGAAAACGGTGTTTTTTGTGGCGCTGAATCCACTGGTGCAGTCAGTTCCTCGATAGGATGTGTAGAACATCCTTAAATCGAGTTGCGAATAATTCATGGAAAGTATACACTCGCATTCAAAATTATTGAACGTTTAATGAAATTAGCCATAAATTTGCATTTTAAACTCGATTTTCGTGTTCTACGTATTCAAAATAGTGGTTCTAAACCATTTTTATTTTACGTTTACAGTGATGACGTGAACATTTTTTGCTTAAAATGGTCTTTACACAGTATTCACAATTTTTGTGCAAGTTATCAAGTCTATCAGAGAGATCTTCTTTCACTGACATCTTGGGCTTTCGCTGTCCAAATCATTGCTCTTGAAAAACAGGTTATTTGGTTATTGAAAAATAACAGCTAATTAAATTAAAATCTCTTATTTAAAGTATGAGCTGGAGTTTTTTAATATTAGAATAATTTCTAAAAATAGTAACACTTGAAATAGTAACGCCAACTAGTGGTACTATACCTGCTAGTTGTCACTGAAGGTCTCAATCTGAGGTGTCCTCAGGGACAACTGACGAGCTTTGGTAGGTGTCAGGTTTATTTGCTTAGGAGCGGAGGAGGGAGGGGGAACCGAAGGCCAGAATGATTTTTAGCGTGTAATTAGAGGTTTTCATGTTAGTGGTAATCGTTGTCTGTCATCCCGTTTGTTGATACAGTTTGGACGCCTTTCGAGTTCTATTGCTTCTCTAATTATTCGAGGTTTTAAGGAATGAATATTGGCTAAGGTACTGGTATTAAGGAAGTCAATAGTATGACCTGTTCGAATTTTATGTTGGGCTAGAGCATTGTTTGAGTCTAAATGTTTTACGGATAGGGAATGTTCAGAAATTCTGGTTTGGATCCGACAGTTGGTTTGACCTATGTAAGTTTGAGGACAGTCATTACAAGGCATCTCATATACACAATGACTATCATTTGGAAATTTGTCTTTTACAGACCGGACCAATTGGGATATTTTTTTGTCAGTTGTGAAGATGGTTTGTATATTGGCAGTTCTGAGAACCTTACTAATTTTGTCAGTCACACCTTTAATATATGGAAGGGAAATCCTATTTTTTAACTGCTGAGTGGAAGATTTAGGAGATGATGGGACCAGATTTGGTCTCATAGATCTTTGGACATGGTTTATCATTCTTTGCTGAAAATAATTAAATAAAACCAAAGGCATGGGGTTACGTATATACAGCTAAAAATAAGTTGTTTATTTCTCTATACCCAGGTACTCGCTGACAAATGCTTGCTTGTATTTTGATATTCGAGTTGACAAGAACTACAAGCCTTCATATTTTCGCAAATCCACATTAACATTTATAAATTTACTCGCCGAGAATTTCCCGTTTCGTTTCGAGCATCATAAAATTTTTATTCTAACCGAGTAGCACACTATACTTTCTCCACGATCAAAGATTTTATATCCATGAACCGTTTGTAATACTTTTCATATTCATTCTTTGAGTTTTGGTAGATTCAAAATTAGCAATAAGTAATATACAAATACCTATTGTAATTATTAATCGTTCGCTTGTTCACTCTGTAGAACGAACGATAAAAGTATAGAATATAATTATGTCACGTTTTAAAAATGGTTTACCTGCGGCCGTCAATCACACAGAGTCTTCATTCAACGTATTATATTTGATAACGCACAGTAGGGAAAAAATGCTCAGCTGTAAAGTAAATCGCACAACTTCCATAGCAACTAGTTAGCAACTGTTAACAAACATCGCCATTTTATTTAAAATTTATTTCGTAAATAAAATATAGTACATAATTCGTGCTATGAAGAATTTTACCCAACTTTCCATTCGTGTTTAAATTCTTCTTACAACATACTTTACGTAATTATACTATTGTGGTGCACTTAACTTTGTTAATTTTTATTTAATGACAGTTTATTTTTAACACTAGTTTCTCAGCATGGGTGTACAGTTTTGGTAAATCAATGTTTCGACAGTTTACAACTATTGTAGCGGTGTTTATAATAATCTTTAATAATGTTTCAATAAATTAGAGCAAAATGTAATTTTATATTTAACAGCAATTTTCTCTTTTTTAAGATAAGTTAAATTTATAAATACTTACATATTTCATATTTTTCAGTATGCAATTATAATTCTGACCATCTTCATTATACAAGTAGCTATTGGAGTTTACGCTTTCCTTCAAATACAAGATCAAAACGCCTTTTATGCAACATTAAATAATAACATGCAAAAAACTTTTAAACAAATGTATACAAATCAAGAAGCTAATGAAACTATGCAAGTCACCCAAAGAATTGTAAGTATTTAATTTTGATCCATGATTTTTCATTTACGTGTAAAAATCATCGTCATATTGACTTTCAATTTTAATTTATAAGATAGCTATCTAATGTTGATTAAGTAGTGTAATAGATATACAGTGCTTTTCAGATAAAAGTATCCAGCTTTAATAACTTTTGTAATACTGGTATCTAGGAAACATCCAAAAACACGTCAATTTATGTTTGAAGGGGCAAGCATTATGGCTTATTTAAACTTACTGGAAAAGCCACCCCCTCACCCATAGCAGCATCCCTTTTTTTTAAATTACTTCTCATATTTTTTATGTAAAATTTGGATACTCCTCTTTGAGCGGTAGAGTGTTCTTTTAATAATATTTGTAGATGCCTATTTATCGCTGTTTTAAGATAATTATTTCGTAGATAGTTATTTCGTAGCAGCTGTTAAAATCGTTAGCCAGTATTAGGCAATTCAAAACGTCGGAAATCGAGATAAACCAATTTTAACTTTGAAAAACTCACCTCCTCCCACTTCCCGAACTCGGATCTCCCGTAATTTATTTTTTCTTTCATTTTTATCATATTACCTTCCTTTTCTAATGGGTTTCATCCTACTGTGATTATTTTTGGTTTCAAAAATTATCGACAATGGTCTATAATTGGAGGTATATGACTTACCATCGGAAGATCTTCATTTTGAATAAATACTTTTTTATTATAAGTGAAATAATTGTGATTTTTCTTGAAGCATATTGGTCTCGACGAATAAAAAAATAAATAAATAAAAGAATTAAAAATAAATATTAAAGATAATATTTAAATAAAATGGATTTTTAACTTTCAGCTTCCTTTGAAATTTTTAATGTTCAGTTTAATCATTTATTTTTTTATTATTAGTTTGGTGATCTATTGTATATAATGCAACGATTATGGAATACTATATATATGAGCATTTATTATTGTATTGCAATGTTTTCAGGGGTTATTTTCGATAGTTATTATGTAATTTATATCTAATGTCTTTCTAATTTACATTTATAAAAGTCACTAACTAATTTATTTTCACTAAAAGTTCGCAATTATTCACTCGCACACTATTTCCAGTACTTTTGCTACTCTGTTCTCCCATAACGAATTCTCTGTCTATGTTTATATCCATTTTCCCATCTTAAATGAGCATGAATATGAAAAATTTGATACTTTTGTATTTTAAAATAAATGTTGTATATATTTAATTAAAATTTTTCTGATTTTTATTTATTAGCTGAAGTGTTGCGGTGTTAACGGACCAGATGATTATGACCAAATTCAAAAGAAAGGTTGCGCTAGCAGCTTACAAAAACTAATCGAAAATAATTCAAAAGTTATTGGAGGAGTCATTATTGGAATTGCAGTTATTGAGGTAAAAAGCCAGTTATATCTTTTATTTTAAAAATGCAGTAGTTCTATACATAATTGAATAAAAAAAATATTTGACATTTGATTTGAAAAAAGTCTATGAAAATCGATAATGGCAGAAAAACATCTGAGGTTTAAAAATTAAAATAGAAAAATATCAAAATATCGAGCAGGAGAATTTTTAAAGTTTGATTAGAGTTTGACAGGTATTGTCAGAAAGAGATTTGTCAAAGAGAAGATAAAAAATGGTACTTTTAAAAGTTTATTAAAAATAAGAACGTTTTAGAAGAAATAATTAAAAAAAATATAAAAGCACAATATTAGAATTGAAAATTGAAGACAATGCCCATATGTAATTAAAGATTAAGAGAAGAGGTTCTAATGAGAAGTGGTTAAAAGAAGTTGAAAATAATATTATAAAATACTTAATGACCTTAAATACTATTAAATCCAGACGTGGAGGTATTTCTGTATCTGTAATTCTGGAAGGGTGGGTCACCCCATCCTACCTGTTTGAAGTAGGTGATAACGTCGCCTGTAGGCAGCTCTCTCAAATTGGCATGTGTTAGCCAGTTCTCGCCGAATACAGAAAGTCTTATTAGAGAGAATGCCGGGCAATCACAAAGGACGTGCTCAACTGTCTTATCCTCTTGTTCACATCCTCTACATAGTGGGCTGTCAGATAAATCCAAGCTGTTCCAATGTTTTCGTAAATGGCAATGAACAGTAAGTATACCTGTGACCAACCGCAGGTCCTTTCTGGTCATGGCCACGTGTTTCTTGGCTGCTTTGCTATTCGGGTATTTCAAAGATTCCTTGAATAATCTGCAACCTTTTTCTTCGTCCCATCTCTTCCCCTGAATTAGTCAAGAAGCGTTCCTTTACTAGGTCAACAACCGCTGAGGCCTGCAAGCTGATAAGACTGCCGAGTTCCAAGAGCCTTTGGGAGGCAGTTTTCCTAGCCAACGAGTCAACTATGCGGTTGCCTTTTGAAATTCCATGACCTTTTATCCAGCCTAGAGTAACCACATTGTTATTGCAGGCTTCGGTAAGGGCCATGTGTCATTCTAATACTAGACCTGATGTGATCTGGGGCCTATTCAGGGCTAAAAATACTTGTCTGCTGTCCGTAAGGATACGGATGTTTTTACCAGTGATTTCTCTTTTGGTCATTTCTTTTGCGGCTATGGAGACGGCAGTTCTGAGCTATACTGGCTATACTGGCTATAAACCATTAGGGATCTGGAGTAAATTCCACATCTCGAACCTTCCTTTGTCTTAGATCCATCGGTGAAGATACATATAGTACCTGTCGCCAATGCATTTTGAGCGTTGTCATTAATGATTATCTTGTTGGGCCTGTGAAAGGCATATCTTGGTGAAATCGATTCTGTATTTGCTTGTAGCATTGGAAGCTCGTTTATAGCTTCGCGCCACAAACCACACCTCGACTCACCAGATTCTACTTCAAGTTGTGTACCGGTAGAGCGGAGCCATAGCATGGTCATCAAAACCACCTCCTTGATATAAATAAATAAAGTGGGGTGAGACCAAGGATCACCTTCATCGCTCTAGTTGGTGTAGTTCTCATGCCTCCTGTTATGTTAACGCATGCTGTTCTTTGTAAATGGTCCAGTTTGCGGACGACTGTCAGCTGGTTTGTTTTGACTCCTCAGGCAATCACGCCGTAGGTTAGCATAGGTCTTATGATTGCAGTGTAGATCCACTCCGTGACCCTTGTTGACAATCCCCAGGTACGACCGATGGTTCTTCTACACTGCTCATAGGCAATATATGCTTTATTAACTTTTCTAGATGAGAGTTCCATGTTAACTTGCTGTCAAAGGTGATCCCTAGATATTTCACCTCTGCAGAGAAGTTTAATTCAGTTTTTAGGAGTTTTGAAGCCCGAAGGTACACAAGCCTCCTTTTCCTTGTAAAAAGGACCATTTCTGTCTTAATTGGGTTTAATGACAGTGAGTGATCCTTGCACCAGCGCTCTATGATGGGTCTATGACGTGCCTCTTGCATTCTAGCACAGAGTGTAGAAGTTCTGACTGCTAAGGTGGTTGAGTAAGGAGTCCAAGACCAAGTTCCACAGTAAAAGTGAGAGCACCCCTCCCTGTGAACATCCTTTGACAACCAGGCCTCTTATAGTGACATCTTCCACACTGATAGCTCTCTGGGAGAGCATGTTGCATATCCATCCATTTACTGTCTGGGGAATGCCCCTTTCATTAATAGCATTGGTTATTTTGGGGAAGGGGGTTTTGTAAAACGCACCTTCGATATCTATAGATACGCCCAAGGTGGACTCTTTCTTGTCCAGCGATCTTTCGATGCGGCCGGCCACAAGGTGGAGGGTCGAATCTGTAGATTTCCCTGGGGTGTATGCATGCTGATTTGGATGTAGTGGATTACGCGTGATCAATACATCTCTTATGTACCTTTCACATAGTCTCTCCAAAGTTTTCATTGTGAACGATGTGAAACTGATGGATCTGTAAGCTTTTGGGATGGAATGGTCCAATCTTCCCGGTTTTGGTATAAAGGCTACCTTTAGGAATGTACCTCAGTGCCAGGGAGGATCTGAGGATTCATACCAGATGCGGCAACAACGCCCCCAGGCCCCACTGTAGTAGGGCTGGATAAATGCCGTCAGTTCCTGGTGATTTAAAGGGGGAGAAGCTCAGAATGGCCCACCTTAATTTTTTCTCGTCGACAATCTGGGTTGCAAAACAGTTAACGGTCGTTTTGCACTTCTTGCTTACCATTTTATTGTGTTCTTTACAGCCTGATGATGGTCTGATCTAGACCGAAACATTTGAATAAAGTTACTTGAATAAAAGTCTGTGGTTTTGACTTTGCATTTTATTGGATCTTTTCTATTGGATTCAACCACATTTAAGATGGATGACCTATCTAATTTTATAAACTTAAATGATAAAATCCACTTGGATAATTTAAAAGGCTTGACTGTTTTCTAAACAACTACTTCCTGGGCTATATGCCCCATCGCACAATGGATTACATTTCAATAAAAAACGTGAGGGCGATCGACCATGTCGATACTTAAGACAATCTCTCGTTTTGCAAATTGAAGTTATACCACTTAAAAAGCGGTTTCGACATTATTGTGTCTTCATCAGTATGAGGTATGTACTTCTTCTCATCCTGACTTGGTCGATCTCCATCACAGTTTCTATTGAAATGTAATCCAATCTCCGGTGGAGCGTATAGCCCAGGAAGTGCGTGTTTTTTCTTTAGAATACGGTCAAGCCTGGTTTGAAAACAATTCTAAACTTTGGAGAGACAAGTAGCCATATTTTTCTACTTTTAAATTTTGTTAATTATAGACTGCCCCTAGTATTTTGAAATTTTCAATATTTTTTTGTCTTTCGATAAAACCACATTTGTGATAAAAGTAAAATAATAAAAGTTAAAACTTGAAATATTTTTTATTATTAGTATTTTACGTTAAATCCATACAGATTTTAGACTGTCAAAATATTTGATACGATGATTTGTTCTATTTTTTTTAGGTTTTGGGAGCGGTGGTCGCTCTATGTCTTACAGAAGACACACTTATGCTTAAAATGAATCAAATATATTTTTTATTTGTTTGTTATATTTTTTAAGTTTAAACATATTTATGTTAATATGATAGTTTTAATACATTTCTATGATATATGCCTAAGATGGACGTTTCCAGTTCTTCAAATAGGTTTTTCTCACATGAAAAGGTAGATAATATTTTTTATTGATATTAGGATTATATGGATCTCTAACTTATCTATTTCACATTCTTTATGCTATTTTAGTTGAAGATAATTTTAAAATAATTAATTATTTAAGATATTGAATACGCCTTGGAAGCCTTAGGGATCTGATAGAAATAGCTATATTAATAATTGCCAAAGGTAGGTATATTTTCGAATTTTTATACATTACCTTTCACATATATTTGTGATAATTGACAGTTACATTAGATTAAAGTTTAAATATTTCTCAACTTGTAACTCGTTACTGAACCTATTAAGTGTACAAAATCAGCAAGTAATCTGTTCATTTGTTATAAGTGAAAATATATTTACAAAAAGTTGTCTTAAATTTTTAACATTTATATGACAATAAAAGGACATGTTTTTCTATTTTACGCATTGTATGAATTCAAAAAATATATAGTTTGTTAAATATAAAATAGTTTATATACGTATTTTTTGTATAATATTGAACATTTCATAATAAAGTTATTTAATAACAATATTCCATTTTCTTTCGATTTTCTTCATATTGAACCTGTCATATTTTTAATCCAACAATCTCACCCCGAAAAAAATTTCCACCAAACGGCTTGACAAAATTTGCCAGGGTTGAGATTAGTGGAATATACACGTTTTAGGGTGTAACTAACTCTCCCTACCTTAATCTGACGTGCTCGAGAATTTCAGGCCATTTTTTTACCAATCTGATCCTTGCTTGATCTTTAAAGGGTGGACATATTATATAGGGCTCAATAGTAGAATAGAAATTTAATTAATTAAAACAATATTAAATTAAAGATTTTTATTTTTGTCGAGAAAAAAATAGATACTTTCGATGAACAAATTTCAAAGTTATTAATAAAATGACAGTTATAATTGTTTGGAATATTACAGTTTTTATAATTACATTTTTAAAATAGTTAGTTATATGTTTCGTGAAATAAGATATCTATGAATGTAACACAGATCTTGATCGATTATATATATATATTTATAGAAAAACCTATGTCTAAGGTTACACACATAGACCAGACCTTAAAAAATATATTTACATAAGGGTTGCATAAACAAAAGTATCTGTAAAAATACAATAGTATATTATGTTACTAGGAGTAGAAGGCCAACATTATTGTTCAGCCCAGGTTCTTGCACTGCCGACGCGCTAGCCGAGGCTGTGCAAACTGGGCGAAACATATAATGGGCCTTCTGCTCCTAGTAAAATATACTATTTTTTCCTCAAGCGTAATAATAATATGCATTTTATAAAAAATATAGAAGGCTTTGTTTATATCTCAACTATTTAATTAAGACAAACGAAAAATTACATAAAGTGTTACCTATTTATTAACAGTAATATTAAATGTGCAGTTTTGTATACTGCAGTTGTTTAAATTTAAGCCACTGCCACCGCTTTCATGCAGCTTCGACATTTACAATTTTGTCATTGGTATACATCATATTATTAGTAAGTTGATTGTCGATTATTGTGTCAGCGATTCCAGAACTATTACTTGGTTGTTTTTGCCAATTAAGTATTTTTTGTGCAGTTTGTGTTTTACTGGAAATGGAATCATCTAAGTACCCTTCAGCAACACTGGTGGATTTCCATCCACCTTGCCGCTTTAAAGCGGTAATATCACCTCCGTTGTCAACTAAAATAGTTGCGGAAGTCCTCCGAAGGCAATGTCCTGTATATTCATGAGGATTTGTTAATTTCAAAAACGTAGCAACGTCTTTTGGTACGTTTGATATTTTGTGGATACCCATTACCACACGGTGACATTTACCATTCTGGTATTTAATAAAAAATCGCTGCAGGCCAATATCATCCGGATGAAGGGCCGTATACTATCTTACCAAATTCAAATAAAAATCGCCAATTATAGTAAACGACCGTTGTTTTTTGTTTTTTGTGTTTATGATTTTAACTAAAATTAAATTTCCCAAATCTTGGATTTCGCTAGACTTTAAATTAACAAGTTCATCGCATCTAAGGACTCCTGTGACTCCAAATATTAATATAGCCTAAAACAAACGTTGAAATAAATAAAAAAAAGCTGGTAGCACTGGGATTAGAACCGCTGACCTTCGCGACCGAAGACAAAACTCTGCCACTGAGCTACCGTCATTAAATGTTATAAGTAGGAAATGAGGTAATATTTGCTGTCAAGTTAAATATTGATCTGCGAGTAGATATTACTGTCAACGGTTTAATAAACGTAATAATGATTAAAAAGAAATAAGAAAGTACCTACCTTTGTTGCTAAATAAACATTATTCGGTGCATCCTTGAGAAATTTATCAAATTGATCTTTTGTTAATACTTTTGATTTTTTCGGTGTATAATTTTCCCCTTGGCGCTTTATAAATGCAATTAATTTGCTATATTTTTCTATTTTAACATTATGCTTAATGTTTAATTGACTTTTAATTATTGAATACTGTGCCCATAGAGTAGACCTTTTAAACTTTCTGGACAAATTCGTGAAGTATGCAAGCATAACGTTTTCCGTGTATTGCTGTACATTATATTCATTGCACCATTTTAGAAATTTTTTGTATGCAAAATCATACAGTTTACGCGACTTCGTTGGAATTAGGGTTTCAATACTGGAATTAGCTATTTCAACTAATTCCGGAGGCGTACATTGTAAGTCTTGAGACATTTTTGCAGTTTGAATTAGGTAGGAACACTTTCAGAGTCTGACACTTTTCAAAACTAACAAAACATCAAAATTAAATAAGGAAATTGACAATTCCTGCCTTCTTGATTATAACACCCATAAAACGTTGCTACCGTTTCTTATTATTTTGTTACTAGTATAATAATAAGAGTTCATTATTGTACTATTAAAAGAATAGGCTATTTCTACTGTTTTTGTTGAAGAACATAATACAGTTTTTATTATACGCTTGAAGAAAAAATATTTTATTCATATTAATAAAAGCAATGTAATTTATTGTACAACTTTTACTTTGTTAATAATGTCCATCATATTAAGAACAGTAAACAAATATTGCATCAAAACTTCCAAGTCTTGTTTAAAAAATTAAATTTTTATCTAAGGTACCTAATTCAACTGATTATTATATTAACATAGAAGTTAATAGAATGTCGGCAAAAATCCTTTGATGTTCATATTGCAAAAATGTTTGAATTTAAACAACTGAAATTGACATATTATAACTTGGTAAGTACAGTGAGAGAAATACATTTAAGTCGCTTTAATAAGAGTGTATATTAAATTAAAAAAGTTTTGTGTTTTAGCTATTCACCACCTAGATACAGGTCATAATTTTAACTTTGATGATTCTAAAATGATAACGTGAGAATAATTATTTAAAAAAATGTTTGTGGTCTTCATTATCGGAACTTAAAAACCATAGAGAGGTGCGGTTATAAAAATAATTTTTTTTATATGCAAATATCGTCGATTTTTTTAATGGAACACCCTATATAGTTTTATTCTATCTGAAAGACGAACTTTTTCCCTTTGAGAAAATGTATAATTTGTTAAAGTTTTGAGGAAAAAAGAGTGAGTTATAGGGATTTTAATGATAATTGTTTATTAGACAGAGATGTCTACACAAACAATTAAAAAAGAAAATAACACAAACTTGAAAGATATGTACCTAATTTTATTAAAAATTAACTTTATAAATTATCTAATTTAATAAAAACCTAAGAAGAATAAATAACTGAACGGTTGAACTAAACTTTCACCATTTATTCGCAAAATACGTTTTTAAATGCAATTACAGCTGTTTCGCTAAAAACTAGCATCGTCAATTTAATAAAAATCCTCAAGATATTCTAAGGTTTGTCCATTTTGGTCTATACATTTTTGTAACCTGAATAAAAAGTTTTGAAAAGAATTTCCCAACATTTCTGGGGTAATTTCTTGGGATGCTCGGACAATGTTACATCTCAGTTGTTCTAGAGTCTCTAGAATAGGATTATAACACCTATCTTTGATAAAAGACCATAATAAAGTCTGGAATCGTCACGTCTGGTGAGTGAGCAGGCGACTCAATTGGTCCAGCTCCCCCAATCCACCTATCTCCAATTGTTTCTGTTAAAGAATTTCTAGCCGCAAGTGAATAGTGTGGTAGTGCACCGTCTTGCTGTTCCATTTGTGGATATTGGTAATTTTGTAACATGTCTGTGTAGACATTACCAGTAATTGTAGTTTCTTGAAAGAGGATACGGTCCATATATTTTTTCTTTAAAAACGCCACACCAAACGTTCAACTTTGGTGAATCTCTTTCGTATTCCTCAATTGCCCTTGGATTTTCAGACCCCCATATGCGACAATTATGTTTATTACATCTCCCGTTGAAATGAAATCCAGAACATCTGACATTATAAGTAAAACATCAGGAACGTCTCTAAATGAATCTAGTAATGTCTCAGAAAAAACAATTCTCGTTTGAAAATCCCTTTTATATATTTTTTGTATATCTATATTTTATAAGGAGTTAACTTCAATACCTTCATACATCTCTGAACTTCGGATTTTGAAATTTCAGTTGTGGATATTACTTTGCGAAGAGATATTCGATTATTATGTGAATGATCTTGTGTTTCCTGAATACGTAAGTGTCCATTTAAAAAAATATCACCATTACGTATTGGGCATTTCTTCCTTTCCATAGATCTATTTTGTAGAAATGCTGTGTACCATTTTTTAATGCTGTTTTTTGAAGGTGGGTATTTCCTAAATACCTGACGAAAACTTCTTTTGGTGGTAACAAATGATTCATACTTAGCATACAATAACACAGTTTTTGATTTTTCACTTGAACTAAATCGCACCATTACTGAAAAAAAGTCGAAAACAAATCGCAATGAATTACTTTGACAGATCGTTGTGTTAGTTTGATAAATCTATAAAAATCCCAAAGCCTACTTTTACATTGAATCCCGTAAATGCCTACATAACAGCCTATCCTAAAAAATCAAATAACTCACTCATTTTTTTTCGAAACTTTAACAAATAATACATTTTCTTAAAGGAAAAGAGTTCGTCTTTCAGATAGAATAAAAATATATAAGATTTTACTAATTAAACATGTATACTGAAAAAACCTTATAAAAAGAAATTGTTCGTCGAAAGCCGCACCTTTCTATGGTTTTTAAGTTCCAATATATTTGCAGTTAAAATGGTTCAGAAACTTTTGGAACACTCGGTAATTTGCCGTATCAACTGTCCATAAAGGATTATTAAATATATGGATTTAGTAAACTAGATCTGTTAAGGAATGACAGTTAACGGAATATTTTTAGTTATGAATGACAATTAGTTTTTGCCATTTTTATTTTTAGTATGTAATTCATTTTAAACCATAATTAAAATAAGTCACAGAGATTTATATATTTGGCTTTAATATAATTTATTTTTCGTGGATTTTGGCAATAAAACTCCTTTAAATTATAAAACTTTGCCAGATTCTTTTTTTAATCAAATTTACTAAAACCAAACTATTCGGTTTAAGGGAAAAATTATTTAAGCTGACAATACCCCACCATCAAATTCGTCTAAAAATCAATAAAATTGAAATAGCCGGGCATGCGCCTATGGGGGTGACCTAAAATACACCTTTACCATTTTTTTCTTTACTTTTTAGAGGTACAGGTACTGCAGTTACTTCACAAAGGGTTGTAGCAATTAACAATGAGAGACTTAACGAAGTGGGTTTTCGTACACTGCATGTTGTAATACTTACTATTTTCTTATTGATATGAAAAAGCAAAATTTTCCTCTTACCCTGAAAATGGTAACAAGATTTTATAGAGTAGTGGTCTTGGAGATCGATCTCCTTGTTTTGGAGAACTCTTTACAAGCCTTTCTATAGAATGTTGATACCTGGTTTCATTCTGAAATTTTTACTTCTTTACGCCAGATTTTCTTATTTTCACACATTAACTTCCATATGGTTTGTTCCAATAATTTAAACTATTTTTTAAACTACCTTTTTCAACCTATTTTATTACTTTAACTTAAAATACTCCCCTTTTTTATTCATAATATCTGCTATAATTTGTTTAAACACTGCAGTCTGCACATAGAGGTGAGTTTCCATATTGTATTATACATTATAATATATTTTTTATGTTTTCACATTGATTTTGTTTGTTCTATATATTTTATAAACTATATTGACTGTTATAAAACTATCATTTTCTATTACTTGTTAGATTTATCTTATATGATCTGACTTTTATACATGTTATATTTGTCTTTTATATATTTGACTTTGTATTTCATCTCTCTGACATATTGTGTTCTTCTCTTAAAGCCTGAAGATGGTCTTGTGACCGAAACATGTCGCTACTGTAACATTTCTTTAAATTACATACTGTGGGTTGACTTTGAGTTTTATTACTACTATTCGTACTATCCACGTTTGAGTTATGGATAACCTCTACAATTTAAAATTAAAGAGTTTGAGTAAGGAAAATCAAAGTTTATCCGCTAAAATTTTAAGGAAGAGGTGGAATTTGAGATTATTTTTTGAACCATTCTGTACAAAAACTACTTTGTTTAATAATTTATTGATATCTTTTTCATTAACTTCACTAAATCTATTTTCGCTGTTAGACTCCATTTTTTATTATAAAAAGTACAGATCAACAACTGCAAATTGCAATTGCCAACTACGATACGTGTTTTTCTGTGTTGCCTACCTATGATGTAATTTATTAAAATATTAATAATCAAGAGAAGAAAGAAAAAACGGAAGGGGGTTTACACAGAATAATATTTAATAAATATATTATTTTTTAAGAGAAAATACCTATAATATTTTGAGATTTTAATAACTTTAATAAAAGATTATGAATATTGCATTTACTGCAAAAATTTAGAAACTGATAGTACTACTGATTCTTCTGAAGGTTACGGCTACACAAGCAGGATAAGTAATTGGGAGTGGTATTAGGGAGTTAAGACACACAGAGTACGTAAACGTATCTTTTTCGCGTAAACGTACCAATTCCACTTTACGTCGTCGTTACGAGGATGAGAAATATAACAGTTAAGGCACAGATCAAAAGGTAACGCAACGTATCCAAACGTCATGTTTTTTTTTTGTCAGCTGACAAATATTTGTTTGGTTTTTTGGTTAGAATAATTTGTGTTTTTGAATGAAAACAAGCCCAGAAAGATTAAATGTGTACACTAGATTAAATGTGTAATGAAATTGTAGTGTCCTATGCTTGTCTATATATTTCTTAACTAAATTTTTCACCCTATCTTTCAAGGTTCTACTTAATATGAATTTCCCCATGATTTTCATTAAGTAACTTTAAATTATATTGATTATATTCACTTGCATTGTGATCATACAGATAAGAACATATTATGATGGTCATATTTTTCTTCGTTTTCGTTTCTTTATTTTGCAGTTCGGAATATTTAGCAGCGTTTCGGATATCGTCGGCGTGTATCGGGTCGATACTACCGCGTTCTTGGGTCCACGTAGGAATCCGTATCTTTACGTCGAACGTATCTCGTATCGTAACGAAAATTTAAACGGCGCATGCGTAGCTGTCATTAGATACGTTTACGTATGTATGTGATGTGCAGCCTTAACTCCCTATTATAGAAAAGAGGGCAACTGTGGTAAGAGGAACGAAAAAGTCAAAAGAAGCTGTCATTAGATCTCGCAAATATTTTGATATGGATTTTTTTTTCATTTCGTAATCAATGGTACTCTCTGTAACACGAAATACCGCTACCCCTTCTATTGATTTATTCTAGATAGTATTGACAGTGGTCAGTTGTCGTGAGCGTCGTGAAAAAAGAGGGATTATTTGAACAAATATTTGTTTTTATACCTATTCACATCATTATATTGTTAAAGAGAAAACGGCAAAAATTAAAAATTATTAATTATATCTACTTGAAATTTGCCGACCAGACCAAATTAATTGTTCAATATTGTTAATGAATTTTTGACAGTTCTATGAATTTATCGATACTAATAAAACCACTCGTGCTTTTATCAGTATTAACCGAAATGCACATTTAGCACTAAACGTTGAAGATTAAGCGTTTTGATTAGCCGAAATCACAAAACTGTGATATATTCAAAGGTGAAACAAATAATTAATATTAAATCGTCATAGAAAAAAACGTGTATTATACACGGCAAAACTATAGTTTTATCAAAACAGCTGTCATTGATTTAAAGAAGCTAAATTTTAAAATAAACGTGGATGTTTTGTTCAAACGTTTAGTTGTTTATCATTCTTGTAGGATGGACTTCCATAGAGTAAGGCTTAGTACAATAAATTTCACTTTATATATTTTTCCAGTATTCGCAAAGGACAGAACTCCATATATTTGCCTTGTGTGTACCTAGTTAGCTTACTGGATATTTTTTCATTTCAGGTCTGGGATTAAGATTTATAAGATAAATATTTACAAAATTATTATTATAGATTTCTTCTGGTTAAATATTCTTTTATCTATTATACCAGTCATTGTAAGCTGCTAAAAACATTAACATACACATTCTGTATATCAAATTAAAACAATTTTTTAAAACATTTTACTTAATTTTATTTGCATCTTACAATAGTGACTGATATATTACAATAAAGTTAAATATATTAATATTGTTAAGGTTCTGTTGCCATTCGTATTCTAGCTGATTCTCTTGATCTGTTGTGTACTTCTGCCGTTCTTAAAGTGACACCGAAAATATCTTCATGGTATCTGTTTTCATCCTTGTGGGTTAATAAAAATAAATTACTTTATACAGATAGCGGAAAATGTATCGGATATTAAGTAGTTACGAAAATAAAATACAGTTATGCTCCAGATATTAATAAAAATACTATTCACACTAGAAAATATTCTCACCCTTAATTGCAACATGAAAGATTGAACCTCGGTTTCTGTCATTCCTCCATGTTTCTGTATTATGTTTTGAAAAGTTTGGTATACATGTTCGGCCATAGTTATATCCCCACAAATGTAGAAGTGTCCTTTTTCTTTGACAAGTAGTCGGTAGATTTCAGCTCCTTCTCTTAAAGCTAAATCTTGAACGTATGTCTAAAACCACAAAAAAGAATACATTAAATACACAAATTGTCAATTTAAGCTACACATTTTTGTTATAGGTATATTATTTTGAGTTTTTTTTAAATTTGAAATTATTTTCATTTGTATTTATTTATATATCATTAATATGAACACTAACATTAACAAAGAGTACCATAAACAAGATCATTTTTATGCGATTGAAAGCCTAACAATATTAAAATGAAATTGGGCTGGACATGTGGCGAGTCTGAAAAACAAGCGGTGGGCAAGGTTGATTCTGGAGTGGAGACTAAGGCGAGATGCTTTTCAAAACAGAGTCGCACAGAACCAAGATAGACAGACTACATAATAATTAGGCCATGATGGCCCATTATTGTATATCTAGACGCCTGTTCATAGATTTACTAGGTAGGTACAGTATATTCCTTAATGAAGTAGATTCAAAATCACGGTCGGCACTCATGAATACATTTGGTCACTCAAAATTTTAAATTTTTTATATCTAAATGGTCAGTCTAGACGGTATCACTTCTGCGCATCGTAACATATCTGTTGCTTCACCAATTAAAAAAGTTTCTTACATTGTATAGCATTGGGCTTGCACCTCAGAGTAATAAGTAAACATAGAGTAGGCATATTCCCTACTACTTGTCGTCGAGACAGATTTGTTTACCAACAGAGCATTGCCAGACGTTGTGTTTTGTAAGTAAAAAGTAGGAAACAAAAACGTAATAATATAATTAACAACAATTTTATTTAACTTTTAAGAGAAGATTTTTATTCAGAGAAAATATTCTTTAATACATTTTAATATTCACTTTCTTACCTTTCTTTAATACTGATAAAAAGCTCTAGACCAGTTGTATCAAATACCCACACCGAAAATTTGGCATCAGTGCCTTTGTTTGTAATTGTCTAGAGGTGATTAGCGCTTTGTTCGATTTTTCCTAAATTTTTGTGTATTTAAGTGAACTCTATAAAGTGTTTTTATTTATTTTTAATATTGAAAATGGTGAAACCCCGAAAAGCGTGTAAAATTTGTGGTACTTCGCAAAATGATAATCTAACCTATCACCGGTAAGTTATTCACTACATTGGCGTACAATTAGCAATTTCAATTAAAATTTATTACAATTAAGAAAATCAAATTATTAATGAAATATATCCTTTTAGATTTCCTTCCGATAAAAATATGTTAGAAGTATGGTGCCATGCCATAAGTGTATTTATTTATTTATTTATTTATTTATTTATTTATTTATTTATTTATTTATTTATTTATTTATTTATTTATTTATTTATTTATTTATTTATTTATTTATTTATTTATTTATTTATTTATTTATTTATTTATTTATTTATTTATTTATTTATTTATTTATTTATTTATTTATTTATTTATTTATTTATTTATTTATTTATTTATTTATTAAGTAATCAACAGAACATAGTTCCAATAAAAGATTACAATAATTACCCTATAACAATAACCATTTAATTTTATAGATAATGTAAAAATAAAGTATATCAGAAAAAATATAGTTTTGGTGTTATTTTAAGATTCCGTTAGTGCTAAGTTTTTTTCGGCAATTCTTTTAAAAGTTTTAAGGCTGTAGGATGTAAAAAAGTCAATATTGTTCAGTGAATTTGCGAGGGAAGACATATTATAGAAGGGAGAATTTAAACCTAGGTTTGTTCTAGGTCTAGGGCAGAAAAATATTTTAGTTTTTCTTATATGTATATATATTGTTAGAAATCTTACAAAATAAAACATGGCAACGTCAAACGCAGAGGTCGCTGTCGGTCGTACGGTCGGAAAGAAAAGGACGGAACCCGGAAGTGACGAGATTGGAGGGCTCTCTTTTCTTTTGAAAAACCGGTTGTGCGCTCGTGTTATTGCCATCTCTGAAATACCTGAGAATTTCTTTAGAATATTTGTTGTTATATTTATTTGTGTTTAGTATTTAATAAAACTTAACATCAGAAGTGGGATCTGTGCCCCAGTCCTACATATAATTGATGCTTTGAAATGGAAGAAGTTTTAGCCGAATTAGTGAGAGCTATTAGATCTTCGCGAACTACACCGGAACAAATTGATTTGCCCTTATTTCGACCTGATTTGACAGATGCTAAAAAATGGCTATTTGAAATTACTTCTATTAAAAATGAGTTTGATTGGTCTGATCAACAAATACTAGTCCGTGTAGGACGTTTTTTGTCCGGTATTTCCAAAACTTGGTTTGATACGTGGGTTCCAGTAGTAAAAACTTGGGAAACATTTCAACGAGATTTCTTAGAAGCTTTTCCGCCAAAAAGAAATCTTGGTCGTTTGCTAATCGAAGCTGCTAACTATAACAGTGATTTATGTAACACATATGATGCTTATGTTTTTGGAAAAGTAAATTTACTCCGAAACCTTCGAGTACAATGGGAAGAGGTGGATCTTGTAGAATTGACAATCCATGGGATTAAGGAAAGAGATATATGCTCAATAGCCAGTAATCAAAATTTCAAAAAAATATCTGAACTTCTTTCTTTTCTTGGCACCATTCCTAAGCGTAAGGCTGATGATCATCGTGATAAAAAATCTACAGACATAGTAGAACCCCCTCATAAACGTTTTAGAGATAATTCGTCTACTGGAATTAGACATCGACAAATTACATGTTTTAAGTGTGGAAAAGATGGCCACATGCAAAGGGAATGCACTCAAATTGTAAACTATCTTAAGCCTAGCACTGCAACCTCTTCTACTAGCCAGATATGTTCATTCTGTGCAAAAACTGGTCACGATACAGATCACTGTTTTATTCGCCAAAATATTGAGAAACGCAAAGTTGTCAAATTCTGTAGTAGCAAAAAGTTCAATGCTCCTATCAACATAAAAGTAAACGGCGTCTGTTTAAAAGGGATCATCGACACAGGGGCAGATATATCATTAATGGCTCAAAAACATACCCAACTCTTTCAGAATAAGGTAAAACCGTGTCATATAACAATTACCGGTATTCTTCCTGGATCCTTTGTTGCTACTCAAGAATTCGAAGCTCCATTTGAAATTTTCGAAGTTAATACGAACCTTAAGTTTATCATCGTACCAGATAATTTTCTTGAACACGACGTCATTATTGGAAGTAACTTATATGAAGATCCCAACATAGTCTGCATTACTGATTATACAGGGAGTAGAATTACTCGCAATAAAATCAATCGAATTTTGAATATTACTTCAAATAATATTGAAATCAACATTGACGTGCCTGAAATATATAAATCAGATCTTCAAGAGCTTTTGAATCAGTTTAAGGGTATGATAGCTATTGGCAATTCTGTACCATCCGTAAATAATGCTGTTATGGATATAAAACTACATGATGAATACATTGTTACCAGAAATCCCTATCGACTATCTTTTGATGAAAGGAAGATTGTAAGAGAAATCGTCGCGGATCTTATGGAACATAACATAATCAGAGAAAGTGACTCACCCTATGCCAGCCCTATAATACTTGTTAGAAAAAAGGAAGGTTCTTATAGGATGTGTGTCGATTTCAGGGAACTCAACTCACATACCATCAAAGACCGATACCCACTCCCATTAATCGACGACCAGCTTGATAGACTTGGAAAAGGAAAGATATTCACTTCACTTGATATGTCATCTGGGTTTCATCAGATACCAATATCGCCGAATAGTATTCACAAAACAGCATTCGTAACTCCCGACGGGCATTACGAGTACCTTCGTATGCCTTTTGGCCTTGCTAATGCGCCCGCTGTTTTTCAGAGGGCTATAAATAGAGCTTTGGGAGATCTTCGCAACACTGTAGCATTAGTTTATCTGGACGACGTTTTAATTCCATCAGAGACTTACGCAGAAAATGTACAATCTTTAAGAACTGTTTTAAGAGCATTGGAGGCTGCCGGGTTTTCTTTAAACCTGAAGAAGTGTCATTTTTTTCAAAATAAAATTGAATATTTGGGGAGGGAAGTATCAGCAGAAGGAATTCGTCCCGGGACACGAAAAATAGAAGCACTGCAGAAATCTCCTACTCCAACATCTGTGAAGCAAGTACGACAGTTAATGGGTCTAGCTGGATATTTTCGCAAATTCATCCCCGAATTCGCATCTCGAACCGCCTGCATCACTAAGTTGACCAAGGGAAACCAACCATTTTCGTGGACTGAAGAGCAGGAGCTTGCAAGAAAATATATCATCGACCATTTGATATCCCGACCCTTATTAAGAGTATTTAACCCCGATTTACCCACCGAATTGCACACTGACGCCAGTAGCATTGGTTACGGTGGTGTGCTAATACAAAAGCGTGATGGTAATGTTGGAGTTATAGGCTACTTCAGTAAACGTACTACTAAAACAGAAGAAAAGTATCACTCATACGAACTAGAAACCCTTGCTGTTGTAAATTCGTTAAAACATTTCAGGGTTTATTTGATAGGAATACAATTTACATTGGTAACCGACTGTAACGCGATCAAATCTACGACTACAAAAAAGGATATTTTACCGCGTGTTGCACGATGGTGGATATACATGCAGGATTTCAACTTTAATGTTGTATATCGCAAAGGAAGTTCTTTGCCACATGTGGATTACCTGAGTAGGAATCCAATAAGCATACGACGCCTTGGAGCAAAGGAAAGTTGGTTATATATTGAACAAAGAGGAAACGCTGAAGTAAGACAACTCGTGATGGACTGGAAAGAAGGACGACTTGATAAAACTCAATATACTGTAAAAAATGATATTCTATATTACTTTGTTAAAACTGGAAATGAAGTTACTGCTAAACCTTTCGTGCCCCGTCAAAGTCGTTTGGGATTGTTAAGAATATTTCATGATGAACAATGTCACGTAGGAGTGGACAAAACACTGGAATCAATCCAAAAACATTTCTGGTTTCCTCGTATTCGCCAATTCGTCAAGAACTATGTTAAGCATTGTCTAATTTGTTCGATTAAGAAGACTCGGTCTGGACCATTGCAGGGTTATATTAGTCATGTAGAAAAGCCAACCATCCCCATGAATATTTTACACGCTGATTGTTTGGGACCGTTGGAGACAACAAGTGGCGGGTATAAACATGTACTTGTACTTATTGATGCATTCACGAAATATTGTTTTCTTCAGCCATTAAAAACCGTTAAAGCAGACGAAACCAGGTTGGCTTTTCAGTTATTTATATCACTATTTGGTACCCCAGGAAAAATTATAATGGATGCGGGTAAGAATTTTAAAAATCTAAGCTTACCTCAGTATTTGGATTCCTTAGGAATAGATTATCACTACACCACTCCAGATGTTCATAGATCTAATGGTCAAGTTGAGAGATACATGCGTACAATCATGAATCTCCTTCGCATAGAAACGAAAACAAGGTCAGAATGGTCGAGTGCTCTTTGGAAAATCCAACTAGTATTGAACACCACGATCCATAAAACAACAGGTATCACTCCTTTGAGAGCTTTAATCGGCATAGACGGTGCAACACCCCTCATTCAATCACTGCTTCAAAATATTACTGAAGATATACAACCTATACGCAATATGCAGCTAGACCGGAATAGAATTAAAGATAACCTGGAATCATCCGTTCAGACCCGAATCAGGACAAATCAAAAACGTAGCAACACTATCGATTATAAAGTAGGCGATTTTGTACTTATGCACCGAGATGATCGAATGCATCAGGGAAAACTGAAATATGAATTCCAAGGACCGTACGAAATCATGAATATAACACCACAAGGCCGCTATGAGATAAAAAGGGTTGGATCGTCTCTAATAACTAAGGCTGCCAAAGAACAGTTGAGGATATGGCCGACTGACTGGTCCCTTTCAATGGACATGACAGAACTTCTGGATATTATGGAAAACGAAATGAGGTCAGTATTTTTGGTAAATAGCCTGTGTTAGAAATGTTTTAAAGCTTGTTACGCTTTGCATTGAATCTTGAATTTGTATTAAGTTTGAATGTTTTAAAGCTTGTTACGCTTTACATTCAGCTTAAATGGTTTAGGAAATGTTTTAAAGCTTGTTACGCTTTGCATTGAATCTTGAATTTGTATTAAGTTTGAATGTTTTAAAGCTTGTTACGCTTTACATTCAGCTTAAATGGTTTAGGAAATGTTTTAAAGCTTGTTACGCTTTGCATTGAATCTTGAATTTGTATTAAGTTTGAATGTTTTAAAGCTTGTTACGCTTTACATTCAGCTTAAATGGTTTAGGAAATGTTTTAAAGCTTGTTACGCTTTGCATTGAATCTTGAATTTGTATTAAGTTTGAATGTTTTAAAGCTTGTTACGCTTTACATAAAGCTTAAATTGTTTAGGAAATGTTTTAAAGCTAGTTACGCTTTGCATTAAATGTTCTAAAGTTTGTTACGCTTTGATTAAGTTTGAATATTTTAAAGCTTGTTACGCTTTACATTAAGGTTAAATGTCTCAAAGTTTCTTATGCTGTACACATAGCGTTAAATGTTTTGAAGCCAGCTAACTTCATTATGAATGTTTTAAGTCCCTGTTATGACACGCTAAATTTCAATGATTTATAGTACATATGTGACTTTTTGCATTATGTTTAAATGTTTTGAAGGTTTTTATGATTTTAGGTTCTATGCATTTTGTGATTATTTCTTATTTTTAGTGATAAAGAGGTAGAAGAAAAAACGCAAAACATCGAGAGCGATGTTTCTGTTAGGATTGGCCGTGTTAGAAATCTTACAAAATAAAACATGGCAACGTCAAACGCAGAGGTCGCTGTCGGTCGTACGGTCGGAAAGAAAAGGACGGAACCCGGAAGTGACGAGATTGGAGGGCTCTCTTTTCTTTTGAAAAACCGGTTGTGCGCTCGTGTTATTGCCATCTCTGAAATACCTGAGAATTTCTTTAGAATATTTGTTGTTATATTTATTTGTGTTTAGTATTTAATAAAACTTAACAATATATATATATATATATATGTTATATATATGTAGATATAAATTCCTTACCAAAATATGCGTATTAAATTATTTAACTAACATTTATATAGGTATTACGGTGATACTCTAACCAATTACACGCCACTGTACGGCTGTATTTACCTACACCTCTAGATTTTCCATCTCTCTCAATTATAGGTTCATTGCTATTGACTACAAACTGTATGTTATTGTGTTGTTGTGGCACTTCTATGTTTACTTATTACTCTGAGGCTTGCACCTTCTGCTTACAAGTTAGTTACTCATGCGTAATTGACTTTTTAACGAACGCGTCACTTAAAATACTATTACGGTAAGGGGTAAATGACCCTTACACACAGTTTTAAAACTTCGAAAATATCATATACGCTTTCGGAAATACAAGAAAAAGAAAAGCAATGTCACACTAGTTTGATATTTTTAAAAAACGCACTCACAGAACGTAATTTAAGCAAGATTAATGAATAAAAACTATTAATTAATTGGTTTTTTCAATCTGATCAAGAAATATTATCTTTTGGTAAAATAAATGCCAAATTAATACTTTTATAAAAAAAAACTGTTGCATTATCTTTGCACCCAAGTATACACATATGTCTGTATGCTTTTAGTTCCAAGTAAAATCCTTTAGCAGCAACAAAAAAAATTGAGAATGACATGAGTTAAACGCAAATGAAAATAATCAAAACACATTACTAAGACATCAGGTTTCTCAAGTTCCAATTAATTTCACCAATTTTTCCAATAACATTTTACTTTTAATTTTTATGGAGCCCACGAAAAAAACTAAAATGTCATTGGTTATTGGATTTTAATTAATTTTATTTTTCATGTAATATTTAAAACCTTTTAAATCTTTATTTTTAACATGACTAACCTAGTATATACAGGGTGTCCCATAACTAATGGACAATATAAGAACTGTAGAAAGGGGTGATAAAAATAAGTCGTTTGATACAAACATGCACTAGTAAAATGTTAATTGTAAGCGAGATATGGAGCGTTAAAGTTGACAAAATATTTTTGAAAATTCGTAATATTTAGAAAATAACTGAGTGTATTGGTCTCAAAATTGGTACACAGTTAAAATTTGATAGATCAGCGGTTTTTTTTACCCCCTGTATAATGTGCATTTTATTAAAAAATAATAAAAACTGCATCATTTTAAAACAAAAAAGGTATACCTGTTAATTTCCCATATTTTAAGTCGTTTTCAAGATATTGCTATTTTAATATTGCAGTGCATAATATTATCATTACACTGCAACTTAATTACTAGAATATTTTAAAGAGGGCTGTGACTATTAAAAGAACTGTCATTAATTTACTAGTTAAAAGCGAAAAATTGTCATTACTGTGTTTTTAACTTCTGAACTAACAATATGGCTTTCATTAAAAATGCCTAGAGGCAATGAATTTCTACAAATAATGAACTAAGGGATATGATTTGTGTTTATGCACAAGTAAATTATAATGCATGTGCTGCAGTTAGACAAAAGAATATTTTTATACACTTATATCACTGTTCCGCGTATAGTTCACTATGAGTTCTATACGATAACTGACTTCTTCGCGCCATGTGCCTAGAAGAATACCTCGAATGTTCTTTTCTGGTATTTTCCTGAAGTAGAACTGACACCTTCGCACTTATTTAGAGTTTAGACAGACATGGCTTCCGAACTGACTTTATAACATTATCATAATTTTGAATGTCTCTATCCAGTGTCACTATTTGGCATGTTTTACAAATGATTTATTTTAACGCGGCATTTGATATTTAGCGCAGGCTTCCACCAACATTTTGACGAATGCGGTCTATCGGTTGAGGCAGAGACCATAGAGAATGAGATAAAGAAAAATATCGGGTCTATACCAAGTTATTCATATCCACGTAAACTGAAAGCTATATTAAACATATACGTATAAAAAATGAACCAATAAAATACATTTACCTTAGGTGTATTAGCCTCTCTTGATAAAGCCAGAAAAACTTTATCAAGCACTCCTATTTCCTGCATTTCTTTCTTTTCCTTTTTATATAAATCCATGTCTGTTGTTCGACAACCAAAAAACAGCCACATTTTTCCTATCTTTTTCTGTTTCTTCAAAAAAAGAGCTTTTCTTTCTTGCCAAAATGCTCTAAATGGCGCAATTCCCGTTCCTGGGCCAACTAAAATTACTGGTAAGGTGGAATCAGCAGGTAAGTAAAATCCAGGAGCACTGAAAATATTTAGTAAATCAAATTATTAGTTGATTTTATGTAATCATGAGATAAAATAAAGGTTTCCCAAATAACCACTATTTGAAAGATAAACAAGATACAAGGTGCAGTCAATAGTAAAAATGAAAAGTAGAAAATTGTTTCTATCTGCACCCAAGTTTTAAGTATAGACGAAGTCGGTCGCCATCACGTTTTCTATTGGAATGTAATTCAATGTCCGTTGGGGCATATAGCCCAGGAAGTAGTTGTTTTTTCATAGAAAACGGTCAAGCTATTAAGTTTCTTTACCTTGGGTGCAGGTAGAAACAATTTTCTACTTTTCATTTTTAACCACTATTTCTTAACCAATCTTAACCAAAAAAACAGAATCTATATGACTTATTTTAAATTTAAAATATGACAAATGATTTAGGAATGTGATTATTTACTGACTTTGAGGATACGCCACTGGCCCTGAGCGAGTTAAGTTCGATCGGTGTATCAGTCTCGTATATTTTTTCGTTTTTTTAAGTAATTAGTAAGATATAATTTGTGTTTTTCGATCAACAGGACATTTAGTATTGTGTCATGGTATTTTGCTGTGATTAATGCTGAACTTTCAATAGTAAGGATATTTGTTTGGATATTAAATTGCAAATAATCGGTCACGATAAACTTGTTTTAACCTTTTTTTCTTTTTCTTGTGATAAATAACTGATAAGAACAACTGAAAGCAGTCTATCCATCGCTGTTTTTGAAGCTCGACGAGCAACCAGTTCTACAACTATGTTGTATGGGTGGTTGTCAAAATTGAAGGCGCAACAAAACAAATAAAAATGAGTGATCCTTTAAATGTTGCCTTTGACTACAAGGGCAACAACATTACAAATAGTTCACCCACTGTAAATCATCCAATAATGTCTACACCTAAGAGTAATTCCAACACTTCCACATCATACGTGGCAGCTGCAGCAAAACCTATGTTTCCAAGAAAGGAACAAGCATTTGTCTTCCACTCAGTTGATAATCTTAAATTATTTTATTATGTTAAATCAATTGGCGACATTGTCGGTCCCAAAAATGTTACTTTTGCATCTCGTATATCTATATTTAAGCAAAGCTGATCTTGTAGAACAATGAATTGCAAATAATCCCATCATATATATTGGAAATCTGAGCCTGCCAATCAGAAGACTGGTGAATCCTGCAAAACGTCTTCTAATTTTGAATGGATATACATCTTCTCAGCCATCTCTTGCATCTGAAATTCTTCAACCACCAACTGCTCAGTTAGCAACCCCTCAACTGCCAAATTCCTCCCCGGCACTGCTGCAATTGACTCCTATTAATCCAACTTCAATACCGGATAAACTTATCCCTTCTACTCCTGGGCTTAAAAGGCTTTGTTATATCTAGTGTTTCTAAGACTTCTGAAGAAAACATCTCGCTCAATAAAGAAAGTTCCAACACCAGCATGCCCCCACCTCGCCCAAAGCCTTCTCGCACTGAATCTGTTCAAAAACAAGCTAAAAAAAGCTTAAAACAGATACCACTCCTGACTCTAAAATAAGAGCATCGTCAGTACAAATCATCAATGATCTATATAAAAAATCTCCGAATACCTTCTCGCTGTCTGTTGAAAACTTTATTGCTTTTCTTGAAAACACTATTGGTGCAAAAGATGTTTTAAAAGAAGCCCAAGAATTCACCAATGATGTTCCCTCACTTCTAAACGACCTGTATACTATTTATCCCTCTCTAACTGATAGATCTCTCAAAAATAGATTCACAAGAGTATCAAAAAGTATAAAACGTGCTCTGAATTCAAAAACGGGTGATGTGGAAAGCCTCGCATCCCAATCTTCGCTTGAACCAACGGAATATGAACTTCTATTAGATGCCTCACAAAGTTCACGAAAATCCTCTTAACTTAACTTAACTTAACATTCAATCTCATACAAAGGAATGGCGATGGTTTTTATCCTTGCCTTGAAAGTTTGCAACAATTAGTATTTAACACAAATGCAGATATAGTTTGCTTACAACAGACGAATTTCAAAGAAAATCATAAACGCCAATTTAACGGTTTTCATGGATACCACCACATTAGAACAACACATTTAAGAGCTAGCGGAGGAACTTTGCCTTTAACTACGAATTTGGAAGCGGTAGCAATTTCCACATGGTGTCCTAATAAACTAACTATTTGTAGCATTTACATCCCACCTAACTGCAACATAACTGAAATTGACTTAAACAACCTGATAAGTCAACTTCCTGCACCTTTCTTATTAGTAGGAGATTTCAACGCACACAAGATAATTGGGGGTTCACAAAACATATCTGTAAGAGGTAAAATCATTGATAAAATTCTAAACATCTCTGATCTATGTCGCTAAATACAGGATCACATACACATTTCAATTTGTCAACAGGAAACACTTCTAGACCGTTGGCCCATGACACAAACATTGTCGATAATCTATGTTCGTATGCCCTTTTGGGGATATACTCAGGAGGCTTGGGAAACCGGGAAAAAGTGCCTCCGAGCGTCTGTGACCAGTCCTTGCATCTGCTGACCTCCACTTCCGGTTGAAAAAAAAAGGTTAAGTATTCGATGAACGAGGAAGCTCGGCCATGTGGATACATTATCGTATCTTGCAAAAATAACCGGGCGCTAGTCGGTTTGCATACGTCTAGGTCGCTGCCGGAAGGAGGCATACGAACCGGAAGTGGCAATTTCCCACTGGTGATGGACGATGATCGTGGAAAGTATGCCCTTTCGTGGAACGACTCCTTTCGACCCATTAAGCACTATCCGACATTTGCATACGATTCCGGAGAGGGCATCTCGATTTATGCCAGCATCAACTGACCGGACTAACCTATAAATAGTCGATAATTTATGTTCGTATGCCAATCTCGGTGCCGATAGACTACGACATTTTAAGTAACAAAAGCTGGTTTGCATACGCCCAGGTCACTACCGGAAGGAGGCATACGAAGTGGAAGTGATAATTTTGCAGTAAGATTTCTCGGGCATAAATTTGATGTGGTTGTTTTTTTATATAGCAAAGGTAAAAATTATATTCAATATATAAAAATGAAAGAATATTGACACGAACGATATTTGTTCATTTTTCAATTTGATCATGCGTGTTTCTTCGTGGACCGCTTATTCTGCATCATCATCAGTATCATCTGTGTCTGTGCAATCATAATCATCTTCATTTTCGCTTTCGGTGTCTGAACTTTCAGGTGATTCCATAGAATCTTCATTATTTGCCAAATTCTCAGAGAGCTCTTCTATTGTAAGCTGCAGTGATTTTCGTGGACCTGTTAAAGAGGATAATTTTTGTAATCGATTTAATTGATAAAAAATCTTAGCGTGATAAAAAAATATACCTGATCGTTCCTCAGCTGCATTCTCGTGGATAATAATATCATTTACTTCTGCGGGAAGGGTGGGTCCAAGGTACCAATGGAAATCATACTGTTCATCTTCCAAAATCCAGCCCCACTCGCGTGGCTCAAGATCTGTTGGCACTCTGAGATAAGCACGTGGGTGGTGCAGTAACGAAGTTGAAACTGAATATGGCTTCTCAGAGACAATTGGCACTTCTGGAGAGTACGCTCGTTAAATTTTTCACTGTTGTGTCGTTTTTCTTACACACGAAACACTTCAGTCCAACTGTAACTGGCGATTTTGGCGATTCTGACATTTTTTTCCGGGTAGACATCTTGTAACGCAAAAGTTACAAGTCTGGCACATTCAAACTATTAAACCCAACTGATTTCTCTCTTCGTGATGGCGTCGTTTCTCAATATCCCCACGTGTAGGAAATAATACTCGCCAGACTTAGGTATAAATAGCAAAGGATGGATATACTTATACAGTAGAACTTCGATAATTCGAAGTTCAAGGGACCGGGCAAAAACTTCGAATGGGATTGGCCGAGTGTCAAACTCGGGGTAGATGGCGCTCAGGTTTTATTACTCAAAACACACGAAGTGCCCAAACTAACCCGCAGTTTTTCCAATGGTAATGTGAAATTGTCGGCAAATTGGTAAAAGGAATTCGTAAAAGTATTTGATCTTCTTTCAAATATATCTACGGGGAATAAGACAAGATTGAAAATTTGATATTTCCAGTGAAAAAAACCCAGGTCAGGTTTGGGAGCCCAGTTCTTTTCGGTAATAAAACCGGAGCGCCATCTACCCTCAGTTTGACTCTCGGCCAGCCCCATTATGGAGAATTTCTAATTATGGAGAATTTCGAATTATCGAAAGTTCCACTGTATCTATAATATTCTTTGGGTATAGTGTCTAAGCCAAGCCGGTATGAGAGATAAACAAAGGTAGGCAGATAATATCTCTCTTTCTACCTGCTCGACGTACGAATGAACTCTATACGTGAGCAGTAAACTCTCACAGTTACACAAACTGCGATCCCACTCGTACAATGGGAGATTAATATTTTCCCGACTTTTTTAAAGTCCGATTGTATGTTATTGGAAATATTAATATAGTAAGCCCTGATTTAACCCATTTACACACTATCGACCATGTTTGGACACTCGCAAATAGATGTGCCTTTTGCTCAGTGGAAAACCTTGGAAATGGGTTTATCGGGGGAAAAAACTTGTGGTCCCTAGGGTAATTTCCACTTTTTTCACTTTAAATTGTTAATAAACAATAGTAGCGCGATCTTCAATGTGAAATAATTGGTATATTTGGATTCAGCGGGACAAAAAACATAAAATAAACATTATCTGCAGAGGGGCCCTTTTATTGAAAGTTTGGAAATTAATTAAGTAATGTTGGCACCGCGCAAATTGTATGAAAACCATTATTTGATAAATACTTTCACTTCTACTAACCGTGGTCAAAATTTCAACATTTCCTCAATTATCGACTATTTATAGGTTAGTCCGGTCAGTTGATGCCGGCATAAATCGAGATGCCCTCTCCGGAATCGTATGCAAATGTCGGATAGTGTTTAATGGGTCGAAAGGAGTCGTTCCACGAAAGGGCATACTTTCCACGATCATCGTCCATCACCAGTGGGAAATTGCCACTTCCGGTTCGTATGCCTCCTTCCGGCAGCGACCTAGACGTATGCAAACCGACTAGCGCCCGGTTATTTTTGCAAGATACGATAATGTATCCACATGGCCGAGATTCCTCGTTCATCGAATACTTAACCCTTTTTTTTCAACCGGAAGCGGAGGTCAGCAGGTGCAAGGACTGGTCACAGACGCTCGGAGGCACTTTTTCCCGGTTTCCCAAGCCTCCTGAGTATATCCCCAAAAGGGCATACGAACGTAGATTATCGACAATGTTTGTGTCATGGGCCAACGGTCTATTCCTGCATAGATCTCAGCTTTTGCGATATCACATGGAATACTTCAGAAAGTCTATATGACAGCAATCACTACCCTATTATTATTTCTGATAATGCTGATAAATTACATGCAAGTATAACTAAATGGAAGATTAACAGCGCTGACTGGTTATCTGGTACTTAGAAAAGTACAAGATTATAGTCAATGAACAATCTGGATTCAGACCACAGCGGAGTACTATGGACAAACTAGTCGTGGCAGCCTTTTTCGATATAGAAAGTGCCTTTGATATTGTATCCCACTTCACTATTCTAAAAAAATCTCACTGGGCTACAATTTTCTCATTCCAAATCTAAAGTGATGAAATTCAGCAAGAAAACTACAAGCTTAGACCCGAAAATCACACTTAATGACCATACTCTTGCTCTAGTTAGTCACCATAAGATCTATGGCCTTACGTTTGACAGCAAACTTACCTGGAAAGAGCACATCATTGGTGTCAAAAAAAACTGTTTAAATAGGCTTAATATTTTAAAAGCATTATCCCATCATCTATCTTATTCGATCTAGACTATATTATGGCTGTATCATTTATATCTCAGCTTCTAAGACTAACCTAAACATTCTCAATACAGTACATAATACAGCACTAAGAATATGTTTGGGTGTATTCAGATCCAGCCCTTCAGAAAGTTTATACTGTGAAGCTAACGAGCTACCTCTTCAGCTGAGGCGCCAGCAACTACACACACAAACATCTCACCTTACCACCATTACTCCTAGAGCACAATCTATCAATCTACACCCAGTTGCAATTCCAAGTTAAGGGAAATTCGGCCCACTTGTACGGCCCTGTGTACTTGCCACGTATGACCAGAAAAGATAAAATAATAATAAGACGGCTACGAATAGGTCATACTAATTTAACGCACAAACACCTTATGACCGGGGAAGATCCCACATTGTGCTGGTGCTGCGGTAGTGCCCTTAGTGTAAAACATGTCTTAATCGAGTGTCCACTATATCATCTTGAGAGGTTATCACATAAAGTGCAAAATGAACTACCAGACATTCTCAACACGACAGACCACTACGAGAGTATTATGGGTTACCTACGGGACACTGGTTTATATAATAGACTCTAAACATTTTTATTTTGCATAGTTTATTAATATTGTATATTTGTATTTAGTACATTTGTGTTCATTCAAAGTATCTGTGTCAATGATCTTAGAAGTCGAGACACATTAATTCCAAATAAAAAAAATAAAAAAAATTTGGTGACTTTATTTATTATTAATATTAATATAGGGTTAGCTTAAAACGCCCATTGGCTATATCATACGAAAAAGCTATTTTCAACAAGACTGACGTTGCAAAAATCGATCATCTTTAACAAATTTTTGTTTTGCATCATCAGCATAAGAGCACCCTATCTGAAATATTTTCATACGACTAACAAAAGATTAATCGAGGCATGAAGACACAGAACCTACTGTAAAAAAATTTTGATTCTAGACATATCTGAACTTTCTATGTAACCGATTAATCGGTGAAGGCATTTGAGCAATTGTGCTTCAAGCCTTTCTTTGGTTTTTGGTCAGACAATGGTTCCCCTAAAAGGGGAACCATCCTCATCTGTAGAAACAAAAATGGGGTACACTGAAATTAATTGAGAAAGGTGAAATTATATTTTCCTCATAATGAGCAAATACCAAGGGAACGTAAAGACAGGGGGTTTGAATAGGGAAGCTGGAAGTGATACACCCCTAATCTCTCTTACAAGTCTCCAGGGGAGGACGACACGGCGCTTTCCAATGGCTTATAGGGTTTCCCCAGGGGGCGTGGTTTGTCAAGGGACTCTTTTGCTCTTTGAGTTGCAAGAACCTTAGGACTAACTAACTCTCGAGATAAGCAATCAGTAAAGTAAACAAAAAGGACAGTTGAATGCAGAGAGGGGTGCAGAGATTTTTTCGGGAAAGGTTCCCGATGAAAAAAGGGAAATGGAATGGATTATGGAAGTAAGAATTTCAGAAAGAAAAAAGTTAAAAATATATGAATGAAAGGGCATGGTAGGAACGAGGAGAAAATTTTTAATTTACCAATTCAGATGTTTGGAGATGTTGATAGGAACAGTATTGGGCTACACAGGCTCAAACATATGGAGATGGAAGTGTTAAAGAAGATGCTGGCAGAAAAAGAAAAGGACATGGGAAGGAATGAATGAAGCGGTAATCCTTAAGGATATCGGAAATCTAATTAAGAGGGTATTAAAAATATTAAGGAGTTAGAAAAGATGAAAGGGGAGTAGACTCAGACTCTGAAGGAACAGAGAGGTGATAATAGAAGAAAAGAGGTAAAAAAGAAAATAGAAAGATGGCGGAGGTGACTGTAGAATGGGTAAAGGCGCAAGTTTTCCTGGGAAAAAGGAAGATGAAATTGGGGCGGAATAGTATAACATTTATGGAGGGTAGAGAGGAAGTTAGATGCTTTTATTGTGGAGTTAAGGGACTCACGGTTGTGGTGTGAAAAGCAAAGGAGGTAAATATACACAAGGAGAATAGTGACAGGGGACTTTAACGCTAAGAATAATGTATGTATGACCTATTTATGAATAGGTGCTAGAAAAAAGTTTAAAAAACGAATGTTTTTTTTTTAATATTTGTTTATTCTAAATTTTCTTTTTGGCAAATAAGTATTATATAAGTAAAAAAATATATTGATTTATATTAAATAAAAAATATAATATAGAAAAATTGATAAATAAACTAACCTTCTTACAAATACGCATACGTCAGATTCTAATTGAATGTCTTGTAAATAATTGGAGCATAACCCATAATGTGTTGTACCTTCTCCATCTAAAATGTAGATATTGATAAACGTAGTGAATATGTTATCTTTTGAATACAAACTATAATAATGTGTTGAAAAGACTTACCTTGTGTTTTATAAACAACTACGGCTACTGTTAGATGTATTTCGTTAGGATATGCCATTTGACTGGAGGAAATTGAATAAAACCTAGGTTGAAGAATACTCAGTTGGGCTACAAGAAGTGGTGCATGAGGTTGAACAGACGGAAATTGTTCCAGAACCTCTAACAAGTGTGGATATCTCCAGTGACGCCAGTCTTCATAAGCAGCAAAGTCCTATTTAAAATAAATTTTTAAAAATAATGCTTTTTCAAGACATTTTAAAACTTACATTGGCCAATAAATTAAGTTGCTTAGCTTCTTCTTCATTGGTTGCAATGGAGGCAAAGTACTGAAGAAGATTCGGAGTAGGAGGAGTGGTAATATCCAAATATTGTGAAAATAACTCTCTAATGGAACAGCTTGGTAAACGTTCATGTGGTTTCCAGCTTCGCACAATACCTAGCATAATATTATGTGAATTTTATAACAAGCGTAACTAAAAGAGAAATTTTAGCAGAAGTTTAAATTTCAAGTTGATTTACATGTAATATATTTAGTTAATTATATAAATATATCCAGAAGTTACAAAGTCGTTTGTATAGTAATAAACGTAGCTAGGAGGGCGGCTTAGCCCATCTCTTTACCTATTACCATAGGTCATAAAAAGTTTAATACTAAAAGAATTATTTAAGCTTTAATAGCTTAATGACCAAACTATAAAGGCTTTATTGAAACTGACATTACAGTTATAATAGTCTTCTTAAAATATCATCAACATCATTCGTTGTTTATTTTATTATTTATATTTATTTAAAGCGCGTTCTCACGAGGCTATTTAGTTAATCAATTTTAGTTGATTAATAAAAGTTGGATACCTACAACTTGAATTTAATTTCTTTCACACATTTTGTTTCAATTAAAACTGAATCAACCATTGAATGTAAAAATGGCGTCGAATGTGGTTGTGCGTGAATGTATAAATAAGTACCTAGTGTTGCTGTTTTTTAAACGAAAGAACTAAAAAACATTTCTTTTAATATGAACACAAACGGTTTTTATTTGCAAACATCATCATAATCTTTATTTTAAACGAAGTAAATCATCCATATCCTCAATGTGACTGATGGGAAATAACCAAATGAAAAACCCAGTCACAGAATTTTTTAATTTATGATGGACAAAAAAACCTTTACGACTAGTTTCGGCAATTGAGGCCATCATCAGGCTATAAAAATATATAATGTTAACATTGTTGAGTCAAAAGCCTCGTATAACATTTGCAGGCAATGCTGGGTAAGTAAACTCAGTGTAAAATAACATATTTTTTTAAAAACCAACAGATTAAGGTTAGGTTCAAATTAAACTTAAAATTATACTTATAAAGTTAAAATGTGACTGTTAATGACTTAAAATAAAATAGAATAAGTAAAAATGGGATGTGGTCTATAATTTAACTTTTTATATATTTGAAAAATAAGGGGGAGGGAGTTGAACAAGGAGAAATAAATTTGTGTATCTGAAGTCTGATTATAACAGAGAAAAAGAAGAAGTAACAAGAAAAATCTAAAACACTATAAAATAAGGGTAACAATTTCTTGCAAGCATGACAAAAGAGTACATCACCTAGTTAGTAACTATCACTATTCAACATAACTGTTTTTTATAGCCTGATGATGGCTTCAATTTTAGGCTGAAACTAGTAAAATTCTGTGACATTGACTTAGGGTTTTTTCATTTGGTTGTATTTTGTTTTTTATACTAGCAATAGTAATACCAGCATAGTAATACCATTTTCTTGACAATACAACCGAAAGCATCTTCTCGTGCATCTCTGTTTCTGTATTTATCTTTTAGTTGGTTCCACAGACAATAATATTTCTGATACAGCTATAAAAATTTTATCATAGTACTTTTAGACCATTTAAGGCTCATTAATTATTGGATAACCTCTACAATTTCATTAATTATTATTAAAATATATGTATTTTTAATTGAACATAAAAATAATATAACTAATCAAACAAAAGCACGTGTACCCTGGCCCCTTCCAAAATTGATAGTAAACACATTCAACTGAACTTCACTGTGTAGTTCACGCGTTTCAAAACAATCATTTTAACTAGAAAATAATTCACGATATTTTATTACTTGGACAGCAAAAGTATGACTAGATCAAGCTTTTCTTGATCAACTCTATTGAATTGAATAAAATTTGACTCGTAAAAACGCGCCTTTAGTTATTTAAAATATTTGATGGCTCTACTTCTACTGAGAACCGATCTCCTCTGTAACTATAGTCAAACCTGTAAGGATGCCACGCAAAATCTGTTAGCTGAAATTTTTAAAAAAGTTGGAAAAATTTAGTCATTATAGAACAAAAACACTGCATTATTTAATAGTTTTTATATTGATACGTGTCTCCTTTTAAATGACTGAGACCGCCGCCACTGGAAATTGTTTACGCTCCGAACTGCCGACGACCGAACCAGAAGCTTCTCGAATGCAGACCCTATCAGTAGACTCTAGGCGAGATTTGTTCGAGAGCTTCTGGAACACACTAGAAGCAGTAGCGTAGTATATATACTGTTGTGCGGAGAAGCAGGTTTTAAGTTTTAGTTTAGACGTTGTACAGATAAATTTTAAGTGTAATTAAATTGTGTTATAAATCAGTTAAGGCGTTTTATTTATTTATCTGTTAGCTTAAATTTTTAACAAAGTTGGAAAAATTTAGTCGTTATAGAACAAAAATCATGCAAAAACACTGCATTATTTAATAGTTTTTATATTGGTACTTCTATTAATGATCTAAAATATTGTGATACGTGTCTCCTTTTAAATGATTGAGACCGCCGCCACTGGAAATTGTTTACGCTCCGAACTGCCGACGACCGAACCAGAAGCGTCTCGAATGCAGACCCTATGAGTAGACTCTAGGCGAGATTTGTTCGAGAGCTTCTGGAACACACTAGAAGCAGTAGCGTAGTATATATACTGTTGTGCGGAGAAGCAGATTTTAAATTTTAATTTAGACGTTGTACAGATAAATTTTAAGTGTAATTAAATTGTGTTATAAATCAGTTAAGGCGTTTTATTTATTTATCTGTTAGCTTAAATTTTTAACAAAGTTGGAAAAATTTAGTCGTTATAGAACAAAAATCATGCAAAAACACTGCATTATTTAATAGTTTTTATATTGGTACTTCTATTAATGATCTAAAATATTGTGATACGTGTCTCCTTTTAAATGATTGAGACCGCCGCCACTGGAAATTGTTTACGCTCCGAACTGCCGACGACCGAACCAGAAGCTTCTCGAATGCAGACCCTATCAGTAGACTCTAGGCGAGATTTGTTCGAGAGCTTCTGGAACACACTAGAAGCAGTAGCGTAGTATATATACTGTTGTGCGGAGAAGCAGGTTAGTTTTAGTTTAGAAGTTGTACAGATAAATTTTAAGTGTATTTAAATTGTGTTATAAATCAGTTAAGGCGTTTTATTGTATAAATAAATCAAATATCAGAAGTGAGATATACTGTAAATAAATAGTTTAGAGAAATATCGAAAAAACTTTGTGAATTTAAAAGTGGCAGACTTGCATCGTGAGCTTAAAGATCATGAATTTAATTTGATGTATTTCCCTCTAAGATCAGTATAACTGTGCAATGATATAGAAAAACCAGGAGAAAACTATGTCACGCTGATTTTTACAATAACTTAATATATTTGTGTTACAATTATCTATGTATAAAATGAAGACTCAATAAAAGTAAACAGTTTAATAGTGGTGAACTTCCAAGATTTATTTGTTCATTAACTACTTTATATTGTTGATCTGCTAGATGTCTTTTTATTTCAAGTTCTTCGAGAAAATCTAAATTTTGTTTTTTATCACAAATATGTAATATTTGAATGTCATTGGTGTGTATGAGTGAGTGTGGATGTTCAAGAACGTGTTTTGCATAGTTTGACTTATCTGGTTATTGTAATCTATATGCTCTTAAGTGTTCATTGAATCTTATTTCAAAATTTCTTTGTGTTTGACCTACATATACAGCATTACATTTTGGACTATTCATTTTGTAAACACCAGATTTGTTTAATTTAGGTAATTTTGTTTTTACAATTAACAATTTTGTACCAACATTATTGTGTGATTTGAATGAAATTAATGCAGATGTTGCCGAAGATATTATTTTTGGAATTGTATTAGAAATATTTCCTCAATATGTAATACTTTTATAACTTTTAATTATATGGAACTATTAAATTACATAAAGAGTGAAAACCGATTAGACCTGTGGTTTCTTGTTAACACACCTAATACTAAGGTAGCTAAAAAATTAAATACTATTCTAAATAATTATGGTTACACATCTCTGAGATGTTGCGATGACAGTATATACGTAGATGATGAAGTAAATAGTAAAAAGTATATACTTGATAGATACTGGAGCGACCAGGACCATTATACGACCAACAACTTGGATTGATCATTGACAGTGCCATGAGATATACACCACATATTACTTTAATTCTTTAAAAAGCTTATTGTAGTCTTAAATTTCTTTACTCTAACAGAAAATTGTTTAATCGTAAAACGAGACATACTCTTTGTGATTCTCTAGTTTTATCGCATTTTAACCATGCAGATGTAGTATATGGTCCTTGTTTATCACATACTGATAAAGCTAGAATCCAGCGTGTCCAAAATAGCTGTATTAGATTTATATGCGGTTTGAAGAGAAGAAATCGTGTTAGTGCCCACCTTAAGAGCTTAGGTTGGCTTAACATGGAAGATCGTAGGGCCTTGCATGCTTGCTGTTTATATTTTAAGATTATTGTTGATAAATGCCCACCCTATTTGTACAATAAGATTACTTTTCGCACTGATGTTCACAATTTAAACATTCGTTTCAAATACAAACTTACCCCACCATCTCACAAAACTACGTTATTTCAGGGATCCTTTTCTTACAATATAACATGGCTCTTAAATAGGTTACCGGCTTTATATTTTTCATTTACTCTTGAAGAAATAAAAATAAAATTACGAGATCAACTGCTTGATGGTTCTGTTATTCTCAGAAAATAGTATAATTTTAATTCAGTTTTGTCGTATGTTCTTGAGATTAACTACTAGATTGATGTATTTTATTTTATTTTATTATTTATAATTGTCGATATTGTTATTATATTATTCTAATTCTACTATTTTTATTCATATTATTTATATGTATTGTTACTGTTTATAATGTATGTAATAGGTTGAGTGGAAGAGCAGTATCCTCTCTAGAAATAGAGTGGATTCTGAACTCTGCCTTTTGACGCAAATGTCCCTTATGTACTCTATTGTTAACCAAATTATCGTCAATAAAATCAATATTATTATTATAAGTAGCGACAAGAAACTTCAACCAACAAGGCTACGGCTGCAACAGGTAAAAGAGCTAACATCCATGGGAAAGTCCAAGTTAAAATAGGAATAGGTACAAAAAAGTTCACGCATACTGTCATTGTCGTTGATATCGAGGAAGATGTGATATTAAGAATAGACGTAATGAACTTACATGGTTTCCAGATTAGTTTTAAAAAACAGAGTTATGAAAGTGGGTACCTACCGAAGAAGTATTCCTTCATCTGGACGAGGACAGAACCATACTAGCAACTCTAGAGGAGGATACTGTGATGCATGGTAGAAGTGAAACGATCACAGTAGCGCGCCTTCAAGGAACTGTTGATGAAAAGACATCTGTCATGATGAATCCTTGCAACCATGTTAAAGAGGTTGGTCGAGGAATTTTGATCGGAAAAGGATTGGTAATTTCTACCAGAGACATTCAGTGCGACTATTCAATGATCACACTATTGCGATCAATAAAAATACAAGAACTGGAACCTGTTGCTGAAAGGATTGTTTGAGAAATGAAGGAAGACAGGGTCATAGAACCTTCTACCTTACCCAGTAGACAAGGAAAAAATGCCTTGACCGTTAGTCCAAGAGCCTGCGACGGCCAGGCATACCTTTTATGTTAAAAGCTGACATTTTTTCTTGGTGTGCCTCTAGTACAGGTAAGAACGATCTTCAGCCATGATACCTGGGTAGTGGTTCCTATGGCAGGTAACAGGTAGCAAAGGTGTATAACATTCCTTCTTACTTTTGTTAATCTATAAAACTCAATATTTGTATATTTCATATGTAACAATATCAAAACTCGCGCCAGACACTTGGATGATTCCATCCTCTGCCGGAAACTATATTTGGCAAATCAATTTACGTTATATTATAAAACCTAAATTTAATATGTTTTTTGGGGAACTATTAAACAATGTTTCCTAGCAGTCAGATATTTTAAAAGGTTCTATCATCCTGCCAGATACATTAAAAGAAAAGAAAATGCGATCTAGAATGCTTCCTCGTGCAGCTGATGTCCATGAATTTAAAGCTAGTGTCAATAATTCCAAGATTGAATGTCATGAAGAGTTTAAAGATTTTTTAAATAATTTGCATAATATTTCTGGCCCATAGTTTTTTTTATCACACAAAATGCCGAGATGATTTCAATAATAAGTTATCTTCCTTAAAAGCCCAACCTAGAAAAACGGAGTAGCACTATCTACGAGAGTATTACCAAATAGATTTTAAGGAAATTAGTACAATCATTAGGCTTTGCTATTTAAAGGTTTATTTATATGATTTATATATAGATTTATTACAAAAAAATTTCTATTGATTGATTTATGGAATTATTAATTATTTCACATAGTAGATTATTTATTATTTTTGAATTAATATTTATTTTAAAAGAAATTTATCCGGATTGTAACAATTTTATTTAATCTAATCTAACCCGAGCGGGGTGCAATTTTGATTTTTTGCTTTTCAGGTAACTAATTGTAGATAATTTTGTTGCTTGGGGTTCAGATGCGAAATGCTTTTGTTTTATTATTTCTTATCAGTTCATATATTATTTTTATAAAATATGTTTACTCATTCATCAATGGTGAAAAGTTTTTATTTAACCCTTTCGATCCTGTAGGGACATATAGGTCCCAATGGATATCCATAAATTTCTGTAGCGGTCAATGTGAACGCAGAATAGCCGTAACTGTAATTGTTGTTTCGTAGGATGCGGCAACATGGGAAATTTGCATGTGCGTTTTTCTTTTACAAGTTTGTCCAGTTGTGTTCGAAGTCGTTCGTTGTTATGTGTGATTCAGGTTACGTTTACATCCTTTTCAAGATTAATCTTGTGATTTCGATCTCCTCAGTGACTTTTCGACATTCACAAGGTAACTTGAAATCATTAGAAATTATTGAATAATTATTGTTCGTCGAAAATAATTTTTGTACATATACGTCCCACTAGGACTTTATATCAGATCGTAAATATCCCTATAGGTATCTACTTGTTGACTCTAATGAACTATCATTCTTTTCAGAATGAATAACAGAAAAATACCCTTGAGATCCAATGAACTTCAGGAGCTTGCTGATAATTTAGAATTAATAGAATCTGAGAATGAGACACTAGAAGATCCATTTGAAAGTGACGACGAATCTATGAGTCGCTAGAAGATCCATTTGAAAGTGACGATAGTGTTCGTGATAAAGATTTTTAGCCGTCTGACTCAGATGTATCTGTATCTGTAATTCTGGAAGGGTGGGTCGCCCCACTACACTTAGGCCACATTTGGCCCATTGTGCGTCCTTCTGAGATTGAGCCTAACCTATTGGCTCGTCAACCATCCTACCTGTTTAAAGTAGGTGATAACGTCGCCTGTAGGCAGCTCCCTCAAGTTGGCATGTGTGGATGTATTTACAGATCCAAATTTGGAATTATAAAATGAACATAGGCGAAACTAGAGTGGTTTCTTGGGGGTGCTTAAGCCCCAAGGCTATATATGGAATAGAAATAGAACCCATACAGCCCGCCATTTTCTCAGGTGGCAAATTTTTTTAGGTGCCACGCCCAAACTACTCCAAAATCGCTAAACAATTAACCATATAGCTTTTCATATAAAAAACATTGTCACCCACTGCGTCTAACCAAGGTACTTATTTGTTTTAAATGATATATTGGTAAGGTATATGATTAGGACATGCATGTTACATTTTTAGTAAAGGATTACATAGTGTAATTATTATATTAATTTAATTAATAAAAATAATAGAGTCCAGATATGGCACTTTGTCCCGTTTCATTGCAAATCACCCCATTAAAAAAATGTTGAAACTAAAATTTGTTTTAATTAATATTTTAACAAAAAAAAGATTAGTTATCAGTGCAAAAATGAACAACTTTTGTTCAGGGTGACTCGAATACATGTATTTTTTTAATTTAAAGTTAACTTTAACTTTCTTTGTTTCTTTGAAAATTCGTCTACAACTCACATAGATTGCGCATTCGTGACGGTGATAGTTTATGTAAGCGCCGCGCCATGCCAGCGCTGAAGTCGCGGGATGGCCGGCTGATAGAAATGTCCAAATTTCAGTAAATTGTGGCTCCAACATCTGAGAGCAATTTCGTAATATCAGTTATTGGCGGCTAATACTGCTTGATTTCTAAAGTTGAATTTTATATTTTTAAAATAATTTCAACATAATCTGGTCAAAAAACTTAAAATTTCAAGGGGGTGTTAATGGTGAGCTAAGGGGGGCTTACCCTAGTTGCGCTTATGAAAATGAATCTGGTATCGTTAATGTTGATTCTGGTAGAGTCAGAAAAGTTGAAGTTGAACCAGATGAAGAATCTAATATTCAGTCAGAAGAAATGAAAATAGTATGGTCGCCAGTGACGAAAATTATTTTTCGCCCAGAAAATCGATTTCGACTGAATGTGCACCTATCATACTGTCGAAACAAAATCGACGAAGCAGTGAGTTAAATTGCTTTTTCTCTTTATTTCCCAGGAGCTTGTTTATGTTTTTGGCTCATTGTACAAACCAGAGATTGGATCTACATGAAGCTGAACGTAGCAATAAAAAACTGAAAATTAAAAGAACATCTGCGAGTGAACTGATGCTCGTGACTGGAGTTTCACTTGTAATGTATTATAATAGGGTTCCAACTTTTGCTTTGTATTGGTCGACTAATCTTAGAAATTAAGTAACAAAATTTTGCAATCTCCTGAGACAGATGTCAGCTACTTCTTTCAAAATTGTATTTCAACGATCCTCCGAAACCAGAACAACAAGAACTGATAGCACATATCAGTCTGTTGATGAATCGATGGCTAAATTCAAAGGAAAGTCCAGTCTCAAGCAATATATGCCACTCAAATCCATAAAAATAAGAGTGAAAGTTTGGACTATGAAAAACAAGTTACACTTATATTTGACCAATTCTTCACATCTGTTCATCTGATGAATACTATCCACTATGTCTCAGTGGGAACATGTATGAAAGGTCGTACAGACGTTCCTCGATTTGAAGGAAAATTGGACAGAGATGAATCTCAAATAGTCAGTAACAGACAAAGTACTCTTAATTATCTTATCCAACTGCCACAAACCAACTATCGTGAAAGTAAACAGAAAGATGAAAGATGATTCTCTAAAAAAAATGGATTGTCCAGAGGCTATTTCATTTTATAATAAAAAAAATGGGTGGAGTAGATCTAGCCGATCAAATGACTTCATTTTACGATCTAAATAGGAAGTCCTGGAAATGGTGGCACACAGTTTACTACAAACTCCTAATGATGTCAGTCTATAATTAATTTGTTGTCTTCAAGGAACTAACTAAACAAGCCAAAACACTCACCAGAGAAGAATTGGTAAATTTTGTGAAAGAGGCACCAGATCAACAATATCTTTTGGCAAAGGTAATAATTTTAGATGTACATTTCAATATTTAATGATAATTTTGTGTTCTTGTTAGATTGTTGGTTTAATCGCCGTCGCTGGTAGTTGTCGTCGCGAAGAGATAAATAAAATGTCTTTGGATGTCATCAAGAAAACTTCTACACAATTGGTAATCACAATCCCTTTCTCAAAAACGAATCAAAGAAGAGTATTTACGGTCATTGATAAAATGGACGGCATAAGTGTGTTGGAACTGTTCCGAAGATACTTTGCCTTGCGGCCCAAAGGTTTAGGTCACAACAAATTGTTCGTAGGATACCGTAATGGCAAGTGCATTTCCCAGCGCGTTGGAATTCACACAGTCGGTGAAGTTCCCAAGAAAATAGCGGAATTTCTAGGATTAGCAAATCCCGAGTTGTACACCGGCCATAGTTTTCGCCGCACATCGGCGACTTTACTAGCAAATGCGGGAGCGGAACTTTCCGTTCTCAAAAGACATGGAGGATGGAAGAGTTCCTCCGTGGCAGAAAAGTATATTGAGGATTCGTTGGAAGGAGAAAACAAAGTGGCTAAAATGATCCAGGAGGAGAAAGTTTTGTGCAAGTCTGAGAAATCTAAAGAAATTACTACAAGTGCTTACTCGAGTTCCACTCTACACGATGGTTTACCGAAAGTTGAAATAACTGGGAATACAGATTGCACAATTCATGTTACTTTTAATGTTTAGATTGCCTTTAATTACATATTAAATTTGTATTGTTTTCACAATAAATTGTTTGATTCACCGGACTCGATACCGTAAAGTCTCATTTACCGGACTCAAATCTTTGACTTAAACATGGCTGTTACGATGCAGTATGAAATAAAATTAATTTTTGTGATTTCCCCCAAAACTGTTGAACTAAATTGACAGATTAGTGCAATGTTCAAATTTTGCGTGCAACAAATTACAAAAACATACCTTTTTTTAACTTCATATTTTGCTAATCGCATTCTCTATGCTTTCTTTCGAAAATAAGCTTCTGGTGTTAAAATGCGTAACAACGAAAAAAGCTAATCTCCAAGAAAAAGGTCTTAACTATATTTTGTTAAAATTTGAAGACGTAAGTTAATGTCGTTCTTTAGATTTGTAGTTTACAAAATGAGTAAAATTTTGAGTACAATTCAAGCTTGCCACCCGGTTTTAGCTGTCAAATGCCTTTTTAAGGTAAGTTTAATTATTTGCCTTCTACAAGAAAACCATCAAAAAAATGTTCTATATTGACAGTAAACAAAATAAAATAAAAGGGGATGAAGACGAAAACTACTTATTTTTTACCTAAAAGGAGTGGGTGGAACGTTTTAATTACTAATCAATGTCCACATTTCAGCTTTTTTAAAAGGTTTGGAATCATGACATTTTAAAGTATTGATAAAAAAACATTTTTGTACTAACCACTAGAAGTATGAGTTTCCTCAAGAAATTGAAGTTCTACGGATATATCAGGATTGTTAACTTCCTTCAATCTTGCTATAATACCATCCACCATTTCGGGACTATTTTTAGCGAAAACTCCGAGATGATCACCAGGATTGTAAGTAAGATTTGAAGAAAATTCCAGAAGAAGTGTAGCTTTTGGTGATTTGTTACCGTGAAGATTCGTTCTTCGCTTAAGTTTGCAAAGAGATACCTATCAAAAAATAAATATATAAACACTTTGATTGTTGAAATAAATGGATCTTTACAATTTAGTTATTTATTTATTACATATACTACATACTAACTTTTTTATTGTGACATTTGAAAAGACCGCTTGTAGGATCCTTTTTCTCTTTTTCGATAAATCTAATATTGTTTGTGGATAAAGATTCAGACTCTAAAGCTAAAGCCGCTTCTTGAAAAATTCCATCATCGTCTATGCAAAACGTTTCACACGCAACCTAAGATAAAAAAGTAGCTTTTTGTAAGAGGAACAATTATTGTATGTAATAATTATTTGGTAAATCAATTAAATCGAAGCAGTGACTTATACAGGGTGTCCCGAAAAGAATGGTCATGAATTATACAACAGATTCTGGGGTCAAAAATATGTTGATTGAACCCCACTTACCTATATACAATAGTGCACACACAAAAAGTTACATGGTGCTAAAGTTAAAAATTTAAATAATAAATACAAGTTCTACATCGTTTCAACAAGGAATACCGAATATTTTGAAAACTTAAATGTTTTGGTCGAAACTTGTTAGCAATTTGTTGGGTATTTATTGGGTATTCTCTACTAGTATTTTCTATAAATTTTCATACATAACGTTAAACCATTTAAAAAAAAAATTATTTAAATTTTTAACTTTAGCACCCTGTAACTTTTTTGTGTGCACTATTGTATATAGGTAAGTGGGGTTCAGTCAACATATTTTTGACCCCAGAATCTGTGGTATAATTTATGACCATTCTTTTCGGGACAACCTGTATAATTTCTTTTTTAATGGTGCATTTTAAATAGGTATGGTTGATAGCAAACCTTAAAAACTTGTGGTGCCCACTTTTTAAAAGCTTGTTCAAGTCCACACAGTTCATCTCCTGTTTGCAATTTCAATAATCTTTCGCCACCCAGTTCCCCAAGTAAGTTATCTACATATTTTCCAAATGCACAAAAATGAGGATAGGCGCTTGATCCCAATGCAAAAACTGCAAACCTGTTTTTAAACATAAACAATTATTAAATTATATTATTTTAGATACGAAAACCAAAAAGAACAAACAAGAAAAAAGATTATTGAGATAAAGTAATATAGTTCAAAACACATAAAACTATTTTATCCACTACTAATACATAATAAACTATTAATAAGTCTATTTGCTCAACCTTTTTTTCCTAGGAGCCGTCTACGTGCCGGTCCCAACTCAGCCTCTTGGGCTTATTGTGGATTCTCCTGTATTTGACTACGACCTATCCAGAAATTTAGTTCCCTGTATGAACTCATACAGGTTCTTTGCTGATTGGCGGTAGAAGTCTTCTGGGATAGTATGTGTAGCGCTAATTTATTCAGGTGTTTTCTATTGGGAAAGTGTCCCGTGAGTAATCCTGTAATAATGCGAGCAGTTTTTTTGCTACTTTTTCAGATAGTTCTTTTATAAATTTCTTCCCATGTATTTGTCTGGGCGTGTTCATCCAGTGAATTTTATCTTTTTAACCCACCCTTTTGACCATGACCCGATAGAGCATTTAGGATGTGTTAAGTGGAGTTGACGATCCTCGCCTTGCTACTTCGTCAGCTTTCCCATTGCTAGTGATTCCCATATGTTCAAGTGTAACACTGTTGTGGGTCGCCAGTCTTCTAAATTCTTCGCCGCAATCTCATGTCAAGCTTGATGACACCTTAAAGCTTTCTAAGGCTTTAAGGGCACCCGCTATAGATTCTGATATATCTTCTGTTGTAAGCTCTCATATTATTTTCTCTTACACAAGCAAGTATAGCATAGACTTCTGCTTGAAAAACAGAGGTGTGTTTGCCAAGTGGGAAGCTACTTCCGTATCTGCCTGACTTGCTGTACATTCTTGCTCCAGTACCGAGATCATTCTTTGATTCGTCTGTATACCAGATCAATTCATCCGCTCTACTTAGAGGGGATGTTTTGTCTTTCTCTAGTACCTTAAGATCTTTAATGACAATTCCTGTTAAAGTTGTATTTCATTAGCATGAGGTGTGTTGTCATTTTTAAGATGTCATCATCCACATTTCTGATTTCTGAGTTAAGAAAATGTTTGTAATGTTTAAATGCATGTAATTGTGTAGAGTAAAACGTGTATAAGTTAGTGAAGAGAAGTATAGGTTGCCGGGAGATAAAAAGTTTGACAGAAGGTTATTTAAAAAGAAGTAAAAAAATTGGAATATTATAATTTAAAAAAGAAGTAAAAGCCGACGAGAAAAAGTTTTAATTAATAATAATTAAAAAACGAGCTCAGTTATAGAAGTTTATTAAAATAGTAAAGCTGTACCAGTTTGGTGGTGTATGGATATAGAGTTTTTGAGAGAAGAGAAAGTTAATTTTAAAATGTTTTAAATTGAATGAAGTTGGTGTGGCAACTTTTTTGTTAACGTGTCTATCAGTAAATTTAGATCGAGGGTGCATAGTTAAAAGGGAGATTTTTTTTGTTTTAAATATAGTGGAAACTGTAAAATGTGGTTGTATATCAGTGGAAAACTACCAATATATAAGAAAAATTAAAGCAACTAAAGAAACATAAAAATATAATAGGCATTTTATTTCACAAGACAACAGAAAACTGGAAAATAAAAATTACTTAAAGCGTTGATTACTATCGATTATCGTGCAATCAGATCGTTAGCCACATGAAGAAAAAGCACTAAACCATGCCTGTCTTACCTAACATTACTTAGAGGCCCAAAGCTATCGTCAAGAAGTGGTTCGTTCGACGAACCTTTAGCAGAATTTAATCTGTTTAAATAGTGCTTTGTTTGAACCTCCGTTTGACTGTTGACTTTTATGAAGGATTTCGACGTAGCCATACTAGATTAAAACATAACATCTCAAATAACCATAAAAATTCACACGTGTTATAATATTAAATAAATATTAAAAAAATTACCTAAGAGTTGAAGCATCACCATTTGAAATGCCGTTTTCCGTCATTTTTAATGTGTATAAGTTTCGAGCAAATTCCTAAAAAATTTAATAAAATTTATATATACTTAACAATATACAGTGCGTCCATAAAGTAACGCATAAATTCATTATTGGCTAAATGAACAATAAAATTAGAAATTCCCAAAACAGGTCGATTTTTGATTTCAATTTACTATTGTTTCAAATCATAATTTAATATATCTTACAAACCGTTGTAGAGTACACGTCGGCTCCCGTGTTTAGGGGGTTTTTAAACACTTTTACTGTATATTTCCGCGGGTGAGTTAGTAAGTGCACTAGTGTATACCTCACCACCATATTAGTGCAGCGAAAGCCAACGCGGAAAACGTTTTATTCGGTAGTTTTCTTGTGCATTTTCACCTGTTTCTGTGCTAAAATCGACAAATTCCATACAATATTCGATCGTCTTTATCGTCGTTAAGTCGTTAAAATCTCATCAACGGCTGATAAGAACCAAGGTAATTAGTATTGTTAATGTTATTTATTTTACTAAGTCGAATGACCGTTCAAAAACGGGGATCCGGTCAGCCGGAATTATTCTAAGTCCAGAGATTTCCATTTATTTTACTTACTTATATTTCTGTTATTCCCGAACCTTGTACCACCCATCCCTGCAAGTTCCTCCCGGAACTCATTGCTCCTCCACCATTTTTGTTCTCGCATCCACCAATTTCCCCCCAATTTATAATTTTGCCCCTCCGCCACTTTTTTCGTTTTTGTCTGATCTGGGTTTAGGATACTGCTGATTGTAGGTAACGATCTTAGGGGAATTTTAACAATACTAATTAGCACCCTACCGCCCAGTAAAACACCATCTTGAAAACACCACCGAACGACACCTCCTATCTACACGTTTACCGCCCGCAAACATAATGGACGGACACAGGACCGCTACTAAGAGAGTGAATACTTCTGCAAGCAGAGGAAAAAGGGAATCCCTTCCTCCTCCGCGACAACGCGCTTCCAGCAGCGCTGTATCACAAGAGGTGGAACCAGACCAAACTGCAAATAGAAGGGCCAGTATTTCGGTCCCTTCCGGTTCCAGGGGAAATATAGTTGACGTAAGTGGGTGAACCACTTTCGTGTAATGACGTTATCACCATTTTTTTCAAATGGAAACCCCACCCCCTTTTTTTTAATTTCCAAATTGTCTTTGCTGAGCTGATTCCAAAAATTTACTTACAAAGTAATGAAGATAACGAACAAACGTAATAAACACATTAAATGAAATTACGTATTGTTATACAACTACTTTGATAAATTATCAAGAACATCCAGCATTATTCTTAATAATTGTATCTTACAGCTTTTATTAGTGATCCAAGGCACTGGACTATAAAAATCTTTTTGTTTGGCATTATTTTTATTTGACAAAAAGCACAGTTTCGTATTGTTAACGCTTTAGAGAAGGTACGTTCGTGAACTTTTTTTTATTGTCGATAAGATGCGGAATCAACAAGAGGTATGTCGATTATTTCATAAAATGCACCCAGATCGTGAACCTATTTCACAATCTACGGTAAGTAGAATAGAGCGAAAATACAGAGAATTAGGACATGTGAGGGATGCAGCAAAGCAAGGTAGACCAAAAATTGATGAAAATATTCAACAAGACATAATTTTGTCGGCTGCTGTAGAAAATCCACACCGTACGGTGCGAGGATTATGTAGAGATTTTGGTATTGGAAAGTCTTCAGTATCAAACATTTTCAAAAAGGTAAAATACCATCCTTATAAAGTACATCTCATCCATGAATTGGCTGAAGAACTGAATTCTGCGAGTATATGATGAATCAAAATAACAATTTCATTTATAACGTTTTATTTTCGGACGAGGCAACGTTTTGTTTGAACTGTCATGTTAACCGGCAAAACACCCGTTATTGGTCTGATGAAAATCTACATTGGATGGAAGAGTACCATACGCAAAGACCACAAAAAAATCTAATGTATGGGCTGGGCTGTATAATAATTGTGAGAAATACAATTATTGGTCCATATTTTTTTGATGAAAACTTAACAGGAACATTATATCTGGATTTCCTACAAAATACATTAATTCCTGATCTGATCCAGCTTTTGCCTGATATTCAAATGGTTCAAAGAAAAACACAAAGTCGATCCCACAATTTTAATTTAATGATGTAAGTTACTTGCAACTAGTTTCGGTTCACAGGACCATCATCAGGCTAAAAATACAATACAATGTTGTACGATCTTGATGTTAGATCTTTTGAACTGGTTCTGGTTTATCTTTTAAAGACCGTTTGAAACGTGGTTTTCCAAAAAAATAGCAAACGTAACAACAAAAGTCAAATTAACGACGTTTAGAGGTTCACTTACCTTGATGAACGTCTTCTTGGCTTCTGAGGGCCCTCAACTCCCACTGGCATAAGGTTCACGTGATTCACTTCAATAAAAGAATTGATAAACGGCCGACACAATATCTCTCACGTTACTCTAGCCAACAACTTGTAAATATTTGTAAAAATACAAAGTTTTAATTGCTTTGTGTACAAAAAACTTGAAAATAAAAATGAACCTCTAAATAATCACGGAAATAAAGACCCACGAAAACAAAAATGTGGTACAGGTTGTCTTCCTTGTAAATAAACAATTTTTATTTAAAAAACCAAATGAAAATCCAACATTCTTCCCCCCAAAATGCACCTTTAAATGTAGCATTTTAAGCTATAATATATTTGATATTATTCTTAAATATAAAGTATTACTTTGGAAACTTTATATGGTACCAAAAAAAAACAGAAATTATATTAATTATAAACAAAAAAAAATAAAGAAAATAACAAATTTAATAATTTAAATTGGCAGCGGACACAACTTGACTAGCGGGCGCCGAAGAATTCCCGTTGTTGTTCTTACATTCGCAACTCTTATACTGCCATCCTGTCCCGGAAATACTTCCGATATTCGTCCCAAACGCCATTGCTTGGGAGGGATATTGTCCTCTTTTATAAGAACCAAAGTTCCGATTTCGATGTATTTTAACTTGTCAGACGATGTCCACTTGCTGCGTTGGTGTAAAGTGTGCAAATATTCCTTACTCCAGCGATCCCAAAAGGTTTTATGGATACGATTAATTAAGCGCCATCTCAACAGATGAGAGGCAGGAATAGCATCGCCAAGTGACTCAAATACAGCCGAAAGAGGGTCAAGATTTAAAAAATGACCTGGCGTTAAAACAGACATATCGTTAGGATCCGAACTTATAGGTGTTAGAGGTCTAGAATTAAGGTAAGATTCAATCTGAATGACTACAGTATTAAGTTCCTCATACGAAAGAATTTGATCACCTATAACACGAGCTAGGTGCGTTTTTACCGCTTTTATTCCAGCCTCCCATAACCCGCCAAAGTGCGCAGCAGACGCAGCATTAAAATTAAAAGAAATGTTTTCCTTTGCAGAAACGTTTTTTATTAAGTTGAGGTAGTTAGCAGTACCAACAAAATTACTACCACAATCGGAATAAAGATTTTCAACTCTACCACCACGAGCTATAAAACGTTGCAAAGCAGAGAGAAATGTCTCACTGGATAAATCAGACTATAATTCTAAATGAAGAGCTTTGGTAGCCATGCAAACAAAGAGGCAAAGATACACCTTACAGGATTTAGCTCCTCGATAACGATTCATTACAACATAAAATGGTCCCCCAAAATCAACTCCTGAATTCAGGAAGGGTTTCACTTGGGAAATCCTAACTAACGGCAAGTTACCCATAACAGGTTGGTAATTTTTAGGATTGTGCTTCCAGCACTGAACACAGTTTGATAAAACCGAGCGTATAGCTCGTTTAGGTGACAAAATCCAAAACGATTGGGCAAGCAAAAAATTAACTGTCCGCAAGCCAGCATGAAAGTATCGCTTGTGATAATAATCAATGAGTAAATAAGTTAATCGAGATTCTCGAGGTAAAATACAAGGAAACTTTTTATCAATCGAAACGGGCAAATATCGCAGACGACTATACCCACCCGTAATACTTCTTGATCATCGATAAAGCAAGACAGTTTTCGGAAAGGTTTGGAAAAGAGACTTCTCTCAAACTCTTTTGTAAAATATCTATGTTGAGTATATTTAACGAGCACTAGCAAAGACTCGTAAAGTTCGTTCGAACTAAGAGGACCTTTTCTCTTTTTATGAGGAAACTTTGAGTTCCATACAAATCTTAATATCCAAGCTAAAAGTCTTCGTATGAATGAAAAATCTGAATGGTCATTTAACAGAGTTTCAAGAAAATTAGTAACGACAAAACAGGTTAAGGTTACTTTTCGTTTCTCGACAAACATGTCGGCACGCTCAGAAAGGGAGCAAATACCTGAACTGAACTCCCTTTGGTACAAAAATTCAGGACCTGTAAACCAATGAGATTGTTTTATCATTAGATCAGGTAATACACCTCTAGAAGCCACATCAGCGGGGTTCTGAGCAGAAGGAACATGAAACCAACTATCAGGGGGAATACGCTCCTGTGTATAAGCAACCCGATTAGAAACGAAAGTCTTCCAGCGATGAAGAGAGGATTTAATCCAACCTAGAGCAATTTCCGAATCGGACCAAGCTACTAACGTGTTGATTTTAAGTTTAGGATCGAGTACACCTATCACAAACTGCATAAGTTTAGACAGTAGCACCGCAGCAGACAGCTCCAAACGTGGAATACTAACGGTAAGAATGGGAGCTACTTTCGATTTCACGCAAACGAAAAAAACACGAATTTGATCATTTGGTAGTACAAAACGTAAATAAATAACAGAAGCATAACCCTTTCCACTAGTGTCACAAAACCCGTGAATCTCACAAGAAAGATAACGGGACACGGACATAAGACGAGGTATCTCAAGATTTACAAGGCGTAAAAGTTGTTCCTTGTATTGGGTCCAAACTTAACAAATTGATTCTGGAGGAGAGTCATCCCAACCTATTCCTGACAACCACAAACGTTGAATCAGATGCTTCGTGAACAAAGTCATGGGAGCTAGAAAACCTACAGGATCAAACACTCTGGCCAATTCAGACAACATACTTCTCTTCGTACAAGGCTTGTCCAGAGCTGTCACTTGAAACGAAAAACAATCCGACTGTGGATTCCACACAAGACCAAGGATTTTTAAAGAAGAGGAACCACGATCATCGTCAAAGGAAATAGGTTTCTTACCAATATGAGACTCGGGTAAACCTTCGAGCAATCGCATATCATTGCTAGACCATTTTCGCAATTCAAATTGACCTCGAGATAACAAAGATATCAACTGATTCCGAAGATCTTGCGCCAGTTCTAAGGTATTACTACCGCAAACGATATCGTCAACGTAAGTACTCGTACGCAGAACCTCTGCAGCACGGGGAAACTCTCTACCTTCATCGTCACTCAACTGCAATAAGGTTCTCAAAGCAAGGAAAGGAGCAGATGATACTCCGTAAGTGACTGTCAATAAGCGAAACTCCTGTAACTTTTCTTCAGGAGAAAATCTAAAAACAGTCCTCTGATAATCACAATGATCAGCCGTTATTCTTATCTGCCTATACATCTGTTTAATATCAGTGGATAAGACATATTTGTGGAGTCGGAAACCTAATAATATAGTTAAAATATCCTGCTGCAGCTTCTTTCCAGTAAACAAGCACTGGTTAAGAGACTTCTGATTGCCAACGCGAGCGGAAGCGTTAAACACTACTCGTAACTTGGTAGTTAAACTATCAGGTTTTACTACAGCATGGTGAGGAATATAGTAACAAGACGAAGAACGAGAAGTTTCTGAAATGACCTCCATATGATGCAAATCCAAATAATCTTTCATAAACATGCAATATTTCTGATAAGCAGCAGAATTCTTTAAAAGTCTTTTTTCTAGTGACAGAAAACGATTGACAGCCAAATCATACATCCCAGGAAAAAGAGGAGAAGATTCACAAAAAGGTAGAGCAACAGTATAGCGACCAGTGTGGTCTCTATGAACATTATCAACAAAATTCTGCTCACACAAAACATCATCAGGAGATAAACAGTCTACATGAGGAACGGTTTCTAGACTCCAAAACTGTTTTAAGGAATCCTCCAAAGAAACCATTCGATCTACTTGACAAAAAAACGACGTGGCCGAGTTCATCGGAACCGAAGTACATAGACCCATAAGAACATAACCAAAAACAGTATTAACAGCATCAGGTATACCAGCAGGAGCTCGAATTTTACCATCTAATAGTAATTGGAAGAAGATATCAGCTCCAAGCAATACGTCAACCTTACCTGGTATATTAAATCGAGGATCTGCCAAATTAAGATTAGCTACGTAAGACCACTGCTCAACATGTAAACTGGAAACGGGTAGGTCCTCACAAATTTTTGGTAAAACAAACGCCTTACAATTAATAACAGGACCCACTCTATCCACAGGTTTTATCTGAACGGCAACTTGACCAACTACTGTACTTCTTATAGTACCAATACCTTGCACCGACAGAGTAGCAGAAGAATGTTTAATATTAAGACGACGTAGACAAGACTGGGATACAAAGGATGCCATGCTGCCACCATTAAATAAGGCTCGAACAGGTTGATACAATCCACAACCATCCATAATTTCTATCACAGCGGTAGCTAACAAAACGCTTGAGATTTTAGAGACAACACTGCCTAGGGATGAAACATGTGAGCTCAAGGCCCCAACATTGGCCTGAACATTAGGAGAAAGAGTAGACGAGGAAGCAAGAGCTGGCAGTATAAAAGTAGCACCAAGAGCACCACCGTTAGCGCTCTTAAAATGCAAGAGACTATGATGAGACATGTTACACTGATCACAACGTGACGAGTCAGAACAACTACGAGAATCATGTTTTTCTAGACATTTAAAACAAAGACGCATTCTTTTACAAGCATTATAACGTTCATAAGGTGATTTACTTAAAAATAAAGAACACTCTTGTAAACGATGATTTGCAGAACACAACGAACAAGTTCTCGTATTAGTTTTCGAAAAGAAACTATACCTATTATTAACTTTCGAAACCTGTTTATTATAAAAAACAAATATATTATATATTTCTTGAATTTTCTTAAGTACTTTACTCATCTCTTGTGATTTGATGCATCGCTTAGGAATAATGTTAATAGTTACCATTACAATATATTGTATTTTTTTTTTATTATTTGCTTTGTATAATCAAAAATTTTTTTAAAAATGTTATTAGAAAACTTAAACAATATTAACATTTTGCGTGCATGTTTTATATTTCTGTGCGGTTATCTCTTTGGAGATTTTCATATGTATTAACATAATTTAGGGTTGTCTCTATTATGAGTTGTAGTTTGATAATTCATCTACAAATGTTTTTCTGTAGTCTTGATTTTTGTTTCCATCACATTAAGTCTTACTACTGTCTTCCTTTCAAAATTGACATTGTATTGTATTTTTAGCCTGATGATGGTCCTGTGGACCGAAACTAGTTGCAAGTAACTTACATTATTAAATTAAAATTTTGAGATCGACTTTGTGTTTTTCTTTGAACCTTTTGGATTCTACCCACATTAGAGAATGGATGACTTACATAATTTGATATTCAAATACCCACTAATGTAGACTGCAGAATCTGATTTCAACAGAATGATGCACCGCCTCATTTCGCAGTAGCTGTGCGCGATTGTTTAAACATAACTTTTCCACAAAGGTGGATAGGAGGAAGGGGACCAGTGGAATGGCCTGCTATATCACCTGATCTGAGCCGATTAGACTTCTTTTTATGGGGTTATTTAAAATCTAAAGCCTACTTAAACAGCCCTGGAAATATCCCTCAACTACAAGACCGAATCGGACAAGAAATACAGAACATAACACCCGCTATGCTACAGAATGTTAGCGACGAAAGTAATGCTCGGTTCAGTCATGGTCTAACGGTTAATGGAGAACAATTTGAACATTTATTGTAAATTTTCGTTTGTTTGTTTTTGGAAGTGTATCACATTAATTAATTGCATAACTACATAATTCCATTTAATTTCATATTTTTTTGCGTTTTTGCCCACCCTTTACCAATTTTAAGCAACATATTATACATTTTTGGAATCAGCTCGGCAAAGGCAATTTGGAAATTGAAAAAAGGGGGGGGTTTCATTTGAAAAAAATGGTGATAACGTCATCACACGAAAGTGGTTCACCCTGTATATTAGATTATGATTTGAAACAATAGTAAATTGAAATCAAAAATCGAACTGTTTCGGGAATTTATAATTTTACCTAGTGTTCATTCATCCAATAATGAATTTATGTGTTACTTTATGGACGCATTGTACATCACTGTCATTTTGACATGTTTAGGATAATTAAAACGAGCAAAGAATGTCTTTCGTCAGATTATACATAATAGTTGAAGCAGCTGCTGGTAACAAGAGAAGTAAATATTTTCAAGCTCAAATAGATACAACCTAGTAATAGCCAGCTTTATTATGAACTGCCACAAGATAAACGAGAAGTCGAACATTATCATGAAATATTTAACATAAGTAAAGTAAAAAAAGTAAAGCATTCAATGAAAACGAGAGGTTTAATCCAACATTAAAATAACAAGATTGCCAGATGAAATAAAAGATTCGGATGAACATTTAGTTTTTAGGAGAAGTATTTACAACAAACGTAATCACCTGCTTACGAAAAAAAACCCAAACAGAAACACAATCATTGACAGTAAAAAATCTTATTGAAGCTTTATTAACATTCACTGGATTTACAATATAAAAGCAAAATTCGAATAAAGTGAAAGAATATTTTACTTTACACGTTCGATTTCATTGGTCTTTTCCTTTTTTACTTTACTTATGTTGAATAATTCATAATGTTCGATCTCTTTGGAATAAACTTAATTAAAAATATTCACAATTTATATTGACATATTTTTGCAATAAAATAGAAAAGAAACGGAAAATTACGTAAACATGTCGCACTGATGTAACATTTAGCATTAAATTATATATTGTTGGTTAGACTTCGAGTTTGGCTGCTAATATTTGTACCATCCACATTTGAGTTACCGATAATCTCTACAATTGGTAAATAGGATAAGATATCGATAGAATGAAATTTAAACAACATGAATATAACAAAGCTTTCTATGAAGAAAAGACAAAAATACATTATATTAAAGTACAGGGTCCGGCAAACATCTGTCGTAGTTCTATAACTCTTATTGTATACAGGGGGTCCCGAAAAGAATGGTCATAAATTATACCACAGATTCTGAGGTCAAAAATATGTTGCTTGAACCTCACTTACCTACATACAATAGTGCAGACAAAAAAAGTTAAAAATTTAAATAATTTTTTTTAACATTACTCTAAAACGGTTTAACGTTAATGTATGAAAATTTATAGGAAATACTAGTAGAGAATACCCAATAAATTGGAAACAGTTGCATTAAATTATTTTGATTTATTATGGATTTTCAGAGGAGATCAACACTCCTTTCACCCCCCAACTTTTTTTAGGGCTATAATTTAACAAAATATGGACCGCCACTGGGATCAAACTATTCTTAAGCTTTTGTGTCTCTCTGTATTTCTTTGTAAATATATTATTTATTGGGTATTCTCTAATAGTATTTCCTACAAATTTTCATACATTAACGTTAAACCAGTGGCGTTTCATGTTTTGTTAAATTATAGCCTTAAAAAAAGTTGGGTGGAGAGAGGGGTGTGGATCTTCTCTGAAAATCCATAATAAATCAAAATAATTGAATGCAATTGTTTCCAATTTATTGCGTAAAAAAAATATTAAAATTTTTAACTTTAACACCCTGTAACTTTTTTTGTGTGCACTATTGTATAGAGGTAATTGGGGTTCAATCAACATATTTTTGACCCCAGAATCTGTGGTATAATTTATAACCATTCTCCTCCGGACATACATATTTATTGAAATTGATTGTGTTAACCTTTACTTTTTGGAAGTTCATTTTACTAAGAACAATAAATAACTGCACAAAACTTCCACTTTTTATTCGAAAAATTCGCTTTAAAATTCAATTACAGCTGTTTCGCTATAACTAGCATCGTCAGATTGACATATTAAAATTACATGTTTGTTTGTAACTAGGTACTTGATGTTGATAAGGAGTTAAGGCTAGACCAAGTAAGGAAGTAATAAGACATATAGAGCATTTTCAATTCCAATGAACAAAAATAATTTTAACAAAGAAATTGATATCATAAAACAAATAGCTACATCTAATGGCTATCCAATACATTTGATAAATAAATTAATTAATAAGAAAGAACAAAAAGTGTCACTAAAACTTATATTTCCAAAACAAACTAAAGAAATTAAAAGCTATAAAAGTATTACATATTGTGGAAATATTTCCAATAAAATTTCAAAAATAATATCTTCGGCAAAATCAGCATTAATATCATTTAAAACACAAAATAGTATTGGAACAAAATTGTTAAATGTGAAAACAAAATTACCAAAATTAAAAAAATCTGGTGTTTACAAAATTAATTGTCCAAAATGTAATGCAGTATATATAGGTCAAAAAAAAGAAATTTTGAAATAAGATTCAATGAACATTTAAGAGCATATAGATTACAACAACCAGATAAGTCGAACTATGCAAAACACCTACTGGAACATCCAAACTCACTTATACACACCAATGACATTCATATACTACACATTTGTGATAAAAAACAAAATTTAGATTTTCTAGAAGAACTTGAAATTAAAAGACATCTAGCAGATCAACAGTTTAAAGTAGTTAATGAACAAATAAATCTTGGAAGTTCTCCACTATTAAACTGTTTACTTTGATTGAGTCTTCATTTTATACATAGATAAGACATTATTGTAACATAAATATATTAAGTTATTGTAAAGATCAGCATGATATAGTTTTTTCCTGGTTTTTCTATATCATTGCACAGTTATACTGATCTTGGAGGGAAATACATCCAGGATAATCCCTTAGGGCTAATAACATCTAGGCTTTAATATTGTTATGTCTTATTACTTCCTTACTTGGTCTAGCCTTAACTCCTTATCAACATCAAGTACCTAGTTACAAACAAGAACATGTAATTTTAATATGTCAATCTGACGATGCTAGTTATAGCGAAACAGCTGTAATTGAATTTTAAAGCGAATTTTTCGAATAAAAAGTGGAAGTTTAGTTTAACTGTGCAGTTATTTATTGTTCTTACATATTTATTAATAAGGTATATTAAACATTTTAAAATTATATTCATGTATACAGGGTGGTCCATTACTAAACTACGCAAGTGACTTAATTTTTTTCTAATTGAATGCCAAACTTTTTCCCACATTTTTAAAACCGAAATAGTGAGTACTTATACACTAGCAAATTTGTTCTGTAAAACTCCCAGCCATCTATATCTGAGAAAACCACCTTTTTTCTTAAAAATTTGAATTTGCACATCCCTTTTTAAAAAACCGCAACTTTGTGGAATTCGAAGATAAAGCTTTCAAATTACCAATGTACAAAGAAAAGGATTAATTGTTGTTTTAGACTACGCTTGAAATTTTTATTTTATACTGCATGGTTTTAAATAAATTGTACATTCCAAAAACTTGAATTGGTTTTTAAAAAGCTTTTCCAGCGTTATTGGATACTGGATTTTATCCCCTTCAACTTTACTATTTACTATCCTCACCTATTTTTTGTCGTTTAAAAGTTATTTGAAAAAAACACATTTTTTGGTGATAGGCTGAAATTTCAAAATTTTTATTGTTTCTATAGTGAGAGTTTAGATTCATTTTTGTTAGTTTATTGTGTTTTGTAAGCTTTGTGCGTTAGATAGCAATGCACTTTGCTACAAATGAATTAATTGACTTGAATTTTGTTTAGCAAACGTGCTATCCATGGCCACTATCACTTAACGGTTATTTTGGCAGTAAAAGAAAATCCAAATATATGTCAGCAAAATATTTCTGAATTGGTGGGTATTAGTAAATGGCCTGTTGAACGAATACTAAAATATCATCATTATCATTTGTACAAAATACAAATGCAGCAAGAGCTAAAAAACATGGATTTTAAGAAACTATTACGGTTTCGTAACTGGGTTAAATCAAAAGTTCGGCAAGAACCAGTATTTTTCGAAAGAGAATTATTTTCTGATGGAGCTACATTCCATAAGAATGGATTCGTTAACAGGCACAATTTCCATTACGTTTGAGGAGGTATTATTGGGGAACATGTGATTGGGCCGCATTTTTTCGAAGGCAATTTAAATGGCCTGATCTGTCTATAATTTTTGGCTAATTATCTTTCTCTTACTTGAAAACGTTCCCTTTGTCGTAAGACAATCAATGTGGTACCAACATGATGGAGCGGGAACGCATTATTTACGTGAGGTAGCAGATGGATTACATCAATAGTTTCCTAATAGATGGATCGGTAGAAATGGTCCAAAAATATGCCCTGTATAATTTTTAAATAAACTAGAATGGCTGTTGATAATAACCTTTTAATAATATTAAAAACATGTAAAATTATTCTTTGAAGCAATAATATTGTTCATTAAGACTTTACTGATTATCTAGCTTTGATGTTAAGTGGGAACAGCCCACTTATACCTTGTCCAGTATAAATATAGGTGCACGTCATCAAAGTGAACAAATCGCTCTGTTCATTTGACTTCCTTCGTTTGTTTGCTACTGTCAATCAGTATCTTTTTTCACTGTAAATTTGGTAAATATTGAAATTCGTAGAATGCAAGTTATTACAAAAAATAAATAAATGCTTTAAGAAAAGCTTTGTAATTAATTTTATATCAAACAAAACTCCTGGACTAATAAAATATAGACTTCAAACGAACATAACTCGTGCTACAATATTTGATATGTTGGCACAATTGCGCTCTGTTGCCGCGTTCAAACATGGTTTATCAGGCGAAATTTTTCACAGTCTGGACTAAGGTGTGTTGGTTGCTTATTGAACAATTTCCTTTTGTTGTTATATTTTCCTTATTACTTATACTAATTTATACTTACCTTATTAATACTTAAATGGTTCAGAATCATTAAAATATAAAATTCTAATTCAGTGCTGAGCTATTAACATCAAAATAAAACTCTTTTAATAACTAAAATCACACTAAAATGTTTGGGCTATCACACATAACCTTTTTTTCTAATTATCTGTATAACTAACCTATCTTAATTTTGTACTCAAATAAAAAGAAGAATATTAGAGAAACTTCGTTTAATATTTACTAGATTCTAATACTATTTTAAATGCTTGGCAACATAGTCCCGTTCTGACAGCTGTGGCGTGCAACCAGATTTATACTGGACATGCTATAGATTTTTTCCAAAAATGTGTTTTTTTCAAATAAATAGGTAAAATAGGTAAGGACAGTAAATAGCAAAGTTGAAGGGGATAAAATCCAGTATCCATTGATGAATATTTATACAGGATGTCGCATTTAAAAAAACTGAACAAACTTCAAGTTTTTGGAATGTATAATTTATTTAAGACCATCCAGTACAAATTAAAAATTTTAAATGGAGTCTAATAAAATCTTCAGTCCTTTGTCTCTGTCCTTTGCTTTATCTTTAAATCCCATAAAGTTGCGCTTTTTTAAAAAGGGATGTGCCAATTCTAGATTTTTGGGAAAAAGGTGGTTTCATCCGAGATGGCAGGGAGTTTTCCAAAAAAAAATTTGGGGGTGTAACTATTTCGGTTCTAACAAGTATAGCATTCCATTTAAAAATAATTAAGTCATTTCCCTACTTTCCTAATGGACCACATGAATATAATTTTAAAATGTTTGATTTTAATTTATCTTGATATATACCGTTTAAATAAATCTGTAAGTTATACAACAAAGTTACAGAACGACGACAGAGGTTTGCCTGACCCTGTATACCTACGTGAAAAATAAGTCTAAACTTAATCGGAAAAATAAGAGAAAATTAGCATAGGTTCACTACATATTATGAAACAATTAACTTAACATTGTTTGAAGTTAGCCTAGGAAAACATAAGTAAGACACGCATTTTTCCTATGCCTCCAAACTATTATCCGATGAAAATCCACCTCTGGAGTCTCCAGATGAGGGGATATCAAAAAAATATATTACTGTTATTTTAGAGGCTATCAATGTATCTAATAACTTTGATAAAACCTATATTATTTATAAATACCCATAACTTGATTTATAAATCAAATTTGTAATAATTCATTTGAAAAGAAAATATGAAACAGCTTTTATTAGCCATAATTCTTTTTAGGTATGTTAATAGTTTTAATTTTAAATATTATCAACCATTTGAGAATGAGATTGAAAAATAAAACAACTATTTAGATGCATTAAATTGCTGTTTCATTAATAGTCTGGTCGAGAAGTCATTTAAATCGGATTTGGGTTACACCGATCCGAAAATTCTGATTTTGGTGTCAATCGATTCGAAATGACAAATATAAAAATGTTCCTGAATATCAAAATCCGTTTTAAAAAATTTCCTATTGTTATTAACAATTTAAGATTTTAAAAAAAGGGGGTTTATATTTTTGCTAATAACTCACAAACTATAATAGCTAGAACAAAAAACTGAACGAATTCTTAAAGGGCAGAAAATTTCCAACAAAAAAGTCACGACTCCCCGAATAGTAGCTCAATTATTTATAGGTCTAAATTAATGTTGACAATGGCATAAAAATCGGGCGGCGTGGCAGCACCGCAACGACCAAATGACATAAATTATTTTTTTTTCAATAAGTAAATATTAACAAAAAAAATTAAAAAATTCTAGCACTAACAGAACATATCAGAGAACAAATTTCTGCAGTCAAAGATTTTTTTATTTATTTATTTTTCACATTTCTATCCATTTGTTAATTAAAAAATCTTCATTGTTACTAACTTTAAATAACCCTTGAAATCCATTATTATAAAGCTACTGAACAAAGTTACATAATAAAATTTTGAAATTTTTAAAAATTGAAATTGTTATTAACAAGCAAAGTAAACAAATGCGATTTTAGATGTGAAAAATTTAAATTTTTTTAAACAATTGTTTACAGTCGTTTTTAATAAGCTATAAAAAAAATAAATACAATTTTTTTAAATGTTTGTTACCAATTGTTTTAAAAATTTTTATAAACAAATGGCTTATTTAACAATTTAAATTTTTTTTTGTCATTCTATTCTTTATTCATTTACTTCATTTACTTATTGAAAAAAAATAATTTGTCATTTGGTAGTTGCCACGGTGACGGGCCGCACGTTTTTTATGCCATTTTCAACATTCATTTAGACCTATATTGAGCTACTATTCGGGGAGTCGGGACTTTTTTGTTGGAAATTTTCTGCCCTTTAAGAATCCGTTCAGTTTTTTGTTCTAGCTATTATAGTTTATGAGTTATTAGCAAAAATGTAAACCCCCTTTTTTTAAAACCTTAAATTGTTAATAACAATAGGAAATTTTTTAAAACGGATTTTGATACTCAGGAACATTTTTATATTTGTCATTTCAAATCGATTGACACCAAAATCAGATTTTTCGAATCGGTGTAACCCAAATCCGATTTAAATGACTTCTCGACCAGACTATTAGGATTGGAATATGATATATATTTTTAAAAACTATAAGTGTTAGAAAAAACTGAATCATATTAAAAAATTGCCTAGAAATATTTGATATACTTGAAAAATACTCACTTCTCCATTTTCTGGGGGGTTTCCATTACCGAAAGTAGAAGTAACCACTAAAAGTAACGCTTCGTGTTCAATATTTGAAATGTCGTAATCCTCCATACAGTAGACTTGTGCATGAAAAGCATGTCCAAATAGTTCGCATAACTTTTTCGCATAGTTTTCGGATTTTCCTGTTTCCGTGGCGTACAATACAGTGGCCTTAATTCGACGGGATAACGCTCGTCCGAATAGTTTCGATGTAAACTTAACCGCACTGCAAAAACACATTGTGACACTGAAGTTTACACTAAATGATTACGAAAACTTACCGGGCTATTTGTTTAAAATGGAATTTTCGTCTTAATTTGTTACTTTTTCCTGGCTCGCGCCTTTTTTTCCAATCATGGTTCTTCCAAGCTGGTTCCTGTTAGGAAACGATATATTTAAATGAAAGTATAAATTTGTAAGCAGATAAAAGTATACATTTAATGTTAACCATAAAAAAGTTTAAATAAAGAAAATTTCTAACAAAACTTTTGTTTTAAAAAAATTAGCTTTTATAATTTCAATTACAGATGTTTTGATAATTCAACTTTCATTAATTAAATTGATTGTACTAACCCTTACTTTTTAGAAGTCCATCTTATTAAGAATAATAAAAAACTCTTCGTTTTAACAAAACTTCCACTATTTTTTTTAAAAAACTGCTTTTTTAAACAAATAGTGGAAGTTTTGTTAAAATGAAGAGTTTTTTATTATTCTTAACTTTCATTAAATTTAAAAAAGCTAAGAACAATTAATAACTGCACAGTTAAACTAAACTTCCACTATTTATTTGAAATATTCGCTTTAAAATCAATTACAGCTGTTTCGCTATCACTAGCATCGTCAGATTGACATATTGAAATTACATGTTGTTTGTAACAAACAACATGTAATTTCAATATGTCAATCTGACGATGCTAGTGATAGCGAAACAGCTGTAATTGATTTGTTTGTAACAAACAACATGTAATTTCAATATGTCAATCTGACGATGCTAGTGATAGCGAAACAGCTGTAATTGATTTTAAAGCGAATATTTCAAATAAATAGTGGAAGTTTAGTTTAACTGTGCAGTTATTAATTGTTCTTAGTAAGATGAACTTCCAAAAAGTAGAGGTTAACACAATCAATTTCTTTAAAAAAGCTATTTCTTTTTAATAAAACTAGAAGTTTTATTTAACAGTATCTTTATTTAATGTTCTTAGTATGATGGACTTCCATAGAGTAAATGTGGGTACAATAAATTTAATTAACCGTATACATATTGCGTAGGTACTATCGGCTTCAGAATAGCATATACATTTTCAAACTCAAATCGCTTACAATGAATTAATTTTAAGGACGGCCTATTTATTGTGTATAACCAATCACGGTTTAAATAATAATAAATTTGAAATTAGTTAAACAGTTGTCCACGCCCACATCTTTAATGTTTGCAGCATAAGGTATTTTATTGACAAATAGCCTGTCCCTCTGTCCCTTGTAAATAAACTTAATCCCCAAAAACCATTTAATGTAGGCGTTTAAAGGGCGTTTTTATAACTTCGGTAGGTAAACGAAATTCACATTTAACATGTATATGCTATTCTAAAGCCGACTGTACCTATATTCGTCGAATGAATCAATTATAGACACGTGGTGTAAAGTGAGCTCCTGCTAATTATTGAAATTTGTTGATAGATTGTTGAGAAAATAAAGTGTATTTACTGGAGAGGCACTCCTCAGTGTTTTTAAACAAATAAATTGAAGAAAAATTCAAAAAGTTTTAAAAATTGCAGTGAAAATTTAAATATGAGTAAAACCAAATTCTAAACCAGTAGTAGTTATGGAGCAAGCCCAGTTGGAGAGCATTATTCGAAATATTAACAAAGAACTGTTTGATTTATGGGAAAAAAAGTTCAGTGTACTAAAAAGTAGTTTAATGAATAAAATTTAAGAAAACCTGAATAAGATGTCTGATAAAATAGACTGTCAAGAAAATAAAATAGCATTACTAGCAAAGAAAACAGATAGGCAAGAATCACTTCTAAAGAAAAATACCTTCAGAGTGGAAGGGGTCGAAGAAGACAAAGATGAAGATTTACTTGGGAAAATAATAAATCTTATAAGTGATGTAATAAACGTTCCAAATAATAAAAAAGATATTGACGACATTTACAGGCTAGGGAAATTTGAAGAGGGTAAATCAAGAACTATAATTATGAAATTTGTAACGCAAATAAAAAGAAGGCAAGTTTATAAAGCTAAGTACAACCTCAAAAGAGCAGGTATTTACCTTAACGAAGATCTCACTGTTGAACAACTTAACCTATTTAAAAAAGCACGGCGGGATTACGGTAAAAGAAAAGTCTGGACCGTGAATGGGAAAATCTTGGTTAAAACGGATCAACGAATACAAGAGTTCACACGCTAGAAATATTCAGATGCTGAACTTAAGCGTTTTGTCAGTTATTTACCTTGAGTTAATTTTCTTGTTACTTCAAGTTTTTTTTATTTCTTTCTTATCTATGGGTATAGTACACCAACTTTAACATTATATTTATGTTTTAAATATCAGTATATCATTAATGGATATTTATATAAATGTAAATTCAAATTTTAATCGATTTTTAATTTTTAGATTAAGTTAGAATACCTAATTCGAGTGTTGTTAGATTTAAAATTTATAAACACTTTTTCTTTCGCGAAAGTAGATAGATTTTTTTCTTTTTTTTCTTCTTATTATTTTCCTTAGTGGGTTTTTGTTATTATTTGTTTGTATAAAACAACATTAGTTTAAGGGGCCTCTCATTATGGTCAATGGACATCAATGTATATTTTCAAAATTGTAGAGGGTTGAATACAAAGAGTTTCATGAACATATATTACAACAAAACTATGATGTAATTCTGGCTGTAGAAACATGGTTAAAGGAAGGGGTAACTGATGGGGAAGTTGTGGATTTAGATACATATGACTTGATAAGATGTGACAGAAGTTTTGAAATCACAAAAAAAGGTAAAGGTGGAGGGGTATTATTAGCAGCCAAAAGGAAATATAAAATAGTGGATTAATAGTAAGTTTGAAGCGGTAATAGTGACTTTGAAGTTAAGTAAAAAAATTAAATTTACTTTTGCATGTGATTTTAATATACCTAATACAAGGTTTGACTATTAAATAACGAGACTCCTTATGAAAAAGAGTTTTATTTTAAAAATTATTCTACAATCAAATGCTCCTCTTCAATATACTCCCCTTCCCTAACCAAACAAGAGCATTTAGGAGCTCCGCCGATTTTCGCTTCACCTCTTCCATCGACTCGAACCGGGTTGCGACTACTACAGCGACAAAAACGTGTTTTCGTATTGGAATAGTAGACCCTTCCAGCTATCTAACGCTGCATTCGTTTCCCACCCTACCCCTCTAGGACGCCTTCTGCGCGTGCAGTCTCGTTATTTAATAGCCAGACCTCGTATAGAAGAGCAAGACACCCTACAAATCAAAAAATTCATTTGCTAAACGATTTTTTTAAATTTCAATGAGTTTTCACTATATAACAACGTTCAGGAAGATGTCTATCATCCTGCTTTAGAAATAACTATACATTTTTCATCAAACAATATTGAAGTTTCCCAATCTTTTAATAGAGAAAATTGTATATTTCAACTCAATTACAAACAAGCTGAGTATTTAGAATTAACGCAAATGCTACAAGTTGAGGATTGGACTAGTGTTACTAATAAAACGGATGTTAATGGAGCTTTTAATGAATTTTATAAAAAACGTTACAATGATATTGAGGGGAGTGTTCCAAAATTTAAATTATATAATGGGTATAAAAAATATCCAATATGGTACACTAACGAAATTAAACAAATACTTAAAGAAAAAGAAAAATACAGGAGGAATAATAAAAAAACTATTCGTGTTAACGCAACTTCTAAGTCTATTTGAAAAAATTAATTAATTAATTAATTAATTAAATAACAATGACGGCCTAATTTTTTCAAATAAACTTAGAAGTTACGTTCAAACGAAGAGTTCTTTATTATTCTTAATGTTACGATTGTGTTACCTAATGTAGTTTTCAAATAATAGGAAATAACTTTAAAACTTTTTGAGAAATTCTATTCTGACAGTTCTATTATGACAGTAACTATGTTCATGACAAAAGACAATCTTATATTAATTGAACATAATAGTAAGTGACAGGGTGTCCCAAGACACTGCATCCCAACACTTAATAAGATGGACTTCCAAAAAGTAAGGGTTAGTACAATAAATTTAAAAATACAGGAAATTAAAAAGCATTTCAAATTTTAATTTAGAAAAATATATAGAACTGCGTAGAAAACTAAAATCACTAATTTAATCAGAGAATAAAAAATATATTAAAGGAATAGAAAATAATATATCAAACAATATAAATGAGTTTTTGATAAATGTAAATAAAAGGAAAAAAAGTTGTTGGAGTTTTAATATTTTTGTATATAACGAAACTGTCCTAACGGAAGAAAAAGCAGCACATATACAGGGTTGGGATAAAGTATGGAACCAAGTAAATATCTTTTAAACGAAAAGAACGATATTTATGAAAATTTGCAGTTAAGTGCAATGGAACAAAACGCATCTGATGTACATTTTTTTGATAATAATATACTTCCGGTTTAACCGGAAATGCCATCAACTTCTTTAATTTAAATGGAACACCCTATATATTTTTACAGATTTTGAAAGAGCTTATTATTTTGAATTCATACATACTGAGTTTAATGTAAAAAAAAATTGTAAAAACGAGGAATATAGCACTTTAACCTACCTCCTTTGAGTTTTTTGCATTAGAGCAAAAAACTATTTAGATAAACTAATTGATGTTGTTTTTTTATGCATAGTAATAAATATACAAGTACTGTTAAGTGAAAAAGAGCGTATTGAAATTTTAATGATGATCGGTTATGGTGATCGTGTTAGAACTCATGAAGAAGTGTGTCATATTTTTATCAATTTGCATCCGGAGAGAAATCCTATATCACGCTCAACATTAACTAAAACATTACAACGTTTTAGTTTAGAAGAATCACCTCAAACTTCCACCACAAATTTGGCACTAAACCATGGTATCAGTCGACATTCTGTAGAAAAGATATTAAAAAGTGAAAAGTATCATCCGTATAAGGTACAGTTGGTTCAAGAATTGTCATACGATGATTTTGACCGACGGCTGGAATTTTGCGAACGGCTAATGGACATCTGTAATGTCGACGAAAATTTTGCTTCTAGCATAGTTTTTTCCGATGAGGCAACTTTTTGTTTAAATGAAACAGTTAATCGCCATAACTCAAGGTATTGGTCAAATGACAATCCTCATTGGATTCATGAAGCACATACCCAGCATCCACAGAAGTTAAATGTTTGGATGAGAATTGTCGAAAAGCTTATAGGCCCATTTTTTATCGACGGAAACTTGAATGGTGACAAGTATTTGGATCTACTAAATAACGAAATTATTCCTGCACTTCAACAGAATGGGCAATTACCACAAAATATTTGGTTTCAATAAGATGGAGCATCTCCCCACTATGATAGATGGGTTAGGGATTTTCTGGATGCGAATTTTCCAAATCGATGGATTGGACGTAGAGGATTCATAGAGTGGCCTGCTCGTTCTCCGGATCTTAGCCCGTTAGATTTTTTTCTTTGGGTTATCTAAAATCACGTGTTTACGTTAGACGACCAACAAACTTACAGGAATTGGGACAAAGAATTATTGATGAATGTGAACTAATACGTAGAGAAGTCTTGTAAAGAGTGACTCAAGAATTTGTTAATAGGATGGCATATTATCAGCAAGTAAACGGAGAGCATTTTAAACATTTGAAGTAATTTTGTTTCTCATTATTCTAAAATAATGAAATGTACATCTATTGTACTACTTACAATGAGTTATTCCTCGTTTTCACAAATTTGTTTACATTAAACTCAGTATGTATAAATTGAAAATAACAAGCCCTTTCAAAATGTGTAAAAATATATAGGGTGTCCCGTTTAAATTAAAGAAGTTGATGGCATTTCCGGTTAAACCAGAAGTATATTATTATCAAAAAAATGTACATCAGATGCGTTTTGTTATATTGCACTTACCTGCAAATGTTCATAAATATCGTTCTTTTCGTTTAAAAGATATTTACTTGGTTCCATACTTTATCCCCACCCCGTATTTGCTGACCACTTTCGATACTTTTACTTTGAAAAAAATTACTGAACTTGATTTTGATGAAGCTGTGAAAGCAATGAAACAAAAAATAAGGGCTGAATTAGATGGCCTCCCACCATTTATTTTGAAGGGATGCCAATAATGGATCAAAGAGCCACTATTACATATCTACAATTGTCTGGATATATAAATAAATAAAAAAATAAATGAATTAAAACACATTAACTTTTTTACCATACCATACATTAGGGTTCGACTATACTTTTAAAGTAATATTTTTCGGAACAAATTATATCCTTTTCCAATATATATATATAAACGGTACAATCTGTGTAAACTTCATGAATAAAACCTATATTCATGCTATTTATTATTGCAATTTAGATGCGACCAAGTAGCAAACTTGATTTTATACAACTCCAGGGAGTTCATTTCAGAGAATGTTTCGTAGAAGATGGCGTAAATTTGAAATAAACTATGGTACATTGGAAAAATGCTTTAGATAGTTGTAATGATTTTAAAACTTTTTTAAATACATATTAATTTTTCTTTTTACAATTTTAATTTCATTTTACTATCGTATATTATCTATAATCAACAAATAATTTCCTAAAAAACTCCACCCATCTTATTTTCAATATCCATGGACAATAAGATATGTGGAAAACTAAATCATTATTTTTCCCTACCCTACCGCAGAATTAATTACATGAGTACCACTGCCGGATGGTTGCTCCTTAATATAAACTTCCTACTAAAAGACCTACACTGCGGGAATTTGTTATTTTCGATTAAGTAGCTTCGTAATTTACCAACGTCAACCTGAGAGTTTGCATTTCCGAATTTAGCAGTACAAACATAACGGATAACGTGAAATGACTAAACCTCGAAACTAAGCTAAGAGACTAAATTGAAAATTACAACTCAATTAGAAAATCAAATATTTGCAATATTTTTGAAAAATCATTTTGGTCCTTTATTTCACTTTTTGTATTACTTTTAAATTAATTTAAAAATATATTTACACCTACCTGATATTCATACGAAGGTTTCAAATAATACAAAGCCATCTCTTGGTGAAATACTGGAGTAGAGGATCCTGATAATGGAGGCACGATCCAAACCCAATCGGCGGGACATCCATTCCTCAATCGGTTTTCATTTTCAAAATGTTTCATAAATGATTCTGAAGCAGTATGATGATCCACGATTGTAACTTCTTTTTTTTGAAAACTATAAAGTACTGCTACATTCGTCTCTACTAAGGCTTTGTCTTTCCAAAGGGTTACAGGGCTCCTTGTATCTAACCCCATGTGTTGAGCAATCGTCTAAAAATTATGAAAGCACATATGCACTGAATCAATCAGATAATTTTACCCAAGTAAGTAATTAAAGCAGTTTTGCTTTTTAGCCCCAGAACATCCCAAATGATATCTGATAAAGTAAGAAAATTATTATTATTCCTTTAAGCGGTGGGTATACAATTTATTATGTATATGTGGAAACGTAAAACTACGTATTTATTCCTTACTGGGAGACAAACACTTTAATTTTTTAACAATACTGCCCTCCTAAGCCAAAAAGACGTATCTCAAATTTCAGTGAATTTCTTATTTCTTTATATAAGGAAACTTTGAGTTGTATTTAATCCAATTCCTTGGCGAAATAGACGTACCTCATCCGAATTATGCTCTTAAAGTATTGAAATATAAGATGTACCTATATCAAATATAAACAAAAATCTAAGCGGGTTTGGACGTAATTCATATTTCTAAGCAAAACGGTTATTTCTCAGAGATGCGTCTACTACTACTAATTTATGTGTGTGTGTCATCGAATTTCCTGACTGTGGACTTAATCCATTAGCCGAACTTATTTTTGTTCTACAGATATTTATCTCACATATTACTATTAAAATAAGATTTTGTATTTTAAAGATATACCTAGATTCTATAACAATAAATGGATAATTTAATCTTGAGCTACAATCATGCAATATAACACATTTATATAGATATAAATATCTATGTTATAAATATATTCTAGTATTATTCAACATTATTCTTTATTGTATGTTTTTTTTTTTGTATTATAAGGAATTTCAACAAGGATTACTCAAGGATTACTTCTGCTCAGGGGTCTTTCAGACTAGACAAGACTAGACCACGGAAAGGTAGGTAGACAAATGGGATCAACACAGGTATTAATAGTTTACAATTTTAATTTTATACTAATTATGTGTTTAATTAGGATCTCATATACACGTTCGTCTAAACTAGATAATATTGTTATTAGATTAAAAGGTCTTGTAATATTGGTATCTCTATATACTTGATTTATGAATTGATTTATTTCTATTATCTTTAGTCTACAATTTAGTATCATGTGTTCTGCAGATCCTAACTCACAACACTTACAAAGATTACTGTCACTAAGACCTATTTTAAATTTGTGTTCTGGAACTAGGCAGTGTCCAAATCTAAGTCTGCATATGTATGAAACAACGATTTTTTCGCCGTGATAATAATTAAACCAGGATTTAGCTGGAATATGTAACTGTATGTTTTTGTAGAATAGCCTTTTTGTTGAGTTGTTATAGCATTCTTGCCAGGTTTTGGTTTTATTGCTGGTAATATTAGCGTAAACATCATTTAATGTGAATTTATATTCACTTTCAATTTCTTGTTCGGTAGCCTTTTTAGCTAAAGTATCTACTATTTCATTGTGTTTGAGATTAGAGTGGGCTTTTACCCAACAAAATGATATTTGTTTGCCCTTATCCTTAAGTGCGATATATGCTTTAATAATATCAATACTACTAATTTACAATTTGACCTTCACGGAGATACGTCTTCATCACTTACAATTAGTGCCTGAATTTACCGCAGTATCAGTACTGTAAAGTTTGTTGTTGCTAGAGTTGCGAGGTTTTTAACTTACATAATAAAAGTCATACAAAAAACAATTTCGATGAAAATTGTGATGTTTGTATGACGTGGAGCAAACACATTGAGAAAGCAAACGAATCTCGAGCAAAATATAGAGAAGATGCCACAAGAGATGAAGAAGTAGGAGAAATAGTGTACTGCGCAGATTTAGAAAAAGTTATAAAGTTACCACGGCTTGAGATGTTTAAAAGTGCAATTTTTACAACAGTGTACAACGAAAGTTTTGTTCCAGTTGTAAAAAAAAACTAAGCAAGCCATTTGCAGCTCTCTTTTAGTATATATTGTAAATTCCAATGAAATATGTGCCAATGAAATTAATATTAAAATACTTTGTGCCGGGTCATACGTTTATGGCTGCCGACTCTTTTTATCACAGAGTGGAGGTTTCCATGAAAAAAAGGGTAACAAGCTTATTTCTTTGAATTTGTACAATCCGTAAAAGGTGCTGCTTATAAAACCGAGGTCCTGCCAATGGAACTGCACCTTTTTTACATTTGGGAAGATTTTTCCTCGCAATACAAATTAACTCGTTCAGAGCCGAGGCCATATTTACATGATATGGTTCAGGTAACCGTCCACAGAGTATCGTATAATATCACATATAAAAATGACTTTGATGGTCCATCATTTGATCTTAATTTTTTAACCGCCAAAATAACAAAAAATGGAAAACTGCCGCCATCCAAAAAAAATCCAAAGCAAAATGTATGTTTTTCTATTCTAGTTTACTTTTGGGTTTATTTCACATGATTATGACATTATTAATAAACCCTTTCTAGATAATTGTGTATTTATCATTCAAACTTTAGGTCCATATGGTAACAAAGATAATCGAACGTTATCTATTAATTAATCATTAGCAAGAGACGTATCTCAAATTTTTGTTCATAATTCATTAGCCAATTAGTCGTATCTCAGTTTAAAACTAAAATAGTAGATAATGTAAGACAAGTTAATTACCATGTCATTGTCGTCTGAATCTTTATTGTATTTACCCAAAAAACCCATAAAAAATTTGACTATATAGGTGCGGTTTTAAAATTCATTAAAATTTTAAATACGCATTTTTGGCTTAGGAGGATAGAATAGGCAACTATGCCTATGAGTAAAATGTTCGTTCTCTTGTGTCAACGTCTGAACTGACTGTCAATCACATAAATAATTTGAAAGCTAGCTCAATCTGTTTGCGAGAAATATGAAACCTTCCGCAGTTCCGTATCTCTATACCTAAAATTTCAATTGAATATAAAAAAATATCATTTTTAAATAATGAAATGTCAAAACATAAGTCAACTTGAGAGTTCCTTCTAACCAACATACAATAAATATATATATATATAAATGTCAAACACGATTAAAAATGGTTTTGCAAAATTGTGGTTCAATTAAAAAGGCCGAAAAAAATTTAGTGCACTATGAAACTTAAAATTGTTCACATACCAAAAGTTTCTGTGACGTCAAACGTTGATACTACTGAATGTTGAGATTTTAACCAAACTACGGTTCGTATAGGAAAATCACGGAGGTTCTACGATATCTCACGATGAATTCTGGATACTGAATTCAATTACCCTTTTGATGATACAAAAGGTATTTATTTGCCTTCGCAGCACTCACTATACACATATTGGCTTTATAATGAAAACAGACTTTTTCAAACGAATTTTTAAAACAAAATTAAATATTAACTTTACCAAAACTGACTGGTCCACGAGCTGTGTTTGACTGAGAGAGATTATAAATTTTTCTTATATAGGTTTATACCTGTATCGATGCATTTTTTATTCATAAGCTAAATCTGAATTTAAACGTCGAATTTCAAAGTTTAAAATCCAAAATTCTCTTTTAATGTATTGTTTTTGAATAATGTTTACCCTTTGCAGACAAAAATTGATGTCTTATTTCTTTTCTAAACTCCTTTTAAACATCAAAAATTCTTCGAAGTTGAAAAATATAGGAAAAAAACAATCCTTTACGTTAATTTAACATTTCCCAACAAATTTTAAAATTTTAATTTTAATAATTCTTTTTAATTATATTAAAGGAAATTGGTTTCAAATGGAAAAAAGATTAACCAAGACGGGGGCTCATGGAACTTCCTGATTTTGCTGTAAAACGGGTTAGATTTTTAAAGAAAAAGAAGCAGGTCTATATAAATTTGTTTTTATTGATGAAACTTGGATATTTCAAAATGGTAGCATAAACGGTTCTTGGCAAAATGGTTTGATAGAGAGAGATTGTTGGATAAACTAGAGATTGCACCTATAATTATAAATCTCAATAAAGAAACTGAAACCAGTAGTGATGAATCTAATTATAGCGAATAAAAGCAAATACTATTATACTCTTTATTTTATTAAACCCATATACCCAAAAGGATAAAAAATATAAAAATTATGTTGGTACTTTGTTGTTTGTTTGTCACTTCAAATAAGTTGTTTTGGATAGTTTTATTCGAATCGATCTTTAAATCTTGTAAACTTATAAAAGTCCGGCAACACTGTCTATACGTGTCGACGTAAAATTATGATGACGTGTATCAAATTTTGTTTTACACCGACTGTACCTGTAAATTATGGTTAATGATTTAATTTGATGCTAAATGGTTAATTTGAAATGTGAAAGTTTAATATTACTATACTTATGTGATTATTTGATTTTATTTATAGTTCTCTCTAATTAAATTTACCCAATTTATCCCAGTATATATTTCTAAAAGTATTAATAAAATCTAAGTATATACTTATGATATTAGTATAGTAGATGCTTTTTCTGAAAAGCACCAGAATAGTGATGTTTTAAGCATATGCTAAAATCACTATTATTAAAAATTAGTATATACCTATATTTAAAAAAATCATTTTTTACTGGTAAATTTAAAAGTCTAATGCTTATTTTTAATTTGATTAGTAATCTACTTTTATTTGAGAGTTCAAATTATAAATGAAATCTTTAAAAAATATTTACCCGTGTCCGAGTGCCAAAGGTGAATTATTCGTTTCAAAAAATATTTGCACGTGTCCGAGTGCCAAAGGTGTATTATTCGTTTCAACTTCGTGCGGACTAACTTATTTTAATAACTATTTAAGCCGACACTTTAAAGCTCAGGGCCGTATTTATACCGACTATTCTGTTCAATTATTTTACTGAAACGCGACATGAAAGCCAAAATGTTTCTTTTCATAAATCCAATAAAAGACTACTATTGTTTAAATTCTTTAAATGAAAGGTTTCAACTCACTTATTAATTTATTGATTATAATACAAATTAAAAAAGGTATAAATCATGATGATAAGTATCGCAATATCAGTATCGATATCATCGTCATCACTATATACTGTCTACATTTATAATCAATTTAGTTACATTAGAAAATGCCTGTTTAACATGTTCAATGCAACTTATCCAGTGTTGATAGTCTATTGCGGCGACTTTCTATAAACTTTATCACAGATGCACTTAGTTTTGGAAATTGGTTTTTGCTGGCAATGTTTGTTTTCATCTGACCCCAAAGTAGCTCTATAGGATTTAGGACGCAGTAATAGGGAGGTAGCCTTAGTACTTCATGGGGCAGTGGCTTGGGGCGCAAGGGCTAATCTGAGTACGACGAGAAAAAATCCCCGGAAGATTCAGAGACTAGCCTGTTCATGTATCACTGGAGCAATGGGAACTTGCCCCACTGCTGCAATGGAGGTGATTTTAAACTTGACCCCACTGCACATTCTGCTAGAAAGTGTAATGAAGAAAACAATATATAGAATTATCAAAGAAGGAATTATCAGGGAAAAACCTCGATCACTTCAATTTGATCAAGACCAAGACCAAGATGATATGCCATTGTGAGAAAATTCATCACAAAGTTGAGTAATAAATCCCGGGACACATAGGAATAGAGGGAAACGAAACAGCAGATAAGCTGGCAAAAAAAGCAGCTGAAATCCCACATTTGGGACCAGAACCATCTTGTAGGATCAGCAGTAGAGTAATCTTAGGAAAACTAAGGGAAGAAATGAAGAAGGAAAAATCCAAGTACTGGAATCAGCTGGAAGGACTGAGGCAATCTAATATACTACTGGGGAACTATGACCAGAAGAGATCTCCTAGCTGCCTCAACCTCAGTAAAAAAAGGCTCCGAATTTTAACGGGAATTTTAACCGGACATTGCCGGTTAAGAAGCCACAGGAAGAAACTAGGGTTAGCAGATTAAGCAAAATGCAGATTCTGTGAGGAAGAGGATAAAACCTCAATACACATACTCTCAGAATGCCCTGCCTTGCAGAATTCTAGGGTCAGGTAACTAGGAGCACATGAAATAGAAGAAGGGGATCTACCTGATTTGAAGCCCGACGATGTCCTAAACGTCCTCAGGAATATAGGACTCGAAGAGCTGCTATAAATCTGAGATAACATTAGAACATGGCAAGTAAGGGGGACACAATAGATCCTATAGGTCGCAGTGTACTTATCACCCCTAATTTATACATAAATACATAGTACTTCACCTGCTTGTTTTGTAAAACAGTCAATGACATACTCTTTTTTGAACATTTTGGTACGTAACACTTCTAATAATTGTTTTTTTTGTGTAGCAATCTTCAAAGCAAAGATCATTCTGTTCCAAAAGAAAATTCAGCTAATCCTTCGTAGAATTTAATGCGGGTACTCTTACCCCCACCCTTGAATGATAGAGCTCGTTATCCATAACAATAACGCTATTTTTCTTTAGTTTTGGAAGTAAGGTTTTAGAAAACCATTTCTCAAAAAAGGGCTATCCATATCTTGATGGTAATCCGGAAAACAATTTTTTGAGTTTTTAGCGGAGAGAAAGAGCGCTCCTTTAACCCAATCGTCAAAACTGCGACAATGGGAAATATGCTAATTATTTTTCCTTTGTTTGAAGGAACGTCTACACTGCATTTTCGCTGGTTTTGATCAGCCCATCCTTTCTTCACCGTTGCATGTGTGTCGTTCCAGGTTTTATCCAGATAATAAATTGGTCTACCGCATTCTCTATATTTTGTGAGGGTTTGTAAATATTCGTTTCTCCATAATAAACACGTTTATCGATAGTCTTAAATTTAAATCCGTTGTTCTTCAAAAATCGCCACAAAGTTGTTCTCGCACAATCTATCACTTCTTTCCTTTTCAATTCGATTTGAATGCTAGATGATAGATGTTTAAGAGGTGGCCAGAAGCCTATTCCACTGAAACCTTTTCAGATCTATTGTGGTCCTCGAAAAACTAGATTACATCCCCCAGTCCGACTCTCTTAACGAAGTCTATAAGCTTTGAGACTGTAACCTTCATGTAGTCCCTTGCCAATGGATATTCTTCTCCTAAAGTCAAGAACCGCATATTTACCAGTCCGTCGCACTGACATAAGATGTGCTCTGGTGTTTCCTCTTCTAGGTGACAGAATCTGCACAGATCCGTCTCTGTCAACCCCATCAGCTTAAGATGCCTGTTTAGCTTACAGTGCCCCGTCAATAGACTTACTACAGTTTTGACCGTTTTCCTGTCTTTACTCAATAAGTCTGACGTAAACTTTTGCGAATGTTCCATTATGAACTGTTTCGCTTGCCTTTGTCCTGGTGAATTCCACCACCATTCCCGTGATTTTTGTGCCACCCATGTTTTCATGGCCGTCTTTATTATATTTTTTGCAATGCCGCAGAAAGGTTCCGGTCCAATAAAAGGCATTGATGAGCCTAGTTTAGCCATTTCATCTGCCTTTTCATTGCCTTTTAGACCCCTATGCCCTGGTACCCAAGCTAACGTAACCTTGCATTTGAATGCTAATAATAACTAATAAATAAAATAACAATACTAAATAGCAAGAATTCCATGAAAATATTAGACCCAGACCGTCGTTAATCCCTAATAAAAAGAAAGTAGTCAGTTCACAGGATCTTGAAATGAATAATAAAAAACAGTGACGGCAAAATTGAATTTCTCCTTTCACCATGTCATCGTCTAGCCATCGATCAACCATCGTGCATGCCTAAATAAAATCGAGACTCGTCACTAAAGACAATACTGTCCCATTCCTGATCCCAGAGTGACCGTTCTCTGCACCACTCAAGGCGATTACGTCGGTGTTCTGGAGTTAAAGGGAGGACCCAGTATTGTTGTGGTCGGTATGAAAACAGGCTAAAACGTCTTATTCGTCGGTAAACACTTCGCATGCCAATAGGTCTTCCGTGTTCTGCAAACCAATTATTTGCAATGGATCTGGTAGTAGATAAATGGTCCTAAGGCCAATAATCTTAGGCGGTGATCTTCACGGTCTGTTGTTCTACGGGGGCGTCCAGAGCCCCTTGCTCTTTGCGTAGGGCCTTCTCGAAACCATTCCATCCATATGTTTAGTAGTGAATATTTTTATAGTTTCCATTATGTTTTATTTCATAATATTTTATGCATTTCTTAAGCTTTTTCAGTATTTAACCATTTTGATCGCATTTGTTGTATTATTTTTGTTACTTATTTTGAGAGTGTGTTCTACAATATTTATGTTAGTAACTCTATTTATTATATACCAAAAATAACCTAACCTAACCTGTTCAGATGATAGTCAACCATTAACAAGAGACCTTGACCTTATTTTCCAACGGACTTAACCGCTCAGAAGTATCAGTTTGTCTTGTTTCATGCCAAAATACTCAATTTATTAGAAATGGCTAATTAAATGACAGCGACTCTAACAGATAACAATATAAAGTGAGTACATATTGTAAACAATACGCCACATTACTGTGACGTCACTGTCACCATTGCTTGAGATCATAGCATTATATCCAAACAAACTGTGGCCTTATGGTAGTTAGTTTGCATTGAAGTTTTTTGTATTGTGGAATTTCTTGTTTTTTTTTTTGTAGAGTTTTTGACATTATAGTGCACATTATTATCATTAAGGAATAGTTTGAGTTATATTTAAAGAAGTTTTATTTTATTCTAAGGTGAGAAAAAATTAAATTATATTACTTAACCACAAAAGCAAACTTTTTTATATAAAACAAATAAAACTTCTTTAAATACGACTCGAAATATTCATTGACGACAATAATGTGTCTATTTAGCACTATAATAACTCATAAACAAGAAAATACATGAAAATACATAATATAAAAATCTCTAATGCAAATTAACTACAATAAGGCAAAAGTTTGTTTGGATATAATGGCGACATTGACGTTTCTAATAATGTGGCGTATTACCTAGATGATACGATAATAAATTGTTTATTCCTTTTTAGAAAAATATGTAGCTCCTGAATATTAATAGTTATTTATGATGTAAGTGTTAAAAGTACATGTTTAAGGCACGCATGTGAAGGCATGAGTGCCTTAAAAGGTACTTTTAACACGTATATCATACAATATTTTTTCTACAAACGTTCAAATAAAGTAATTATACAGTTTGAATTAAATTTTAAAAACCTGTATTAATACATCCAAATGAGATAATTATAAATTGCATCGTATATTACGGACCCTAGCAGCATTCTTCCTTAGCCATGGACAATGGTAAAACAGCAGTGCAAGAAATTAATTTGTCAAATTGCACAAATTGTACTGTTAATATTAATGTTAATAAATAAAATCTAAATATTTTGACGTTTGCTTTCAAAATCTGACAATTGACTTTTTACAGCAGTGCCATAAACATTTTAAGGCACACTTTTGACAGCAACATTTTAAGGCACTCAGTGCCATAAAGTGATTTTAAAGCACTCAATGCCTTAAAATGACATTTTTAAGGCTGCTATGGAGTGCTAAAAATGGCATTTTAAACACGTTTGTAGAAAAAATATATTAATAAGAAAAACTTGCAATGACACTAAGTGAAAGCCACTATTAAAATAGGAAATCAAGGGAGCTGACTTTTACTCGGCAACAGGTATTGTAAACAAATACCTACCCAATAAAATAGATATTTAATAATTTTTAGAGGAATATTTGGCTCCTAAATATTAAACTGTATTCTATAATATTAAAATATATATCTACTTAACAAAACCTATGATGATATAGATCCAATGTACAACTGCCACAGAAATAGAAAATAAAAAAGATGGTTTTTATCTCGTAACACACCAGAAATACACTTAATTTATTTACTTTAAATGGGTATTTTCGAAGATTTAAAAAAATTTTTAGTTCGTACATTCCTAATTTGGAAAAAAAATATTAAAACAAGAAATAAATCTCTTTACAGTTAAAAAGTAGGTTCATTTATTTACGTTACACCAATGTTCATAAAAGTAAAAAAGAGTCTTTTTAAATGTTGAAAATTCTTGCTGATCACCTCTTGACAAAGTAAAAGCATGCCTACCAATAAATTCGTGAGTCACTCTTTGCAAAATTTCTTCACGTATTAGTTTACATTTATCAATTATTCTTTGTCTTAAATCTTGTCAACATGTTGGTCGTCTAACGTAAACAAGTAATTTTAGATAACATCAAAGTAAAAAATCCAACGGGTTATGGTCCGGAGAACGAGCAGGCCACTCTATGAATCCTCTACGTCCAATCCATAGATTTGGAAAATTCACCTCCCAAAAATCCCTAATCAGTCAAACATTGTGGGTAATGTTGGAAGGCGCCCCATCTTGTTGAAACCCAACATTTTTTGATAACTGGTCATTCTGTTGGAGTGGTTCTGTTGGTTATTTAGTAAATTTAAATACTTGTCAGCATTCAAATTTCCGTCTATAAGAACTGGGCTTATTAGTCTATTTTGAACAATTCCCATCCAAACATTCAACTTTTGTGGATACTGGTTATGTGCTTGGATAATCCAATGAGGATTTTCATTTGACCATGACCTACAGTTATGGCGGTTAACTGTTCCATTTAAGCAAAAATTTGCTTCATCGGAAAACACTGCATTACTTGCAAAATGTCAGTCATCGTTACAAAAGCCCATCATTCGTTAGCAATACTACAGCCGTTGGTCGAAATCATAATTTTACAATTCTGGAAACAATTGTAGGAATCTTCTAGGAAGGTTTTCATTAGTGCAATCATTGAAGCGAAAAATACGCTCTTACCTCCGAATTTTTTACTGTGAACCAATTTGTATGAAATTTTGGAATAGGCTCATCTTACCCTTAACTTCCAAAGTTAAAATGATCTGAACTGCACCTATTATTTTTAAGGGGTGTAAACAACTCCTTAATGGAAAAAATGACATTGAGCCATTTTATCGCTAGAAAACATGTCTAATATGTAAAGTGTTTTCTAACACAATTACCCCTTAAAAATCTTACGTCCCTGCAAACAACCCCTAATTTTAAAAAATCACAAAAAAATACTTTGGCATGACATAAAAAGATGTAAGTATAGAGTAAGTAATATTTTATGTTCTCTATAATAATTAGCAAATTTTTAACCCAATTTCAAACTACCCCTTAATAAAAAATTATCACTGTTTTCGATTTATTTAAACTATAGGTATACAGGTATTTTACTGTAAACGTTACATTTCTGCATATGCATCAAGTAGGCTTTGGAATTCGAATTATTACAAGAGCACCTTTTTTACGTAGAAAAGTGTAAGGAAATAATTTAAAAAATTTTTTTTATTTAAAAATTAAAAAAAAAATGTGACACAATAACCCTCACTTACCCTCCAAAACTACCCTGTATTCATATGGGATGTGGTAGGTGGTGACATGAAATCAATTATCCTAATGTCTTATAATCCCTTCCGAAATATGAACTCCGTAGTCAAAGCCGTTTGGAAGATATTAGAAAAAATAAGAATTTCAATTCGCCCCTTTAAAGGGTTGTATCTCCCTTATTATTCGGTTTTATAAAAAAGTGTACATAAAGAAGTACCCTTATTTTTTGACGTACTATGACCTGCCATGTATTGAATAAAATATTTACAAATTATATAAAACTGTACTACTATTATTAAAATCATTTTCAGCAGTTCTTGTGATGCGGGTGGACTTAAATGGATTTAATAAACCGTCATTCATGAACCACCCCCAATCCGTTGGATGAATGTTTTTGTTGCCAAGCCAAATCTGGGTTTGAAGTTAAAAACACTTTTAGTATGCTCAACCCATTGCAATTGCCATTGTAATCTCTTAGTCTATAGAGGACAAAGAGATTGCAATGGCTGCCTTTCTGGACATCGAAGGAGCGTTTAACAATGTTACAACGAACTCATTGATAGATGCAATGAGCAGACGGGGCAAGTGATATGCAGATGGATAAAGGCAGCTCTAGAGAATAGGATTGTAATATCCTCACTAGGGCAAGCTACCATCAAAGCGAAAGCAGATGGAGGTTGTCCACAAGGAAGAGTTCTGTCACCACTACTTTGGGCAACCCTAGTAGACGATCTCCTCAACGAATTATCCAAAAAAGACTTTCAGTGTCTAGGATATGCAGATGACATAGCGATTGTCATCAGAGGCAAGTTTGCCGGGGTATCATCTGACAGAATGCAGATAGCCCTAAACACGGTTGAAAATTGGTGTAAGCAAGAGAGACTAACAGTCAATGCTCAAAAAACACAAATTATCAACTTCACAAAAAAGACAACATTGGCCGGTCTAAAACCACTAACATTGGGGGGGAACAGTGATTCCAGTAGTCAAAGAAATAAAATACCTAGGAGTATTCCTGGATCAAAGACTCTCATGGAACACACACATACAAAAAACCACACAGAAAGCTATATTGTCATTGGACAGATGTAGACGAATGTGTGGAAAAAATTGGGGGCTTAACCCCAAAATAACCATATGGTTATATACAAGGGTTATTAGACCCATAATAACCTACGGGTCAGTGGTATGGTGTACAAAGACACAGCAAACAGGAGCAGTAAGACTATTAAGTAACATACAAAGGTTAGCTTGCCTGTGCGTTACGGGGGCCATAAAAACTACTCCTTTAGCTGCACTGGAAGTCTTGTTAAACATTCCACCACTACACATATATATACAGGGCGAAGCGAGAGCAGCCATGCACAGATTAATACATAATCAGCAGCACATAAGCCAATCGCATGGGGCTGATAATGGTAAGCTAATCAAGGAACTAAAAGCGGATAACATTTTGAGGCAACCCATTGACGCAACAGTCACGAGACATAGCTTTGCCAATAAATTTAAAATAGTTATACCAGGTAGGGAAGACTGGGAAAAAGGTGTACCCGTAGAGGCAGAGTCAACCTGGTACACGGACGGCTCAAAGACGCCGTATGGCGTGGGAGCCGGCGTAGTCGGAAGGAATCAAGGGATAACATTCCCAGTAAGTCTATCCCAAAATGCCACGATTTTTTAAGCAGAAATCACGGCAATTCACTGCTGTGTAGAAGAAATTAAAAGGCTGGATAGGACGTACCGTTCAATAGCCATCTTCACAGACAGTCAGGCGGTGCTAAGGGCACTAGATTTTGTAGAGGTAAATTCTAGGCTAGTATGGGACTGTGTGCATGCTCTGAATACTCTGGGGGATCGTAGCAAGGTTACGGTAGCTTGGGTACCAGGGCATAGGAGTCTAAAAGGCAATGAAAAGGCAGATGAAATGGCTTAACTAGGCTCATCAATGCCTTTTATTGGACCGGAACCTTTCTGCGGCATTGCAAAAAATATAATAAAAACTGCCATGAAAACATGGGTGGCACAAAAATCACGGGAATGGTGGTGGAATTCACCAGGACAAAGGCAAGCGAAACAGTTTATAATGGAACATTCGCAAAAGTTTACGACAGACTTATTGAGTAAAGACAGGAAAACAGTCAAAACTGTAGTAAGTCTATTGACGGGGCACTGTAAGCTAAACAGGCATCGTAAGCTGATGGGGTTGACAGAGACAGATCTGTGCAGATTCTGTCACCTAGAAGAGGAAACACCAGAGCACATCTTATGTCGATGGACTGGTAAATATGCGGTCCCTGACTTTAGGAGAAGAATATCCATTGGCAAGGGACTACATGAAGGTTACAGTCTCAAAGCTTATAGACTTCGTTAAGAGAGTCGGACTGGGGGATGTAATCTAGTTTTTCGAGGACCACAATAGATCTGAAAAGGTCGCAGTGGAATAGGCTTCTGGCCACCTCTTAAACATCTATCTATCATCTATCTATGCTCAACCCACCAAATAACACTCAACAAGCTCACACGAACTATACAAGCGCGGCGACGCCGTCTGACTGACAGTCAGACAATAGTTTTGGATTTCTAAGAGAAAAAAATATGATAAGTTTTTGGATAATAACTCCTTCAATTTTCAAGCTATCACAATGTATAAAAAACCATTGTTAACGTTATTAAGAGAGCTACAACATACTTCATTGCAATATATAGTAAAAAACCTTTTTCTAAAACGCTGAAGGGTTAATGGGCTTAAGAAAGGCTGTGATTGCGCTGCCACGCGCTCTTTAAACAATCATATCTCCGTCAATTTTTGTTTGACGGACAAAATTAAAAAAAAATATTTGTCAAGAAAATACCTAAATTTTTCATCCCCACACTTTTATACGTATCTGTCGTCATTTTTGAGATATTATGAAAAAAAGGTGTTTGTTTTACATTTTTTTTTAATCGTGACTTATATGTGACCTGAAGCAGCCAAATTAATGGGATCTATCAAACTCATCATAATAAAGTTAATTCTAGGCAGAATATGATTAATTTTAATTTTGGTTGACATGGCACTTATGAAACCCATTGATTTAAAAGAAAAAACATTAGATGCTCCTCTTATTTACAACACAGCTGACGTGAAAAAAATTGCGAATTTTCAATTGCCAATAACTTGGAAAGTATTGGATATTTTGAAAAACTTTATGAATGATTTTTTGCTTAAAATTAGGACTTCTATCGATATCCAATCATTTTCACTTTTGAAGTTGAGGGTAAGATGAATCTAATTACAAAATTTTATGCAATTCAGTTCACAGTTAAAAAAAATTGGAGCAATAATGCTTGGCATAGTTTATGCCAAATTTATTGCAATATTTTGTTTAAGAACTGCGTTGGTTGCAGTACGTGGTTTTCCAGTTTTTGGCAAATTTTTGACCATCCCAGTTGCATTAAAATGTTGCAATGTTTTAGTAACCGTTGAACGTTATATAAAATACAAATCATTTAAAATATTACACACCTTCTCAAGAGTTCTAACACGATCACCATAACCGATTACCATTAATATTTCAATACGATCTTTTTTAATACAACTTATTTCTGTCAATTAGTTCAGTAGCAGTTCCCACTAGATTGTTCTCGTTTATATCCTACTACGTTGTATTATGTTAATATCAAAAATTATCTATAGATAAAGAACAATTTTTTTCTTTCAAACTTGGTATGAATTAAAAATAACAAGTTCTTTTAAATCCGCAAAAACATACAAGGTGTCCCATTTAAAGTAAATAAGATAAGGTTATTTCCGGTGAAACCGGAGGCCTTTTGGGTCACTATACTTTCATGCCAAGTTTCGTAAATATTGTTCTTTACGTTTCAACGATATTTACTTTCCATACTTCATTCCAACTCTGCATATGTGTAAGTACCTATATATTATAAGAGGTTGTAGAATTTAATATTAAAACCTACTCCAGGTAGCAAGTAATGTGATTTACTATTTTTTCTTCTTTACATACCTCTAGCATATTTAATCTTTGTGTGTCACATATATCTCTGCAGCCTATTTCAGTACTAAGATACCATCCGTTGAATGGAGCTGCTGTAAACTGCAGTCCTCCACAATCAAACATCATATTAGACACAGCCGGTACTCCATACCATTTCAAGCCAAGATTTTCGAACCAACTAAAGCTGTAAAAATTTGTACCAGAATGAATTTAATGATTAAAATAAATTTTTTGCAGAATACTTACTCTGGATGAATAAGAGGAACTTCCAGGATCATCTCTTTGGGAATATCGAAATAATCCGGATCATGTCCATTGGCAGAGAGTACCAGTGGTAGTATATCCCATTTACCACCAGTTCCTTTCCACCCTAATTTTAAACAAACTTCAGTGAATTCGATGTTTATGGGATCTCCCTTAACGCTTCCATCTGGTTTGCGGTATCCGGCGTATCCAATAATTTGTGGATTCCAAACCCGAAAATCATGGTTACCGTCAGTGCGCTGCGGAAATACTGTTATTGCTGATCTGTTACAACAAATTAAATTATATTATTTAAAATAAATTAAATACACTAACATGTGTTAATAATTTTTTTATTTAGTGAATTAAACACTATGTACAAAATAAAATTCAACGTAACAAGGAACTTTCTGAATTTCGGTAAAAAGGTGTGGTAAATATATGAAAGAAGTTATACCCTTTAAAAGTGCGGTATTCGCCAAAATAAACAGTACCGAAACAGAGAGTGCTGTGGAGTTGTTTATGTAATATGGATTTGTCATATTTGACTTAATTGTCATTAGTTGATATATTAATAGTACGCTGCAGTTAAATTTGATTTAAAAATGGTTCTAACAACGGAAGAAAAAGTGTTTTTGGTAGAGCATTATTTTCGTTCAACGTAAATATTCTTCAGGTCGTCGAAAAACAGTATGCACTAACGAAAATGAAGGACGTGTTTTTAACAAAGTTGTGCAATTACCTCAAAGAAGTCTTGTAAGAACTGCATGTAAACTCGACATTAGTGAAACGTCCTTACGTCGCATGTTCAAATCAATTGGTGGTTATCCATACCGCATTCAAGTTGGACAACGACTAAATGCTGCGGACAAACGTGCAAGAGAAATTTACTGTGGTTGCATGTTGAGCTTAATTTACGAAGATCCCGAATTTTTGAAAAACATATGGTTTTAAGACGAGAGTCACGGCTATATTAATCGATAAACAAACAGATTCCTTGAGTTTGAACGTCCTGATGTCATTGTAGAGAAACCACTCCACAGTCTTCGAGTTACCGTTTGGTGCGCGGTATCTGGTAATGGAATGATTGGTCCTTATTTCGTTGAAGATGATAATCAGAATCCACTTACTGTCAACCAAAAACGTTATAGAGAGAAAATTATCTAAATAACTTTTGCCGTGCACGAAATCTACAGTTTCGCGCACAATGGTTCCAACAAGATGGTGCAACGAGCCATACAGCTGTGCGCACCTTAGACTTACTCCGTCAGCATTTCGATAATAGAATAATTTTTCGGGGAACCGACTTCGAATATCCTTCTCATTCACCTGATCTGACGCCACCTGACGCATACATTTGGGGCATAATTAAGGAAAAAATATTTCATTCGGTAAATCCGCCGGCGAATATTGCCGAACTACGGGAAACAATACAAAATATTTTTCGGCAGTTCCATCAACCACTTTTTATAAATATGCTTATTGACTTACATAATCGATATGAAGCTTGTTTGCGTCGAAATGGTGAACATTTTGAACACTTACATTACAGAAATTAAAAATTAATTTTGATTTTTATTTTCGGTACTGTTTATTTTAGCGGATACTCTATCAGCTATTGAATGATTTATTATTCTTATGCCATTGCTTCTGAATGTATTTTTTATTTGTAGATAGTACATAAGAGATGTCGAAAGCAGATGTTTTTATTTCAATTTTAACATAGACAACAGCTATTACATAGCTACCCAAAAAACAAATTAACAACTTAAATCAGTACATCCATAGTATACAAAAAATGGGTGGCATATAGCATTCAACAGTTCAAACATTAACATAATAACACTCAATCTTAGCAAACAACAAGATAATTACAATAATTAAATACATTCAACAATATGGGCACACAAAACACAACACGGTCGACACTACAACATAATAATATAATAATCACCTATGAATCAATTAAAATTACATACATGGTTAACAAAATGAGAATTACAACCAGATTTAGAAGGATTTACAATAGCAATACTAGACAAGTTGATAGCGACTACATGATACAAATTTTGACCCTAAAGCACAAGACAACCAATTTAGAAAATGTCACCAAATTCCAGAAACAATAGCAGAAACTAACAGATGTAAACTATTCGCTAGTAAAAAATACACAGAAAAGCACAATATAGTAGTTAAATAATCCTTAAAAAAAATAACACTAAAACATGGACTCATTATAAAAGATTCATCTTATTACAAATATAACCCGCACAGACAATGCTGGAAAACAACTACGTTAAACTATATTGGGGCAGTACAGTATACATAGAAAAGTTGGACAAACAGCTATAGATCATTATCTTACCATTTATCATAACAAACCAAACCCACACCTATAGGCAAATACACGCAACCATAAAAAAGCCACTTATTCTGAAAATTTCTTCATCCATCTCAATCATCCACAGGGGTGCTATGGAGTTTATGAGAATGATTTGCGTATGCGAATTTATTGGTTTTTCGTATGAGAACTTTGAATGCGTATTCTTGATCGATAGAATGTGATTTTTTAGTCGCGTAGGAGAATATTTTTATGCGAATATTTTCTACTGGGTCTGCTCCATGAGAAACGCAAAAATCGAATACTGAGAGAGAATAAGCAACCAAAAAATATGGCTGGATTATACGAATTGGGTCAAATAGCGGCCATACATATATTGGAGAATATCGAAGAAGAAGTAGATATAGTGAGAAATTTCTATAGAAATCTAGATCGATTTGTTGAGATGTCTGAGCGCAAATTAAAATTCATATTTCGGATGCTAAAGCAATCCTTATACTTCACATTACGCCAATGACGCCAGTCTTTTTGGCCCCTACTACTACTACTACTACTATACTATTCAAGGTATTTTCAATATTTATCCATATATTCTGGGCATCTTTAAAGGTGAAAGTATTATCAAATTTTCCCGTTTTTAGTTTCACGTTCCTTTCCATATATATTACCCGTTCTAACTTTTTTTGCATAATTAGAAACTCGACCAAATAACTTAAACTATAGGTTTTATAATCAAAAATCAGTTTATAAGATTTATAATTGGGATTTATAAAGTTTGACATATGTTTGTCGAGACGACAAGGTAAGGTTACGACTAAAGGTATGTTTATAGAGACAGAACAATCGTCACTGTATGGACGTCTTACAAATAAAAGCTGTCAAATTTAACAGAAAACGAAGATATTACCAACATCAACACCAAACTTGTTTTTAGGATAGATGCACTGCTTTAACACAGTGTGGTCAGGTTAGTCACACGAAGGATATTCGTGTACGTAATCAAGTTGTTCTAGTGGTGTTCAAGAATACGGGATTAAATTCGCATGCGCATAATTTTTAGAGAATAGAGAAACTTTTCGTGTAAACTCGAGAATAGCACCCCAGATCTCCCGTTAGTAGGAGAGTAAAAAAAGATAAACATGAAGCGGCACATATTGGTCTAGCATAATAATAAAAAGATATTTATCATTGAAGTTTATTTTTAATAAAGTCTGATAAGCCATTCCTATACTGCAAAAGGCATAAAAAGATTTCTTAACATTTACCATTTCGGATAATCCTTTTTAATGTACGTTTAAATTAATTTTAAACAATATTTTGTTTTATGACATACATAATTTAATAACCACACTTTATTTTAATATCTAACTTATCAATACTCAGTTCAACTTATTGTGTTTGTGCTTCAAGTGTTTGCCAAACTTTAATCTATTTGAATTAACACTTTGTTATGGACTTTAACATCGATTTTGATTTAAATAATATTAACTATATCTATATAATGTTAATGTTTTCATTTCCAGTTTATAGTAGAAAACTTATTGATCCCATCAAAATCCATAACCCTTACCTTTCTCAATTTAAAAGAATATTACGTAACAAAAGTTGTAACTAACCATTACACACGAGTGCGTAATGGGATTACAACTGTGTTGTAACAAATATTCCTTTTCTACGCCCAGCGGAGTGCTCATAATTTCTCTTTCACAAATATAGCAGAAATTGTATAATGTGTTGCCGACATTTAGGGGCATTACTCTTATAATCTAAATACTACTTTAATCTAATAGTAAAAGCAATTTTATGTTTTTCGATTTAACAAAAGTATGTAAATAGACCAAATACAGTGGTACGTAGATGAAAATTTCATTGCAATTTGATTGAACAAAAAAATTTAAGTTTTCTTAACTAAACGCAAGTGTATGTTATGAGATCTCATTAGGTGCATGTTATTATTAAATGTCATTTACATGGAATATCAACTGTACAATTTTTGACGTTTACAGACATGAGCGTAGAAAAAAATTTGTATTCTAATAATTTCATTACTACTATATCTTATTTTCCACAAGAGGTTTTAAGAGTAAATGTGTGGCAAAAATTTTGATTGCAGAAATAGTCAAAAAGCTTATTTAAATATTTATTTATTTAAAAGATTATTTAAAATATTACAAGCTAATTGAAAACACAATTATTTTGTATACTCAGTGTACACATAAGAATGGTCATATCTCAGAAGTACAGTTTCATATAGTTGCAATTAAAGTATCACTGCAAATACTTTACAGTTATCAGATTTCTCTTAATTCTTGGAGTTTTCAAGGTAAAGGAACAAGTTTGTAGGTACCTACGAAATTAAAATCATTTTATCTTTTGATATTTTAATATTAGCTAAACTTATCCTTTTTCTACTGTTGGTTTTTCCCACATTCTGTTGGAAATCATTTTTACTTTTATTTCTTAACCCCTTTTCCACTTTCGATTTTTTGCTTCATGTAGTGGGACCCAGTTCTAAATTTCCTTCTCCAACTACCTTTCCTTCATTTTTGGTTTTTGACTTCATACAGTAAAACTGCAACCTCCTCTTTATCTAAGTTTTTTTACAGTTAAAATTCCTCAAACAATTTTCATTTTTAATATTTACCGGATAATTAGTTTTAGTTTTAAATTTAACGTACTTTTAGCTTTGCTGTTTGCTAATATTGTTATTTTTAACCCCCCGTGACTCTGATAAGTATTTTTTATTAAATTTTCTTTTAATTGTTTCATTGAATTGAAATTTAGTAAACATTTGTAAATGTTTTTATTTGTTATTATAGTTTTCAATTTTTAAATCTTTTTAATAGTGTAGTTTTATACCTCCTTTAGTCCTTTAGTCCTAATCCCAACGGTGACGGTTATTTTCTTTGCTTTTTATTTTTTTATGTTTAATTAATTCTAAACTAATTTACTTTTTAAATTTATGTAGAGAACGAAGAAAAAATGAACTTAGCCAAGACCGGTTCTGTAGTTATATCCACAAAGAAGGAACACAAAAAGCCATATTGTAATCAAGTTCCCACGGCAACAGGTTTAATAAGCACGTACGTATCCTTATGCATATTTTGTAATGTTAACAGTCACAGAAGTTGTAATTGTCCAAAAGTTAAAAACATGACATTGGATGAAAGAAAGGATGTAGTAATTAAAGCAGGTGCTTGTTTTAATTGTCTAAAACCTGGTCATTTAAAAAATAAATGTAGAATATATATTAGGTGTGAAAAATGCAAACAAAAACATAATACTGTTCTATGCCCTAAAAGTAATGATTTTGAAATTGATAAAAAAGATTCGATTGTAGAAAATAATTTAACAAGTCTTAGTAATTTACCCAAAATTGTTTTGCAAACTTTTTTAGTAATTTTGAGAAATGATATGGGCAAAGAAAAGAAGGTAAGAGTTTTATTAGATACTGGTTCACAAAGTTCATATATTTTACACAAAACAGCTGTTGAAATGAATTATAATATTATTTCCAATGAGACAATAATTCATTCTCTATTTGGGGCTCACAAGTAAAGAAAAAGAGCATTCTTTATACAAAGTTCACGTCAGTAATTTAAACAAAACTTATAATTGTACTTTTCAGTGTTTAAATCAACCAAAAATATGTGTCAATATTTATGGGGCCTCGCCAGATTCCTTGCAGAAAGAGTTGGATGAAGCAGGTATTGTTTTTATAGATGATCCATTTTCAGAAGTGGAACTATTGATTGGAGCTGATGTTATAGGAAAATTGTTAACTGGTAAAATTTTGCAGCTCTCTAGCAACTTAACCGCAGTGGAGACATACTTAGGCTGGAGTTTAATGGGCAAATATTTGTGTGATACCAGATCTGAAAATTTAGCATCAATGGTAACTTGTATGTTGGTTAATAATTCTAAAGTTAGTTATTTATGGGATCTAGAGCTTTTAGGAATTAGGGATCCTGTTGAACAGAAAACTAAAAAGGTCAGGGATGAAGAATTAATGAGAGATTTTTATGACCATGTATGTACGGATGAAAGTGGTAGGTATATTGTTGATCTACCTTGGATTGAAGGACATCCTAGCATTTCTTCTAATTATTATTTAGCACTTCGCAGATTGAATGGTACTATTAATAAATTAAAAAATAGTGGATATTTTTTTGAGTATGGAAAGGTGTTTGATGAATGGCTTGCAGAAGGCATCTGTTGTATTTACTTGAATAATAAGTGGAAACCACAGTAAAAATAGTTTTATTAGTGCTTCGAATACAAACCAATATAAAATTTTTATGTCACACTTGACACTATTTTTATGTCACAAAATCAACAACATTTTCTAAAAAATTTCCATAACAACATTTCAGATGTTTTAAGTTACAACTAAATTAATAAATATCCTTATGCAACATCCTCCCACCTTTGCAATTTTTAACTGTCACAAAAATTGAAAACAATATTACTTAAATCGAACAGGTTTTTTAACAATTCGACCACTACGTGTGGTGACATTGGACGACTCTATTAAATTATCTGTCACATTTGAAGGTTGACATTTTTCATCGATGTTTTTTGAAACACTCTCAGTATTATCTGAGTTGTATATTTCTAATGGATAAATTCTTTGAACAGGTCTTAGTAATTCTCCATTTTTTGTTTTGAGTTTTACCAATCGTACTTTTCCATCCCGTCCTGGATAAATATCTACTACTAAAGCTAACAACCAATCAAGTCGATTGATATTATCAGACCCCACCAATACTACCTCTCCAACCTTTACTTCGTATACGTTTTTCTTATAATCTCTGAGGTTTTTAAGTTGACCCAAATATTCAGACCTGAAACGTTTTCTAAGTTGCTCCGATAAGTTTTTCCTATATTTTGCACGTCTAGAAAGAAAATTTGAATCTATTTTATCACAATCTACTATTCCACTACTTTTGATATCCCTAACAAACATGGCAGGCGTTAATGCTGAATATTCCTCAAGCGTATCAGATACATAAGTTATTGGACGATTATTTATTATATTTTCGCAATCACATAAAACTGTTGTTAACTCTTCATAACTTAAACAAGCCCTACCAAGAACCTTTCTTAAGAGTTGTTTCAACAGTCTAACCAAACGCTCCCAAAATCCTCCCCACCACGCAGCTGACGGAGGAATAAATTTCCAGTCAATAATATTCAGTGTTGAAAATTTTTAATTTGCTCCCAATTCAATTTTTTAAAGTAGTTGGCAGCGCCAACAAAATTCCTTCCATTGTCACTGTAAATCGTTACTGGTCTCCCTCGTCTAGAAATAAATCTACGAAGAGCTTGTAAGAAAACTTCTGTAGAAAGTGAAGTTACTAACTCAATGTGAACTGCCCTATATACTGCACAGGTGAACAAAACAATCCAAGCTTTTGTTTTATCTCTTAAAAATAATGGCCCAGCAAGATCCACACCAGTCACATCAAAAGCACAAGCGTCACGAACTCTATTTTGAGGCAATGCCGTGGGAATGGGGTCAATATTTTTTGATGAATATCTCTTACAGGGAATACATTCACGAATAGCATTTCGAATCGTTCTACGACCACCCAATATCCAAAAGCGTTCTCTCAAATAACTTAAAAGACCAACCACTCCTACATGACAATTTTTTTGATGTTCCTCCATTATTAATCTTTTAACCACTACATGATTGGAAGGCAAAAGAATTGGAGTTAAGAAATCAAAATCATCATCGCGATTAAGAAGTCTTGTTTTAATTCTAATAATGCCTTGTGTGTCTTTAAATGGGCACAAAGATTTTATCGACTTATTTTTATCCAAATTTTCAAAACTTTCCTGTTGTACAAACTTAAGAACCAACAATTCACTGTCAATATATTCTTGAACTGATATCTCTCCTTTCTTACGTTTTCCACCATTTCTACAATTAAAAATAAAACGTCTCAACCAAGCCACCATTCTCACAATTTTGCTATATTTTGAGAAATATCTGTAACACCAATCTACTTCAGATACTGTAAAACAAGTCACAACACCTTTTATTTTTTCTTCTAAAATTTCTGTTTCGGCGTACTCTACTTCATCACAAAACCAAACACAGGAAGGACTTTTAAGCCAATCAGGACCCTCCCACCATTTTGATGTTAGCAATTTGCTACTGGAACATCCACGTGAAGGCAAATCAGCTGGATTCAAGTGACCTGGAATATATCTCCACTGATCCGGTGATGTAATTTTTACAATCTCATCCACTCTGTTTCTAACAAATACAGACCACTTGTCTTTTCGCTGGATCCATGCAAGAACCGTAGAGGAATCCGTCCAAAATAAATATTCTATCTGAATATAAGCATGTGAATCTGAAATAGACTGGGCTAAACGTGATCCTATTAGAGCAGCCATTAATTCCAAACGCGGAATCGTCATTTTTTCAAAGGAGAAACTCTAGTTTTAGCTTGAACGAAGTGAAGAAAAACTTCTGAATCGCGTTCAACTCGAAGAAAACATACAGATGCATATGCATTTTTACTAGCATCACAGAATACATGCATACTTAGTTTTGTTTTTCCTTCGACTATGGAAAATGACCTTGGAATTTGAAACTGATATAAAAATTTCAATTCCTTTGCCCAAATCTCAAACTCTTTTCTAAAAACTTCTGGCAATTCCTCATCCCATTGAATTTTTAAATCCCAAGACCTTTGTAAAAGTAATTTCGGGCAAAGTGTTACTGGACAAATAAAACCGATTGGATCAAATATTTTATTTGTCACTGATAATAAAAACCTTTTCGTTATCTTATTATAATCTAACTGTTTAAAATTATCACAAGAAATAAATAAACAATCCTTCTTTCTATCCCAAACTAAACCTAAAACACTCGAACAGGGACCATCAGATTTAGAAATTTCTGGATCAGTGTATTCCCAAAGACGTAAATCAAACTTAGCCTCAGCCATTAATTCCGTAGATTCCTTCTAAAATTCTCAAGATCATGTAGATTTTCGACACTAGTTACACAATTATCTACATAAAAACTCCTTTTAGCTTTTCCACAACGTTTTCAGAATATTTACTTTTACCATTCTGACATTCACCCAAAATATTCTGAATATGAAACTGAATAACACCTCCTAACAAAAACGGACTGCTTGTGACACCAAATACGACTCGACAATGTCTGTATGTAATCAAATTTCCTTCTTCATCTTCCCATAAAAACTTTAAATAATCTCGATTATATTCACTTAAACCAATCTGAAGAAAGGCCTTTTTAATGTCTGCAATAACACCAATTTCGTGCATCCTGAACCTAAATAAAATAGTAGGAATCTGTTCGATCAAATTGATACCTTTTTCTAGACAATCATTCAAACTTGGAGAATCCTTTTCATGCGATGAAGCATCGAAAACTGGCCTAATTTTTGTAGTTTGACTGCTAAGTTTGATAACTGGCCTATGTGGAAGATAATAACCACTTTTATACGTTGACTCCTCAACTACTTTTTCAATGATGCTGTTGTATTTACTTGAATAATAAGTGGAAACCACAGTAAAAATAGTTTTATTAGTGCTTCGAATACAAAACCAATATAAAATTTTTATGTCACACTTATTATTCAAGTAAATACAACATTTGGCGACCGTGACAGGACAATTCCTGATATAGAACTTGAATAATATGGAAAAATTAAAGAAAGTAAGATCAGTGCTCAGGCAATCTTTTACAAAAGAATATGATAGTCTTCTGAAGAAGATTAATGAAAAGGATGTTACACATCATGAAATTATGGCTCTACTTAAAATTCTTGAAAATAAACATGAAGAAATGGTTAATTTGAACAAAGAGATATTTGAGATTTTACTTGAAGAAGATGTAAGTGAAGATGAATTATTAAATGAGACAAGTGAAACGGATTTTTATCTGAAAAGGTTTGTTCAAGTTAGAGAACAAATTTCTTTTTTGAGTACTGTTAAATCAAACGACGATGGACAACTTGTAAGCCAGTCTTCTATTACGAAAAAATTCAGAATGCCTCAGATTGAATTGAAAAAATTTGGTGGTGATCTCTGCGACTGGATGCATTTTTGGGGACTATTTCGAAAAATTGATGAAGATCTATGTATATCCAATGAAGAAAAATTTAGTTATCTGTTACAATGTACAGAACCTGGATCCAGAGCAAGAAGAGTAGTAGAAAGTTTTCCACCCACTGAAGGAAACTATCCCAAAGCAGTTGAAGCTCTTAAAAGTAGGTTTGGCAGAGAAGAACTACTTATTGAAATGTATATTCGAAATTTGCTTGCTTTGGTAACCTCTCCTGTCCGTTCACTTTCGGAACTTTATGACAAACTTGAGTGTCAACTGAGAGCTTTAGAAACTCTTGGCATAACTACTGATAAGTATTCATCCATTTTATTTCCTTTGGTGGAGTCTTGTTTACCCGAAGGTCTACTGAAAATATGGCAGCGATCTTTCAGCTCTAATTCCGAAGCAAAACCACAAGATAGATTGGAACATTTGATTAATTTTATTCGTATCGAGGTAGAGAACGAAGAAAAAATGAACTTAGCCAAGACCGGTTCTGCAGTTATATCCACAAAAAAGGAACACAAAAAGCCATATTGTAATCAAGTTCCCACGGCAACAGGTTTAATAAGCACGTACGTATCCTTATGCATATTTTGTAATGTTAACAGTCACAGAAGTTGTAATTGTCCAAAAGTTAAAAACATGACATTGGATGAAAGAAAGGATGTAGTAATTAAAGCAGGTGCTTGTTTTAATTGTCTAAAACCTGGTCATTTAAAAAATAAATGTAGAATATATATTAGGTGTGAAAAATGCAAACAAAAACATAATACTGTTCTTTGCCCTAAAAGTAATGATTTTGAAATTGATAAAAAAGATTCGATTGTAGAAAATAATTTAACAAGTCTTAGTAATTTACCCAAAATTGTTTTGCAAACTTTTTTAGTAATTTTGAGAAATGATATGGGCAAAGAAAAGAAGGTAAGAGTTTTATTAGATACTGGTTCACAAAGTTCATATATTTTACACAAAACAGCTGTTGAAATGAATTATAATATTATTTCCAATGAGACAATAATTCATTCTCTATTTGGGGGGCTCACAAGTAAAGAAAAAGAGCATTCTTTATACAAAGTTCACGTCAGTAATTTAAACAAAACTTATAATTGTACTTTTCAGTGTTTAAATCAACCAAAAATATGTGTCAATATTTATGGGGCCTCGCCAGATTCCTTGCAGAAAGAGTTGGATGAAGCAGGTATTGTTTTTTATAGATGATCCATTTTCAGAAGTGGAACTATTGATTGGAGCTGATGTTATAGGAAAATTGTTAACTGGTAAAATTTTGCAGCTCTCTAGCAACTTAACCGCAGTGGAGACATACTTAGGCTGGAGTTTAATGGGCAAATATTTGTGTGATACCAGATCTGAAAATTTAGCATCAATGGTAACTTGTATGTTGGTTAATAATTCTAAAGTTAGTTATTTATGGGATCTAGAGCTTTTAGGAATTAGGGATCCTGTTGAACAGAAAACTAAAAAGGTCAGGGATGAAGAATTAATGAGAGATTTTTATGACCATGTATGTACGGATGAAAGTGGTAGGTATATTGTTGATCTACCTTGGATTGAAGGACATCCTAGCATTTCTTCTAATTATTATTTAGCACTTCGCAGATTGAATGGTACTATTAATAAATTAAAAAATAGTGGATATTTTTTGAGTATGGAAAGGTGTTTGATGAATGGCTTGCAGAAGGCATCATTGAAAAAGTAGTTGAGGAGTCAACGTATAAAAGTGGTTATTATCTTCCACATAGGCCAGTTATCAAACTTAGCAGTCAAACTACAAAAATTAGGCCAGTTTTCGATGCTTCATCGCATGAAAAGGATTCTCCAAGTTTGAATGATTGTCTAGAAAAAGGTATCAATTTGATCGAACAGATTCCTACTATTTTATTTAGGTTCAGGATGCACGAAATTGGTGTTATTGCAGACATTAAAAAGGCCTTTCTTCAGATTGGTTTAAGTGAATATAATCGAGATTATTTAAAGTTTTTATGGGAAGATGAAGAAGGAAATTTGATTACATACAGACATTGTCGAGTCGTATTTGGTGTCACAAGCAGTCCGTTTTTGTTAGGAGGTGTTATTCAGTTTCATATTCAGAATATTTTGGGTGAATGTCAGAATGGTAAAAGTAAATATTCTGAAAACGTTGTGGAAAAGCTAAAAAGGAGTTTTTATGTAGATAATTGTGTAACTAGTGTCGAAAATCTACATGATCTTGAGAATTTTAGAAGGGAATCTACGGAATTAATGGCTGAGGCTAAGTTTGATTTACGTCTTTGGGAATACACTGATCCAGAAATTTCTAAATCTGATGGTCCCTGTTCGAGTGTTTTAGGTTTAGTTTGGGATAGAAAGAAGGATTGTTTATTTATTTCTTGTGATAATTTTAAACAGTTAGATTATAATAAGATAACGAAAAGGTTTTTATTATCAGTGACAAATAAAATATTTGATCCAATCGGTTTTATTTGTCCAGTAACACTTTGCCCGAAATTACTTTTACAAAGGTCTTGGGATTTAAAAATTCAATGGGATGAGGAATTGCCAGAAGTTTTTAGAAAAGAGTTTGAGATTTGGGCAAAGGAATTGAAATTTTTATATCAGTTTCAAATTCCAAGGTCATTTTCTATAGTCGAAGGAAAAACAAAACTAAGTATGCATGTATTCTGTGATGCTAGTAAAAATGCATATGCATCTGTATGTTTTCTTCGAGTTGAACGCGATTCAGAAGTTTTTCTTCACTTCGTTCAAGCTAAAACTAGAGTTTCTCCTTTGAAAAAATGACGATTCCGCGTTTGGAATTAATGGCTGCTCTAATAGGATCACGTTTAGCCCAGTCTATTTTAGATTCACATGCTTATATTCAGATAGAATATTTATTTTGGACGGATTCCTCTACGGTTCTTGCATGGATCCAGCGAAAAAGACAAGTGGTCTGTATTTGTTAGAAACAGAGTGGATGAGATTGTAAAAATTACATCACCGGATCAGTGGAGATATATTCCAGGTCATTTGAATCCAGCTGATTTGCCTTCACGTGGATGTTCCAGTAGCAAATTGCTAACATCAAAATGGTGGGAGGGTCCTGATTGGCTTAAAAGTCCTTCCTGTGTTTGGTTTTGTGATGAAGTAGAGTACGCCGAAACAGAAATTTTAGAAGAAAAAATAAAAGGTGTTGTGACTTGTTTTACAGTATCTGAAGTAGATTGGTGTTACAGATATTTCTCAAAATATAGCAAAATTGTGAGAATGGTGGCTTGGTTGAGACGTTTTATTTTTAATTGTAGAAATGGTGGAAAACGTAAGAAAGGAGAGATATCAGTTCAAGAATATATTGACAGTGAATTGTTGGTTCTTAAGTTTGTACAACAGGAAAGTTTTGAAAATTTGGATAAAAATAAGTCGATAAAATCTTTGTGCCCATTTAAAGACACACAAGGCATTATTAGAATTAAAACAAGACTTCTTAATCGCGATGATGATTTTGATTTCTTAACTCCAATTCTTTTGCCTTCCAATCATGTAGTGGTTAAAAGATTAATAATGGAGGAACATCAAAAAAATTGTCATGTAGGAGTGGTTGGTCTTTTAAGTTATTTGAGAGAACGCTTTTGGATATTGGGTGGTCGTAGAACGATTCGAAATGCTATTCGTGAATGTATTCCCTGTAAGAGATATTCATCAAAAAATATTGAGCCCATTCCCACGGCATTGCCTCAAAATAGAGTTCGTGACGCTTGTGCTTTTGATGTGACTGGTGTGGATCTTGCTGGGCCATTATTTTTAAGAGATAAAACAAAAGCTTGGATTGTTTTGTTCACCTGTGCAGTATATAGGGCAGTTCACATTGAGTTAGTAACTTCACTTTCTACAGAAGCTTTCTTACAAGCTCTTCGTAGATTTATTTCTAGACGAGGGAGACCAGTAACGATTTACAGTGACAATGGAAGGAATTTTGTTGGCGCTGCCAACTACTTTAAAAAATTGAATTGGGAGCAAATTAAAAAATTTTCAACACTGAATATTATTGACTGGAAATTTATTCCTCCGTCAGCTGCGTGGTGGGGAGGATTTTGGGAGCGTTTGGTTAGACTGTTGAAACAACTCTTAAGAAAGGTTCTTGGTAGGGCTTGTTTAAGTTATGAAGAGTTAACAACAGTTTTATGTGATTGCGAAAATATAATAAATAATCGTCCAATAACTTATGTATCTGATACGCTTGAGGAATATTCAGCATTAACGCCTGCCATGTTTGTTAGGGATATCAAAAGTAGTGGAATAGTAGATTGTGATAAAATAGATTCAAATTTTCTTTCTAGACGTGCAAAATATAGGAAAAACTTATCGGAGCAACTTAGAAAACGTTTCAGGTCTGAATATTTGGGTCAACTTAAAAACCTCAGAGATTATAAGAAAAACGTATACGAAGTAAAGGTTGGAGAGGTAGTATTGGTAGGGTCTGATAATATCAATCGACTTGATTGATTGTTAGCTTTAGTAGTAGATATTTATCCAGGACGGGATGGAAAAGTACGATTGGTAAAACTCAAAACAAAAAATGGAGAATTACTAAGACCTGTTCAAAGAATTTATCCATTAGAAATATACAACTCAGATAATACTGAGAGTGTTTCAAAAAACATCGATGAAAAATGTCAACCTTCAAATGTGACAGATAATTTAATAGAGTCGTCCAATGTCACCACACGTAGTGGTCGAATTGTTAAAAAACCTGTTCGATTTAAGTAATATTGTTTTCAATTTTTGTGACAGTTAAAAATTGCAAAGGTGGGAGGATGTTGCATAAGGATATTTATTAATTTAGTTGTAACTTAAAACATCTGAAATGTTGTTATGGAAATTTTTTAGAAAATGTTGTTGATTTTTGTGACATAAAAAGAGTGTCAAGTGTGACATAAAAATTTTATATTGGTTTGTATTCGAAGCACTAATAAAACTATTTTTACTGTGGTTTCCACTTATTATTCAAGTAAATACAACATTTGGCGACCGTGACAGGACAATTCCTGATATAGAACTTGAATAATATGGAAAAATTAAAGAAAGTAAGATCAGTGCTCAGGCAGTCTTTTACAAAAGAATATGATAGTCTTCTGAAGAAGATTAATGAAAAGGATGTTACACATCATGAAATTATGGCTCTACTTAAAATTCTTGAAAATAAACATGAAGAAATGGTTAATTTGAACAAAGAGATATTTGAGATTTTACTTGAAGAAGATGTAAGTGAAGATGAATTATTAAATGAGACAAGTGAAACGGATTTTTATCTGAAAAGGTTTGTTCAAGTTAGAGAACAAATTTCTTTTTGAGTACTGTTAAATCAAACGACGATGGACAACTTGTAAGCCAGTCTTCTATTACGAAAAAATTCAGAATGCCTCAGATTGAATTGAAAAAATTTGGTGGTGATCTCTGCGACTGGATGCATTTTTGGGGACTATTTCGAAAAATTGATGAAGATCTATGTATATCCAATGAAGAAAAATTTAGTTATCTGTTACAATGTACAGAACCTGGATCCAGAGCAAGAAGAGTAGTAGAAAGTTTTCCACCCACTGAAGGAAACTATCCCAAAGCAGTTGAAGCTCTTAAAAGTAGGTTTGGCAGAGAAGAACTACTTATTGAAATGTATATTCGAAATTTGCTTGCTTTGGTAACCTCTCCTGTCCGTTCACTTTCGGAACTTTATGACAAACTTGAGTGTCAACTGAGAGCTTTAGAAACTCTTGGCATAACTACTGATAAGTATTCATCCATTTTATTTCCTTTGGTGGAGTCTTGTTTACCCGAAGGTCTACTGAAAATATGGCAGCGATCTTTCAGCTCTAATTCCGAAGCAAAACCACAAGATAGATTGGAACATTTGATTAATTTTATTCGTATCGAGGTAGAGAACGAAGAAAAAATGAACTTAGCCAAGACCGGTTCTGCAGTTATATCCACAAAGAAGGAACACAAAAAGCCATATTGTAATCAAGTTCCCACGGCAACAGGTTTAATAAGCACGTACGTATCCTTATGCATATTTTGTAATGTTAACAGTCACAGAAGTTGTAATTGTCCAAAAGTTAAAAACATGACATTGGATGAAAGAAAGGATGTAGTAATTAAAGCAGGTGCTTGTTTTAATTGTCTAAAACCTGGTCATTTAAAAAATAAATGTAGAATATATATTAGGTGTGAAAAATGCAAACAAAAACATAATACTGTTCTATGCCCTAAAAGTAATGATTTTGAAATTGATAAAAAAGATTCGATTGTAGAAAATAATTTAACAAGTCTTAGTAATTTACCCAAAATTGTTTTGCAAACTTTTTTAGTAATTTTGAGAAATGATATGGGCAAAGAAAAGAAGGTAAGAGTTTTATTAGATACTGGTTCACAAAGTTCATATATTTTACACAAAACAGCTGTTGAAATGAATTATAATATTATTTCCAATGAGACAATAATTCATTCTCTATTTGGGGGGCTCACAAGTAAAGAAAAAGAGCATTCTTTATACAAAGTTCACGTCAGTAATTTAAACAAAACTTATAATTGTACTTTTCAGTGTTTAAATCAACCAAAAATATGTGTCAATATTTATGGGGCCTCGCCAGATTCCTTGCAGAAAGAGTTGGATGAAGCAGGTATTGTTTTTATAGATGATCCATTTTCAGAAGTGGAACTATTGATTGGAGCTGATGTTATAGGAAAATTGTTAACTGGTAAAATTTTGCAACTCTCTAGCAACTTAACCGCAGTGGAGACATACTTAGGCTGGAGTTTAATGGGCAAATATTTGTGTGATACCCGATCTGAAAATTTAGCATCAATGGTAACTTGTATGTTGGTTAATATATTTGGGGTTGCTTCCTTGGTAAACGCATACTTTGCTACAGGTTATGGGCGTATGTTAGCTCCCTAAATCCGTTGATTAACCAAGTATTAATTTCTGTTCTCCGAAAAGTTGTGTTTTGAATTTTCACCGATATGTCTAGTTCGGGTCTTCCTGGAATTGAAAAATTAAAAGGAAGAGATAACTATGATTCTTGGAAATTCGCAGTGAAAACATACTTAGAACATGAAGACCTTTGGGATTGCGTAGAATCTGACACACCAGATCCAAAAAAGGATACTAAAGCTCGAAGTAAAATAATACTTTTGTTAGAGTCATTAGAGCCATCCTTTCTTTCATCCAATGTCATGTTTTTAACTTTTGGACAATTACAACTTCTGTGACTGTTAACATTACAAAATATGCATAAGGATACGTACGTGCTTATTAAACCTGTTGCCGTGGGAACTTGATTACAATATGGCTTTTTGTGTTCCTTCTTTGTGGATATAACTGCAGAACCGGTCTTGGCTAAGTTCATTTTTTCTTCGTTCTCTACCTCGATACGAATAAAATTAATCAAATGTTCCAATCTATCTTGTGGTTTTGCTTCGGAATTAGAGCTGAAAGATCGCTGCCATATTTTCAGTAGACCTTCGGGTAAACAAGACTCCACCAAAGGAAATAAAATGGATGAATACTTATCAGTAGTTATGCCAAGAGTTTCTAAAGCTCTCAGTTGACACTCAAGTTTGTCATAAAGTTCCGAAAGTGAACGGACAGGAGAGGTTACCAAAGCAAGCAAATTTCGAATATACATTTCAATAAGTAGTTCTTCTCTGCCAAACCTACTTTTAAGAGCTTCAACTGCTTTGGGATAGTTTCCTTCAGTGGGTGGAAAACTTTCTACTACTCTTCTTGCTCTGGATCCAGGTTCTGTACATTGTAACAGATAACTAAATTTTCTTCATTGGATATACATAGATCTTCATCAATTTTCGAAATAGTCCCCAAAAATGCATCCAGTCGCAGAGATCACCACCAAATTTTTCAATTCAATCTGAGGCATTCTGAATTTTTCGTAATAGAAGACTGGCTTACAAGTTGTCCATCGTCGTTTGATTTAACAGTACTCAAAAAAGAAATTTGTTCTCTAACTTGAACAAACCTTTTCAGATAAAAATCCGTTTCACTTGTCTCATTTAATAATTCATCTTCACTTACATCTTCTTCAAGTAAAATCTCAAATATCTCTTTGTTCAAATTAACCATTTTCTTCATGTTTATTTTCAAGAATTTTAAGTAGAGCCATAATTTCATGATGTGTAACATCCTTTTCATTAATCTTCTTCAGAAGACTATCATATTCTTTTGTAAAAGACTGCCTGAGCACTGATCTTACTTTCTTTAATTTTTCCATATTATTCAAGTTCTATATCAGGAATTGTCCTGTCACGGTCGCCAAATGTTGTATTTACTTGAATAATAAGTGGAAACCACAGTAAAAATAGTTTTATTAGTGCTTCGAATACAAACCCATATAAAATTTTTATGTCACACTTGACACTATTTTTATGTCACAAAATCGACAACATTTTCTAAAAAATTTCCATAACAACATTTCAGATGTTTTAAGTTACAACTAATGCATAAGGATATTTATTAATTTAGTTGTAACTTAAAACATCTGAAATGTTGTTATGGAAATTTTTTAGAAAATGTTGTTGATTTTGTGACATAAAAAAGAGTGTCAAGTGTGACATAAAAATTTTATATTGGTTTGTATTCGAAGCACTAATAAAACTATTTTTACTGTGGTTTCCACTTATTATTCAAGTAAATACAACATTTGGCGACCGTGACAGGACAATTCCTGATATAGAACTTGAATAATATGGAAAAATTAAAGAAAGTAAGATCAGTGCTCAGGCAGTCTTTTACAAAAGAATATGATAGTCTTCTGAAGAAGATTAATGAAAAGGATGTTACACATCATGAAATTATGGCTCTACTTAAAATTCTTGAAAATAAACATGAAGAAATGGTTAATTTGAACAAAGAGATATTTGAGATTTTACTTGAAGAAGATGTAAGTGAAGATGAATTATTAAATGAGACAAGTGAAACGGATTTTTATCTGAAAAGGTTTGTTCAAGTTAGAGAACAAATTTCTTTTTTGAGTACTGTTAAATCAAACGACGATGGACAACTTGTAAGCCAGTCTTCTATTACGAAAAATTCAGAATGCCTCAGATTGAATTGAAAAAATTTGGTGGTGATCTCTGCGACTGGATGCATTTTTGGGGACTATTTCGAAAAATTGATGAAGATCTATGTATATCCAATGAAGAAAAATTTAGTTATCTGTTACAATGTACAGAACCTGGATCCAGAGCAAGAAGAGTAGTAGAAAGTTTTCCACCCACTGAAGGAAACTATCCCAAAGCAGTTGAAGCTCTTAAAAGTAGGTTTGGCAGAGAAGAACTACTTATTGAAATGTATATTCGAAATTTGCTTGCTTTGGTAACCTCTCCTGTCCGTTCACTTTCGGAACTTTATGACAAACTTGAGTGTCAACTGAGAGCTTTAGAAACTCTTGGCATAACTACTGATAAGTATTCATCCATTTTATTTCCTTTGGTGGAGTCTTGTTTACCCGAAGGTCTACTGAAAATATGGCAGCGATCTTTCAGCTCTAATTCCGAAGCAAAACCACAAGATAGATTGGAACATTTGATTAATTTTATTCGTATCGAGGTAGAGAACGAAGAAAAAATGAACTTAGCCAAGACCGGTTCTGTAGTTATATCCACAAAGAAGGAACACAAAAAGCCATATTGTAATCAAGTTCCCACGGCAACAGGTTTAATAAGCACGTACGTATCCTTATGCATATTTTGTAATGTTAACAGTCACAGAAGTTGTAATTGTCCAAAAGTTAAAAACATGACATTGGATGAAAGAAAGGATGTAGTAATTAAAGCAGGTGCTTGTTTTAATTGTCTAAAACCTGGTCATTTAAAAAATAAATGTAGAATATATATTAGGTGTGAAAAAATGCAAACAAAAACATAATACTGTTCTATGCCCTAAAAGTAATGATTTTGAAATTGATAAAAAAGATTCGATTGTAGAAAATAATTTAACAAGTCTTAGTAATTTACCCAAAATTGTTTTGCAAACTTTTTAGTAATTTTGAGAAATGATATGGGCAAAGAAAAGAAGGTAAGAGTTTTATTAGATACTGGTTCACAAAGTTCATATATTTTACACAAAACAGCTGTTGAAATGAATTATAATATTATTTCCAATGAGACAATAATTCATTCTCTATTTGGGGGCTCACAAGTAAAGAAAAAGAGCATTCTTTATACAAAGTTCACGTCAGTAATTTAAACAAAACTTATAATTGTACTTTTCAGTGTTTAAATCAACCAAAAATATGTGTCAATATTTATGGGGCCTCGCCAGATTCCTTGCAGAAAGAGTTGGATGAAGCAGGTATTGTTTTTATAGATGATCCATTTTCAGAAGTGGAACTATTGATTGGAGCTGATGTTATAGGAAAATTGTTAACTGGTAAAATTTTGCAGCTCTCTAGCAACTTAACCGCAGTGGAGACATACTTAGGCTGGAGTTTAATGGGCAAATATTTGTGTGATACCAGATCTGAAAATTTAGCATCAATGGTAACTTGTATGTTGGTTAATAATTCTAAAGTTAGTTATTTATGGGATCTAGAGCTTTTAGGAATTAGGGATCCTGTTGAACAGAAAACTAAAAAGGTCAGGGATGAAGAATTAATGAGAGATTTTTATGACCATGTATGTACGGATGAAAGTGGTAGGTATATTGTTGATCTACCTTGGATTGAAGGACATCCTAGCATTTCTTCTAATTATTATTTAGCACTTCGCAGATTGAATGGTACTATTAATAAATTAAAAAATAGTGGATATTTTTTTGAGTATGGAAAGGTGTTTGATGAATGGCTTGCAGAAGGCATCATTGAAAAAGTAGTTGAGGAGTCAACGTATAAAAGTGGTTATTATCTTCCACATAGGCCAGTTATCAAACTTAGCAGTCAAACTACAAAAATTAGGCCAGTTTTCGATGCTTCATCGCATGAAAAGGATTCTCCAAGTTTGAATGATTGTCTAGAAAAAGGTATCAATTTGATCGAACAGATTCCTACTATTTTATTTAGGTTCAGGATGCACGAAATTGGTGTTATTGCAGACATTAAAAAGGCCTTTCTTCAGATTGGTTTAAGTGAATATAATCGAGATTATTTAAAGTTTTTATGGGAAGATGAAGAAGGAAATTTGATTACATACAGACATTGTCGAGTCGTATTTGGTGTCACAAGCAGTCCGTTTTTGTTAGGAGGTGTTATTCAGTTTCATATTCAGAATATTTTGGGTGAATGTCAGAATGGTAAAAGTAAATATTCTGAAAACGTTGTGGAAAAGCTAAAAAGGAGTTTTTATGTAGATAATTGTGTAACTAGTGTCGAAAATCTACATGATCTTGAGAATTTTAGAAGGGAATCTACGGAATTAATGGCTGAGGCTAAGTTTGATTTACGTCTTTGGGAATACACTGATCCAGAAATTTCTAAATCTGATGGTCCCTGTTCGAGTGTTTTAGGTTTAGTTTGGGATAGAAAGAAGGATTGTTTATTTATTTCTTGTGATAATTTTAAACAGTTAGATTATAATAAGATAACGAAAAGGTTTTTATTATCAGTGACAAATAAAATATTTGATCCAATCGGTTTTATTTGTCCAGTAACACTTTGCCCGAAATTACTTTTACAAAGGTCTTGGGATTTAAAAATTCAATGGGATGAGGAATTGCCAGAAGTTTTTAGAAAAGAGTTTGAGATTTGGGCAAAGGAATTGAAATTTTTATATCAGTTTCAAATTCCAAGGTCATTTTCTATAGTCGAAGGAAAAACAAAACTAAGTATGCATGTATTCTGTGATGCTAGTAAAAATGCATATGCATCTGTATGTTTTCTTCGAGTTGAACGCGATTCAGAAGTTTTTCTTCACTTCGTTCAAGCTAAAACTAGAGTTTCTCCTTTGAAAAAAATGACGATTCCGCGTTTGGAATTAATGGCTGCTCTAATAGGATCACGTTTAGCCCAGTCTATTTCAGATTCACATGCTTATATTCAGATAGAATATTTATTTTGGACGGATTCCTCTACGGTTCTTGCATGGATCCAGCGAAAAGACAAGTGGTCTGTATTTGTTAGAAACAGAGTGGATGAGATTGTAAAAATTACATCACCGGATCAGTGGAGATATATTCCAGGTCATTTGAATCCAGCTGATTTGCCTTCACGTGGATGTTCCAGTAGCAAATTGCTAACATCAAAATGGTGGGAGGGTCCTGATTGGCTTAAAAGTCCTTCCTGTGTTTGGTTTTGTGATGAAGTAGAGTACGCCGAAACAGAAATTTTAGAAGAAAAAATAAAAGGTGTTGTGACTTGTTTTACAGTATCTGAAGTAGATTGGTGTTACAGATATTTCTCAAAATATAGCAAAATTGTGAGAATGGTGGCTTGGTTGAGACGTTTTATTTTTAATTGTAGAAATGGTGGAAAACGTAAGAAAGGAGAGATATCAGTTCAAGAATATATTGACAGTGAATTGTTGGTTCTTAAGTTTGTACAACAGGAAAGTTTTGAAAATTTGGATAAAAATAAGTCGATAAAATCTTTGTGCCCATTTAAAGACACACAAGGCATTATTAGAATTAAAACAAGACTTCTTAATCGCGATGATGATTTTGATTTCTTAACTCCAATTCTTTTGCCTTCCAATCATGTAGTGGTTAAAAGATTAATAATGGAGGAACATCAAAAAAATTGTCATGTAGGAGTGGTTGGTCTTTTAAGTTATTTGAGAGAACGCTTTTGGATATTGGGTGGTCGTAGAACGATTCGAAATGCTATTCGTGAATGTATTCCTGTAAGAGATATTCATCAAAAAATATTGAGCCCATTCCCACGGCATTGCCTCAAAATAGAGTTCGTGACGCTTGTGCTTTTGATGTGACTGGTGTGGATCTTGCTGGGCCATTATTTTTAAGAGATAAAACAAAAGCTTGGATTGTTTTGTTCACCTGTGCAGTATATAGGGCAGTTCACATTGAGTTAGTAACTTCACTTTCTACAGAAGCTTTCTTACAAGCTCTTCGTAGATTTATTTCTAGACGAGGGAGACCAGTAACGATTTACAGTGACAATGGAAGGAATTTTGTTGGCGCTGCCAACTACTTTAAAAAATTGAATTGGGAGCAAATTAAAAAATTTTCAACACTGAATATTATTGACTGGAAATTTATTCCTCCGTCAGCTGCGTGGTGGGGAGGATTTTGGGAGCGTAATATTTACTTTTACCATTCTGACATTCACCCAAAATATTCTGAATATGAAACTGAATAACACCTCCTAACAAAAACGGACTGCTTGTGACACCAAATACGACTCGACAATGTCTGTATGTAATCAAATTTCCTTCTTCATCTTCCCATAAAAACTTTAAATAATCTCGATTATATTCACTTAAACCAATCTGAAGAAAGGCCTTTTTAATGTCTGCAATAACACCAATTTCGTGCATCCTGAACCTAAATAAAATAGTAGGAATCTGTTCGATCAAATTGATACCTTTTTCTAGACAATCATTCAAACTTGGAGAATCCTTTTCATGCGATGAAGCATCGAAAACTGGCCTAATTTTTGTAGTTTGACTGCTAAGTTTGATAACTGGCCTATGTGGAATACACTGATCCAGAAATTTCTAAATCTGATGGTCCCTGTTCGAGTGTTTTAGGTTTAGTTTGGGATAGAAAGAAGGATTGTTTATTTATTTCTTGTGATAATTTTAAACAGTTAGATTATAATAAGATAACGAAAAGGTTTTTATTATCAGTGACAAATAAAATATTTGATCCAATCGGTTTTATTTGTCCAGTAACACTTTGCCCGAAATTACTTTTACAAAGGTCTTGGGATTTAAAAATTCAATGGGATGAGGAATTGCCAGAAGTTTTTAGAAAAGAGTTTGAGATTTGGGCAAAGGAATTGAAATTTTTATATCAGTTTCAAATTCCAAGGTCATTTTCTATAGTCGAAGGAAAAACAAAACTAAGTATGCATGTATTCTGTGATGCTAGTAAAAATGCATATGCATCTGTATGTTTTCTTCGAGTTGAACGCGATTCAGAAGTTTTTCTTCACTTCGTTCAAGCTAAAACTAGAGTTTCTCCTTTGAAAAAAATGACGATTCCGCGTTTGGAATTAATGGCTGCTCTAATAGGATCACGTTTAGCCCAGTCTATTTCAGATTCACATGCTTATATTCAGATAGAATATTTATTTTGGACGGATTCCTCTACGGTTCTTGCATGGATCCAGCGAAAAGACAAGTGGTCTGTATTTGTTAGAAACAGAGTGGATGAGATTGTAAAAATTACATCACCGGATCAGTGGAGATATATTCCAGGTCATTTGAATCCAGCTGATTTGCCTTCACGTGGATGTTCCAGTAGCAAATTGCTAACATCAAAATGGTGGGAGGGTCCTGATTGGCTTAAAAGTCCTTCCTGTGTTTGGTTTTGTGATGAAGTAGAGTACGCCGAAACAGAAATTTTAGAAGAAAAAATAAAAGGTGTTGTGACTTGTTTTACAGTATCTGAAGTAGATTGGTGTTACAGATATTTCTCAAAATATAGCAAAATTGTGAGAATGGTGGCTTGGTTGAGACGTTTTATTTTTAATTGTAGAAATGGTGGAAAACGTAAGAAAGGAGAGATATCAGTTCAAGAATATATTGACAGTGAATTGTTGGTTCTTAAGTTTGTACAACAGGAAAGTTTTGAAAATTTGGATAAAAATAAGTCGATAAAATCTTTGTGCCCATTTAAAGACACACAAGGCATTATTAGAATTAAAACAAGACTTCTTAATCGCGATGATGATTTTGATTTCTTAACTCCAATTCTTTTTGCCTTCCAATCATGTAGTGGTTAAAAGATTAATAATGGAGGAACATCAAAAAAATTGTCATGTAGGAGTGGTTGGTCTTTTAAGTTATTTGAGAGAACGCTTTTGGATATTGGGTGGTCGTAGAACGATTCGAAATGCTATTCGTGAATGTATTACCTGTAAGAGATATTCATCAAAAAATATTGAGCCCATTCCCACGGCATTGCCTCAAAATAGAGTTCGTGACGCTTGTGCTTTTGATGTGACTGGTGTGGATCTTGCTGGGCCATTATTTTTAAGAGATAAAACAAAAGCTTGGATTGTTTTGTTCACCTGTGCAGTATATAGGGCAGTTCACATTGAGTTAGTAACTTCACTTTCTACAGAAGCTTTCTTACAAGCTCTTCGTAGATTTATTTCTAGACGAGGGAGACCAGTAACGATTTACAGTGACAATGGAAGGAATTTTGTTGGCGCTGCCAACTACTTTAAAAAATTGAATTGGGAGCAAATTAAAAAATTTTCAACACTGAATATTATTGACTGGAAATTTATTCCTCCGTCAGCTGCGTGGTGGGGAGGATTTTGGGAGCGTTTGGTTAGACTGTTGAAACAACTCTTAAGAAAGGTTCTTGGTAGGGCTTGTTTAAGTTATGAAGAGTTAACAACAGTTTTATGTGATTGCGAAAATATAATAAATAATCGTCCAATAACTTATGTATCTGATACGCTTGAGGAATATTCAGCATTAACGCCTGCCATGTTTGTTAGGGATATCAAAAGTAGTGGAATAGTAGATTGTGATAAAATAGATTCAAATTTTCTTTCTAGACGTGCAAAATATAGGAAAAACTTATCGGAGCAACTTAGAAAACGTTTCAGGTCTGAATATTTGGGTCAACTTAAAAACCTCAGAGATTATAAGAAAAACGTATACGAAGTAAAGGTTGGAGAGGTAGTATTGGTGGGGTCTGATAATATCAATCGACTTGATTGGTTGTTAGCTTTAGTAGTAGATATTTATTAATTTAGTTGTAACTTAAAACATCTGAAATGTTGTTATGGAAATTTTCTAGAAAATGTTGTTGATTTTGTGACATAAAAATAGTGTCAAGTGTGACATAAAAATTTTATATTGGTTTGTATTCGAAGCACTAATAAAACTATTTTTACTGTGGTTTCCACTTATTATTCAAGTAAATACAACATTCTCCCTCGTCTAGAAATAAATCTACGAAGAGCTTGTAAGAAAGCTTCTGTAGAAAGTGAAGTTACTAACTCAATGTGAACTGCCCTATATACTGCACAGGTGAACAAAACAATCCAAGCTTTTGTTTTATCTCTTAAAAATAATGGCCCAGCAAGATCCACACCAGTCACATCAAAAGCACAAGCGTCACGAACTCTATTTTGAGGCAATGCCGTGGGAATGGGCTCAATATTTTTTGATGAATATCTCTTACAGGGAATACATTCACGAATAGCATTTCGAATCGTTCTACGACCACCCAATATCCAAAAGCGTTCTCTCAAATAACTTAAAAGACCAACCACTCCTACATGACAATTTTTTTGATGTTCCTCCATTATTAATCTTTTAACCACTACATGATTGGAAGGCAAAAGAATTGGAGTTAAGAAATCAAAATCATCATCGCGATTAAGAAGTCTTGTTTTAATTCTAATAATGCCTTGTGTGTCTTTAAATGGGCACAAAGATTTTATCGACTTATTTTTATCCAAATTTTCAAAACTTTCCTGTTGTACAAACTTAAGAACCAACAATTCACTGTCAATATATTCTTGAACTGATATCTCTCCTTTCTTACGTTTTCCACCATTTCTACAATTAAAAATAAAACGTCTCAACCAAGCCACCATTCTCACAATTTTGCTATATTTTGAGAAATATCTGTAACACCAATCTACTTCAGATACTGTAAAACAAGTCACAACACCTTTTATTTTTTTCTTCTAAAATTTCTGTTTCGGCGTACTCTACTTCATCACAAAACCAAACACAGGAAGGACTTTTAAGCCAATCAGGACCCTCCCACCATTTTGATGTTAGCAATTTGCTACTGGAACATCCACGTGAAGGCAAATCAGCTGGATTCAAATGACCTGGAATATATCTCCACTGATCCGGTGATGTAATTTTTACAATCTCATCCACTCTGTTTCTAACAAATACAGACCACTTGTCTTTTTCGCTGGATCCATGCAAGAACCGTAGAGGAATCCGTCCAAAATAAATATTCTATCTGAAGATAAGCTTGTGAATCTGTAATTGACTGGGCTAAACGTGATCCTATTAGAGCAGCCATTAATTCCAAACGCGGAATCGTCATTTTTTCAAAGGAGAAACTCTAGTTTTAGCTTGAACGAAGTGAAGAAAAACTTCTGAATCGCGTTCAACTCGAAGAAAACATACAGATGCATATGCATTTTTACTAGCATCACAGAATACATGCATACTTAGTTTTGTTTTTCCTTCGACTATAGAAAATGACCTTGGAATTTGAAACTGATATAAAAATTTCAATTCCTTTGCCCAAATCTCAAACTCTTTTCTAAAAACTTCTGGCAATTCCTCATCCCATTGAATTTTTAAATCCCAAGACCTTTGTAAAAGTAATTTCGGGCAAAGTGTTACTGGACAAATAAAACCGATTGGATCAAATATTTTATTTGTCACTGATAATAAAAACCTTTTCGTTATCTTATTATAATCTAACTGTTTAAAATTATCACAAGAAATAAATAAACAATCCTTCTTTCTATCCCAAACTAAACCTAAAACACTCGAACAGGGACCATCAGATTTAGAAATTTCTGGATCAGTGTATTCCCAAAGACGTAAATCAAACTTAGCCTCAGCCATTAATTCCGTAGATTCCCTTCTAAAATTCTCAAGATCATGTAGATTTTCGACACTAGTTACACAATTATCTACATAAAAACTCCTTTTTAGCTTTTCCACAACGTTTTCAGAATATTTACTTTTACCATTCTGACATTCACCCAAAATATTCTGAATATGAAACTGAATAACACCTCCTAACAAAAACGGACTGCTTGTGACACCAAATACGACTCGACAATGTCTGTATGTAATCAAATTTCCTTCTTCATCTTCCCATAAAAACTTTAAATAATCTCGATTATATTCACTTAAACCAATCTGAAGAAAGGCCTTTTTAATGTCTGCAATAACACCAATTTCGTGCATCCTGAACCTAAATAAAATAGTAGGAATCTGTTCGATCAAATTGATACCTTTTTCTAGACAATCATTCAAACTTGGAGAATCCTTTTCATGCGATGAAGCATCGAAAACTGGCCTAATTTTTGTAGTTTGACTGCTAAGTTTGATAACTGGCCTATGTGGAAGATAATAACCACTTTTATACGTTGACTCCTCAACTACTTTTTCAATGATGCCTTCTGCAAGCCATTCATCAAACACCTTTTCCATACTCAAAAAATATCCACTATTTTTTAATTTATTAATAGTACCATTCAATCTGCGAAGTGCTAAATAATAATTAGAAGAAATGCTAGGATGTCCTTCAATCCAAGGTAGATCAACAATATACCTACCACTTTCATCCGTACATACATGGTCATAAAAATCTCTCATTAATTCTTCATCCCTGACCTTTTTAGTTTTCTGTTCAACAGGATCCCTAATTCCTAAAAGCTCTAGATCCCATAAATAACTAACTTTAGAATTATTAACCAACATACAAGTTACCATTGATGCTAAATTTTCAGATCTGGTATCACACAAATATTTGCCCATTAAACTCCAGCCTAAGTATGTCTCCACTGCGGTTAAGTTGCTAGAGAGCTGCAAAATTTTACCAGTTAACAATTTTCCTATAACATCAGCTCCAATCAATAGTTCCACTTCTGAAAATGGATCATCTATAAAAACAATACCTGCTTCATCCAACTCTTTCTGCAAGGAATCTGGCGAGGCCCCATAAATATTGACACATATTCTTGGTTGATTTAAACACTGAAAAGTACAATTATAAGTTTTATTTAAATTACTGACGTGAACTTTGTATAAAGAATGCTCTTTTTCTTTACTTGTGAGCCCCCCAAATAGAGAATGAATTATTGTCTCATTGGAAATAATATTATAATTCATTTCAACAGCTGTTTTGTGTAAAATATATGAACTTTGTGAACCAGTATCTAATAAAACTCTTACCTTCTTTTCTTTGCCCATATCATTTCTCAAAATTACTAAAAAAGTTTGCAAAACAATTTTGGGTAAATTACTAAGACTTGTTAAATTATTTTCTACAATCGAATCTTTTTTATCAATTTCAAAATCATTACTTTTAGGGCATAGAACAGTATTATGTTTTTGTTTGCATTTTTCACACCTAATATATATTCTACATTTATTTTTTAAATGACCAGGTTTTAGACAATTAAAACAAGCACCTGCTTTAATTACTACATCCTTTCTTTCATCCAATGTCATGTTTTTAACTTTTGGACAATTACAACTTCTGTGACTGTTAACATTACAAAATATGCATAAGGATACGTACGTGCTTATTAAACCTGTTGCCGTGGGAACTTGATTACAATATGGCTTTTTGTGTTCCTTCTTTGTGGATATAACTGCAGAACCGGTCTTGGCTAAGTTCATTTTTTCTTCGTTCTCTACCTCGATACGAATAAAATTAATCAAATGGCTGGATTCAAATGACCTGGAATATATCTCCACTGATCCGGTGATGTAATTTTTACAATCTCATCCACTCTGTTTCTAACAAATACAGACCACTTGTCTTTTCGCTGGATCCATGCAAGAACCGTAGAGGAATCCGTCCAAAATAAATATTCTATCTGAATATAAGCATGTGAATCTAAAATAGACTGGGCTAAACGTGATCCTATTAGAGCAGCCATTAATTCCAAACGCGGAATCGTCATTTTTTTCAAAGGAGAAACTCTAGTTTTAGCTTGAACGAAGTGAAGAAAAACTTCTGAATCGCGTTCAACTCGAAGAAAACATACAGATGCATATGCATTTTTACTAGCATCACAGAATACATGCATACTTAGTTTTGTTTTTCCTTCGACTATGGAAAATGACCTTGGAATTTGAAACTGATATAAAAATTTCAATTCCTTTGCCCAAATCTCAAACTCTTTTCTAAAAACTTCTGGCAATTCCTCATCCCATTGAATTTTTAAATCCCAAGACCTTTGTAAAAGTAATTTCGGGCAAAGTGTTACTGGACAAATAAAACCGATTGGATCAAATATTTTATTTGTCACTGATAATAAAAACCTTTTCGTTATCTTATTATAATCTAACTGTTTAAAATTATCACAAGAAATAAATAAACAATCCTTCTTTCTATCCCAAACTAAACCTAAAACACTCGAACAGGGACCATCAGATTTAGAAATTTCTGGATCAGTGTATTCCCAAAGACGTAAATCAAACTTAGCCTCAGCCATTAATTCCGTAGATTCCCTTCTAAAATTCTCAAGATCATGTAGATTTTCGACACTAGTTACACAATTATCTACATAAAAACTCCTTTTTAGCTTTTCCACAACGTTTTCAGAATATTTACTTTTACCATTCTGACATTCACCCAAAATATTCTGAATATGAAACTGAATAACACCTCCTAACAAAAACGGACTGCTTGTGACACCAAATACGACTCGACAATGTCTGTATGTAATCAAATTTCCTTCTTCATCTTCCCATAAAAACTTTAAATAATCTCGATTATATTCACTTAAACCAATCTGAAGAAAGGCCTTTTTAATGTCTGCAATAACACCAATTTCGTGCATCCTGAACCTAAATAAAATAGTAGGAATCTGTTCGATCAAATTGATACCTTTTTCTAGACAATCATTCAAACTTGGAGAATCCTTTTCATGCGATGAAGCATCGAAAACTGGCCTAATTTTTGTAGTTTGACTGCTAAGTTTGATAACTGGCCTATGTGGAAGATAATAACCACTTTTATACGTTGACTCCTCAACTACTTTTTCAATGATGCCTTCTGCAAGCCATTCATCAAACACCTTTCCATACTCAAAAAATATCCACTATTTTTTAATTTATTAATAGTACCATTCAATCTGCGAAGTGCTAAATAATAATTAGAAGAAATGCTAGGATGTCCTTCAATCCAAGGTAGATCAACAATATACCTACCACTTTCATCCGTACATACATGGTCATAAAAATCTCTCATTAATTCTTCATCCCTGACCTTTTTAGTTTTCTGTTCAACAGGATCCCTAATTCCTAAAAGCTCTAGATCCCATAAATAACTAACTTTAGAATTATTAACCAACATACAAGTTACCATTGATGCTAAATTTTCAGATCTGGTATCACACAAATATTTGCCCATTAAACTCCAGCCTAAGTATGTCTCCACTGCGGTTAAGTTGCTAGAGAGCTGCAAAATTTTACCAGTTAACAATTTTCCTATAACATCAGCTCCAATCAATAGTTCCACTTCTGAAAATGGATCATCTATAAAAACAATACCTGCTTCATCCAACTCTTTCTGCAAGGAATCTGGCGAGGCCCCATAAATATTGACACATATTTTTTGGTTGATTTAAACACTGAAAAGTACAATTATAAGTTTTGTTTAAATTACTGACGTGAACTTTGTATAAAGAATGCTCTTTTTCTTTACTTGTGAGCCCCCCAAATAGAGAATGAATTATTGTCTCATTGGAAATAATATTATAATTCATTTCAACAGCTGTTTTGTGTAAAATATATGAACTTTGTGAACCAGTATCTAATAAAACTCTTACCTTCTTTTCTTTGCCCATATCATTTCTCAAAATTACTAAAAAAGTTTGCAAAACAATTTTGGGTAAATTACTAAGACTTGTTAAATTATTTTCTACAATCGAATCTTTTTTATCAATTTCAAAATCATTACTTTTAGGGCAAAGAACAGTATTATGTTTTTGTTTGCATTTTTCACACCTAATATATATTCTACATTTATTTTTTAAATGACCAGGTTTTAGACAATTAAAACAAGCACCTGCTTTAATTACTACATCCTTTCTTTCATCCAATGTCATGTTTTTAACTTTTGGACAATTACAACTTCTGTGACTGTTAACATTACAAAATATGCATAAGGATACGTACGTGCTTATTAAACCTGTTGCCGTGGGAACTTGATTACAATATGGCTTTTTGTGTTCCTTCTTTGTGGATATAACTGCAGAACCGGTCTTGGCTAAGTTCATTTTTTCTTCGTTCTCTACCTCGATACGAATAAAATTAATCAAATGTTCCAATCTATCTTGTGGTTTTGCTTCGGAATTAGAGCTGAAAGATCGCTGCCATATTTTCAGTAGACCTTCGGGTAAACAAGACTCCACCAAAGGAAATAAAATGGATGAATACTTATCAGTAGTTATGCCAAGAGTTTCTAAAGCTCTCAGTTGACACTCAAGTTTGTCATAAAGTTCCGAAAGTGAACGGACAGGAGAGGTTACCAAAGCAAGCAAATTTCGAATATACATTTCAATAAGTAGTTCTTATCTGCCAAACCTACTTTTAAGAGCTTCAACTGCTTTGGGATAGTTTCCTTCAGTGGGTGGAAAACTTTCTACTACTCTTCTTGCTCTGGATCCAGGTTCTGTACATTGTAACAGATAACTAAATTTTTCTTCATTGGATATACATAGATCTTCATCAATTTTTCGACATAGTCCCCAAAAATGCATCCAGTCGCAGAGATCACCACCAAATTTTTTCAATTCAATCTGAGGCATTCTGAATTTTTTCGTAATAGAAGACTGGCTTACAAGTTGTCCATCGTCGTTTGATTTAACAGTACTCAAAAAAGAAATTTGTTCTCTAACTTGAACAAACCTTTTCAGATAAAAATCCGTTTCACTTGTCTCATTTAATAATTCATCTTCACTTACATCTTCTTCAAGTAAAATCTCAAATATCTCTTTGTTCAAATTAACCATTTCTTCATGTTTATTTTCAAGAATTTTAAGTAGAGCCATAATTTCATGATGTGTAACATCCTTTTCATTAATCTTCTTCAGAAGACTATCATATTCTTTTGTAAAAGACTGCCTGAGCACTGATCTTACTTTCTTTAATTTTTCCATATTATTCAAGTTCTATATCAGGAATTGTCCTGTCACGGTCGCCAAATGTTGTATTTACTTGAATAATAAGTGGAAACCACAGTAAAAATAGTTTTATTAGTGCTTCGAATACAAACCAATATAAAATTTTTATGTCACACTTGACACTCTTTTTATGTCACAAAATCAACAACATTTTCTAAAAAATTTCCATAACAACATTTCAGATGTTTTAAGTTACAACTAAATTAATAAATATCCTTATGCAACAGTCCTAATCCCAACGGTGACGGTTATTTTCTTTGCTTTTTATTTTTTTATGTTTAATTAATTCTAAACTAATTTACTTTTTAAATTTATGTTGTTAATGTTTATTTGATCTTGTTATAATTAGGCCTTTTATAATAGTTATAATTAATTACATTAACTCTCTTATATCACTTTTGTACTCGAATTCTTTCTTAAAAACCAATCATTATTTTGTTCCTAACATTCTGATACTGGTCTGATTCAGACCGAAACTAGTTGCGCCATTTTATATTTCTAAAATAAAGGTCTGTGGTTTGACTTTGTGTTTTATTAAATCTTCTCTATATGAGCTAGTGCACTAACAATTTTGAACGAAAAACAAATTAGGAGAAATCGACTAGGGGGAACTTTAGGTGTGACGTATAAGTAAGAGAAAAATAAAATAAATTAAACAGTAAACGATAGGAAATTGTAAAATGGAGATAGTTTTTAGTCGTTGAAAACGAATTTTTACAATTTTTAGCGGAAAATAACCTAATAGCGAAAAACTTTCAATACAAAAGCTGTAGATAATAATAAAGAAATTAACATTTTTCACATAACCTCAAATTTTAGCAGAAAACCGCAAAAACTAATTTTTTCGTTTTTATTATTTGGTATGGTGATGTTCGTAATTGGCTAAACAAGGATGATTGTGCAAAAATTCGCATCGTACTAAGCATAGTGGAGGGCTGTAGGTCACACCGGAGAAGTATGGCATGACACTACAGCCTCTTCTTTTTTTATGTGTGACCATTACTTTTATTTTTGTCATTGTATAATAAGACCCCTGACGAATCACTATACTGGAACAAATGACCCAATATTTTGTGTCAGTATCTCCCGGTCTATTTGATACAATGTATTTTCTTTATTGAGTTCGTCGGTTTGTTATTTTGATTTGTTGGTTTTCTCAAAACTTTACTTGCGTTACTGGTAGATTGAAAGTAATCGTTTTTTTTATAAACGATTTTATAGGAATTTTCAAGAGATATAAGAATCCGTAAATTAAATTCCTTAAGATCTCTTGTTTTTTCCATGTGGTGAGTTTAAAGGGCTCAAAAATGGTGGTGCTCGTTCGTAAATAAATGTTTTTATTTCGCCAAATATTTACTACAAATCGATGAAGAGTCTTTAAAAAAGCTGCAATTTAGTGCTCCTTTATTTTTTTCGTACCTTCAGTATTTTCGGAAATAATACAAAAAAAGGTGAAAAATATAAAATTGTGGCACATCGTTTTTCACTTAAAGCTCTACTTTTTTTAAAATTAGCCAAACTGTTAAACTTTTTTTTTAATTATTTTTATCATATATCACTCAATTTTTATGCTAAAGACTTTTTTTAAGTAGGTTTAATTATGTTCTTTAAAGAAGATTCTATGAGTTTTCCTAGAAAATGCAGCGTTTTCCGGCGGTACATCAAATTTTGCATTTAAAGAACAAAGCTATTCATTCATTAACACGCCGAATTTCTGTTCGTATTGGTAGTACAAAAATTCCAAAAAATAATGTTGTTTGTCTTTTCAAAAGCTACAATTTTGCTATTTAAAATGGGGTCCGGAACACTTTTTTTTTAAGTATAAATATAGAACGTAAAGGTGGAAAGAAATATGATCCAAATTTGAATTATTTAATTTTAAAAATTTTACAGCGCTATCTAATGAGCAAAAGTAAAACTGATGATGACTCATACCTTATAAAGATAAGTAAAAATTAGGTAAATTTGTATTTGAACGTTGGCAACGCTTAACCTTTTAGTATTGGTATTGACAGATCGACATGTATTCAAATTTAATTACTGTCAATGTTGACGAACAAGAATTTTAATTAGCGAATTGACGCCAATAAAGATTAAGAAATGTATATGTTTTTAGTATGTCGCGAAAGCATTGCATCGTACCTAAATGCTTCAATAATTCTTTAAAAACAAATAAGGTTTTTATCTCTTTACCTACAAATCAAAGAAGAGAAAAATGTTTACAGGCTATTGGCAAAACAAATTTATCAAAGGTAATACCACGAGTCCTTAAAATTTTATCCATAATTTTTTAGGTTCGACGAAAACTTTTTTATTTGGCAAAAATACGAAAACAAACTGAAATGTGATAAAATCACGAGTACGTAGGACGAGTGATTTTATCTTATTCAGCTTGTTTGAGTAGTTTTGCCTAAAATAAAAAAGTTTGAGTCTAGAAAATAAAAATTTATCTAGTGAAATTTTACAAGACGAATGGTATTTGAGAAGATTATTTTTTGAACCATTTTGTACAAAAACCACTTTATTTATTAATTTATCGTTATCTTTTCAGTAATTTTCACTATTTTACTTTTCACTAATTTCGCTGTTTAATTGTTCAATATTGTTATTGAATTTTTGACAGTTCGGAATGATTGGCTAGCATTTAGCACAGAACATTGACGATTAAGCGTTTTCATTGGACAAAATTACAAAACTGTGATATTTTGACAGATGGAAAAAATAATCAGTATAAAACTAGATGATTGGCTAGCATTTAGCACAGAACATTAAACATTAAGCGTTTTCATTGGACGAAAACACAAAACTGTGATATTTTGACAGGTGAAAAAAGTAATCAGTATAAAACGGAATGATTGGCTAGCATTTAGCACAGAACATTGAAGATTAAGCGTTTTCATTGGACGAAATCACAATCACATTTTGGTGTCCACAATATGAGTCATCTCTTGCCGCCATATTTTTTTGTTTGAATTGTACTTACATTTTAAAATATAATATTTTTATTATTATTGACTCTAAAATTATAATTACATTTGATTACAGTCTAAAATTCACATAACTATTAACAAATTATGTTTAAATTGCTTTTTTTAGTGAGTGTTCAGTACCCCATTTTTTTATAAAATGCATCATTTCGTTCGTGAAAAACCGATTAAAAACGTCGATATTTTATTCTAAAAATTTTTACATTCAATGATGAATAACTTGAAAAATATTAGTTTTACTAAAAAAATGTATAGAATATTTTTTGCTTAGAATCATACTTTCAATAGATTTCTGAGGTTAAAATTTAATAAATTTGCATCCTCGATATGGGATAGCAACCACCCCCAAGGCTTTGACGCCCTTTGGTTTGCTATAGATTTTGATCCTTAGGATATCACCTACCTCCTGTTAAACTTTCAAGTCAATCCATACCGGACTAATATGTGGCAAGGTGAAATGCTTAATTTCCTGTACTAATTATACATGGAGGGAAACCAAAGGTGGACCTGAGCCAGAACTTGAGTAACCTATCCCCAATTTTCCAAGCGAAGGTATTCGCAATGGAGATGTGCCTGCAGGAGATACTTGAGCGTGACTATAGGAACAAAACTATAAAAATCATTTCCGATAGCCAGGCGGCACTAAAGTCACTGGAATCAAATAGGATCGACTCCAAGTTTGGAAGTGCCTTCAATATCTAATACGTCGAGGGGAAAATAACAAAGAAACTGTACTTTGGACACCTGGGCATACCGGCATTGAAGGTAAGAAAAAGCGGACCTTCTAGCCAGGAAAGGTGCTGAAGGAATATTTAAAGGCCCGGGGCCATTCCTAGGCATGGCGAATAGCGTAGCCAGAGGAACAATATCGAACTGGGTAGATCGGAGGAGACGTTCTTACTGGTTCGAGCTAGAGGGTCTCAAGACCTGCTTAATATCAGCAGACAGAACCTACGAATAATGGATAGGACTACTGACTTGACACATTCGCATATGAATACAATTGGACTGGCAGAGAGTGCGGACTGCAGATTCTGTCGAGCTGAGGATGAAACGGTGGAGCATATCTTGTGTAACTACCGAGAGCTCGAGAGAATAAGGATCAATAAATTTGGTCTGCATCAACTCGAGCCCATGACTTCATGGGAGTGTCGCCAACGACCCTGACGAGCTTCATTAGAGGCATAGGGCTCATAGAACGACTATAACCTAGGAGTGAGCCACAATAGATTTAGGTCGCAGTGGAAGGGACGTTAAATGACCACTCACATAGAACCTAACCTAACCTAATTATAATTAAGTACTTAACAATTAAAATAGTGCATACTATTGTGTGTGTTCATTATAATTTTGCATTATAATATTGCTAATATACTAAAATTATTTTATAGAGATGATTTGACGCTTTTCATTTTTTTGTACTCAAACGTTAAAAACTTATATGTTTTTGTGTTTTAATTTTACTTTCACCAAAAATTGCAACAAATATCCATCTTCCAATATTAAATCAAGTGAAAAATACTCCTAGCCTTGTTTAGGTCAAAAATCTAGATTTTGACTAATTAACCAACGGATAAAGTTGTTTTTTAAAAACTAAGAAAAAGTTTATTGGTAAACTTATTTTATACAATAATATTTATTTATACAATAATAAATTATTTTTATCAATTAATTTTTAAAACTGTTTTTTATATTTTGCACTTATAAAAATCTTCATTATAAAACGCATTTGCGTATCGTAATGTAACTTTTACGCACGCAAATTTTTGTTTTAAATGGTTGGCGACATGAGTGAAGTTTCTAAAGGCAAGACTATTGACAATGACATTTGTGGCTAATAGCAATTTATTAATTTTATATTGTTCTTTAAGAAAGTATCTGTGAATATGAATATAATATTTTACTTATATAATATATTATTATTGGTATATTATTCATTTTAAAATATTTTAAAACATCAACATTTGATAATCTAAATGTCACAACTGTCAAATTTTATAAATTACACAGTGCTGCCGACATACTTTTTAAAATAAAAATTTTCGTAATTACATAAAAATAATAAATTAATTTAAAAAGTTGATAAAATGGCAAAATATAAAAAATATAATAAACAACTTATTTCATATGGCTTTTGTGACACTCGTTCTTTAAAAAACGAATCGCTTCGCGATTCGTTTTTTAAACTTGAACTCGTGTCATAACAGAATTCCATATGAAATGCGTTGTTTAATATACTATTTTAAACTGGTTTAACACTTCCTAGCTAACTATCGACCGAATTGGAAGTAACTCCCGTTGTTTTGTGATTTGATACTAATTATCGTGTCTCTAGATAAGACCCTTCTGTTTGAATAAGATGATTTGAGATGTCCAGCGGCAGACGAGAGACCAAGAGTAGGGATCCTCTTTGGGATTATTCTCGAGAAGACATAAATATTAACCCCAATATTCATGTAAAATATATAGTTTTAGGTGCTGAGAGCATGAATGCCTAATTTACTAATAATATTGTTTCCAATGGTAATATAATTAACAATGATAAAAACTTGGCATCATGTAGTTCTACTACACGATAACCGGTTTAGAAGCCGGTTTAGTCGAATATTTAGAATTAAATATTGGTTGATGGCATCCAATGAAACTTTGTCAAAAATTAATAATTAACGTTATCGAAGATCAATTCTTTAAATCTAATAATTTAATGAGAGATGAGACAGTAACGATCCGATAAGATTTTTAAAACAGTAAGTAAAAGACAACTAAAAAAATTACAATTTAAGAAAAAAAACCAAGGGTGAAGGGAGGCTTTTGCTAGGCTGCATTTATTTTGCACACAAGGAGCAAGTTCGCACTAAGTGCTCGATGTCTTTGCCTATGTTTTTCCATTACATATATAACGTCGTGCGAGTTCCTTTATTTTATAAATTCCTATGTGTCCTGGGTAGTTCTTCTGAAGCAAAAGTTTGCAGTGTTGATGATCTTAAAAATTATGTAATTGTCTAGGGTAAATTCCTGTTCTAAGTATTTGTCTTCCTGGAACTTCTTTAGCATAACTGGTTTTTGTTTCCCTTCGAAAGAATTCAACACTAATTTCCGGTGTAAATATTGCATAAGGTATGGACTCCTTCATTAATTGCTTCAACTGTGGATAAGGTTGATTTCTAAGGTTTTAGTGGTGCTCTTTATAAGCATTCTGCATTGGTATTATTAGTTTTTTTCTACATATAATTGTATAATTTAATCCTGATAAAAACGCTGCATTCAAGATTCAAGTTTTTCAGGTTGATAAAATATTCCTGATAAAGGTTTGTCTGTCACGAGCTCGAATCGGTTTCAGAAAAATCTACCAATGCTGCAAGAAAATGCCGTGATTGTAAATGAACGACAGACAGTTGTAATGGATATTGGATAAAAGGGGACGTTTATTTATCAATAGATATTATACGGACTTTATTTCTCTTATTAAATTGAGTTTGTGTCCATTTGTTTCGATTATCATATACTAAGTGACATAAAAATCCAAAGACCCAGTTTAAATGATTTTATTTTTATAAAATTTTGTATAAGTACTTACTGAAGTATAATAATTTCAAAATGATTGCATTGCTTTAGAACCCTTTTACCTTTAAAAATGTGTGGTTGCACCCCGATGTAGTGCGCATTCTCCAACGCGTCTAGGCATGCTTCTGATCAGATGGTCAATGTCCTCCTGTGGTATCTCATTCCAGGCAACCACCAACTCCCCTCGAGTTCTTTTAGAGTCTGAAGAGGACGTTGCAAATTAAGCAATTTCATACCCATCATATCCTACACGTGCTCAATTGGGGATAAGTCTCCCGACTTAAAATTGTTTACATACCAAAAGTTTCTGTGACGTCAAACGTTGATACTACTGAATGTTGAGATTTGAACCAAACTACGGTTCGTATAGGAAATTCACTGAGGTTCTACGATGTCTCACGATGGATTTTGGATACTGAATTCAATTACCCTTTTGATGATACAAAAGGTATTTATTTGCCTTCGCACCACTCACTATACACACATTGGCTTTATAATGAAAATTTAGACTTTTTGGTAAAGTTAATATTTAATTTAGCAATCTCCTACCCATCATATCCCACAGGTGCTAAATTGGGGATAAGTCGGGAGATCCTGGTGGCCAAGGTAACAATGTGACATCATCATGTTGAAAAAAGTCTATTGTGACTCTTGCGACATATAGTCGGGTATTATCTTGTTGGAAAGTGGGATTTGCCAGACACTTCGCATGCCAATAGGTCTTCCGTTTTATGCAAACCGTTCATTTGCAATGGACCTGGTAGTGGAGAAACTGTACCCTAAGGCCAATAATCTTAGGCGGTGATTTTCACGGTCTGTTGTTCTAAAGGGGGCGTTCAGAGCCCCTTGCTCTTTGCGTACGGCCTTCTTGAAGCAATGCCTGACAACACCTAACCACGGTGTCTACACTTCGCACTTTGCACTCTAACTGCAATTTCCCGAAAAAAAATCCAGTGTCCCGAAGTCCCACTATACGACCACTATCAAACTCACTAAGTTTACAAAATCGTACAGGTCTCCGTACCCTACGCATCATAACCAATCGTAAAGAATGTCAAGAACCAAAATCCGCAAAATTTGGATCTTTACTACGGCTACAATATTAATTTTTGGATTGTTAGTGGATTTCAAAAAAAGCAGTATAAAAACCGGAATCTTCAACTGATAAGGCTGAAAATTTTATCAATTTTTTATTTCAGTAAAATAAATAAATTCACCAAATTTTATTTAAATAAAATCATTTAAACTGGGTGTTCGGATTTTCATGTCACTTAGTATATTTACTATTGTAACATGTCTATCACCCTGTCACTTTATTTAGATGTTACACTAAAGACTTACTCGAACAAAACCCTAACTAAACTCACTCCAATCAAATACATCCCATGTATGACACTTGATTGACAAGCGATTCCAATATACTGAAAAAAACTAAGCATTGTTTCTTTTTATCGACTGAGCGCCTACAGTAAGACCGCTTTCTTTTATAGCGTTTTGGCTGATGGTAAGTGGAAAATATATAATCTTTTCATTTGATTCATTTTCACGATATTAATTATTTTCATCCCAAGATTATTAAAAGCCTCGTTAGAAGTAATTGTACATATTAGTCTTATCAAAACATTTTTTTAAACAAATTAATCAACAACTTTTGCCCTTAGCCACGTGGCAAGGTTTGCATTTATCAGTCTTTAGCACAGTATCTTGCAAGTAATTCTATAATATAGTCAATCAATGTGAAATATATTTAATTTTTTTATAAAATACCATTTTTTATTGTAAAACAATTAATCTGAATATCAAAACCAGAAATATACATTTTTAACATAAAAATATATAACTGAACCCATATTTAAAAATTGGAAATTTTCCTGGCCGTACATTAAATAACAATTTAAAGTTTTTTTCCTGGGTATCGGCCAAATAAAAAAAAATAAATAAATATTTAAAAAACTGAAAAAGTGGAAAATTGTTTCCACCTGCACCCAGGGTAAAGAAACTAAATAGTTTCCATACCAAGCTTGACCGTTTTCTATGAAAAAACAACTACTTCCTGGGCTATATGCCCCAACGGACATTGAATTACATTCCAAAGAAAACGTGATGGCGACCGACTTCATCGATACTTGCAACCATCTCTATCGATTTGCAAACCAACGGGAAGAACACTACTCGTAGACCGGTTTCGACATTATTGTGTCTCATCAGTACGAGGTAAGTAGTTCTTCTCATCCCGCAGAGCAGGATGCAGAATGATTCTTTTACGCCAATACATGAACCGTGAAAACACGATTCAATGATACAGTCGCAAAAGCGCCATCCCACCGTTCATTTGCAAACTCTATGGTATAATAATGGATATATTGACCTAAGACTTAAAAATGAACTCATATGTAACAACGGCTATTCCCCTTATATCTATGGGTTACCTAAACTACATAAAGAAAATATCCCGTTACGACCTATAATCAGTAATGTTAATTCTCCTACTTACAAGCTGTCTAAAAATTTTTCAGATATAATTTCAAATATTCTGGGAAAAAGCAACTATCACGTAAAAGAATCTTGGCATTTCCACGACTTTATTTAAAATAAAATAGTTCCACCGAAACACGTTCTTGTTTCTTTTGATTTCTCACTATTCACCAATATTCCCATTGACCTTGCCATTACTTATTTGAAGACACGTTGGAATGAAATTGAGAACTATACCATGCTTCCCATCCATTATTTTATTGAAGGTGTTGAATTCTGTCATCTACTTTCATTAGACATAATGATGTTTTCTATTCTCAGATTTTTGGAACAGCAATGGGTTCACCAATCTCTTCAACCATAGCCAATCTTGTTATGGAAGAATTGGAAACCACTAGTATAAATAAACCTAATTCTCAGCCATTCTTTTACAAAAGATATGTCGATGATTGTATAGGTACTTTGTGTTCCTGAAGATAAAGTTGAAAATATGTAAAGAAACTAGATAGTTTCTTAATTAATTTTGCGTAGTTATCAATGATATCAATGATGTATAAGTCAAACTGACATTCAGGGTTTTTCAATAAAGTCAAAGTCAAAGAGAACTCTTAAAAGAATAATTAGAAATAATTGTGAACATTAGTGTCGTTTCTCTTATTTCAGGTGAAGATTATTTTATTTATATTCTTTGTTTATTATGTTAGTGTTTGTTAATAGTAAAAATAAAACTCTTATTTCAGAGCAACACACTAGTTTCCATAATTTCAAAGGTACGAAACATTCATATTATAAATATACACCAATTATTTAATAATTTTCACCCTCGCCTTCAATTTACTTTCGAAAAAGAAACGAACCATAATATTAATTTCCTTGATATATCGTTAAAGTATGATAATAATGGTAAAACTGAAACTGGTTTACCAAGGAAATTTGGTATGGAAGATACCTAAATTGTAATTCAAATAACATATTCCCACCACCTACAAACGTAGCGTAGTAAATAGCCTGACCGACAGGGCAATTAAACTTTCCCATCCAAAAAACAGACCTGACAATATTAAAAAATTAAAGACGTTCTAAGAAATAATAAATATCATTCTTTAATCCTATAATTAAAAAAAGAATTCACAATTACTATAATAGCTCAAGGTTATCCAAAATAAACCAAACCAAACACTATATAACACATCCTTATGTACAAGGTGTATCTGAGAATATTTCTAAATTTCTCAAAAATATAATATAAATGTCAATAAACAATTTAAATAAACGATTCTTTACCAATCTCAAACCAAAAATCGACACCTTAAATCAAACCAATGTAGTATATAAAATCTCTTGCAAAGACTGTCCATCTACCTATACAGGACAAACCAAACAATATTTGGGCAAACGTATTTACAGACATAAATATGATGTTAAGACAAAAAACGAAAATGCAACTGCCTTATCCAAACATTCCATCAATAATTTTCACCACTTTGATTTCGAAAATGTTAAAATAGTCTCTAAGGAAAGTGATTTAACCAAACGAAACTTTCTAGAAATGGTGGAAATAAAGAGAGATTTACATAGTGTTAACAGTCACACTGATTTGGAGTGTTTATCACCAATTTATTTTCCTTTAATAAAGTAATTTGTGTGGTCTTGTCTCTTACACCTGTCTGCATTTCGATCTAGATTTATATATAATATTTATTACCCGCCTATGTGATAGTTTTACATTTTTATTAAAAAAAAATATTTTTTTTTACTTTTTTACTGTTTTGTACTGTTTTGTATGTTTTTACAATTTTACTTCATTTCTTCAAATATTTTAAACGTATATAATTTTAAATGTAGACTTAGTGGTGATTTTGTAAGTTTTTAAAAAGAATATTATTGTGTGTGATTTAATTAATAATTTTTTAGTTTTATCTATATACACCTGATGATGGCCCATGGCCGAAACGTTGTTATGCCAATTTTAATATAAAAAAAATATTTATTTATTTAATTTTTTTTTATTTGACCGATACTCAGAAAAAAACTTTAAATTGAATCCATATTTAATAATACAATCAACTAGCCTTAATTTCTTGTAAAAGCTCATGTTTTTTAATAATTATACTAGATTTGTTTGTAGTTGGCAGCACAGTGAATTCATTATAAATGCAAATCCTTCAAAGCCCAAGCAAGGGTGGTTCATGAAAAATAACTAAAAGCATTATACACTTCTATTGAAACATAGTCATAGTTAAATTTATTGTACTAACCCTTACTATTTGGAAGTTCATCTTATTAAGAATAATAAAAAACTCTTCGTTTGAACGCAACTTTCAAGATTATTTGAAAAAATTATGTTTTAAATTACAATAACGAAGAGTTTTTTATTATTCTTATAAGTCATTAAAATAAAAATTAAAAGTAAAATAAAAATATGCTACATATTAAAAAGTAAGAATTAAATATAAATTAATGCAAAAAGCACTTACTCCTTTAATTGTCAACTTCCATTCTGTCGTGTTCATCCGACGATGAGTCAGATTCGTTGCCTGATAAGATAGGAATTACAGTGGTTTCGAACAGTTCTTCAATATTGATATCAGTATTCCACAATCGTTCTTCACATGGTTTATGGCATTGGTCCAACTTTCCCGTGTTACGTTTCCAAAAGAATTTATCAAAATGTGTCTAACGTCATTCAATTTAAAAGTTTTATTGTTTCTTGCCACCTCACCTTTTAGCTGTACCGATATTAATTCTATAATTCTTTTATATTGTAATTTGCGGCACTTTGCAATTTGCAGTAATTCTGTTTTCAGCCTGGTGTCGTTAAAAAAAATATTGTTGCTCTGGAGCCACTCTTTAATATCTCCTTTTTTTTCATGACGTCGTTGGTAACTTTTGTACACGTTTTGAATGATAACTGGCGTTATCTAAGACAACCACTGGAGCACTTAGCTGGGAAAAATAATTTTCAAAAACATCAGAGGTCATTTTCTCGTGGTAATCTTTGGTTGACTTTGATACAAAGTCTAATAACCCATTTTCTACAAAACCATGTTCACTGCCAATGTGTGCGATTATGAGTCTCCGACCTTTTCCTCGAAGAGCATTTAATCCTATTGAATATCCCTCCAAAAATGCCTGACAGGAATTTGAAATATTGGTCCATCCATGCTTTAGAAACAGTGTGTCCTTCATTCAACCATGTTTTATCTAAATAAAAGATAGTTCTTTCCTCGCTCCGAAACTTTTTAATACTTCTTAAGTATTGTGTTCTCCAGCAAATAATTTCTTCTGTCTCATTTAAAAATTTTCGTTTTTTATGCGACTCATACTTAAAAGAGTCGGAATCTCTTTAATTAGGTACAAAAAATGGACTTGTCTTCTAAGGATACCTCTATGAAAGTTATCGACCATAATGGACATTTTTCCTACGTTTTTTTTTGTTTTACTAACATTTTCCTGTTTTCTCTCACTTAAAAATAAATATTGGAGCACCTAGTCACCACATCACGAACAGTTGTTAATGCATCTTAATATATTAGTTCATCATGAATATTTAAAACAATACTTTTTTTTCTTTGAGAAAACGCAGTTTGTTTTAAATGAGCTACTTGCAATGGAACAAAACTCGAACTTGACGCCATTTTCACTACCGAAAATGTTCTTGGAGTAAAATTATATAAATATAGATCACAACATAAACCACCAACACTAACCAACTTATGTATTCGGATATAAAAAAATCCTCAATTTATTGACTAATAACGTAATAAGGGTTACCTTAATCCCTTAACACCCCTAACGACCACAATTATTCTCGTTAAAATCAAAAAACAAAATATTATAAATATCGTATTATGACTACTTATCCCTTACCTAAGAAGATAATATGATGATTAAAGAAATTTCTTAATACCGATATAAGTACGTACGCTACTGATTCCTGTTTACAACATTTTACGATTGAATAACTTTCTTAGCTGCCAACTGCAAATAAATGAACTATAAATATTAATCAATAAGTTTACTCTTTTTAAAATAAATCATATTAAGCATAACTTTTTTTGTAACCAAACAATATTCTTATCTATTCAACAGTCAATGAATAGATTCGGCTTCAATAGTGGTAATTTTTATAGATGTTTCACTAAGGAAGATAGGTATTGGAGAGCTTTTAGTAGAATTAACTTTTGATATTATGTAACTGTCGTCCTTCTGATCTATAAGTTAAACCACCATTAAATGCCCCATAATATGTTAAATCCATTTTTAATCCCAACCGTAACTTGTAGAAAGATACAGCCGGCAAAGCTAGGGTACATCAAGTATACCACGATGCTATAGATAGAGCAAGGTTACAGCAAGCCACAGCAAATATACCGACTAATACACATTATTATTATTTATTGTTATTACTATTACTGTATATATACATTATTACTATTTTTTAAAGCACGATGGCGAAAACCAAGTTACGGATAGATACAGAAATTCTTATGTCTTATAGAAAAAAAATATGGGACAACTCAAATGAGCATTACTAAGTACGAGACAAGAAAAATAAGGCATTTGCGGCTGTGGTCGTTCTACTTGACATTCGAAAATAATTAAAAAACTTGTGTTCCTCGTTTCTTAAATTTGGAGAATTCTTTTTTCACAAATTGGATGCACACACATTGTTCTGTTTTTCCTTTTTGTTGTTCGCTCTAATAATCGTTTAATGCACAAACCGGCAACAGCGCGACGTTTCGCGCGCTTCAAATACATATTTCAGTCTGTTTTATACGCAACATGTAAAAGGCATCCGTTTTGCGGTGCGTACCATCAGGACTGATACTCAGGACTGGCCATCAGTCCAATGATTCCCTAGATGTATGAATACCAGTAAGCAGTCCATAGATTCCGTAGGTAAATGTAAGAAATATCATTAAACCCAGTACATGACTATCAATTAGCATTCAATAGCCCTAATAAGAACCCAGCAAACGACTCGAGTACTTTTTGAAACTCAAGAGACTGCAAGCTTAGTACTTTCTATTTTTTCTCTTCCTCTGGCAGACTAGTAAATTAATAAATAATAAATAAATAATAATAAGTAGTAAATAATTATTCTCTGTAAGAGCTGTAGGGTGTATCGTGTTCGGTTTAGCTGCTCCTTAATATTTACTGATAAATTAAATAATGTATATTAATTTTCCATTTCTACAAGATGTTTCTATTTTTTAACCTCTCTTGGATCCTTGTGGATTTTGATAGGCTAGTTTTAAAAAAACTCCTTTTTTTTGCTTGATAGCTACAAGAATTTTGAATGTAAGATTTGAAACCTCGCTAAACTAGTGGTGAGTTCCGAAGAACCAATTTGGGCCTTAGCCCTCGGATGTTCGTCTTGGTCATAATTAAGTGCCCTCCTCATTAGTGGGTTAGTATGAATGAGTAGTCATTTTCTCTTTTCAAGGGGCTTCAGTAATCAGTCTTATAGTCTGGTTTTGTATAGTATCTAGTCTGTGAAAGTGAATGTTGGGTGTCTGTCCCCCAAACATGTCAGTTTTTGTCGTAGATTTAGTTTACTGTCTTTTGAGATGAAGGACCAAAGAGCACATTTAAAAGAGTTTTAAACTTGACCCCACTGCACATTGTGCTAGAAAGTATAAGGAAGAAAACAATATATAGAATGATCAAAGAAGGAATTATCAGGGAAAAATCTCGATCACTTCAGTTTGATCAAACTTGGGAAATGCCCCAAGATGATATGCCAAAAAAATTCAACTTTGTGAGAAAATTCATCACAAAATTAAGTAATAAATATGAATGGGATGAAGACACCATACAGAATTTAAACCAGAATGCCATAAAGTGGTATACGAACGGTTCCAAGCTAGACAAGGGAACTGGGTTAGGAGTTTTTGGACCGAGAGCCAAATACTCAGAAAGCTTGGGTAAATACCCGAGCATCTTTCAAGCAGAAGTCCGCGCCATCGAAAGATGTGTGGAATTCAATATTGGAAGAAACTACCGCAGACAAGAGATTGTGATCATGTCGGATAGTCAAGCAGCCATCAAAGCGCTGAGCTCAAATATAATCAGTTCGAAGATGGTTTGGGAATGCCTAGGCAAACTAAATGAACTAGGCCAGAAGAACACTGTCACCCTCCTATGGGTCCCGGGACACATAGGAATAGAGGGGAACGAAACAGCAGATAAGCTGGCAAAAAAAGGAGCTGAAAGCCCACATTTGGGACCAGAACCATCTTGTGGGATCAGCAGTAGAGTAATCTTAGGAAAACTAAGGGAAGAAATGGAGAAGGAAAAATCTATGTATTGGAATCAGCTGGAAGGACTGAGGCAATCTAAGATACTACTGGGGAACTATGAACAGAAGAGATCTCTTCTGTTCAACCTCAACCTCAACCTCAGTAAAAAAAGGCTCCGAATTCTAACGGGAATATTAACCGGGCATTGCCGGTTAAGAAGCCACATGAAGAAACTAGGCTTAGCAGATGAAGCAAAGTGCAGATTCTGTGAGGAAGAGGATGAAACCTCAATACACATACTCTCAGAATGCCCTGCCTTGCAGAATTCTAGGGCTAGATATCTAGGAGCACATGAAATAGAAGAAGGGGATCTACCTGATTTGAAGCCCGACGATGTCCTAAACTTCCTCAGGAAAATAGGACTCGAGGAGCTGCTATAAATCTGAGAAAACATCAGAACATGGCAAGTAAGGGAAGACACAATAGATCCTATAGGTCGCAGTGTAATTATCACCCCTAACTTATACATACATACAACGGGAGAAATATGTCGTTTTTATGCCATTCTTTCTACCTAGCTAGTAAACTAACTCACTCTGTACGACACTTTTAAATGGAATTTAGCAATTAATATTGGAAACACTATTCCGCTATCTCCTCAGAAATTTCTTTTAATGTTTCAGATCTAATTCCATCTAATCCAGGAGCCCTTGAATTTTTGAGAGATTTTATATCGTTTTTAATTTCTTCTACGTTTGTAGTAAACAAGTACATGGTTTTGTCAAAATTTTGAATATTATCTGTAAAATTTTCTATTTTTTTCGGCATATTTTATTACTAAAATAATTATTAAACTCATATGCTATGTCATTTTTATTTTCAATAAGTATATCATTTTTTACCTTTAATAATATTTTCTGCATGTGATTTATTGCATATTGTATTTACACATTTCCAGAGAGCTGATGATGAGTTTTGTAAATTTGTATTAATTCAATTATTAAAATATTTACGTTTGGAAATTTTTATTAATTTAGTTAGCTTATTTTTGTAGGTTCGATATAAATCCTGTAAATTTAAATCTGGAAATTTATTATTAGGTATATTCACTAACAAACTCCGTTCGTATTTGTTTAGGTATACCATATTTTGATATTACGTCCTCAAAAATAGCACAACAATAGTCTTAGCCTCTTTACACAACAACAACAATATTTTAATTCTTTGATTGCTATACGCGACAATGCATCTGACCCAACATTTTTTTCCTTTAATGTAAATAATATTAAAATCAAGTCTCATTCAGGTGAGTTTGGATGAGGGATTTTACATTGAAAATAGATGATCTAAGGGTTTATGATCTGACTTCACAATAAATCTCTTCCCATATACCTAAGTATGGTTTAAAATGATTAATTGTCCAACAAATCGCTGTTAGCTCTCTGCAAAAAGTACTTTTATTTGATTCACCTTAGGAAAAAGTTTTGAAAGCAAATGCAATTGGCAATTCTAATCCGTCAAATTCTTTGGATAAAATAGCTCCGCACGCTATATTGGCAGCATCGGTTGATAGTATAACATCCGGAAACTGTAAAATCGGTAGTTATAATAATATGTTTTTAAGGGCATTGAAAGCCTGCTCACTCTTCGATAATAGTTGCAAAAAGCTACCAACGCTTTACATCCTCTGCATTTTGTGGTCACTCCCTGCAGACTAAAATTATTGAGATGAAGTTGTTTCGAGCACCCTAATTCAATTATGTCATCTACATAAAGAAAACAAACATTTTTTTGAATTTATTAGATCCTCCTTCTACATTAAAAAAAATGTTTTAATGGAGTTGTTAATGGATTTCCAGTGTTTTCTGTAATCGCGGAAGACGTGTGGCTGTGATGCAGCACTTCAACAAAGTTTCGCCCCTTTGGATCAATCTTGTTTTTGCCTTCATTTGATTCTTCTATATACTTTTCTGCAACTGAAGAACTCTTCCATCCACGCTATTTTAGAACTTTAAGGTCAGCTCCAGCATTGGCCAACAAAGTTGAGGATGTCTTCCTGTAGCAATAACCTGTATACTTTTCTGGTTGGTCTAGTTTTAAGAACTCAGCTATTTTCTTAGGTGCTCCGCCAACAGTATGTATACCAGCTTTTTGAGACAGACATTTTCCTTGTCTATAACCCACCAAAAGAGCTTTCAGGGAGACGTGCTGCCGTAAATTCATGTATTTTCTAAACACATCCAAATAGTGAACCTCATCACTGTAAATCACAGTGAAAGCTCGTTGAATATGCATTTTTGTCTGGTTAATCTTAACTACTAGCTGAGTACCCGTATCCCCCACATCACTAACTTCTAAATTATAGATCTCTTCCCTTCGGCAACCTCCAGCAATTCCAAGAATGATTTGCCCTATCGCTTCCGCAGTTTTCTCCGCAATTTCATCTAATTTCAGATCCATTTTCTCCGCAGACATTTCGTGTCTGCAGAAAAATTTAATATGTCTGCCTTTATTTACATTGTTACTTGGTAACCGCTGTTCATTTTTTATTTATAATGTAAATCAACCATGTTAAGAATAAATCAAGTTACATAATTTTTTCACAGCAGTCTACACGACTTCCTAATAAAATGATCAATTATGTCATTTCAGTTTCATATTTTATTGCGTTTAACACCAAGGGCAGTATGAAAAAAAATATAGTACGATACACTTCCGTGAAGTGATAAGTCACTTCCCGGACTTAACGTAAATAACTATTTCCAGTGGTATTTAATGAAATCCGGACAGTAAATCTATTACATAAAACTATTTTGATTTTCCTAATTCGTCCAAGATTGTATCAATTCTATTCATTGTCTTTAACAGATGATTTTTTAGAGACTAAAAGTAAAGGTGACTTTTAAGGTGATATACTAGGTTGTATTAAATCTTTTTCGATAAAAGGGTCAACCTGTCGTTTAATTTCTTCTTTTTGGGAATAGGGCATTTTATAAGGTTTCACATAGACGGGAAACGTATCTTTCAGTTCGAGTTTTTTCTTGATTGATGATTTGATTTCGGATCCTCATGATTACTAATTTTTACATACTAATAGTTAAACTGTAAGAAGTCTATTAAACTTGAATTAGGTTTAGTATCTTCAAGAAACACTATTTGAAGGTTAATTTTATTTTTTCAATAAATGTATGCTGATGAATTAATTAATAAATTTTTTCAAATAAAGAAATGTGTTCATTTTTTACTAATATAAAGAATCCTTCTGATTAGTGTACAACGCAGTCTTAATCATATAGATAACCAGTGGAAGTGGTGTGCACTATAAAAGAAAATCTTGAACGTTCTACATCGGCGACAAGATATAAAAAAAAGATAGATTTTGACACTGCTTCTGGTCTCCATATATGGCCCAGCCATTTGATTTTTTAGACTTTTATTCCCTTTATTATGTCTTCTTCATTTAGTTCTTCTAATATTTCGTTATTCGTTCTTCCTCTATACTCCTCATCTCCGATCTTTACCGGATCCAGAATTGTTCTTATTATCTTTCGTTCGTTAATTCTTAATTTTTACTTACTTCTCGATATTTTAAGGCTTTGATAATTTCCTTCCTCTTTAGAGAGTAAAAGGCTTGCTAGAAGTCCAAGAATAATATTTCTATTTGTTGTTGATGTTCGTTGGCTTTCTCCATTATTTGTTAAAAGGTATGTATTGCGTCCGTTGTTGATCTGCCATTTATGAATCCACACTGATATTGTCCTATGGTATTTTGCGTTTTATCTATTTATCTTTTTTGTATTGTTGATGATAATACTTTATAGACAACGTTTAATAGTGTGATGCCTCTGTAGTTCTTGCATTCTTGCTGGTCTCCTCTTGTAATTTTGCGCCATTAATTATGCTGAAAATGATGGCTTCTTTTTGCTGGAGTTTTGGATTTGCTCGTTAGAATCAAAATGTAGAATATAATGCATTGGGTATGAATTGTTTGGTGAGTTATTGTATATATCCATTATTATGTGATATTCAACGTTAAAATTTCGTTAAAAAGTTCGCTTCAGGTATCATACCTGAATACGGTCCTGTCTTTATCGGTGCCTGTAAAAACCTCTTCGATATGACAAAGTTCTTTGTATTTATTTGCAATGTGGATATATTAATTTGAAATTCAATAGCTAACTTTTACTCACTGCTATGATATTTTCCGATTACACTTTACTTTATTAAAAGATTTATAACTCTTTCTCTGTATACATCTTTTGAAGTTAAAAAACAATGAACACTTAACAATATATAGATTTCAACAAATCATATTTTGAACAACACTTATTGGAACGAAAACACTGTCACGAAAAAAAAAATGAAAATACTACACATTTATAGAGAAAAATTAAAATTTCGATTATCTTGAAAAACTAAAAAATAAATAGTCAGACCATCAATTAAATTTAAAGCTGTCAAAGGGCAGATAAGATATATTGGTTGCTTTGATTGTCTTCATTTTATATATAGATTAGACATAAATGTATCACAAATATATTATGTTATTGTAAAGATCAGCACTATATGGTTTTTTCCTGTTTTTTTTTGCACAATTATATTGATTTTAGAGAGAAATATAACTAGGATAATCCCTAAGGGGTGATAATATATTATACTTAGTATAGTTTAAGTACTACTTACTTGATCAACATCAAATAATTATCACATAGTAGAAAAAAATTACGTCACTAACAACGAACATAGGAAACACAAACTTTATATACCTCCTCCTTTTCTACATCATACAGTTTTGTACACTTGTCTATCAAGCAATGACATACGTTCTTTTCAACTCTAATAGTGACCTTCGAATGTTGGAAGAGATAGAGCCAAAAACGTTTAAATGGTTGTATTCATAAGAATTTATTTTGACCTCTTATAACAACTGTTATTATTTTGATACACTGAGTTTTGTTGAAAGCGTTTTATCATTTGCATTCAAATACATTTTATAAAATTGATATTTTTCAGAATCTCTAATTTGTTAAGTTATTTTACGTTAAGTACAAAATTTCCAGTTTTGCATTTAATAAATATTTTTAACACAACCTCACTTTTTAGACGATGGCTAAACTTTCACATTTATCGTAGATTGATAAAGTCAACTATGCTAGCCAATTGCTTTTGTTGCCCCAAATTATGTGCTATTTAAATAAATTTATTAAAATGTAAAATTAGTAAGAATTTTTGCTTTCGTTAATGATTGATAGTTTTTTTTGTGAAACTATTGACCCACATTACAAAGCAACAGTAACCATTTTTGACTCATGGATTAATTTCGCGAGGTTTGTAGGTATGTCAGGGTAAAGGTGAATTTTTCCTACTGTATGTCAATTCAAATCATCTGCTATCATGATACAACAATTTACAAGGTATGATACTCAAGCGGACGAAATACGTCAAGGTCGCGCATGACGTAGCTCAGAGAGTGATTTGAAGCGGGATCTGAATATTTTAAATAAAAAATATGTTATTCTATTCATTCATTTGCATATTAAAACAAATTAAGTAAATGTAAATTATAATTTTATTGTTATTTCACTTTTGAATGTGATATTTATATTTCATAAAACGAAAGTTCTCCGCTGCGCCCGTTTGTTAGCAGTAAAGTCAAAACCTGCTTCATAAATATTCATGCCAATTTAACCAATAAATAGAACGTATGAAGAACGTATACTACGAATCTACAGTGTGTAAAAGCCAAATGGAATAAATTCATTATTTCGGTTACTGTACATATTTATAAAAAAACCCGAAACACGTCAAATTTAAAATATAACTTGACATTCTTTAACGTGAAAATGCAACCCCTACCTTCAACCCCCTTAGAATGACAGGTACAACCCCTAATTTTTTAAATGGGAAGTATAGGCTTGTGATATATCATTTGAAATGTCTCTTCGTTCTCTATTCAAAAATGTTATTGTTTTTAAATTTGATGCAAAAATTAACATAAAAAAATTAATTATATAATAAATTAATAATAATAATTCAAAATAACCTCGGATATCGACAGAAAGCCTAATTTTAAGCAAAAAATCGTCTATAAAGTTTTTTGAAATATTCAATACTTTTCAAGTTCTTATCGGTTTTTGCAAATATCTCCAAAAATATAGGTTTTATCGAAAATTTTATAAAGAACAAAATTGTAGCAGGTAATAAAAATGAACAATTTGGTTTTTTATGAAGTATTCTAAGTGCACATATAGCTAGATATTAAGGATCAAAACCGTTTTTTATTTTGTCTGAAATTTAATCGATGTGGTCAATGTCATCTAGCGGCGAGCGGATGCATTTTATGCAATCTAATAAAAAAGGATTTTGTAGTGCTTGAAATAAGCTTTAAAATGAGCACTATTAAAAGTTTTTTGCACGTAAAATAAGTCAGCTGTATTGTAAATAAGAGGAACATCTAATGCTTTTTCTTTTAAATCAATGGGTTTCATAAGTGCCATTTCCACCTAAATTTAAATTAATCGAATTCCGCCTAGAATTAACTTTATTATGATGAGTTTGATAGATCGAATCAGTTTGGCTGCTTAAGGCCACATATTTTTCAAAAAAGTCACGATTAAAAAAAATCAAATTTTTAAAATAACCACCTTTTTTTGTTTGTTTTTTCTGTCAAACAAAAATTAACGGAGATAATATGATTTTTTAAAGAGCAATCACAGCCTCTCTTAAGCCCTTTAACCCTTCAGCGTTTAAGAAAAAGTTTTTTTACTATATATTGCAATGAAGTATGTTGTAGCTCTCTTAATAACCTTTACAATGTTTTTTTTATAAATTGTAATAGCATGAAAATTGAAGGAGTTATGGTCCAAAAACTTATTTTTCTCTTAGTAACTGAAAATTTCGGAGTTTAGATCATTTTCACTTTTGAAGTTAAGGGTAGGATGAGCCTAATTCCAAAATTTCATGCAAATCGGTTCATAGTAAAAAAATACGGAGGTAAGACCGTATTTTTCGCTTTAATGACTGCACTATAATATTAATTCTAAATAACATCCTATCCAAAGGATTTTAATAAAGAAGAAAATAAAACTGATAATTATAAATCACAATTATCTAAGATTAAAATTAAAGCAGTAAAAATATACAATAAGTTTAAAAGGTTTTTGCAAGTTTCGTGACCATAACACTCACTTTATTATTTTGATGATTTGTTGCACAAACTTTTTGTTTTTTCTTTTTCTGCTCTTTCACTTCTTGTGCCTTTTTGTTGAAAAATCTCATTATTTGGCAATACTTTTTTTGGTACGTACAACATTGGAACAGCATCGGGTGGCAACTTTTTCCCCTTGTTTGAAAGGTAATAACTCATGTTGATGATTCCTTTTAAATGAATTTTTGGTCGAATTTAAATTAAAATTGTCTGAACAACAGAAGTTATGTGGGCACAATTTCTTAAAAACATCGTCGGTGGGAAACGTGTGAAAGAATACATTTATTTTTAAAATACCTTGCTTGATTTTCACGATTACAGCCAAACATCGAACAACGCATATTAATATTGAAAAATTCAATAAAACAAAGCCTAAAATGCTTCTTAAACACTAGAAAAAATTGCTAAAAATTGTAAAAATATAGGTAATAAGTGACATGAAAATCCGAACAGTTTAAATGATTTTATTTAAATAAAATTTTGTGAATTTATTTATTTTACTGAAATAAACAATTGATAAAATTTTCAGCCTTATCAGTTGAAGATTCCGGTTTTTATTCTGCTTTTTTTGAAATCCACTAACAATCCAAAAATGAATATAGTAAAGATCCAAATTGTGCGGATTTTGGTTCTTGAAATTCTTTACGATTGGTTATGATGCGTATGGTACGGAGACCTGTACGATTTTGTAAACGTAGTGAATTTGACAGGGGTCGTATAGTGGGACTTCGGGAAGGCCGTACGTAAATAGCAAGGGGCTCTGGATGCCCCCCTAGAACAACAGACCGTGAAGATCGCTGCCTAAGATTATTGGCCTTAGGGGACCGTTTCTCCACTAGCAGGTCCATTCAAAATGAATGGTTTGCAGAACACGGAAGACCTTTGGCATGCGAAGTGTTTACCGACGAATAAGACGTTTTGGCCTGTTTTCATACCGACTACACTGGGTCCTCCCTTTAACTCCAGAACACCGACGTAATCACCTTGAGTGGTGCAGAGAACGGTCACTCTGGGATTAGGAATGGAACAGTATTGTCTTTAGTGACGAGTCTCGATTTTGTCTAGGCATGCACGATGGTCGAGAGAGGGTTAGAAGACGACGTGGTGAAAGGAGAAATCGACGGTTTTTAGTTGAAAGGCATGTTCATCAAACTGTTAGAGTTATGGTTTGAGGTGCTATAGCTTATGGTTCGAGATCACCTTTAATCTTCATGAACGCGCAGCGTTATATCCAAGAAGTTTTAGAACCCCATCTTTTATCCTATCTTGACACCCTGGCAAATCCAACTTTCCAACAAGATAATGCCCGACCACATGTCGCAGGAGTCACAATAGACTTCTTTCAATATAATGATGATACATTTTTACCTTGGCCACCAGGAACTCCCGACTTATCCCCAATTGAGCACGTATAGGATATGATGGATAGGAGCTTGCTAAATTGGCTACGTCCTCCGCAGACTCTAGAAGAGCTTCGAGAGGAGTTGGTGGTTGCCTGGAATGAGATACCACAGGAGGACATTGACCACCTGATCAGAAGCGCTGGAGAATGGGTAACACATCGGGGTGCATCCACACATTATTAAAGGTAAAAGGGCAATGCAATAATTTTGAAATTTTTATCATTTACTTATAAAGCTTCAGTTTATACAAAATTTTATAAAAATAAAATCATTTAAACTGGGTGTTCCGATTTTTATGTCACTTAGTATACGTATACAACCAATGCACATTTACGAGTCTTACTCTCTGAACTACGTCACAGCTATTTTTACATATGCGCAACATCATACGTTGTAAATTTGTTGTCATAGACTAAAAATTTATTCGAAATAAATGTGGTTTTTTATCGCTGTCAAATTAGAATTGGATAACATTCATGATTCTACTATTTTAAATTAATTTGAGTTCCGAGCGAGTGCTTAAGCGAGTGAACATCGTTTGTATTTTGCTCCGCGATTTTTCAAATTACGAGTGATTAACAAGTTAAATTTATGGTTGGCTAGTGACAATAAAACATACGTATGTATTGAACATTTTTGTGTACTTCCAATCGAGTTTTTGTCATCGCGTTGACTTTTTATTTTTCTTTTCGTTTCTATTCAAACGAACTGATAACAGCCAAGTCATCAACCTATTTTCAATAAAAACCAGTTTTTTTTTGCCTGCCCCTCATTACTAGAGGCGTAGGCAGCAATTCAGTATGAATATACTGCTGCACACTGAATTAAAATCATCAAGTTATAATTAAGTCAACCAAACAAACTGCTTTTGACTACAAGGGCAACAATAAATCAAACAGTCTTACCTCAACCCACAGAAATCAAAATGTCGCACAACATGAATATCAACACTCCAGTTTCTAGAAGCAGTTATGTAGCAGCCGTTAAGACAACACCTAAACCATCTTTCCCGAAAAAAGATCAAGCCATAGTGATGCACGCCGATGATAACCTAAAGTTATTCGACTATGTTAAGGCAATAGGCGATATTGTAGGCCCCAAACATATTTCTTTTGCGTCGAGGATCTCCAATAATAGGATATGCATCTACCTAGCCAACTCCAATCTTGTTGACGATCTTTTAAAATCCAATACATCCGTAACCATCAACAACATAGTTATCAATATCCGCAGACTCGTTTCTCCGACAAAACGGATAATTATCTCAAATATATCTCCCTACATACCCCATGACCTCGCTGAAAACGCAATAAAAAGCCTAGGTTTACAATTAACCTTTCCGGTCTCGTTCTTGAGAGCTGGTATTCCAGGTGATGAATATTCCCCCAACAGACGACTTTGAATTGCAGACTTCTCTAATCATTCTTTTTGATGGCAATGAGAATAGAATCTTTCTATCTACAGATAAAATGGAGTGCTTCATATGCAAACAGCCCGGGCACATTGCATCAAACTGTCCTGATCCTCCAGCTAACAATATACTAGTACAAGCCATTCCGTCGGAACAAATTCAACAGGAAACCTCAACAACAAACTCTGTAAACCTAACTGAGAGCAACGAAACGACCTTAATTAATGATACGGCTTTTCTACAAGCAAACCAGCCTATTGTAGTTATGCCCGCAGCCCAAAAACGGGGATATTCCCAACTCTCAACTCAAAATAACAGCTCTAGTTTACCCACAGAGACAGGAAATGAGATGGTTGTTATGCCTCCCCCCTCGCTCCCTTCCCTCCCCACAGTAGCTCCCAAAACAACAAAGAAAAAGCGCAAAGTGTCCGTACCCACTGAATCAAACCTCACAACATCCATAAAATAATGTACAGCAAAATCTTATCAGAACACTCCAGACGCCTTCATACTACCCATAGAAAACCTTTATGACTTCTTAGAAAATACTTTTGGTAACTCTGATCCGTGCTCGGAAGCCCTAAAACACACAGATGACATTAATGGTCTGATCTTAAACCTAAATCTAATCTACCCTGACTTCACCGATAGATCCATAAAGAATAGAATAACCCGTATAACAAACAAAATTAAGAAGAAACTTAAATACGACACTGAAGAAACTGAGAGTTTGGATACGTCAAACGAACCAAGTGACGAAAAATACAGTTCCGACAGCTCACAACAGTCACATAAATCAACGTACTAATTTAATTATTTCCATGCCCTTCTCTTTAATACAGTGGAATTGCGACGATTTTTACCTCCGTTTGGAACGATTGCAACAGCTTATATCCGACCTCTCACCAGACTTCCTCTGTCTACAAGACACCAATTTTACCAAGTCTCACAACCCTCACTTAAAAAGTTACGTTGGTCATCATTTCATTAGACCTACTCATCTACGTGCTAGTGGCGGATCCTCAGTTTTTGTCTCTAGTGACATTTTTCCCCAAAAACGGCACTTAAATACGAATTTAGAAGCAGTTGCTATCACCGCCTGGTGCCCTAATAAAATTGTAATTTGCAATGTATATATCCCTCCAAACTATATAATAAGAGATACAGATATAAAGGATCTCATAAGCCAACTTCCTATACCCTTTATATTGGTAGGCGACTTTAATGCTCACAACGCAATGTGGGGTTCAGAGCGCACATTTGGCCGTGGCAAAATGATTGAAACTGTTATTAACAATTGCAACATTAACCTACTAAACACAGGTAATAGCACATACTTCCACGTACAATCCGGATCCTTCTCCTCAATAGACCTTAGCATATCTGATCCAGGAACAGCAACCTCACTAACATGGCACACGCTCGATAGCCTCAGACAACGAATCTAAACAAATTAACATCAAAGGAAAGTGGAAAATCGCAAAAGCAAACTGGGAACTTTATAGTCAAACGCTAAAGGAAATTACAGACAATATCAAGTATTCTACTGATGTAAACGAAGCTGTAAGTCAATTGACCAACTCCATAATTTCTGCAGCTAATAGATGTATAGGAAAGTACTCCGGCAACCCCCCAAAACGAACTGTTCCCTGATGGAATGAATCCTGTAACATGGCAGTGAAGGAATGCAAAAAGGTGCTTAATAAATACCGAAGAACTAGAAACGATTTAGACTTAATGAACCTAAAAAAATGAGAGCGAAATCGAAAAGGGTTCTAAGACAAAGTAAACGAGAATCGTGGAACAAATACACAAGCCGATCACCTCCGACACCCCTCCTTCTCAAATCTGGACCAAGATAAGGCAGATGAAAGGAAGAAATACTAGCTTCAAAATATCTGGCATAACCCATGAAGAACAAGTCATTGCCAATGACCAACAAATTGCTAACATTCTTGTCCAACATTTTCAAAATACAACAAAATCTAATTCTGAACCTAAAAATCCAACAAACAAATTACAACCCAAACAAATTTTTAACAACTGCCACCCTCTTAACCTTCCTTTCACTCTTTCCGAATAAAATTCATTCATACCTTCACTAAAGAATAAGTAGTGGAATTGTTCCAATACGTAGTCGTGTATTTTTGATGCTCATGAATAGTCTTGTGAAAGTTAAGGGTTTTATCTTAATTTAAATTGTATAACCATTACCAGTGTGTATATTAGGTACTTAGCTCCTTCAGTAAGCATATGTGAGTAAAAATTTGTGGCATATTAGAAGACTTTCAAGATAGTTTGGTAAGCTCTGTCGTTTCGATTCATTAGTCAAAAAGTTGTTCTTGCAGTTTTTTGCTATAGTGGCTGAACGCTATTCCACCACGGTAAATCTTAAGTCAGAATAAGTATTTATATTAACTGTTCAAAATTATGCCATCGCAGATATTGTGTCATTGTTGTAGTAAGGCTGGAGAAGACGTTAAGTTTGTTATCTGTGCAATCTGCAAAAATCAGTTTTATTATTCATGCGTAGACCTGACTTCCACCGACCTTAAGTCTATTAAGAGCAGTAAAGCTTGCATAAAATTCACTTGTAGAGATTGTACGAAGCTGGGGAATAGTATTGATGATTTAAAATCGTTGATTTTAAATTTACAAGCTGAGATAAAGAATATAAAAACTCCTCCTTCGCCTAGCGTTGATCTCGAAGACATTATTCAAGAGATCCAAGATAGACAAGCACGGAGAAAAAATGTTATTATTTTCGGAGTTGTGGAGAATAATAACGTGCCGATGGCTGACCAGCTTTCTGCAGATAATGATCGTGTTCGAAAAATTTTGGAAATTGTTTCTCCTAGTACTGTTACTGTACCAAAACCTGTTAGACTGGGGAAGTTTGATGCAACCAAAAATAGGCCTAGACCTATTAAACTAACGTTGTCTAATGAGAGTGAACCACACCTATTTCTTCGAAATGCATATAAACTAAAATCCAATAAAGCATTCTCTGGTATTAACATCTCTTTGGATCATACACCCAAGCAAATAGAAGTTTATAAAAAAGTTAAAAAATAATTAGATGAACGTTTAAAGAGAGGTGAGACAAATTTAAAAATAAAATATATCAAAGGAATTCCTAAAATTGTAACTCAGGAAAACTAATGAAACCCAACAGAAAATCCTACGCTTGTTACTTCCAGAATGTGAGAGGACTCAATACTAAGGTAAACGAACTTTATTCTTCAGTGTCTGTGATGGATTACGATTTCATTGGTTTAGCGGAAACCTGGTTAACTAATGATGTCTTAAGTTCTGAACTTTTACCATCCAACTATAGTGTTTATCGTAAGGATCGTAACCTATTAAGATCGAACAAGTCAAAAGGTGGGGGGGTGTTATTAGCTTACAAGAGTGAATATACAGTGAAAACTATAAATCTTGACTATTTTTATGATCAATTTGTTAATATTGAATTGATAGGAGTAAAACTCAACATGTCACATCATTCAATTATTATTTATGTACTTTATATATCTCCGCAAACTTCTAATAATGAATATGAGCAGTTTTTAGATCAACTTGGTCAGGTCATAGTTTGTCAAAGAAATATTATTATTTTGGGCGATTTTAACGCTTCTAGTTATATATTAAAGAATCTTGATGATTTTCGTTGCAGAGTTATTTATAATTTTTTAGATTTCATTGATGGTGTTCAATCTAACTCTGTAAAGAATTTGTCAGATAGGATATTGGATCTTGTTATTGTCACCGAAAGCCTTAAGTCAATTACAACCCGAGATTATTCACCTCTTATTAATAGGTCTCTACAATGCTTTATCCTATATTAAGTGGACATTCCTGAATGAAATTGAGGATGTAAATAAAATATGTGAAGTATTTTATCAAAAAATTTATCACATTTTAGACAAATATGTTCCAAAATATAAGCCATCTAATAGAAAATATCCAACTTGGTATAGTCCAACAATAATTCGTAATGTTAAAATGAAAGAATTTTACCATAATCGCTATGTTAGATTTAATTCTCAGTACTATTACAACGAATTTTCAAGAATAAGAAAAATCATTAAAGTTCAAATAAAACAAGCATACAATACTTATTTACATTCTGTTGAAGACAGTATACTTACTGACCCAAAATATTTTTGGTCATATATTCAAAAAAAGAAAGGTAGTACTAGAATTCCAGGAAAAGTATCTTTTGATGGTAACATTTTTGATGAGCCAAGTTCTGTTGTGGAGGGATTTGCAGATTATTTTGAGAGTGTTTACGTTCGTACACAACCTGCATCTGCTTATCTTAATATCATTAACAGTCCACTTTGTACTATTTCTCAACTGTCTGAGGAAGATATTCTGACTGCAATGAACAAGCTTTCGAATAAATTTACATCTGGAAGTGACAAACTTCCTAGTTTTTTTATAAGAGACTGTGCCCAAGTATTTGTAAAACCATTACATACAATTTTTAATCTTATTATTCGAAAATCTACTTTGGCTTCAGCAGCTCTCTTACTAAATTAATTACGTCTTATTTAGACAACAGAATGCAATTTGTTGCTTATAACGGCCATTCATCAAGAATTTACTGTCAAACATCCGGTGTACCGCAAGGATCCAATTTGGGACCCTTGCTCTTTCTACTATTTATAAACGATCTCTCTAGCTTATTACACACACAACACCTACTTTTTGCGGATGATTTGAAAATATACAAAGTGGTTAATACAGAGGATGATTGTTTGCTTCTCCAATTAGAATTAAATAAAATTATTGGATGGTGTGAAAATAATAAACTATTTCTTAATCCCGCCAAATGTAAGGTTTGCACATTTAGTAGAAAACAACAGCCAATTACATATAATTATAAAATCAATAACTTCGATTTAAGTAGAACAACTCAGATACGTGATCTCGGTGTAACATTTGATTCCGAATTAAAATGTGTTGAACATATAAACAATGTAGTATCACTGGCTACCAGGTCTTTGGGGTTCATAATTAGAAATTGTCGAACATTTATGAATTTTGCTGCATTGAAATCATTATATTTTATGCTGGTTAGATCCAAATTAGAATATGCATCTATAGTTTGGAGCCCACACTACCAAATTTACGTTGATTCTCTTGAAAAATTTCAACGTAGGTTTCTTAAATTTCTGGCTAGTAGAATAGATGGAGTCTATCCTGAAAGAGGAATTGATCAAGCTATATTGGTGCATCGATTTAATATCGATTTTTTGGAAATTAGACGTATAAATGGGGATTTAACTTTTCTATATAAGCTACTGCATAATGGTATCGACGCACCAAATTTGCTACATCAACTTAAATTTTTGGTTCCCAGAGTTAACTCACGACAATATAATCTATTTTATACTGACACTGCAAGAACCAATATCCTATACAGTGCGGTCCATATGTATGGAATAAATTCATTTGTAGCGTTATTATGTACTATATGAAAAAAACCTAAAACAGGTCGATTTTTATTCTTAAATTGACAATTTACAGTATGAAAATATTATCCCCCTCCAGCACCCCTTCGGAATTATAAGCACCCCCTCGAAAATTTTAAATTACAAAAGGGGTCGTGTGGCACCTCGTTGGAAAGGGATTTTAGTCCTCAGTTCAGCAATATAAAGTTTTTTAAGTTTGGTGCAATCATAACTGAGAAAATTGATTTTTAAGATGTAAAATTTTGATAATGTCTCTAACACAAAACTTTACGTAGAATGAAGATAATAATGTCACATAATGATTAGAATGTGTTTTTCAATGTATTTGACACTTAAATTGAATGTTCAAAATGACCACCATTCACTTCTTGACAATAACCGAGGCGATATTGTTTGGTCTATTAAAATAACTTTAGAAATAATCAGGTATTTTCGTATCTGTTCTGCTAAATATTAGGAAAAAACTTTGAAGATATTAAAATAATAGTCAAAAAACTAAATAAACAATTGATATAAATCTAGTAGGCTGCTGTCATTTAGGTATTTAAAGTTACTAAAAGACGTCAGTATAATATTTGTGCGCGTATTAAATTTAATTATGGCTCATTTGTCCGAGACTCAAAGAATAGACATTTTAATTATGATTGGTTGTGGTAATAAAACCAGAACTCAAAAGGAGGTTTGTAAAATTTTTAATAATAAATACTCTGGTCAACACGTTTCGCAGTCTACAGTTAGCAAAATTGAAAAAAAGTTTCGTGAAACTGGACAAAAAATGGTCAAAAATATTGAAAAACCAGGTAGAAATGTTCAATTTACTGATGAAAAAAAGTTAGATGTACTTCTAGAGATTGAGGAAAATCCACATAGGATAACTCGAGAACTTGCCGCCGACAATGATGTAAGTAAATCATCTATTTTGGGAGTTCTGCATAAAGAAAAATACCACCCTTACAAAGTTCAGTTGGTTCAGGAGTTAAATGAAGATGATCCTGATAGAAGGCAAGAATTCTGTGAATTGATGATGGATAGAATGAACGCAGATTTGCAGTTCATAAACAAAATAGTTTTTTCTGATGAAGCGACGTTTCATTTAAACGGAACGGTTAACAAACAGAACTGTAGATATTGGAGCAGAGAAAATACTCACTGGATGTGTGAGGCTCACACTCAATATCCTAAAAAAGTTAACTTTAGGGCTGGTATCATTAACAATAAAATTATTGGCCCTTATTTTTTTGAGGGCACAGTTACTGGTGAGGTTTATCTAGATTTTTTGATTAACTTTTTAGTGCCTACATTACAAAGAGTTTTTCCTGATGTTAATCATCCAAATGAGATATATAGATCGATCTATTTACTACCAACAAGACGGAGCTCCACCGCATTATGCACGTACTGTTAGAAATTATTTAAACGAGGTTTTTCCCAATAGGTGGATTGGAAGACGTGGGGCGATCGAATGGCCGGCTAGATCCCCCGATTTGACTCCTCTCGATTACTTCTTATGGGGTTATTTAAAATCTAAAGTATATTTTAATAGACCAAACAATATTGCTGATTTAAATGTTAGGATAATGGAAGAAATTAACAAAATAACCCCCGAGGTCATACAAAATGTTGTACGAGAATTCCAATATCGCCTCGGTTATTGTCAAGAAGTGAATGGTGGTCATTTTGAACATTTAATTTAAGTGTCAAATACATTGAAAAACACAACATTCTAATCATTATGTGACATTATTATCTTCATTCTACGTAAAGTTTTGTGTTAGAGACATTATCAAAATTTTACATCTTAAAAATCATTTTCCTCAGTTATGATTGCACCAAACTTAAAAAACTTTATATTGCTGAACAGAGGACTAAAATCCCTTTCCAACGAAGTGCCACACGACCCCTTTGTAATTTAAAATTTTCGAGGGGGTGCTTATAATTCCGAAGGGGTGCTGGAGGGGGATAATATTTTCATACTGTAAATTGTCAATTTAAGAATAAAAATCGACCTGTTTCAGGTTTTTTTCATATAGTACATAATAACGCTACAAATGAATTTATTCCTTACATATGGACCGCACTGTATAATTCACCTATGTTTAGAATTTGTAAGAACTATAACCAACTTTCAGATGATTATGACATAAATTTCCATTCTTTAACTAGTCTACTGGCTAAATCCTATCAAAACTTTTATTTGAACTTATTACTTGCATAACATGCCACTACTTTATTTTGTGTCATTTCATTTACTTTTAAAATTCTTTTTTTTTATATTTGTATTAGCTATTAACATTAAGGTATACTTAGAGTATTATATTACTTCTATTCGCTGTATATGTATGCAATTTTTTCTATCTTTTTAGTATTGTTGTAACAATTTTGTTTTTAGTTTTTTGTAATCTAATTATGTTGCCCTGTAAATGGATTTTTTCTGTTGGACAATAAATAAATAAATAAATAAAAATAAATAAAGAACACAGCTGCAGGACCTGACGATATACCGATGATCTTACTAAAACACTTACATTCAACAACAAGAACCAAATTGTTGGAACTTTACAATAAAATATGGTGCAGTAACCAATTTCCGACTATATGGGGAGAATCAATCATTATACCAATAAAAAAAACGACTCTAACACCAACCTTCCAAATTCCTTTAGGCCCATTTCACTTACCTGTACATTGTGTAATATTCTCGAGAAAATGGTTAACAGACGCCTCCACTGGAACTTAGAATCGAACAACTTTTTAATTTTAGCGCAGGCAGGCTTTAGATCCAATAGATGCACATTAGATAACCTGGTCACTCTACACACAGGTATATCACAAGCCTTTGAAAATAAAAATGACATAAATGCCGTGAGTCTAGATATTGACAGCGCTTTCGACACGATTTGTAAAAGTTTCGTTTTCGAAAAATTCACAGACTTCAACTTAACTGGAAACATCCTTTTCTTTCTACAAAACTTTCTAACCAACAGATCCTTTAAAAGAAATGATCCAATAAAACTCAAAGTCAAAAACCACAGACTTTTATTGAGGTAAAATTTTTATAATAATCGCAACTAGTTTCGGTCTACATCAGACCATCATCAGGCTGTAAAGAACAATACAATGGTAAAACAAGAAGTGCAAAAAACATTTTATAACAGTAATAAAAAAGTATTGAACAGGATCAATATTAATACCAAAGATGACAATTGATGAAGTATAAAAGAGAATGTGTCAATGAACCATAGGTTTATGCAATGTTAAATATCAATTTTAAATTTCTATTTGATTACAATAAGCAAACTAAAGTATATATGTATAATACTAATATTTGAAAAATCTTTTACATTTTAAATAGATAAAATAATGGTAGTGTAAGATTATTACAATGAGAATATCACTATTTTTAATTTTGATTTTTGATTATAAGAAGCAAATCTCATGTATGTATATGTACATGTATAATACTATTATATAAAAGTTACATTTTAAATAGAACAAACAATGATAAAGTAAATTTTTATAAAATGGATACATGAACAAGTCGATTAATAGAAATTTGACAGACAAATACTTACCAGAGTCACAAGAGAAAATATTGAGGGTTTTTAATTTGATGTCAAGAGAATTGGAGCTGAATATTTATGTGGTTTTTAAAAAAATTTTTAATTTTAAGATAAAATGTTTTAATAAGAAGTTGGGAATGAAATATGGGGATTTATTGGGGAGGGGATTCTACTAAATGGAATAGGAAACCAGAAGTAGAGAGGTATTTAATATTACCCTACTTGATGGGATAAAAAACCATAAGTAGGGTGGAGTTAAGGAAACAAAGGGAAGGAAGGATTATGTCCCACTAGAAGGAATAAAAAACCAACAGTAGGACGAAGGATAGGTTGAGGGGTTCCCACTAATTGGAATAAAAAACCAATAGTGGGAAGGGATTTAAGGGTGAAAGTGTAGTATTGGGGAGGGAATAATGAAAGTATGGGGGAATGAGGGATCTGAAAGAAGCAAAATCCGAGTAGAAGGAAATGTAAATGGAAGTTATATCAGAAACATAAAATTGTTCCGGACGATCAGTCCAGTCGTGATAGGGATGTATTAAGGTTATCTTTTGAGTAATCTTATTAGAAGAAAAATATTCACTAATGCATGTCAGAAAGGACATGATTATGTAGAAGATGATATACATTGTCAATAAAGTCCATAACAATGTGACAAATAATGTGGATTTATATTTCACAACACTAAAAAATACTGATACTTGTACGAAGGTTTGGAGTGAAATGTGACAGTTTGGGAATTAAATGAAGTTTCCGTTTTTTAAGAAAGAAGAATGTAGACTAAGTTGTTGTGGTTGTGAAGTGATGATAACATGGGACATAAAGAAAAGAATTGAAGTGGGTGAGAAAGGTTGAAATGTAGGTGTGAAGAGAGAAGGCGAGTGAGGTTAAATTTTTTGGTTCTCTGACTCTGGGTAAATAAAAGTTTGATTTGGATTGTATATTGTTCCTTCGATGTTTGTTTGTTTACAACTGCACACTGTAAACTTTTACTGTGGTTTTTGACTTTGAGTTTTATTGGATCATTTCTATTGGATTCAACCACATTTGAGATGGATGACCTATCTAATTTAAGATCCTTTAAAGTTGTTACAAATGGGCAAACGTCCACTTCGCACGCCCCAGAAAACGGAGTACCACAAGGCTCGGTCCTTAGCACAACTTTATTCCTGATGAGTATCAACGATATCTGCTCCATAATAATTCCACCTGTCAAATATATACTATATGCTGACGATCTCATTCTTTACTGCCAAGGCAAAGTAACAGCTAGTACATGTACACTACTTCAGAAGGCTCTAGATAGCATCCACTATTGGTGTCTAAAATCTGGCTTTCACTTTTCAGCCACTAAATCCAAAGTAATACATTTCAGTAAAAGACTTAACACCTTTCCTCCACAATTATATCTCAATGGAGACCAGCTGCATGTTGTTGATCAACACAAATTCTTGGGTGTTATTTTTGATAAAAAGCTCACATGGAGACAACATATCCACGAAACCAAAGCTAATTGTTTAAAACGGATTAACATCTTAAAATCGTTAGCACATCACCAATGGGGAGCAGAAGAGGAAATATTATTAAGGATTTACAGATCACTGGTCCGCTCCAAACTAGATTATGGAAGCATTCTTTATATGAGCGCCTGCAAAACCTACCTTAAATCTCTTGACACAATCCAAACCACAGCATTACGAATATGCCTAGGCGCCTTTAGATCCAGCCCAACCGAAAGCATACACGTTGAATCTTCTGAACCATCTCTTTTCATACGACGAGAATACCAACTAGTATCATATTTTTCCAGGATATCTGCCTACCCACAAAACCCAGTGTACAAATTAATTGATAACATACAACCTGCTCCTGAAATTATTCGATCACTGCTCTCATCTCCACAAATGCTATATCCTATCTTAAGAAACACTAACCTCACTGCTACAACCCCCGTCAAACTTTCTAAAACCCCCCCATGGACCAAAAAACCACTTCTATTGAACACAAGCCTAAGCAACTACAACAAATATAAAACGCCTAACATAGTCTTCAGACAAAAATTCAGAGAACTAATAAACCAGCAGAAGTTCGACAAAATCCTGTATACCGACGCCTCCAAAGAAGTTAATGGTACAGGATGTGCTGTCACTACATTAGATAAAACAATAGCAACACACAAACTTCCTGACTTATGCAGTATACACACAGCTGAACTATATGGAATACTAGAAGCTCTGAAGACTCCCGTACAGGATAACAGTAAACTCGCCATATGCACAGACTCCCTCTCATCAATATGCTCCATCAGAAACAACTACTCACAGCATCCTTTAGTACAAGATATACTTGACATCTGCCACCACCACCACACTAGAGGTACATGTGTGTACATCATCTCGATCCCTTCCCATGTAGGAATTACTGGCAACGAACGCGTAGACCAAGCAGCAAAACAAATTTGCTCCTCTGAATTGCCAGTAGAATGAATTCAACTACATCAAGATTTAAAATCAACTGCTCGGCAAACGATGATACAAACATGGCAAAGGCATTGGAACACACAGAACACAAAACTACGCACAATTCAATTCACAGTTAACGCTCAGAAGATGCCTCCATTGGCAAGAAAGGATAAAAGTATTTTAAGAAGACTCAGAATAGGTCATACCCGCCTAACCCATGGTTATCTGATGGCTTCACACAACCCTCCTACCTGCCAATTCTGTGATAGTGCAAGTCTTACAGTTAAGCACATACTTTTAGATTGCAAACACTACAGCCTAACCCGTCGCAAATACAAACTCAGTGCAACTCTCAAAAACATACTCGGTGTACCTAACCAGTTTAGTGCAGTGATTCAGTTCCTTAAAGACTGTCGACTATATAATCTAATTTAAAGTTTATTTGTAAATAGCAGTTGTGTAATAGATCCCGTGTCAGTGGCCTCTAGATGCCGAGACACGTTAATTTTAATAAAAAAAAATTAATTTGAGAGACTATTCGGCCCTTTTATTTGATATTTAATTTATTTTGAAAAATAAAAATTTGAAGAATTGATGGTTTCAGACGATTCCATATTGCGGTGGATCGATTATAGTGCGATTTGGAGGAGCATGTTAAAAGTAGATATGAGGTAGAGTCGGAAGTCGGAACCTTAAATTGCTGCTGCCATAAATATTTCATTGTTCGTGACGTTCGTAACACAACTTTTCCACTTTTATTAATATCACAAATGCTATATTTAAATTTTCGCTCTAATGTCACGAACAATGAAATATCTATGGCACCAATATCATTTAAATTATTGTTTTTGATTTCTACCTCGTTTTGTTTTTTACGTCGTACCTACCTTTAATACGTTCCGCTAGATTACACCATAATCGATCCACCGCAATATGGAATCATCTGAAAACGTCAAGTTTCTTCTGGAGATCCCTTATTCTTGTTATCTAACATTTTTTAAATGGTATAAAATCCTCTGTCACCTTGTTTTTAAATAGTATAAAAATTTGACGTCTATGTTAAGGTTTCACTAAGTAAAATAAATGTTTAAAAAATACAAAAAGAAAGTGTAGAAAATAGTTGAATATAAATAACTTTCAAAAAAATTATTGAAATCAATACATTTTTAAAGATTAAACGGCAGACTTATGGTCCGGCTACACACAACGTTTTGCCTGCAGTTCAAAACCGTGCAGGATACACGCGAAGGCTTAAAGTAAAAACTGGACTGCGCAAATTTCGGTGTCACGAGCTCGCAAGTCATACACGATGAGGAGTACAGCAGAGGTTTTTTTAACAAAAGCGTTATTGTATTGTTTATTAATAAAAAAGACTTCATATTTCTTGTTTCTGTCAGAATATTCCTTACTTTTCACCTTCCACAATGCCGGCAAAGACTTGTATAAGTCTATAAATTCATTTAAAAATTGTTTTGAAAGGCATCTTATATCGCTCATTTCGTCTATTTAGCTAGAAAACTTTTGCTGGACTGAAGAACGGATTGAATGACCGGCCACATGTTGCAAGTAAAACCGTAGAACCTATAACCTGAGGAAAAATCTTCAGCAACTCGACGAGAGTACAGGCCGCGCTTGGAAGCTTCGCGCGATAACGTCTTGCCATCTATATGCACGCTCAAACGAATCTCTGCAGGCATGCTCTCATGCAAAACGTACTGTGTAGCCGGACCATTATACAGATATAGATGATACGGATTATGATGTGTTATTTGAGTTCAGTTTAGTGTAGGTAACTTTATAAAATTTATTCTATGTTAAGATATTAAATTAACTTTTCCAAATAGTGTATGCAAAAATCTGAAAAAATATGATATACATACCTTATGTTGCCTTTATTGGTGCTATATTTAATGTGGTTACATATGGCTTCAAACATTCCACTTGTCGTTGTAACATATCGACAGTCAAAGACCTGTAACAAAAACGTGTTTTATCTTTACATACAAAAATAAGAACTGCGTATGTATCAACAATTTAGTGTAAATAATTACTCCCCCCATAATGTAATTAAAAAAAGGTAAGTAGGTTATAAGCTTGATATTAGTAACTTTTTAACTTAAATTTTATTTAATAAAAAATTAAATAAAATTTATTTGTTTTGAGTTTATGCTGAAATTTACTTTTTGTGTTTATATGGTTAATAAATTTAGTTAGGTTCTGTATAACGTTTCCTAAAAATATATAATAAAAACTCCTAGTCAAAGCTCACCGGAATATATATTTGGTAAATACAAATTTGTCAGCGCTATCTAACAAGTTATCCAAAATAATACCTGGAAAGTTGAGTGTGTACTAAAAACAGAGGGATTTATAGTAAAATAATATGCAAAAGAGAAAGTATAAACTGGTATAATTACGAATAAACAAAAAAATCAATTTACAAATTTTAAAAAATTGCAAGAAAGTAATTAGTATTAATTTGTAGTAAAATATGCTAAACATAAAATAATAAGTAGTATACTTACAAATAATTACGAAATTGAAATTCAAATTTAAAAATATTTTAGCATTAATTAATACATAAAGATGTAGGCAGGTCTAATCCAATCTAAGATTACGTGTTAAAAAAGCAGTTAATAAAATTCTATAAAACATAATTTTATTAAAATGTTGAATCTGGAACCGTTGGCGAAACTGATACCGAACCGGTGATAAACAATTGCCCATTGCTGTTCCTTTATATTGTTGATAAAACTGATTGTTATATTGAAAATAATTTAGGTCCATGCATAGTTTAGCTAATCATAGGTAGAACATCGAACGAGATTAAAATTTTTCCATCTTCTACAACAACATCTTTGTTGGATTCATTTAAAAGTATTTAAATTATTAAGTGTAAAAACAGATTAAATAAGTTCAAAGGACCTATCCCAGATAGTCCACTTTATAGTTTATTAGAAGAAAACTTATTGTAAAAATGTTTTCGCGCTTTAAATTGGCTTTGCTGACAGAAGATTTACCGCGAAAACTTTTTGGCACTAAAAATTATATATAAGGTTAGTCTGTAGACATAGCTTTAGTTTACCTTCGGTCTCTAAAGAAGATAACTTGGTTATCGAAACGCGCGTCAGGCAGTTAAAAGTGTGTATTGGTGTAGTGGTAGTGTAAACGGTTTCAGTATAATTTTATTAAAAGAAATTGATTGTAGTAACCTTTACTTTGTGGTCCATCTTACTAAGAACAATAAATAACTAAACGGTTGGACTAAACTGTTTCGCTAAAAACTAGCTGTGGTTGCATTTAAAAACGTATTCTGCGAATAAATAGTAGAAGTTTAGTTCAACCGTTTAGTTGTTTATTGTTGTTGATCATTTTATTCATTTTACTACCAAAAACATTACATGGCTATACAAAGAGAAATTAGCAAAACATAACCCAAGCCACTTTATCAAACCGAAATTCTAATCACGTCTTTAAAATACACCACAATTAACTTAATGAGATCGGTCATCCGGGAGCAAGAACAAGCACTAGAAAAGTAAGGGTAGACAATGCTATTATTTACCCTTCAACATTTTTCTGCTTTTTTTTCGTCAACTGTTGGTTCGTGATATAGGTATTAAATAGCAGCTAATATAAACCACACTGTTAAAAAAGTATCAGAAGGATAAGTGGAATTAGAATATAGAAAAATTAAAGAAATAATATAAAGAATGCTTAAAATAAATATTCAAATATAAATTAATAAAAACAAAACAATTTATACAGCACAATATAATAAAATCTAATATAAATAACAAATATTCAATTCAAAACTAAAAAATTAGGAAAAACAATGTTTAGGAAAATTATGAAAAACAATAAATAAATAATAAACTAAAATCATAAAAGTAGAATGTTTAGTTTATATCAGAAATATTTTTTAACAGAGTTACAATAGTTGTACCTAAAACAATTGTTTGTTTAGTGCTCTCAATAAGTATAATTGTTTACCTACTACCCCTCTAAACCGTCAATAACACACAATCTACAACCTATGTAATGTATCTCTTTACGCACGGTAAAATAAACGCACGGGTACCCTAGCAACCACTTAGCAACAATAGACGTCGCTATTTTATTCAAAATTTCCTATTTAAAGATGAATTTTATACTACATATAAATGGCAGATAACATTTATTAGATATAAGATCGCATTTAATATGTCTATTTAGAGTTATTTGAAAATATATATTTGATTCGTTTCCATTAACTCTACTTTCTGTCTGTATAAATGGATCATAATATAAATGTACTTAATTGCGTTTCCCATATTAATTTACGTTATTTCTATGTAATTAAGTTAATTATTTTAATATTTATAAAATTATTATTACCGAGATACTTTTTAAAAATACTTACAAAGCTGTTTCAACTTGTGGATACAATCGTAACATAAAAGACACTTTTTACTCGTTTTGTACTATAATTTCACTTCAGTTACTATACTAAACCGTTTTAAATATTAAGAATGCAGTAAATGTTAATATTACGCCAGAAACCGATCAATAACACTAAATTAATCATTCACACGTTATTATAGAAAAACATCCCATTTTTTATTGTTCTTATAACTTGTTTGTTTGTATGCGTGAAGTTTTATACAATTATTAAAAAATGTCAGGTGATAGTGAAATGAATTTAACTCCACCCAATATAACTAATGTTAAGTATTTAATTATTATACAATAAAATGATTAAAAACATCTATTGTTGCTCTTGTTTAATTATTATTAAAAAAAAGATTATTAATGCAGGTACAAGTCGTAGGTAAAGTATAGTACGTAACTTTCTAAAAATCATAAAAATAGGGGAGAACATCGTCGAGTGGAAAACAGAGGTAAAATATCTAGGGCTAATCCTAGATAGCAGGTTACTCTGGAACAAACACGAAGACGAAGTAATACACAAAGCAACCAAGGCCCTCATGGTGTGTAGGAACATTGCAGGGAAGAACTGGGGATGTAACCCACGTATCCTGCAATGGATGTACACAGCAACAGTGAGACCATTAATCACATATGGGGCAGTGGCTTGGGGCGTAAGTAATATCATCAACACTTGCATTTGGATCCTTGTTTTTCAATGATATATAACAATTCAATATCAGAGTTTTTTCATTTTGGTCGTTTATATGGTCCTTGGCTTATCGACATTGTTTGGTACTTGCACAATTAACATTCAACAAATGTTTTAAATATATTCCAACTGTTTACAATATTATGAAAACCATACAACTTCATACAACTTTACTCAAAGAACTAATACTAAGTACTGATTTAATGTAGGTACCTACTTTCTTTTAAAATAATATTCCCGATAATGTTTCTAAGAAAACTGGGTTGTTTGGAAAATCCCTCTCAATAATCGAATAATCTGTAAATAGGTGTAATCGTATTAAGCCGATTACAGTAGGCCACTTGCCATTTAAAATTTCTGAGAAAAATTCCCCAAACACTACATATAGGAGTAATACAAATAAAAAATATTCATTTTACTTCTTTGAATTTAATAAAAATTGTAACGATATCTTGCTATCTTGACTTAATTAATTTTTAATTTAATTTTAATTGATTAATTTTTTTTAAATATATTTCATTGTAATTTTTTTGTGACAATATTCAAAGTTTCAATTAATCTTCTTACAAAAAGAACAAAAATATATAAAATAATTATTGTTACAGATTGGTTTGTTTTCTATTATGAATAAACAGTGTTGCCTTTCTTTATCAAACTAAAATTTATGTACCTCTATCTTTTTTTTTTATTAAAATTAGTACATCCCGTTACCTCTGACCTAAATCGTATATTCTTTAGCATAGCTGCAACTCATTAGTTCAATACAAAATGTACCTTACGGTAAACCCTCTTAAGATATATTTTGGTACGTCTATGAAATCTACTTAAATGAATGATTTATTACTCCTTGTCCTTTCTATATAGACTATAGTATAATAGGAAATTAATGAAACATTATTATTTTATTTTTAATTTATAAAAAAGTTGTCTGTTTATAAATAGCTGTTTGAAAAATGGATAGTGACAGCAAATTTTTAAGCACACCTCCAGATTTTGCTAAAAATAAAACTCTTAATCTTCTGCCATTTAAGTCCAAGGGTAAGTATGAAAAACAATACAATATTTTCATGGATTGGTGCCGTTCAAAGAAAATGAAAAAATATTCGGAGACTGTATGGCTATCTTATTTTGGTGAAAAATCTAATACTCTTAAATCTTTAACCTTGTGGTCACAATATTCAATGCTCCGAAGCAATTTGCAAGTAAAAAATAATATAAACATTAATAAATACACTAAACTGATTGCATTTTTGAAATGAGAAGCAGTGGGTTACAAAGAAGTCACAATCGTTCTCAAAGGAACAAGTGGAGAACTTTATAAGATTTGCACCCGACGATGAAATTTGGCTGAGAAAGGTACAAATGTTTTACTATTTATTTTACACTAATACAAAATATCTCTGAATATTGTTTCTAGAATATAGATGATAGAGAATCTTTTCTAGTGGTCCGAATCCCCGATTCAAAAACGAATCTATTATAGAAAATATTTTAAATTAAGACAGCAATGTCAAATTAAAAGTAATAACATCAACCAGCGCTTATTTTTACGATACTCCAAAAGTAAATGCTTCAATCATACTGTGGGCAAAGTAGCCAGCGAAATATGCAGTTTCCTAAAATTGTCCGATAAAAATGTATTTACCTACTGGTCACTGCTTTCGACGAAAGTCGGCGACACTATTAGTAAATGGTGGAGGCGACTTAATTAAAAAACATGGTGGGTGGAAGAGCAGTAATGTGGCTGAAGGATATGTCGCCGAATCTATGAACAATAAAATAGATACCTTCCTAAAAAATTCTGGGAAAGCAGCAGTAGCGAAAAACTTTTTAATCCTCCTATATCTGGTATTGCAGAAAAAGATTCAGAAGATATTACCCTACCTTCGACTTCTTCGGGTACTGGAATAAATATTAAAGATTGTCATAACTGTACATTCAACGTTAATATTGTAGGCAATAAATTACAATAATAAGTAATTGTTTTCAACATCACATTCTAATAAAGTGTATTTTTTATGTTTTTTTTTTAATTATTTGTCTAAAAATTATGTGATCGTAGACATAATCTTGTGTGCAATTCGAGTATCACTTTCCGCTCTTAATACATAAATAACTGTTAGGACGTTCTTTATTATCTAGTTTTCCAAAAAACTGAATAAACCAACTACAAAAAACCCATAACTATATTGGTACATGAAATGTTAGAAGTATGTTATTCGAGGAAAAACAGAAATAGAAACTGATATAAATAAAAAAGGTTCAACAACAACACAAAGTTGATCCAACAATGTTTGATAAAACATTTTAAACGTTGCTACTGGTTTCGGTCTCATCAGACCATCATCAGGCTTTAAAAATACAAAACATTGCAAATGGAAAGTAAAGTCTAGTCAACAAGAAAAAAAATTATAAATATATTATTGAAAAATTAAACAAATTTTAAAAATACGTTATAACCTTATAAATATCCAAATAAATTACTTTAACCAAGTTACAATAATCTTAATAAAATTTCAAAACAATGGTGAAACAAAAGTGAATTTAAAAAAAGTAGACAAATTCAATATTAAATCAATATTAAAATTAGATGAAACATCAAAAAATGTAAACAACTTAAGTAATTTAATTTAATTGATAATAAATTAAAAATAGTAAAGGTTAGATCAAAGAATCTATTAAAGATATCAAAGGTCATTAATATTTATTATTTGACTAACCAAAAAAATATCCATAAGTACTTAGTAGAGAAGATTACCTACACGTTGGGCCTACATTAGGCGTATTAAAAAAATGGCATCAAAGGACACAAGATCGTTAGGTGGCGAAGTTTGAGGTAAGCCTATTTCAAACAGTGGACTTTGTAAAGTCATCCGCAGTAAAATAAATTAATTCAAATAATGGGGAACCTACACTTGCCTATTTCTTTTTGATATAACACATAACCATGTGTTATAATGTAAACTTTATTTTAATTAATTGAATATTTTTTTATTTGACCATTATCAAGACTTTTGAAATAAAAATAAATAAAAGTGTATTTTTTGGGTAGTAAAACAGTGTATACCAAAAAATAAAAAAAGATAAATTGAGTATACTGGTAATTATTGTTAATTCTGATATAAAGGGTCGATTGCTATTGCTTTTGTAGACGAATACACTTAAATTTATATTTTATTGAATCTGCTTACAACAGTTGGCGACCTATTGGTTATTATACAGTGTGGAAAAGTCAAGTGGAATAAATTCATTATTTCGGTTATTGTACATATTTATAGAAAATCCTGAAACACGTGAAATTTAAATTATAAAATGATATTCTTTAAAGTGAAAATTTTATCCCTACCTTCAACCCCCTTTGAGTGACAGTTAGAACCCCCACTGGACATGCCATTATTTCTAGTACCTACTTTTATTTCATTTATAGGTCCTACAAACAATCTTGTCTTACCATGATCTACCAAGTTTTGGTGGATCCTTTTCCATTTTCTTCATTATACCCTTCCTTTTCAATATTAGTTATTTCATAACCACTTAACATCAATATGTCAATTTTAATTTAATTATTTACTTATTTTAATAAGTATTAGTGAAGTCCCATAATATTAGTACGTTAGTTTTTCAATGCCACAATATTATCCATTCTTTGCTAAGTTCATGCAAGCATGGTGGATGTTATTTTTCTTGTATCACTTTGTAAGTTTTTTAAGGTATGTATCGCTATTGTTAATATGTATATCTTCTTATTCTGTACTTAATTTTTAGGCTGATGATGGCCTACAGATAGGTCGAAACTAGTAGCTGACTTAGCTCCATAAAAAAAGTTTGCTGATAGTTATCTACTCGATGTGTGTGGGTTTTCCTAAAACTCAAGCATCACATCTAATTTGATATCATACCCATTGCATTGGCAGCTGTTTTTTCTTTCTGCTTTACATGTCCAAATTCGCGAAATTGCTTCTTTATTTTACTAATTGTTTCTTGGGGTATAAACGACAAATTCGGAAATTTTTCATGAGATAGACGAGCAACTTCCTTTTATGTTCGGGTGTTATCTCCATAACCAATTATCTGTGAAACTATTATTTTACACATTTCTGTTAATCTTATCATTTTTATAAATTGCAGTTAGACGAAATTCAACCGAAAAATATAATATTGAAAATATCCTTGAATGGCAAAAACTGTAACAAGCAATGTTTACTTAAATAATTTATTGGAATTCTTGAAACTCAAATTACAAAATAACCAACGTAGATCATTAGCCCACTCTGGATTTTCTGACAGAGATGCAACATCAAATATAGAAGTGCCGCAACCTACAGCATCATTTTTGGTTAAAAAAATAAATGCAGATAATAAAGATAAAGCTGTAATTGAATTTAAAAATGTATTAGTTGTTTACTGTTCTTAATAAGATGTTACGTGTATATCATTTCACTATTTTCCAACATTAGTCCGTTAGCAAAATTGTTGTGTATAATTTAAATTATGGAAAAATGTACCTACATTGGCGAATAAGGTAGATTAGTGAATTGGACTGTAACTAACACATATTTTAGGACAAAATTATACAGAGAAATTTATTTAATCTAATAAATATTAATTTAAATTTATTTAAATAAAATTTAGACAGTGGCGGCTCGTGGTATTTGAAAGTGGTGAGGCACAGTTGAATTTTTTTTCAGCAAAGTTAGAATTTAAAGTTAGTCTAGTGGTCACTCTACTTCGTCAGTTGTGTAATGCTGTTTGTAAAAAAATGTAACATTAAATTTAAAAAAAATAACATTAAATTTAAAAAAATTTAAATTTTTTTTAAAGCTAGGGCTATGTTTCATCAACTTGCCAAGAAAAAAACAAGGAATTTAAAATTTCGTCTTCAATTCTCTTATTTACAACAAAAGCAATTGAATTAATGAATTCGTTTTGAACAGTTTTGGATGTCCCAGAAAAAACCGAACTATTATTAATTTGTTTTATATTTGCTAAGAAGAATAAGTAGCTCTTTAAAATTCCCGCGATTTAACTCAACTCAACTCAACAAGAAGAACTGGTCCATCAGTGAAGAGTTGTCAAGGTATGTTTTACAACAAATATCGACCTTAAGAAGTGAGCAATCCCAGCAAGTAGCCAAACTACGCAATGAAGGTACCAAAATGAATGCGATGATTCAACAACTTCAGAATGAAATAGAGGTCCTTCGGCAAGATCGCTACGTCCACCGCAGCGAAGAAGATGTGAAAAGAATAGAAACCTTCAGCGTGGGTGTCGATCGACGCGGAAGCAGAGACACTATACAGATGCGATCAACAATGAAACCTCCTATCTTCGATGGAACAACTTCGTAGTCCAACTACGTCAAGCAATTCGACGCGGCGAACGGCTGGTTAGGTAATATTGCTAACCATAGCGTTACGAGGCGATGCTATAAATGTCTTGCATTCCCTTAAGCCCAACGAAGCTGATAACTTCGAGCTACACAGCTGAAAAACCGTAAGTGGAGAAGAGTGGAGAATCTATCCAGGAGTTCAAGACAGAGGTAGCTAGAATGGTTCGATTTGCTTATCCGACAGCAGCAGAAGAGTTCCTGGAGTGTCTAGCCGTCCAAACCTTTACCGATGGCCTTAGAGACCCGGAGTTACAAAGAGCTGTGCGGTTGGCCCGACCAAAAGACCTTGTCGACGCGTTAACCATTGCACTTGAATTCGAAGCGGCAACGGAAGCATCACGGGGAGTTGCACGAATAAGGGAGATGACTGCTGATGACAACAACGTGATAGCACCCACCAGCGACGTCGATGGATTAGTGGAAAGGCTAATGAAATTATTACCCACAAGGAGACGGCGACCTATACGATGTTGGAACTAGGACACGTGAAAAACTCATGTTCACGCAGAGACGTCTTCTGCTACTGTCTCCCAACAGCAGGAAAACCATTGCAAAGCCCCTCCTACGGTCAAGGTAGTAATATTAAAACACCAAGCAGGCAGCTTATACGTCGAAGCCCTGATTGAGAGAAAGAGATACAACATGCTGGTGGATACTGGAGCTACAAAAACTGTGGTACGGCCGACAGTTGTCGTGGCTAGGAAGATGTCGCCCACCAGCTGGAGACTGCGCACCACTACTGGGGAACTTGCCAAAGTCTACGGAGAGGTTAACGTGTCTCTACAGTTTGGTTCAACTTGTATTTCTCATTCGATATTGGTGGCTGATATCGATGAAGATGCTATCCTGGGTATGGACGTAATGCACAACTGTTGTTTCCGCTTGGATTTGGGACGACGGATACTTCATACGGAAAAGGAAGAATTGCTTCTACATCAAAAACATGAAGCTATCGCCCCGTTAAAACTATCTGACGACAACGAGCTTCCAGCGACGTGCGAATGTGTTGTAACGGCACGACTAGAGTAAGTAGAGCCGGATGAAATCCCAGCTATGGTAGTACCCAAGAACCATGATCAGATATTGGGAAGAGGACTTCTGGTTGGAAAAGCCCTTGTTAGATCAGCCAAAGAGGTACCAATCCGAATCATTAAGATGAAAGATCATCCAGTTCTTCTGCGAAAGTACACCGAAATCGGAAACTTGGAACCGGTAACGGCCGTGATTCACCAGGTAGGAGCCTTTGAATTAGACAGAACCAACGAAATAGAGCAATTAATGACTAGGTTAGACCTATCTTTGTCAAAAATAGAAAAGAAACAGGTAAAAGATTTACTCTATCGCTATAAACCTGTCTCCAGTTCTAGAAGTAAACTGGGAAGGACTGACAAGCACAAATTAAAAAGGAAGAAGCAGACAAGGTCCTCCAAGAAATGATTCGGGATGGAATAGTTGAACCCTCCAATAGTCCGTGGGCTTCTCCCGTTGTATTGGTAAGGAAAATAGACGGATCAATGCGGTTCTGCGTTGAGTATAGGAAGTTGAATGAGGTTACGAAGAAGGATAGTTATCCCCTTCCGAGGATTGACGATGCCCTCGACGCCTTAGGTGGCTCTACCCTTTGCTTTACGTTAGACTTAAAGAGCGGCTACTGGCAGGTTGAAATGGATCCTTCTGACAAAGAGAAGACCGCCTTCACTAGTGGATCAGGTTTGTGGCAATTTACCTTCCTTCCATTTGGCTTTTGCAATGCTCCTGCTAACTTTGAGCGGTTGATGGAGACTATTCTTCGAGGTTTATCCTGGGAATCTTGTTTGGTCTACTTAGTTGACATCATTATAATGGGTAAGGATTTTAAAGAACATTTGGCTAACCTAGAAGAAGTTTTTCGACGACTGAAAAAGGCCAATCTAACATTGAATGTTAAGAAATGTAACTTGCTCCAGAGACAGGTCAGTTATTTGGGACATGTTGTAGGCAAGGATGGCGTTCGTTACTGTAGACCCCGCCAAGATTCAAGCCGTTCAAGAGTGGCCGGTCCCTTCTGATAAGCATCAACTTCGTAGCTTCCTGGGTCTTTCCTCATATTACCGACGATTTGTTAGAAATTTTGGAGACATCGCCAAGCCCTTAACGAAACTAACTGAGCAAGATAAGACTTTTTGTTGGAGTGAAGAATGCCAAAAAGAATTTTTAAAGAAGGAAATGACTTCGGACCCTGTTCCTGCTTATCCTCGTCCTGAGGGCAGACTTATTCTGGATACCAACGCTAGCAATGTGGGAATCGGAGCTATACTTTCACAACTTCAAGACGGAAAAGAAATAGTTTTAGGATATTTTAGTAAGACATTATCAAAAGCCGTAAGGAGACGTGAACTCCTCGCAATTGTGAAGTCTGTGGAACATTTTAACAAATACTTATATGGCAAAAGATTCCTAATTAGAACAGACCATGCCAGTTTAAAGTGGCTACTAAGCTTTAGAAATGCAGAGTGGAAAATAGGAAGATGGTTGGAAAAACTCCAGGAATACGATTTTGAAATCGAACATAGACCTGGAACTAAGCACCGTAACGCCGATGCACTTTCTAGAAGGCCATGCCCACCTAATTGCACAAATTGCAGTCGACTCGAACAATACGAGAAGCTCGCTCTAATAAAAGTGGTGCCAGACGACTTGTGCTCCAGAATGGAGGAGGAACAAAACAACGATCCCGTTATTAGGAAGATCCTGGAGTGGAAAAGAAAGGATCAGCGTCTCCTATGACGAGAGGTATCATCGTCCTCTCCAGTCTTAAAATCATATTGGGCCCAATGGAATTCTTTGACTTTAGACGGTGGGCTCCTTAAAAGAATAGTTGAAGTCCCTGGAGGCTCAGAAATCAAGAAACAAATTGTGGTCCCAAGAAGTTCGGTGCCGAAAATTTTAAAACAACTTTATGATGACAATGGATCTAATCGTAAACCTAAAGCAGAGATGCAGCAATACCTTGTCGGAAGTCCATTCGAAAGAATCGCCGTAGATGTGTTGGCGCCACTACCAACTTGTGAGGTTGGAAATAAATACATCTTCGTTGTGATGAACTATTTTTCTTAATGGGTGGAAGCCTACCCTGTTCCCAACCAAGAAGCCCCTACCTTGGCCGATATTCTGGTCAACGAGCCTTTTGGGGTACCGTTGGAGCTGCACGGAGATCAGGGAAGAAATTTTAAAAGCAAACTATTTCAAGAAGTCTGCAAAAGATTAGGTATTCATAAAACTAGAACCACAGCGATGCATCCACAGTCTGATGAAATGGTTGAACGAATGAACCGAACTATTGCAAATTATTTATCGAAAGTGGTCTCAGAACATCAGAAAGATTGGGATAAACATATTCCGCTATTTTTAGTGGCTATTCGATCGGCTGTCAATGAATCTACAGGTGAGACACCCGCGAAATAGTAAATAGTTGTTTCGAGAAAAATCGAGATGTCAAAAATTTTAGTATATACATCGCATCGGGTCATTCGCGTTAGTAGTAGTGGTGTTCGTACAGCTTTTATGTAGTTTAAAAGTAAAAAGTGACAGTTAGTAATTTGTAACTAGCTGAATTCTTGTATTCAAACAATTTGTGAATAAATTGTGTTTAAAGTCCTCACAAATGTTTCAATATTTTCACCACGTCTTTCAAGTAACAGAGCAAATATCTGTCAAATTCACATATTTTAAAAAAACTTATAATTGATCAAAACGGAATTATTAAAATCAACAATAAATCTGTTCAAGCTCGAAAACTGAAAGAATAATACTCTCTAATGTCTGCCCTACAACTTCTCTAAAATTTCTAAAAATTAAACATAAACTTATCTCCATTTACATTTCTTAGAATAATCTCAACTCTTCCAGAATTTAAACATATGCATAGTTTTAGACATCAAGTCTTTGTGTCTCCTCTAACTCAGCCCACTTTAGAATCCTTTTTAACACACTATGATAAAACTAATTACTGTGTTTCTCTCTCAAATGATTCATTAGTCTGTTCCACATGCAAACAGCAAGGTCACCATCACCAATCTCCAGTTCAAACCAAAATTCTCAAGAAATAACGGTTCTTAACTCACACCCAGCACCAGAAATACAATTAACTTCAGCAAACCAACAAACAATCCCTCTTTCGCCATTACAACTTCCAAACAATCATCCATTTACATCCTCACCACAACTAACCGGAATCAGAATCATCAAAACAAATTTACCCTAAACGAATTTTTAGTGACATGAAGATACGGAAAAAATCCTCTCATCCAGCCTTCAAAAACCCCTGCCCGGCCTAAGAAACCAAAAAAGAGTGTTACCCCATCCAAGGTTCTATTAATCCCTGCTATTGATTAACAAAACTCCCCTTTTTTATTAGACTACGAACAAATATTAGATCTCTTCGATAATGTTTATGGATAATCAGATCCGACCAGTGGTCGGTAGGTTAACAAAAATCCGACCACTGGTCGGTAGGTTAACAAAAATCCACCCACACTTCAATGACAGAGCTATGAAAAATAGATGCACGAAACTCAAGAAGAAGTTATCAGAACACCTTCAACTGAATACCTCAGACAATAACGTCTCAGAAACAGAAAGCATCAGCTCACAAATTTTTAATTTTTTTTCTCAACCTCTTACTTATTCTTGTTTTGTGGTGTTTGTTCTGATTTACGGCCTTATTGTTCTTGGTCTTCGTTGGGTCTCGGAGCTCTATGTTCCTAAGCTCTTCAAATTGCTTTCTGGCTCTTGCATCCTTTATCGCTAGTACTTTCTTTGGTTTTGTTTCTGTAATTGCCACTACGATTTTGACGTGGTCAGTTAGGGTAACACCTAGGTATTTGGATTTGTCTTTCCAAGGGATATCTTTTCCGTCTATTTCGATGTTTGTTTGTGTTTATTTTCCAGGTAGTGTAACATTTCTCTATTGTACTGGCTGCTACATCCTTTTGCTATAGTAGGGTCATCTGCTTATAGCCCCATTATAGTGTTATCTGTTTTGGGTGTGTCAGATGTGGATATAGTAGTGGGGATAATCCCGTTTCCTGGGGTACTCCCGCTTCCTGGTTTCCTTTAGTGGATCTGTTGTTTGCTACCTTCACTTGAAATTTTCTTTTATTGTGTTAGCTATATAGAATCCCAAGTAGGCCTTTTTGGTACTCTGCTTCCTTTATTTTGCATATAAAACATTCCTTCCAGACTCTGTCGAAGGCCTTGCTTATATCTAAACTTCGACTCTATAAGCTTTGCTTATATCTAAAAATATAGCACCTGTGCATTATTTGTGATGGAATCCTTGTGTGTCACACAAATAGGAAGTACCTAGTCATATTTATCTCGATCGGTTAAAACCGTATTCAAACAAAGAGAAAGTTACTGACTTTGTTGCCAAATATATGACAGACAGTAGACATACTCAGTTGTTAATATGTACTAAAAGTAGGCAGGTGAACGAAAATACTGTATGTTCTGTTATTAACATTTTTTTATAATACTTCTGTTATTATGTGTTCTTTGTTTAAGTACAGAGAAGGATATATTGAAAAGAAAATTTAAAAGGCACCTTTAACTGAATCACTGGCAGTATCATATTATATATTTAAAAACAATAATATTATGTTTCATAAGGTCTGTTCCAACCAAGCAGAGAACTGTTCTAAAATAGTAATTTTTGTGCGCAGTGGTGTACTGAGTTGCGCAGTGCACTAATTTGGTCTCGTGAGTGGTAATATTATCGTTCTAGAACGGTTCTTTGCTTGGTTGGAACAAACCTTATGATTACTAACTACATGCCAGTTATCTTGGCATTGAATGCAAGTTTCAAAAATAACGAACGCCAGTAAAAATATCAACATTGTATTCTAAAATAAACACATATATATATATATATATATATATAACTAAAGAATATGATTTACTAAAAATAAAGGAAACATTAAAAATGTACATAGAGCGAAATGTAAATTAAAATCGAAAATAAATTGAATTAATTTATAAAAAAGGAACCGTAATATTATTTTATTTATATATCAAACAGTTTTATTAATTAACAATCGTTCTGTATATAAAGCATTTCGCAAACCACTAGCGCGTTTATATTCAATTAGTAACTTGATCATTTTAATTAATGGAAATTTGACAAATTTACACCTTATTTGAATTCATTTAAATAAATTTGAATACACTGACTGCTAAATTGAAAAAACTACAGTCGTATTATTCTGAAAGAGGGATGAGTTTCGGACAAAGGACTTACAGTGGACGGAGTAAATAAAGTGATGAAGTTGCATTGTTAATAAAATTTTATCAGATAATTGTAAAGGTACTCGTACATTTCAGCCTTTTTCCTGCAAGTCTATTTTGAATTGCTAGCAAATTTTGACCATGCCTTCGTACATTGCCGCAACTTTTGAGATTTTTTTTTCGTCATTTTGACAAGTGTCAGTTTCTGAATATTTGAGGTTACGTTAAATTTAATTTAAAACATGGATTTTCATACAAATACAAACTGTAAGTTCACACGAATTTCGGAATAAACATTCAGATATTATCATAAAATACTTCAATGTTTATTATGCTTATAGGACAACAGGATAGAATCAGCTGACGTAAACTGACATTTCTGCCAACATAGATTTTGGGTTGTTCGATCAAAATTCCCTAAAGACAGCCGAGATTGCGCGGGTTTGAAACGCATGCGCAGTTGTTTCACAAAAAAAGCTAGCAATAGAATTGCGAGCAAAAGGCTGAAATGTACGAGTACCTTTAGGTAAGTGTAAGTAAGAATTGTTTTAACATTATTAATCTTTATATTGAAAACAATACAACTACAGTTTTATAAACTTCCCCACTTTATTATTAAAATGAGCGGAAAGTTTGCATTTAACGAGCAAGTTTGTGCTAAGTTTTTGTGAAGGAAACTGTAGAAGAATATATTAGAAGTTTTCCGAATCGTGCAATCCCCCATAGAGAAACATTTTCTAATATTGAAAGGAGAGCTCGAGAAACTGGCAAGTTTTGTGCTAATACTCAAGAAAGAGCTGTTACCATCAGACCGCAGGTTGAAGTAACTATTTTAGATACTATAGCAAATAATCCACATATTAGTACTAGAAATTTATCTCGGCAAACTGGTATATCGCAGACTTCTATGCATAGCATTATCCGTAGCAATCTACTGTACCCTTACCATGTACAAAAAAAGCAAGAACTCTTACCGGGAGATTTGGTTAATCGTGTAAATTTTTGTCAGTTTATTCTGCACCAAGAAATAAATTTTCAAAAGAAGATTCTTTTTACGAATGAGGCTTCTTTTATTCAAAGAGGTATCACAAATTTGCACAACCATCATGAGTATTCTGACGTAAACCCCCGTACAATAACTCCTCCAATGAGAATTTTAAATAAATGTTTGGATCCGAATTATTGATCGCTATTTAATTGGTCCTGTTGTTTTAACGAATCGGCTGAATGGAGAAAGTTATGTAGAATTTTTGCAAAACACTCTTTCCTATCTACTGGACGAGGTACCTCTAAAACTAAGGTTGGACCATTGATTTATGCACGATGGAGCCTCGCCTCATTTTAGTATGGATGTTAGAAATGTATTAAACCACCAACATCCTAATAGGTGGATAGGAAGAGGGAATAATTGCCCTCAAGCTTAGCCCCACGATCACCTGACCTCAACAAATGTGATTTCTTTATTTGGAGAATGTTGAAAGAATCTGTGTATTCATCGCCAGTTGCATCTCAGGAAGAATTGTGGAATCGCATTACTTACAAATGCACATCGATTAGACACAACCAGCAGTTACTAGATAGAGGTAAGCTGCGTTAAATCGCCCAAGTTTGAGTTCCCCTACATGTCCCTGCTCCATGTCCTTTCTTATGTAAATCACTCTGTATATAATATAAATATTGTTATAGATCAAAAGGGATCAAAATTACAAGTTAATTATCAGAAATTACATAACAATTGTTTTTAAAAAATGACGTAAGAAAATCTGTAGTTTGGAAATATAACAAGGCGGAATTTTGAAAGAGAGGAGGTTTTTTTGACAGAGATTGTCACAGAAGGAAGAACCGTTCGAAACAACCAGAAGAATTTGTAAATTTAGCTCAAACGGACATTGATTAATCAAAATTTTAAAAAGGATTAGATAATAGAGATATTTATGGAAATTTAATAGTTTTATTGCTGGACAATTTAACTGGTAACAGCTTATTTTTCAGTCCCAACAAAATCGCATTTCTTGTGAGTAAAAAGTGCAAAAATAATTTAAAAAGTGTTTTGATACAAAGTTTACATACCAAGGATTTACTGTGAGTAGAGATCTACATTTTATCTTAGCAAATCAAAAATATTGGATAATAAATAAAATTTCTATTATTGGTTTCCAAATTCCGTATACTGAAAAGAGAAGTGATTCTAAACAAAAAGTGGTTCATTAACGACTACACGGCAGGGCCGTAATTAGAAATGTTATAGAAGGGAATCCTACAAACATAGTTGATCCTCAAAAAACTTTAATCAATATGGAACCAAATAATTATTCACCTCAAAGTACTTCTAACACAACAATTTTATCGTATTCCTCTGCAGTCAGCAAAAATGTCATTAAATATCCGCAAAAAGACCATATCATTTTTCCATCAATTCAAGGAATTAATCTAGAAAATTACTTAGTGCAAATAGGTCCTATAATTCAATATTATCAGCGCATCCAGAATAGCAAAAGACAGAATATGCATATTTTTGGCCAGTAAAACTGTAGTAGATTATTTTTTAAATGATCATAACGGAACAATTAAAATAAATGGTGAAATTATCAAGGCTAGACGTCAAATTACGCCATCCGATAGATTAGTGCTTTCCAACGTAAATCCCATGATTCCTAACGAAATTCTTATAGAAAAACTCTAATTACTTGGCATAAAAATGCTTCACCCATGACCAACCTACGAATTGGTATTACAATAAAGAATATATATGCACATAATAAGTTTTCGACGTCAAATTTAATACATACATACACATGATAATCTTACCATTCCAGATTCGTTAGACTTTGTCTATGACGATGTTAACTATCGCATATTTTTAAGCCGAGACAGTTATGTTTTAAATGCAAGCAAACAGGACATATCCCATCCCAATGTTCTTCATCTACCCAACAATCCCAATCCAATCACACCCACTCAAAATTATCTTCAATGTTGACTTCCAATCCTTGTGAATCGAAAAAGTCAATCATACTTATACAAACATGCCTACTACAGAATGTCAATCTAATTCAAACAACCAAATTTCAAATCGAGCACTTAAACACTCTGAAGTAATGCCTAGTAATGCCCGAGGGCTGGGTGCCTACCGGGCGCGTCCCCAGGTGGCGGATAGGGGATCCCCAGGGGAGTCGCTGAACTGCTTAAGCAGGTAAACACTGCAATTTAGCAGGGAAGCGGTGAAACTGGGGGTGTGTGGCTATACGGGTGGCGCGGTTCGGTATGAGCAGCTGATAACTGCAAGATTGCCGGATTGGTCATTCCTAAGGTCGCACCGCGGACCAACCCCCCCAATTCCAAGGTGTAAGGTAACGTGCCGAAGGATGGATGGCCGCTGGGGTATAAGCGGTTGCGAACGTTCCCCTGGGGGAACCGGGCGAAACCCCCTTGTATGTAGCCTTACTCCGGCATGCGGGGCTCTGCCGGAGTGGACCGTCATTCCCTTGCTACTCGTGGGAACAACCATGTTAAGAACTGAGAAAAACAAGTACAAAAAACAGCGGGAAAACACCGCTAAACCAGAAAAAGAGGAGAAGAAGGAAGGAGGAAGTCACTCCCCTTCTTCAGTCTCTCGGGAGACTCCCCAAGAGGCTGAGAAGCTGAGGACCAATACCTCAGACTCCAGAGTGGGAACATACCACAAAGGAGGATCTGAGAGGAGGAAAACCCTCCAGAGGCCCTCAACTTCGAAACTGCCTCCAATTCCCAATTTGGGAGAACCTGGAGGTAGGGACGACCCACTGAGACGTGGGCTCAGCGGCGCAGACTGTAGATGGTACCTAAGGTACCTAAATCAGGGAATGTCACCTGGAACAGCCAGAAAGAAGGCCTTGGAGCACAAGTCCCAAGAGCCTTCCAGCCAAAAACGTAAGCGGGTTGAGACGGTCATCAGCCCAGCGCAGGAAAAGAAAAAGAAGAAGGGAGAGGTGGGAAAGAAAACCACCTCTACGACGGGAAAGAGCAGCTATGCGGCCGCTCTGAAGTCGGAGAAGGTTGCCATCCTTCCCAAAGGGTTCCCTGAGAACACCCTCAGTTCGGAACAGCAAACTTTGGTGGAGGAGGCGATCGTGGAGGAGATGTTCGCCGGATGGGAGCACAAGCTCCAGTTCGGCGGCATCCACTTCAGACCGGGCCACATAATCGTGGACTGTGAAACACCACAGTCAGCGGAGTGGCTCAGGTTGAAAGTGCCACGACTGAAGGAATGGGAGGGTAGGCTAACAACATGTGGGGGAGACGACATCCCCAAACCACATGTGGTGACGGCCTTCCTTCCCAGGAGTAAAGGAATATCAGCTGAGAAACTACTTCAGCTGATAGAAGCCCAAAATGAGGGCTTAAGTACGAAGAGGTGGAAGGTCCTGAGCCTGAAGGAGGAGGCGGAAGGGCAACTCCTGAGGGCAGCGATAGACGAGCTATCCTGCAATACCCTCAGGAAAAATGGCTACACCTTGTTTTACCGGTTCGGGAAAATACCCGTCCACGGTTTAACAAGGGAAACAGCCAGCAGAGAGGAGATAATTCCAGGGAGCAGCAGTGGGTCAAAGACCACTGCAGCCGAAGAAGTCACCCCGGTGCCCTCTGCGTCGATGGGAGCGGAGGTGCCCAGTGATGCGGAGAGTATCGGGGACTACCACATCTCTGACCTCTATGGGCATCAAATGAGGAAGCCATGGAGGTTGGAGATGTGGAAGAAGAAGTCAACAGAACACTTGTCGGGAGTGAGGAAGGTGAGGAAAGGGCACTCACCTCACAAGACTGAGGTAAGGGGGAGGGAAAAAAAAAATGGCGGGAATTAATATCGCTCAGATAAACGCCCATCACGCCAAGGGATCGTCGGCGGTTATTTTAAGGACGTTTATCAGAAACCAAATGGGATTAGTACTGATCCAGGAACCATGGGTCCGTGATGGTCAAGTGAGAGGACTCGCAAGTAGGGAAGCCAAGCTTATATATAAAGTAAGTAATGTAGACATACCCAGAGCATGCATCTTGGTAAGTAACAACATTGATCACTTTTGTGTTTCAGAGTTCATGACGAGAGACCTCGTTCCGATTCGAGCAAACCTCGAATTCGAGAATAGACGTCAAGAAGTCATGATAGCATCATGCTACTTTGCAGGGGACGGGCCTGCACCGCCTACAGAACTGCAAAGACTAGTCGAGTACTGTGAACAGAAGAAGCTGCCGCTTCTCATAGGATGTGACGCTAACGGTCACAATACCATATGGGGAAGCACAGACACCAACGAAAGAGGTGAGAAAATTTTAGAATTTATATTTAATAAGAATCTTGTTATACATAATATAGGGAATACCCCTACGTTTGTAACCAGAACAAGAAAAGAAGTACTAGATATAACACTAAGTACACCGAATCTTAAGGATAGGGTGAAAGATTGAAGAGTATCGAACGAACCATCCCTCTCTGATCATAGAATGATTACGTTCAGATTAGAGTGTAATCCTCCTGAGCAAGCACTCAGGAGAAACCCCAGGAAAACTAACTGGGAAAATTACAACACTAACCTGAACGTAAATCTTGCAAATCTTAAAACTAAAAGAAATGCCAGGAATCCACTGGCATTAGAAAACGATCTCATAGAGCTGAACGAGGCAATAATCGATGCCTATGAATCCAGTTGTCCTCTCCAAAGGACTAGGAAAGCAAAAGATGCGATATGGTGGAACAGTCATCTGTCAAACTTAAGATCCGAAACGCGACAGCTCTTCAATAGAGCCAAACGTAACGGAGACTGGCAGAGCTACACCGAGAAACTTACAACCTATAATAAGGAGATTAGAAAAGCCAAAAGAAATAGCTTCAGAAAATTCTGCGAAGAAATAGATGCTACACCTTCTGCAGCAAGACTACACAAAGTCTTGGCAAAAGGGAAAGTAGACACTGTAATGGCATTACGAAAGCCAGATGGAAGCTTCACAGAAAGCGAAAAAGAAAGAGCTTTGCTCCTATTAGAAACTCACTTTCCCGGAGGAATAGTCCCTTCCGGAAAAATAAATGAGAAAGTTAAAAGACCTACCAGGGAAGACACTGCAATGGCAAAGCACATATGCAGTGAGGAACGGCTGAGATGGGCTATGAACACCTTCCAGCCGTTCAAAACCCCTGGAACGGACGGAATATTTCCTGCCCTACTTCAACAGGGCCAAGAGGCAATAATTCCACACTTGATCCGAATTAGTCGGAGCAGCCTTGAACTGGGATACATACCAGAAGCGTGGAGAAGGGCTAAAATCACCTTCATCCCAAAAGTAGGGAAACGGGACACTACGCACCCCAAATCCCTTAGACCGATCAGCCTCACATCGTTTGTTCTCAAAACGATGGAAAAAGCTGTAGACAATTACATTAGAACAGAAATCTTGGAACAGGTGCCACTGCACCCCCGTCAGCATGCGTACCAAGCGGGAAAGTCCACGGAAACCGCTTTAATACAACTGACTGACGAAATCCAAGACGCTCTGAATAAAAAAGAGACCGTGGTATGTGCCTTTCTAGACATAGAAGGGGCCTTTGACAATACGCCACATGAGGCAGTCAAAAGAGCACTGATTGAGAAAGGAGTAGATAGAATGACTTCCATCTGGATGTCGCAACTGCTATCTACAAGAATTGCAGAAATGGAGGCAGGACAAGACACTATCTCCATTAATGTGACCAGAGGCTGTCCACAGGGGGGAGTTGCATCCCCGCTTATGTGGAGTCTCACTGTGGACAGTCTACTTAATCAATTGACCAGGGAAGGCATACCATGTCAAGGGTATTCCGACGACATGGTTATCCTGGCAAAAGGGAAGTATGAAAATGTCCTCTGTGACATTGTTCAAAGAGGACTGAACATTGCGAAACAATGGTGTGACTCGGTGGGACTCAGCATTAACCCCACCAAAACCACACTAGTAGCCTTTACAAGGAAAAAGAAACCTAATCTAAAGATCATAAGAATAGGGGAGAACATCGTCGAGTGGAAAACAGAGGTCAAATATCTAGGGCTAATCCTAGATAGTAGGTTACTCTGGAACAAACACGAAGACGAAGTAATACACAAAGCAACCAAGGCCCTCATGGTGTGTAGGAACATTGCAGGGAAGAACTGGGGATGTAACCCACGTATCCTGCAATGGATGTACACAGCAATAGTGAGACCAGTAATCACATATGGGGCAGTGGCTTGGGGCGTAAGGGCTAATCTGATTACGACGAGGAAAAACCTCTCGAAGATTCAGAGACTAGCCTGTTCATGTATCACTGGAGCAATGGGAACTTGCCCCACTGCTGCAATGGAGGTGATTTTAAACGTAACCCCACTGCACATTCTGCTAGAAAGTGTAAGGAAGAAAACGATATATAGAATGATCAAAGAAGGAATTATCAGCGAAAAACCCCGATCACTTCATTTTGATCAAACTTGGGAAATGCCCCAAGATGATATGCCAAAGAAATTCAACTTTGTGAGAAAATTCATCACAAGGTTGAGTAATAAATCTGAATGGGATGAAGACACCATACAGAATTTAAATCAGAATACCATAAAGTCGTATACGGACGGTTCCAAGCTAGACGAGGGAACCGGGATAGGAATTTTTGGACCGAGAGCCAAATACTCAGAAAGCTTGGGCACATACCCGAGCATTTTTCAAGCAGAAGTCCGCGCCATCGAAAGATGTGTGGAATTCAATATTGGAAGGAACTACCGCAGACAAGAGATTGTGATCATGTCGGATAGTCAAACAGCCATCAAAGCACTGAGCTCAAATATAATCAGTTCCAAGATGGTGTGGGAATGCCTAGGCAAACTAAATGAACTAGACCAGAAGAACACTGTCACCCTCCTATGGGTCCCGGGACACATAGGAATAGAGGGGAATGACACAGCAGATAAGCTGGCAAAAAAAGGAGCTGAAACCCCACATTTGGGACCAGAACCATCTTGTGGGATCAGCAGTAGAGTAATCTCAGGAAAACTAAGGGAAGCAATGGAGAAGGAAAAATCCAAGTGTACTGGAAACAGCTGAAAGGACTGAGATAAGCTAAGATACTCCTGGGATACTACGACCAGAAGAGATCTTTTAGCTGCCTCAACCTTAGTAAAAAAGGCTCCGGAATATTAACCAGGCATTGCCGGTTAAGAAGTCACTTGAACAAACCAGGGTTAGTAGATGAAGAAAAGTGTAGACTTTATGAGCAAGAGGACGAAACCTCAATACAGATACTAGCGGAATGCCCTGCCTTGCAAAATTCTAGGGCTAGATACCTAGGAGCACATGAAATAGAAGAGGGGGATCTACCTGAATTGAAGCCCGACGATGTCCTAAACTTCCTCAGGAAAATAGGACTCGAAGAGCTGCTATAGGTCTGAGAGAATATCAGAACATGGCAAGTAAGGGGGACACAATAGATCCTATGGGTCGCAGTGTGATTATCACCCCTGACACATACATACATATATACAATGCCCAGTTCAAACATCCCTGAAAATTCAGAATCATTACATTTACAAAATTCTTCCTCTAATGTTGAATTATCTCATACAACATTAACTCCAACATTCGAAGAAACTCCCATGGAATCATTTACAAAACGACAAACACGCTCTAAACCAAAAAAAATTAAAACAAAAATAAATTTTCCAAACAGTCAAAAAGATACATTTCCAGAATTTACAGAAACATTGAGAGATTATGTAAACAATCATGCTCCACCATTCATTCTTAATAGTGACAAATTACAAAATTTATTAGAAAACACACCGGGAAGTAGTGACGGTTTAACAATAATTAGGGACTACACTGATAGCCCCACAGGTCTCCTTAACATGTTAACAGATATATACCCTCATTTACCTGGAAAGAAACTAAGAACAAGGATTACAAAGTTAAGAAGAAAGATAGAACGTTAATTGGATCTTGATCTTTCTGAAACCTATACAGACACAAGATTATTGTTAATATTTCTTATTTTACATTCAATAAAATATTACAATGGAATTTGAATGGATATTATGTCCCTTTAAATGTGCTGCTGCTATTAATTTATGAACAATCACCGGATATAATAGGTATCCAAGAAACTCACTTTCATAATCATAATACACATATAATACACCAAAATTTTATAAAGGATACTTTAAAAACCGGAATAGAATAACAGCCAGTGGTGGTGTAGCCATCTACACCAAGTCTAATATCCAAACTATTCAGTTGAACCTAAACACAGCACTTGAAGCCGTAGCTGTTAAACTACTTGTTCCCAAGGAAGTAAATATTTGTAATATTTATATTCCTTCAGATTACCAACTCGAAATTAATGAAATCGAAAATCTTCTACAGCAAATTCCATCACTTTATATAATTCTCGCGGACTTCAATGGACATCATTACTCTTGAGGCTCGAAAAAAATAGATACAAGAGGCCATATAATAAACAATATAATAGATCACTTTGATATGGGTTTATTAAATGACGGGAGAAAAAAAAGGTTCAACGTAGCTACAGGAAGTTCATCAGCAATAGATTTAACACTTTTCAATAAGGGCATAACCGCTAATCTTCAATGGAATGTTCTGGACGATTTATACGACAACGATCATTTTCCAATAATAATTAAAAATCTTGAAGAAGGGTCTAGTAAAATTAATCCACCAGCTAAGAAATGGAACTTGAAACAAGCCAACTGGGCTCGATTTTCCGAAATTATCGACAGACAATTAGATAGAGCTAAAATTGTGAAAGATGTAGATGTTACAATGTCAAACTTCAACAAATTACTATTAGATGCTGCAGATGAGAGCAAAGGAAAAACTTCTTAATTGATCTAGAACTTCCAAACCCTCCAATTATGTCCAATGATACTAACTCATATGGGTTTTTTGAGGGACCTAGATAAGACATAAATCCATATCTATTTGTTTTATCCTCTAGTTTTATTTTTGTGGCAGCGTTTGCATATTTTCTTCGTATTCTCCATCGTTTTTAGCTGTGTAGCATTGGCTAACAGTTTTTTGTAACTGTCTCACTCAAGATTTTAATTCCAAATACTTTTGATAAAACTATTATTTCTTTTTCTTAAAATCTCCTCATGTATATGTTTTGCTTTATGATAAATTTACTCTCACTTTTTTGTAACTTCATTGTTTTGCTGATCTAATAACATTTCTTCTAGGTTGATAAAATTTACAATTTTTAGTTGTTCATCTATCTCTAACACAGAATTTCTGCTTCTAAATTATGATTTCCAGGAGGATATCTTATCGCAAAATCAAAGTGTGATAAATAGTTTGCTAGATCTTCCAAAGGGTTATGATCAGTAAAAACATTGAATGATTTACCTGTTAATCAGTATGGCCAATACTTCACCGATTCTTTGATTGCTAGACATTCTAGATATATAGCTGTCTTTTTCTTTTGGCCTGCAATAAGTTTTTTAAAAAAATATACTACTGGCTTTTCTTTAACGTGTGGTTGTCTGTTTTAAGAAGGCCCCAACACCTTCTATTGAAGCATTGAATTGAATTACACACTTCTTAAGCTACATTTTTTAAAGTACATATTTTTTTTTATTTATTATTACAATTTTTGTTGTAATGGATATAGCTTTAAATCGTTATTAAGAATAATAAAAAAACTCTTCGTTTTAACAAAACTTCCACTATTTATTTAAAAAACTACTTTTTTAAATAAATAGTGGAAGTTTTGTTAAAACGAAGAGTTTTTTATTATTCTTAATATTATTCTTCCAAAAAGTAAGGGTTAGTACAATCAATTTACTTTAAATCGTTAATAATTTTTTAAATTAGCATCAGCAGTAGTTAGATTATTATCTTAAAATCATGTGACATGTAACAGATTTGTCAAACTAAGAATTATAAAGACTGATACAACAAATCTGACGGTGTACTAGACGATAAAAGCGACATATTATATCGAACCTTCTAGTGATTACTGGGGGACGGGATAATCAAGACAGTTGAGTGTGTGGAATGTTATGGAATTTTAAATGAAATTGCATTCTTATCATTCTTATTTAAAGTTCGTGGACCGTAGTCTTTTATTTATAGCCAACGTAATAGTATGTTTTTTTAAAACTAATTTAACAAAAAACTATATATTTTTATCATAGCATCTTGATTTCGCTAATCGTAAATTATCTATTATCAATGTAGGACCATTTGAATCAACAAAAAAATGTTTAATTCCACAAATAACGACCTCAGCTAGAGTTAGAGAAAGTGCAATGACTGACTTGTCTTTTTAATAACAACACAGTAGCCCTAGAGGTAGAGCTGGGTCTCCTTCCACTGGTGTCAGTGAACTGCCAAGCGCTTAAAGAAGGTTGGAAGAGTAATCTTTTTATGGTATACAGGGTTCAAGATAATTTAAAGGGCGTTGGATGATCATCCTTGGTATCACTTTAACTATCTTTCAGGCATGAATGTGCGTGCAACCCTAAGTTGTATGGGATTGGGTCTCCCGTTTTTGTTCAGAAGACGTTCTGAAGATTACGAATGTGACACTTAAATGTCCTGATTAAATTATTTTAAACCATCAATGAAGTCTTAAGTTCATTTCTGTAATTTCTTTACCTCTCAATTTACTTTTGGACTAAATAACTGTATCAGGATATACGAACAATATCTAGTATTTAGTGGTAATTTAAATTTCAATCAATTGTGTATTTTATTGTATACTATTAATAATTTATTGCCAATGATTATAAACTCATGGAAAAAATTAACGCACCAATTTATAAATAAGCACAAGTTTTCTTTCATGCGACTGATATAATTGATAGCTTCATAGAAACTTGTAAATAAAGCAGAGCAATTGTTTTGAACTGAAATTGGGAAGAAAAGACCCTATTTTGAGTAATTTTGCAATTTTTATTACTAATGCTACAAATTCGCAAAACATGAACTACACCTTAAACACGTAAACACATAAATTAGCGTGTTTCAACCGATTCTAGTATGGCCTCCTCTACTTCCTATTACTGCATTCATTCGCCTTGGCATACTGGAGATCAGATTTTCGATAACATCGTGGGGGATATTCTCCCATTCTGCTATTACTGCTGATTATGGTTGACAGGTGAGGCCCTATGACTGCGAATTTTCTTTTTAAGAGCGTCCCATAGATGCTCTATGGAATTTAAGTCGGGGCTGTTGGCTGGCCATTCCATTAACTGAATATCAACTGCATTTAAGTAGTCAATCACTTGTCTAGCCACGTGGGGACGGGCATTATTTGCATGAATACAAAATTAGGCTCCACGAAGAGGACAAGCGGCATCACATGTTCAACTATGACATGTTCGAGATAATCCGCAGTCATGGATCTCATACGAATAGGCACCAACTCTGTACGACCGTTAAAACAAATTCCTCCCCAAAACATAACAATGCCTCCACCAAATGGAATTTTTGGAGTAATATTGCATCTTGAAAATCTCTCTCCTGGCCTTCGCTAGACACGCTCACGACCGTCCGAAGATTTTAAGTTTACTCTAGTCTCATCTGAGAATATAACGCTCTTCCAATCATCAACCGTCCAGTTTTGATGATTTCTAGCGAAACGTAGTCTTGCAACTTGGTGTTCCCTGGTTAGCAAAGGTTTTTTCGCTGGTCTTCTATTGCTCAATCCAGCTTCCTTTAGACGTTTTCTTGCATTTCGAGATGATATCAGGACATTGGAAGCAATTGCCAACTCATTTTTTAACATTGTACCAGTGACTGATCTGTATCTAAGAGCAGATAGCCTCAGAAAGTGGTCATCTCTTGCATTCGTAGACCGTTTGCGCCCTTGTCCTGGTCTGCGATTGTAAGATCCTGATGCCTTTCTGCGTCCTCAACCGATAAATTTCTGCGACGTTTCATTTTTAACACTAAAACTCTTAAAACTAATACTACTAACAACACAACATCTTCTAGCAAATGAAATCTTTTGTTAATCAACGATTTTTCTAACAACAATGTGCTTAACTTTTGGAGACCATGTAAAATAATGACAATAATTATGCTCTTGTCACACGAAATTTTGACAGCAGGTGTCTAGATTATCAACAGACATTCATCCGTATTAGTAACAAAAACACAGTAACCTTAAGCAGATCGTTATCTTAAAATTAAAAAAATTGAGTCCAGGAGTTTATATAACTGGTATGACGTGCATAAATTAAGTAGACTTAATAACAATCTAGATATTTTTATTTACATTTATACATATAAATGGTAGTACACAAAAAGAAAAATGATTAAAATACTCTGTAAAATGCACGACATAACAATCCGTTCTCAGTTTTTTTAATTTTGACAAAATCTCGGCGGGTGTACATGAAGATAGAGAGAAATAATTGTTTCGATTGGTATTATACTTTATTACTAAACAAATATTTTCCTTATACAAAATTTCTCTTGACAAAAGAGAATTGTCAAGACATATGCTATAAAGTGTTACAGTAATACTGACTTAAAAAATTGTTTTACAACTAACATGTGTTAGGCCAGTTGTTTCGTGTAAGCTGCTTTTTTATTGAATTAACGTAATCGGCAACTATGGCCACTTGCACGGAGGCGATTACAGAAAACAGTTAAAAAAAAAATCGTTAACGTAGAAGTAACGATTGATAATAAGTATTGAAGTTTATGATAAAGTGTTATTTCTTTTAAAAATTTCAGTGTTGTCTCGATTTGGTTTGGGTCCCTTAGGATGTCTTGCAGCTGGGATTTAATATTAAGTTGTTGTCTTCTTGTAAAAAAATCGTTAACGTAGAAGTAACGATTGACAATAAGTATGGAAGTTTATGATAAAGTGTTATTTCTTTTAAAAATTTCAGTGTTGTCTCGATTTGGTTTGGGTCCCTTAGGATGTCTTGCAGCTGGGATTTAATATTAAGTTGTCTTCTTGTGATGAATTGGCGACAATCAACCAGGATGTATTTCACAGTAAGTGGGCACTGGCAGCTTTCACAGTCAGGTCTGATGTTTGAGGTCATTAAGTAGCTTTGCTTACGTTTGGTGTGACCAATTAGAAGTATACGTATCACTGACAATTCTTGTCAAAAGAATCTAACGGGGTCAGTAGACGATGGTGTGTTGAGCATTGGCTGGGTAGATAGTAGAAATGTGTTGGTAGAGCTCCAGTGTGTTTGCCACATACGTCCAACGATATTTCTGCTTCTGTCTTAATGTCCTTGCGAATCTGGATATTAGAAGTAATTCCAGTGGCAGAAGTGTCGGAATAAGTTTAGTGCAGTTTTTCGTTGCTAAAATACTGAGTTCCTCAATGGAACAGTTTTTACAATTTGAGCCTCCGCAGTAAGTCGAATGGTATTCAAAATAAGTTAACATACTCATAATATTGTCAGTCAAATAAAGATTAGGTATGGCTTGTTCAGTTTAAGTATAATCAGGTCAATTAGCATTTTTTAAACCCCAGTAATTTTGTTTCAGAGCTTTGTCGTATGTATTATATATTACAATGATTTTCAATTTGTGTATACTGATTTAGATTTATTTTAGTCTTTATTTTTTAATATCCCACGTTGGTATTGTCAATTTATAATGTTTTAAATTTTGTCTATACTGATTTAAATTTGGCTATAGTTTATTTTACCTAACAGCTAAAGAAGTTTATTATTTAGATATGTTTTTATTTGTTTGATTATGATAATCAAAATTTTTTTTTTTTTAATTTGTTTTTTAAAATATTTTAATTTTATTTTTTTATTTAATATTATTTTATTTTTTTTACATTTTAATTTTTTTTTTTTTTTTAAGTTTGGGCGCCTTGTCAGAAGTTCAAACTAGCTCAGTTTACTTAATTTTAAAGTTGAAATTTAAAGTCTGACTCTCATCTTGGGTAGGATTCAAATTAAATATTGTTTAATAACTAATACACAATAAATTTAATGTCAAGTACTTCAAAAAAAATTATTAATTGGTTTTCACACGTTCAGTACAAATAAATAACAAATATTCGGATATGAAAAAATGGAGATGATATACAAAATATTAATTTACAATTGCAAATAATTAAAAACAAAAATACAAATCCTTAATTATCGGACGTACCTTGTATAACAGAGTTTTTCAAATATTGTCCTTGTCATGCGCAACGTAACAAAACTGAGATCGGCTTCTGCTTCGTTTACTCCCGCAAATGGAACAGCGTATTCAAATTTACAAGATGGCTACTATGGTTCCGTTTTGGAAACGTCTCTCGAATTTAATCTTTAAAATTCTATGGAATCTGCACTTGCTTTATGCAGTTTATTACTTTGGTAAGTAATTTAATAATAGCTGATTACTTTTCTGTATGTATTTTTAATATTACATTTATTACTTTAATATAAATAGCTTTTAATTAATTAAAAAAATTTCTTCTAGTTGATAATCAATTAATACATACGATGTTAATTGCTCTGCGACCAGGAACATAAGAGAGTGAATAGATGTTAACTGCTCTACTACCAAAAACATAAGAGAGCTTAATCATGGATTCTCCGGCCTTTTATAGCTTCTTGGAAAAAAACAAAAAAAATGACGTCATCGGATTTCAACTGTTCGAATTTCAGAACAAAATAACCTACATTTCCGAAAATCCAGGTAATAAATTCACAATTCTGATAATACCTTTGATAACGTACAGATAGATCTCATCCTTATATTTGCTTAAATTCTGTTTGTATAATTTTCTAAGTACTTTTTCCTAGGAAATTTTAGATTCAAAATACACAACTTCCTTGAGCTGTCAACTTATTTTAGACTTTCAAATTTTGAATTAACACTAGCTATTATATTTAAAATTACTCTAAATCCACTTAACTAGTACTATTTTAACTGATAACTTACTATTTTAACCCTAACAACTACAATTTAAACTTTTAAAAGATTTTGTTATTTGTATTACTTATACCTTATATAAGCTGATATTTTCTGTGTTATCAAAGGTTAACATTTTAAAATTTATATAAAAAACTTCCTCAATTATCCTACATACTTTTTGTTACATAAATTGTCATTTGTTAATGTTTATAAACTAATCTTGTGTCTTTTTTAGGTACTCACAATCTATTGGTATATTTGTTTGTACAATATCGAAGACTTTGATTTTGTAAGTACTTCCTTTTTACAATATTAATTTAAATATTTTACTAACTAAAATTACATGTTGATTTCATAAACATGTGGAAACCATTAACACTTTTTGATTTTTATTTTCTTTTTATTGTTTCAGATTAAACTGAGAATTTTGAAAAAGAACTAGGTGAAAAGTGAATTGTTATAATGAAAATGCATTCATTATGGATTGGAAAATTTTGATTGTGATACAATAATTGAATATGGATCCTATACAAGATAAGATGTCAAATACACTCTTTATTTATTTGAATGTTTGTAATTGAAGAGTAAATATTGAAAATTTAAGATGTACTAAAGAAAAAGTAACTGCAGATTCAATTAAACTTATTAAGATATCCCTTTTTTGTAAATTATTGTGGTAAGTAACTTTAATTCTATTTTGTTCATTTACTAATGTGTATTGTTTATTTTTACATGTTGACTTTCCAATATGACTAACTACCCTATATTGGCTTTTATCTTATAATGTTTGTTTATTATTATCAGATATGTAAGTTATACTACTTTGTTTTAGTGTAACTGTAGAGATACTGTTTGTTTATACAAATTCATACTAATTATATTATTTTTAGGTCAGAAGATTCATCTCATTTTCTAACAAGATGTATCTACTAAGTCCAAATGAAAACCTGTTGTGACCAGAGAATATTGTTTATTTTGTGGCTTTTACTGTGATATTATGACCAAATTTATGATATAATCAAGTTTATACTGTACTCAAGACAATATTTCTTTTTGGGTAATTACATGGTTTAAAAAGAAAAGTGTATTTCAATATGCATATCCTTTTTTTAATTAATCCATTAGTGTAATGGCTATGATGGATGCTTAAAAGGTAAGTTTTGTTTTTATTAGTAATAACGATCCATTACAATATGTTAGTTATAAAAATGGGAAAAGGATTACTGTCGTGAAGGTCATCATCAGTAAACCATGTTAATAAAGGCTAGTTTGGGGTCACTTAAACTAAGATCGATGTTAGATAAGGAACTAGATGAAATGTTAAAGTGGGTATTGGATCCGGTGTTCAAGATATTTATATACTTTCCTTTGCCAAATGTATGACTGGAACCACATTAACTATTGTGACCTTTAAAATCACTTACGAGAAGGTGGAGGCTATGGGTATGTCTTCTCATTCAGAGTGTATCGGAATGACACACCTGAGTTTCTGGGAAACATTTATTCGAATAAAAGTGGACTGTATGTTAATTCTATTTTTAAATATTACTGAAATGTACAGTCAAGTGATTGTGAAAAGTACTCACCTCATCTAGAAGGATGGATAAAGGGTACCTTTACGTACTATCTCTCCGTTATTATATGTGCCCGGCTTACTATAGGTACTTTTCAATTTTTATTTTTGACTGTACGGTTTGTCTCCGAAAATAAATAAATATTTAGAATTAAGGGAAAACTTACGTTTCCTGACGAACAATAAAACTGAACTTATATATAACAAAAGAAAGTATTGGATATTACTCTACAAAGTTGATGAGTTCCAAACACAAAGGAAAGTGGAAGGTGAACAGAAAAAAGGCCAGAGGATATAAATATTGAAGTACCTCCATTAGCTCTTTGGCAAATTTGTTCCAAAATTATAATATCCCTCAAATATTTTTTTAGTAGCGAAAGTTTGAAATTTTTTGTATTAGTTTCCTAAAGGCATATAATGTCCAGTTTACCTTCGGTCTCTGAAGAAGATAACTTGGCTATCGAAACGCGCGTCAGGCATATAAAAGTGTGTGTTGGTGTAGTGGTAGTGTAAACGGTTTTCGGTATCAGTTAAGAAACCAAATACCGCCCAGAAGCACTATAAACACAGAAAGCAACCCAAGGACCCTTGGAAACCAAACACGCCCAAATAAGTACTTATTGCTTATAAGCTTAGGACTTATCCTCCATTCATCTCATAATATGGCAGAATAATTCAATAAATAAATAAGTATTCTTTTTTTAACAGTTTTTTTAAAAAGAAACACACTTGGCTGTAAGCCCTATAGGATGTCTTGTGTTTGATTCAGCTTTTCATTCAGGTAGGTAGTTTATTATTCATTGATTTATTTAATAATTTATGTTCATTTTAGTAGCAAAAAACTCAAAGTCAACCCACAGTATGTAATTTAATGAAAATGTTACATCAGCGACATGTTTCGGTCACAGGAAAATCTTGAGGCTCTAAGAGAAGAACACAATGTGTCAAAATGAAGAATTACAGAAGTCAAAATATATACATGTTATATTTTGTCTTATATATTTTGACTATTGTAATTCTTCATTCTGACACATTGTGTTCTTCTCTTAGAGCCTCAAGATGGTCTTGTGACCGAAACATGTCGCTGATGTAACATTTTCATTAAATTACATACTGTGGGTTTTATTGCTACTATTCGTACCATCCACATTTGAGATATGGATAACCTCTACAAATTTATATTCATTTTAAATGCTGTAACATGTCCATCGTCATGTCACCTTGCACTATTACCGACCGTAAGCGATACCGCTATTATTACCGTTAAAATCAACCCCGATTCACTGTTAATGCTACTGTATACGAGACATCCCTTATAGACGCTAACTATTTATCTGATTGAACGAGGCCAATCAAAGAACGCGTCCCTCGCTTGCAATTGAATAACGAACGCATTTCTTCTGACAAATGACACAAACACGATTTCCGTTTTGAGCAATACTATTTAAACACCCTTAAGGCAACCATATCTCCTTTCATCGACCAACAGGCCGACTGAAGAGACTGAAGAAAAATGTTAAAGTACCTCATCTTGTGAATTTCCTTTTGGTTGTTGGTATGTAGACTTTTTCCCATTCTTTTCATTGCTAGTTACATAATTATGCTTTAATTATAATAAAAAACATTTTCTACACAATTCACACACAATTTGTACACATACTATTTGAAAACTAATAAAATAATAATAAAAACATAATTATTGACAAATTTTAAGTTCATAAAAATCTTAGAGCGTAGTCTTCAACCACGCTATTAAAACTTGCTTTAGAGGCAAACAATTAATAATAGTTATTAAACAAAAACCACTTTACTGTAATATTTTTAATTTTATAAAAAATCAATTTTTCACAAAAATTTAGTACAAATATATGATTGTTTCAAAGTTTTACTAGAACTAGTTAAATATATATCCTTTTTATTCAAATCACATTAGCATATTGATAAGTTTTTTGCATTATAAAGAACAGGACCGGCTTCACCGTCCTGTGCATTACTAATTTTCAATCTTGCTTATTTGTTTATTATATTTATGGACGCTGTGTTGGAAGACTTGAGGATAAGAAAATTTATTTGTTGAAATTTAGTAATTTGTTTAGTAATACGTCTGTCCAATATCAACGCACATACCTCCATGATTCCTTCTCACACACATAAAACTTTTAGAAAGATACAACCCGCTAAGTTGGAGTCAAGTTATCGCTAAGATACCGCTAAGTTGGAGTCAAGTTATCGCTAAGATACCGCTAAGTTGGAGTCAAGTTATCGCTAATTTAGAGCCCAGTTACCGCTTTAGGAAGATTCCTATGTGAAGACAGTCCTTCAAACCACTTCTGAGCTGTTAAGAAAACTATTACATCCCAAGCAGCCATAACCATTAAAGAAATTTTCATCTCTCCACGAAGAAGCTGAAGCCGCCCTCCTAGACAGCACAGAAACCTAAAGTTTAGTCCACTTTTTACAGCTCCAGTTCATCATCAGCAAGTACTTACAGTTTCAATAAATAATCAATTTTAAAAAGAAAACAGTTTCATTTATATACCGTAGACTATAAATCTTAAGGGTGTAGCGTGGTCGGTCTTTATTTCAAGTAGCTTCTTTATTTGTTGTTTAATTTAAGTAATTACAAGGTGTTTCTATCTTTCTCACCTTAGTTTTTGTGTAGTTTGTTTGCTTAATCGATAGTGTTCAAAAGATAGTGGCGCCCTTATTACTTATACATCCCAATCCTTTCTATAGTAAGCATTAACTTGGAGTCGAATCACCCCCTGGAGAGGGTCTCTTAGCCGGGATCTCTTTTGGAGAGTTTTTTTAGTTACAAACTGGCTCCCTGCTTTTTGGGAATAAAAAGAGTTACAATGCTACAAGGTGTTTCTATCTTTTTCCCCGTAAATTATTTTTCTTTCAGTAAACGAATAAAAAGATAGTGGCGTCCTCAACTTTTATAACCAATCAACCTGAAATATATAGTGCAGCATTAACTTGAAATTACTCCTTGAGAATAGCCGGAATCAGCTCAGAGTGAGTTTTCGTGTTGTAGCAGGATTTATTTTACTTGAAGGAGCGTCGGTTCATAGTAATTTGGTTTGGTAGATATACCACAAACAAGCTCAAAATGTGTGGGTACCCAGCCACAGTAGATACAAATGGAATGAAAAGGCGGATCTTCTAGCCCGAGAAAGCACAGCGAAGTGGACCAGAACCTTTCTGTGGCTAATAAAATCAACCAAGATCGAATGGATCAAAACAAAGTCTTAAGAAGAGTGGCAAAAATCAACACAATAGTCACAATAGTCACAAATTGAAAGATTTCATTTATGCAGATTTGGTCGGGATGGAGAGGAAACCTATAAACACATTCTCTACGAATATGTGAACTTCAAATTCACAAAAGACAGAGATTTTTAATTTAAGGTGAAAAAAGGCTAGGCTGGAAGCCTTATATGGGGAATCATTGTACAGTCTAGAGACTCTTAAAAAAAAACAGACTGGACAAGATTCTATAAAGCAAAAATTGTTACCACAATAGATCTGGAATAGATCGAAGTAGGAAACGCCGTCTAGCTGCCCAGTCTTAATATGATTTTGTAGCAATAAAACTCGAAGTCAACACACAGTATATAATTAGTTCAATGGTAAAAGTTACATCAGTGCTGCGACATGTTTCGATCAACAGAGCATCATCAGGCTTTATGAAGAGAACATATAATGTCAGAATAAAGGTCACAATATATATAATACTAATATGATTTAAAATGAATAATAAGAAAATGGTTAATTAACAATATCATCAAAATACAATCCAATAAATTTCAGATAATAATAAAATTAACATTAAAACTATTAAACTAAATAATCATTACATATCTAAAACAGACTCACCTATGTGAGTAGACTGGTAGGTATGAATAAATGGGTATGAATGGAAATACATGGGAAGTTGAAAAGTAAAAGGATAAAAAGTTAAAACTGTTGCAAATTATTTATAGAGTAAACATCATGAAATAATTAACAAGATTAGGAGTTGAAAACAAAGTAAAAAAATTTAATTAAGCAGTCAATGTCAAATAATTAATCATTATTATGAAAAAGGGAACAATTAGCAGAAACTTTAAAATAAAATTGTTGACTAACAATAAAACAAGGTAAACTTGTTTTACCAGGAGACATCTCCACAAATCCCGGAAAAAACCAAATTTAACGGGGTGGTACCTAAGTAAGACAATCAGTTTGAGGAAAAAATTTCAAAAAGGTAAAAACAATGTTACATAATAAAAGGTAAATGTAAATCCACATTATTCTCCATAAGGGAAAAATACAAGATTTTACAAAGCACCTCACTATAAAAATACTGTTAAATTACAAATATGGTTAGATACGGAAACCTAAATAAATCAATCAGAGCTACCAACTGTATGGAAATAATAAGTACTACATTCAAACATATAGGAGAACAAGAAATTATAGACATGACAAATCTAATAGAAATTCTTGCTGATTTGTTGAATAAAGACCTTGTAAGATCTGAACTGTTGCATGAGTTGCAGAGAGAATCTGTTAGATTTAAATCTCATTTCAATAGATTTAATGGTGCTTATAACAATTTAAATAATAATTTAAGATATCTTTCTAATATTCCTAAAAGTAATAATTTGATTCTCACTAAAGCCGATAAGGGCAAACTGTGTTGTTATACTTGATAACATTCAATATATTTCTAAAGTTAAACTTTTTCTCCACTCTGATCCTTCTTTCATTTATTTACCATCAGATCCTACAGTTAAATTTCACAACAGTTTTAAAAAGAGTCTTAGAATCATTTACAACAATGTTCTTTCTTTTTTAATCTAAATTACCTCAAATTGTGTCCAATGGCTGTAGGCTTTATTATATGGTTTACCTAAAATTCATAAAAACGACATTCCTATTAGACCTGTTGTTAGTTTTACTAATTCACCAGTTTCTAAACTTGCCAATTTTTTTCATTCTACTCTTAGAGAATTAACTAATTTTTCCAATTAAAAATTGGAGCTAATAAAATTTCTCAGTTCAAATTTCCTAATGGTTGTATAATGTTTTCTCTTTATGTCAATAATTTGTTTCCTAGTATCCCTCAATCTGATTGCATTAGTGTTTAAGGTATGTAACGATTATTTAGCTTAATAGTTTTAATGTTACTTTTGTAATGTATTGGAATTTATTTTGCTGATATTATTAATTAACCATATTCTTATCATTCATTTTTAATCATGTTAGTATTATATACATTGTGACCTTTATTCTGACATTTTATGTTCTTCTCATAGAGCCTGATGATGGTCTGTTGACCGAAACATGCCGCAGCACTGATCTAACTTTTACCATTGAATTAATTATATACTGTGGGTTGACTTCGAGTTTTATTGCTACTGTTTGTACCACCCACATTTGAGTTATGTATAACCTCTACAATTTAATATGATTTAATATAATATAACCTAATTATGTCAATCCCTGATCTATTATTCAGATAGCTGTGGACTTAAAGGAGTTACCTAGCTACCCCTACATCGGTATACTTTGCTTTCATAATATTTGTCTAGAATGTCATTTATATATATATTTTATTTAAGATTTACCTACCTGTAATTTTGACCACTGAATTCTTCCTATACAACGGACTGCATTCCTCCAAGCCAATTTAGCTCCATAAATTAATTCTGTCTCAGTTAAATGATATGTACCTGTGCTATTGACTTCCTTTTGAACTTGTTCCCATCTTGAAGTGTGAGCTAAGCTGTGAGTTCTGAAACAACAGTAAAGCTGTGAAATAAAATATTTTACTATTTTTTTTTTAAATTGCACTTCCCAAGGATTGAAGTAAATAATTGAAAAATTCCTTAAAATTAACATATAAAAATATTTACTTGTACTATATTTTTGTATTATACTTGTATTATATTTTTGGCATGTTAGTTGTCTTTTCTCCCTATTCTATGCAAAGTGTTTTGCCATCCACGATTAACGCGGGAGCAGCGTGCATGTAGATATCTGTGACAATGAATCACCAACAGTGGAGTTTTGAAAATTGGATTATCTCTCGCTGTCGAAACCCCGTTATGTATATAATAAATATTAATTAATATAATACAATTTTTCTAGTTGATCTTACAATTTTACAAATAATAATATCCACTTCAATTGTTGAGGAGTTTATAAAGGTTTTAACTACAAATTTCTTTTTGGGTCATGGTATTGTTGAATGTAACTGCACGATATTTGATAATATTTTTAAATTATTTTTAATAAAATATTTTAATAAAACTTTATTTATTGTTAATAAAATTATACTGTTACACTCTTGGCTCATTTTAAATAGTTTATTACCAAAACAAAAGGATACAGTGGTACAATCTACAACTTTGCTTTTTCCGTTAACTGCACTGTCAACTTTGGTAGTATTTAACTTTAACTTGACATGAAGAAAACTTCATGCGTTAAACCACAAAAACAAAGGGAAAAAAGAATCTTACCTAACTATAAAATCAACCACCATTCAACTTTAAGGGAAAGAATAATTTAACATAATATCTATAAAACTGACAACTAACTTGTAACTCTACACTCCTTAGATTTATTCCTCCTGGAATGATGTTGAACGTAACTATATTCGGGCCACTTGGGCCATCTTTATTTTTCTGCTGCGTAAGTTGTACGTTTTTAGAATGGTTACCCTTATATAGTACCAGACGATCATAACAGGCTGATTGGTTTTCCTCTGGGAACTTTGACAATAAGATAAAAGATGTCAATCATTTTTTTATCGTTTATGGACCCTCCCAGCTTTGCTGTAGTTTGGTAAACCATTCATGTAGTTGTCAGAACCACATTAAGTCTTCCTCTTTATAATTAGTCTTCTCTACTCGGTTGTCGTAGTACTTTTGTCCCGGTCACTGTTTCATTAAAATTTGGTACGCACTGTTCCCTGGATATCGTTCATTTTCCTACGGAGATCTTCTACATATTCTTTCTCAGCCCCATTTTTTCTTGGCTTACTGCCCCAAGTGCTACGACACAACCTTCGACATGATGGATAGATGTTTAAGAGGTGACCAGAAGCCTATTCCACTGCGACCTTTTCAGATCTATTGTGGTCCTCGAAAAACTAGATTACATCCCCCAGTCCGACTCTCTTAACGAAGTCTATAAGCTTTGAGACTAACCTTCATGTAGTCCCTTGCCAATGGATATTCTTCTCCTAAAGTCAGGAACCGCATATTTACCAGTCCGTCGCACTGACATAAGATGTACTCTGGTGTTTCCTCTTCTAGGTGACAGAATTTGCACAGATCCGTCTCTGTCAACCCCATCAGCTTAAGATGCCTGTTTAGCTTACATTGATCCGTCAATAGACTTACTACAGTTTTGACCGTTTTCCTGTCTTTACTCAATAAGTCTGACGTAAACTTTTGCGAATGTTCCATTATGAACTGTTTCGCTTGCCTTTTTCCTGGTAAATTCCACCACCATTCCCGTGATTTTTGTGCCACCCATATTTTCATGGCCGTTTTTATTATATTTTTTGCAATGCCGCAGAAAGGTTCCGGTCCAATAAAAGGCATTGATGAGCCTAGTTTAGCCATTTCATCTGCCTTTTTATTGCCTTTTAGACCCCTATGACCTGGTACCCAAGCTACCATAACCTTGCTACGATCCCCCAGAGTATTCAGAGCATGCACACAGTCCCATACTAGCCTAGAATTGACCTCTATAGAATCTAGTGCCCCTAGCACCGCCTGACTGTCTGTGAAGATGGCTATTGAACGGTACGTCCTATCCAGCCTTTTAATTTCTTGTACACAGTAGTGAATTGCCGTAATTTCTGCCTTTTGGGATAGACCTACTGGGAATGTTATGCCTTGTTTCCTTCCGACTACGCCGGCTCCCACGCCATACGGCGTCTCTGAGCCGTCCGTGTACCAAGTTGGATTGGCTACCCATAATAATAACGTAATCAAGACAATTTTTCCAAGGCACACCACTGAAAATTGTCTTTTTCAGTCGTTCGAAGGTGACAAGGGCATTACACAGGCAAAATAAGAAAACCGTAAATGGTCAAAGGCCTGATGCACCAGTAAAGACTGTTTTCTTTTGATCTGGCGGATCTATTTACACTTGCCAATAACCCCAACTCAAGGTCAATGAAAAGAACAGAGCCAGCTAGATCATCGAAGATGTCAATTCTGGAATTCATTGTATATTCTGTGTGACACATTTTATTATATCCCAGCTATTCATTTCCATTTTCTATTTTATTTGAATAAGTGACCTGCATGAGTATCTATATATTGAAAGATAAGTTTGTGTTTACTGCGCATGCGATTCCCTTGAAAATACCTGACTTCCTTGGTTTTTATTGAAAAATTAGAGGTTTGTAGGAAATGAGTAATCTCTTCTAGTCAGAGGTTTGAGTCACTGGCTTCATCAGTTCAGCCCTTTGACTATTTTATAGGTGGGTTGGAATACCTAGCTAAATAATTATTACTGGGTAAACTAATCCCTTTGGTTGGATATTTGCTGAGTTAGCTGGGTTAATTCACCCCTTTGACTTAATATTTCGATGTTTTGGATAAATATTTGCTGGGTTAATTGAAATATGGCAGAATTTGTGCTTGGACACATTTGGTTCCACAATCCCGTTCTAACATCCCTCTTTTGATTTCGGCTGCTAATAAATGGCTCAATTTCTCACCGAACATCCTCGTTTCTTCTAATAACCCTACACCTGACACCAATTTGTAACATACTTGGGTTATATTTAAAAGTTAATTTCAAAAACACAATTGACAACCACCGAAACAATTATTTTGTGACAATACATTTGGAAAGCAAATGTTATCAACAATAAAACTCATAACAAATTAAATGCTTAGCTATAGATAAGCATTTCACTAATAAGTGATAATCACACGCGCTGTAATGATAACCATAGTTAACCGCCAAACAAAAAATTATTTTTCGCAAAAAAGTCTGAAAAATTACAAAATGTCGTTTTGAAACGTTTTCTTCGAAAAATGTTGAAGAAGCAATTAAAACTAACAAACCCCTTAATTTCAATAATAAATAATTTATTGTTGAGTTCAATAATATAGAGGGTTCAATAATATAGAGGTATAAATATTTGTCCGTCGAATGCCCCTACAAATGCTTTCTCGGGCAATGAGCCCAAATCGAATCTTACGTGATGATGATAAGACATCGGTGCCTTAATAAAGACATGTCAGATATGTTGTTTGATATGCTTGCCTTCTTGTGGAAAAAGTGTTGACCCAAAATAAAAATTGTGCCTGCACCGTAGTAAACAGGTAAGGTTCTTTTTATGTAAAATACCAAGTCACAGCAAACTCATTCAGTTTATGACACGTTTTTATGTCTTATTTATACGACTTTAGACAATCTTCTCTTATCTAGTCTCTTAATATTTAATGTTTATAACAAGGTTTATATCAACTAATTTTTTTCTTTTTCATCGATGCGAAGAAAATCCTTATGGATACAAATCTGTTTGGCATGCAGGACTCTTACTGACTAAAACCTTCCATTCTCCAAGAAGACAGTTTTGCTATCACCGTTGGGCATTTCATTATAGTCAGTCCTGGGCTGCGATTTTCGAGCTTGTGCGATGCGTTGTCGCATGTATTTTTGAATCCCCGTGACCGACACAATCTATCGTGTGCGATATGACATCGGTTGATATGAAGTAGCCGATGTTTTCTGTCGTGTACGACGGTAATTTTGTATGTTATTAGTCATTTCAGTATTGGTTTATTTATTTGTTATTTATGTATTACATTTAATACATGCCATCATGAATTTTAATAATCAAATCAATTTAAATGGAGTAGATGTATTAGAAGATAAAACAACAATGTTCTATTAAATTCTATACTCAAATAATATATATAATTTGTATCATAACTACCTTCCTTCATTGTTTCCAACTTTTTTGCGATCGAGGAATTTCATTTAATATGGTAGTTATTTCTACCCAATGTTTTTCTCCCTCTTTAAATGAAAAATCTTTTGAAAATTTTCCACTTTGTAATTGTGGGTGCCGCTTAACATACCCAATTAATATTTTTTTTGTTTCTCTGTCATTCCTGCCACTTTTCCTGACATTTTTTTAATAATAATGCCCAAGACTGAAGACAATCCACCTCTTAAAACAACCGCTATGTTATTTAATTTCCAAACAAATAAAATTAGAGGTCATATTTTTGACATCTACTATGTTGCCACGTTCAAAATTTTAAAATATGAAAAAGCAATCGGTTGGAAGTCGAAAATACAACATTTATAATTCATTCGATGCGACCGTCGCATGCGGTTAGTCGTGTACGATGACCGTCGATTGATTTCGAAAATCGCAGCCCTGGTCATTTATTTCCTGTCCTTTACAGCATTTCTTAAATTATTTTGGTGTTTACTATTTTTCTAATAAATGTGGGGGTAATCATCTAGACTCTAGACAGAGGCCTGTCTCAGTTTTTCCGATATCTCTTACATATTCTATAGAAATTTTTCAACTTAAATGATTCAAGGAGTTTGCATAAATTCCTGTTGAATACATTTCGAGTATATCTGAATTTAACATAAATACTAAGCAGTTTAAAGTTTAATAAATAAAATTAAATGTATTGAGCTTTAAAATAATAAAACCTTACTATTTTGGAAATTCGCGTAAAATCATCTACCATATTTGTTGTTAGTTTTTTCAACAAAACAAAAAGTTTTTCAAGAAACTTTTGTATTACTTATATATAAAAGTTATCTAAGAACAACTAAGGTATTTTTGTTTTTGAGCTTTTGAAGTTTAAATAACATGAACTTCAAAGAGCAGGCTAGATTAATATTCGGTTACTGCTTCATGGATTTTAGATTAGTACGATCTTTAGTTATAATTTCTGCCACGCTTAAATTTAAATTTAAACTATAAAAATGGTTGAAGTAGTTATAGCCTTTTTAGGTTCCTTGCCTTGGGTATAATAATATAATGTTTACTAGAACTTTCAGCTTAATTTATTTATTATTTGTAAATTTTAAGGGATTATAAAAGTTCCATTATTATAATATATAATATAACGAGTGAACATTTGATTATCCATAATCACGAAAAATTTTATCAAAGCTTAATTTCACGAGTCCGACAGGACGAGTATATACTAAGTGACATAAAAATCCGAACACCCAGTTTAAATGATTTTATTTTTATAAAATTTTGTATAAATACTTATTGAATCATAATAAGTAAATGATAAAAATTTCAAAATGATTGCATTACTTTAAAGTAATAATGTGTTACGCATAATGTGTTACGCATTCCCCAATGCGCCTAGGCATGCTTCTGATCAGGTGGTCAATCTCCTCCTGCGGTATCTCATTCCAGGCAACCACCAACTCGACGACAAGAGAAGCTACTCCCAGGACACCATAATGCAATAGATTTTAAAAATGATTGGGGAAACAAGAAAAATAAATTTGACACCTAATTGTAATAACATTATTATACGTTTAACCATTTTGTTCCAATATTATTATTGTTAAATGTTAAAACAGAATTGCTAAAATTAAAAAAATCTGGTGTTTACAAAATTAATTGTCCAAAATGTAATGCAGTATATATAGGTCAAACACATAGAAATTTTGAAGTAAGATTTAATGAACACTTAAGAGCATATACATTACAACAACCAGATAAATCGAACCCTGCAAAATATCTACTTGAACATCCAAACTCACTGATACACACCAATGACATTCATCTACTACACATTTGTGATAAAAAACAAAATTTAGATTTTCTAGAACTTGAAATAAAAATACATCTAGGATATCAACAGTTTAAAGTAGTTAATGAACAAATACATCTTGGAAGTTCTCCACTATTAAACTGTTTACTTTGATTGAGTCTTCATTTTATACATACGAGTAAATAAGACATTATTGTAACACAAATATATTAAGTTATTGTAAAGATCAGCATGACATAGTTTTTTTCCTTGTTTTTCTATATCATTGCACAGTTATACTGATCTTAGAGGGAAATACATCCAGGATAATCCCTTAGGGCTAATAACATCTAGGCTTTAATATTGTTATTGTTATCTTATAACTTCCATACTTCGTCTAGCCTTAATACTACTTAATCAACATCAGGTACCTAGCTACAAACAAACAAAATGTAACTTCAATATGTCAATCTGACGATGCTAGTTATTAGCGAAACAGCTGTAATTGCGTTTTAAAATGTATTTTTTATATTTTGCACTTATAAAAATCTTCATTATAAAACGCATTTGCGTATCGTAATGTAACTTTTACGAACGCAAATTTTTGTTTTAAATGGTTGGCGACATGAGTGAAGTATCTAATGACAAGACTATTGACAATGACATTAGTGGCTAATAGTCATTTATTAATTGTATATTAATCTTTTAGAAAGTATTTGTGAACATAAATATCATCTTTTACTTATATAATATATTATTTTTGGTGTATTTTTCATTTTAAAATGTTTGAAAACATTAACATTTCATAATTTAAATTCGAATAAATAGTGCAAGTTTAGTTCAACCGTTCAGTTATTTATTGTTCTTATTAATATAAATATTTTAAATTAACCAATAAAATTAAAATACAATTATATAGTTAGTACCCAGGTCACGAGCAGCGCTGTAAACACGTTTTTAAAAAACCATTACTTCTTTATAATATACAGTGGACGGCTAATTTATGGAATATTATCATTATTTCGAGAACCGTCGAGTTTTGAGGGTAATCCCGAAACAGGTTGATTTTTGTTATAAAATACCCATGTTATAACGTACATGGAGTAAGGATGACGTCACCGGTGTGGGTGTAGTGACGTAATCGTTAATTTTTGTAAATAGAAATCGGTATAATGCGACAGCTAATTTGAAGGAGAATTTAATTCTCTATTTAACGACATTCAATTTGTAACTAAAATATTTTTTAAGGGTACAAAAACTTCTTTTTTATTTAAATTCAACCAAATTACAACTAATGATTTAATTCATAACGTACCTTAAAGTAACCAAATTATGCATAATGAATATTTTAAATTAAATGTTCGAAATGCCCTCCATCGGTTTCTTGACAATATGCGAATCTACGGACATATTCATCAAGTACATTGCGGATGACTTCTGGAGTAATGAGACTCATTTCATGCCTAATTCTATCTTTTAAGTTCTGTAAATTTTGGGGTTTATTGACATAAACTTTTGATTTTATGTAACCCCACAGAAAAAGTCTAGAGGTGTTAGATCTGGCGACCTTGCTGGCCACTATATAAAACCTCGTCTTCCGATCCATCTCTTGGGAAAGAAATTATTTAAAAATTGACGTACTTCACGTGCATAATGCGGAGGGGCCCCATCTTGTTGAAACCAGATATTGTCACTAGGTAAATTTGCATTATTGGCATTTGGATACATGTTAGCAAGGACAGGTATAAGTTGATTTCCCAAAAAAGTTAAATAACGTTCTCCTGTTAGATTTTCTTCAATGAAAAAAGGGCCAATGATTCTGTCATCGATGATCCCTGCCCATACATTCACTTTCTGAGGATATTGCGTGTGTGCCTCAGTCATCCAATGTGGGTTTTCTTGACTCCAATACCTGCAATTTTGACGATTCACGATACCATGTAAAAAAATGTGGCTTCATCGGAAAAAAAGATTTGATTGATGAAAGGTGGATTGCCGATTCACAAATCCTGCATAATTTCAGAAAATTAAAGCCGGCGATCGGGATTGTCGTCGTTTAATTCCTGGTTTAGTTGAATTTTGTAGGGATGGTATTTTTCTTTTTTTAAAATACATAATACCGATCGTTGGGAAACTCCAGCATATTCACCCATTTGTGTTGAACTACTGTGAGGATTGTCATGGACATTTAATAAAACATCAAGTTTCATATTGTCTTCAATTTTAGGACGCCCAGCGTTTGGAATATGTTTAACGTGCCCAGTTTCTGCAAATTTTCTTACTATTTTACTTACTGTTGATTGGCTGATGGGTCTGTCTGGATATTTTGCGTTGAATAAATTGCATACCTCGTTCGGTGTTCTTTTTTTATCTCCACATCCGCTAAGAATTAATATTTCTATGCGTTGTGTTTCATTTAGGTGAGCCATAATTTAGTATTCAAAAGTAAAAATTACAATTGACAACTGATGACAATTCACAAAATCAAAAGTATTTACGACAATAAATATTACAGTAACTATGCCAATATCACTTGCTTGATTTAACATTTGACAAAAAGTTTCAGTGTTTATGGGATAACTTTTTGTGTACATTATTATTTTTACTTATTTTTGCTTTTTCAAGTATTTATTTCAGAAAGTCATGGCAGGAACCGATGGATGGCATTTGGAACATTTAATTTAAAATAATTATTATGCATAATTTGGTTACTTTACAGGACGTTATGAATTAAATCATTAGTTGTAATTTGATTAAATTTAAATAAAAAAAAATGTTTTTGTACCCTTAAAAAAATATTTTAGTTACAAATGTAATGTCGTTAAATAGAGAATTAAATTATCCTTCAAATGAGGTGTCGCATTATACCGATTTCTATTTAAAAAAAATTAACGATTACGTCACGACACCCACACCGGTGACGTCATCCTTACTCCATGTACACACTGGGATCTTGATAAAGTTTTTGATTGGGCTAGTTCATAGTGACGAACTTTAACCCTTTATTGTTAGTGGACCTAGGTGGTCAAACGATGAATTTAGAATTTAGATTTGTAGGACAAGTCTCGTAAGTCTCGTCAGTCTATGTTTGGGTCCAGAAGGACCTGTTTTGGCCGTTTGGCCTTGGGATTGTCGTCCGGGTCGTAGTCGAGTGCCCTCTTCAGAAGAGGGTTGGCGTGGTTATGAAATGAGGTGATCAAGTCTTTGTTACGTAGTCGGATTTGGTGTCGTATGGTGTCCACCATTAAGTCACGTCGTATGTTAGAGTTTCGTAAATACCAGGGGGCCCGGTAATTAATCGTAGCGTTTTGTTTTGTATTGTCTCTAGTCGGTGAAGATGAGAATTAGCTGTTTGTCCCCATATTGTCGATGCATATGTAATTTGTGGGAGGATGCAAGTCTTGTATAGAGTGAGTTTGTGTCGGAGACTTAGTTTACTGTCCTTGGATATGAAGGGCCAGAGAGCTGCTTTAGAAGCGTTAGTTTTTGAAATGATTTGACGCATATGTGGGTGCCATGTCAACTTACTGTCAAAAATGACTCCCAGATATTTAATTTCGCGTTTCCAATCGATAACCAAATCTTTCAACATGAAGTCGACATTTGGTCGATCGCGATTTTTACTAAATTTGATTAATTACGATTTTTCCGCATTAATTTTAATCTTCCATTTTTCCGCCCATTCTATATAGGCATCAGTCGTGTTTTGAAGATATTCAACAGCTTTGGAGAATTTCCAAGAGCCTGACAAAATCGCGGTATCATCCGCAAATGTAAAGACTTTGGTAAGTCCAATACACTCAGGGAGGTCTGCCGTATATAAATTGTATAAAATAGGAGAGAGAACCGAACCTTGAGGAACTCCAGCTTCGATTCTCTTGATCGTTGAAATGGAAGATTTCACTCTAACCTGAAACATTCGTGATTGGAGGAAAGATTTGATTAACTTTAATAGGCCTGAATGAAAGTGAACTGAATTTAATTTATAAATCAGCCCTTCATGCCAAGTCTGTTCGAAAGCTTTCTCAATGTCTAAAAAGATAGCGGAACACGTCCGTTTAGCTGTCCAGTGGTCAAATATGCTTTCTGTCAGTCTAAGAGCCTGCTGCTCGCAAGAGTGTTCAGCTCTAAAACCAAATTGGTAGTCTGGGATGAGTCGTTTTTCGTCAGTCTCATCTTTGATACGCTCAAGAATAACTCTTTCAATCACCTTTGATATCGAACTTAATAGACTTATCGGTCTGTGATTTTGGGGATAGAGCGGATTTTTCCCGGGTTTTTCTATTAAAATAACGATGGCATTTTTCCATCTGGCGGGAAATTTCTGTAATTTTAAAATCGTGTTGGTGATGTTGGCCAAAAATTTGAAGTAGCTGTGAGGCAGCTGCTTAAGCTGGAGATTAGTAATATTGTCGTCTCCTGGAGCTTTTTTCGATTTCAGTGTAAAAATGATGTTTTCAATTTCAGTGTTTGTGGTCGGGCGTATTGCCTTGAAAGGCAGTGTTTTGATGTCGCGATCTACCGCATTTTCGACCTCAGTTTCCCATTCGACATCGTCGTCTGGGTCCCTGTTTGGCGAGAATTGAAGTTCTAGTGAATCCGCAAAGGTGAAAGCTTTGTCTTGATCGGTGTAGACCAGACCTGAAGTTCCCTGAAGGGGGTTGTTTGATTTTGTCTTCATTTTAAGCCGTTTTCTGAGAGCCCATAAAGGATTAGGATCATTACAATCGCTAATCATTTCCAGAGTCTCAGTCCACCGGTCATTTCGAAGTTTTTCAAGTTCTCGCTTGACTTCGTTCGATAGCTGGTTGGCTCTGTTTTTGTCCAGCCGGTTCATCGTTCGTTGGGCCATTTTCCGGGCTCTATTTTTCACCTGGATAAGGTGTTTTATCCTGGGAGGGATAGAGCAGGGGTTCGATGCAGGAGTTGACTTGGAAGACGTACTCCGAAATAACGCTGATTTCATTTCATTAGTAATTTGAAGGATTTCTTTATCTAAATCATGCATGTTGTTGAGCAAGGGGGGTCGGTTAATGTTACTGAGTATTTCGGAGTATTTGGTCCAATTCACTCGTGATCGCCTTGCGTTCATCAGATTCGGTTGCCAGTTCTCCAATTCCAAAAGAATAGGATTGTGGTCCGAGCTGAGTTCCGCTTTCGCCTCTATTTGGAAGTTCATACTGACATTTCTTAATATAAAAATATCAAGAACATCAGCAATCCCTGTACCAAAATGAGTCGGTTCATCTGGCCCAACTACTAGATAGCCATGTCGGGTCGAATGTGCATCTAGAATTTTTCCTTTATCATTTGTTCGCCTTGAATTCCAATTCGGATGTTTGGAGTTCAAGTCGCCTCCGATTATGGTGTTTTGGTCGCGGGGTAAAATTTTGTCTAAGTCTTCTTGTAGAAGTTTCTTAGAAGGTGATAAATAGACCGAAACTAGTGTGTAAGTGATTCCCGATGCCATCGTTATTTTAACCACTGTGTTTTCAATGTTTTCGGTATTATAACGGTTTATGAATAAATGATTAATGTCTTTTTGAATCAAAATCGCGGTTCCGCCGTTTCTACCCGTTAATCTATCAGTTCTATAGCAAAAGTAATTCGGAATTGTAAAATTGAGTGCGGGTTTGAGCCACGACTCAGAGATGAGGATTACGTCAATGGAATGAGAGTGTAAAAATTCAGTCAGTTCGTCTTTTTTACTTGAAATGCCACAGGCATTCCAAGCCGCTATCTTTAGTGAGTCAGGTTGTCGTTTATTTGTCATTTTGTTTTAAAAGAGATTTCTTAATTTCAGATACCATCTGCCGAAGTTCAGCAGATAGTATGGATCTGATTTCGGAAATTGCCTCCTTTAGGTCGTTAGTCTGAGTCGGTGGTGTCTTTTTTGCCGTCTGGGCATAAGTTTTATTTTGAGTCACTGTCGGTGTCAGTTTAGAGGTTGTCTTGTTCGATGTTCGTTTGTCAGTGGTTGTCTTGTGAGCTTGACAACCTCTGTAGTTTGCTGGATGGGCCCCCCCGCAGTTTGCACAGCAAGCCGGGGTATCCGGAGTCTTTTTGCAGTCAGAACTTAAGTGGTCCAACCCACATTTGACACATCGTGCTTCCAGGTGGCAGTTTCTTTGGGTATGGCCAAAACCCTGACACCTGTGACACTGTGCCGACTGCGTGTTGGACCGCTGTGTCTCAACTTTAATTTTGATAAAAAATAAATTTGTGATGTTGTAAATGTTCTTGCTGAACTCACTGCGAGGAAGCTCAACCAGAACCAGCGGCATATGTATTTTGTCAGTCGTGATAGTAACTTTCTTAGTCTTATTGTCCGTTTGTTTTGTCGTCACTCGTCTGTACATTCGAGTGATCTTAATTGGTTCGAACTTAAGAGATTTAAGTTCGTTCTCAATCATCTCGTCAGTGATATGGTTGGGAACACCTCTCAAGACCACTCGAAGAGTCTTGTCAGTCGGTAGTTGGTACGTGTAATATAACTGTCCCTGTCTGTCAAGTTCTTTGGTTATGGCTCTATGATCGTCAATGGTATCAGGTGTAAATTGAATCCCGTCTTTTTTATTCGCGGCATTTGAGATTGAAATTTTTTTGATTTTAAAGATTTTTAAAAGGTCTAACCAGGTCTCTTTATTTTTTATAGTAATGGGGGGGATTTTGTTTTTAGGTTTTGATGTTATGGTCTGTGAGTTTGCGGGTAATTTAGTTGGGGGTGGAGGTAGTCGTGGGAAATCGTCCTTGTTACGTCTTTTAGAAGATGTGGATGATAGATGTGATGGTTCTTCATCAGAGGACACTGAGTTCTTGTGGCTTCGTTGAGTTTTTTTGGTAGTTGTGGTACTGTCTGAATCATAGTCTGATTCATTCAGTAAGTTTTTGACTTTTGTTGGGATGTCACTGTCAAGGTCGCCGTAAACGTCAACGTCACTGTCAACGTTCATGTCGGTATTGTCAGTATTTTTTAAAGTGTCGAATCTATTTTTAGTTGGAAGTGGTTATGTTGTTGGGGAAGGGGGGGGATTGTCTACTTTTTCGTCGTTTTTTGTTAGTTGGGGGGGTGTCGGGGGTTTTTTTGGGGTCAAGTCATAGCCTAAGCGTTCCGCGAGTAGTAAAAACAACTCACCTAGGTCCTTGTCCGAGAGATTGTTGATCATAGTTTTAAAATCCATCTTTAATGAAGTTGGTTGTGTCGGATTGTCTTTAGTTTCCGTCCCTGATCGGGCTTCTGCTTCTGCACGGAGTTTTCCCGTGTCCGTAGACACGTCTTTTTTAGGATTTTCTCTTTCTATCCTTATTTTGTTATAAGCCGGGCTATTGAAGGGTTCTTAGTGTAGAAGAAGTTCTTCTACACCACCAAATACACTTTTCACAAACAATTCTGCTCTATTTTTGCTAATAAATTAACTTTTTCACGGAGCGAAATAAATCTGACGTTTAATGTCAAAATATAATTTTGACACTACACTACTACTTTACTCCATGTACGTTATAACATGGGTATTTTATAACAAAAATCGACCTGTTTCGGGATTACCCTCAAAACTCGGCGGTTCTCGAAATAATAATATTCCATAAATTAGCCGTCCACTGTATGAACGTAACTGTATTTATTTAATCCATACTATGCTTCACACAAAAACGATTCAAATTATAGAGACGTATTTTTTATTTTTACTGTTTATTACAATTGTTTCTTCTAGGCAATACAAAATGATATATTCAAGAATTTAGAATTTTATCCAACAACGGCAAAATATTAGGAAACAAATCATGGAAATGACCGAACTACAGACTTTATATCGTTCTTTCGACATCTTCAACCATTCTTTACGTGAACCTTATTAGTGTACGATATAAAACGTTTGACATGACGTTTGACATAGAGTTGACAGAATGCATGCTATAAATATATATAAAGAGGATATAAAAAAATAAACGCTTTGATCGGAATTATTTTATTGATTAAAAATATATACAAAATAATTACTTTATTTCCCACAAAAAGTATGTAAGAAAATTAAATTTCTTAGTGTATATCACGGTTAGTTCATAGTCATTACGCCTAATTTTTTATTAATTACACCAATTCGAATTTAATATTCATCGTTAAGACATAAAACTTACAGGAGGTCTTATCAATGCACCCTGCCTTTTGGGGAATCACTCCAAAAAATGGGCAAATCTAAAGCTAGGATTATCATAATAATATATGAAAAAGCACTAAAGAAACGGCGGATTATATATTAAGCGACTGTGTGCCATTGTTCTGAAACCAGATTTAGTTCCTAGAAGAAGTGGCTTTGACGTAAAATTAATTAATTAAAGTTAAATGCAAAAAAAATTATCCAAATTAAAAAAACTTTAAATTAATAGTTGTTTATTATCTTTATTGATTTGTATAACTCTAAACCAGAGAGACCTATGATACAGTTTAATTAAAAAAAAAAGTGAAATTTGTTAAATTATTTCAAAAATGAGTTCTATCAGTTAGCTGTTTAGACATACTTAAATTTAAAAGTAACTATGTTAAATTTAATTATCACCAGTTAATTTTTTATATCTAATGTATTTCATTACAATTTATACAGTGCGTCCATAAAATAAAGCATAAATTCATTTTAAGCTAAATGAGCCATACAATTAGAAATTCCCAAAACAGGTCGATTTTTTATTTCAATTTACTATTGTTTCAAATCATAATCTAATATACAGCGTGAACCACTTTCGTATAATGACGTCATCGTCATTTTTTTCAAATGGAACCCCCCCTATTTTTCAATTTCCAAATTGCCTTTGCTAAGCTAATTCCAAAAATGTATAATATGTTTCTTCAAATTGGTACAGCGTTGGCAAACATGCAAAAAAAATATGAAGATTGTTTATGGAAAGTAATACGTTACTGAATGTAATAAACAAATTAAATGGAATTATGTAGTTATGCAATTAATGTGATATATTTCCAAAAACAAACAAACAAACGAAAATTTACAATAAATGTTCAAATTTTTCTCCATTAACCGTTAGACAATGACTGAATTGGGCATTTATTTCGTCTCTGACATTCTGTAGCACAGCGGGTGTTATGCTTTGTATTTCTTGTCTGATTCGGTCTTGTAGTTGAGGGATATTTCCAGGTCTGTTTAAATTTATATTTTAAATAACCCCATAAAAAGAAGTCTAATGGGCTCAGATCAGGTGATCTAGCAGGCCATTCCACTGGTCCCCTTCTTCCTATCCACCTTTGTGGAAAAGTTGTGTTTAAAAAATCGCGCACAGCTACTGCGAAATGTGGCGGTGTGCCATCCTGTTGAAACCAGCTTCTGCGGTCTACATTAGTGGGTATCTGAATATTAAGAAAAAGCTGGATCAGATCAGGAATTAATGTATTTTGTAGGAAATCCAGATATAATTCTCCTGTTAAGTTTTCATCAAAAAAATATGGACCAATAATTGTATTTCTCACAATACCAGCCCATACATTAGTTTTTTGTGGTTTTTGCGTATGGTACTCTTGCATCCAGTGTGGATTTTCATCAGACTAATAACGGGTGTTTTGCCGGTTAACATGACCGTTCAAATAAAACGTTGCTTCGTCCGAAAATAAAACGTTATTTTGGTTCATCATATACTCGCAGAATTCAGTTCTTCGGTCAAAGTCATCTTCAGCCAATTCGTGGATGAGATGTACTTTATAAGGATGGTATTTTATCTTTTTGAAAATGTTTGATACTGAAGACTTTCCAATACCAAAATCCCTAGATAATCCTCGCACTGTACAGTGAGGATTTTTTACAGCCGACAAAATTATGTTGAATATTTTTATCAATTTTTGGTCTACCTTGCTTTGCTGCATCCCTCTTATGTTCTAATTCTCTGTATTTTTGCTCTATTCTAATTACCGTAGATTGTGAAATAGGTTCTGGGTGCATTTCATGGAATAATCCGCATCTTATTGCCAATACCAATTATCATTAATATTTTAATCCTGTCACTTTCGGTTAAAGGCATTTTGTAAAAAAAGTTCACGAACATACCTTCTCTAAAGTGTTAACAATACGAAACTGTGCTTCAATATTTTTGAAAATTTGTCAAATAGAAAGAATGGTAAAAAATAATGCCAAACAAAAAGATTTTTATAGTCCAGGGGCTTGGATCACTAATAAAAGCTGTAAGATACAATTATTAAGAATAATGCTGGATGTTCTTGATAGTTTATCAAAGTAGTTGTACAACAATACGTAATTTAATTTAAGGTGTTTATTACGTTTATTCGTTATTTTCATTACTTTGTAAGTAAATTTTTGCATTTTTGCCAACCCTGTACCAATTTGAAGAAACATATTATACATTTTGGGAATTAGCTTAGCAAAGGCAATTTGAAAATTAAAAAAAGGGGGGGTTCCATTTGAAAAAAATGGTGATGACGTCATTACACGAAAGTGGTTCACGCTGTATATTAGATTATGATTTGAAACAATAGTAAGTTGAAATAAAAAATCGACCTGTTTTGGGAATTTCTAATTTTATTGCTCATTTAGCCAATAATGAATTTATGCGTTATTCTATGGACGCACTGTATATACTTGATATATTATTTGCGTATACTAAATAAACCTATTACGAATATTTATCTAAAATGAATAATTGTTAGCGTTAAATTTATTAAAGAAAAATGTGTTGGAAATTATTTATTTTTTATTTTTTAAGTTGTGGATGATGAAAGTTCTATTAATATAAGTTAGATTAATATTGCGTAAATATTCCTTCCCTCTCATTGTTATATGACTCAAATTCAATTGAATTGAAAATTATATAATAGAATCTGATGCTATTCTAACTTCGCTTATGATATGAACTTGTGCTTGTAATGGAAACTTACTTCCTTAAAGTAGATTTTATTATTCACTCATATCTATATGGCAACTAAAGTTTATATGAAGACTAATCGAGAGGAAAGTGACAAAGAAGGATTGTTTTATTTGCGTACTACAATTTATCAAATTTTTACCTTTATCCTAATTAATCAATATATTTTTTTTTGAAACCAATTGATATAATGGAAATATATCAAGCTTCATAGGCATCAAAAATGTTATTGATATAAATAGACATACCGTAATTTATATGTAAGTAAAAATATGATATATAATACAAAAGTAAATAGTTTAGATAGAAAGATGTTTATGAGGTTGCCGAAAGCCTATTCCACTGCGACCTTTTCAGATCTATTTGGGGTGTACTAGTTAAGAGACTGTATCTTTTATAAAGTTCTTTGTCGGTGGATTTTTATCTCCTAATGTAAAGAAACTCACATTTGCTAGGCTGTCGCACTCACGTGTTTAGAGGTTTCTTCTATGCGGCATGTTTGTGTCTGCCAATTCCATGCCTATTGAGCTTACAGTGCCCTCTTAGGAAAAATACTGCAGTTTTGACTGTTTTCATGTCTTTGCTCATACTGTAAACTACACTTTGTAAACTTTTGCTAATGTTCTATTATGAACTCTATTATGAGCTGTTTCGCTTTCCTTTGTCCTGATGAATTTCTTCATCATTCCAGTGATTTATGTGACAACCACATCTTTTAGACTGTTTTTATCGTGTTTTGCAATGCGGCTGAAAGGTTCTGGTCCAATTAATGGCATTGTACATTAGCCCGAATATTTGCCTGGAGGATTAAGAGACAAGTGAATGTGTCAAGTGGGATAAAAGACAGAAGTGGGAAAAGTTACTGCGGGAACTGGAAAAAACCCATGGGGTAAGGCGTATGAAAAAGGGGTGAAAAAAAGAGGCTTTAAGGTAACGAAAGGCCCAGTGGTCGATGGTTTGAGAGGTGATATAATAAAGAGATTATTGGAGGATAATGGGGAGTTTTTCTGGGAGTTTTTCAACAAAGTTCTGACGGAGAAATAATTCTCAGAAGTATGAAAAACGGCAAGCGTAAAACTGATGAAGGCAGATAGTTTTAGAAAAAATCTCTGCACAGCCAACATGGGGGAGAGTTGTAAACGCTTGGAGTGGGAAAGAAAATCGATACTGCGAGTGACGCTCTGAAATGTATGTTTGATGTGACGAAGCAAGACGAGGGAAATTGGATGGATGGTGAAGGGTAAGTAAATTCGTACTAGCAGTTGTTGACATAACTAAGTAAATGGGAATGTAATTAAATAGCTGACAATCTTTTAAACTTCGTTTGTTGAAGCGACACAGAAGGCGAAAGAATGGACAGCATGACTGAAAGAATGGACAGCATGACTTGGGACACTGATATGTAGTGTGAAAGTGCCGAGAGAGTGGAAGATTAGAGAGATTGGGAATGTTTAGAGAAAAAATTTTACCCATTTTTTGAAATTGTGCTATACAGCTAAATTTTGATGAATTTGAAATATTGTTAGGTAAGAAGGATCTCATCACTAGACTATAGGTGGGTTCGGAAGAACCAATTTGGGTCTCTTAGCCCTCAGATGTTCGTCCTGCTCGTAGTTTATTGCCCTCCTCAAGAGTGGATTTGTGTGGTCAGTAAATTCAATAATCTTCCCTTGGTTCCTTAGTCGGATTTGGTGGCTTACTGAGTCCACCATGAGATCTCGTCGGATGTTAGCGTTACGTAGAAACCAAGGGGGTTCAGTAATCAGCCTTAATCTCTTCTTTTGTATAGGCTCTAGTTTGTGAAAGTAAATGTTGGCTGTCGGTCCCAAAACTGTCGATGCGTATGTAATTTCTGGTAGTATGCATGTCTTGTATAGTGTCAATTTGTGTTGTAGAGTTTGAGATGAATTTTGTATTTTGAGATGAAAGAGTACATTTAGAAACGTTCGTTTTCCTTACTGTATGTTCAATATGTGAGTACCATGTCAACTTTCTGTCAAACATAATACCCAAATATTTAACTTCATTTTTCTAATCAAATCTTTTGGCGCCAATTTGTAACACTATTAGCTCCTCAAAGGAGCTAATTTGTAACTAAATTACTCTCCAAAAGAGATCCCGGCTAAGAGACCCTCTCCAGGGAGTGGTTCGACTCCAAGTTAATGCTCACTATAGGAAGGATTGTGATGTATAAGTAAAAAGGGCGCCACTATCTTTTGAACGCTATTAAGCAAACAAACTACAAAAAAACTAAGGTGAGAAAGATAGAAACACCTTGTAATTACTTTAATTAAACAAATAAAGAAGCTACTTGAAATAAAATACCGACCACGCTACACCCTTAAGACTTATAGTCTAAGGTATTCTTCTTATCGGTAAAATGGAAAATGTTTTGATTTGAAAGGTTTGTGATTTGAGGAAAGATTTGATTAGTTTTAGCAAACCCGAGTAAAAATTAACTGAATTTAATTTGTAAATTAGCCCTTTATGCCAAACTTTGTCAAAGGCTTTTTCTATGTGTAGAAAAATAACGTTACATCTTCGTTTTGATATCCAATGGTCAAAGATGCTTTTTATCAGTCCAAGAGCCTGCTGCTCACAGGAGTATTTAGCTCTAAAGCCAAATTGTTGATCTGGAATGATACGTCTTTTGTCATTCTTATCCATGATTCTTTCAAGGATGACTCTCTCGATAACTTTAGAAATTTAGAGAAAACTCAGTAGACCTCAGATGAAAAAATAAAATAGATACGGAATGACATATCCCTTAACACAGAGTTTGTTTATAATATTTTACTATGTTTTTTATATCAACACAATTTATGCATTCATAGAAAAAAGGCATTTACCACAAATAATTTAAGTAGGTATATATGAAAAATACGAAAAAAAAATGTTGTGACGATAATGGCTTTACTTTTCCATATCAATTTATGACGTTTCGATTCCACAACCTTATTGGCTAGTTGATCTGAGCCAATAATATGTCATTAAATTCCCGGTTCGATTCAAACGCTTCAATCACTGTGCGGAACCAAAATGTCAAAGAAGTAAACACAAGCGAATGTGGCCAAAGTTCCGTATCTATTTTATTTTTCATCTAAGCAGCAAACTGATAGGTCTATTGGTTTTGAGAATAGAGCGAATTTTTACCGTTTTATTTTATTAAAATCACGATGGCGTTTTCTATCTGTTGAAAAATTTTTGTAATTTTAAAATTGTATTGATAATGTTGGTTAACAATTTAGTGCAAATGTGAGGCAGCTGTTTAAGCTGGAGGTTTATAATGTTATCTTCTCCTGGCGCTTTTTTCGATTTTAGTGTAAAAATGATGTTTTCAATTTCAGTGTATGTTGTCGGGCGAATTGCCTTAAATGGCAGTGTTTTATTGTCGCGTTCTACCGCATTTTCGACTTCAGTTTTTCGTTCAAATTCGTCGTTCTGAGAGCCCACAGGAGATTTGGATCATTACAATCGCTAATCGTTTGTAGGGTCTCCGCCCACCGGTCGTTTCGAAGTTTTTCCACTTCTCGTTTGACTTCATTTTTTAACTTGTTAGCCCTGTTCTTATTTAATCGGTTCATGGTTAATTGCGCCGTTTTACTGGCCCTGTTTTTGATCCTGATTACATGTTTTATCCCAAGAGGGATAGAATTTGGGTTTGATACCGGAGATGATTTGGATGAAGTACTCCGAAATAACTCTATTTTTATTTCATTCGTAATTTGGAAAATTTCTTTGTCTAAATCATGCATGTTGTTAAGCCAAGGTAGTGGTCGGTTGATGTTAGCAAGTATTTCGGAGTATTTAATTTAATTTACTCCTGATCATGTTGCGTGCATCAGATTTGGTTGCCAGTCTTCCAGTTCTAAAAGAGTTGGTTTGTGGTCTGAACTGAGTTCTGCATTCGCTTCAATTTGGAACCTTATTTTGACGTTTTTTAATATGAAGATATCAAGAACATTAGGGTTCTCTGTACCAAAACGAGTCGGTTCATTAGGACCAGCAACTAAATAATCATGTCGAGTCGACTGTACATTTAAAGGTTTTCCTATTACATTTGTGCGTTAATTCGGGTGATTGGAGTTTAAGTCACCTTCGATTATAGTGTTTTGGTCGCGGGGTAAGATTTTGTCTAAATCTTCTTGTAGAAGGTCCTAAAAAGGTGATAGGCAAACCGAAACTATTGTGTATGTGATTCCCGAAGTCATCTTTTTTTTAATAATTGTATATTCTCAGTGTTATATCGGTTTATGAATGATTAATATTATTTTTGGATTAAAATCGCGGTTCCGCCGTTCCTAACTCAGTCTATCTGTATAATAAAAAAATAATTTGAGGCACGATTCTTCAGGGATAAGGAATAGGTCGATGGAATGAGTGTCTAATAATTCAGTCAGTTCGTCTTTTTTGCTTGAAATACCATAGGCACTCTTTAGCGAGTCCGGTTGTCATTTATTAGTCATGTCTTATGAGAGTTTTCTTTAAATCATTTACCATCCGCTTCAGTTCAGCAGACAATATTAAGCAAATGAAAGAGCCTCATTCAATTTCTTTGAAGGCGTCGAGTTTTGTGTCGTTTTTGGGGCACTTTTTTGGAGTACTTATCGTTTGGGCATGCGTTTTAGTTTTGCTTGTCATTTTAGGAATTGTTTTGTAGAAAAGGCCTGTTGGAGAGTCCCCCTCCGCAGTTAGCGCAGGAAGATGGAGAATCTAGCGTTTTTGGACAATCGGAACTTAGATGTGTGCTCAAATCCCTGACATCTGTGGCATTGCGCGGACTGAGTGCTGGACCGCTGAGTTTCCACTTTGATCTTTATATTGTTACACTCCGTTCTGATTTTTCTTAACTTACCTTGATTTTGAAATTATCTCTGAGGTCAACAATTTAGTCATTTAAATTAGTCTTAGTTTTGTATGAGATTTGCAGTAGTTTCCATCTGAAATATAATATTGTCAGCTGTTTAAGGATAGTAGTTCTATTGGTCATAAACTTGGTCAAGCGTATGATTACTTTCAATTCAATCTGAAAATATTCTCTATTCTAATAATTAAAATCACTGTTTATTTAATTTGTATTCACAATATTAGTAACTTAAAAACAGGTGCATAGTTTCTTCTTCTTATACTTTCATTTAATGTCGTGCGAGACCATAGGTAAAAATTTGAATTACTGGGTAAGTTGTTGTTTTGTTGTGACTACATGTTCTATGGTTCTATGGTTGGGTGACTGATTGTTCGATCGGTCAGAGGCGGAGTAACGGTGTAAACCTCCGAACGGTTCCGGGAAAAGGAAGTTTGGTTGTCTGCCATCAGCGGTTCTCGTTCTCTTTCCGGCTTTACCTCATTGCTTACCGCTAGGTAAAATATTTCATCGTAAAAATCAACGGATTTTCTAGTGGCATAGCACTTTTAAGGAACTAAATGTGTTTGATTTAGTAGTTGGGACAAGGAAGTCCTGGTTGGTAGTATAATTTAGTTCTATCTTCGTAAGAAGGATTTTTGGTAAGAGACCGGATACAGAGTCAGCCCATCTAACATCTCAGGTTACGTATAACAGTCTGGTTATAAGGGACTGAATATTCATTAGAACCTTCTTGTAGGCTGTACCGTTTTGGGGAGAGCTGGATCTCTCATGTGGAATAATTTGCTGGTTCCGAATACTAGGAGTTATACTTTGGCGTTGGCAAAATCCAGTTTTTTAAGTAACCACTAGTTTTTATGGAGAGATGGTTTTACAACAAGATGGAAGAATTCACCTTGAATTTCTCAAGTTATGTTATTTTATTCTTTATTAATTTCCTACAAGGTGGGATTTTTTTTTCACAGATTATGTAATTCAAATGGGGTAATCACCTTCTTTATTCGGTCTACCTTCAGGAGCCAAGCAGTAAATTGTTGGATCAGTTTCTTTACTTGGTTTCCCATCAGGAACCAGGAAGAGATATATCACAATGTATTAATAGCGTATTAATCATAACTTATGTACTTTTTAGATAAAGCTTTGTGAACCGTCCCTTTCCCTTTGATCGATCAAATGGAGCGGATTGGATAAGAAATACTGTGGAAGCCTAAATAAATCTGCAATTTTATATATTGTTTTCTTTCCTTTTATAAAAAAGAATCAGCGTCCAAGCTAATTGGACCCTAGAAGGTGAGTACCATATTCTTTTCATTCTATTCAGTGGGTACTGTTCTCGGAACATCGAGGGACTTTGGGATTTGGGTCAGCTTTTTCCAAATTCCTGGCGCGGTATAAATCTACCAGAACCCTTCGGCTGAGCTAGCGGTGTTCTGCTGTCGTGCTGAAAGCAACAGTAACCCCTGTTGGTTGTAGATCATGTTTTACTTAATTAGTCCTCAAGAAAAGAACGTAGCAATATATAAGATATTAGTTAAATTATAGATGTTCTTGGTGTACTCACTGCGGGGGAGTTCCCAAAGAACTATAGGCCTGTTTTGTTTGTCAGTTGTCATTTTTTTTTGGTTACAGGGTCAGTTATTTGGGAAGTTATTAGTTTGTACTTCCTTGTAGTCTTGATCGGCTCGAACTCAAGGTGTTTTAGTTCGTTCTCAATCATCTACTCAGAGATGTGATTTGGGATTCCTCTCAAGACTACTCGAAGGGTTTTTGCAGTCGGCAGTTGGTATCTGAAGTATAGTTGTTTTTTTCCGTCTAACTCTTTTTTTTGCTGTGTGGTCGTAGGTTGAATCTGGTGTGAATTATTTGCCGTCTTTTTTATTGACGGCATTGGTGATCGTAATGTTTTTAAGTTTAAAAAATTTCAAGAGGTCTGGCCAAGTTTCTTGGTTTTTTTATAGTGATGGGTGGGATTGTGTCTTTTGGTTTTTTTTATTCGAATTGTTTTGTTATTTTTGAAAAGGTTTTGAAAAAGTTTGTGTTGTTTAGACTTAGACGGATGTTTACTGTCATCGTCGGTAGGTATGTCTATATCTACGTCTCTGTCATTACCGATGGCTTCGAATTTATTTTTGGTCAGAAAATCCTTATTATATCGATTATATTTACAATTACTAATGTTCAATTGTTAAGATTGACTCGATATTGGCTGGTTGCGATAACCTTTTTTTTAGTTGTCATCTTTTCCGGGTCTTATACTTGCTTCTATCGACTGTACATTATTTAAAAACTACTTCGTCTTTGGTTACGATATCTTAATTATTAATTTTAAAAAAGATTAAACAACTATCTTGATTTCTTTTTATTTAAAATATAATAGATTAATATTGTCTAGATACTTATAAATATTTATTATTTATTATCAATATCTTAAATTGGTAAACAAATTTAATAAGAATTTATGATACCAACAATAAACCTTAGAACCTTTTAATGAAGGATGGGGACCCTAATACGATTTGAAGAAAAAGCTTCTTTTCTCTAGCAGCTAATAATCTCAGCGCTTTTCAATAAAAAAAAATAATTTGTATATTTTTGTTGAAAACAAGATTATTTCCTGTACAAAGATTTAATAACCATATTTCTAATACAAAGCTTAGTAAATGTATTTTTTTGAATATAAAATTTTAAGATTTTTCAAGTAATTAGAATACGTATTACCTATATACCACCTATATACTTTATATATTTTTCAGGCGTAAATGTTAGTGTTTTAAGTTGTTTTATAAAGGTCCCATAAGTACAACGATGCTTGTCAATAAATATTTATGAATTTAATTTATGTAATTTAATAAGATTGTAAAAAAATATAATTTCCTGCTATACAGTTTCTTTTTTGCTGAGAGATCTGGAAATTTTTCTTAGGTTAGTTCTTCCGAACTTTTACCTTTACCTTAAATTTGGAGTTTTTTCAGATACAAGGTCTCGTCTCGTCAGTCGTGTAAATTAGGGCCCGTGAGAACCAGTTTAGGACGTTTGGCCAGAGGGAAGTCATCAGGGTCACAGTCAAGTGCCCTCTTCAGAAGGGGGTTTATGTGGTTATGGAATGAGGTGATCAAGTCAATGTTGCGAAGTCGGATTTGGCGGCTTATTGAGTCCACCATGAGATCTCTACGGATATTAGAGTTTCTCAAGTACCAAGGTGACCCGGTAATTAATCGTAGCGTCTTATTTTGTATAGTCTCAAGTCTATGAAGATGAGAATTAGCTGTTTGTCCCCATATTCATATATGATTTGTGGAAGGATGCAAGTCTTGTAAAGAGTGAGTTTGTGGCGAAGACTTGACGACTGTCTCTTGATATGAAGGGCCATAGTGCGGCTTTTGTAGCATTGGTTTTTGATATTATGTGACGGATATGTGGGTGCCATGTCAACTTGCTGTCAAACATGACTCCCAAATATTTTACTTCGGTTTTCCAATCGATAACCACATCTTTCAGCATTCGACATTTGGTCGGTCGCGTTTTTTGAATTTAATTAGTTTCGATCAACATTATTCAACATTAATTTTTATCTTCCATTTTTCCGCCCATTCTACATAGGCATTGGTCGTGTTTTGAAGATATTCTACACTTTTGGAGAATTTCCAAGAGCTAGACCAAATCGCGGTGTCATTCGCAAATGTAAAGATCTTTGTAAATCCTATAAATTTGGGGGTTGTCTGCCGTATACAAATTGTATAGAATGGGAGAGAGAACCGAATCCTGAGGAACTCCGGCTTCGATTCTCTTAATCGTTGAAATGGAGGATTTGATACTAACCTGAAACGTTCGTGATTTTAGGAAAGATCTAAATAACTTTAACAGGCCTGAATGAAAATTGACTGAATTTAATTTATAAATTAGCCCTTCATGCCAAGTCTTGTCAAAAGCTTTTTCAATGTCTAAGAAGATAGCGCTACACGTCTGTTTTGAAGTCCAGTTTTCTAAAATAGATTCGGTCAGTCTTAGAGCCTGCTGCTCGTAAGAGTGTTCAGCTCTAAAACCTAATTGAAAGTCAGGAATTATTCATCGTTCGTTAGTTTCATCTTTGATACGCTCAAGAATAACTTTCTCGATTACCTTTGATATCGAACTTAGTAGACTTATTGGTCTGTGGTTTTGGGGGTAAAGGGAATTTTTCCCGGGTTTTTCTATTAAGTTTGTTTTTGTTTTGTGTCTGGGATTTGTGCGCTGGGCACCCCCTGAAATTGGCTCCCCCGCAATTGGCACAGCAAGCCGGAGTATCCGGGGTCTTTTTACATTCTGAACTTAAGTGGTCCAGCCCACATTTGACGCATCGTACTTCCAAATGACAGTTTCTCTGGGTGTGACCCAGACATCTGTGGCACTGAGCCGATTGTGTGTTGGACCGCTTTGTCTTAACTTTAATTTTAATTAAAAGACATGTTTGTTAAATTATAAATGTTCTTGCTGTGCTCAGATCGAGGAAGCTCAACAAGCACCAAGGGCATATGTAATTTGTCCGTTATTATTGTTGTTTTTTTTTGTTTTTTGTCATCTGTTTACTGGGTCGTGACACGTTTGTACATTCGCGTGACATTGATCGGCTCGAACTCCAGGGCTTTGAGTTCGTTCTCAACCATTATTTCCGATATGTGGTTGGGGATGCCTCTCAAGACCACACGAAGAGTTTTGTCAGTTGGTAGTTGGTAAGTACAATAAAGTTGCCCTTGTCTATCAAGTTCTTTAGTTATTGTCCTGTGATCGTCTATTGAATTTGGGGTGAATTGTATGCCGTCTTTTTTATTGGCCGCATTTAACATTAAAATATTCTTAATTTTGAATATTTTTAACAAATCCATCCAGGTTTCTTTATTTTTTATGGTGATAAGTGGAATTTTATTTTTGGGTTTGACTATTTGATTTATTTTGGCTGGCGGTTGTTGGGTTGGGGTGGGTTTAGAGTGGGAAAGTCATCGTCATGGACACTTTTTTTGTTAATGGGCGAGGATGGATTTCTTTAGAGGGCATAGAGTCATATTTATTAGACAGTCGGGTTGATTTAGTCGTATTAGAAGAGCTATCAGAGTCGTAGTCCGACTCATTAAGCATTTTATTCACTTTAGTTTTAATGTCGTCGTCATTGTCCGAATCAACATTCATTTCGTCAGTGTCATTGTCATTATCAGCTATTTAATAAATAGTTTCGTCCGATATGTTAGAAACGGAAAGCTGTAAGCCTCCCGAACAGGTAACAGGGATATGAAAAACCAATACTAATAGTAGTAATTTAATCGATCTAAACAATAAGTATAGACCAGGGGATAAGGGCTCTTTTTTCGTGTATGTTGAAAATATAAATAAAGATACTGGGCGAATATTTCCATTTAAGGTAGGGCATCACCTACTTAACTGTTCACAACAATAACAATGTTATGACACCGTCGTTCAACTGCTCTAAATGTTTTTTTACTTGGTACTTTGTTTAACAATATCTAATTTTACAAATAACAAGGTTTCAAAACTCTATTTATTGTTGACTTATTGTCATAACAATCAATAAATGTCAATTTTACATGGCAAACTTAGAGAAAAGCGAACTATATCATTAACTTATACGAGGAGCGGTTATTACTTCATAATTTTCAAATCAAAATATTCCGAAAACGGTACATAATATCGAGTTTTACCAAGAGTACCTTTTTGGTGTAGAATTAAACGATGTTTATGTTCACTTGGAGTTTTGACTAATAATTCTACCCTAAAAAAAGTTATGTTGAATAATACGTTGTATGAATCGTGTAACAGCTTCCAAAACATATTCGTATAAAATTTCATTGCAATGGTGCCAGTAGTTTCGGCAAAATCGTAAGAAATGTGTAATTTTTTATTTTCTTCAACGCCCTTTATCTTGAAAACGGATGGCGTTAGAAAAAAATTTTACTAAGCAAACCCCAATTATTTTTCAGTTTTTTACCTATCCTAGAGACGGTGTTACCTTTTTTTGAAACACCCTGTATACTTCAAGATGAAGGGACGAGTGATGTTTTTTACCGCATTTTTTGCATTTGCCATATTTACAAGTGGTATTCTGATATCCTCTATGTAAATAATTATAGCATAGTGAAAGCCTTTTTACTTGATTAATACGATCTTGAACATCGAATTTAAGAAAATCTTCACATATTGTAATTTTGCATTTGTATAACGCACACGAAATGCCAGATTGGTTTGTAAGTAAAACTCGGCTATTTGACTTGTGATTAAAGAAGATTAAAGAAGAATATAAGTGTTTAGATTACGATTGTTTATTGATTGTTCCAATTTTTCAAGAATACTGTCTTTACCTTTTAGAAATTCTAACAAGTCGCCATAGCTGAGTTCGGTTTATTATTTTCCCAATCTCTAGCAGTTTCTGGATCCAACCTTTCTACGACTTAATCCAGTGTCAATTAAATGTCGAAGAGAGGTGGAAGAATTTTCTTTAGACTGCTTTAAACTGAATATCGTTTTAATGTTTTCGAACCTGTCGCAGAGAAGGTTCCATGCAGTTGAGAAATTTGAAGCAGAAACTATGAGTTTAAAAACTCTTCTGCGCTACCCGTTAAACACAATTTCAGATAATGGAACCGTTGGATATCACTTAAATTTGGATTTTGTAAGATAATTGAATCGAATGAATCCCTAAAGTTCAGCCAGCCGTCGAAATTACCCGTAAATCTTGGCAACTGAATTAATAGTAGAGCGATACCAAAAGTATGAGAAGTAGTGATACGTGAGGTGTCTTGAGAGTTTTGTGCATTATTATGAGAAAGACTATTAACTAATGCATAAGATTTTGCGATCGTTGAATAAAATACATTTTCAAACTCTTCGCGGTAAGATATTTCATCCTAGGTTGTTTCATCTAGTGCATATTGTATTTTGCATTGAATTTAATCGATTTTTTTTCATAATTTCCTACGCTCGAGTTATGCGGGATTGTAGTTCAATAACAGATACATCTGCACCAGCTGAAGAACCTTTTCAATATATTTGATGAAATTCGTTGGCCTAAATTTAATTGAACCTCTAGATTTGCGCATTTCATCTACGTCCGTCATTATTATGATTTTATTTTATGTTAATGACTATAAGATACACTATTTTTTCTAAAAAAAATTTTATGTTTTAAAAAAGATATCAATTTTAATTTACCTAATTGCTACCTAATTTACAGTACTTGTTCAGAGTAGAAATGTCAAAAAAAGGACAAACATAAAAATAGGTACGAACTCACTTGATTTGTTTCGACGGCCGGCGTCGTCAAAATGCAAGGCACCGATGGCTAGGCGAGCTTGGCAACACTTCGATTATTGGTACTTGAATTTATTGGATACTAAATATTGATACTGGAGATCAATGAATACGTTTGGAAAGACCATGTAAAGTATTTGAGACAGTACTTTATAATTTACGTTTATTTTACATGTTTACTTCGTATATGTATAGTTACATGCTACTTTTTACAAATAAGGATGCACAGAGACGCTCGTCTCTCGTTTTCTCTTCGTTCCTACCCTATTCTTCAGCTTCTTTCCTTCTCTCCAGTCGGTACCAGTCTGAGGCCGAGCGGTAAATTTAAAAGAATAATAGTACAAAAAAATTATTATTCTCATCCCAATGGAATTAAACAGTAAGGGTTTATTAATGAGAGTAGATATGAAGTAAACTTAACTTGGCGTGAAGTCCATCCACCTTTGGGAAATAATTGGACAAAAATACAAAAAGGAGATTGATCAGTTTGTGTAAGAAGCTAGAAACCCATAATTATTACAGTAGTTATAATAAGGTGCTTGACAAGTGGGCTCAAGAAGGTATAATTCGGTAAATTCAATAATGATATTAATACATACAGGGTGTCCTACGACGAGTGCCACCTAGAAGTTTATGGGGAAGGAAAAACGCGAGATTAATGAAATTTGGTATACAGGGGTTTTTGATACTTCTGAATTTAACTAAAATATTTTCAATTTGATCGCACTTCCGGTTATACCGGAAACCGACACCAACTTCACTATTTTAAATGCAACACCCTATTTACTTTCTTATTTTTGGTTAGTTCGTTAAATTTAAGTGTTAGTTTATGTAAGGTACTTTGTATCTAAAATTAACCGTTTAGAAGAAATTAAAAGTTTTTCGAAAATTTTGACAGAAATCACGCTTAATAAAATGATGATTATTTCAATACCTAAATTATTTAAATTAAAAAGTAAATGTTTGCATTTAAGATCTTCAATTGTAAGTAAATAAAGTGTATTTAAAAATATATTATACAGGGTGATATTTAAAAATATATTATACAGGGTGATCACACTATTGAGTTAAATTTTAAATTAAAAAACCGAAGGTATCTTCTTATTTCAAATAGCAACCCATATTTTTTTTATTTTAATTTAATTCCTTATAAAAAAATAAGGCAAGTTCATATTTACATCCCCATATCACTTCCTAATATTGAGATATTAGATACTTTACGTTTTTCGGTTACAATGCAACTTTATTTGGCTTTGTTTCATTATTGTTGTTTAGTCTTCGATTAAAATCAATTTTTTTTTGAAAAGGAAATAGAGAAAATGAAACATTTCAAAAAAAAAACTTTTAATTTAAACAATTATTTAATTATTCAAAAAAAAATTGATTTCAATCGAAGACTAAACAACAATAATGAAACAAAGCCAAATAAAGTTGCATTGTAACCGAAAATCGTAAAGTATCTAATATCTCAAAAACTATTAGGAATTGATATAGGGTAGTAAATATGAACTTACCTTATTTTTTATAAGGAATTAAATTAAAATAAAAAAATATGGGTTGCTATTTGAAATAAGGAAGATACCTTCGCTTTTTTAATTTAAAATTTAACTCAATAGTGTGATCACCCTGTATAATATTTTTTTAAATACACTTTATTTACTTACAATTGAATGCAAAATAATACATTTACTTTTTAATTTAAATAATTTAGGTATTGAAATAATCATCATTTTATTAAGCGTGATTTCTGTCAAAATTTTTGAAAAACATTAAATTTCTCCTAAACGGTTAATTTTAGATACAAAGTACCTTACATAAACTAACACTTAAATTTAACGAACTAACCAAAAATAAGAAAATAAACAGGGTGTTGCATTTAAAATAGTGAAGTTGGTGGGGATCAAATTGAAAATATTTTAGTTAAACTCAGAAGTATCAAAAACACCTGTATATCAAATTTCATTAATCTCGTGTTTTTCCTTCCCCATAAACTTCTAGGTGGCACTGGTCGAAGGATACCCTGTATGACTGGTCATTTTTTGCTAAAGAGAATAACTCCACAACAAAAGGGAGTTAATCAGTATTTAGACAAGGCGATTAATTTATTGGAATTAATACCGATAATTTCGTATGTTAAGAATTGGTGTAGTATTCGATCTCAAAACTTTCCTCCAAATAAGTTTAAAGCCTGAGGAGAGAAAATGTTTAAGGAATCTTTGGATTAATCAAGATAATAGTTTTAAAATTTTTCAACATGCCAGAGTCGTATTCGGTTTAACATGTAGTCGGTTTTTACTTGAAACAGTTATTGACCGTCACTTAAGTAAATCTTTAATGAAATTTCAATAGGTTTTGTTTTTAACCCATTTATGGTTTTAAAACTTGGAAACTGACAATTAATTAATATCAACAACATAATTTTTATCGTAGCAACAGCGGGTGTCATAGCATGGCGATGTCAGAAACACCTATACGTTATTTACAGTATACCGATAATTTTTGTATCTTTACTACTAGAATTTTTGACTTTCCTAAAAAATCCCAATTTACTTTTTATAACAGTTGCAGATCACAACTTCCTTATACAATAAATCTAAATGGCTCTGATATATAGTCTACCAATGAACATAAGTATTTAGGTATGGTACTAGACCGAAAACTAACATGGTTACCTCATATTAACCATATTAGTGGAAAATGTGAAAAAACCGGGCCATTAGAATCTGCAAAGGTGCATTCAGATTATCGCCATTTCTAGCAGTTTAACGGAATCATTTGACCACCCCTTAATATCAAAAGAGAGTTTATTTTGGACAAATACAATAAAGAATTAGCAAAGTACACCGATCTTGCTAGGGGCATATTATGTGGCATGCAGAAAAAGTGGAGGTGGTACCGATCATCGTATCATCAACAACTGGACTCATACCCAGAAGTCTTTAAGACAGTCATCAAAAACTCAGTCTTCATAAAAAAACTTTTATTGGCTTGCAAAAAGCAGCAATTTTAAATACATGTCACGCTGTTCGTAAATTCTTAATTTTTGAGCCAAATCCCATTTGCGTTTACGCTCGGGATAGGTAAATATAACCAACAAATGCTGAGTAAGTCCTTTGATAATAATAAACTAAAATCAAATAAGATTTTTGCACTTTTTAATTTACTTTTAAAGGATAGTGCCAAAGACTGCCGAACTCTGGAAAAGATCCACAGTCTTATTTTCTGTGGTGCAGTTACAGTCTTACGAAGTCACAACTAACAAGTCCCGTTTCCGAACAAAAATGTTTACTAAATTCAGAAGCAACATAAACCTTGGTGGCGACAGTGACTGGGAAGGTCCATTAATGACATACGTAAATATTTGGGACAACTGACGAAATTTAAAATGAACACAAAACCCTCCGGGTTCAAAAGAATCTTTAAAAAAATGTATACCAACACAGGACATCCAAGGTATAAGGAACATTTATACTCATATATGGACCTTCTTAGACAAAGGCTTAAGGCCAAATCCAAAAAAATCATTTATTTAACAACAATGAATAGCTGTTCTATAGACAACTTAGCACCGGAACAAACAACAACCATAATCTTCCAAGAAAGGATGAACTTACTGACTACTGGTCTTTAATATGGTCCAATCTTCAAAAACACAACGAGGGTGCAGCATGGATTCATTTTGAGAAGTGCAAGTCAAACATTGCTACAATGATGTTTTACAACAACAACAACATCTGAATAAACCAAGCTTGGAAAGTTCCGGGAATTTATAATATTCAAAATTTCTGATACAAAAAATTTTACAGCTTACACCAAGTACTGGCATCAAAATTTACACATATCTTTCAACATCCAGAAAAAATTTCAGCCTTTCTTAGTCATAATTTGACCCATATGCTTCCCAAAACAGCTAACACGCAGGATTCTTCGAAGTATAGACCAATCATATGTCTTTTAACGCTTTACAAATCTCACTAACCAAATTTACAGGCTTATCGACCAAAATAACAGCTTAACCGACGAGCAAAATGGATGTAAACGAGGCAACCAAAGATGGAAAAAACAATTTATTATTGAATCTGTGATCCTAAAGCAAGCGGAAAAGCAATGCCATAATATCTCGACCGCTTTTGTAGACTACCGTAAGGCATTTGACATAGTTACTTTTAATGAAGCTTCGATAAAGCAGTAGCGAACAAGCCTTCAGGTAAATATTAATGTATCTTAAGACTAACAAAAGGGTAAAAGTTTTTGTTCTGAACTAACCCAATATATTAAGAATAATAAAAAACTCTTCGTTTCAACGTCTTCTTGTCTTTTCGTCGCTTTTCGTAAATTCTTAAACATGTAATTTTTGAAATTGATTGTATTAACCTTCACTTTGTGGAAATCCATCTTACTAAGAATATTAAAAATGGAACTTTTTAAAGAGAACTTCCACTATTTATTAAAAAAATTGTTTCTCTAAAACTAGCATGGCCAGATAGGTACCTGATGTTGATTAAGTAGGTAGTTAATGCTATACCAAGTATGGAAATAATAAGACATAACAATATTAAAGCCTAGATGTTATTAGCTCTAAGGGATTATCCTCGACGTATTTCCTTCTAAGATCAGTATAACTGTGCAATGATATAGAAAAACCAGAGAAAATTATATTATGCTGATCTTTACAATAACTTAATATATTTGTGTTACAATAACGTCTTATTTATGTATAAAATAAAACTTAATCAAAGTAAAGTTTCATAGTGGAGAACTTCCAAGATTTATTTGTTCATTAACTACTTTAAATTGTTGATCTGCTAGATGTCTTTTTATTTCAAGTTCTTCAAGGAAATCTAAATTTTGTTTTTTATCACAAATGTGTAGTATTTGGATGTCATTGGTGTGTAAGTGTGAGGTTGGAAGTTCAAGTAGGTGTTTTGCATAATTTGACTTATCTGGTTGTTTTAATCTATATGCTCTTAAGTGTTCATTGAATCTTAGTTCAAAATTTCTTTGTGTTTGACCTATATATAGAGCATTACATTTTGGACAATTAATTTTGTAAACACCAGATTTTTTAATTTAGTTAATTTTATTTTTACATTTAACAATTTTGTGCAAACATTATTTTCTGTTTTAAATGATATTAATGCTGATATTTCAGAAGATATTATTTTTGAAATTGTATTGGAAATATTTCCACAATATGTAATATTTTTACAACTTTTAATTTCTTTAGTTTATTCTGAAAATATTAGTTCATTTTTGGTTCTTTCTTATTAATTAATTTTATTTATCTTATTAAAATCTCTCTTATTAAAATTATTTATGTTTATTGGAATTGAAAATGCTCTATGTATCATAGAATTATAAGCTGTTAATTTATATAGGATGATTTGAATGATATGGTATGGTTACATCTGTTTGTGTTAGTTTTCTGTATATTGAATAATTTAATGAATTATTAACTAATCTAGAAGATAAATTTGAAAAAATAATAATTTTATGAAATTTATGGTACTAACCCTTACTATGTGAAAGTTCATCTTATTCAGAACAATAAACAACTAAAAGATTGAATTAACTTTCACTATTTACTCTTTGAGTACTTTAAATGCAATGACAGCCATTTCGCTATCGAAATAGCATCGTCAGATTGACATATTGAAGTTACATTTTGTTTGTTTGTAACTAGGTACTTGATGTTGATAAGTAGTTAAGGCTAGACCAAGTAAGGAAGTAATAATAGATGTTATTAGCCCTAAGGGATTATCCTGGATGTATTTCCCTCTAAGATCAGTATAACTGTGCAATGATATAGAAAAACCAGGAAAAAACTATATCCTGCTGATCTTTACAATAACTTAATATTGTTATGTCTTATTACTTCCTTACTTGGTCTAGCCTTAACTAGTTATCAACATCAAGTACCTACCTAGTTACAAACAAATAAAATGTAACTTCAATGTGTCAATCTGACGATGCTATTTCGATAGTGAAACGGCTGTTATTGCATTTAAAGTATTCAAAGAATAAATAGTGAAAGTTAATTCAACCTTTTAGTTGTTTATTGTTCTGAATAATAATTTTATAAATAAAAAACAGTTGATATAATAGTATGGTGTGATTTTTTATGCCCATTTTTATGTCATTTTATCATATGTACTTATAATAATCTTCACAATCTTCTGTTTGCTCACTTAACAATATTTTTAAACTTTTACGATACTTGCAGTTTCCAGAAACATTTTAAATTAAATATACTACACCCTGTAGTCATTCGGATCTATTCCTAAGGGAATGCAGAGTTTACAACTAAAAACTTTCCGAAATTTATTTTAAATCCGTAAATTTTCATTGTTCGGGAAGGTATTATTGTTGCTTTTATGGATTTTAGAAATATTTTGTGGTTTTTGAATTAATTGTATTTAAGTTTAAAAAGTAAAATTATACTGATATGAAATTTTTATTCAAGTAGATCTTATTATGTTTATTTAACAGTTTTTTCTCAATGCAATGAAATATAAATACATAAAATATTATTTTTTTTTGTTTAGATAAAAAGATTAACAGCAATGTAAGTAAATAATAGAATAACCAAATTATTATTAAATATAAATAGCATCAATCTAATTTCGTACTATCGGCGTTCCAAACACACACCTTGTTTTATCAGACTAATAAAAATATAGTCTAGAAAAATTTATACGAAGACCATTTGACATTATTTTTGCTTAGTTCCGCGTTATTTTATGTAAAGTAGTGGGAAAGGTATAATAGTTATTTATTGTACAAGACGATAAAATTGTACTTTATCTTAAATTATACCTACTCGAGAAGATAATGCGATTTTATCGTCGTGTGCAATACATTTCTTTCTATAGCAAGGCTTCAAGTTCAGGTGAAAAATAGAATTTTAAAGAAAATTGTAATTTTGGGCACAAATATCGCAATTGTGTTGCTCCGTTGCTAGGGATATGAATTATTCTGTCAACAAATGTCAAACAAATGTTACGTTTTGGTTTTTGCGGAGAATATTATTGCGTTTTGTGTACAAAGTGAATAAATACAAAATGGACGGAAAAGAATTGATACAAGAAAAGAAAAACCTTCCAAAAGATGAAGAAAATGCAGCGTTGGAAGCAGTTTATTATTGCCACAAAAATCTAGTATGATGTATGAGAAAGAATACCAGTCTTTAAAAAAATAGAAAAGCATTAAGAATATCAATGGCGTGAGTGAAAAAATACTTTTGGCGTATTTTTCAAAAAAGTCGACGAAAGGGATGCTATCGTCATTATGGTCGTATTATTCGATGCTGAAGCGTACGTTGTTGGTGAATGAAAATTGTGACATTTCTAAATTCAGCAAGTTAACCACCTTACTAAAAAACTTGAGTGGAGGATACTAAGTCCAAAATTCTTGAGTCAGATGACATTATTAAGGTACGATGAATTATACAAATTAGAAGTGTTTAATGTGGACGACAGATAATCGGTGATAATCGTTTCATTATCTGATACTAAAACCAAGTAGGATAGGTCGTTTTGTATTACTGACAAGAAATGTAGAGTGAGTTTCTTTGAAATTGTGAGAAAGTATATTTTTGTGAATTACTGACAGCAAAAGTGCACTACTTAACCGGTGGGGATTAACACTATACAGTATGATGCAAATGTATGGAATAAATTCATTATTTCAGAAACAGACGACTTTTAAAAAAAATCTTGAAACACGTCAATTTTAATTTTTGAATGGCCATCAATGCTATATATGTGTTGAACATTACGTCATCAGTGATGGCGTAATGACGTCATCGACAATTTTTTTAAATACAAACCAAAGTCACGTGACAGCTGATTTGAAAGGTCTCCTTATTGTCTTTGCAACAATGTACTCATTTGAATATTTATTTCTAAAGGGTTAACCAACATTGTTGGTTTTTTAATACAATTAATTTAGAATAAATATTTACTTAAATACAATTAAATTACAACAAATGTTCAAATTGCCGACCCTTAGCAATGATACAATGAGAAAGGCGACCAGCAAATTCTTTCCTAATGTTTTCGAGGACTTCAGGTGTTATTTGTGCAATTTCCATTCGGATTCGCGCCTTCAACTCTTCTACATTATTCGGTCGATTTTGATACTCTGCTCTTTAAATATCCCCACAAAAGAGTCTAACGGAGTCAAATCGGGAGATCTTGGTAGCCATTCGGTAGGCCCCCTTCTACCTATCCACCTTCCTGGGAAAACGTTATTAAGGTAATTTCGTACCTCAACGCCATAGTGTGGGGGAGCCCCATCCTGTTGGTACCATAAATCATTTCTATTTGGAAATAGCTGATTCAGCTGTGGCAACAGATAATTTTGAAGAAATTCCAGATAACTAGCAGCAGTTAGGTTTTCCTCAAAAAAATATGGCCCTACAATTTGATTGTTTATAATGCCGGCCCAAACATTCACCTTCTCGGGATATTGTGTCCTATACTCTTCCATCCAATGTGGATTTTCACTTGTCCAATATCGACATGTCTGACGATTTACGTGACCGTTCAGCATAAAGGTAACTTCATCTGGAAAAAGTACCTTTTGTATGAAACTCGGATCTCTGTTACATTGTTCCATAACGATTTCGCAGAATTCGATTCTTCTATCAAAGTCATCTTCTAATAGCTTCTGGACCAGATGTACTTTTTATGGATGCCACTTCTATTTTTTTAGCACTCTTACAACAGTTGATTGGTGGCCATTATTATCTAGTGCGACCTGCCTAGAACTGGTATGAGGGTTTTCTTGAAACGCCAGTACAACGTCCAGCTTTTTGGCTACGGATATTGATGTTCTACCACTTCTAGGAAGATCTTTAACATGGCCCGTTTCTCTAATTTTTTTTTCAATTTTACTTACTGTTGATTGAGTAATTGGATCGCTATTGGGGCATTTAGCTTTAGATAAATAAATTACGAACTTCTGTTTGAGTCCTCACTCTATCTCCATAACCAATCATGGTAAAAATCTCGATTCGTTCTGTTGCTGTTAGTTTCATTTTTGTAAATGCTGTTATTATAATGTCGGCAAAAAACTCGAAGAGTAAAAATTTGACGACTATTATTTGACAGATTTACAGATCATTGACGAATAAAGACGAGTCAATGACAATATTGATTTAAATTATTTGTAAAAATAATTCCGAGTACTAACTATAATAATTAATTTCAAATTATAATGTAGCATTGTTTTTATCGGAACCAACAATAAACACTATTTTGTTTTATTCCCAGTGGCGGTCCTGAGTGTATTTTAATTCAGTGAATGAATATTTATTGTAATTCCATGTTACTTAACAAAGTTCATAATTTTGGTTAACCCTGTAGAAATAAATATTTTAATGATTACATTGTTGCAAAAGCGATAAGGAGACCGTTCAAATGAGTTGTCACGTGACCTCGGTTTGTATTTAAAAAATCGTCGATGACGTCATTACGCTATCACTAATAACGTAATATCCAACACATCTATAGCAGTTGATGGCCATTCAAAAATTAAAATTGACGTGTTTCAAGATTTTTTTTTAAAGTCGTCTGTTTCTGAAATAATGAATTTATTCCATACATTTGCATCATACTGTATATAATATCCCCAAGAAGATTGCAGATTTTTTGAAACTTGCAAATTCAGAAATGTACACGGGGCATTGTTTCCGTCGTTCTTCAGCTACTATATTCGCAAATTCTGGAGCTGATCTAGTAAAACTTAAACGTTTAGGTGGATGGAAATCGTCATCCGTTGCAGAATCTTACATTGAAGAGTCAATAAGCAATAAAATTTTTGTATCCAAGGACCTGAAAATGCGAACCTGAAAATTAATCCATTACCTTGAATCCAGTGTTTAAGCAAACGAGTACAAGTTGTGATGCTCCAAAAATAAATATTTATAATAATTCTAATTGTAAAATTTCAGTTGTTTTTAATCCTTAATGTGTATGACTTTGTAAATTTTATTGAATAAAAAAAAAGTTAAAACATTGTATCTACTTTTGCTGTTAAAGTGTCACTTCATCTACCCTTGCGGTTAAAGTGATACTTTATCTATTTAAAACAATTGTTATAACAACACTTTAACATTAGCTATGAAAAAAAAAAAGATTTTATTAAATAATGACGATAAACATGGCAATTTAAAGAACAAATAATTTGATAAAATAAACCAGCTGCTCAACAGCACGGCAGAAAACCGTAATGAATACCAGCAATTGTCGAGTCAAAGAAGGACCTAGAAGGAACTTAACAAAAGAAAACAAGAGCACGCAGTATATAAAACATCAATAATATAACATACACACAGGCAACACTAATAAATAAAAAATAAAAAATAGATCCTTTTATAAAGCAGCCATCCATAAGATCCTAAATGTGTTAAGGAAACGATGTAATAGGCATGGTATCAAAAGGTAGATTTTTATGCAATTTTTTGCGTTGTAAAAATATGGGGCTTTTGATTAATTATGACATTGGTTTGGTAGATAAGGGTCGGAATCTAGATTCCTAAGTGTATAGTTGTGAAACGCCTGTTGGATATATCTAATAAATGTTTGCGATCTAAAGAAATACATTCAAAGATAAATAGGAATGAATTTAACATATAATATATTTTTTATATTTTGCACTTATAAAAATCTTCATTATAAAACGCATTTGCGTATCGTAATGTAACTTTTACGCACGCAAATTTTTGTTTTAAATGGTTGGCGATATGAGTGAAGTATCTAATGATAAGACTATTGACAATAACATTTGTGGCTAATAGGAATTTATTCTTTAAGAAAGTATTTGTGAATATAAATATCATCTTTTACTTATATAATATTTTATTATTGGTGTATTAGTCATTTTAAAATATTTGAAAACATTATCATTTCATAATTTAAATGTCAAAACTGTCAAATGTTATAAATTACACAGTGCTGCCAACATACTTTTTAAAATCAAAATATTCGTAATTACGTAAAAATAAAAAATTAATTTAAAAAATGATAAAATGGCAAAATATAAAAAATATTATAAACAACTTATTTCATATGGCTGTTGTGGCACTCGTTCTTTAAAAAACTCATCGCTCCGCGATTCGTTTTTTAAACTTGAACTCGTGTCATAACAGAATTCCATATGTAATGCGTTGTTTAATATACTATTTTTAAACCCTACATTAAATTATACTGTTCATTAAATTGATTGTACTAACCCTTACTTTTTGGAAGTCCAACTTATTAAGAATAATAAAAAAACTCTTCGTTTTAACAAAACTTCCACTATTTATTTAAAAAATTGCTTATTTAAACTCAATGACAGCCGTTTTGCTATACAACTAGCATTGTCAGATTGACATATTGAAGTTACATTTTGTTTGTTTGTAGCTAGGTACCTGATGTGTAACTTCAATATGTCAATCTGATTATGCTAATTCTAGCGAAACGGCTGTCATTGAGTTTAAAAAAGCAATTTTTTAAATAAATAGTGGAAGTTTTGTTAAAACGAAGAGTTTTTTATTATTCTTAATTATACTGTTCAGTTTTAGTGTATAGCAAACATCTCTCTTTTGTAACTTAAAGATACAGTCGGCTTTAGAATAGCATATACATGTTAAATGAGAATTTCGTTTACCTACCGAAGTTATAAAAACACCCTGCTTAGGAGTGGTGATTTTTAAAACGCCTACAATTAGGTATAATACACAGGCAATTCGTCAATAGAATACCCTCTCTATTTAACATTAAAGATGTGGGTATGGACAACTGTTTGACTGATTTCAAATTAATTATTATTTAAACCGTGATTGGTTATACACAAAAAAGAGGCGATTCTTAAATTGAATTCAATGCAAGCCATTTGAGTTTGAAAATGTATATGCTATTCTGAAGCCCGATCTCCATAGTGGAGTTATTAAGCACTCTAGATGAATATTTGGTTTTAGAAAGGTAGAAACACATGTGGTTAGAATTACACAATGATTTGATGATGGTTGTCATTCGATACGATTCTATGATGTTCAGTGATATCCGATATCCAAATAAAACTGGTATCGTCCATAAAGAGACAAATTTTACGGCTGATGCCTAGATTAGCAATGTTAATGATAAATATTGGCGATTGGTTTGCATGACGACAACATCTCTTCAACCTTTAAAAGCTGCATTCATTTTGGATGATATCATTTGCGTTAAAATAAATAACAGTTAAACATTTTGACCCTATTGAATTTTTCGAAAACGTTTGTTACCTTAAATCACAAAATTATGTGCGTTATTCTAAATCACTTGGGTTTCTCAAACACTCCATTATTTTTTATGAAAATTATTTTTGTTGTCGAAGTCAATCCGTTAAAATAAAGGACAAAATATCCCCTCCCTTAGTCTTAACATCAGGAGTACTTCAAAGTACTGTTTTTGGCCCTCTTTTATATACTCTCTACACGTCAGCGTTTCAAAATGCCATAGCCATATGTAAATCACACTTCTACGCGGATGATACTTAGATTTATTATTCTTTTGATGAAAATAAGGTGCAGGAATTTATCCAATTAACAAATAAGGATATCAAAAGTTTGATCAAAATTGCTACTGAGAGAAATCTAGGCCTAATCTTAGATTCAAACTTAAGTTTTGAACAGCATATTAACAACTGTATTCGCTTAGCTTATGCTAATTTAAAAATGATTTACAACTGCCGTTATAATTAAACCAGGAAAAATGACGAAGTAAACCATCCATATCTCAAATGTGACTAATAGGAAACCAAATGAAAAACCCAAAGTCTATGTCACAGAATTTTATTCTTTATGTTGATGGAAAAACAATAATAACAACTAGTTTCGGCCTAATATTGAGGCCATCATCAGGCTATAAAAAAGGTTATTTTAGTGGTGCAAATTAAAAATAAAAGAAAAATCATACCTTAGTGTAAAAATTAATACAAATATAAATATAAGAATCACAATTAAAACATAAAATATAAAATTACAAACATTTTCAAACGAACCAACATATAAAAAATAAATATAAGAACATGTAGGATAAAATGTATAACTTTTTTTCAAAACTTTTTTAACATTCCCCTATCTTCCTCTGCTTTTAATAATAAAATAAATATTATTTAGCAAATTGCTATCAATAATGGTTTCGCTATTTCTCTATCTTAATAAGTTATACAACAGGTTTTTTAATAGATTTAAACTTGGGTTTGCTAATGTCTCTTCTAAACTTGATTCTTCCTCTCGTACTGAATCTAATTTTGATAGTTCCTTACATTTCTTTGGTAATATTTCTTACAAATTCGGGAACATTCTTAAAAAGTATGATATTGAATTTGGTTTTAAAACCAACAATAACTTGAGATCCTTCTTGGTCAAGACTAAAGACTGTTTCTTTTTTACATTCTCCTGGAATAAGTATATTAGTTACACTGCGATAACTGCAATGCTGTGTATATTGGTCAGTCAGGACGCCTTTTAGATACTAGAATAAAAGAACATCTTAATCATGTTAAAAAATACAAAGACTTTGACTCACCTAATTCACCATCTGCCTTTGCCAACCATATAATTCCAATGTTTCGAGGTTATATAAATGTTTTAAAGGTCCCAAGATGAATTCACTTGAAATGTTAGAGATCAATGAAGCATCAAGAGACAGTGCAGTTGTATGTTTGAATGAACAGTTGAGGCCAAAGGACCCCTATATATTTCTTATTTTCCCTTTTAATGGTATGTGTTTGTAACAGATTTTACTTTGTCTTCCATATTTGTTTTCTGTTGTCAAATTTCTTCAATAATTGGTTTTGCTTTCTTAATAATTTGAATAATTAGCTTCGTACATTTAACTGGGTTGTTTATCTTCATTTTAAATTATTCTTAATTGTTATTTTCAACATAACCTCACACACCTTTTGTTCTTCTTCTTGTGACTTGTTCGTCTTGCCCTCTGATATGTCGGACTACAGTTACACTGGAAAGTTTTTAACTCTATATGTCTATGTTGAACTCGCCCCCCCCCATTTTTTTTTCTTTATCTAAACAGATAAAGATATAAAAAGTTAAAAGTTAATTTTAGACCAAAAAAATTTGATACATTTTATCCTACATGTTCTTATATTTATTTTTTATTTTTTATCTGTTGGTTCGTTTGAAAATGTTTGTAATTTTATATTTTATGTTTTAATTGTGGTCCCTATATTTGTATTTTTACACTAAGGTATGATTTTTCTTTTCTTTTTAATTTGCACAACTAAAATAACCTTTTTCATAGCCTGATGATGGCCTCAATGTTAGGGCGCAACTAGTTGCTATTGTTGTTTTTCCATCAACATAAAGAATAAAATTCTGTAACATAGACTTTGGGTTTTTTATTTGGCAGGAAAAATAAGTTATTTCTTTGTGATTCACTAGTATTATCACGATTCAATTGCTGTTCAAGTATTTACAGTCTTTCTTTCAGTGCCGTAAATGTAAGAAGAATACAGGTGGTTCAAAATTACTGTAAGCAGTCCGAATTCGGTGTAATATACAGGGGTTCCCATTTAAAAAACCATATGTTTGGTTTGTAACGGAGTTATACAACACTCTGTATAGTTTAAGGTAATTTCAAAATATGGACCCTAAAAACATCTACTATTTTTGTTAATAACATTTTTTGATATCTTCTAAAACAACCCATATACCGAAGTTTGTCATAAGGTTGGTACACCCATGTACTATCGGCTTCACAATAGCATATACATTTTCAAACTCAAATCGCTTACAATGAATTAATTTTAAGGACGACCTATTTATAGCGTATAACCAATCACGGTTTAAATAATAATAAATTTGAAATCAGTTTAACAGTTGTCCACGCCTACATCTTTAATGTTTGCAGCATAAGGTATTTTATTGATAAATTGCCTGTCTCTCTGTCCCTTGCAAATAAACTTAATCTCCAAAAACCGTTTAATGTAGGCGTTTAAAGGGCGTTTTTATAACTTCGGTAGGTAAACGAAATTCACATTTAACATGTATATGCTATTCTAAAGCCGACTGTACCTGTGATAATGACAATAAAGGCTTTATTATTATTTTTATTATCTTGGATAACATAGGAAGGAGCGCGATTAGGCCCTAGCTGAAATATTTAACTTTATGTCATCCTTTATGACTTGTTAATTAAATTTGTTAGATGACATTATCCATCAACTCCAAATGAGCATTTGTTTACAATGTCTCCAATTGTGATACGAAGTTTTGTTGCTACTACAGGCGAGAAGAAGACTCTGTGTGAGTTCTCATTAGGTAGATATGAAAGTGGATAAATGGCAGAAGCTATAAAATTCGTTTATTGGCAAAATTTATAAAGTAGTTTTTAAGGCTCTCAGGTGAAAATAAGATGGGGTTAGTCTTTTCTTAAATCATTTATTATAGACCACGTTTCTTTAACAATATTACCTGATATAACCAGTCCTCCGATTACTGTTTTTATGGTAATATGATAAAGTCATGAAAAAATACGCTATTTGTAAATTCTTTAAAGTAAGGTAAACAACGCATGTTTTTTAGAATGTACGTAGGCGTTTGGTGATCCCGAGGTTAGAAAAAGCGATATCGACATCATCACATAGACATTACCAGGCAGTTTTTTTATAAAGATTGAAGAAAAATGATTATCATATATAATATAACGAGTGAAATTAAGCTTAAGATTACATTTTTTGTATAAATACACGTGATTTTAGATAATCACAATTTCAAGAGTTGTATTGTTATTCTTAATTTCTTGAAGAATTTTTCGAAGAAACCGTTCCAAAACGTGACATTTCGTAACTTTTTCTGACTTTGTCGCGAAAAATAATTTTTTGTTTGGTGCGTAACTATGGTTATCATAACAGCGCGTGTGATAACCACTTATTAGTAAAATTATTATCGATAGCTAAGCATCAATAAAAATAGGCATTTAATATGTTATGAGTTGTATAATACGTAAAAGTTCGTCAAAATTTGCGCGTAGCATTCATAGTTTCGAAATTTATTGAATGGTTGTTTACTAACAATCCCAAACTAAAGACGAATTTCGAATAAAATGATGTCACGACATAGTCCACAATACTAGAACTAGTTTTATTTATTCTGGTAGGAGAGTTGATATCCAATGCATATACAGGGTGGCGCACCGAAAACGAAACAGATGCATTTACTGGCAGATGATTCCTTTTAAAAAAAAAACGCTCGGACCCGTCGAGGGGGACACAAAATTGGCATAAAATCACATTAACATTTGCAGCCCCTTAAGCGGGGGTGGCCACATCCCTAAAATCTTAAATGGAAAGGGGGGTCGAATGATCCATCAATTAAAGGTCTTTCAACTCCCTTTACAATGATGTAAAATGCATGTACTTCAATTCAGTAGTTTTGGAGATTTATTGATTTAAAGTTTAAATACATCATCGTAAGAGAAGATCAATACATAGCAGCAAAGTTGTTAAAAAATAAAGAATGAACTGACCTGTCAGCCGAGTAAATGTTGAAAATGACCACCATTACTTTCCATGCAATAATAAAGATTTTGCTGAAAACGTTGCCAGACATTTTGCAATATTTGAGGAGTAATTTGATGGCACTCATTCACAATTCTTTGTCGCAAATCTTCTAAGGATGTTGGCTGAGTAGCATAGATTTTGCTTTTTAAGTAACCCCACAAAAAGAAATCCAAAGGTGATAAATCTGGCGATCTTGGGGGCCACTCAACGGCACCTCTTCTACCAATCCATTGACCTGGAAAGGTCTGATCTAAATAATGCCGAACTCTTAATGCGTAATGTGGTGGGGCACCATCCTGTTGGAACATCAACATATTCTCAGCGTATGGACCATCATTCTGATTTTCAATTACATCTGTTAGCGCAGAATTTATGGCATTTTGCAGTAATTCCAAATACATTTCACCAGTCTAATTTCCAGATAAGAAAAAAGGACCAACCAAATGATCGCCAAAAATGCCAGCACAAACATTTAATTTTTGTGGCTGCTGTGTGTGTACCACATGATAAAAAAAGGAAAATTCGTCGGAAAAGCAAATGTTGAATAAAAATTGTTCATCGTTTGTAATTCGTTCACTCATAACTTCAGAAAATTCTAATCGCTTAATATAATAAAAAAAGTTCTTGTACAAGGTGAATTTTATACGGATGAAAATTATGGGCCTTTAGAATCCGTTGGATAGTACGTCGACTAACACCACACGAAGTTTGCAATTTGCGGGTACTTAATGTAGGATCTACAATAACTTGCCCTAAAACCCCCACTTCTGTTGCTTCGTTCCTTATAGGATTTTCAATATTACGTTTTTTATTGGCGACTGATCCAGTTTCCCGAAATTTAGCTACAAGTTCTAGAACATATTTTCGGTGCACATTATTGTTATCATGTCGCTCATTAAAAATGTGTGCTGTTCTATTAGCGCACTGATTATTTCCGAAAAATATTTCAATAATTTCAACCCTTTCTGCCATGGAATATACCATGGTTAATTTATGTATAAAGCAATAAATGATATTTTAACAACAAAGATTGGTCAAATCAATCGCCAACTGATGTACTATTTCCTATTTAAAATAAGTAGGTACGTGGCATTCTCTACTTATCTTTCTTCAAGAAACAACTTTTTTTGTCACAGAGGACACTTCAATTGCTATTTTTATTATTAATAAACCATGGGCGTAGTAAATAAAAGCAAAAAAGTACAAACTAATTTGATGTACCTATTAAAGTCTACTCTAAACTTTAAATCAATAAATCTCCAAAACTACTGAATTGAATACATGAATTTTACATCATTATAAAGGGAGTTGAAATACCTTTCAAATAATGGATCATTCGACCCCCTTTTCATTCAAGATTTTAGGAATGATGCCACCCCCGCTTAAGGGGCTGCAAATGTTAAAGTGATTTTATGCCAATTTTGTGTCCCCCTCGAAAACAAAATCGACGGGTCCGAGCGTTTTTTCAAAAAAGGAATCACCTGCCAGTAAATGCCTGTTTCGTTTTTGGTGCGCCACACTGTACAAAAAATCAAAGATTAATTGAAATGCTTTTAGAGCGACACACACTGGAAATCAAGGCAAAAATAACTTATACATAAAAAAGTAAATTTTTTTTTTATTTTGTTTAATATAAAAATTAAGAAAAGAACGTACCAAATCATTACATCTACTAATGTTTTTTTTTGCACCGAAAACTTACTAGTTGTTTTTATTATGATGATATTGATGACAAATAACATTATTATTTTTCTATACGTGGGTATAACTAGGTAGGTATAATATGTTAATCGTTAATGGAGTAAAAAGTTAATTGGGGTACAAAAAGCTAGTAGCTTCTTTAATTCAGTATTTTACACTAGAATACTATAATAATGAATAATGTTACAGCTTGACTGCAGTATTACGAACATTGGGTTTTATTTTTTATGGGCTATTAAGTAATAAAAATTTTTTCTAAAAATCTAAAAACTAAAGAATGGAGAAAAATATATAAACTTATACTTGTAGGTACATTTAATATTCAAAGATTTTGTTACACTTTTCCTAAATGAACAGTTTTAAATTTTTGTAAGATATGCCCAAAAAACTACTATTATCAATACCCTATCTAAATTGGAGATTACTACATTAGACATTATATAAATAACTTTTTTATATTTTGCACTTATAAAAATCTTCATTATAAAACGCATTTGCGTATCGTAATGTAACTTTTACGCACGCAAATTTTTGTTTTAAATGGTTGGCGACATGAGTGAAGTTTCTAAAGGCAAGACTATTGACAATGACATTTGTGGCTAATAGCAATTTATTAATTTTATATTGTTCATTAAGAAAGTATCTGTGAATATGAATATAATATTTTACTTATATAATATATAATTATTGGTGTATTATTCATTTTAAAATATTTTAAAACATTAACATTTGAAAATCTAAATGTCACAACTGTCAAATTTTATAAATTACACAGTGCTGCCGACATACTTTTTAAAATCAAAATTTTCGTAATTACATAAAAATAAAAAATTAATTTAAAAAATGGTAAAAAGGGCAAAATATAAAAAATATTATAAACAACTTATTTCATATGGCTGTTGTGACACCCGTTCTTTAAAAAACTCATCGCTTCGCGATTCGTTTTTTAAACTTGAACTCGTGTCATAACAGAATTCCATATGAAATGCGTTGTTTAATATACTTTTAAACTAGCTGCACACTACCAAATACGGTGAATTCCCTATTCCTAAATCAAATGCATACTTAAAGGATCAGCACTTAGCTCTATAAGGAAAAGCATCAAATACTACGCGTTCTGTCAAAAAACTGGACAAATATGGAAAACTTTTAATCTTTTAAAAGTAGCAAAACAACATTAAAAAATATATTAATAATAATTCTTTACTAATGACAGTTCTAATAATTACTTACTCTGTACTTCATATGTTGATTAAGGGTGTTTATATCTATGTCAAGTATATCAGGTACTCCAATTTTTTAATGTCCTGAAGAAACATGGCTGGTGTTAAAGGAGTTAGGTCTTTACAATCCACAGATACATATGTAAGTGATCTTGAATTCATGACAGCCTCACACTCACATAATATTGTGGAAAGTTCATCCTCAGGAGTTGTTTAAGTAAACGTATGAGTCTCTCCCACCAACCACCCCACCATACTCCGGTGGGTGGGTTAAATATCCACGATATCCTTTTATTCGCGCTATGTTCAAAAACTTTATCCCAATTAACATTATTTAAGTCATTTTCAGTACCCACAAAATTGCCGCTATTGTAACTATAAACAATAGATGGTCTGCCTCTTCGACTAATGAATTTCCTAAATCCTTGCATGTAAAAACTGTCAGTAGTCATACTTGGTATCAATTCCAAATGAACAGCCCTATATACCACACAGGTGAAAATGCAAATCCAAACCTTTATGCTGCCTTTAGTGAAAAGAGGTCCACAAAAATCAATTTCAGTAAATTCGAAAACAGCTGCATCCTTAATTCGATTAGCAGCAAAATTACTGGAACTGTATAAAAATTGTTCACATCCATCCTTCGACATATTACACATTTGGAAATGACATATTTAATAAACCTTTTTCCTCGGGTTGTTCAAAATTTTTCTTTCATGAGGTAACTAGGTACAAACAAACAAAATGTAATTTCAATATGTCAATCTGACGATGCTAGTTATTAGCGAAACAGCTGTAATTGAATTTTAAAGCGAATTTTTCGAATAAATAGTGGAAGTTTAGTTTAACCGTTCAGTTATTTATTGTTCTTAGTAAGATGAACTTCCACAAAGTAAAGGGTAATACAATCAATTTCATTTTAATAAACGTCTTTTTGGCATTTAAAAAGAAAAAACTTAAAGGTCTCTAGAACTGTAAATTTTATGTACCTAGTAAATTTAGTCGTCTAACCAAATAAGGAAAAAAAATGTAGTAGGTACTTATCTCATTTAATATAGTGAAGTTAGTTTCAATTTTCGATATAACTGGAAGTGCAATAATTTTGTAAATATGGAAAACCCCTGAATAACAAATTTTATTTATCTAGTATTATCCATTCCTCATAAATTTCTAGGTAAAATTCGATATATGTTCAAACTGCAATTTGTATAAACAACCTCACTAAACTATTTATTTATACAACATGTAACTGCATTATTGTAATTGGTGCAAGTAGCCTATTAATTAAGTATTCATTTTATACATCGATAAGACATTAATGTAATACAAATAAATTAAGTTATTGCAAAGATCAGCATAATATAGTTTTTTCCTGGTTTTTCTATATCATTGCACAGTTATACTTATCTTAGAGGGAAATACATCCAGGATAATCCCTTAGGGCCAATAACATGTAGGCTTTAATATACATGGTAGATACATGGTCTAGTTTAAATACTACCTAATCAACATCAGGTACCTAAGTACAAATAAACAAAATGTAACTTAAAGATGTCAATCTGACGATGCCCGTAGTAGCGAAACAGCTGTACTTAGCTGTAATTTAAAACCTAATTGTTTAATTAAACGTGGAAGTTGCGTTAAAACAAAGAGTTGTTTATTATTCTTTGTGTTGCTTGGTTACTTTGTCATTGCGATGCCAAAGATAATATATCTTCTCTTGGGAAACTTCACTCCCTTAGTCAAGAATACGACCCCAGATGTGTTGTAACTGTTTTATCTTTCTCTACAATTGTTCAGCTTTTAAAACAATTTAATAACAGAATCCCTATTGAGCCCTTACAAAATGCGATTTACTTTTATTTTGCTAAAATGTTTTACACTTATATTTCATACATAATCATTTTGCTAAAACTGATTTTCTACTTGTTCCGAAAATGGTTTTATCTGAAAATCATTACTTTAATCAATAAATTATGATAGAAACAATATGGATTTTCAGCCAGTTAATATATAAAAACATAATACTTAATCAAAAATAAATTTGTCAATAATAATGTTTTTCAGACAAAATTTGATTAGTTTTGGAAAGCCCCAGGTGTAATAATCCTCTGTTGAAATAAATTGAATAAAGAAAATATGCAAATTTTTCTTACAATTGAATAATTTATGAAGTTATAAGTTTTAACTAAGACAGTTTTTACCAAATTATATAAACCAAATTAATTTTTCTTTTAGAGCATGAAGTAACAGATTGAGAATAAGGATCTGTTCCTTATTTAAATTGAGTAAAAAATTAATTAATTTTCTAAAGACCTGGTTTAGTTTAATATTAAAAAATGCAAGAAATATTAATAATTATAATCGTAAAATACACTTATTTAAATAGACAAAATTAAATTACAATATAACCATTAATAAAAGTATAAGTATTTATGTTCTATTTATCATCTGCAGTGCTACAAAAAATTGCATGTAATGCAAATGAAAATGTCCCTCCTATCAATGAAGAACAAGAAATGGCCATACATTTTGTTGATAATGTTGATGTTCCAAATGTGGAAGAAAACCAGAACAGATTAAATCTCATAAATGATCCCATAAACAGTAACAATATCAAATAACAATCAACAATTCTAATAACAAAATAATAAAACATTATAATCTCCTTTTTATAGATCGTGATCACATAAACCATAGAAATATATATAATTTCTTACCAACTCAATAAAAATTAAAAAGTAACCTCTGGTTACCTACCTCCTATTTACAGATGTATTGTGAAACGATGTGTTCTGGTTAAAGTTCAGGTAAGGGTTAGGTTACTTTAAGAGTTAACCCTATATTGTGAAACTAGCTGTTATTGATATTTATTACTTTAAAATAAGTAGGTAAATTAGGTTAAGTTTTATTAGTTATGGTATTATTTTTTTCTTCTTCTGTTCGCTCCATCTTCACTTTTAGCTGTTTGGAGTGTATTTTTGATGTATCTACTTTTTTCCACTCTCTTATATTACTTTCTAATTCGTAGAAAATCTGTATGGAGAATGAACTGTTACTGAATTTGTACGTGAAAGTTGGCTGTATAGTTAGAAGCAAAAGTTGTAAATTTTACAGCTGTTTCCTGGTGTGTTTATTAATAAGCTGTTAAAATACTCCAATGGTCATACGCCATTCTGTTATTCAATTTCACCACAAGGACACCTCATTAGTCCAGGAGGAATCGGCGAATGAGTACCGAAAACTATTCCACTGTGATCCTCTACTGTGATCCTCTTCAAATTGCCTCCTAATGATATAAATGCATGTTGCCATGGCGCAACCCGATGCCATATTGTTTAAACCGAAATTGTTTAAACAATTACAAGGAATTGTTTAAAATCTTTACTGAAATACCAATAAAAAGGTCCTATGACTTTTCACGATAAACTTAATATTTTTAAAGATATGAATTTTTTAAGGTTCGAAAAATCTCAAATTTCGGTACTTTCGAAAAATGTATTAAAAAAAAGATAATGTTAAAGTAATATTTCTTTTTAATTCTCTATACAGAGATTTAAAAAAATTCATTGTTTATATATTTTTTTTAATTGTTAATTTCGCGCGCTCACAAGTATGCGTGGCTTACCTTTAAGTATCGCTGTCTCTCTCTGACTCATGCGTTGCGTCGGCCTCTCTGTCTTGATTCATTATTTATCATTTATCTTATAAACTATCAACTTTATAAAAATTGTTATGGAGAGCAATGTTATTAATAATTAAATTATCTACAATTTGTTTTTAATAAATTTTTTCTGAAATCAAATTTTCAAAAGTTCTTTAGCATAAATCGGAACATGTTATTAAAATTACTTTATATTACTTTTTGCTATTAAACATTATTTATACAAAGAGTAACCTTCAAAGAATAAAAAATAAAAGAAAGAAAGAATTTTTTTCTTACTTAGACACACTTATACACACACACATATACGTAAAATTATTTTTATTCAATTTATTTGAAAGTTTTTTCTAAACATTCAAATGCGTACCCAATATATTTTTATTATTTATAAATAATTGTGATTTCAAAAAATGTTCAAATACTATTACATCTTATTATTGTTGATATAAATGCAAAAATTACTATGATAATAACAAGAAAGTAATATAAACTGATAAAAGTAATTTTAATGACATGCTTAAATAACTTTTTGAAAAATTGATTTCCGAAAAAAATTTATTAAAAACAAATTGTAGATAATTTAATTATTAATAACATTGCTCTCCATAACAATTTTTATAAAGTTGATAGTTTATAAGATAAATTATAAATAACGATTCAAGACACAGAGAGGTCAACGTAACGCATGAGTCAGAGAGAGACAGCGATACTTAAAGGTAAGCGACGCATACTTGTGAGAAGGCGAAATTAACATTTAAAAAAAGATACATACCGGAAATATTTTATAATTTGAAAACAGCTAAAAGTCCATTTTAAGCTTTGTATTTTAATATTTAGCGGAACGAGTCCGAAACAAAAACGAGAGTTATTTTTTCAGAATAAGACCGAAATAAGAATTTTGAAACTCTCGCCCTATGTCGTCTTGTGTGAAGCTGTATTGCTTATTTCAAGTAATCTCTTTTTCTCTAAAATGTTATAGCTTTCAGCATACTTGAGCATACTTTAGTTTTACAGAGTATTCCTTTTTACAGATTGTTTGTTTTTCCATTTTTTAGAAATATTTTCTGACCTCTACGTTCATTTTAGTATAACACAAAGTTATTTAATTTCTTGCCCAGCAATTTAGAATTTCTGGAGCTGTTTTCTTTCATTCCTTGCTTAATTATTGCTCTAATGATGTTTGACCAATAACAATGGGTGATATTTTGCTTATTTTTTATATTATAATATTTTTCTATGTAGTATTTTCTTCACATATTTAGCATTATCATCAGACCCGTTTCTAGACAATTTTTCATGCCTCTTATTTTTTTTATCTCACCTTAGTCTTAATTCTTGTTAAAAATTTTATTATATGCCGTTCGTTATTTTCTTTTAAGATTGTTTTTAATTCTCCATTTTCGTTTTATTAACTGCCTGTTTACTGAATTTCTTTTAGTAATAAATTCTTCTTATATTTTTTATGTGCAGTACAGAAAAATACTTTGCATGCTAGTATGCCAATATTTTTCACCAATTCGTTCTTTTATGTATTCCAGTGTGTTAAGAATAATAAACTTAATTCTAATGTACATTTCTTTACATATTTTCTGTTCTTTATTTAGGAATATTAAGCTATATTTTGTCCATCTTTCTTATGTCCATCTGCTTCTGTGATCATTTACCTTAACGAATTGTTTTCTATATTTTTTATATTTAATTACGATTTCTGTGTTTAATATTGTAAATGATATTTTTATATTCGATTTCTTCATTTAGCTCAATTTTAGTTTATCTTGCCTGAATAATTGGTTTTACATGAACTGCCTTAATGTCTTAATGGAGAAACAAACTCAGGCAATACATTTTCATTGTAAGCAAAACAGGTTCAAAACATTATTTTAAATAGAATGTAATTTAAATAGAATTAAATAAGAATTATACCAACAGCTATTTTATTTCTGTTCAATTTATTCAGAATTCTTTCGCAAAAATCCATTCTACGATCTGGATCGTCTTCTATTAGTTCTTGCACAAAAGTCAATTTATATGGATGAAGTTTTTCTTTATGGAAACACCTTAGGACAGTTGTGTGACACATTATTTTGACGAGAAATTTGACGTGAACTTGACGTTGGATTCTCCACGACACTTAATATAATATCCACTTTCACAACATCTTCAACGAAGTTTGACATGTCCTTAGACAAGGAAAGAGAGAGGACTGCGCATTGGAATCAATTTATGTAACCCACTTACTACCAAACTAATGGCGGACAATATTGCCATAGGCGTATCATACGATTTTTCTTATACGAATATTAAATAATCATTTTCATTATTTCGTATTACAAGTCTAATTTAAAAAAGTCTTTAAATTTTTACTGCTCCAAAAAAAAAAGAACAATCATTTTAAAACATATTTATTTAATAAATATTACAATTTTAATCCATTTTATCTATTTTAAATATATGTTTTTATTCCACGCCACTGCAAAACTATTACATCTATGAGCAAATAATAACAATTAAATGAAAAATAATCTTTAAAACTGAATGAAAACAATTTTCAAAATGTATGTACAATTAATTTAAGTTATCATACATAACATATGTGATTTAGTTAAAAAATCTATTACCTGAAAGCTGTAATATTAATAGAAATAAATTTTAAGGAAAAAATTTTAAAATACTTCTTACCTATGAAATGAAATTTCTTCCTTTTTTAGCACTCTGACTGTTGCACTTATTAGCTGCACAATTAACCATTTTCAAATGTCTGTTCAGGTAATTAAAAAAGGTGAAAATTAATAAAAAAACTAAAAAAATACAATTCGACGTTCCAAATTTGTTTACCACCAAACATATGTCAAACGTTTGAAACTTGGCTTCAATCACACGCATAAGGTTTTCATTGCCATGAGCTGTCCTCTCTCTTTCCTAGTCTAAGGACATGTTCAAGTTCTCAGAATTGTGGATGAATTTTAGACACAGTACCTTGTGAAATATTAGGCAACTGAGGATAACTCTGATTAAATAGGGTTGCCACTTCAACTTGACTTCAGCCATTATCGCCGTAACCAATCATCATTAAAATTTCAATCCGGTGAGTCTCGGTTATAGTATATTACATAACGAGTGTGGAAAGTGAAGTATTAAACACAAGTGAAGTTTAGCACGAGCCGCGTAGTGGCGAGTGCGGAAACGTAACGAGTGCAAGAAATACACTTTCCAACGCGTTGTGTACACGATTTTTCCTACGACCCCAATATTTCTTATTATAATAAATATTTTAAATTTATTTATAAAATTTATTTTAATTGTTGGTCATGTTAAAAATTAGGATTTAAACGAGTTTATATATTGCATGGAAATATAATTAATTAAAATCAAATAACCACCTTTCTCAGGAATTCACATCAAAATTCTTTATTAGATAAATGACATTTTCATTTTTTTGTGGGCTCTATAAAAATTAAAAGTAAAATGGTCAGTTGGTGAAATTAATTAAAAAGATATGTAATAATAATAGATGCAAAGATAATTGTAAACAGAAACACAAACATAACTTCAAAAATCCGCATTCGACACATGCACGGAACATAACCCAATATAAAAGAAAGAATAAACTGTTCTTCTTTCTAAAAGTGTTTTTATAAAAATAATAATAATGAATAAAAATATGTTTATTTTTTAAAAATTTAAAACCCTATAAGAAACTTTGTTCTTACTTTATACCAGGGGTGTGCGAATAATTCGAATTTACGAATAATTCGTATCGAATCGAATAATCGAATAATTTCGAAATTCGAATCGAATAATTCGAATTTGCGAATTATTCGAAAATTTCGAATTATTCGAAAATTTTCGAATAATTCGAAAATTTTTCGAATAATTCAAAAATTCACGAATGATCCGTGAATGGATGAATAATTTAAAAATTTTCGAACCCATCGTCAATTTTGATATTTTTTGAATTTTGAGATGTTCAAACCTCTGATTTATCATGCTAAACATTTTAAGTACTTCGTAAACAAATAATAATTAATAATTAGTTAAAAAATTTAAGAAAAAGTCTTACAATAATAATATTAGTAATATTTTAAGTAATAAATTAACTTATTATGGAATATAATTCACAAATCACTCGGAAACTTTGAATTAATTCTTTATATTTACGAATTATTAATTAATTAAATAATTAATTAAAACAGAATCGAACTTTTTGAAAAATTCAAATTATTCGAAAAATAACGAATAATTCGAAAAATTTCGAATAATTCGAAAATTTACGAATTATTCGAATAATTCGTAAACTCGAATTATTCGATTCGAATTTCGAATCGAATAGTACTATTCGATTCGATTCGATTCGAACGCTATTCGCACACCCCTACTTTATACAGAAAAATTTGTATTGGCAATTACAATACAATATTTGACACAAGGAAGATTTAAAAAAAAATTAAATGGTCTTTGCTTTGTCATTCATGTGTTTACTATTGATAAATTTGACGTAAATGTCACAGATCATAGAACTATATTTTTTTACTTTTCAATACGTGTATTGATATTTACTTTTTATATTTTGCATTATAAAACGCATTTGCGTATCGTAATGTAACTTTTCCTACGACCACATATGAAAGTGCTAGTTTGCACACTTATTTGTACTTAAGAAAGTAGCTAATATCAATACACGTATTGAAAAGTAAATATCAATACACGTATTGAAAAGTAAAAAAATATAGTTCTATGATCTGTGACATTTACGTCAAATTTATCAATAAATAGTAAAAACACATGAATGTCAAAGCAGGGACCATTTAATTTTTTTTAAATCCTTTTTAAATCCTTGTGTCAAATATTGTATTGTAATTGCCAATACAAATTTTTCTGTATAAATTAAGAATAAAGTTTCTTATAGGTTTTTAAATTTAAAAAAAAAAACATATTTTTATTCAGTATTATTATTTTTATAAAAACACTTTTAGAAAGAAGAACAGTTTATTCTTCTTTTTTATATTGGGTTATGTTCCGTGCATGTGTCGAATGTGGATTTTTGAAGTTATGTTTGTGTTTCTGTTTACAATTATCTTTGCGTCTATTATTATTACATTACTTTTCAATTAATTTCACCAACTGACCATTTTACTTTTAATTTTTATAGAGCCCACAAAAAAAATTAAAATGTCATTTATCTAATAAAGAATTTTGATGTGAATTCCTGAGAAAGGTGGTTATTTGATTTTAATTAATTATATTTCCATACAATATATAAACTCGTTTAAATCCTAATTTTTAACATGACTAACAATTAAAATAAATTTTATAAATAAATTTAAAATATTTATTATAATAAGAAATATTGGGGTCGTAGGAAAAATCGTGTACACAACGCGTTGGAAAGTGTATTTCTTGCACTCGTTACGTTTCCGCACTCGCCACTACGCGGCTCGTGCTAAACTTCTCTCGTGCGTAATACTTCACTTTCCACACTCGTTATGTAATATACTATTTACGCACGCAAATTTTTGTTTTAAATGGTTGGCGACATGATTGAAGTATCTAATGACAAGACTATTGACAATGACATTTGTGGGTTAATAGCAATTTATTAATTTTATATTGTTCTTTAAAAAAGTATTTGTGAATATGAATATCATCTTTTACTTATATAATATATTATTATTGGTGTATTAGTCATTTTAAAATATTTGAAAACATTAACATTTCATAATTTAAATGTCAAAACTGTCAAATGTTATAAATTACACAAGGCTACCGACATACTTCTTAAAATAAAAATTTTCGTAATTACATAAAAATAAAAAATTAATTTAAAAAATGGTAAAAAGGGCAAAATATAAAAAATATTATAAACAACTTATTTCATATGGCTGTTGAGACACTCGTTCTTTAAAAAACTCATCGCTTCGCGATTCGTTTTTTAAACTTGAACTCGTGTCATAACAGAATTCCATATGAAATGCGTTGTTTAATATACTATTTCAATACGTGTATTGATATTAGCTACTTTCTTAAGTACAAATAAGTGTGCAAACTAGCACTTTCATATATGGTCGTAGGAAAAATATTTTATTATTACTTCGCAAGATATTAGTTTTTGATTAAAAATTGACAACTATGATATTTAAATGTCAAAACATCAACAACTGACAGACATTATTTACCGATTTAGTTTAATTATATTGGCATAGTTATCTATACAGTTTTTACCTATTCCTGAAAAAAATGTTAACAAAACCCAAAATATTGACACTTAGTGAAGAAATTTGAGGTCTGCATTCAGCTAATTAAAAATAAAACCATTATTTAAAGTGCGAAACATTATTTTCACAATTTTATGTATTTACTATCATGAACAAAATTATAAATAATTTCAAAATTTCACCCTGTACAATTCATAATATACCCTACATGGTATAGTTCTTTGAGATCGTATTTTTAAGGACCTTTTAAAATCATAAAAACATAAAGGGTGTTTAATTAAAAATATAGATCATGGACGATGCCAGACTTGCGTGTACCACCCTGAACATTTAAATTTATGTTTAAAAAGCTCACAAATAATTTCATTCGATAAGTGGTTTCCACACTGTATAAATATATTTATATATGGTTTTGAGCTTCTAACAAGGGACAAAATTCCAATTATGGAAAACGGACCAAGTGTTATATTTCAAGAGGTAATGTAATGCATATATTTATACTGTAACGGAGCTATACAATTTCGTATATACAGTAATTTACATTTTGTTCATCCAAGCTAGATGCGATTTCATAAAAATTTTACTGTGATGTTTAATAAAAAAAATAAATGTTAAAGCATCTGCTTATTTTTTATATAAATAAGTAATAACACTACTTACCTTCTTATAGAAGTAAAATATTGATCCAAAAATTCCTTAGCATGTTTTAAAATTTCTTCTGGAGATCTGATAGCTGCTCGCGAAGGGTGAGCCATCATGCTTCCCAGACATACTTGATCATTACATGGTGTTTTCTGAAACATAAAATACATGTGTTTGTTTTGTGTTTTTTTTTAACTTATATTTATTATTGTTACATGTTCCTGTGCCAACGCAATCGTATTTACTATCTACTATTTTATATCTAAAGCAAATCCATTCCTTATAGTAAAAATAATTAACTTGATTTAATCATAAGAACTATAAAGAATATATCTAAGTTCCATATGGCTTTCTTATTCTTTTGAGAGCAACATAACGATATTCGGTAATTTTCAATCATTGCTACTAAAATTGATTTTATTTAGCTTTTCTTTTATTACAATTGTATTCGGTCGGTTTTATATTTTTTCCAATAAATTGTTGCATGGCTTTGTACCATCAAATAGATTAACGTAAAATACAAAATCCATCGTAAATCAAAATTGCTATCGATCATTTTAATTTTGAGGTATATACTGATTTATAGGTTTTGGATATGAATCTGATTTATACGAAAAAATTTTACAGTTCAGTCCCAAATGAAAACAAAACTGTCTGCTTGACGCCCTTCCAAGTGAAAAAAGTTTAAAAAATAACAAGATTTTTTATTTTATTACTTATATAATTTTTTAAACCAATAAAATACAAAAAATATTTATTTTCCAAACGTCAAAATAAATGTATTCAACGATTTTAAAAAGAATATTTTAAACGTAAACTTGGGATTAACGTCACTTAGTCTTAAGAAGAAATGTTCCATTTAAATGAAAAAGTTATTTTATCTAACAAATGATTTTTGGCAAATATGAATATATATTTTATACGTTGTGTTAAGAATGTTGCCACGTTTCTTTCTGAACTGGGTGAATGGTAGTACTTAGTGATGAGCGAGACTTGTCTGGGTCTTGCGGTCTTGGAAATGCAAGACCAAGACCAAGACCAACTTCAGGCTGCAAGATCAAGAACAAGACCGAGCAGTGCAAGACTTATGCAAGACCAAGAATTAGCATTGCAAGATATACGCAAGACTAAGACCAAGCCTGCAAGAGTCTTGCGGTCTTGCGTCTTTTAAACATATAAACCGAAAAATAAAGCAACCATGGATTATTTTAAACTCTAAAGCTTTGGTTTCCTAGGATAGCGGTGCCGCAATAAAGCGGCCGTAATTTGACGACCGTTCAAGACAGCCGCTATCGGTTAGCAGTGAGCATAGATGTAAAATAAGAGTTTAACGTTATTGACCGCCTAAATCCATTCTTGTATTTGCTTTGGTTTTGTGTATTTGTATTTTGTGTATTTGTATTTATATCTTGTGTTTAGTTTCATTATTTGGCAATAATTAGAGTGTTTTTGTATTAAAAGCAAAAAATGGATGATTTGGCAATGATATCTTTTTCTACGGCTGCTATGGAATGTGGTGCTTTTGACACATCTGACAGAACTACAAAGTGATGTATTGCTATCAACTGTGGGAAAAAATATACCTCACGGGTCTTTTCCCATAACACGTACATTTAAATAGGAATTCAGCCGTGAGGTAGATTTTTTCCCACAGTTGATAGCAGCTGTTACGAAAAAATAAAACACCAGGAATGTCAATACAAAATTGCAGTAACTATTAATTACAATATTAATAAAATTAGTTTCTTTTGTATTAAGTATGTGCCGTTTATTTTATAGTAGAAGGGTAGTCTTAACCGATTAATTAAAAACAATAATTTTTTATTTATATCGGAGTTCCGGTCTATATTCAATTGGCTAGGTTAAAGAATACTCAGTGTTACATTTTCCCTAGATGTAAGAAAGTTTACTATGTGTATCTGGTTTAATTTTATATTTACCTAATCTCACAATAATTGTAAGTATGAGAAAGTAGTTTTTTTACATGTAATTTTTAACATTCGTAACAGATTGCAGCCTTAAAAAAGAAAACAATACATTTTCGAAAGCTCGTATTATTAAAGAGTATTCTTTAACCTAGCCAATTGAATATAGACCGGAACTCCGATATACTCGTAAATAAAAAATTGTTGTTTATTTCATAACCAATAATAATAATAATAATAAAATGTTATGAATTCACTTCTTTATTTTTATTATTAATATGCAGCCGTAGAAAAAGTATGGTGTGCAACACGGTGGAAAAGACACTTTTCTTACTCGTGTGTTTGTGGCACTCGCCTTTCAGGCTCGTACCACAAACTTTCACACTCGTGAGAAAAGTGTAACTTTTCCACCTTGTTGCACAATATACTATTGGAAGACAAGTTTTCATCGGAAGAAGAAACGAAAAGGTCGGAAGAAAGTAAGATTTTTAAGAAACGGGAAACTGAAGGCGTCTACGAAATCTTAATATGTTGTAACCTTCAAACAAATGATAAAAAATTTAGACAATATTTTCGTTTGACACCAGTATTGTTTGATTATGTTTTAAATCACATAAAAGATGATATTGTTTTAAAACCATGCAAAGAAATAAAAATCCAATAACTCCTGAACAAAAACTATGTTTATTTCTAAGATAAGTTCATGGATAAGCTTTATTAATGTTTACATATTAAAAAACTTGAACAATGTTATGAATCATTTGGAGAAAGAGGCATTGTCGTACTCCGGTGAGAACGCAGGTAGAGGAGTCCTTGACGAAGACGAAGAAGAAGCTTGGTTTTGAGGGTTATAATTACTACTGGTACCATAACAAGCAGAAGTTGATCGGCTGTGGTTCTGTTGCATTTGCTCATCACTAGTAGTACTCAGCTAGTAGTCCCTGTACTGGAAAATTATGCCCGAGCTCAGCCGTAGAGGAAAGTAATAATATTGAATATATGAGCCGAGTCACTGACTTAGATAGTTTAAGCCAGAAACCCCTGAGTCTTACAGGCATTAGCAGAACCACTACCAAGATAAACACATAAGTAAATAATAATATATGGTGGTAAAATTACTTTACTTAACAACAACAATTTAATTTACAATATATTAATAAGAGAAAAGAAGAAAAAATATTGGGGTGTGCAGCAATTAAAGAACTAAGCTCTTTATACTTTTAATAGAGCTTTCGGAAAATTTATTTCCATTATCCAAAGAACAAATAAAGAAAAGGTGTTATATATCTGCAGTATTAAATAAGCCCTCTGTGATCCTGCAGTAGTTCAATCCTGGTATTGGAGAAAATATGTTCTAGATTTCTCAGCTATTAGTTGTTCTTTCAAATAAACACAGAAGTCTGGATCCTCCAGTAGAGACTGAACTGTCTAGATATGACTAATAGATCCTCCGGGGTGTAAGGAATATAAATTTCCAGGTCTATATGGAACAAACTGTCCGGGGAGTAAAAGAGAGAACCGAAACATTAATGGGTTGTATGGAACTCCCTTCGAGGAGTAAGAAAAACCCAAGATGTTATAAGGTTTAATTAAAAGCAGACGGTTTGGATGGCAGTTAATCTAGAAAATGTTCTCTTAAATAAATTCCAAGGATCGTTATTAAACTGACCCCAAAATATCCAAACATAAGACAATTAAGATGGACTAAATTGCCACAGATAAAAGCATAAACCAAAAGAGATTACCGAAGGCCACTCACTCTTTAACAAAGTGAACAAATTCCCACCCACGACACGAGTTCTCTTATGCCAATCAACGATGCCAACTTAAAAATTGAAAATTTCCGGTAACGAGAACGAGAAGATGCCCGGAAAGAGAACGAGACAGTTGGTCATTACCTATTTTTGGGCGACTGTGTCGTTTTGATATGGTCCACTGGAAAATTGTTGTTCTGTTATGTTGCCTGGTTTCCATTTAAGGTAAGAGATTTGTAATTATTATTGAATTATCTTTAGTGTTTGTTGATTACATTTGCAAAAATATTGTGACCATAATGCTATCTCTTATTAATGTTTTATGAATTATAACCACTTAAATTATGCAACTGATTTTATGGAATGGTTAACCATTAAACTATTTAATTCGGTTGGATCATAAAAATGAGTTGCTCAATAAGCGACAACGCCGCATGTCTTTTATGAATGACATCAAGCTCAGACGCTGTTATTCTATGAAATTAGACACATTTTTTTTAATTATTTTAAGCATTGTTGACGAAGCAATTCCAACGAGATTTTGGAGTTATATTAGTGTTTTTTGGCGATGTTATAGGTAATAAAAAGTGAAATTTTGTGAAAGAAATGGTTCGTCATTGCCAAGTGTGTAGAAAACTGTTTAAGTGCCAACGTTTCCATTCACAAGTAAATTGGAATATTTTTTTGTTTACAATAATTTCAATCAGTGGCGTAGCGTTAACGATTTTAATATCAAAATAAACAGGTATAGAAATTATTCCGTTAGTTGGCAATATCTAATTTTTTCAAATTTGTGTTACTGCTGGTTTCCAACCTATTATTTTTAAATTTAAACCTTTATTAATATTTTGGTAAATATCACGTACTTCTTGTTATGCAAATGTAATAATATTTTCTGTGCATTTAAGTGTTAGTTTTGAAGTTTCGTTACAAGTTTTAGATTTGAAATTATAGTTTTGATTTTAAACTTCTCTGCAATTTCTGTGTTAAATATACAGGGTGTTTTATTTTAAGTATTTTAAATGATTATATTCCATATTTTTCACACCTTCCAATATTTTTTCTTCATACTTGGCAAAAAGTTTACACATATTAGGTTACTTTAAACAGTGGCAAAAGATATTTTTTTCTCGATTACCAGAAGCGTGCGGTAGGGATGGATACTTTCTTTTATCCCCCTACAATTTACGCCACTGTCGTAATAATTGTTTCTACATGTTTTTCTCCAGTTACTATATGGATAATTCTTAATGAAACACCCTGTATAAATCAATTTGTTAGCTTCTATTATTCTAAACGTAAGTGGTAACTAGTTTTTTTTTGTTTCTGAATGATGAGGACAAAGATTGTACAAACTTGAAGACGAAATACGGCAATATTTAGCTCGTCTTGTGGTGCTAAATTAAATTAATACCATTGCATTTGCTCATTTTTACCAAGATTAACCTCAATAAGGTTATATTTAAAACTACTTCACCTTTTATGACACACTCTGTATATCTCTTAACTATTCTATACAACCCCTCAAATTTAATACAATCGAGAAATCAAGAAGTCATGAAACTCTGAGATTTTAAATTTTTCCTTTTGGTTACTTAATACTCATTATTAACGAGTTTAAAAATTAAAATTTAATATACATTACTTTTTATTTGTACATTTAATTTTTGCGATAATTATTTAAATGAAAACCAGATAATTAACAATTAATGTATATATTCGCACAAAAATAAATAAATATTATCCGAGACAGATATTCCCATTTTTAACAAATAGCACGCCACTGAATACAAGCATAAGCTGATACAGTGTTGCCAGAAAGAGAACGGAACAAAGAAAATCGATTGGTATTCTTTGTCATACCCATAGACACTTGTAATCATTGCGACAAAACAAATAGAGTTTTATAAATGGAACGTTGCGTCTCCTCTGATAATAGGTCTTTGGCATTTTTATACTCTATAATAATGCTATTAGCTGAGCCAATGAAAAAGCATAGCAACCGTTTGAGGTTGGATGCAAACATATCGTTCAAAATCTCCTTTTGTGTGTTTTGTACATATTTTGTGTCTTCAAAGATTAGTGGTGAAATTTTTGTTTAGGCATTATAAATTATAAACAATTTACAAAATTTTGGTTCATTTAAATCTAAACATAACAAAAGAAAACCCATAACAAATAACAACGAAGTTAATGTTCTTGGATATTTTAATGCATACCCCCAGGCATCATTAAGAGACGCCGAATATTAAAATAAAAAAAATATGGGTTGCTATTTGAAATAAGGAAGATACCTTTGTTTTTTTTAATTTAAAATTTAACTCAATAGTGTGATCACCCTGTATAAAATTTTTTTAAATACAGTTTATTTACTTACAATTAAAGATCTTAAATGTAAAATAATACATTTACTTTTTAATTTAAATAATTTAGGTATTGAAATAATCATCATTTTATTAAGCGTGATTTCTGTCAAAATTTTCGAAAAACATTAAATTTCTCCTAAACGGTTAATTTTAGATACAAAGTACTTTACATAAACTAACACTTAAATTTAACGAACTAACCAAAAATAAGAAAATAAATAGGGTGTTGTATTTAAAATAGTGAAGTTGGTGCCGGTATAACCGGAAGTGCAATTAAATTGAAAATATTTTAGTTAAACTCAGAAGTATCAAAAACCTCTGTATACCAAATTTCATTAATCTCACGTTTTTCCTTCCCCATAAACTTCTAGGTGGCACTCGTCGTAGGACACCCTGTATACAAATAAAAATTAATGGAAAGGGACAAAAATACACCTTTATTGTACTAAACCTTACTGTGTGAAAGTCCATCTTATTAAGAACAGTAAACAACTAAACGGTTGAATGAAACTTCCACTATTTATTCGTAAAATACGTTTTAAATTCTATTACAGCTGTTTCGCTAAAAACCAGCATCGTCAGATTGACATATTGAAGTAACATTTTGTTTGTTTGTAGCTAGGTGCCTGATGTTGATTAAGTAGTTAAGGCTAGATCAAGTATGGAAGTAATAAGACATAACAATATTAAAGCCTAGATGTTATTAGCCGTAAGGGATTATTCTGGATGTAATTCCCTCTAAGATCAGTATAACTGTGCAATCATATAGAAAAACCAGGAAAAAACTATATCATGCTGATCTTTACAATAACTTAATATATTACTGTTACAATTACGTCTTATCTATTTATAAAATGATGTCTTAATCAAAGTAAACAATTTAATAGTGGTGAACTTCCAAGATTTATTTGTTCATTCAATACTTTAAATGGTTGATCTGCTCGATGTCTTTTTATTTCAAGTTCTTCGAGGAAATCTAAATTTTGTTTTTTATCAAAAATATGTAGTATTTGAATGTCACTGGTGTATATGACTGGGTGTGGATGTTCAAGAGCGTATTTTGCATAGTTTGACTTATCTGGTTGTTGTCATCTATAAGCTTTTAAATGTTCATCGAATCTTATTTCAAAATTTCTTTGTGTTTGACCTACATATATAGCATTACATTTTGGACAATTAATTTTGTAAACACCAGATTTTTTTAATTTAGGTAATTTTGTTTTTACATTTAACAATTTTGTACCAACATTATTGTGTGATTTCAATGAAATTAATGCAGATGTTGCCGAAGATATTATTTTTAAAATTGAATTAGAAATTAAATTGATTGTACTAACCCTTACTTTTTGGAAGTCCATCTTATTAAGGATAATAAAAAACTCTTCGTTTTAACAAAACTTCCAATATTTATTTAAAAACTGCTTTTTTAAAAACCTCAATTACAGCCGTTTCGCTAGACAATATATTTCAATATGTCAATCTGACGATGCTAGTTGTCTAGCGAAACAGCTGTCATTGAGTCTTTTAAAAAAGCAGTTTTTAAATAAATATTGGAAGTTTTGTTAAAACGAAGAGTTTTTTATTATCCTTAATGTATTAGAAATATTTCCACAATATGTAATACTTTTATAACTTTTAATTTCTTTAGTTTGTTGAGGGAATATTAGGTGTAATGACATTTTCTGTTCTTTCTTATTAATTTATTTATTTATCAAATGTAATGGATAGCCATTACATGTAGCTATTTGTTTTATAATTACAATTTCTTTATTAATAGTATATTAAACAACGCATTTCATATGGAATTCTGTTATGACACGAGTTCAAGTTTAAAAAACGAATCGCGAAGAACGAGTGTCACAACAGCCATATGAAATAAGTTGTTTATAATATTTTTTATATTTTGCCCTTTTTACGATTTTTTAAATTAATTCTTTATTTTTATGTAATTACGAAAAATTTTATTTTAAAAAGTATGTCGGCAGCACTGTGTAATTTATAAAATTTGACAGTTGTGACATTTAAATTATCAAATGTTAATGTTTTAATATATTTTAAAAAGAATAATATACCAATAATAATATATTATATAAGTAAAATATTATATTCATATTCACAGATACTTTCTTAAAGAACAATATAAAATTAATAAATTGCTATTAGCCACAAATGTCAATGTCAATAGTCTTGCCTTTAGATACTTTACTCATGTCGCCAACCATTTAAAACAAAAATTTGCGTGCGTAAAAGTTACATTACGATACGCAAATGCGTTTTATAATGAAGATTTTTATAAGTGCAAAATATAAAAAATTATTTTTGTTCATTGTAATTGAAAATTCTCTATGTATCATAGAATTATAAGCTGCTAATTTATGTGATAGTGGATGATTTGAATGATATGGTATGGTTACATCTGTTTGTGTTGGTTTTCTGTATATTGAATTATTAACTTTTTTAATTCTCAAATCTAGAAAATTAATTGAATTGTTTTCTTCAACTTCAAAGGTAAAATTAATTTTAGGATGCAAGGTGTTAATATAATAATATAATTAAAAGATATATCTAATTGTCGTTCACTACCTACAAAACATATCTTTTTATAACTAGAATTAAAGATTTGGTTTTCTAAATTATTCATAAAGATATTTTCTGAAATTGAAGAAATAGGACTTCCCTTTGGAAGACCTTTATTTTGAATAAATGCTTTGTTATCAAAAGTAAAATAATTTTGACTAATGCATACATCAAATAGATCAATTATGTCTGATATTATACCTGGATGGATATTTCATTCTTCTAATAGCTTTTGAACTAGAACTATACATTCTTTAGGAGGTGTTTTAGACAACATATTAGTTATATCAAACGATACTAATTTACTATTATTTTGTAATTTACAGTTATTTTATTTTTTTATCAAATCTAATGAATTTTGTACTGAATATTTTGATTTGTATCCATAATTATTTAGAATAGTATTTAATTTTTTGGCTACCTTTGTATTAGGAGTGTTAACATACGAAACTACAGGTCTAATCGGTTTTGATCCTTTATGTAATTTAATAGTTCCATATAATTCTGGACATTGAGGATTTTTATCAATATGTCAATCTGACGATGCTAGTTTTTAGCGAAACAGCTGTAATTGAATTTAAAACGTATTTTACGAATAAATAGTGGAAGTTTCATTAAACCGTTTAGTTGTTTACTGTTCTTAACAAAAAGACACGTTACAATGTTTATACAAAAAGTTAAAATTGTGATATAAATGGATATCAGTGCTACATTTTAAAATCATTATAAAAGGGTTATAAGGTAATTTTTGGAAAATATTTGTTTTTTCAGTGCCAGTACATCTAGGTACTTTCATGGTATTATTTTTATGACCATCTTAAAAACTCAAAAACCCTTCTGACATTATTAGTAATGTCAAGTCCTTTATAAATTGGTAGATAGGAAACTCATTTGAATTAGACGTTTTAAGATGTGTATTTTTATATATTGTTTACATGTTTTCTGTTATTTAATTATATTATTTAATCATCAATTAATACCAAATATTTTAGTATATAGATATTTAGTTTTTAGGAGTTTGTCCGTGGAATTTATATACTTTGTAGATGAAAATAAAGCATTTCTCTTTTTCCATTTTATTCGAAGAAATTGATAACATTTATTGAATCATAAATATGTGTAATTAAATGAATTTAATTAAATCTAATAAAATATGAAATTGCGTTTGCTAATTATTAGATTTATGGGTGAACATTTGGTCAATGCTTGGATTTATGTCCGAGTAAATAAAGTTAATATATTTCTAGCTAATTTAAAATTGCTTCATAATGCCATGCTAATATTAAAAATAATTTTTATTTCTGGTAAAAAAATATGTTGGATATTAAAAACGACTTTTTATGTAATATTTTTAGGATTATGAATTAATTAAGTTTAAGATATCAGATATATATTTAACGATAAAAAATTAACCCGTGTATTAAATATTCAAAATATAAATTACTCTTCTATTTCCACTATAGTTGCAGTTTTTTAACGAGTTTTTGAGATGTTTTTTGAGATATTTTTTTATAAACAATAAATGTTTCTTGTCACCTATATTGGCAAACTGAAAGGTAATGCAAATTGGTGTAGTATAACGGCTATATTTCACTGGGACACCATAGATGCTAATAGGGCTATTAACATCTAGGCTTTAATATTGTTATGTCTTATTACTTCCATACTTGGTCTAGCCTTAATACTACCTAAATAACATCAGGTACCTAGCTACAAACAAACAAAATGTAACTTCAATATGTCAATCTGACGATGCTAATAAGCGAAACGGCCGTCATTGTAATTTAAAACATATTTTTTCAAATAAACTTGGAAGTTACGTTGAAACGAAGAGTTTTTTATTAGTTATTCTTAATAAGATGGACTTCCAAAAAGTAAGAATTAGTACAATAAATCTAAAAGGAAAATATGTAAAGTATTTAGCAGGATTAACAACAATAAAATTGATTTATAAAATAAATTTTATGAAATTGTCAGAAGTCTCCCTATTTTATAATTCAGACATAAAAGTTTAGTTTTAAATGGTCAAATATTTTTATCCATTATATAATATTTTATGTCCAAGAATTGAAATCTACAATCAGTATATGGCTTGAGAAATACTACAAACATCTACTTGTCAAACTAATAAAAATTTCCAAGGTGTGGATACAATTGTCTAAGGTTTAATTAATACAAAAAATTATTTGGACAAACAAAATTTTACCAGAAATGTATAAATTTATATCTATTTCTGAAATATCTACTTTGCATTTTAGAAAATTTAAACAGTCCTCATAGATTTTTATGAAGTGTAAGACAAAATTATTATATGAGAAATCTAAATGCTTGGCCAAACATTTTTTTTTTATTAAATAAAAGTGAATCGCGACAAATAATTCTAAAAACATTCTCACACTTGAAACCAAAATTTGTACACACACAAATTATTGCAGATGGTTATGTTAGTTGACAGCTGTTTAATATCAAAATTTATTTGTTTTTATATAAGAATAAAAGCTGTACGAATATGGTAATATTATGTAAATATATTTTTAATAAAATAAAAGTTAGGTTTACTAATAGTATAATAGTTAAGTATACTGTCTTGTGTTAGTAATCACATACATTTGCTTTAATAGAAAAAACTTAATCATATAATCCAATAATGAACTTTCGAGCTTATCACTGCTATTATAAATTATAGTTATATTTTTTTTCTATATTATATAGAAGATGAAATAATACCGAATTGTCAAATAAAACTCAGGAAGTTAAAATTTTAATGTTTGTTGCTAATATCATATTTTGTTTAATAGAAAAAACTTAATCATATAATGCAATAATGAACTTTCGAGCTTATCACTGCTATTATAAATTATAGCACAAGTTATATTTACAATTATTTTTTTCTACATTATATAGAAGATGAAATAATACCCAATTGTCAAATAAAACTCAGGAAGTTAATATTTTAATGTTTGTTGCTAATATCATATTTTGTTTAATAGAAAAAACTTAATCATATAATCCAATAATGAACTTTCGAGCTTATCACTGCTATTATAAATTATAGTTATATTTTTTTTCTATATTATATAGAAGATGAAATAATACCGAATTGTCAAATAAAACTCAGGAAGTTAAAATTTTAATGTTTGTTACTAATATCGTATTTTCTTTGGGTTTAACAAAAAATCGTTAATTATAGTCTTAGCAGTAAGCATCACAACATAGAACTGCTTCAGTACAACAGAAAACCGTACATGTATTGTTAATTTTAATTTGTTTAATCGTTTTTTATTTGTAACATAGCACAGCAGTAAGAATTAAACAACTGGTCGAATGGAAATAACCGAAACAAGTACGGTGTTCTGTTGTGTTGGAACAGACCTTATGTTATTATTTGAGAAAAAGCTCATAAGAACAATAAACAACTAAACGGTTGAATTGAACACTCACTATTTATTCGCAAATACGTTTTTAAATGCAATGACGGCCGTTTCGCTATAGAAATAGCATCGTGAAAGTTTAATTCAACAGTTTAGTTGTTTATTGTTCTTATTAAGATGGACTTTCACATAGTAAGGGTTAGTACAATAAATTTCATTAAGAAAAAGCTATTTTGTAACATAGAGAGTTATTTTTTAATGACTTTTGTTGAATAATATAATATAAACAAATATAAAAAAATGTTTTTAAAACATAATACCATACTTTGATACATGAGTGAGCTTTAATTCAAAAGTTTAATTTAGATTTTTTATATTTAAAATACTTTTATCCACAACTATTAATTAATATATCTGTTAAATATGCAATTTTTATTAAGTAATGCCATGCATTACCATATTATAGAATTGAATAATAATGACAGTTCGATGGAATAATATTACGTCAAATTTGACAAATTGTGAATTTACTTGTCATTGTATTTGTAGATATACTGTCAATTAGTTTGTAAGTTATTTGGTGTGTACATTCTCTGGTATTATTAGAAAAATGTCTAATAGTGAATCAGACTTAGACGACATCTCTTGTACACCGCCAGAAATTTTAAAATTAGCGACTAGCGCTACAGAAAAGCTCCTACCTAACAAGATAAAAGGTAAATATGATGCGGTGTACAAAAGTTTTATGGATTGGCAACAAAAAACATCGTCTTTTTCTGAAAATTTTATCCTAGTGTAATTTATTGAACTTGCAAAAAATACAAGTCATCATCATTGTGAGCATATTATTCTATGCTGAAAAGTACATTTGAATATTTTCCATAGCTAGAGACTTACATGAAGTTACAGACATTCTTAAAACGTCAGTCCGAGGGTCATCAACCGAAAAAATCTAAAACTTTTACCCCTGAAGAAATCAGTAAATTTATTAAAGAAGCGCCAGATCATACCTATCTAATAACAAAGGTATTCTTACAATAACGTAATTTTCAGCTTAGAACTTTCCAATTTAATCAGATAATTTTTAGATAACCATAATCAAGGGGCTAAAGGGAGCTTGCCGATCCAATGAATTATATTCTATGAAAATTGGATATAGAAGATTATAATGGAGCTCTTATAGTGAAAATACCTTTCACAAAAACAAAGATTCCTAGATCATTAAGGTACTGTATCAGGTGAATTTTACGATATTTGCGAGAAGTATATAAATCTTCGCCCATCTCATGCTAAATGCCTATTATTATTTTTAAATTATCAGAATGGCAAGTGTACATTCAGAGAGTAGGTATTAACAAATTAGCTTATATAGGAAAACACATTGCTACGTTTTTTAAAATGAAAGAATCCCGAATTGTACAGAGAACATTCGTTCCGAAGATTATCTGCAACCATTTGCGTTAGCGCAGGCGGTGAAATTACAGCAGTAAAGCAGTTAGGGGGATGGAAATCAACCACAGTTGCCGAATGTTATATAGATGGCAACATAACCAATAAAATAAAAAGAGAAAATCAGATTTCAAACAAAATTAACAAACATACTAGCTCTAATTACAATGAAAAACCTTGTACTAGCTCTAGTGCCAGTCCATGCCCCATGATTTTCAATCAGACTCAGATGGCAGACAATGTTATCCCTGGCATGAATTTTAACAATTGTAATTGTAACTATTATTAATTATTATGTAAGTAAATAAACCTAAATTTATTGTGTATTAATAACGTTACCATTAATAAAAAATATTCTTCATTTGAAATAAATTTTGCATTTTTTTATAAACTTATATGCATAGTTGTGGATAAATTATAGTATTCAACATGCGCATAATGGCTATTACACACGGAGATGAAATTGAAACACGAGTCGGAGGCGAGTGTTGCATCATCATTATACGCTTATTAAATAATATACTATATAATTCCCTTCAATATTTAAAATACTTAAATATTTATTTTTGATTTATTTTTATTGTTTTGTCTCTAGTTTGTTGTTTAATTAAAGTATTTTTTGTGTTTTATAAATTAAATTGAAATGCATTATAATTTAAATTCATAAATTTTACCACAACTTCACAGGTTTTAAAATTATTTCAGTTAATTATAACATGTTTTGGTACATATGTAAGTTTAAAATATATTCATCGCTACTTTTTTTCTAAATCGTAGTTTCAGTTTTTAGGCTTGAAGTTTGTTTCCTTTAACTAGGACGTTTATTTGTAAGCTAATCAATATTTTTACTAGTACGATTTCTGTAATATTTTTAACATTGCAACCTAACAGAATTGTTTAAAAACATTTAAAATTGATCGATTGAATTAAAAGCTTTTTTCTACAACCCTATATAAAATGACGTTATTTTGTAATAGTAAAGGTTCAGCGAAAACGCGATTTCCGTTGCAAGTGAGAGAATATATTTTCGTCTCTAGTGACGAAAGTATATTTTTAACTATTTTTTTGCGCTTGCATTGGTATATAATGTTTTTACGATTTTAAATTATTAATAAAGGCAAACAAGAATTATTTTTATAATTAGAATACAACTTTTTATTTAATAAATATATAAATTAAAAAATTAAATTGGATTTAAAAACTATTTTTATCTAGTGCCCAGCTTTCATGAGTTTGACGTTTCTTGTGAATTGTCAGTTTGCTCTAGAAGTACCTATTTATTTGAAATCATGAGCTCCGATTCTGAAAGTGGATTAGATTACAGTCATACACCCGAAGAAATAAAAAATCAAGCAGAGAAAACTTCATTAGATTTACTATCAATAAAATCTAAAAAAAGGTATGAAGAAATATATACAAAATTTATGGAATGGAGAATTAAAAATCACGTAAATTCATTTTCGGAGAATGTGCTGCTTGCATATTTTGGATTTTTGGCGTTTCATTGAGATTTTTTATGATAATTATGATATACTCTGGGTTGTAGAAAAAGTATAGTGTTTTACTCGTCGAAAGTATTTTTTAAAGCTCAAGAACATTACCAACCTCGGTTGGTAAACTGTTCTCTCGCTTCAAAAAATGCTACTTTCGTCACTCGTTAAACAATATACTATTGTATTACAATAAGTTTTACGAATAGTCTTCTATGAACTAAAACTGAAACATTTTTACAAAATATTTGTAATTATTTTGTTTAATATATATTAATTAAAAAATAGTTAAGTTTCATAATGAAATTTATTGCAAAGATCACTAAGGCCCAGTTTCACCAACAGTTTTAATCCCAATTTGGCACTTAAGTGGATCTTTCACCATGTTTAAAAGTGGGATAAAATCGACACCGTGATTTAATATAAATCACCCATTTTGGTTGATTTATCTAGTTAACTCCGATTAGTTCAAATTGCAATTTTTTAGTATTATACCTAGATAAGGAATACATATTTTTTAATATTTGATATAATGTTAGTTATGGCATTTCAAAGAGATAGAGATACAAGAAAGAGATATTGAGAAATTTTGAGACAAGATTTTGACTTTAAATACTGGAATATATTAAAACATTCAATTATATAGGAATATTTTTTTATAATATCGACCAATATATTTTTATTTTCAAATGTAAATATGGGAACTTTCTTTTTCGGTTTTTGCATATCAGTCATCTTTTAATTACCATTGTTTATTATTTTTCAATGTAAACACAAAATAAAAATATTATTTAGGGAAATTATTACGTTTTCTAATCGCAATGATTGACACAGAATACATCTTCACAGAACAAGCGAATTTTTGTGCCTTCTACAAAGTTGCCAAATTAGTTTGCTGATCTAATCACGATTTAATAAATCGCGATCAACTCGGATGAGTTGATACATGGCGAAACGGGAAATACTGTTAAGTCAGCCTAACTATTAAGTAGAACTTAGTTAATCCGAGATCAGTCATTGTTTGTGAAACTGTGCCTAAACAAAAAGCTTTGTAATAAAACTTTCATTATTTATTGACAAAACTTTTCTGGACAGTGACATATCGAAGCACCTGTCATTGACTGGAAGAGTTAAGTTTTTTGAATAAGTAGTGAGTGTTATTAAAAAGTTCTTTGTTTAGTGTTCTTAAATTAAGCAGTACTTATTAAAAATAATTGCTCACATTTATAGCATTCTAAGCATCATTATGTTGTATTTTAATTCATAATATTATTGTTTTTAGCAACTTGCGGAAACTACTTTTATGTATATAAAAATCTCATGCATTTTCAACATTTTATTTGCTCTACAACTCAAGTAAATGAGTAGAGAAGATTGCATTGCTCTTACATAAATGAGTTAACTGTCAAAAAACTACCAGATTAATGAAAAACACTTTGCTTACGTTCATCTCACAAGCTGCAATATTATTAATGTTCAGACAATCAACATTTTTCATTAAAAAGAAATGAAACAGGTTTGGTCACAAAATATATGTTAGAACAATGGAGTCAGTTTTGTACGTTAGGTTAAATTAAAAATTAAAATAACATTTTCATGGATTTTGTACAAAAATGTCATTATTGATGGTATTTGTATGAGACTTATTAAAGTATTTATGATTAAAATTCCGATACAAAATGAAAACTGGTTACTTTAAATGATAATAAATACAAAAAGTATTATTTAACATTAAGTTATTTGTGAAATATTAGGTAAGAGTATAATATCAACAGAAGTTGTTTAATACTATTTTAATCTAATAACTGTTAATTATATATTTTGAGTATATTGTTTCATTTAATATAAACATATCCATTCTGGTAATAATTTTTAAAAACAGTGAAATAATTCCAATTGTACATAATAAAAAGAAATCAATTTTAATACAAAAGCTACTTTTACCATAATATGCATGTCATGCATGCAAATGAGTATTTTTTGTAAGTTCATTTTAAGCTTGCTCAAAGTAAGATCTTTTCTATTAAATGAATAATTTGTTTTTTTTATTTACCAAATCGCCAACTCTGTTGTAATTTACTTTTTATATTAAATTTTTTTCATATTATTTTTTGTGAATATTTTTATTTATTTTATATTGTAGGCATTTCTTTAAACTCTGTATATGGTTGGGCTTCTTATCACAAGATGTATTTCTTTAATGCAATAAAGTTATTATTATTATTATTATTAACTTATTAATTCCAATTTTACATAATAAAAAGAAATCAATTTTAATACAAAAGCTACTTTTACCGTAATATTAAGGACAATATATTATTTTAGTAAAATAAACAATAAAGAATTGTTTAAAATTGGTTTCATTAATATATTTATAATTAATTAATGTTAACTGATGATGGAAAGTTATTTAAATTATATATAGTTCCAACAACATGTAGTAATCATATATCTTACTGTTTCGATTAAAAATTTAGAAGATTCTTAGACATTCGCTTAAAAATAAACTTAATTTGTGTATTTGTAATTCAATTTTAACCTAGAAATAATTTTTATTGTGTAATTTATCAAAAATTTAAACTTGCTGAAATGCTCTAGAAATTAATTATGTAATGTGAAAAAAGAAAACAGATATATGTACTGTATGTGCTCTAGAAAATTTCACAGTAGACAAAGTTACTACATCTAGTTGTATATAGGAAACACAAAAATGCAGATAGTGTTCTAGTACATAATTAGCTTCCTAGAACCTCCAGGAAACTTCTGGAAGCTTAGAGGTGTATAAAAGGTCGTTGTAATCAGTATATCAGAGAACATTGTAAGTGGTCAGTATATCATTAGTGATTAGTTTATCAATAGTGAGTGAAAAAGAAAGAGTCCTTAAAACATTTCTAGTGTTGATTAAAAGTATAAATAGTGACAGTGTGCAATTAATAGTGATTTTTGTATCTAGTGCGCGAAATGCTACTTTGGTGATCGAGAACTGATTTTTTTAACGAGGCGCAGCCAAGTTAAAAAAATAGTCGAGATCACCAAAGTATTTCGCCCATGAGATACAAACAAAACTTTTTCTACAGACGCTTAGCTTAATATGACAAAAAAGTATTAAACTGGTTTGAACTGTTTTTCCAAATCAAGTAATTAGGTACTGTAACTATGGAAATAAAATGGCATTTGTTGACAATTATTTCAAAGTAACAGTTCTTGATAATTATTTTCATTATTTTGGAGTGAATTCTTATTTGCGTCAATTTCGTGCGTGATATTTAACATAAAGGTTAAAATATAAAAATCCCATATATGCAGTGTGCGAAGTAAGTATTTCGCACACTACTTAGGGCATGGTGCCATAGTAACAAAGAAAAATGAAAAAAGGGTCACTTCGAATATTCTTGCCAATGCTCGAACCTTGTGATTTTTTGACGTTTGTAGAAAAATAGTATTTTCCTAGTATTTACCATTCAAAAGAAATTAAGAAAGGAACTGTAATAATACAAAAAATCACTAAACTGTATCCAGGAATCAGTTGGGAAGAGAAGTTGTATCCGGTAATAAAACTAACAACTAACAATTAAAAGTCTATCAACGCCTACAATCCTCCCAGCGGCAGAAGATTCTATCAAAATCCGTTATAGATCATGTACTGATCTCTTTCAACCAATGAGAAACATCCAGTGCACAAGATAAGGTCAGATAACTTTGTAAAACATTTTAAATTATTGTAATAGTTAGTTTAAGCTAAATAATTTAAACCAAAAGAATCTATTTGATATTTAATATTTAATTTCTTTTCTGTTTCATAAAAGGCTTTTTCTTATTTTTCCTACTTATTATTTTTTATTAGTCGTTGAATATATTAGTGTATGAAAATAGCAGTTTCATAATAAATTTGTAATTTTAATTAATCCATTCTTCATTTATATTCCAAATAATCCAACTAGAATCTTGCAGAACATAATCCCCATGAGAAAAAATCATGCAATGTTAGAGCATTTAAATAATATGAAATATTAATCAACTAAAATTTATAAATACAAATTAATTGACCTACGAATAATCATTAAAATCATAATATTCATTACAATATATGTATGGCATGTTGAAACTGTTGAAACTATTACTCAGCTATATGAAAAATAGATAATTTGGTATAAGAATAGGAAACGAAAAATGCGAAGTAGGAGCAACAGAAGACGGAATACCACAAGGAGCAGTCCTCTCATCGTTACTATACAACATTCCAGACATTCCAAAGATAGATAACACAATGATGGCTCTATACGCAAATGACACGGCTATCGTAACAAGAAGTACTCAACCAAGGATGGTGACAAGAATACTCCAACAGGCTATGGACCAAATAGACGAATGGTGCACAACATGAAAAATCCAAATAAACCCAGAAAAAACCCAAGCAGTCTAATTCAATAAAAGAAGGAAAAACCAGAAGAAAACACTAACATAGGAGGACAAAAGATCCAATGGAAAGGCCAAATACCTAGGACTGATACTGGACAATGGACTAACCTTCAAAGAACACGTGGAAAACACCACAAAGAAGGCAAAACAAGCAAAAGGAAGACTAGCCGGGCTCATAGGAAGAAAATAATCAAAACTAGCACTAAAGACAAAGATACATCTAATAAATACAATTATTATTCCGATCATGTTGTACGTCTCCGTAGCCTGGGGACACACAATCCATACCTACAAAAATAATATAAAAGCACAGCAGAACATCAGCTTAAGGTAAGCAGCAGACGCTCCATGGTACATAAGAAATACACTACTATACAGGGAACTAGATCAGGAGAAGACAGAAGAAATTATGAAAGCCAGAGCCAGAAGAAGATTCGAAGAACTCAGGATACACCTGAACACAGCACTTAGGGATTTAACAAACTACACAGCAGAGGACTACAGGAGACATCTAAGACCAACGAAACAGCTGGACAACTAAAATGGAACATCTGTCAAGAAGCAGACAGAAGAGGAACCACATATAAAAGACTCTGCCGATCCCTAGAGAGGGAGGAACTTACCAAAGTCTTTACATTTGCGGATGATACCGCGATTTTATCAGGCTCTTGGAAACTCCCCAAGAGCGTAGAATACCTTCAAAAAACGACCGATGCCTATAATATAGAATGTGCGGAAAAATGGAAAATCAAAATTAATGCGGAAAAATCGCAATTAATCAATTTTAGTAAAAAACGCGATCGATCAAATGTCGACTTTATGTTGAACGATTTGATTCTACAATGGAAAAATGAAGTTAAATATTTGGGTGTTATGTTTGACAGAAAGTTGACATGGCATTCACATATTGAACATCATAGTCAGAAAAACGAACGTGCACTTTAGCCCTTCATATCAAAAGACAGTAAATTGAATTTAAGACATAAACTGACGTTATAAAAGACTTGTATACTTCCACAAATGACTTACGCTTCGACCGTCTGGGACCAGACTGCCATCACTCACTTCCGCAGACTTGACCTGTGCAGAATAAAACCTTACGACTGATCACTGAAGCCCCCTGGTTTCTACGTAATTCCAACATCAGACGTGACCTAATGGTGGACTCCATCAGCCACCACATCCGACTAAGAAACGAGGAGTCCATTAATGAATTCACTTGTCATACAAACCCACTAATGAGGAGGGCACTTAACTATGACCAGGACGAACATCCGAGGGCTAAAAGGCCTAAATTGGTTCTAAGAAACCCACATGAAGATTAGGAAGAATTTCAAAATTTTTCTGTTTCGAAAATTAAAACAAAATTCAAGCATTTATGCGCAAATTCAAAAAAAGGTAAAAGTTTTAGAGAAAACTAGCCTAACAAAACATCAAAGATCCCAGAGATAGAGAGGGAGGAAGTTCTTCCCGGAATGCATCGCTCCTAGAGGGATGCATTCAGCAATTAACAAAAGTAAACTCTTTATCCTTTTTTTCAAGCTTTCGTAAAATTTATTTTTATTTTCAAGGAATGTTTTTGGGAATATTAAATTTGGTGCTTTTTAATTCAATTAAATTTAAAGAAGAAATTAAAAATTTTAATGAGAATTTTTTTAGCTTAAATTTGAAGTTTAAAATATTATTTATACATCTTTTTTATAAACACTGTCAAAATATAATTTCAAAAATAATTTTATTAAACAGTAATTTAGTAATATCATTTATTATGTAAGTTGTTCTTCATGTTTTTTTGCCTTGGATAATAAATAAAAATAAATATCACACTTTAAGAAATAAAAGACACTTTTGTGTAAAGATAATTTTTTTTTTAATTTTTGACTAGTATGGCCTATATACTTTTTTTGCAGTTTTTCATAGAATGCAGTAAACTAAATTAGATAATTCAAGTATCGGAGTTTTATCCTTCACTTTTGTAAATATTGATCTTAAGGTTAACCATGTTTTGTTTACAATATTTAATATTTGTTAATAGCTTAAAATTTATTTTTTTTATTTTTGGTGTTATTTTTTTATGTACGTTAAAGACACATAATTTATAATCTCAGTTGTGTTATTTAATTGTAAATATAATTCATTATTTACTTCGGAAATCAAAGAAAAAAATAATATTGTTTTATAAACAATTTTACTTATGTTATTCTGACATTTTTTTTCTTTGAAAGTTTTTTTAGAAAACCAGAAAACTGTATTAAACAACCGACCGAAAATTTCAACTTCTAAAAAAACATACATCATCACGTCACTTTACAGGAAATTTCGGTTAAAATAGGTTATTTACCTTCCTAAAGTTTACAATTTATATTTGTACACAGCCATCTGTACAGATTGAAAAATCTTGTTCCCTAATTAAGTATTTAAATGAGAAAATAAGGAGAAGATTAATTTTCTTAACGCGTTAGATAAAATATAGCGTTTAATTTGTCTTTGGTAGGATTAATTTCTGAAATGTATCTATATATATCATGTGTAATTAATTTTTTTTAGTTTTAATATTTTTAAAAATTTTTCAAATTCCAAAATTTTAGTTAATTTATAGGGACGTTTAAATTTTCTCTTAGCTCTATTTTCAACTTTTTTTTGAACTATATATACAATAGATGCAATTTTATCTTTTCTATTCTCATTTATTTTCAGTATTAGTTTTATGAGAATTAATAAATTGAGTGTATGTTTTATTTTACCTTCTGTATGATCTGATACTAATTCAAAAGGTTTAAAACCCGTGGATGAGTGAATTTTATTATAATAAGCTACTGTTTAAACTTTTCAATATACAGCTGTGATATACATCTTAATTTCCTACTAAGAACAGTAAACAACTAAACTTCCGTCTGACGATGCTAGTTTTTAACTAAACAGCTGTAATTGAATTTAAAAACGTATTTTTCGAATAAATAGTGGAATTTTCGTTCAACCGTTTAGTTGTTTACTGTTCTTAAGAGGGGCGTCAAAAATGTGACAGCTGAAAACGGGTGGCAAGCCTGAATTGTACCCAAAATTTCAATCATTTTGTAAACAACAAATCTAAAGAACGCCTTAAAATTACGTGTTCAAATTTTAACAGGACATAGCTTAGACCTTTCTCTAGGAGATAAGGTTTTTTAGTTGAGTTTTATACTGTAATAAAAGAGATATTGGTGTTAAAGTGATGGTATGTTTTCAAAAAGTTTGACAATTTGTGATCACGAATTTTAACGCCAGAAGCTTAACTCCTAAAGAAAGCATAGAGAATGCGACTAGCAAAATATGAAGTTAAAAAAAGGTATATTTTTTGAGATTTGTTGCACGCAAAATTTGAAAATTGCACCAATCTGTCAATTTAGTTCAACAGTTTTGGTGGCGCTATTTTCAGAGACGTATGTCTATTCTAATTCTCCAAGTCCAAACACAAACTTGACTTAACATAACCTAACCTTATTTCTCGTTTATAACGTCAAAATATATTAATTTTAGTGTTTTGATTTTAAGTATATAATTGTCTATATTAATATTCGTTTATAATTTACCAGAAGTTAAAAAAAATTTATTTCAAAGTATATTTTCACAATTTGCGTTGGTTTTTACATCGTTTATAGCATTATCCAACTGTGATATGTGCAGTGTTATTGTTGTTGGAATTTAGTGTTACGAACCATTGTTATTTCCTAAATTACTTTTTACTTAACCACAGTTGTCTTATTTTAGTCGAATTGGTAAAAATGTGAGTTTTGAGAAACCTGATTTTTCTTTATACTTTTTTAATCTTTAAGTTACCTAATCATTATCTTATATCTTTATTTGTTAAATAACATAAACCCAACCTAAGGGATTTACATTTATAAATTAAAACCACATATGTAAATATTAACAGCAAAGTGTTAAACTGTTTTTCTAAAAAGGCAGGATAATAATGTCCACAAAGTAAGGGTTTCTACAATATTTATTTACATGTTCAAAATGTATAAATATAATACATTTCTCTTTAGACAATGTGAAGAATTAAAATTTACAGTCAAATATGTAAAATTTTTATTAAAACAGTTTTACAAATTTGGGTTGGATACTGGATACTGGATACTTCTGTTATCTGTTATATCATCCATGGCAATATCATCTTTACATTCAGCATATCCTCAAAACAAAACAAAAAGTTTGCAAAATATAATTGTTTTTTCAAACTTATACTCACAAAGGGTACATATCCCCTTTACCATTGAAAGTTTGTTGGTAAATGATAAAACAGACCAAAGGGTTCCATATTCATGTCAGAACAAAGTTCATATCTATCCATAATATGGTGAACTGGGTACATATAAATAAATAAGTCCTGAAAAAGAAAAACATAAAACATTTACTTGTTATTTACTAATAATATGGAGATGTTATTAAGTAATGTTTGAAATGTAATTGAACCCTAAAATAAACATTTGTATTTTAAAACACATAGTAGCTGCAGCAAAATAGGTTTCATATTGATGTAGCCATGGGTTCCATAAGGTTCCAGATTCAATGTTTTTGAAGAAAAAGTTCTAAAAAATAAAAGATTAGAATTAAAATAAAAAATTATTAATTATTTATTATAAATAGAATAAAACCTGCGTAGGCGGTTACTTGAGGTTCAAAGTTTTTGAGGAAACAGTTCTATAAAATAAAAGATTAGAAATAAAATATAAAATTTTTCATAACTTTGCTAACTCACTTACAAATTTTGTCAGTCTTTTTACTATCAACAGAATACAACCAGTGTAGGTAGTTACTCGAGGTCCAAAGTTTTTGAGGAAACAGTTCTATAAAATAAAAGATTAGAAATAAAATATAAAATTTTTCATAACTTTGCTAACTCACTTACAAATTTTGTCAGTCTTTTTACTATCAACAGAATACAACCAGTGTAGGTAGTTACTTGAGGTCCAAAGTTTTTGAGGAAACAGTTCTATAAAATAAAAGATTAGAAATAAAATATAAAAATTTTCATAACTTTGCTAACTCACTTACAAATTTTGTCAGTCTTTTTACTATCAACAGAATACAACCAGTGTAGGTAGTTACTTGAGGTCCAAAGTTTTTGAGGAAACAGTTCTATAAAATAAAAGATTAGAAATAAAATATAAAATTTTTCATAACTTTGCTAACTCACTTACAAATTTTGTCAGTCTTTTTACTATCAACAGAATACAACCAGTGTAGGTAGTTACTTGAGGTCCAAAGTTTTTGAGGAAACAGTTCTATAAAATAAAAGATTAGAAATAAAATATAAAATTTTTCATAACTTTACTAACTCACTTACAAATTTTGTCAGTCTTTTTACTATCAACAGAATACAACCAGTGTAGGTAGTTACTCGAGGTCCAAAGTTTTTGAGGAAAGCTGATACATCCTAAATGTGAGGAGTATTTGTAACATTTGTCTTTCTCTCCTGATATTCTGAAATTGCTTGTTGAATATATGGAGGATCTATACATTTAAGCCCTTTTCCTATTTGATTTCGAATTATTTCAGGAGCTATACATTCAGTGTAAAATTTTTTTAGTTTGGGAAGCATTTCTTCATTCCACAATTTTTGATCCCTTTCAATTTCCTCTATATATAAATCAATATTATCACTGACATACACTACAAAATAACATTTGCTCCTATTAGTTATGTTCAATTGTCCTTGGATCTAAAAGAAAATCAATTAGAATGTGTTCCAATAATTAGCTTATTTCAATGTTAGTACCTGATAATAATAATTATGTTTCCTTTTTAGTTGTATTTTATTATTGCGTTTTTCCAAACAAATTTTGGTGTTCATTAAATCAATTATTTCGCTAATATTATTAGTATTCAGTTTTGAAGCAGCATGGAGACATTTTATTTCAAGTAAAGCATCATGTCCTACAAGTCCTACAACATTTTAATGAATTAGGGATTGGTACTACTTTAAATAATAAATAGCATTTAAAAAAATACACCGTTAAAAATATTTACCATCAGGAGAAGCTCCCAGGTAACCGTGGTTCAGGTCAACCCACAAACCAGATTCTACCACTGCTACATTTTGAAGTTGTTCAAATATGCCTTTTGCAACTCTCTCTTTTAAAATACCATATTCCATAGACTCTGTCATGCAATAAGTCTTTTTTAAAACAGTTTTTACAAGCGAATGACAAGGTGTATTTTTTCTTCTCTTAATAACCTGTCCGAAGAGAGAAGCAGTTAATCGTAATTTTCTATGATTTTCATATTCATTATTGCCAAACTGTCCTACGGTTTGTGCTTGTATAAGATCTCTTTGGCTGACTGTTACCTAAAGAAATATTAAAAAAAGTAAATAATGTAAGTAAATAACAGCAATATTTTGACTTACTTGTAATCTTTTTAAGATTTCGGCTACTTCATCCTTCATTTCTTCTGGATTTTCAGGTTGTTCAGGTTGTTCAGCTTTTGGCCCATAATCTACATTTTCAGAAATATTTCTTCTTTTAGTTGTGGGTTGTTTATCTAAAACTTTATTTGTTGTACCATGTTGTCTTTTACGACACTTTTTCTTTTCATGATTACTTTCTTGTAGGGAGAGGAACTTTTTAAAATGTTTTCCAGGAGAGCATTCAGTAACAGTTTTGTATGGACTTGTATGCCATTGAGCATGTTCATTATACCTCAGACCTGATAATTGGACTCTTCGTTGGTATGATCCCCTTTGTATAAGATTCAACCTCTTTCCTTCATTAAATCTGGCTACAACATTCATTAATCGTTCAGCTGTATTATTGTTTTGGTTTTCTATCAGCAGGTGTGATTTTCGTACAAGAAGATCAAGTGCCCCTAAAATAAATATATTTATATATATAACAGCATATAAAAGACAAACAGTTATATACCATGTAGGTGATTATACATTGACGTTAACTGTAGTTGTGGAATAATATTGCTTCCAGTTTGCCCCACCGAATTACATGTACCAGGACGACAGGAAGAATGGTTTCCAAATACGTGATGCAGCCCGTTTCTTAAATCCGTTTTTAGAAGATCTATGTTTTGTAATTCCTGTTTAGCATGTTCATAAATTGAAGTTTTCGCTCGTTTTACAAGGTCAAACATTTTTTCTTGTGTCAAAAGTTTCCTTCCTTCTAAATTAATCCTTTTGTCCTTTTTGATTTCCCTTAAGCGCTTTCCATAATTTTTCAAGGCATGGTTAGTACATTCATATTTAACAACTTCTGTTCCATAAGTGACTTTTTCTAATATATTTTTGTATACACTGGAGTCACCATCAGCGATAAATTGGCGGTACCTTACACCATGCATGCTTTCACTACAGTTAAATCCTTCCACAACCATATTAGATTCCATTGCAGGAGCCGATTGATTCCAATTTTTGAAGCACACGTGCTGCTTAACTACTAAATTGCGGTTAGAAGCTCTAGCACATATAGCACAAAACTTGTTTCTAACTGCTATGAAGAGTACCTGGCCCGTATATTTTCCAATTATAGCTACCATACCTGATAGGGCATTATAGTTTGTGCCATAGGATCGTTTACTCCAGGAACCATCAACATATACTGTTATCCATGGTGTGCCATCTGAAGAAAATTGTCCTTTTTCTACAGCCCTTTTTTTTCTGCAAGACCAGCTCTTTCCATGGATCTTACTAGAGAAGCTTCCCATTCCTGAAATGTTTGAGTATAATTAAGTATATTTTACATAACTCAATTTGTTATTTTATTAAATATTATCGGATATGTATATTATGTGTCATAAATAATTGTATTACCTTTCCTATTTCATTTTCAATATTGTAAAATAAGTTGGAGCTCATAGTAGGTATATCCATACATGACAATATTTCACTCATATGTGAATATGTGGATCCAGAAGCCAAAGTTCCCCAAACTGCTCCAACATTTATCAATGATTTTTTTCTTTTCGGATCCTCAGTTTGGTATTCGTATTCCCTTGGACACATTGAACATTTAAATATAATTATACTTGTCAATCCATTGGCTTTCCTACGTTCTTCTTTGACAGTTAGCATGCCCAGTGTACATATTTTGGAGTGGTTATATTGTAGGCGAGTAGCCCAATTCAATACATAACCCAGTTCCACTATCCTATTTCCTGTTATAGGATTTTCTGGTATAGGTCCTCTTTCAAATTCTAATTGATGACTCATAATCCTAAAAAATTATGCCATAAGGATTTATATCTATAAATTCCGAACATTTGTTAAATTAATCGCAGTTAATAATATTTAAAATAATTAAATTGATTGTACTAACCCTTACTTTTTGGAAGTCCATCTTATTAAGGATAATAAAAAACTCTTCGTTTTAACAAAACTTCCAATATTTATTAAAAAATTGCTTTTTAAAGGCTCAATGACAGCTGTTTCGCTTCATAGCGAAACAGCTGTCATTGAGCCTTTAAAAAAGCAATTTTTTAATAAATATTGGAAGTTTTGTTAAAACGAAGAGTTTTTTATTATCCTTTAAAATAATTAATAGGTTTACTCAATTTAAGGGGGGAATTTGCTTTATGCGTTTTAAAAAAACGATTTTGTTATTGCTTATTAGGTATCTAAATATATGTAGGCAAAGTTATATAAGCTAGTTCCGAATATTTTCAAATATACTACACTAAAAGAGGGTTCATCAAGAGTAATCAAATGATATTAGATAGATATTAGTCAGCTGACTAATATCTAAAAGATAGGCAGGGCATGTGTGTAACTTGACTATTACTAAACCGGCCCTGAACCAAGTAGGATATCGAAAAGGTATACCAGCACTCGGGCAGCTGGGGCGTATGCTCCCTTTCCTCGGCCTTCCGTCGAAAATCTTCAATCTGGAAGCTTTGTGCCGTAGACTAGAGTAGCACCTTTTTAGCAAAAAGGTTCCTCGCGTTTTATCCACGTTTTGTTTTTTAAAAGTAAACAAACAATCCAAACAGACCAAGGCTTGTTAAATTCAGGTTGATATAATTATTTTAAAATAGTACGTTACACTATACGGGTCAAAAGTTTAAATCCAGCTGAATGTCTTCCATAATAGCAGGAAATATCTCATCACTGCTATTATGGAAGACATAATTTCGACCGCCTATGAGATTTCAACTTTTGGCCCAGGAGTAAATGTTAAAAACTTTCATCCCTGCTATTAGACACGAAAGCACTTGACGAAAAAGCATAAGCATATTTATATGAACGCAAATACATGAAAATTTGCGTAATTATTTCTTCGTCTAAAAAGATTCCCCTCCTAAAACAGGATCTTCCCTTAAAATAGTTACCTACTTTTGTTGATGAAAGAAACAAGAAAATATAAGATTTTTTGTAGCTGAAATAACTTACGCATCATATTCATCTGATGAAATAGTTCCAAACTCTCTTCCTGGTTTTATTATAGTCTCTTCCTCTGACTCGATGTCTTGTATTTTTTGTTCTTCATTAACTTCTACTCGTAGTTCCTCTCCTGTGATATCCTGTCCTTCAATGTCATCTTCATCAGCATCACGCGGAAGAATGTCGAAATCCTCTTCATCAGCATCCTGTGGAAGAAGGTCGTCTAAATCCTCTGCTTCAGCATCATTATTTTGGAAGTTGTCTATTTGATTTCTCCCTTCTTCGACACTCTTTCCATTTTCCAATCTAGTTAATAAAAAAGTTTTTGCATTTTATTCAAATTATATCCAAATACTAATTTATTATTATAGACGCTTGAGAAAAAAACTTGTTCCAAAAAATTTTTATAAATAAATGTACCCTAAAACCAAAGCAGGAAAAGGAGTGGAAGCGGAATCGGGAGTGACAACGCCACGGTACATAACTCAATGGCGGCATACGTATTCAGCTCAGATTTTTCCATCTGAGGTATTCAGACACACACCACCGCGTGTGACCGAAATGGAAATTGTTTAGATATATCCAATAGTTTATGATTTGCGTCATGTAGAATAAAAAAATAATAGTTTTGAAATAAGTACTTAGTTCGTTTTCTAATATAAAAATATCTATATTTGAAAAAAAGTGCCTCTTCCTCATCTTATAAAAAATTATTCATCTAAAATATGTAAAAAAGAAAATACCATATTACATTTCTTTCTTTTTTTTTCAAACTCAAAAATTTGCTACCATTTCAATTAACGCCATCTAGCGGCGAAGACGAAAGTCAAAACCAAGTTTTGAAGTGTAAATTATGCTCTTTCATATGAGCCCAAATTTGTTGAGATCCGTCCAGAAATCTTGTTTGAATTGAACTTCCCCCACCGCTTTATTTTGATAGATACAACAAAACATTTTAGTCAAAAAGTTTAGATGAATAGTCAGTAAATATGAAAATGATACCATCGGTATACTTTCATCAGGGAAAATTCTATAAAAATCTTTTTCTACTTAGTGTTGGTTGTTACGCCCTCTAGCGGACATTTGACAACCTCGAAAATAATTTCCAGCAATTTTTCTTGGCGATTTTTATAATGAATTTTTTTTTCTAAATCTATACGACCAATATCTTATGAGATATGGCGGATTGCTACCCTATCACCCTGTACATGAAAGTGCATCGTACATAATCCTCCGCATCAGCTCCCGCTGCCGCCACCGTTCTAGCGTTGGTTTGAGTCGACTTTTTAAGTTGAATTGTTTTTACCTTTAGTTTATGTATATAAAATAAATAAATAATAAAAAACGTTGTACTTACAGATTTTTCTTTTTGCCAATGACTTCTTGTTTCTTTTTTTGGTCCTTGATTTTTGTCTCGGCATAATACCTAGAGGTATATCTAGTGTACAACGTAACAAACTAAAAACAAAATATGGTGTCTCTTTTCACCAGAGCGAAATTCACAATAAGAAATAGTCTCTTTTCACCACTGAAAAAATTACACAATCACGGATAATTATAATACTGAAAAATAAATAATGGTGTCTTTTTCACCTGAGGGTATTCACTAATACAAAAAAATATAACACAAAAATGAAAAGAAACTCGAAGGTCTTATCATTTACCTACACTTCGAATTTTAAAATAATGGTGGTCAAGTGGCAGTATAATAGTAGTATGAGCGCGAAAACATAAAAATTTTCATTTGTTTATTATTATCTATCGTCTCAGTCCGTTACTGACAACATTTTAGTAGTTTTACCACAGAAAATAACTGGTAAACTGAAAATAATCGGTTTGTGAACAGTTTTCTGTTATGTTGGAATCAACTTATAGAGGGCGAGAGACGCATGCATTTTCTGAATCAACAAGGTTGTCAGGTTTATTTTCCGAAATAGTTGGACCAGATTGTCAAAACCTTAGAATTGACTAAAAAATTATGTTATTGGTAATAGAAAAATAAACGATAAAAAACTAATTTTGATTACTATTTACTAATGTTATATGTAAGTGATCAATAAATAATGTAAGTTTTTATTTCTTTGGTAACTTTGGCAACATTGTTTATCACAATTTAAATTTTTGTGTGATTGCAAATTATGCAATTATTATTACCCCGATCTGAACGAATTTAAATGAATATTGATTCACATAATATGCATTTCGAGTTTTAAAACCAGTAGCATACATTTTGAAAACCATCGATTTACTTATTTCTTCAACAATTTAATTATTTAAACTAGATGAAATAATATATATGGTTGCTAGAAAAAGTATATTGCTAAAAACAGTATTTTCAGGACATTTTTGAAATACTTTAGAAAAGTAGTAACCTATTGAATCTTGTAGAAATATTTTGTTTACCATATTCCACCTAATAAAATATTCAAAAATTAATCAAATAGTTATTTTGATTTAAAAAATGATACTAATATTCTTCCTGGTCTATCCAAGTATTTAAAGTAGACAAAGGATGGCTCAAAGGAAGAGTAGCATTAACACTTCTCTGAGATGCCTCATATGAAACCAAAGAAATATGCTATCCAGGAAATACTGATTATTTAGTATCATGAGACAAATTCACAGGGGAATAAGAACACAGTACAGTAGTACACAAAATACCACTGATTTCAATTTTCCAAATAAAATACTTCAACATGGGCTAATACCATTGGTAGGTACTCAAAAAGAAGAAAATTCATATATCTAATATGCAAAACACCTATATCAATACATGTTTTAAAACTAAATTTGATATTTAGATCTGAATCATATATAATAAAATAAATAATCAATACATATTAATTGTAAAAAAATTAAACCAGTAAATAAACAAATTATTAAAACTTACCTCTTATCACTTCTGATTACTAGACAGAAAGTGCTTTCAAATGTAAATAAAATATGAATCATTATAAAATAAATAAGATTTTTCAAAGTTTTTCATTTATGTGTAAGATACCAGTTCAAAAATTGAAGTTATAAACCTATTGGATAGATTTTAATTTCAATTGATTCCACAAAGTATGGGGTTGACATTTTTGGAATATAATTAATAGTCATAATTTAATGATACAATTAGTTTTATTAAGATATACCCATAACATTAACAATTGTTGTTTAGTACCTACTTACAAGAGTTTTTATAGCTAATTGTTGCTAGTCACAGGTCCATATAAATATTATTTTTATAGGTACTAGATAAGTGTGTTAACATCATAGGTTATTCCAAACAAGGCAATATTTTTCCTTCACTAAAATAAACTAAAAAGTTTGTTGTGTTTTATTTTGTACTCCATTTTTCATTAAATCATGGATCTGGGTGGTAATTTACATAGGTATGTGCAATATACTCTCTAAAAAATAAATGAGATTTATTTATTTAGGCAGTAAATAATTAGCAAGGTACTTACTTGAAGTCATATTAAAGACAGACCAGAAATATATTCTATTTACATCTACTTCAACACCTTCAAATAATACATCCATCAGAAAGTAAATAAAATCTCTCTTAGACATGCTTTCCTAATCAGAAAACTCTAATACAACTAACCTCGTTTAATTTTTGCATTGTTGGCAAGATACCCTTCGTTATTTTTATATATTATGTATGAAGCAATACATTTCAATCTCAATATCAATTTAAAAAAAGATATAGGTATTTAAATATTTTCCACTTTACTCCAATTTTTCTTTAGACCATGTTGATGTGTGTATATTCAGAAACCGTAATATGTTTTTATTATAATTAATATACCTATTTATTCTAATAAATACCTTAATTTCATTAAATAATTATTTGATAGGTATGCCGAAATCTTATTTTATTTTGTTTTTTTTATATATCGATATTTTAAACCCTAAAAACATTAATTTGTTACGCCTATGACAACAATATCACAACAAACTTTCAAAATATATATCCAAATAGGATATTTATTAATAAAAAATAGGTATACAGTAATTTTTCATCTGTTTATGGTCTCAAGGTCAAATGTTTGTGTAGGTCGTGAAAATATTCAAAGATTTACGAAGCAAAATTCATATTTCCATCTCTCTCTTAAATAAAGAAAGTCAACAAGCTCTAAAAATATTCAAATGTATAATAAAAATACTAATTTGAAACCACTATCGCCATCTACTCTACATTCATGTAATTTAAAAATAACCAGATTTTTCACTAAATTCAGGCAGTCTTACCAAATTAGAAACGCCCCTCTTAATAAGAGGGACTTTCACATAGTAAGGGTTAGTACAATAAAGTTTATTAATTTCCTATATTTTTCCTTCTCTTTAAGTAAATCTTTAAGTTCTTTTGTCAAATACAATGTAAATTAATGACTGTTATTAGAGGTAACAAATTTCGGAACGCACTGTTCTACGATATTATCCCAAATTTTATAGAATTTTTGTAATGGGTGATTTACATTATTTTTATCCAGAACTAAATTCCAGTTTGCTTTCCTTACCCTGATGCTTAGTTGTTCAAAATTAACTTTTTCGTAATTATCTCTAGCTTTGCTTGTATTAGTTTTTAAAACTGCTTACTTTTGAACTTTTATAGATATAATATACTAAGGGCCGGTTTGTTCATCTGTTCAGTAAAGTATCCGTTAGTTATTTGTTCACTAAACTTAAAGATCACCTGTAAGCATTTTTTGTTTATTCAACGTATTTTATTCGTTCAGTAGTTACTGAATACTTATCACTACGGGAGATAAGGCAACAGTGTATTTTATGTGGTTTATGAGACTGACTTTACCTTAAAACAAAAAGATCTTTTTGTTCTAAGGACTCTACTAATGAGTTCTATAGTTTTTTTGACAGATGACATTTTACTCTGCATCAGCTGGGGTGCGTTCAGAATGAACGTCCGGACGACAACCTTTTACCCAGAATCGTTCAGTTTCATTGGGCGTTTTGTCCAGGCGTTGATTTCGCACCGTTCAGAATGGTTTTAAAAGAACGTTCGGACGACAACTTTTCGCCGCACTCGAGACTGCGGCGAATTTCGCCCGACATGCGCAGAACAGCCCAACTACACAAACATTACTCGAACTGTTGTGTTCTATGCTATATAACCTGTTCTATTTTGTTTATCTAATTTATGAATGTGTTTAATTTTTAATTAGTTACAAGTATAATGAATATAAACATAACAAATATAACACAAAGTGCTATTATATTATATCAGACGTTTTTCTTGAGGGTTGTTGATGAATCATCTGATGATGAATATTCAGAAGAAGAGGAACTAACAGAATTATACATTATTGAGAGATTATTATCTTTCAGTATAAAGGTTATCTATGCAATACACACTAAACACCTAAAGATCGTTCAGAATGAAAACGTCTAAGTATGTGACGTCACATTACCGATAGACACACTTGTCTGGACGAAAAATTTTCATTCTGATCGCACCCCTGTGTATCTTGTTTGGTTTTTTCGAGATTTTAAAAGATTATTAGAAGTTTTTAGTTAAATCTGAGGGTTAACAAAAGCTGTTAACATAGTTTACAGTAAAATACCTTTCAGATTGGTGTAAAAGTATTTCTTCTATGAAGGCTAAAGTTTGTGCAACCGATTTTTTTGTTAAACGAAATTATCCCAACAGTTTAAATTGTCCCATTGGTGAAATCTGTTTTGGCTATTATAAGGTCGGCGATCGTTAATATGGTCAAGAAAAAGATTTATTTCGTCAATAACATCCATTTTAAAAAAATTAAGTAAAAACACAAAACACGCGAAAAACAATTTTAGGTTAGAATCTCCTCTGTAATTCCTTAATGACAGGTCCAATCGATCTGTAAGTTAAAGTCTTCAGTAGCTTATAATTACTGAAAACTTGGCGTTACTAGGAGATGAATAAACACTTACGGACGACAATCTTCTCAGTAACGCTACCGAACACTTTACTGAAAGGTGAATAAACCGGCCCTAAGTGACATTAAAATCCAGTTTAAATGATTTTATTTTTATAAAATTTTGTATAAGTACTTACTGAAGCATAATAAGTAAATGATGAAAATTTCCAAATGATTGCATTGCTTTAAAGCCCTTTTACCTTTTATAACGTGTGGATGCACCCCGATGTGTTACGCTTCCAACGTGCCTAGGCATGATCAGTTGGTCAATGTCCTCCTATGGTATCTCATTCCAAGCAACCACCAACTCCTCTCGAAGCAAATTGAGCAATATCCTACCCATCATATCCCACACGTGCTCAATTGGGGATAAGTCGGTAGATCGTGGAGGCCAAGGTGACAATGTGACATCATTATGTTGAAAGAAGTCTATTGTGACTTTTGCGATATGTGGTCGGACATTATCTTGTTGGAAGTTTAGATTTGCCAGAGTGTCAAAATAGGATAAAAGATGGGGTTCTAAAACTTCTTGCATATAACGCTGCGCGTTCATGTTACCTCTGATGAAGATTAAAGGTGATCTCGAACCATAAGCTATAGCACCCCAAACATTACTCCAACAGTTTGATGAACATGCCTTTCAACAAAAAACCGTGGATTTCTCCTTTCACCACGTCGTCTTCTAACCCTCGTTTGACCATCGTGCAAGCCTAAACAAAATCGAGACTCATCACTAAAGACAATACTGTTCCATTCCTGATCCCAGACTAATCGTACTCTGCGCCACTCAAGACGATTACGTTGGTGTTCTGGAGTTAAAGGGAGGACCCAGTGTGGTCGGTAAGAAAACAGGCCATAACGTCTTATTCGTCGGTAAACACTTCGCATGCCAATAGGTCTTACGTGTTCTACAAACCATTCATTTGCAATGGACCTGGTACTGGAGAAACGGTCCCCTAAGGCCAATAATCGTAGGTGGCGATTTTCACGGTCTGTTGTTCTACGGGGGCATCCAGAGACCCTTGCTCTTTGCGTACGGCCTTCTCGAAGCCATGCCTGACAACGCCTAACCACGGTAACTACACTTCTTTGCACTCTAACTGCAATTTCCCAAAAAAAATCCAAAGAAAATCGAGCTTCCCGAAGTTCTACTATACGACCCCTATCAAACTCACTAAGTTGACGAAATCGTACAGGTCTCCGTACCCTAGACATCGTAACCAATCGTAAAGAATGTCAAGAACCAAAATCCGCAAAATTTGGATTTTTACTACGGCTACAATATTCATTTTTGGGGTGTTAGTGGATTTAGAAAAAACCGGTATAAAAACCGGAATCTTCAACTGATAAGGTTGAAAATTTTAATTGTTTATTTTAGCAAAATAAATAAATTCACCAAATTTTATTAAAATAAAATTATTTAAACTAGTTGTTCCAATATTTATTTCACTAAGTATTTAATTATCTAATTATTTAATGATTCATACATTTGAAGTTGACTGTTTGGTGGTGTATAAACAGCATAAAATGTATATTTTTTACTACCTACTTTACAGCTACCGCCTCAAATGTAGTTGTATTTTAAAAAGTTTTTAGAAACTTATATTTTTTATTTATTGGTAAATTTAAGTCTCTATCAGCTCTAAATACATTAAATATCTCGGTATCCACTAGTTCCCCATCACCAACATCTGCCTGACGCCATATCTCCACTGCAGCAACAATGTCAAAATTATCCTTCAAACATCCTTAAACCTATAATGATTGAGTAGAAGTAGGCCCAGTTGACAGCAAACCTGGGGCGTACTTATTAATTTTTGAGAGGGTTAAAAATTAAGTAAAAATTCTTAGTACAATCATTTCAAATATTCAATAACATTTTTTATTTATTTCATTCAAACTTTGCAATATCGTAATTTATTTAATTTAATTTATTTTCACCAATTAAACACTTATTAGCAAAATTACTTTCACCAATTTTTAACACAACACGTCGATGCTGACTAACTTACCTGTAAAACGTACAATTCATACTGTATAATTCACAAACCAATGATACGCTCGTGCTTGCATTTACATTACTGTGGCCTGCGACGATGTGATGGAAATTACGGTAAAGTGACAAAGACAGAAATAGATACCTAACACTATACAGAAAATAATGAATTTTAACTGATCAGTAATCAGGTAAAGTATAAGTATTACTCATTACATGCTCATTACTAATTTTTGTCATAAATAATACCTTTTAATCGTACTAGTATTGTGTATTATCTATAATTTGCCACAACCTACAACTCTACTGCTTCTTATATTTTGATTCTGCTATAAACTGACAATATAAAATGTAGATATGACAACGCGCTTTACTCTTAATCATTATTGGTTTTAGTATAAAAAAATTATTAAGTTTAGTGTTAAGGCGCCTGCAATTCTGGTGGTAAATATTTAGCCCAGCTGCAACCATATTATAGAAAGTGAGGTTTTATTACCGACAGGTAACCCTCTTCTAATAGAGCAAGAGTACGTGAACCCCAGACCTTGGGTGCGAGTGAGATGGCGAGATAGGTCTATCTTTAGTACCGTTTACCTGCCAAAGCTACGGTGACCCAAACTTCATAATAGTCCATCGTTCTTACCTCTTTTGGGAGCATGCGCTGACAAACTTTCAGCTTTTATAAAATAACGAAGGTCTGGGGTTCACGGGCTCTTAGACTATAAGTATATCCATGTTATATTACAGCATTTGTTCTAAATATTTCATTTAGAGTTTTTAATAGAAATAATGAATTACGTTTTGTACTAAATAAAAGAAGAAGAAATAAAATAAAAACAAAAAAAATTCATAATTATGTTTATGTTAAGAGTTAAGCTTAAAAATAACTTTATTAAAAAAAAAACAAAAATATAAATTTAAATTTCAAATAAGATATATTCTTATCTAGTTTTCTTACAAAAAAAATAAAAAAAATATATAACCCCAATTCATTGACTATTTCGAAATTCATTTATTTTACATCGTTGCCACATCTACAGAATATCCTTCCATTTTGGGTCCACGCACTTTTTGGGCCATATTTTTGTACGGTTTACTTCTGTAATTCAAAAGGAGTTTTTTCAAGTCCTTATTTAAGAATATCTGCATAACTTTCAATTTATTTTTTGCCTTTAATACTTCGTTTCTTTTGATAAAAGCATCAAAACTTACAATAATGGTTCTTGGTTTACTTGCGTTATCAGTATTTTTCCCAATACGAAATGCATTATGTAAATCAAGTAAGCCACACTTTATTTTTAGGACATAATTAATTATTATAAGTATTTTGGAAGCTAAATTTTCATCGTTTTCTTCTTTAACTCCAACAATCCTTAAATTATTTACTCTTACATATCACCATAAATTATCCATTTCATTTCTTATTTCCAATATTTTAATATTATTTAAATGAATAGCTATTTCCATAGTTACAAATTTGTCTAACGCATTATTTATTTTACTGTCAATTTGATTGATTTATCTCCCAAATTCCTCCATTTTGGCTATAAATTTTTTCCGCGAACTTGTTTACTGCAGCTTCCAGGACACTATCATCAAGTAAAGTAGAACTGCTTCTTATAATTTTGCTCATACCTACAAATAATTTAATATTGTCAATAATTTATTTATATACCATATTCTGCAATATGTTATTTTATCCTTTTAATTTCTTATCTTATATAATATGACTCATGTTATCACTTCGCTCCAACTCTGTGTTTCTCTTCTTATAGTCTGATGATGGTCCGTAAACCGAAACATGTCGCTGAATTATATATATTGTGGGTTTGACTTCGAGTTTTATTGCTACTTCGAATTATTTATTATTATTGGAACTTATGGTACAATTTGTTAACTTATTTTGCAGAATTTTTAAATATAGAATTTTATCGTCTGGTTTATTGTCATTTATAATAATATTATATAATTCTTCTCTTCTACAGGCACCAGATATTCCCAATATCAATGAGACCTACAGTATTTCTTTTATCTAAACTAGCTTACATTACCTTGTGAATAAGAAATTCTTCATTCGGTGCTTCCATCAAAAATTTTTCATATTGCTCCCGTGTAAAAATGCTCGCTTTCTTAGGACTAAAGCTAACATTTCTTCTCTTCAAATACGCGATCAAAGTTGAAAACTTGGAAATATCAATGCCATCTTAAAGAAAAGCGGTGGATTTAATCATTTAGTATTCTGCCCAAAAGCTTCCAGGAGCTTTTAACTGCATATGTCTTTCAACGAAATATGCCAATAGAGTCTTTTCATCGATCTTGCCTTCGCACCATTTTATAAAACTTTGGTAGGTATTTTGATAACGGATTTTGGATTTTTCTTCACAAGCCCGTTCAATTTCTTTAAATTCACTTTCGCTCATATTTTAATTTATAATAATCAAAATTGTACTTAAAATTATTGGCAACTAAATAAAAACTCAATCCTCCATTATTGTTATGCACCTACCTAACAACCAAAGTATCTATCTTAATAAAATAAATGAAATTGGTCAATATGACTATAATTTTATAAAATTGATTGTGTTAACCTTTACTTTGTGAAAGTTCATCTTACTAAGAACAATAAAAAACTGAACGGTTAAACTAAACTTCCACTATTTATTCGAAAAATTCGCTTTAACATTCAATTACAGCTGTTTCGCTATAACTAGCATCGTCAGATTGACATATTGAAATTACATTTTTGTTTGTTTGTAACTAGGTACTTGATGTTGCTAAGTAGTTAAGGCTAGACCAAGTAAGGAAGTAATAAGACATAACAATATTAAAGCCTAGATGTTATTAGCCCTAAGGGATTATCCTGGATGTATTTCCCTCTAAGATCAGTATAACTGTGCAATCGTATAGAAAAACCAGGAAAAAACTATATCATGCTGATCTTTACAATTACTTAATATATTTGTGTTATAATAATGTCTTATCTATGTATAAAATGAATACTCAATCAAAGTAAACAGTTTAATAGTGGAGAATTTCCAAGATTTATTTGTTCATTAACTACTTTAAACTGTTGATCTGCTAGATGTCTTTTAATTTCAAGTTCTTCTAGAAAATCTAAATTTTGTTTTTTATCACAAATGTGTAGTATATGAATGTCATTGGTTTGTATAAGTGAGTTTGGATGTTCCAGTAGGTGTTTTGCATAGTTCGACTTATCTGGTTGTTGTAATCTATATGCTCTTAAGTGTTCATTAAATCTTACTTCAAAATTTCTTTGTGTTTGACCTATATATACTGCATTACATTTTGGACAATTAATTTTGTAAACACCAGATTTTTTAATTTTGGTAATTTTGTTTTCACATTTAACAATTTTGTTCCAATATTATTTTGTGTTTTAAATGATATTAATGATGATGTTGCCGAGAATATTATTTTTGAAATTGCATTGGAAATACTTCCATAATATGTAATACTTTTATAGCTTTTAATTTCTTTAGTTTGTTTTGGAAATATAAGTTCTAGTGACACTTTTTGTTCTTTTTTATTAATTAATTTATTTATCAAATGTATTGGATAGCCATTAGATGTAGCTATTTGTTTTATGATCTCAATTTCTTTATTAATTTTAATAAACTAAAGAAATTAAAAGCTATAAAAGTATTACATATTATGGAAGTATTTCCAATGCAATTTCAAAAATAATATTCTCGGCAACATCATCATTAATATCATTTAAAACACAAAATAATATTGAAACAAAATTGTTAAATGTGAAAACAAAATTACCAAAATTAAAAAAATCTGGTGTTTACAAAATTAATTGTCCAAAATGTAATGCAGTATATATAGGTCAAACACAAAGAAATTTTGAAGTAAGATTTAATGAACACTTAAGAGCATATAGATTACAACAACCAGATAAGTCGAACTATGCAAAACACCTACTGGAACATCCAAACTCACTTATACAAACCAATGACATTCATATACTACACATTTGTGATAAAAAACAAAATTTAGATTTTCTAGAAGAACTTGAAATTAAAAGACATCTAGCAGATCAACAGTTTAAAGTAGTTAATGAACAAATAAATCTTGGAAATTCTCCACTATTAAACTGTTTACTTTGATTGAGTATTCATTTTATACATAGATAAGACATTATTATAACACAAATATATTAAGTAATTGTAAAGATCAGCATGATATAGTTTTTTCCTGGTTTTTCTATATCATTGCACAGTTATACTGATCTTAGAGGGAAATACATCCAGGATAATCCCTTAGGGCTAATAACATCTAGGCTTTAATATTGTTATGTCTTATTACTTCCTTACTTGGTCTAGCCTTAACTACTTAGCAACATCAAGTACCTAGTTACAAACAAACAAAAATGTAATTTCAATATGTCAATCTGACGATGCTAGTTATAGCGAAACAGCTGTAATTGAATGTTAAAGCGAATTTTTCGAATAAATAGTGGAAGTTTAGTTTAACCGTTCAGTTTTTTATTGTTCTTTATAATTTTATAATTTATAATGGTATCAATCGTGCAAAAAACGTTATAAGCATGTCGAACGTTAAGGGTAACCGCCTTGAGACAATAATTTGAGTCGTCGCTCCGCTCCTCCTCCAAACAATTGTCTTCGATCGGTATAAAAGCCTTACCATTCTCCATACTTAATATACTATAAATATATAATCTATTTAGAATGAACTCTTCTTAGAACTGTGTTTTATTTCTCAAGAAGAAAATATTATGAACAAAAGAGCGACCAAAACAAAAGGAATATTTTGACATTGCAGTCTCACTTTAGAAGTAGGTACCAGGCATTAATGGGCTTATTCTGTACAAAAATGTTAGCGGTAACAGCTCTGTAAATTTTCAAGATCGAGAGATTTTATGAAAATGCTATTGTGTACGCTTTTACTGTATAATTTACATCGATGTATTGTAACATTTTCGCTGCTAAAATAACGCAGACCAAAACATTCGACGTTAGGAGTGTTGGAACTGTGTGATATTAGAATTGTAATATTCAAGAAATAAATCAAAATGAACCATTTTATTTTATTCTTGGCATACGGTTTACATGAGGCAGATTACCGAAGTACATTTATGTATTGTAGAAGCAAAAAAGTGTCAAATTTGAGGTTATAATTTGATTTTTTTTTTAATTATATGCGAATACAAAGAAAAATTTTATGTAAATACATAAATTGTTGGGGAATTAATTAATTACCTAGAACCACATGCAAAAAATCCAGGAAATGAAAATGCCTTACCATTTATATTGAAGGTATTATCTACATTATAGATACCTATATTATTATATAAATTAACAATAAAGTTAAGGTTTATCTATACTTTGTGCTTTTAATATTTAAAATAATAATGATAAAAATAAATATATAAAACTAATAAGAATAAATATCATTCAATAAATATAACTATAACTTAAAAAGTCGGCAATTTATATTAATCAACACAGTGAAAATGGCTGCAATGTAATATTGCGTTTTCAATAACTTTTTTACATCGGATTGTTAAGAAAACGATTTTTAACCGCGCTGTTAAATTTGATTTAACATCGCGATTTTAATAACATCGATGTTAAATTTACCGCTGTTGCGAATATTTGTACAGAATAACCCTATAAGTTTTAACTTTAACCTAATTTGTTTTACAACGTGGTATCATTTTAACCACAATCAACCGGTATAATGTAGTTCATAATTTTTGGAGAGATATTTGTTGCACAAAGTCGACAAAGTTTGAATAAGTTTTGTGTTGTTTTTAACACGGTTTTGACATCTTGGATGGTACATTGTTAATAAGTTGAAAAATTCAAATTATTTTGTATAAGAATTTTTCCTAAATATTGTTTTTGTATCTCTCTGACGATGGTTATAATTATAACCGAAAGCTTGGAATAAGTAACTTAAATAAAGGATATGGATAAAAATTAAAACAAATAAATACAGTGCTAAAATTGGTTGATCTGACGATTCTAATTCTAGCGAAACAGCTGTCATTATAATTTTAAACCCAATTTTTTAATTGAACGTAGAAGTTGCGTTAAAACGAAGAGTTTTTTTACTATTCTTAGTAAGATGCACTTCCAAAAAGGAAGGGTTAGTACATTAAATTTAATTACAGTAATAAAACATAATTATCAGTTCAATGTGTGTAAAAAGTCACTACTTCAAAGGAATCCGCCATTTAAAACATCCCAGTTTTGTTTTATTTTATGGATGGATCTGCAAAGTACCAGTGTCTTCTTATACAGGGTGTACCAACCTTATGACAAACTTCGGTATATGGGTTGTTTTAGAAGATATCAAAAAATGTTATTAACAAAAATAGTAAATGTCTTTAGGGTGCATATTTTGAAATTACCTTAAACTATACAGATTTGGGTATAGGGATTGCTTAACAAACATTAAAGTTACAAAATCGAAGATTTTATTTATGATATAAAATACAGGGTGTTCCATTTGAAAGAAGAGAGAAAATGAAAGGTTCGAGTTATGGTCAACCCTGTATACAAAAGGGAAAATAATTAATATTTAATAGAATACGGTAATATTGTATTATATTACGAAACTCTGTTAGGCAAAATACTTTTCTTCAATGTACAATAAGATACAGAGCGTTGATTTACCTACGATTTTCACACAAACATGTCCATAACTTCTGAAGGAATCTGTATAACGTATTTAAACCTTATATCAAAATCTTCAAAAAAAATTTGAGCAGTTTGAATTTGGTATAATATACAGGGGTTCCCATTTAAAAAATCATATGTTAGGTTTGTAACGGAGTTATACAACACTCTGTATAGTTTAAGGTAATTTCAAAATATGGACCCTAAATACATCGTTTATTTTTGTTAATAACATTTTTTGATATCTTCTAAAACAACCCATATACCGAACTTTGTCATAAGGTTGGTACACCCTGTATGTACAGGTACATAAGTACATAAGTAATTTTCACTACTATTTAATTTATGTTTACTATGAACTGAAAGCTCCGGGTAGCTATGGTATTTCCTACGATTTTTTTAAAAACCTACCTTATAATAATTGGATTATCTACTTAACCTCACTTTACAACCGTATCTTTGATACGAATACTGTACTCAACGTTTGGTCTAATATACTGTCTATGTTGCACAAAAGTCGGCCAATGAATGATCTAGATAATTATAGAGGGATAGCTTTAGTTAATTGTGAAAAATTATTTACTAATATTTTTTTTAACAAGGTTCAATAGTTGGTTAAATGACTGTAATATTCTACCAGAATGTCAGACAGGTTTCAGATCCGGTCGGGGATGTATTGCCAATGTTCACACGCTTAGTTCAGTAATTCATATTCATATTAGACACAGAAAAGGGAAACTATTTGCAATTGTTGTTGCATTTGACTCTATTAACAGCACATTAATATGGAATAATCTATTTGGACTTGGAGTAAATGCAAAAATTCTCAGGGTAATAGTAAATTTATACTCTAAAGTAACAGTCAAAATAAACTCTATCGATGGGGTTTCTAGTGCATCTAATATAAAATCTGGTGTTTTACAAGGAAAATCTTTGAGTCCACTGATGTTTGCTCTGTTATTATCAGATAGAGAGGTTTTTTTTATGCTGAGGGTGCTCAGGGAGTAAATATTCACGTTCTTATGCTGCTTCATGCTGATGAGATTGTAATATTAGCCCATTCTGAGATTGACGTAATGAAAAAGCCTAAAATTTTAGAGAAATTTTGTTTGTTAAATAATTTAACAGTTAACATTCATAAAAGCAAAGTTATGTCATTTTCCCAAGGTGGCTTGCAAAAAAGCGATTTTCCTTTTATGTTTAACTCACAACCAATAGATTTTACCAATAAATCTGTGTATCTAGGGGTAACGTTCTTCTCCTCTGGGTTGTTTCATGAAATGTCTCTAGCAGCTGTTGATAAAGGAAAGCAGGGTATAGGAGCGATAATCCCGGTCATGTCTAAAGCTAAAATTGACACCTTGCCTCCCAGGATAAAAATATTTGAATCCTTAGCTCTTAGTCTCATGTCTAACTATTCCCCAGTTTGAAACCTGAGGTACATGGATTTATTAGAAATAGTGCATGTCTCGTTTCTTAAGAGAAGAGCAATTAAGTTAGAAACTGGTAGAGTGAATTACGCATTTAACATATTTAAAATGACGTTAAATTGGTTACTTAAAATACTAAATATGAGTGACGAACGCTTTCCTAAAACGTGTTTTGAACAACAACTTCGTCTAATAAATTAATCTGATTCGAAATATAATTGGGTTGCACAGGTCAGAGAATTAATTTCGAATATTGGCCACATAGATTTATGGAATAACCTGACTTCCAGAACTTTAAAATTAAACTCAAAAAAGTTGTTATTTGACTTCTACATGAAATTATATAATCTGGAAATCTCATTTTCTCAAAAATGTCGCTTTCTGTCGTTTTATACCTATTTTCTACCTGAAAAAAAAATTCACATCACATGCACTGTTGCTCAACTTCGTCTAAGTAAAAAGTATCGGTTGAAATTCACATTAAACAATAATATACATTCAATAGATCCTAAAAGTATTTGCACAGTTTGTAATAAGGTGGAGAATGAATCTATTTTAGAGATTCTTTTCGAGTGCCCAATTTACAATGTCATGAAGCCTAAAATTCTGGCACTTGAAAATTTGGTCACTCTCATTACATCACTGGATAACTTAACGGTTAACGATGCCAAGCACATTTATGTATTAGAGCAAGAGCCTGTGAACCCCAGACCTTCGTTATTTTATAAAAGCTGAAAGTTTGTCAGCGCATGCTTCCAAAAGAGGTAAGAACGATGGACTATTATGAAGTTTGGGTCACCGTGGCTTTGGCAGGTAAACTGTACTAAAAATAGACCTATCTCGCCATCTCACTCGCACTCACCATACATATACTGTCTCGCGCTCGCTCCTACAGCGACCCTTAGTATTATATATAAAAATCAGCTTTTATACTATAAGATAAGTAGAATTATAATTTCATGAACATTAAGGGTGTCTGGCAAGGGGTTGCCACGATGTTAAGTGTCTGGCAATCAATAACGTGATTTTTAATAATATTTTGAAGGTAATACCAAAAATCACACTTTATTATTTGATGAATTTAGATCGGTATTTTACACACCTTTAGTACCGTTTACTTGCCAAAGCCACGGTAACCCAAACTTCATAATAGTCCATCGTTCTTACCTCTTTTAGGAGCATGCGCTGACAAACTTTCAGCTTTTATAAAATAACGAAGGTCTAGGGTTCACGGGCTCTTAGACTATATATTTCTAGCAGATTGAAATTGAGATCATTTATTTTGGATGAATAACATATTCTAAAATTCATAATTTGTACATTTTTTTTCTTTACTTTACATGTATCTATACTGTCTATCTACTTAACTCTTGCTGTAACTATTAGTTAACAAGCAATAAAATTACTATTATTAATTATGTTTACTGTGAACTTATTAAGAGAACATGAGAACCGGCTTTTTAACGCTTTGTTCTCCTAATTATTAATTTTAAAAATACGTGTTCACAATCCTCGAAATTCTTGTCTGCATCAATCAACATCGGGTTGATAGCTATCTTGAAAAAGCTTAATTTTTAAGTCTCATTCTCCCAAAGGAATGATTTCCTTTTTATTTTCACTAATTAAAATGTTTATACAGGTCGATTCAAAAGTCTCTTAATATTTTTTGTTTTAATTTAGAGAATCTTAATAATAATTTCTACAAAATAAATTCTTTTTATAATAAGCTAAATGTAGATTAATTTAATAAATAACTAAGATAACCTATAAATAATGACAATTGAATTTTAATTCGGTGTTTTCATTAGAAATAAATCAATGAAATTCCTTTGTAATCATATAGTAAATTATAAATATTTAATACTAAACTCATTACAACGCAACAATTCTGGTTATTTTTTATATAATATCAAATTGAAAGTAAGTTAAAATCGATAAATTCAAATAGAGAAGTCGAAACGGTCGTGACGTCAAAACTCATATCGATGACAGTTTGTTTACATTATTTAATGTGTGGTAATTGAGAGAGTTGGACTTTAAAGGCCGGTTCATGCAACGTTCATTATAATTACATTATCATTAAGAAAAGTTGAGCACCCAATTTATAGTGGAGGCGTTCATTAAGGCATTACAATTACATTAAGCCCACTAAGAATTTGGAACTTTCAACTTTTCATTTACATTACATTATATTCTTAGTGGAAACAGTAAAAGCGCATGCGCAGTATGATAGCATGGAAATGTGAATTCGTATTTATGTCAAAATTCCTATGTTTAGGTTATGTTGATATTGAAGGCCGGTTTTACAAGCAATAAAAAATATTTTAACAAAATCAAAAATAGAATAGTAGTATAACAACTTGAACTTTTTGAATATTGTAGCAGATGTATAGAACATAACATAAGTTTCAAGTGTCAATAGTGGACAATATACGCATTCGCTAATACAGAATTTATAATGTAATGAAGTCTTGCATGAACGACAACATTTTTTTAGTGAAAGTGTAATTATAATGTAAAGTTAATGGAATTATAATGTTCGTTGCATGAACCGGCCTTTATTTTTAATTTTATTGTGAATTATTGTTTTTATTTGTGTTATGCAATCATAAAATGTCGTCAGTAGGGTTTGGAAAAGCTTTGTCAAACAATTTACCATCCTTAGACATTTTCATGGTTAGGTTAGGTTGGGTTAGGTTAGGTTTCAATGCAGCTGAATTTCGAAATGTAAAAGCAACAGCGTAAATACTTATATTGTGCTTTTTGCATTAAAAAATGTCGTACTTACTTATTTTTATTTATATATATATTATATATATAATTATACTTCAATATAATATGAAATTAGATGTTTAAAACATTGTGTAGTGATGATTAGATTTTACATGTAGTTGTTTTCTTTATTAGTAGTTTTCTAATTTATGTGTGGTTAAATTATTTTTTATTAATTGTTGAATATACCCGATATGGTATAAGTCCATAATAATCCTATATAAACAATTGCTTAAATATTTTCTTTCCCTGGGAGCTATCGGGTGTCTCTTTAGTCCAGTTTCTTTAATTAATTTTCAGTTTTAAAATGTTATAGTCTTCTCTTATCTCTAAAACCTCATCCAATAAACTAGTCCATGTATCAGCATCGTTTATAACATGTATAAAAGGTGCTCCACAAGATAACCGGGATAAATTCACTTAACGTGTGTAAGATCTCACGTGTTCAGATTGTTTGTACATGTTTAATAGAATTTCCGGAACAATGAAATTATATACACAAAATATGTCTACATAGACTGATCGAACGGTTAGTTAAAAATTTTGACGGCCAATTATTAAATTGTTTGATACAAAATTATACAATTATATCCAATCATTTAATTTTGAGAAATTAATCGAACTACATAACAGTAATAATATTAATATGCTTTTAGTATTAGGTAAAGATCTCATTATGAAAATGGCGGTTGTAAGTATAAATTTCATTTTCTAATTAGGTGAATGTGAAGGAAATGGTGCGGCGGCTGCAAGGCGCTATGCTGATAAGTTCCCTAATAGAAATATACCAGATAGACGAATTTTCCTGACTATTGTCCGAAATTTATGAGAAACAGCACTTTAAAAAAACAAGTTCTTGGTAATAGTGGTCGTCCAAAAGACCTTGCGAATGCAGATGATATAATAGAAATTGTTGACGAACACCCGGACACGAGCATAAGAAAGATAGCGGCTGAATTAAGAGTACCTCGTATGAAGGTATGGAGAAAAGTTAAGGACCACTTACTTCACCCCTTCCATATCACAGAAGTTCAAGAATTACTTCCCAAAGACTATGGTAAACGAATGGGGTTTTGTGATTGGCTTTTAGAAGAAAATAGACGCAACATAATTTTCATAAATAATATTTTATTCACTGAAGAATCTACTTTCACAAGAAATGGAGTTACTAATCACCATAACACTCATATCTGGACTGATGTAAATCACAAAGTTAAAAAAGTGCGTCATCATCAAGTTAATTTTAGAGTAAAGGTTTGGGCTGGAATAATCGATAACCATTTGATAGGGTCAGTGTTTCTTCCAAGCAGATTAAACGGGAAACATTATTTATCATTTTTACAAAATGATCTACCAATTTGCTTAGAAAATGTCCCATTAGCAATTAGACGAAAAATGTATTTTATGCAAGATGGTGCGCCACCACATTTTAGTAACGCCGTTAGAGCTTTTTTATCTCGAGAATATCCAGGACGTTTGATTGGATTTTTGTTTCTGGGGATATATGAAAGAAATTGTTTATTCTGTGTAAATAACCAGTGAGAATCAGCTGAGGCACCGAATTTTACAAGTTGCTTTTCGACAAAAATATTTAATTTTTCAAAATATTCGGTATTCCTTATTCAAACGATGTAGAACTTGTATACAGGAAGGAGGAGGTCATATTGAACACTTGTTGAGTTAAGGCAAATATCTTCTTTATTTATAAATTGTAATTTATTAATAAAGATATTTTTAATATTTGTGAAAATGTAGTTTAAATATTCAATATTGAAATTGGCATTTTAGAGGCTGGCTGTATCTTCCATAATAAAATATTTACAAAGAAATACAGAAAGATACAAAAGTTTAAGAATAGACGTTTGATTCCAGTGGCGGTCCATATTTTGTTAAATTAAAGCCCTAAATAAAGTTGGGGGGTGAAAGGGGTGTTGATCCCCTCTGAAAATCCATAATAAATTAAAATAATTTAATGCAACTGTTTCCAATTTATTGGGTATTCTCTACTAGTATTTCCTATAAATTTTCATAAATTAATGTTAAACCGTTTCAGAGTAATGTAAAAAAAATTATTTAAATTTTTAATTTTAGCACCCTGTAACTTTTTTTGTGGGGTTCAATCAACATATTTTTCACCCCAGAATCTGTGGTAACATTTATAAACCTTCTTTTCGGGACACCCTGTATAGGTATGTAGCAATTATTTTATGATAAAGGAGTATTGAATAAATTTAATTAAATTTGCTCAAAAAAATACTGCATAACGACTCTTCCAAATTGATTTTGTAAGAAGGTTAGTCCCTATCTACATGACGTTCTACACATTTCTTGTTAAATGATTACCTTTAATTTTCACATCAACTAAATATACGTATTCTGAAATTCTCTAAATTAAGTAGAAACACACTCGTTTAAGAAACAAAGTTGGGGGAGCAAACCAAACTGCTTATTCTAATCCAAGAAGAGGGTGCAAATCTCCTAGTTATGAGGATTAGACTTAATTACGAATATAACTTTAAAGTAAGATGTTAAAGATCTGGATTAAATTATACTTAGACTTGAAAAGTAATGCTACACTAGAGAATAATATTTATCGTAGTTTTTGGTAACGACATGTTAAATATTTTAAAAATTTGGTGACAGATAAAAACAACAATACAATATAATATACAAATAAAGAAAATAAAAAGCAAATGGTCAAAGGCGAATAAAGAATATACAAATTAGTATACTCGTACAACGAAAAAATATAATAATAATTCAATAATTAAATTTATTGTACTAACCCTTACTTTTTGGAAGTCCATCTTATTAAGAATAATAAAAAACTCTTCGTTTGAACGTAACTTCCAAGTTTATTTGAAAAATTAGGTTTTAAATTACAATGACGGCCGTTTCGCTGATTAGCATCGTCAGATGCTAGGTACCTGATGTTGTTTAGGTAGTATTAAGGCTACACCAAGTATGGAAGTAATAAGACATAACAATATTAAAGCCTAGATGTTAATAGCCCTAAGGGATTATCCTGGTTGTACTTCCCTCTAAGATCAGTATAACTATGCAATCGTATAGAAAAACCAGGAAAAAACTATATCATGCTGATCTTTACAATAACTTAATATATTTGTGTTTTACAATTACGTCTTATCTATGTATAAAATGTAAACTCAATCAAAGTAAACAGTTTAAGAGTGAAGAACTTCCAAGATTTATTTGTTCATTAACAACTTTAAATTGTGTATCTGCTAGATATATTTTTGTTTCAAGTTCATCAAGGAAATCTAAATTTTGTTTTTTATCACAAATGTGTAGTATTTGGATGTCATTGGTGCGTAAGAATGAGGTTGGATGTTCAAGTAGGTGTTTTGCATAATTTGACTTATCTGGTTGTTTTCATCTATATGCTCTTAAGTGTTCATTGAATCTTACTTCAAAATTTCTTTGTGTTTGACCTATATACAGCATTAAATTTTGGACAATTAATTTTGTAAACAGCAGATTTTTTTAAATTTGGGTAATTTTGTTTTTACATTTAACAGTTTTGTACCAACATTATTTTGTGTTTTAAATGATTAATATCATTTAAAACACAAAATATGTTGCCGAAGATATTATTTTTGAAATTGTATTGGAAATATTTTTCGCAATATGTAATATCTTTATAACTTTTAATTTCTTTTGTTTGTTTAGGAAATATTAGTTTTTGTGACACTTTCTGTTCTTTCTTATTAATTAAGTTATTTATTGAATTGGATAGCCATTAGACATGGCGACATGAGTGAAGTATCTAATGACAAGACTATTGACAATGACATTTGTGGCTAATAGCAATTTATAAATTTTATATTGTTCTTTAAAAAAGTATTTGTGAATATGAATATCATCTTTTACTTATATAATATATTATTATTGGTGTATTAGTCATTTTAAAGTATTTGAAAACATTTCATAATTTAAATGTCAAAACTGTCAAATATTATAAATTACACAGTGCTACCGACATACTTTTTAAAATCAAAATTTCCTTAGTTACATAAAAATAATAAATTAATTTAAAAAATGATAAAATGCAAAATATAAAAAATATTATAAACAACCTATTTCATATGGCTGTTGTAACACTCGTTCTTTAAAAAACTCATCGCTTCGCGATTCGTTTGTTAAACTTGCACTCGTTTCATAACAGAATACCATATGAAATGCGTTGTTTAATATACTATTTTTATACTGTACGGTAAAGTGCCATTTCCCAGACTTGTTTGAGTCCGGGAAATGGCACTTTACGGTACACTTGTACTTTGCAGTACTCTTCAATTCTCCCAATGTTGTTTGAAATAATAAATTAATCAACATAAACTAAGCTTTTATTCTAGTTTTTTGACATTAATTGTACAACTGCTGTTGCCAGCAATTTGTATTAATGGAGTTGTTGATGGATTTACAGTGTTTTCTGTAATCGCGGAAGACGTGTGGCTGTGATGTAGCACTTCAACAAAAGTTTCGCCCCTTTGGATCATTCTTGCAATCTTGTTTTCGCCTTCAATCTATTCTTCTATATACTTTTCTGCAACTGAAGAACTCTTACATCCACCGTGGTGTTTTAGAACTTTAAGGTCAACTCCAGCATTGGCCAACAATGTTGAGAATGTTCTCCTGAAGCAATGACCTGTATAATTTTCTGGTTGGTCTAGTTTTAAGAACTCAGCTATTTTCTTCGGTGCTTCGCCAACAGTATGCATACCAGCTCTTAGAGACAGACATTTTCCTTGTCTATAACCCACCAAAAGAGCTTTCAGAAAGACGTAAATTTCTGTATTTTCTAAACACATCCAAATAGTGAACCTTATCACTGTTAATCACAGTGAAAGCTCGTAGAATATGCATTTTTGTCTGGTTAATCTTAACTACTAGCTGAGTACCGGTATCCTCCACATCACTAACTTCTAAATTATAGATCTCTTCCCTTCGGCAACCTCCAGTAACTCCAAGTAATGCTACCACTTTGAGTAATAGATATTCTTTATCTGGAGCGTCCCTCATAAAGCTTTCAGTTTGTTCCTTTGTCAGCACCTTCGACTAATTTGGCTAATGGTTTACATTTTGTTTTTCCAAAAAAGCTATCAACTTTGGGAAACTTGATATGTCGACATTCTCATTAACCATAATCATTGATTTTACCATCGAGTATTTGGACCATAATGAAGAAGGGTTGAATGTTTTTGACTGAAAATTTAAACTGTTGAAAAGAATATTCTTTAAAGAAACTGTTCTTACCACATCCTAAAAGTAAGCCAACATCACATTTTCATCAGCACTACTTTTCAAATTGTGTTGTTCACGCCAGTTACAAAACAGCACATATTATTTTTCATATCTTTTCGCAGACTTAACTGGAATGATTTGCCCTATCGCTTCTGCAGTTTTCTCAACAATTTCATCTAATTTCAGATCCATTTTCTCCGCAGATATTTCATTTGTGCAGAAAAAATTAAATATGTCTGCCTTTATTTACATTGTTACTTGGTAACCGCTGTTCATTTTTTATTTATAAAGCAAATCAACCATGTTATTGTGTTTAAAACCAAAGGTAGTATGAAAAAAATATAGTACTATACACGTCCGTGAAGTGATTATTACAGTACTCGATTAGATATTCTTGACTCGGCTCCTTCGTCGCCTCGTCCATAAACATATATCTCGTACCGTAATAAGTCACTTTCCGTACTTGTAACGTGAATAACTATTAAATGATTTGACAGTAACTGACAGTTAAGGTAATTTGGCGTGGTCAAGTTCCGAACTATTTTTAAAATTTTTATGAATTTAAATATTTATAAAAACAGGATGAAATAAAATATAATACGATACATGGTCGTTAGGTGTTATTACAGTACTCGTTTTTATTTCCGGTAAACTAATTCATACTGTAATAAGTCACCTACAGACCTCGTAACGTATAATACTATTAAAGCCCTAAGTAATGTGGTGAAATATGTTATGGAATCTAAAGCGGATTATGCACTAAATCGGAGCGGTTTCTGTCGAGTGCATCCTTTATGGCAGTTCTATTGAATGAAACAGAGGTGCGTCAACGCGCGGTTCGTGATGGCGGTGACAGCGCGTACCCTGCTGGCCATCATGCACCGCGCGCGGTTTTACGACTGTAGTCGGCACATCAGTACATGTTTGCTTATGGGACTAAACACACGTAAGAGGTTTTGTGGCGGTTTTTGTTATTAATAAGTGACTCGGCGTTGTCAGACCAGTATGGTCTCTATTTTTTCTCTAATTTATTATGGGATGTATCCAATATTTGCGTTCCTTTTTTTTTAATTTTGTTATTATAGTAAGCCAGCAATTATTAGAAAAAGCAAATCATCATCACTGTCAGAAGAAGTCATACTTTATGCTAACGATGCGAACTACTAAAACACAACTAGACAACTGCGAAAGATGTCTCGATAAAAACGTGTCGGTCGTAAGCTGCGGTGACGCCTCGTGTGTTTTGAGCCGCTTCTCTGCCGAGTCGGCGCCGACTCGACAGAAACCGCTCCATGTGTTTTAGTACTATTATGTAACTTAGATTAAGTTTTCTTTGTATTAGTTGGTGGTTTTTGTAAATAAAGGTGGTACTCTCGATTCCTAACTAAAAAGTTATGAAGTGTTTTTGAAATAGTTGGTCAGATGGTTGTGAAGTACCTGTCTCTATTATATATTTTATAAAACTTATAATAAAAATTTATTGTACTAACCAAGACTGTTGATTATATTACTGTCTTTGTCTGATATATCATTAAATATTGGACATGCGGCTTAATTTCAACATTTTATATTCTGTGAGTAGAAATGAGAAAATTTAAAAATAGTTCATGAATATTTTCATACATGTGCAAAGATACAACGAACAGACTCTAGGTGTTTTGCATAATTTGAATTATTTGATTGTTTTAATCTATATGCTTGTAAGTGTTCATTGAATCTTACTTCAAAATTTCTTTTTCTACGGCTTCTATGGAATGTGGTGCTTTTGACACATTTGACAGAACTACAAAGTAACGTATTGCTATCAACTGTGGAAAAAAATCTACCTCACGGGCCTTTTCCCACACCACGTACGTTTAAATGGGAATTCAGCCGTGAGATAGATTTTCCCACAGTTGATAGCTGCTGTTACGAAAAAATTAAACATCAGGAATCTCAATACAAAATTGCAGTAATGTAACAATTAATTACAATAATAATTAAATTAGTTTTTTTTGTAGTATGTGCCGTTTATTTTATAACCAATAATAATAATAAAATGTTATGAATTCACTTCTTTATTTTTATTATTAATATACAGCCGTAGAAAAAGTATAGTGTGCAACACGGTGGAAAAGACACTTTTCTTACTCGTGCGTTTGTCACAAACTTTCACACTCGTGAGAAAACTATAACTTTTCCACCTTGTTGCACAACATACTATTGTGTTTGACCTATATATATACAGCATTACATTTTGAAAAATACTTTCACAAAGTAATATTTTTCCAATTAATTTTGTAAACACTAGATTGTTCCAGAGAGTTCGTTCAATCTTGGCGAAGTTTAAAAGTAAAAAGCGACAGTAATTTGTAACCAGCTGAATTCTTGTATTCAAACAATTTGTAAATAAATTGTGTTTAAAGTCCTCACAAGTGTTTCAATATTATTTTTGAAATTGTATTGGAGATATTTCCACAGTAATATTTTTATAACTTTTAATTTCTTTAGTTTGCTTAGGAAATATTTGTTGTAGTGGCACTTTCTGTTCTTTAATTAATGTATTTATCAAATGAGTTGGATAGCCATTAGATGTAGCTACACTTGAATCGCTGAAAGATTACCCGTGCGTCACGATTCAACGATCATATCACCGACACCTTTTCTATGTGCTGTCCTTTTCTATAAATATCAAACGATAATATTAAATTATAAACTGTCTTCTCTATCCTATTCGTATGCTTACATACAATGACGCACAGGTAATCTTTCAGCGTTTCAAGTGTATTTGTTTTATGATACCAATTTCTTTAACAAAGTTAATTTGGTCCATTAGAATTGAAAATGCCTTATGCTTTATACAATTATAACCTGCTAATTTATGTATTATAGGATGATTTGAATTTTATGGTATGGTTACATCTGTTTGTGTTGGTTTTCTGTATATTGAATAATTTAGTAAATTATTAACTTTTTCAATTTAAAAAAAAAATACTTCCATACTTGGTCTACACCTAATACTACCTAATCAACATCAGGTACCTAGCTACAAACAAATAAAATGTAACTTCAATATGTCAATCTGACAATGCTAATTCTATAATTTTTTAATGATTTGTTTAGTTTGGTAATTTTAAACTATTTTCTATTATAGAGCGTATTAATATATAGTTTACTTTAACTTGCAAAATTTATAGCAATTGACATTGTTGTAAGATGTATTGAATTTAAACAACACACATTTTACATTCGTAACACTTAGTAAACCTACCTTAAACTAAAATAAATTAAAAAAATACATTACAAGGTTAGCAAGAGTATACTTTAATAGATTACTTAAAACTTCGTGCCAAACCAAAAGCATAAATTAGTGATATTATATTAAAACTCATACTCAGTATTAACTTACATACCTAATACTTATTTTCCATTAATTTATTTTGAAGTTCGTTATATTTACCCAGTAGGGAATTGTATTAGAGATGATTCCAAAAGTATCGCGACAGCTCCGGTTTTCCCACCTATCCTTACCGTCGACTCGAACGCTAGCGATTACCCAGTTCGAGAAATAGATTCCAGTGGCCCAGCTGCTCCTGGGACTAAGAAACACCGCACGGAATCCGCTTAGCAATTGTTCTACTAGAATTCTTCGACTGCGCTGCGGCGCGCGCCGATCGGAGATCGTCGGCGAATACCCCCACATTGCCTAATTTTACTGGAGCTGTCGCGATATGTTTGGAATCGTCTCTAACAAAAAATACACGGCAGTCATTATTTATTTACATTACTAATAACACTTTTTTTATTAAATAATAATACATTTGGTACTCTTTTATTAATAGGCTAAGTAAATATGTTTCAATTATTGACTATGGACTGACAATAATAGATATAGGGTATTAGTATTAAGTTTAAGTTATGGTTAGAATCCTTCTTTTCATGACCGTCCCCCGAAATGTTCTTCATAAGACAACGTCAAGATGTAAGTTAATTATCTTGGATAATTATTATTTTTCCTTTATGCAACACTCTTCCAATAGTAGAGAGTTCAAATCTAAAGGAATACAATGTATTTTTCCATCTACCTTAATGCTAGCCTTATTGGGAGCATTGCCGTACTCTTCCTCCATACGGAGAAAAACTACTTTTATTCCCTAGGAGGAAAAAGTACTTCGTAGGGAGAACAAAATGATAGAAATCAGTAAATAGTTATTTTACCATATCAAAACGTTTTATGAATAATTCCACAGTATTTGCATCTAAATCACGGTGGCGCAATCAGTTGATGCACTCCTTAGTCGCGTCGGCAGATATTTTTTCATTCATTTTTATTTAAAACTTGTTATTTGAAGTGACTTCTCACTTGAAAAATTACTTTAGCTCTTTTCTCCCTTGTTAGACAATAGTTATCTGCCATTCCTATTCGAAAAATCATTTTTCCTACGACCACATATGAAAGTGCTAGATTGCACACTTATTTGTACTTAAGAAAGTAGCTAATATCAATACACGTATTGAAAAGTAAATATCAATACACGTATTGAAAAGTAAAAAAATATAGTTCTATGATCTGTGACATTTACGTCAAATTTATCAATAGTAAAAACACATAAATGTCAAAGCAAGGAACATTTAATTTTTTTTTAAATCTTCCTTGTGTCAAATATTGTATTGTAATTGAATACAAATTTTTCTGTATAAAGTAAGAATAAAGAAAAAAGTTTCTTATAGGTTTTTAAAAAATAAACATATTTTTATTCAGTATTATTATTTTTATAAAAAAACTTTTAGAAAGAAGAACAGTTTATTTTTCTTTTTTATATTGTGTTTATGTTCCGTGCATGTGTCGAATGTGGATTTTTGAAGTTATGTTTGTGTTTCTGTTCACAATTATCTTTGTGTCCATTACTATTACATTACTTTTCAATTAATTTCACTGACTGACCATTTTACTTTTAATTTTTATAGAGCCCACAAAAAAAATTAAAATGTCATTTAGCTAATAAAGAATTTTGATGTGAATTCCTGAGAAAGGTGGTTATTTGATTTTAATTAATTATATTTCCATGCAATATATAAACTCGTTTAAATCCTAATTTTTAACATGACTAACAATTAAAATAAATTTTATAAATAAATTTAAAATATTTATTATAATAAGAAATATTGGGGTCGTAGGAAAAATCGTGTACACAACGCGTTGTAAAGTGTATTTCTTGCACTCGTTACGTTTCCGCACTCGCCACTACGCGGCTCGTGCTAAACTTCACTTGTGCGTAATACTTCACTTTCCACACTCGTTATGTAATATACTATTTAATTTTATCTGCTGCTCTCGTATGTTTTCATCTGTTTTGCTTTCTAAGATTACTTTGTACTATTGTAAGACCTTTCGGTACTCCTTTTTTAATAATCGTTTTTTAACTTCTCTATCTAATGACTCCGCTATTTCTAATTTATAAAGATATAAGACCGGAACAGTTTAAACATTATTTTGAATTTATAATATTGTAACTTAATGATTTTATTCTTGATCTTGCATTTAAGAGTTTATCAGTAATAAGATCGAATTCTAGTTTCTCTTGGGTTATAATAGATTCAAGGGGAAGGAGATATAGAACGGAGGTAGGAGTGCCCCAAGGATCGATATTTTGTATACAAAGAGGGATGTGAGATTACTGTGTATGCGGAAGATGTGTGCCTGGTGTGTATGGCAAAGGGAGAGATGGAGATAGAAAGAAAGGCGAAGAAAACATGTAGAAACATTGTGGAGAAGATAGAACGATGCGGATTGGAAGTGGCGGAAGATAAGACGGTGGGATTGCTCGTAAAGGGACGAAGCAAGACGAGGCAAGTTAGGGTGATGGTGAAGGGGAAGAAAATTCGCATGGAGGAGTCGGTGAAGTATCTAGGTGTTTGGTTGGATAGCAGCATGGTTGGGGAGATTGATGAGTAATGTGAAAGGGTCGGGAGAATAGAAGAGGAGAGTTATTGGTAGGTTGATTGAGTAGAGTATGCTGTACGGAGCGGAAGTGTGGGATGAAAGAGCGGGGATCCATGCGAGGATAAAGCTACTACTGCAGGTACAAGGACAGTGGGTGCAATAGCAGGAGCAATGGTGGAAGGGTGCCACAAAAGAGGAAGTTCAGGATTGGATGGAGAAGGAAATCGAAAGAAGGTGGGAGGGATATGAAGGTGCATTAAAAATGGCGATTTGGAGTAGGAGTGAGTGGATGGACCGAGAGTTTGGGGAGACAAACTATATGCGTGAGGTGTGAGGTGGAGGATAAAGAGGGTCATGTCTTTAGATGTTGGAAGAACAAGGAGGATTTGGAAAAGATGGAGAGGAGACTCGGGGTAGCAGTGTATTGGTGGAGATAATGTTGAGAGGGGACACAGAATGGGGGGAGGTTAGCGAAGTTGTGGAGAAAATGGTTAGGAACAGGAAATGTTCTGATCACGAGTAGTATGAATGGGTGTGTGAGGGACAGCCGCCCGTCCTGAAGTATGCGAGGGTAGTGATTTCGAGGTGGGGGTAACGGCGAGTTTTTAAGGTGGGTTTGGTTGGTAGGCATCCTCTCGAGGGTGAGTCCAACACTGTTGGGTTCTGGATAAGGACACATCGAACATGAGTTTCCCATCTCAACCCGAAAAAAAGTGTATTGATTTAATATTTAAATGAAATAGATTTTACTATTGAAGAAAATTTTTACTTAAGTAGTAAATTGAATTTTTAAATTGCCCCTCATTACCTTATTGGCAGTAATTCTTCGTCATGGTGTATTATAAATTTTCATTCTATTTCTATTTTTTTTAATCTTCTTAAGATCCATTTAAAATAAAACAACATTGTATGTGTTTTCTATTATTCAAAACAAGGTTCTATGTAAAAGATAATTATGATGTCATTACCGAAGAAACGGCTTTTCTTGCAACTATTCATAAGTGTTTCTATGTAAACTCAAAAAAGAGTATTAAGGAACCTCTCCAATAAATACTCGTTCACTGTCTAGCGAAATACCTCGTATATATCGTTTGCTTTCTTTTTTTTATTTAAAAAGCTAAAGAATGCATTCTAACATCATTTAAATCTTTAACAACCTTTCCTTTCTACAAATTAGCTATAGAAATTAATATTTTCAATAAAATTAGGTTTTCAATAATGATTACAATATTTTTAATTAATCAGATAAGCAATATTTGTATGCTAACTTTAAAAAATTATTGAATTTTTTTATGTTTAAACAGTTCTTTAAAAAGGAAAAACTGTATTTGACGTTTGTATTACGAATCAAATTTTACGCAACGCAAATTCCCTAATTCTCTTTGTACTAGTTCTGCATATTTGGGTCGTGGTCTTGACAAAAAGGATATGTGAATACTCATGAGTTATACATTAGTTCTACATGTATTTTGTATAGCTTTTTTAAATTGTACTTTTGTAATAGAAAAAATCCTAATTTTATTCATATTAAAGATAAATAATTTATGATCAAATTTTGTAAAGAAATTCGCCTATTTTAAAATTAAACAGTTTATGCAGATTCATAATGACCGTAATATGTCGAGGTAAATCAGTAGGCATATATCGTAGAGTGACAAATTGCTACTTTGTTTCTTGATAAAACCACTTTGCTGTCAGGCTTTTGATATGTCTAAACTTTGCGTATAATATAAATTACAACTCTAAATACCACCGTGAGAAATATATGTATATATATATTATTAAGGAGGGTAGTCGACTGATATATACTAAATTAAAAGTGGTTTGAGACAAGCAGTCAAATATAAAAGGGCAATTAAAAAATACTCTTTATATTTGAGAAGTTTTTGAAAATATTTATTTTCTTCTTCAACACAAACTAAAATTATAAATAAATTATAAACACAAATTTATAATAGTTTAATTAAAAAACTTACTATCGTGTGGTCAAATGATTTTTGGCTTTAAAAATTAAGGAACGTAGCCTATGAGGGCACTGTGCATATGATGGCGTAACGGCTGTAAATATGAATGATCCGATCTAACTCTCTATTCTGTGTTGTTGCAGATACATATTTATATCACTAAAACTTTGTGTGTAGTGCTGGTGGCTGTAGAGGGTAGCATAGGAATACCATCGACTAATAAATATCTTATTAAACTCTTCACCTGACCTCTACTCGATTGAATCTTGCAGTGGAGTGTTTGGATGTTTCTTGTGCATATAAATATCTTGTTGTTCTTAGGGTATGTTCTTGTAGAGAAATTATTTTGTCATTATTTAACACCCGACTTATGCCTATGATGGCATTCTGCGGGGTCACCTATGATGGCAAACCATGCAATCATAGGGGACGGTACATAACACCGGTATACGCCTTAAACGCATTTATCAAAGCAGGAATAGCTCCCCTTAATGCTATAGTTTTCGAAAATTTGATGTTTGTTTCTTCTCTCTCTAAGGATAAACCTCTTGAACTTGAACAACGAGAACTAGAGGAGTGTAGGTTCTTCTACAATAGAAAGAACAGTTACTTATAAATCGCAAGATCCATATCCTTCTACGTCGAAAGCAACAAGTCTTGCATCAATAGAAAAAATTATGCTTACTACACAAGATGTATCGCCGGTGCCAGTAGCTTTATCAAAACTTGAAACCACCTGATATTGATAGCGACGAAGAATCTGATGTTGCCTGCATATATTCTCAGTCTAGTGCTAGATAAACTTGGATCTCAGATGTTCCTGTCGTGGGGCCAATAAAATTGGACTGAAGTAGCTGTTTATTTGCGAGCTATGCCAGAAGATTTTTTTATCTTACATCCTAATCTGTTAGATTAAATTTTGTGAATATTTATTTTGCTACGTTGTTTTTTAACGCCTTGGAAAGTGTTATTTTTTATTGTTAACTATAAGATTTTTCCTTATTTTGTTACTTTTTGTTCAATAAAACTACTTTTTATATTTTGCACTTATAAAAATCTTCATTATAAAACGCATTTGCGTATCGTAATGTAACTTTTACGCACGCAAATTTTTGTTTTAAATGGTTGGCGACATGAGTGAAGTATCTATATGCAAGACTATTGACAATGACATTTGTGGCTAATAGCAATTTATTAATTTTATATTGTTCTTTAAAAAAGTATTTATGAATATGAATATAATCTTTTACTTATATAATATATTATTATTGGTGTATTATTCATTTTAAAATATTTTAAAACATTAACAATTGATAATTTAAATGTCACAACTGTCAAATGTTATAAATTACACAGTGCTACCGACATATTTTTTAAAATCAAAATTTTCGTAATTACATAAAAATAATAAATTAATTTAAAAAATGGTAAAAAGGGCAAAATATAAAAAATATTATAAACAACTTATTTCATATGGCTGTTGTGACACTCGTTCTTTAAAAAACTCATCGCTTCGCGATTCGTTTTTTAAACTTGAACTCGTGTCATAACAAAATTCCATATGAAATGCGTTGTTTAATATACTATTTTGAAATCAGTATATTTAATTTAGAAGCAATAGAAATCGAAAAGCGCCCTAACTGTATCAACAAACGGGATGACGGACAACGATTACCACTAACATGGAAACCTCTAATTACCCGCCAACAATTATTCTCGCCTAATAGTTTCCCGCTCTCGGTTCCTCCTCCCTCCACCGCTCCTAAGCATATAACCCGACACCTACCGAAACTCAGTTGTCCCTGAGGAGTAGGCAGATTGAGACTAAACCCTACCCATCCTATTCTATCCTTACTCTCTCTTAATATTGACTTCAAAGTGGGAGTCGAAACGACAAAAATTCTTCTGAACGCAGTTTTTCCAGAAAACTTAGTAATCATTATTTATAAAAAAAAATTATATTCTATAATTTTATAATTAATTTGACTTTTATTTTTTTTAATATTAAAATTAACGTGTCTCGACAGCGGAGGTCATTGACACAGATACAGTGAAGAAATTAATAACAGTGTAAACATATCAGTTAACTAGTAGGCAAAAGTTATATATATTTTAAATTAATTTATATATGTTTATATCTTGAAGGAAATATATTATTTGTTGAAATTTCTTTGGTGAAGTTAGTATTTTCTTTATGTCTTCATCTAGGCCGTATGCTTTCCTTATGTAATCGTAATGTTTACATTCTGAGATTATATGCTTGACAGTAAGAGGGCTTCCACAGTTAGTACATGATGGTCTATGTTGGGCTGTCATTAGATGTTGGTGCGTTATACGGGTATGACTAATTCGGATTCTGCGGATGACTGCTAAGTCTCTTCTAGACATATTTTCTACCAGTTTGTTATCTTTGCCGGATAGAATTGGGTACAAATCAGGAGCAATACGCATCCTATGGTTTTCCCATTTTTTACGGATGATGCATTTGAAGTGTACTTTGAGATCTGAGTGGAGTTGAATGGGTTCAAGTGGTGAGTTTGAAGAGATGGCTTCTTTTGCTGCACAGTCTGCTAATTCGTTGCCCGGGATGCCTATATGTGACGGGATCCATATTATGATGATCGAGTTTCCTGACTCAGAAAGGAAATTAAGGCGATCGTGAATTCTCTGAACCACTGAATTTTCCGTATAGGGGTTTTTAATGGAATATATGGACGATAACGAGTCAGTACATATAGCTGTCTTTTTGTTGTGTACAGGACGGATGTGTTTGAGGGCTTGTAAAATAGCAAAAAGCTCACCGGTATGAATTGTGGTTTGTGGAGAAAGGGTGTAGGAGTTTATGATATTGTTTGAAGTAGTAACAGAGCATCCCACGGTTGAATCATTTTTTGATGCATCTGTATATAGTATTTCATCAAAATTGTTTGTACTTATGAGCTCCAGAAATGTATGTTTTAATAAATTATGGGAAGTGTCGTATTTGGAATATTTTGTTAAAGAAGTGTTTATGGCTGGAAGAGTCTCACTCCATGGGATCATTTGATAGATCGGGTAAGAGTGAGTGAGAGGTTAAACTTTTTTTAAATTCCAAATTAAAGTTAAAATAGTTTTTTATGTTATATTTACTATTTTAATCGGTGGCTATCCTCTTTTTGTGTATCAGTTTCAGAACAAAAATGTTATCTGTGTGAAATTCGCTTTGTACCTTAACTTCATGTTCTTCATATTTTTATTCTATTAGGTTCCTTCATACTCTTCTATACAATCTGCTAAACGTAGATGTAACCGTAATGACCTTATAATTTTCAAATTTTTGCTTGCCTGCTTTTTTATGAATTGTTGACAAGCATCTAATTGCCATTCTTCCGGGATCGGCTCCCTATTTATGAATTTTGTAAAGAGCTGGTTTATCATATTGAAAAGCGGGTTGGTTACGTTCTTCACTAATTCTTTTATGTTTTTATCCTCATCGTTGCATAGGTATCACCTTGTCGAAGGCATCATTTGCCGGGTGAGGAGGCTTGCGCACCGTGGGAAACTTGAGAACTATACTTTTATAAATAAATAGCTTAATCCTAAAGAAAGGTTCCTTAATATTTGTTAACCACATAAAAACCGACTAAAAACAACATTTTTTTAGGTATGTGTATAGACAAAGTTATTTCAATAAATATATTTTAAAATTATATAGTGCTTTTCAAATAAAAGTATCCCCCTTTAATAACTTTTTTAATAATGGTATTTAGGAAAAATCCAAAAGCATGTCAATTTATGTTGGAAGGGGCAAGCATTATGGCTTATTTGAACTTCCTGGAAAAGCCACCCCTGCATTCCTTTTTTTTTAAATTACTTCTCAAATTTTTTATGTAAAAAATTTATAATACTTGTTGGTTAAAGTGGTTAGTTTATGAGATAAACAATTTTTCTTTTAATAGCACAAATTTGACTTATTTTTTAATTTCAACTTATTTGCCTGTAATAAAATGGGTTGTACAACAGTTCAAACTCTTTAATCTTTTTAACTGTGCTATTTTTTATGAAGTTACAATAAGTGTTCAAAATGAGTACCATTCACTTCCAAACAATGGTACCTATAATCTATTTTGAAATTCCTCTCTGACATTGCTTAATACGGCTGGATTTAATTGTCGACATTCATTTTCTATCCTCTCTCGTAAATCATTCAGAGATTCTGGTTGGGTAGCATAAACTTTTGTTTTTAAATACCCCCATAAAAATAAGTCAAGGGGTGTTAAATCCGGTGACCTAAGTGGCCACTCCATTATCTGTCGTCTTCTACCTATCCAACAAGCGGGGAATGTTTCGTTTAAAAATTGTCGGACAGGCATAGCATAGTGTGGGGGAGCTCCGTGTTTGTTGAAATACCAGTAAATCTTCGGAAAGGTTATCATCATTTTCCATTATTGGTGTAATATGTAGGGCAACCCCTTCCCTGAGTAACTCAAGATATGATTCACCATTTAAATTTCCGTTGATGAAGAAAGGTCCGGCAATGTGGTCACCTAGGATACCACACCAAACGTTTAACTTTTGGAGATGTTGTGTATGGAATTCACACATAATATGTGGATAACTTTTAGCCCAATATCTACAATTTACTAAGCCATTTAATGAAAATGAGCATTCATTAGAAAAGCAAATATTGTTTAAAAATTGAGAATTGTTATTGATAAAATGCGTCATTGATTCGCAAAACTCTAGACGACGATCAAAATCATCTTCATTCAACTCGTGCACCAACTTAACTTTGTATGGGTGGTAGGTACTTGAACTCGGAAAACTGTAGTACAAAATGGACTGTTATTGATATTAGAATAAGCAGTGGCAGATTGTGTACGAACATACAACAGAATGTAAATAAGTATTGTATGCTTGTTTCATTTGAACTTTTTCTATGATACATAGGGCGTTTTCAATTCCAATGTACAAAACTAACTTTGATAAAAAAATTGATCCTATCATAAAACAAATAGATACTTCTAATGGCTGTCCAATTCATTTGATAAATAAATTAAATACTAAGAAAAAGCAGACAGTGCAAGTACAACTAATATTTCCTAAACAAACTAAAGAAATAAAAAGTTATGAAAATATTACATATTTTGAAAATATTTTCAATGCAATTTCAAGCAACATCACCATTAATATCATTTAAAACACAATATAATGTTGGTACAAAATTGTTAAATGTAAAAACAAAATTACAAATTAAAAGAATCTGATGTTTATAAAGTTAATTGTCCAAAATGAATGGCTGTATATATAGGTCAAACACAAAAAAAATTTGAAGTAAGATTCAATGAACACTTAAGAGCATTTGGATTAAAACAACCAGATAAGTCAAAGTATACAAAACACCTGAACATCCAACCTCAATCTTACACACTAATGACATTCACATTTGTAATAAAAATCAAAATTTAGATTTGATTGAAGAACTTGAAATAAAAAGACATCTAGCAGATCCACAATTTAAAGTTGTTAATGAACAAAAAAATCTTGGAATTTCTCCACTATTAAACTGTTTACTTTGATTAAGTCTTCATTTTATACATAGATAAGACGTATGTGTAACAGAAATACATTAAGTTATTGTAAAGATCAGCATGATATAGTTTTTTCCTGATTTTTCTATATCATTGCACAATAATACTGATCTTAGAGGATAGTACATCCAGGATAATCCCTTAGGACTAATAACATCTAGGCTTTAATATGGTTATGTCTTATTACTTCCATATTTGGTTTAGCCTTAATACTATTTAATCAACATCAGGTACCTAGCTACAAACCAACAAAACGTAACTTCAATATGTCAATCTGACGATGCTAATTCTAGCGAAACAGCTGTTATTGTAATTTAAAACCTAATTTTTTAATTAAACGTGAAAGTTTAGTTAAAACGAAGAGTTTTTTATTATTCTTAGTAAGATGGACTTTTATTAGAAAGTAAGGGTTAGTAAAATAAATTTAGTTACAAAAGTTACTTTTCTCAGATGGCCTCAAATACAAATACTGAATACAAAATGCTTCCGAGTCCAAACTATTTTATTTACTGTCAATCTAAGAAGTTCTACCAAAACCTTACTGAAGTCTAGTTTATTTCAAGAGGTTCCGTCCCTTTTAATTAACTCTTATGTATTTTATGATTACACTTTTTGTCCTAGTGCTAAGTTAATTTAAAATTCTATACACTAATTAATTTAATTTATGCTGACTTTAATTTATTTAAACAAATAATTTTTCAAAGATGTATTTAAATTACATTTTTGTTCATATTTAGAAACAGTACAATATTTCCCGAGTATGCGGTTAATAATTCAAATAGTCTTAATAAGAATTAGGAATTTTTTCATTGACATGCAACTTGTAACTAAAGCAGCCCTGGGGTTAAATGAAATAAAGAATGTTTATAAAAAATAAATGATCTTTTAAGCACTGAAAATAGTAAGAGTGAATAGAATGCAAAGAAGTTTAAAAAAAAAACATTTTACAACGTAGTAAGAAAGGTCAGAATTAAAGTTAAGTACGTTGGAGACCTTATAAATTCCATTATTTATAAGATATGTGCATTTTTAGTCTTTAATCAAAACTGCCAGTACCGTGAATTTATTTTTATATAAATTACATATATAAATCTAAAAATATAGGAATCATTTTAAAAATAAACAGCCAACGAATAGGTATAGAGTGCTTTCAAACAAAGTAAAATAATGATAGGATATTAACGCAATTTTTAACAATGGGTTAAAAAAATTCTATGCCTTATTTAACAATTCTTTTCTGTATTTATATTGAAATTTTTATTTAAAAAAAAACAAATGATAATTACTTAATGAAAGATACTTTAAAATCATATTTTTAAGGTTTTTATTTGGTGTACAAAAATATTCCACTATTCAACATACCTAAACAAAACCAACAAAAAAATGTATTCGTTTTAATTCACATGCATATAAATCTTTTCTTTTTTGTTTTCTTTCTATATTTATTCATTGAAATTTTTCAGAAATATAGTTGAATAGATTTCATTTCCTGCATAAAATACGAATACTTAAGATTCTGGAAGCATCTTTATATACCGTAGAATAGGAATTTAGACTATATCTGTACAGCGTTGGTATTAAAACCTAGAAATTATTTACAAACTTTTACACCTGTATAGATTGTAATTAAATGGTTAAAATGAAAAGTAGTCAAAAAATGCTTTAAATTACCTTGTGAATTAGAAATTCTTCATCCGTTGCTTCCATCAGAAATTTTTCAAATTGCTCCCGTGTAAAAATGTTTGCTTCCTTAGGCCTATAGCCAACATTTTTTCTCTTCAAATACGCGATCAAAGTTGAAAAGTTGAATATTCTGCCCGTAGGCTTCCAGGAGCTTTGAACTGCATGTGTCTTTGAACGAAATATGCCAATAGAGTATTTTCAGCGATCTTGCCTTCGCACCATTTTTTAAAACTTTGGTAGGTATTTTGATAACGAATTTTGGATTTTTAGGGAATAACTGGAATAACTCCTTCTTCCCAAGCCCGTTTAATTTCTTCAAATTCACTTTCGCTTATATTTTAATTTATAATAATCAAAATTGTACTTAAAATTATTGACAACTAAATAAAAACTTAATTCTCCATTGTTGTTATGCACCTTAGTTACTACCTCACAACCAAAGTATCTATCTTGATAAAATAAATGAAACTAGTCAATATGACGAGAATGTTTAATTTTATAATTTACAATTGTCTTCGATCGGTATAAAACCCTTACCGTTTTCCATACTTAATATACTTTATCTTGTACAGTTTTTTTATCTTTACCTCTTTACCCTTTTTATTTATGTTTGTCACCATGTCGTTTATTATAAACATTATTTCAAGTTTATGTTCTTTTTTTTTCTTTTACTAGTTTATCAAAGAAGTGTAGTTATAGGAGAGGAATCCAATACAGATTTTTTCATTCGTAATAATTCAGTACTCCTAACTTGTCCGTTAGTAATGTAGAAAAAGATTTTGACTATGTTTGTATTAATTATTATTTTGAAAATTCTTATTTTATTTTAAATTGAAAAGGAAATCCATCTCTCAAATGTGGATGATGTAGATAATCGTAGTAATAAAACTCAAAGTCTATCCACAACGTTTAATAGTAAGGTTCACAAGTTAATGCGCAACATGTTTCGGTCTTCAGACCATCATCAGGCTATAAAGAAAACAATAGTATCAGGAAAGTCAAACATAGTAATAAAATGAGCGAGTGGTGTCTGTTATCAGATTACATTACATTACATTACCTCAAATATTAAGGTCAAACTATTTCAAATCTGACAAATAATTACAATTATTTCTTTTTGTAATTATTTGTCAGATTTGAAATAGTTTGACCTTAATATTTGAGGTAATGTAATGTAATGTAATCTGATAACAGACACCACTCGCTCATTTTATTACTATGTTTGACTTTCCTGATACTATTGTTTTCTTTATAGCCTGATGATGGTCTGAAGACCGAAACATGTTGCGCATTAACTTGTGAACCTTACTATTAAACGTTGTGGATAGACTTTGAGTTTTATTACTACGATTATTTTATTTTAAAATAGTTTATCGTTCACCAAAAAGTGATGTTTTTTTTGGAAAAAATTCTAAGATATTTAATAATTGAGAAGAGAATGGTAGAGCAATTGTTTTTAACATATGTAGGGGATAAAATCCAGTATCCATTGATGAATATTTATACAAAAAACTAAAAAAACTTAAATTCAAGTTTTTGAAATGTAAAATTTATTGAAGACCATCCAGTACAAAATGAAAATTTTGAATGGACTCTAAAAAATGTTCAGTCCTTTGTCATTGACTTTGGTCATTTAAAAGCTTTATCTTTAAATCTCATAAAGTTGCGATTTTATAAAAAGGGATGTTCAAATTAAATTTTTTTGGGAAAAAGGTGGTTTTCTCCGAGTAGGCTGAGAGTTTTACAACAAAAAATTGGGATTGTATAATACTAACTATTTCGGTTCTAAAAATGTGGAAACAAGTATAGCATTCTGTTTGAGATAAAATTTATGACCCTTGACATATACATTTTAAATAAATCTGTAAGTTATACACAATTATAGTTATAGAACGACAGGAGTTTGACGGACCGTGTATATATATTATTAAACCTGTAATATTGGGGTATACATCAATTAATAAAAGTAAACTCTATATACTTTTTTTCAAGCTTTCGAAAAATTTATTTACATTTTTAAAAGTTTGAAAACTTAATAATTTTTTAAATATACAGGGTAAACCAACCTTAGGACAAAGTTCGGTATATCGGTTGTTTTAGAAGATATCAAAAAATGTTATTAACAAAAATAGTAGATGTCTTTAGGATCCATATTTTGAAATTACCTTAAACTATACAGAGTGTTGTATAACTCTGTTACAAGCCAAACATATGATTTTTTAAATGGGAACCCCAGTATATTACACCGAATTCGGATTGCTCACATTTTTTGAAGCTTTTGATATGTTATACAAAGTCCTTCAGAAGTTATGGACACGATCTGTACGTTGAAATAGTTATTTTTGTATCTAGTGCGCGAAATGCTACTTTGGTGATCGAGAACCGAAGTATTTTACGCATGAGATGCAAACAAAACTTTTCTACAAACGCTTAGCTTAATATAAAAAATAGTCATTTACGTAACAAGTCCGGAAAATACTGTTTTTTTGGACGAGTGGACAAAATTCTAGGACCAGCGTAGCGAGTCCAAAAAAACTATTTTCGGACGTGTTGCGCACACTATTTTTTTGGCAACCGTGTAGATTAACAAATCATTTAGACACATTTCTTTGTTATATTTTCTATTTCTAAAACAAAATTTCGAACATTTTAATTTCTAATTCTTATTTATATTAATATTTATATTAAAATTCGAGCAATTGGTAATATTGAAGGTATTCAATTTGTTTGAAATGTTTGGTATATTTAAATCCCTTATGTTGAAGTTAGAACAAGAAGGTATAGGTTCAGTTTGACACTGATTGTTTTCATCTGATGATTTTTGAATGGTTTTGGCAATTTTAATTTTGTTTGTAAGTGAATTGTCTATGTATCCTTTAGCGACATTGGTAGACTTCCAGCCACCGTGTCTCTTCAAATTTGTGATGTTTCCACCATTATCAGCAAAAAACGTCGCTGAAGTTCGACGAATGCTATGGCCTGTGTAATTTTTAGGATTGGGTAAATTTAAAAATTCTGCGATTCTTCATCCGAGATTACCAAAACTGTCGATACCAACAGGCTGAATCGAACATTTTCCTTTTTTGTATTCAACAAATAATCTGTTATGTGGAGTATGAGATGGTCGTAAAGATAAATATTATCTATACAACAGCAGGTTTTCCTGCCCAATTACAACAAAAGTTCTCTCAATATGTGTTTTGGAATCTGGTATTTTCACAAGCAACATGTCTTCTTTGTCATTTATTAGATCAAGTGACATTTTTGTTAGTTCTTCCCGTCTACACGACCGGCTAACCCAATAATTGTTGCTACCTGAAAATTAAGCAAATTGAGTTGATACTTTTATATCCTATAATCGGAATATTTTGTTAAAATACCTTTAGCATTAAATATGTTTCACCATTTGCTTCCCTAATGAATTTTGTTTATGTTTACATTTTTCTTCATTAAAATGGTACTTTTCAACATAGAGTACATGCTCCACAGGGTAGAGGATTTGACAGTTTCAGATTTTTGCGACAAATAAGCCAAAATTACATCCTCTGTAATGGTTTTGCATTTCTTCGTATCCATCCATTTCGTGAACAAATCATAAACGTTTTCGTACCTGGACATTGATTTTTCAGGCAATAATTGTGCTGTAGCAGCAGCTGCTGCTGCATTGGAAATTTCGCAAGGCACATTTTCAAACTCACTATCGCTGCTGTTTTCCATAGTTTTTTTCGATAATTGCGACCAAAAACCATGCAAACTTTGAAAAATCGAAATGTCAACTAATAACTTGTCAAATAGCTGTTAGTCGTTATTTCGTTACTATTATATCAATATTTCACTGATGATTTTTGTATTTGTTTTAGCAGTTGGCCAGATGAACATGAATTTTGAAAAAATATCTACAATTACTAAGATGCGTTTGTTACCCTGGGAACTTGTAATCAGGTTTGACATGAAATCTATTGAAATTAAATCTAGTGGTTTTTCGGATTGGATTGACTTTGGTAAGTTTTCATTATGATAGTTTTTTTCTTTGCTTAATTGACATATTGTACATGTTTTTATTATGTTTTTAATTAATGCGGTATCCTTCTTACAAATATAGTTTTCTCTCCATATTAACCATGGTCTTTTTAGTTCACAATTTCCATATATTTTATGAATTTCACTTATTTTTCGAGCAAATTCTTTTGTTGTTACATAAAGTTCGTTGTTTCCTATGATCTTGTAATAGATACCATATTTTTCTAATGTTCTTCTCCTTTCCATTTCTGTCAATTGTGTTTGATCTTTACTTATTTCGCTTAATAAAAATACACCATTCTCTTGTTTCAACATATTTAAATCTATTTTAATTGTATTAGTATTCTTCCTATTTTCTCCATCCATTTTATTTAAATAATCTGCTACTATATTTGATTTTTCTGTTACATATTTTTTTTCAAATGAATATTTTTGCAATAACAATCCCCACCTATGTATCCGATTATTTCCAAACTTATTGTCCAAAATTGAAGTTAATGATTGATTATCAGTTTCTAATTTATTTTCTAATAAATAAAATCTAAATTTGGTTAAACAAAATATGATACTTCCTAATTCTAATTCACTCACACTATAATTTTGTTCATGTTTTTTGTCTTGTCTTGGCAATGAAACTAATTGGAACTTCTTTATCTTCCTTTCTTTGTATTAACACTCCTGCATATCTATTTATTGATGCGTCTGTTTTTAATATAAATGGTAATTTATAATTTGGATAGTAAATTTTAATTTTGACTCAAAAACTGTTTTAATTTTAATAAAAGCATTTTTTCTTTCTTTAGTTCATTTCCATGGTACTCCTTTCTTTAATGAATCAATTAATGGTAATTCTAGTTCACTAATATTTGGTACTAATCTTTTATTATAATTAATTGTGCCTAAAAATCCCCTCAACATTTTTAAATTATTTGGTTTTTTAAATACTCTTATAAATTTAATTCTATCCGGATCCATTTTTATTCCTTTTTCATATATTCTGTATCCCAAATATATTATGTTTGATTTAAAAAATTCACATTCTCCTCTATTTAATTTCAGAGTAGCTTCATCAAGACTTTCCATGGCTATTTTCAGATGTCTTCGCTGTTCCTGTTCACGATTTGAGAAAATTAAAATATCATCGATATAGTGTAAAATAAAGTCTTCATACTTATTTAAAACTTGATGTAAAGCTCTTACTAATGCTGAACAAGCTCCTTGTATGCCGAATGGCACTACACAGAACCGATAACCATCTATTGAAAAACCTGTATAATCCCTAGAATCTTTATGTAATAGTATTAGCAAGAAACTATGCACTAAATCAGAAAACAGCCCTCATAACTCCTTGATCCCAGGCCTGAAGAGATATTATTTTTTACGACCTGAATACTGAATACTTTAATACAAAATATGGATTTAATTTTGTGTGTGTTTGAGTGTGTGTGTGTAGTGGCAACGTTATCACCTACTTTAAACAGGTAGGTTGATTGACGAGCTTAATCTCAAAAGAACACACAATGAGCCAAATGTGTCCCATTGTGCGTGGTGGTGGCGACCCACCCTTCAACAATTACAGATACATATACAGAACTTATGCACTAATATCTTGTAGTATATCAATATTTTATTATCAGAAAATATCAGTAATCCTTTCACAAGAAATAATATGTTCTAAACACTTACTAAGCTTTTATAAAGCCAGTTTTCAATTACGTTACAGCTAACACAGCTACAGCTATTTATATATACTAAGCCAAAAGTTTCGTGAATTGAAGAGAAGTTAATAATACACATATCGTAATTGTTGTATTTATACTTTATCCTAACTGTAATATAAAATTCAATTTTGTTATATATTCAGTATTTCATTAAAACAATACACCTATCGTAATTGTTGCATTTATACTTTACCCTATTTGTATGATAAAATTTAATTTTGTTATATATTTAGTATTTCAGTAAAACATTTTACTTGCAGGAATTATTTCTTGGATAATTGTGTTAAATTTATTTAAGTTTGGTACGAAGTACAATAACTTACATAAATAGTAAACTATTGTTAAAACAAATTATATATTAGCGTAGAAATACACATCAAAAACCCCTCTAACTGTAAATCATAATAAAAAACTCATTTATATTTGTAAATTCATTTTAAGCAAACCTTAATATTACTCTATATATATGAAATTAAATATTATCATACTTCTTTCCTCGTGTGATCATATTTTAAAGCCGTATGCAAATTGTAGATAAGCTTGTCAAAAAATTTCCAAGAGACATATGGGTCAGACAAAAGCGTTGAAGAAGTGGGAACAAAATAAAATATTTGTTTTATCCTTTTATTATATCAAAAGAATTCTACCAAAAAAACATAGTAAACATTTTAAACAAAAATTTTTAAAATATTTTTTTTACGAAATAATTTAAAATCATTTAGTTACTACTTGAAAGTAAGTGAAAGTTCTTACCGTGTGTCCTGTGACACGTTCTTTTTCTTCTTTATTTACAGTGGTAATCACACTTTAGAAACTCATTTGGAACTCATATTTTCTCATGTGAAAAACAAACTTAAACCTTATGAGAGAAATTCACTATTCCTTTCAGTATTATTTTTGGAAAACGAAAATATGTACAAGTATGTTTTGGTCCTAGTCAAAAACGAAAAACAAATTAAGGTCTTTTAGTTAGCACCTTGCTTAAATTAAACACTAAAAGGAAAAGTTTTATGTTATCACTCAATAACACTGTTTAAAAAATTTTTATAGCAAGTTAACATAAACCAAATTGTTTTGAGTCAGTATAAGTTCTTCCTCATAACATTTCGATAGTTTAATAGACTTTATTCACAGGCCTCCTTGAGAGATAAAATACTGAATCACTTATAGATACTTTTACACAATTTATTCACAAATTGTCAGTTATTATAAGAATTCAGCTGAAATAATTTGTTAACTGTCACCTTGACGATTGTTCGATTTAATGAAGAAACTAAAAACTTACTGTCAACTAACAATTACAATCTTAATATTTAGGTACAAATGAAATGTTTTAGAAATTTACATATTAACCAATATCTACACAACAGTATACGGTGCTGTTCGCATCCGCCAAAAAAATGAAAAGTCAAACTCTGTAAGAAAGAAGTCAAACTTACTACTGTTAAAAACCCCTCCACCATTTTGTAACAGTTTTGTATGACTTATAATCGGACTTTTTAAAAACTGTTATAAAAAGGAGGTGGTACAAAATGGGGGTTTTTGTAACAGTTTTAAATTTATAAAGTCGGCTTTGAAAGTATAAATTGAGATTTGAATTTAAAAGTTTCACAAGAAAATTATTAAAAATTATTCAAAAGTAAATAAAAACTGGTGATGACTCAAGAATCGATTTCGACTAATGTAGTGGAATTGGGCAGTGTATTCGAAAAGTCTGGGTCGTTTGTATCCAATAGCTGTCATAATATAACTATAACTGTAAATGTAAATAAATAAAAATTGTAAAGTACTCAGATGTCAGACTTTCGGTAGTAGAAAAAGTATAGTAGAAAACTCGTGTTGTAATATACGATTTTTTAAATGTCTATTATGACTTACATCGGGGCGCTACTTGCTTATTTTATAATAAATACTTTAGTTTCCGTTTTAAAAAAATAAGCGGAGAGCGCCTTGAAATGCAACAAACTGAATCATTTTTCTATTAATTTTGGTATTATTTTGGTATTTGGGCATTATGGAATTAAATCATCTCTGTTCATGAATTCCGATAGCCTGCATCGTCTTTTACCTTTTGGAAACATCGTACAAAATAAGAAATGTCTTGAAAATTTTCATACATAGTATGGTATACAAATAATATAACAAATAAATACGATATAGTATATTACATAACGAGTGTGGAAAGTGATGTATTACGCACGAGTGAAGTTTAGCACGAGCCGCGTAGTGGCGAGTGCAGAAACATAACGAGTGCAAGAAATACACTTTCCAACGCGTTGTGTACACGATTTTTCCTACGACCCCAATATTTCTTATTATAATAAATATTTTAAATTTATTTTAATTGTTAGTCATATTAAAAATTAGGATTTAAACGAGTTTATATATTGCATGGAAATATAATTAATTAAAATCAAATAACCATCTTTCTCAGGAATTCACATCAAAATTCTTTATTAGCCAAATGACATTTTAATTTTTTTTGTGGGCTCTATAAAAATTAAAAGTAAAATGGTCAGTCGGTGAAATTAATTGAAAAGTAATGTAATAATAATAGACACAAAGATAATTGTGAACAGAAACACAAACATAACTTCAAAAATCCACATTCGACACATGCACGGAACATACGTAAACACAATATAAAAAAGAAGAATAAACTGTTCTTCTTTCTAAAAGTGTTTTTATATAAAAAAAAATAATATTGAATAAAAATATGTTTATTTTTTAACAATTTAAAAACCCATAAGAAACTTTTTTATTTATTCTTACTTTATACAGAAAAATTTGTATTGGCAAGTACAATACAATATTTGACACAAGGAAGATTTAAAAAAATTAAATGGTCCTTGCTTTGACATTTATGTGTTTTTACTATTGATAAATTTGACGTAAATGTCACAGATCATAGAACTATATTTTTTACTTTTCAATACGTGTATTGATATTTACTTTTCAATACGTGTATTGATATTAGCTACTTTCTTAAGTACAAATAAGTGTGCAAACTAGCACTTTCATATGTGGTCGTAGGAAAACACTTTTTCCTACGACCACATAATATGAAAGTGCTAGATTGCACAGTTATTTGTACTTAAGAGGGGCGTTTCTAATTTGGTAAGACTGCCTGAATTTAGTGAAAAATCTGGTTATTTTTAAATTACAAGAATGTAGAGTAGATGGCGATAGTGGTTTCAAATTAGTATTTTTGTTATAAATTTGAATATTTTTAGAGCTTGTTGACTTTCTTTGTCTAAGACAGAGATGAAAATATGAATTTTGCTTCGTAAATCTTTGAATATCACGACATACACAAACATTTGACCTTGAGACCATAAACAGATGAAGAATACTTGTATAATTTTTATTAAATATCCTATTTGGATACATTTTGGAAGTTTGTTGTGTGTTATTGTTGTGTCATAGGCGTAAGAAATTAATTGTTTTTACGATTTAAAATATCGATATATGAAAAAAATAAAATAAGATTTCGGCATTCCTAACAAATAATTAATTAATGAAATTTATTGTACTAACCAGAGTTGGGTCGGATATTGAAAAAAAGTATCCGGATACCGGATACGGATATTCAAAATGTATCCGGATACTTTTTTAAAAAGTTCGAATACTTTCATTTAAAAATGTATTCGGATACAAGTATCCGAATACTTCCTAGGATACTTTGAAGGATACTTTTTTAAAAAGGACATAAATTATTAGTATTAAAACTATGTGATGTGCATGTATTTTTAATGTAATATATAATAATAAAAATACATTTAACGAAAAATTTTTCGTGTCACTGCCTGAACTTTTGATATTGAATTTGGCCAGCGTCGGACCAGCCGAGTTTTCAAACTTTTTAGGGGGTGTACTTATTTGTACTTGTAGGTACACTAAAATAAAAATATAAATATTAGGATGTCCTTTATTATAATATCCGAAAAATAATTTCTTCTAATAATTATAAATACAGGGTACAAAGGGGTTCTTGAAAATAATAGAGATATAGAAAATATACAAAATAAATAACGTACTTATGAAACTTTATAACTGATTTATAGGTAAAAACAAAGCTCCATTAGAATATAATAATATATATATTATAACGGTAACCAGTACGAAAAATGGGATTTAACATGTTAGACACATCTGAATTAAAGGAAGGGCAGTGTTGTGCCTACGTTAGGTGCATTATCGGAGGGCGATAAATATTTAAAAGTATCCGAATATCAAAAACAGTATCCGGGTACCGGATACTTTAAAATTTGGTCACGGATACGGATACCGGGTAAAAAATTTAAAAGAGCTTTCGGATACATAAAAAGTATCCAGATATTGTATCCGTATACAGAAGTATCCGCATACTACCCAGGTCTGGTACCCTCCCTTACTAATTAGGGTATTTATTAGAATAAATATATTAATTATAATAAAAACATAATACGGTTTCTGAATATACACACATCAACATGGTCTAAAGAAAAATTGAAATAAAGTGGAAAGTATGTAATTACATATACCTTTTTTAAAATTGAGATTGAAATCTATTGGCAACAATGCAAAGTTAAACGAGGTTAGTTGTTATCTATGACGTAAAATTGAATATGTTTTTAAAACATTATTGAATACGGTTCAACGCCAAAAAATAACTCAGAGATGTATTATTTGAAGGTGTTAGGTTAGTAGATGTAAATTTTTAGAATATATTTTGTTGGGAAAAAATTTAAATACTTTTCCAAAACGTTTGATGATTATTGCAAAAGTGTTACTATAATGTTTGTAAACATTAACAGGTTAGTCTGTCTTCAGTAAGTACTTCAAGTAAGTAGGTACCTTGCTAATTATTTACTGCCTAAATAAATAAATATCATTTATTTTTTAGAGAGTATTGGACATTCCTAAATTACCACCCAGATCCATGATTTAATGAAAAATGGAGTACAAAGTAAAGCACACCCTACATAAAGCTTACCTATAGTTTATTTTTATTTTGAGAATGTGGAGCAAGAAAAAAATAATGTTTTGAATAACCTACGATAATAACTAACCAAATCCAAATCTAGTATCTATAGAAATACACTTTGTGCACCTGTTTTCAAGATACCTAAAGAAGTGGGATAAGCTGACTATCAGCGATTGGCCAACAATACTCTTACAAGTACTAAACATAATTGTTAATGTTATGGGTATATCTTAATAAAACTAATTGTATCATTAAATTATGGCTATTAATTATATTCCAAAAATGTCAACCCCATACTTTTTGGAATCAATTGAAATTAAAATGTATCTAATGATTGTAACTGAATTTTTTAACTGGTATCTTTCACACAAATTAAAAAATTTTATTTATTTTATTTACATTTGAAAGCACTCTCCATCTAGTAATCAGAAGTGATAACAGGTAAGTTTTAATTTGTTTATTTACTGGTTTAATTTTTTTTCAATTAATAGGTAGGTATTATTTATTTTATTATCTATGATTCAGATCTAAATATCAAATTTAGTTTTAAAAGATATTTTGCATATTAGATATATGAATTTTCTTCTTTTTGAGTAGGTACCTACCAATAGTATTTGCCCATGTTGAAGTATTTTCTTTGGAAAATTGAAATCAGTGGTATTTTGTGTACTACTGCTACTGTGTGCTTATTCCCCTGTGAATTTGCCTCTTGATACTAAATAATCAGCATTATCTGGATAGCATATTTCTTTGGTTTCATATAAGAGTCTTTACTAGGGCATCTCAGAGAAGTGTTAATGCTACTCGTCCTTTGAGCCATCCTTTGTGTACTTTAAATACTAGGATAGACCAGGAAGAATATTAGTGTTATTTTCTAAATCAAAACTATTTGATTAATTTTTGATTATTTTATTAGGTGGAGTATAGAAAACAAAAATATTTCTACAAGATTCAAAATAGGTTACTACTTTTCTAAAGTATTTAAAAAATGTCCTGAAAATACTATTTTTAGCAATATACTTTTTCTGGCAACCATATATGTTATTTCATCTATGTTTAGATAATTAAATTGTTGGAGAAATAAATCAATGGTTTTCAAAATATATGCTACTGTTTCCTCAAAATCTTTGGACCTCAAGTATAACTGCCTACACTGGTTGTATTCTGTTGATAGTAAGAAGACTGACAAAATTTGTAACTGAGTAATGTTATGAATTATTTTATATTTTATTTCTAATCTTTAATTTTTTAGAACTGTTTCCTCAGAAACTTTGGACCTGAAGTAACACAGGCTTTATTCTATTTATAGTAAATAATTAATAATTTTTACTGTTAATTCTAATCTTTTATTTTTTAGAACTCTTTCTTCAAAAACATTGAATCTGGACCCTTATAGAACTACATCAATATGAAACCTATTGTGGGCTACTATGTGTTTTAAAATACAAATGTTTATTTTAGGGTTCAATTAAATTTTAAACATTACCAAATTACATCTGCATATTTATTAGTAAATAACAAGTAAATGTTTTATGTTTTTCTTTTTTAGGACTCATTTTCTTAATTAGGTATATGTACCCAGTTCACCATATATGAACTTCATTCTGACATGAGTATGGAACCCTTTGGTCTGTTTTATCATTTACCAACAAACTTTCAATGGTGAGGGGGATATATATAAAGATAACAGACATTCAGTATCCAACCCAAATTTGTAAAACTGTTTTAATAAAAATATTACATATTTGACTGTAAATTTTTATATTCATCACATTATCTAAAGAGAAAGCTATTATATTTATGCATATTGAACATGTAAATAAATATTGTAGAAACCCTTACTTTGTGGACATTATCCTGTCTATTTAGAAAAACAGTTTAACACTTAGCTGTTAATATTTACATATGTAGTTTTAATTTATGAATGTAAATCCCTTAGGTTGGGTTTATGTTATTTAACAAATAAAGATATAAGGTAACTTAAAGATTAAAAAAGTAGGTATAAAGAAAAATCAGGTCTCTCAAAACTCACATTTTTACCAATTCGACTAAAATAAGACAACTGTGTTTAAGTAAAAAGTAATTTAGGAAATAACAATGGTTCATAACACTAAATTCCTTGGATAATGCATAAACCGATGTAAAAACGAACGCAAATTGTGAAAATATACTTTAAAATTAATTTAATTGACTTCTGGTAAATTATAAATATAGACAATTATATATTTAAAAGCAAAACACTAAAATGAATATATTTTGACGTTATAAACGAGAAATAAGGTTAGGTTATGTTAAGTGAAGTTTGTGTTTGGATTTGGAGAATTAGAATAGACATACGTTTTTTAAAAAAGCGCCACCATAACTGTTGAACTAAATTGACAGATTAGTGCAATGTTCAAATTTTGCGTGCAACAAATCTCAAAAAATATACCTTTCTTCAACTTCATATTTTGCTAGTCGCATTCTCTATGCATTCTTTAGGAGTTAAGCTTCTGGCGTTAAAATTCGTGATCACAAATTGTCAAACTTTTTAAAAACATACCATCACTTAAACACCAATATCTCTTTTATTACAATATAAAACTTAACTAAAAAACCTTATCTCCTAGAGAAAGGTCTAAGCTATATCCTGTTAAAATTTGAATACGTAATTTAAAGGCGTTCTTTAGATTTGTTGTTTACAAAATGATTGAAATTTTGGGTACAATTCAGGCATGCCACACGTTTTCAGCTGTCACATTTTTGACGCCCCTCTTAAGAAAGTAGCTAATATCAATACACGTATTGAAAAGTAAAAAAATATAGTTCTATGATCTGCGACATTTACGTCAAATTTATCAATAGTAAAAACACATGAATGTCAAAGAAAGGACCATTTAATTTTTTTTTTAATCTTCCTTGTGTCAAATATTGTATTTTTATTGCCAATACAAATTTTTCTGTATAAAGTAAGAATAAAGAATAAAGTTTCTTATAGGTTTTTAAATTTTTAAAAAAATAACCATATTTTTATTCAGTATCTATTATTATTTTTATAAAAACACTTTTAGAAAGAAGAACAGTTTATTCTTCTTTTTTATATTGTGTTATATTCCGTGCATGTGTCGAATGTGGATTTTTGAAGTTATGTTTGTGTTTCTGTTTACAATTATCTTTGTGTTTATTATTATTACATTACTTTGAAAATATTTGAACTTTGTTTTGATTTGTGTTCAAATACATACTACGTATACAAAAAAACTCAATTGACATTATAAAGTGTTAATAAGATTACTGGGTTATGCATTTGAAAGAAAATTTGTTCTCCAGGTAGTGAAGTTCCAAGGCTGATTGGATTTTACCACAGAATAAGGTGTATTCTGTGATTTTACTGAACCCAAAAGGTAAGCTAAAAGTTTAAAAATTAGATTAAATATTAATATTAATTAATATTAATTCTCAAACGCACAAAATTTATTTTGTTAAAAGTTCGTTTTCCGAGAGTGTATTATTGGCGTATATGGATGAATTATCATCAAAAGTGCAAAGTTCCACTTTGTGGACACAATACTCAATGTTGAAGACCACTCTATTTATTCAACATAATGGTGATATTTAAAAGTACCTAAAATTAAAAGCATTCTTAAAGAGAAAAAACGATGGCTATAAACCTAAAAAAGCCAAAGTCTTATCACAACAGGAAATTTTATGGAAACAGCTCCGGATGAAAAGTATTTATTTTCAAAGGTAATCCAGTTTAATAATAATGTATTATTTCGTTCAGCGTTCAATGTATTGGTTGTACTTATCCTGGGATTATCTGGAGCATGCAGAAAGCAGGAGCTCACACAGTTGACCGTTAATGATATAGAGGATTTGGGTACAGCTGCTGTGATAAAAATAGAAAACACGAAAAACCAAGTGTCCAGAAAATTCACAATTACTGGACAGTTTTATGCTATTTTTAAAAAATATGCTAATCTTAGGCCAGCAACAAATCAATTAAGATTTTTTCTCAACTACCAAAATCAAAAATGCACCCAACAAGTAGTGGGGATAAATAAAATTGGCTCAGTGCCAAAAGAAGTGGCAAAGTTTTTAAATCTTAAAAATCCGGAGCAATACACTGGCCATACATTAAGACGTTCATCAGCAACAATTTTGGTAGATGCAGGAGCAAATCTTGCTGCATTAAAACGCCATGCGGGGTGGAAGTCTTCTTCGGTGGCTGAGCAATATATAGATGACTCTGCTACCAATAGGCTTATAACTGCTAATAGAATAATGCAATCCATTAGCAGCACGAGTTCATCAAATGCGAAAATTACTAATATTTACATAGAACAAAACATTGAATGTAATACTAAAAAAAATTGTGAACAAACTGTGCAACATACTGAACCTTCACAACCCACCCATAATGCAAGTTTATACACTGAACATCTTCATCAAGAAATTATTACAGATCTGTCCGAGAGTAATACATTAGGGATTCTACTGAAAATAATGCAGTATTACTAAATCCACTCCAATTCAGTGGATGTTATAATAACAATTTTACATTTAATTTTTATAACATTCCAAAAAAATAAAATTATTAATAAATATTAATTCAGTTCTTCGTTCAGTTCTTATTAAGTACCTAATTTTTAATTCTATTATAGTCGAGATTATAGTTCTACTGTTTTGTTCTATTGTTTTGTTTTTTAGTTGTAATAAATATTTTATAATTATTCTTTTAGTTCGTTATCCTGTTAAAAATAAAAATAAATTATTTTGAAGGATTTTTTACTTTTCAATACATGTGTTGATATACTTTTTAGTACGTGTGTTGATATAATTTTCACACACAGTGTGTGTGATATTGTTTAATTGACTTTATACTTTAAAAAATACTTTTGTTGAAGGAAAAATAGTGTACATAACTTATTGGAAAGTGTATTTCTTGCACTCGTTTAGTTTCTGCACTCGCCGCTATGCGGCTCATGCTAAACTTTAACTCGTGCAAAATGTTACACTTTCCACACTTGTTATGTAATATACTATTAACCTGTTAGTCTGGGTCATATGTACGATTTTTTATAAAATTTTTGAGTATTCACCGAAAATTACTATCAAGGTGTCATTCGATTTGGATTATTATTAAATATTAGTTAAAGGCATAGACATAGAGCTAATGTAAACGGTTAAGAATAATAAAAAACTCTTCGTTTTAACAAAACTTAATAAGATGTACTTCCAAAAAGTAAGGGTTAGTACAATAAATTTGATGTAAACGGTATTCCGCGTTCCCAATGATAGTGACAGAGGGCAGGTGAAAAATGGAGCTACTAAGGGCAAAGATTAAGAGGAAATTAATCTAATTTTTGTAAAGCATTTATAACAGGGCTGGCTTCATAAGCAAATAATTTTTTTTTATTAACAAATAATTATTTTGAAATATTAACACTAATAGTATAATGTTAAAATGCAACAATATATAAATTTAACAAAAAAACACAATGCAGAAATCAGCATATCTACACAATGCCGATCAAAGCAAAAATGACACTGATACACTCCACGCCACGCCTGTCCACGCCTCGCTGTCCGGATGATATAGTTTGCCCTTACTAGCTCCATCTCTCTATGTCATCGACAATATTACCTCTTTGTCTATAGCGCGTCCATTACTAGGTCTATGGATAAAAGATTATTTGACGTATTAAGTCTGTTAGATTAAATCTATCCCACCACCAAAAAGTTCTAAAATTAGGCGATGTTGCTCGTATTCGCAGATAAGAAGTCCTAGATGATTTACACTAACTTTCCAACGAGAAGTGATGACTCGCTACTGTTTGCTATTAACTACTACATAACAAATTTCACGTCACTAAACCGTCAGATTTCTCTTCTCTCTTTAAGGTCCCTATCCTATCTGTCAACTCGCTACACTACCCCCTCCTTAAATCCATTCCTCCCGGAATGTGATCTTCTTCGGCATGATCTTGTTCACACCTCGAACTGGTCAAACCATCTTTCGGAAATTGCTTTTCCTCCCTACTGTGATTAACTTGATATAGCGCCAACGAGTTCTCCCTTAGGGACTCTACCAATTCGATAGATCAAGTCACTTTTTGAAAATATACTCATTTTTTCGTACTTTTGAACACATGCCTAGTTTCCGTCGGGAATTATAGAGCCAGGCCAATTTCCCTGTTTGATAATTATTCTGTGTTGGTCGTTCGTCGTAGTATCTTTTCATCCGGTTACTGAATAGTCGTAATTTATCACACAACAAATCATGAACATTTTCAATCTTCTTCTGAAGATCTTTGACGTATTCTTCACCAGGTCTGCTTCCATATATTAAGTCGCAAGATAATCTATTTAAACGCCGTTTGGCCAACAAAAGAACTTATTCTGTTCAGTTTTCGCGTCATGGACTTGGTGATGTCAGTTATGTAAACACACACCCAGGAAACTATGAACTTGATGCTTGTCAAAAGGGATTGGCCACTCTTTAATGAATTAAATCTTAGTGGAGTCTACATCAACGCCATCTTTGCTCCCAAGTAACTGACCTGCTTTTGAAGCCAATGGCATTTCTTCATATTTATTGTTAAAAATGTCCTTTAAACCCATAATGATAGTATCTGTATAGACCAAATAAGTTTTCATCTCCGAAGAATAGTTTCGATCAGACGTTAAACAGACTAAATGGAAGGACGGTAAATTGCCACAGACCTGATCCACTAGTAAAGTAGATTGATATTTTAGGATTGCCACCTTAATTATAGGAGGGGCTTTACAACTTTTTGGGGTCGATGTCACTCTTCTAAAATTTTCCTGCTATGGATAGACGGCAGTAGGAGATTGAGTTGTCATTTCCGGCCATCTTCCTTACTCGAGAAACTCCCCAACTCCTTAAGTTTCGTGCAAACCAAATTCATATATTAAGGGATCCTTTTCTCTAGGGGCCACTTAAATGTATTGGTGTCAATGAGCATTAGCTACTCAAACCAGAATACAGCCAAAATATTCTTAATAATGCCCAGACAATCAGACATGGATTTCCCTAGGAAATAAACTAGAGCTTAAATAAGCTGGGATTTGCACTTTTATTTTAACTGAGAAATCATAAATTTGGCAACATGATGATTCAAGTGAAGTTTTTAGGAAAATTAATATTCTGGCATTGGGCACGCATGATCATTTACATCTGTCTTATGTTCTTTAAAAAATGAGTAAAGTGTAAAGTAAGTCAAAGTTATACAAACGGTTGGTTTGAATTTTTTTTTATTTATTTGGTTTGATTTTGCTGTGGATGGAGCACATAAAATCTGTTTCGGCATATTATACAGAACGGAAAAAAAGAATTATACTACCGGCATTTTAATCTAGAATTCAGACATCGAAGCTACTGCTTCAGATACCTTTTTCACAGTTTATGAGGCAATGGCAACAGAAATACGCATAATATCAGCCACTGAAATAAAATGTCCGCCGGTCACGGAGACTTGTTAACACGTTCGTGGACACCAATATTTGGAGGTATGTGCATAATTGGACACAAGCGTCATAAGCCGCAACGGCTATTATGTCTGCCTGGGCATTGACGGCAATTGCCGTCAGATGCTTTATGCCCTGTGAATACGTTTAGCGCAATATCCCGTCAATTTTGTATATGTGAGTGTATGGAGTGTCCTCCTAGACACCTCGGTTCAAAAAAGGTTTGTGAAATTTCGGTGGTGGGAGGAAAAATTTCGTCAGGCGATCGACGGCAATTTGGTGCGTTTTAGTTCTGATTTACGTTTCTTTAGAGGAGTGTGTACTCGACTGAATATGTACGAAATGGATAACGAGCAAGAAAAACAACTACTCAGGTGGTATGATGAAGTTGAGACGGAGGATGAATGTTTGGAATCAGATGGTCGAAGCACACACGATCCATATAGCACCGACGACTCTATATAGGATCCCGAATACACACAAAGCAACTCTTCATATTCTAGCGGTGACTCAAACGATGGTGAGTATATACATGTTTTTGATAATTCATGGTGATTTTCTGTTTTCCTCTGTCTGTTTTGTAGCCGGTCCATCTCAAAAAATAAGAAAAAAACGAAACCAAAATGCAGTTGCACAGCCCGAATCAGAACAAGCCGGCAGCGAAAGAACAGTCGATGTTGATGATCCGATCGAGCAAGAGGATCATGTATGGGAAGACACCTTACGTGCCCCTGTAGACTTTATGTTCAACCATGCATCTGTTGGGCTCACACAAAATATCGAATCTAAGACTCCAGTAGAAGTTTTCAACTTCATTTGGACTAGAGAGGTATTAGACTATATTCTAAAAAAAAGCAAATGAATATGGCGAGACACTCAACTTATCGAACAGACCCAAGACTAGACACGAGCGGTTCAAAATATTCCGAGAAATATCTGCGGATGAATTGAAAAAATTCTTTGGTTTGTGCCTACTGGCTGGCGAACTGAAATTTCGTTCCATCCGGGATTTGTTCTCTTTCAATCCACTATATTATCATCCTATATTTCCTGCTACCATGTCAGGACGAAGATTCGAACAAATTTTGAGATGTCTCAATTGTTCTGATGATAGAAATAGGGAGGACCCTCTTTATAAAGTCAGCTGGTTACTGAATAAAATAATACAATCAAGTCAAAATATATTTTCTCCTCCAGAGGCATTGTCTTTGGATGAGTCACTATTACTTTTCCGAGGACGACTGAAATTTCGGGTCTATATAAAAAATAAAAAGAACAAATATGGAATCAAATTCTATGAGCTGTGCTCCAACGATGGTTTTGTCTTGAATATAGAAATTTATAAAGGAAAATCGAATAGAGACGATGCCAGGGGAAGCTCAAAGTTGAACTCGTTAGTGCTAAGGCTCCTGGATCCATTCCTAGATAAGGGACACCATATATATATATGGATAACTTTTACAACAGTATTGAATTATCAAAAATATTATTGCAACGAAAAACGCATAGTACAGGTACATTGCGTTCTAACAGAAAAGGCAATCCGAAAGAAATAACTTTGGCTAAATTGAAACCTGGACAACACATATGGAAGAGAAATGGTGATGTATATGTTTCCAAATGGCGAGATAAACGTGATGTTCTATGTATCACAACAGCCTATCAACCAGAATTGATAGAAACGAGTAACAAGTTTGGACAGAAGAAAACAAAGCCTGTAGAAATCAGTCGTTATAATGAAAACATGTCAGGTATTGATAGGGCTGATCAAATGATTAGTTATTATTCGTGCCCTAGGAAAACTATCAGATGGCATAAAAAAGTAATATTTCACCTACTGGATATAGCAGTGTGGAACTCGTACTTTTTATATAATAAGTTCAGCCAAGAAAAAAAAACATTGAAGGAGTTCAGAAATGAGTTGATCACATCATTATTCGGAATTTCTCCTGATCAAAAAGATGGCAGGGAATTCGTCACAACTATACCACAAGGATTTAAGTCCGTACCATCTAAACATTCTAGGAAGAATATTGGTCATGTTCTTGAGGCTATTCCTACACCAGAATACTCTGAAAAACAAGGAAAATATTATAAGCGCTGCAAACAGTGTTATATGATGAAAAAAAGAAAAGAAACTGCTTGGCAGTGTCGAAGTTGCATAGGCAAGCCACCACTTTGTGTAGGGAAATGTTTCCAGGATTGGCATGAATAAGTATAGTCTTATCTCTTTTTTTAACTTTACCAGAGCGATTTTTAGTTTTTGTTCCTTTTCATAACATGTTTTTTTCTAAATATAAACTGTGTTTCATTTTATTTACGCATGCGGGATATAACGTCACTGTCATTTTGAGAATGAACCTTGCTTTTCGCTGGACATGACGTTATTTAACGCAGTGTTTTTTCCAGTATTTCTGATTCTCTGAAAAAATGTGATTATAAAGCTTCATGTTGCGTTCCTCTACGTACAAAATTACTCATTCTATCACTGTGACCATTTGAGCACACTTGTCTTTTTTCTGGTGCCATGATGGAACTAAAGTCAATGACGTGGTATGACGTCGATGTCCGCGAACGTGTTAATAACTGATTCATCACCGATATGGAAGTGTTTCTTAAAATTAACGAGGTTATAGAAGATAGGTATTTAAAAATAAATACCTTAATTTACCTGGGCTGCGATTTTCGAAATCAATCGAAAGGTCAACGTACATGACTAACCGTATGTGACGATCGCATGGAATCAATTATAGGTTTGTTCAAGCAGCAGCCAAATTTGGTTTGAAATGTGTGCATGGTTGTAAACGGTTTAAAACTACGTTTAACTGCTGCTAGAACAAACCATATAAATTTTGTATTTTATACTTCCGACCGATCGCTTTTTCCGAATGCAAAGTTTTGAACGTGGCAACACGCTAGATATAAAAAATATAACAGTGTGCAATCAACATTTATTCGTATATTTATTTGTAACAAATATAGGTATATATTTGTTTAATTTTATTTGTTTTAAAATGATAGTGGTTTAAGAGATTGATGTATTGTTGTTGCAGGAGTGACACAGGAACAAAAAAAGTTAACTGATTACTTGTGGCTGTAAGAGCAGTTGCAACTTCTTTATCTGCATTGACTGCTGATTGACTAATAGTATGGTTCATTAAGTCATCTCCGGCCTATTAAATAATATTTCTGCTTTTTCTAATACATCTACTCTATTTAAATCTGGAGACGTTTAGCCGATATTTTTTTAGGCTTTGCTATGCTTTTCATAGCATAACGCAACTAGAGTGGTGGAACGAAAAATTTATCTTAAGCCTTACTTAACGTTAAGTATCCCTAACTTTTGGTTGGTGGAAACGGCCATGACCCGTCTTCATTAGCTCTCATTTATAGCGAACTGCAACCCTCCCATAAGTTTAAGTTAAGACAGATTGAAGAATAAGCCTTGAGGAATATAATTCAGAAAATAAGAGGCAAATGCACTTACACCTTTACTGGCTCTAGTGTAGTTTTAATGAAAAAATATACTTTTGTGTTAGCAAGATGGATTTTAAGTGTACGTATGATCATAAAGATTTTTGTTAGCTGCTGTTGTGTATTTACTGTAAATATCGAACAAAAAACTAAATTATACCACTTTTATGTTATACAATTCTACCATATCCATTTAAATTTTTCGAGTGTTTTTATAAAGAAATAAATTCACATTTACAATAATTTACTTGAAATTGAGGGTAAAGAATAATACAGCTGTCTTTAGAGTAATTATAATTAGTCAAGTGATTGCTGCCATTCAAATTTTATTTATATTTGCTCAATAGCAAACAAATTAATAATAATTTCTTATTTTAGGTATTTTGCATCAAGCATGTCTTTCCAAAAATATTTTTTACTCTGTCGGAAATAAAAACAGTATTATTATTTCCAGTGCAGCAGTTTTAAACATAATCTTATTAGTAAGAACATTAAAAATAAAACTTTGTAAACAAAACTTTCACTATTTATTTAAAAAAAGGCTTTTTTAAGCTCAATGATAGTTGTTTCGTCAGATTGACATATTGAAGTAATTCAAAGAGAAGAGACATCATGGAAATTAAGCAAGACGTAAAAGAATTGAAACTAAGCACAAAAAATAACACCGAAGAAATAATCCTCATAAGCGAAGAAATATTTAAAACATTTAAATATAAGTGGATAAAGGAAAAGAACAAGATATTGAATCATGTAAACGAAAACAAGGAAAGGTTTAAAAACTTGAAAAACATAAAATTCGCAATAAACTAGTATTATCTAGATTGACACACGAAGTGAGTTTTGCAAAGCACGAGTGCTACAAATGGTCAGTTTGGTGCCTAATAGCAAAAATGGTGTATATTATCTTTGCTAATAGTGATTGAAGTACTTGAATCGAACCGGCAATTTATTGACATATTATTGGCTCAAATGAACTGGACAATAATATTTTGGAACCCAAACGCCAAACATCGATATGGAAAAGTAGAGCCATACAGGATCCATTATCGTCATAACATTTTTTTCCTAAGAAATAAATTCTTTTTCATAAATACCTACCTAGTTTGTTTGTGGCAAGTGCAAGTGTGTTGTGATTAAAAACATAGTTAAGTATTAAGAATAATAAAAAACTCTTCGTTTTAACAAAACTTCCAATATTTATTTAAAAACTGCTTTTTTAAAAAGACTCAATGACAGCCGATGCTTCATAGCGAAACGGCTGTCATTGAGTCTTTTTAAAAAAGCAGTTTTTAAATAAATATTGGAAGTTTTGTTAAAACGAAGAGTTTTTTATTATTCTTAATAAGATGGACTTCCAAAAAGTAAGGGTTGGTACAATCAATTTAATAGTTAAGTATATTTTAAAACCAAATAACCATGAAATTTGTATTATGTTATGCCTCTTTGATGTAAATAAAGATCGGTCCCCCTTCTACAGGCTGTATTGTTTGTGTAGCTTACAAACAAACGCTGTGTTAAAGGATATATCGTTATACTTATCTATTTTACTTTTTTATCCGAGATGAAACCTAAAAGTCAAACATTTATGATATAGGCGTATAGGTGACGTCGTACTCCCGTTTCTATAGAAACATGTCATATTTAATTCAAAGAAAAGTGACATTATATCAACGCAATAACACACATTTAGGGCCAGTCCGTGTTGCACAAGACGTACGAAAAGAAAGTTCAATCTCATTGAGCGTTGAAATAAGAAAGAACTATTTGATTGTAGGTATTCGCAATAAGCGAGTGTTAGTTGCAGAGATATTTTGTGGGCCAGATGAGGTACTTCGCTCGACGGAAAAGCGGTAAAGAAGCGGTAAAACAGCCTTAAGATAAAGCTTACAACCCAACACCATAAAACCAACTTATATCGCAGCTCATTTTCTTACCATAATTATGATCCAATAATTATATTAATTTACTAAAAATAAGCATTATCAAATGTCAATATTATATTAATATCTTTTAGCTAATTTAATACTCAATTTTGTATAAAAACCGCCAATGTACTATTTAACACAAACATAATATTTTAATTTCAAACAGAACTTCCAGAAATTAGCGCGTTTAAATAAACAAACTATTTAGCTTTATAATATTATAGTGACCATTTCACTGGACTATTTTTAACTGAAAATTTCCCTCATGTATAATATATGTCATAAGAGGAATGCAATTATCGAAAAATTACAGCGGTAATTGCACTGCGGAGCCATGATTGCACTGCGAAAACATCCCGTCGGCATGACACCAATAACAACAACACTGACTGACAATACTGATAAATGTCAGATATACTTCAAAAAGTGAAAAATTGATTGAAAGCATGTCTAGCATAATTTTATTCATAGTCTTTGTCAGTAGTATGTGATTTTTCTCAGAAAAAAATCAATACTTATTTCTTTATTCGTGAAATATTCCATTGAATTACACTCGTGCATAAAAATGATCAGATAATTTTACATTCAAGCGTGTTATCTATAAAAATTGCACTCCGTTATTTTCGGAGTCGGGCTCTTTCGCCAAAATATGAAAAAATCTTGTGCAATTTTTAGATAACACGCTTTCTTGCAAAATTATCGGTAATTTTTATGCACTTGTGCAATTATAACCGAAAATTTTTTTAACCTGTGAAAATATCACAGTTTTGTGATTTCGTCCAATGAAAACGCTTAATCTTCAATGTTCTATGCTAAATGCCAGCCAATCATTTCGTTTTATACTGTTAAAACCACTATACGTTTTACCCGTATTGATAAAATCATCGAACTGTCAAAAATTCAAAAACAATATTGAACAATCTTAGAACAAAAAGAAACAGGAAGGAGTCTGTCATATATTAACTTTAAGGAAAATTTGCGACGGAAGTCGGCCATCTTGAAGCTCCTTTTATGACTCATTGTTTATGTTTACAGTGTACTGTCAAAGCAATATTTACATATAAATGTCAAAAATAAGCGCATAGGCGTATCATTCGGTTCTTATAAATACTAAATTATTTAGAACACTAATGGTATTCACACACTTGATTGGTTGAAATTTATTAAAAATAAAAACCTTGATATAATTTTAATTTTTTTGCGGTACGTCAATGGAAACGGAAATTAAAATTGACAATTGGCCGCCATATGCAAGCTCCTTTCTGGACTCAAGGTCATTTTGCATATACTCCTTCCTGTATCTTTTTGTTCTAAGTGAACAATTAAACAGCGAAAATGGTGAAAAGTAAAATAGTACAAAATTAATGAAAAGATAATGATAAATCATTAAATAAAGTGGTTTTTGTACATAATTGTCAAAAAATAATCTTCTCAAATACCATTCGTCCTGTAAAATTTTACTAGATAAATTTTAAGGACTCGTGGTATTACCTTTGACAAAACTGCATAGCAACAGCACGTTTCATATTGACAATACGTAATATCTCAGCGACAAAATTATGACAGATCCGTTACTAAGGTATCTGGTATTTCTATAGTTGTCAGTTTCACATTGAAGCGTATTCATAATTTTAAAAAGAAATAATGAATCCAGACGAAATCAACATTCGGGTGCCGGTCAGGTGAAGAAACCAGAAGCTCTATTTGGAACCAATTCTCAGAGTTTCTACGGGTGAAAAATTTTACACTTTAAAAATGTACTAGACTATAAAAAGTCGTCTGTGAAGTCAATATGGAATACAACAGCAAAAATGGTACAAGAAAAATATGTTACGGAATACGGCTATATCTTTCAAATGTACAAGATTGGCCAGAGACACCAAGCGAAGGCAGCTTCAAAGTTGTCCAGAAAAAAGAAAACTCAGTTCGAAAGCATTATCCATCGAAGAACTATTAAAAATGATCAATAACTACTACGACGAAGAAACTCCCGATGGAGCACAAAAAAAGTTTTTTCACCTTTGCTCAATTGAACTTGCTTGGAGAGGCAATGAGGCCGTAAACTGCAAGATTATTTTTTTCCAGAAGGAAATGATGTTATGGGAGAATTTACGGGTCGAATTGAATACAACAGCATTTTTTCGAAAACAACTCAAGGCGGGTCAAAAAGTTTGGCAAGCAGCAAATGGTTGGTAATAAATTCATCAAACGAAAATGTATGCCCAGTTAGACTATTCTTGAAATTAATGGAAAAAAGAAGACCAAAGATTTTATCAGACAGACTCTTTCTTACCGTTCACCCCAATTGGAAGAATGGATCTTGGTTCAAAAACTGTCCACTTGGAATAAACACCGTCTCTAAGTGGACAAAAATGTGAGTTGAAAAAATTGGAATAGACCCAAAAAACCATAAAATAACAAACCATTCTCATCGATCTTCAGCTGTGACAGCCTTGTTGCTGAATAAATGAAGCTGGACCTTCCCAAATGTTACATTTCAATAATACACAAAATCAATCTTTAGTAGAAAAGAACAGGCAAACTACTATAACTTATAATAATTATATATTTAATATTGTTAACAAATAAACAAAGATTATGATTATGTTGTTAATATTATATTATGATATCATATACGATTATTTTTTTCACCTGTCAAAATATCACAGTTTTGTGATTTCGTCCAATGAAAACGCTTAATCTTCAATGTTCTGTGCTAAATGCTAGCCAATCATTCCGTTTTATACTGATTATTTTTTTCACCTGTCAAAATATCACAGTTTTGTGATTTCCTCCAACGAAAACACTTAATCTTCAACGTTTTGTGCTAAATGCTAGCCAATCATTTTCTTTTATACTGATTATTTTTTTCACCTGTCAAAATATCACAGTTTTGTGATTTCGTCCAATGAAAACGCTTAATCTTCAATGTTCTATGCTAAATGCTAGCCAATCATTCCGTTTTATAGCGATAAAACCACTAGTCGTTTTACCAGGATCGATAAAATTATAGAACTGTCAAAAATCAATATTGCACAATCAATTTTCTTGTTTATAAGTACCTTACTATAAATCAACATTTATTTATATTATCTAAATATTCTGAAATATATTTTGTTATTATTATTATCAAAATTCAATTCATCTGAACGATAATGAAAAACCAAATATGTAGTTATTTTAAATTTAACCTGCTTCCTGGTTCTGTATGCATTTAAAACTTTTATATGCCTACAGGCAAATGTGGTCTTGTAGGTAAACTTTAAATAGATATACCTAATAATTTTTATTTTGGTAATTTTTTCTTTAATAATATAATTGTATAAATAGGTATAAAAATGAATATTTATTCAAATTATAACTCTGTTCTCACGACGCTCATGACATCTGACAACTGTCAATACTATCTAGTGTACCTATAGGATAAGTTAATAGGAGGGCGGTAACGGCATTTCGTGGACCATATTGATTACGTCATTAAAGTCGGGCTTGTCAAATTTTTTATTAATGTTATTAAAAGATCAAAAGATTATAAGTATTTTCTCTTAAAATAATAATATATTTATTAAATATAATTCTGTGTAAACCCATTTCCTTTCTTTCTCTTGATTATTAATGTGTTAATAAATTAGATCATAGGTAGGCAACACAAAATACACATATCCTAGTTGGCTTGTAAAATTTGTTATTAAAGTTATTAAAAGATCAAAACATTATAAGTAAAATTGTAAAAATTGGTAAAAAGATAACGATAAGTTATTAAATAAAGTGGTTTTTGTACAAAATGGTTCAAAAAATAATCTTCTCAAATACCATTCGTCCTGTAAAATTTTACCAGATAAATTTTTATTTTCTAGACTCAAACTTTTTTACTTGAGGCAAAACTACTCAAACAAACTGAATAAGATAAAATCACTCGTCCTACGGACTCGTGATTTTATCACATTTCTGTTTGTTTTCGTATTTTTGCCAAATAAAAAAGTTTTCGTCGAAACTAAAAATTTATCGATAAAATTTTAAGGACTCGTGGTATTACCTTTGATAAATGCTTTATCACTTTAAACATGGTTGGTTATCAAGTTACCTGGGATATGTCAAAATCATTGAAAAATTTAATACCTTGAATACTGCTTTTATAGGTGAAACTTAAAACTAAAGTGCATTACAATAGTCTTTAGTACTCTATTCAGTCAACGGTCGGGAACAGGGATAACTAAGATCTCCAAAAAGACCTACCCGTTTAAGTTTTGATACAATTAACTGCAGTCATACAGTTTAAGTTAATAAATGCGACTGCAGTTCTGTCAATATAAATTTTGCAATCATAATTAGCCATTAAGTGTAAATTATGTCATTTAAATTTGAATGATAGTATATATTTTAATTCATTCCTAAAAAAATCTAGAGTGTGTTACTAGTTCAAAAAACAACTATGCAAAAAAGGAAGTAATTGCAAAAAAATATTTTTTAAATCACAATATATTTTTTAACAGTATACACGTCATTTACTCTAGTTGTGCCGCAGCGTTGTGTACACATAATGATTAAATTCAGACGATTTAACGTAAACGTTATGCTCGATATATTTATAATACAAGAATATGCGCAATTTCAGTATTCACCAATAACAGCTACACTAGACAACCCTATTATCCTTGGGTTATTAATAATATTAGAAAATTATGATTTATTATTGATAAGTTTATTTTATGTTGCTTTAGATTTATATTTGATAAAATTAATTGATTTGTACATTATATCAAATATACGTTGGTATTGCACTTTGGCCTCTTCTTATAATCAAATATATGTACATACTCCTATCTTCAAAAAAATTTGACAAAATTATCCAAAATAAGCTGCCATCATTGCTGACTCTAAATGAGTGCTACAGGTACTTTCACACAACATCTTATAGTAAAAATTAAACAATTACTTTTTGATCTAAGTAATGGTGGGAAAAAATTCACCTCATAGCTTCTGCGGTAACAAGTATTGAACAAGAAGCAAAAGTGTCTTGTGAAATATATAATATAACGTCCAATCTCATTCACATTTTAAAAACGTTTCTAAATCATTAATCTGCAGCTACGGGAAAACATTATACACATTTTTACACTAAGAATTCCCAGGTAACCATTACGAGATTAAAGTTGAATTATGGGCGCTTCATGGTTCATCTTCATTCATTCATTTATAACCACTCCTATTGCACATACTCGTCATCTGAATATTAAATTGCTCTATATCCCATTTTAGTATCTTCGAGAAAATCACAATCAAAGATGAGTCCTTATGATCCTTTAAATAACATAAATATTTTTTTATTTGTAAAGACTAAATTTGCTCAATAGAATTAACACAACACAAGCCATTTTTTTTATAAACTCAAATTTTAATTTTGGATATAGAATACTTTTACTGCCATTTTAGTGAATTTTTAGGATTTAGAACAATATTTATGGATATAGACTAATATAATATTAAAATGTGTAACCGTTATATCAGATAGATAGATATAATAATAACGCAAAAATAATACCAACTTTATAGTTACAAAATTAAAAATATGGTAAAATAACATAAAAACTCAAAATAAAAAACAAATTGCACTTTGTGTTTGGTATAGCAACTAATTTAAAAAAAATATTATACTATTTTATTCTTTTTTCGAAATATTTTTTTTTGGTTTTACGCTTTCTGTTTTAGAATTATCCACCTTTTGAGTTAAGCTAAGCTAAGTTAACTTGTGCAAAACTGTTTTTCATCATTTCCATCATTTCCGTCAGATGTTTTCGTTTTGGGGTTGATAGTAATGGACTCAGCTTAATAACAGGTAACGGGAAATCTTGAATCGCAGTCAATTCTGGTAGTCTTTTTTTTACTTAATTTAATACACTCACTTCAAATAATTGTTTAAATGAAATGTTCCATATACACTTTTTACTGTAGGTAATGGATTTTATTTTTGTGTAGGGAACTGCGCTAAATTGAAAAGTGTCCGAGATTGCTTCATAGTTTCTATAATCTTTTCCAGGTTTTAGGTATTTTTAAAAATGTTCTTACTAACGTCAGAGGACATATTTCTATATGCTTTATAAACCTTTCTATACAGCTGTGAGCAGCGTCTACTTCCTCAACAGTACCAAGACCAGGCTCACTAAATTTTTGTTCAATACTAACCAAATTCTTTGACTCTGGGGAATTTAAGAAGCATTGAAGAGCAAAGGACATTGTTGAATTTCTATTCTGTGGAACGCAGCTGTCTGACCACAAAATAAGTTTTTTTTAATTAAGGATTACTCTTTACAATTCTTTTACCAATTGCTATGACTACATTAGCCAGATAAACTCTTATTCTTCCGCATATGAGTTCATGCCAAACAGCATTATATACAACTTTAGTTTTATCGAAGTGAGCAGTTAAATTATAACAAGTAAATTTGGTCTTGTAAAAAAATTGCTTATAGGAGCTTTTGGCAGTGAAAATATGTTTTGCAAGTCAAATGTTAAAACACTGACAGTTACATCATTTACAAACGCATTTCTATCAGTGTTTCTCTCCTGTCTTCCTATATTTTTCCTATTGATGTATTCGTCATACTCCTTAGTGTCTTGCTCAGTGGGAGACTTGATTACCTTATAAGCTTGACGCATCACACAACTATTAAATATTAAATATTTTTTCTATATATACACATAGTTACTGCCAAGAACCGGCCTATTAACTCAATTTTTAATGGAGGCGATTTACCTGCGAAATGCAATTTTAGGTTAGAGGGAATGTATTGAATAAACATATTTAACCATTATAATAACCTGATCTTACTAAACAAAATCAAAATAATAAAACAGCCAAAATACCAGCACACCCGACAAAAAGTAAAATAGGCCAGTGGATAGTGTTAAGAAGATTCATAGAGAGTGGATATAGAACAACATTATAATCACGTTACCGAAATCTTCTGGTGGATGTAGCATACGTCTTATTGCCTTTTGGATATGGAACAATATAATTTTAAAACAATTTTCCTCTCACAAGCTAATTTTTACGAATTTTTTTATGTATATAACTCTATTTTGGTCAAAAGTTGATATAGAACAATTTAATATTCAGGTGACGAACGTTTATTAATTAATAGAAGACTAAACTAATTTCTCTTCGCATGTATAGATCGATTTTTACAAAGTAAAGAACCAACTTCCTTAAATTATAAATTTCTTGTGCCCACTAATAATTTGTGATTTGCTTCTTAAATTTTTGAGCGATTCAAAACTAGAAATATAATAATATTAAGACCGTTTATACACCTTTTCTGTGATTAATGGATGCTCCTCGAGACCATTTACACACACTCATACATCCACACACAAACACACACACAAAATTAAATCCATATTTAAAGAAATCTGGTTTATTCTTTAAAAACATGCCTCAAATATTTATGTCAAATGAAATATAATATTGGTTTGCTCAATGTATCGTTAAATCAAACAATGTATAAGAGTGCAATAACCGGTGTCCCGCGTAAGTGCCTTTTTTCTATGTCAAATATAGCAGCCACAATAATTAACGGACATTCTAGAAAAATTTGAAATATTAATTTTATATTAAATAACAAAAATAACACTGTCATACTAATTAGATTAAAAATTTCAAATACAAATAACTTACTCGCTGCATAAAAATAAATAAATATGTAGTATTTGAAAAATTCTAATTATATCCTCCCTGAACTTCGTCGATACCAACCTTAATAGCCGATGTTTGAAAACACTAACAAAGGAATTATCTCCAAATATAAGAATTTAAATTAGAAAATTATGTTATTTTATACGCTTTAATTTATCCATGGATTATCAATTAAAATTAAAAACATAACTTAGCCCTATTTTACTTAAGATAACTTGGTATAAGAATATAGATTATTATTATATTCAGATGTAAAAGCTATCGTAGTGGTTATTGTTGAATAACCAATTTTTAAAAAAAAGCAAATTTCCATAGTGGAAACGTAATTGGCGCAGTCAGTAGGATACTGAGTATTCATCGGGAATACTTTACACCATTTAATCAGTATAAACCATTATAATTGCTTCAGAAGAAGATTTATTAGAATTTCATCGTTTCAGAAAAAGATTTATTAGAATTTCGTCTTTCCAGAAAAATATTAATTAGAGTTTGGTCGTTTCAAAAGAAAATTTATTAGAATTTGGTCGTCCCGGAAGAAACAGCAGTAGTACTTCAGATCAAACTGTAAGTGCCAAATTTCCATTCTTTTTCCCTATTATTTAGAGTGTGGAAAGATAATTGTGTTAAAAGTATTGATTTATTAAAAAATTTCGTTCATAATTTATAAATTAAATAGCTATCTACTCTTATGAATAAAGTAAAAGACTTATCAAAATCATTGAGTGAATTGAATATTGAAGAAATACCATTGTCAAATAATCTAGATTGATTTAAAAATGGCAACCGCTTGGGATCTTTTTAAATTAAAATTATAAAATATTAAATTATATTATGGATATAGTAATACCCTCAATGAGTTTACCACTCCTTGAGAATGATTAATTGAAAGTTTTATAAGTAGCTAGAGGATTTCAACAACTTTATCATGAAGACGAAGATTGCTACTCTTCTGTAGCTAGAATATGCACTTTAAAAGTATACTAAGTGACATAAAAATCCGAAAACCCCGTTTAAATGATTTTATTTTTATAAAATTTTGTACTTACTAAAGCATAATAAGTAAATGATAAAAATTACAAAATTATAGCATTACTTTAAAGCCCTTTCACCTTTAATAATGTGTGGATGCACCCCGATGCGTTACGCATTCTCCAACGCGCCTAGGCATGCTTCTGATTAGGTGGCCAATGTCCTCCTGTGGTATCTCATTCCAGGCAACCATCAACTCCTCTTGAAATTCTTCTAGGGGGAGATATTGGTGGCCAAGGTAACAATGTGACATCATAATGTTGAAAGAAGTTGCAAAGTTGGATTTGCTAGAGTGTCAAGATAGAGTAAAAGATGGGGTTCTAAAGCTTATTGGATATAACACTGCGCGTTCATGTTACCTCTGATGAAGATTAAAGGTGATCTCGAACCATAAGCTATAGCACCCCAAACCATAACTCCAACATTTTAATGAGCATGCCTTTCAACAAAAAACATGGATTTCTCCTTTCACCACGTCGTCTTCTAACCCTCGCTCGACTATCGTGCATGCCTAAACAAAATCGAGACTCGTCACTAAAGACAATACTGTTCCATTCCTGATCCCAGAGTGACCGTTCTCTGCACCACTCAAGGCGATTACGTTGGTGTTCTGGATTTAAAGGGAGGACCCAGTGTGGTCGGTATGAAAACAGGCCAAAACGTCTTATTCGTCGGTAAACACTTCGCATGCCAATAGGTCTTCCGTGTTCTGCAAACCATTCATTTGCAATGGACCTGGTAGTGGAGAAACGGGCCCCTAAGGCCAATAATCTTAAGTGGCGATCTTCATGGTCTGTTGGTCTACGGGGGCGTCCAGAGCCCCTTGTTTTTTGCGTACGGCCTTCTCGAAGCCATGCCTGACAACACCTAACTACGATGTCTACACTTCTTTGCACTCTAACTGCAATTTCCCGAAAAGAAAATTCAGCTTCCCGAAGTCCCATTATCCCCTATCAAACTCACTAAGTTGGCTAAATCGTATAGGCATCGTAACCAATCGTCGGCCTTAATAGTATCAGATTCACTATCTGTTTTATCCTTTTTAAAAAATTCAAAAATACCCAATTATAAAGCTAATCATTTCATTAGCCAAATTAAAATACTCCTGGCGAATCTTGAAAATAAGAATAAAATTATTAAATTTATTTGGGTAAAAGCTCATATTGTTATAAGAGGGAATGAGCATGTGGACGATATTGCTAAGATTTCAACTACTTCTTTTAATGAAAATCCTACAGATGATATAGAATCTGTGTTTCGGATGCATTCATTATCTCTAAGAAAAATCAAATGGAGCGATGGAAAGCTTATTGGAATACATTTTGTAAGCAATCAACAACCCAGTTATCCTACCCATCTTGCGAAGATCAACATCTATAATTCAGATCTATGTGAATTTTGTAATGAACAAGGTGACCTAAATCATATATTTTTCAAATACTCGAAATACTCGCAGCAATTTAAAAATTTATTAGAAAACTTAAAAACTGTTCAGATGTTTCCTCCATTCCATATAGTAAGTTTATTAGCGACTGGTGAGAAAAAAGTATATGATTTTTTAATAAAATATATTCACGATTTAGATGTGTGTTTGTAGTTAGTTTAGATCGTAACCTTTGTCTAACCCATTTGTAATATACCTCCTTTCCGTGGCCTAGTTTTGTAAATGAGTAAAGGAAAATGTCCTGATGGGTCCCTGGACGAGAAGCGAGTGTCCCTGTTTTTTCCTTCTGTTGTTGGTTCTTAATAAACGTGTAGAGTCTGGCTAAATAGCTAAATGCTTAGGCCGAAACAACAAAAATCGTAAAATATAAAAACCGGAATCTTCAACTGATAAGGCTGAAAATTTTAACAATTATTTATTTGAGTAAGGGCCGATTGTTGAATCTTCAGATAAACAGATAGATAACTTTTATTCGATGGATAGCAAGGTTTTGAATTTTTCAACAGACTTGACTGTCGAATAAATCTGCTAACTGAGGGATAAATCTATCTGCCGCTTCAACCATCAGATAACCGCGTTATTCGATTAATAAAAGTTATTACGCTAGAATCCCACTAATACCTATTATAAATGTGAATGTTTTTGAGGATGGATGTTTATTACTGGTTTACGCAACAACTACTGGATGCATTTTTTAGAGTAATGATTTAACTTATACTTACTCAAGATAGTGCCACTGTCGTTACGCGCATAGAGTCCTTTTATGTTCGAGCAAATGCTCAGCACCTTTTCCTCTATTTGGTTGAATTCGGGAGCATTTGAAGGCCCTCCACCAGTTCTGTACATGTCTTGCCTTTGCAGAGAAGATTTATTTTTTGTTATTTTTTTAATCCTTCGTACTTAAGTTTTAAATCCCACAGGAGTTAAAGGAATTTTCTATTTTCTTCCATGCTGCCTCTTTATCTTTGTTTGTCACAGCGTCCATCTTTTTGTTTTCAATTATGGCTTTGAATTTACCTACTAAACCGACAAGTAGTTGGATTTCTGCGGTATTTAAATTTGCTGAACGCTCTCTTTTCTTAGATTCCATTATTTCCGTACACTTTCGCAACAATTTATTTTAACACAACCGATAGACGTCTCACGTTTCGCACCAAAAAACAAACAACAAGCATCAAAGCATGACATAACCTCAAAAGTAAAGTGACATTGACACTTGTTTGACAGAAAATTTTTGTCCTTCTCTAACCCATAAGTTTGCAATATATTTGTTTCACCACTTTGAAGTTCGTGTTGCCAGAGTTCAAATATTCCGTCAGATAAATATTCAATGAATAAAAAGACATTGAAAAATAGGGGACTAATTATACGTCGAATAAACAGACAGATAACTTTATCCGCTGGATAGTTAATAGACTTTTTATCTGAAGATTGAACAATCGGCCCTTAAATAAATAAATTCACCAAATTTTATTAAAATAAAATCATTTAAACTGGGTGTTCGTATTTTTATGTTACTTAGATTATTATCCATAGCATGCAGAGAAAAGTGGGACATACAACAAAATGGATGTTTTTAAACGGTAGGTACTATCAAATCAGAAGTTTATATTTATCCGCCCGATGGTAATGAAATAGATGAAAATAAAGTTTGTCTACTGAAAAGTCTCTATATGGTCTAAGAGAAAGTCCTAGAGGCGGGTATGATTGTTTTAATGATTATATATATGAAGCATAGGATTTAAGCGCTCTGATTATGATTACTGTATGTATATGAAGAATACAAATAAATCCCATATTTATGCTTTTATATGTGGATGGATATAATATCAGATATAATTGATTAATTTAATAAATGCATTAGTCAAAATTACTTTACTTTTGATAACAAGGTTGATGTTCAAAATGAGGGTCTTCCAATGGGCAAATATTTTCATGAATAATTTAGAAAACAAAATCTTTAATTCTAGTGATAAAAACAATATTGCATTTTGGTATAAATATGTTGATGATGTTTGTAGATAGTGAACGACAGTTACATATATTTTTTAATTATATTAATAACTTGCATCCTAAAATTAATTTTACTTTAGAAATTGAAAAAAATAATTCAATTAATTTTCTAGATTTAAAAATTAAAAAAGTTAATAATTTACCAAATTATTCAAAATACAGAAAACCAACACACAAACAGATTAACCATACCATATAGTTCAAATCATCCTACTCGTAAAACACATAAATTAGCAGCTTATATTTCTATGATACATAGGGCATTTTGATTTTTAATTCGAATGGACAAAACCAATTTTGAAAAAGAAATTGGTATTATAAAACAAATAGCTACATCTAATGGCTAGCCAATTTTGATAAATAAATTAATTTCTAAAAAATAGCAGAAAGTGCCACTACAACTAATATTTCCTAAACAAACCAAAGAAATTAATAGTTATACTGATCTTAGAGGGAAATACATCCAGGATAATCTCTTAGGGTTAATAACTCCTAGGCTTTAATATTGTTATGTCTTATTACTTCCATACTTGCTCTAGCCTTAATAATCAACATCAGGTACCTCGCTACCAACAAGCAAAATGTAACTTCAATATGTCAATCTGACTATGCTAATTCTAGTAAAACGGTTTTCATTGAATTTAAAACGTAATAGTGGAAGTTTAGTTGTTTGCTGTTCTTAATTAAGTATTAATGCATATTAATAATTATTATAAAATTTAAAAGTATATGTAGCCTAGGTTATGTTAGAGAAAAAGGTTAGTACAGTTTCAATTAGTTATTCATATAATGAAATAAAAATTAAAGAAGTTTGTTAAAGCATCTCTAGATTTAGTGTTATAGTTTTTTTTTATTTAAAAAATATTTAAGACATTACAAAGACTCTTTTTAACTTTAAATTTAAGGTAAAATTATTCCAAGAGTTATATGGACTAAATAATTATTGGTTAATATATTTTTAAAAATAATTAAATAAAAATATAATCTGAATATAATGAATATTATATGAATATAATCTGAATCATACTTTTTTAAAACTATATGACCAATCTGGCGTCCAATTTATGTAAGTTAAAAGCAACTAACTGTGATTATAATATATGATGCAATAAAGCGGATAGATGGATATTAGAAGGTAAAGTTTACGAGCCGCAGTAATGTTGGTGAGTTCAATTTATAAAAATATCAAGAAGGACTGGGTGTGGAATGTGAAAAAGTTAAATGGTAAGGAATATAAAGAATATGCTTTAAAACGTATGTGGAATTCTACTATAAAAAGATTTCAACATTAAATTTTAAATTATAGGGTATTTTTATTAATCAATTTTAGAATATTGAATTTCAAGGTGCAAGAAAACACGCAACTTCAAAAGACGCGAATTGCAAAAAATTATAAAATTGTCTAAATATAAAATTGAGTCATTGAAACATTACTTCATGAGCAAAATAATACCCAGCCCCTTTTCAAATCTAATATAAATGTAAATAGTGAAAATTTTATTATGGGTTATATGCTTAACAAAATTAGACTTTTCATTTTAGTAGGTTAATTTTTATATTGTCTTAACTTGGCATATACATTTCACGTTCTAATTAACAGACAAAATGTAGGGCTAGGTATTACTTTCCTCATGAAGTAATGGTTTAATGATTTAATTTTTTGAATTCGCGCCATTTGAAGACCAGTGCGTTTTTGCACCTTGAAATTCAATATTCCTAAATGGATTGATGGAAATACCATTAATTAATTAAAATATATACAATTATATACTTATTAACAAGATGTTGTAATCATTTTTGTGCAATACTAACAACATTAAACAACATTCTTCTCTATCCTCCAAACCATTTTTTTCATCTACAACTGAATACGGTTGTACCTTTTTCTAGGAATTCACAGCTTGATCGACATAAGATGATTTTACTAACAACCGTCAAATGACGACCACTTGATAACGGCATCACTTTTCTAAAAAACCATTGCTTTAGGCCAAGTTCCCAGCGTAAACTGTTGGTAGAAGTTGTTTTAAATGCTTTTTTTATAATTCTGACTGTGGAGTCTTTTATAATTTCTGGCTGCTTCATTTTTGATGCATTAAAAAATCATATACAATAGCACTATAGTCCAGTCGAGATCTAATAATAGATTTGTTAAACAACATAAGAGTTTGTTCGTCTGCTCCCCAGTTAGCAAGGGTTTTCATAATATTGAGTCTCTTATAACCTTCTAGAAATATACTGTTTCTATGTCTTTCCCAGGTTAACTTTGAGTCTAAATACGTAGGTACCCAGAAATTTATTTTGTCTTTTACGTTCAGCAGATTTTCTTGTAATGTTAGTTGCAATGTAGTTTTGAAATTAGTCACTTTTTTGAAAATAATACACAATGGGTTTTTTGAAAATTAAATGTAAATCCAGTCGTGTTACCCCAAATATCGGGATTATTTTAAATGCTTTAAATCATCGGCACAAATTGCGGTTCTGACAGATAATTTTAAGGACTTTACAATACTGTTGATGGTAATTATAAATAACATGGTCAAACATTTCCTATATCTGGTCTACTGTGTCGTCTTGGTATGGCTGACTGGAATTTGTTGTGCTGTGATGTTGCCTGCTCTCCAGTTAAGGTAAAACGTTTGTGATTGTTATTGAATCAACTACTGATAACTGTTTATTACATTTGCAAAAATATTTTGACCATAATGCTATTTCTTATTAATATTATATGAACTATAACCACTTAAATTATACAATTCATTTTGTGTAATGTTTAACCATTGATCTATTTCTTTCGGTTAAATCATATAAATAAGTTGCTCAATAAGCGACAACACCGCTCGGCTTGTCTGAATGATACCACGCCCAAAAGCGGTTTATACTATGAAATTTCACAGTCTCTTTAATTATTTCAAGCACTGTTGCCGAAGCAAATGCAAAGATATTTCGGAGTAACATTGGTATTTTTGCCGAAATTATAGGTAATATTAAATGAAATTTAGTGAAAGAAATGGTTCGTCATTGTCAAGTGTGTAGAAAACCGAAAAAATCAGCGTGTAATCTGGTCCAAGGTTCCTTAGGTGTTTCCCACATCACCAGCGAAGGTTTAGGGCAATTATTCCAGCCGTTCAAAACCCCTGGAACGGACGGAATATTTCCTGCCCCACTCCAACAGGGCCAAGAGGCAATAATTCCACACTTGATCCGAATTAGTCGGAGCAGTCTTGAACTGGGATACATACCAGAAGCGTGGAGAAGGGCCAAAATCACCTTCATCCCAAAAGTAGGGAAACGGGACACTACGCACCCCAAATCCCTTAGACCGATCAGCCTCACATCGTTTGTTCTACAAACGATGGAAAAAGCTGTAGACAACTACATTAGAACAGAAATCTTGGAACAGGTGCAATTGCACCCTCGTCAACATGCGTACCAAGCGGGAAAGTCCACGGAAACCGCTTTAACACAGTTGACGGACGAAATCCAAGACGCACTGAACAAAAAAGAGACCGTGGTTTGTGCCTTTCTAGACATAGAAGGGGCCTTTGACAATACGCCACATGAGGCAGTCAAAAGAGCACTGATTGAGAAAGGAGTAGATAGAACGACTTCCAGTTGGATGTCGCAACTGCTATCTACAAGAATCGCAGAAATGGAGGCAGGACAAGACACTATCTCCATTAATGTGACCAGAGGCTGTCCACAGGTGGGAGTTGCATCCCCGCTTATGAGGAGTCTCACTGTGGACAGTCTGCTCTGTCAATTGACTAGGGAAGGCATACCATGTCAAGGGTATTCCGACGACATGGTTATCCTGGCAAAAGGGAAGTATGAAAACGTCCTCTGTGATATTGTTCAAAGAGGATTGAACATTGCGGAACAATGGTGTGACTCGGTGGGACTCAGCATCAACCCCCACCAAAACCACACTAGTAGCCTTTACAAGGAAAAAGAAACCTAATCTAAAAATCATAAAAATAGGGGAGAACATCGTCGAGTGGAAAACAGAGGTAAAATATCTAGGGCTAATCCTAGATAGCAGGTTACTCTGGAACAAACACGAAGACGAAGTAATACACAAAGCAACCAAGGCCCTCATGGTGTGTAGGAACATTGCAGGGAAGAACTGGGGATGTAACCCACGTATCCTGCAATGGATGTACACAGCAATAGTGAGACCATTAATCACATATGGGGCAGTGGCTTGGGGCGTAAGGGCTAATCTGAACACGACGAGGAAAAACCTCTCGAAGATTCAAAGACTAGCCTGTTCATGTATCACTGGAGCAATGGGAACTTGCCCCACTGCTGCAATGGAGGTGATTTTAAACTTGACCCCACTGCACATTCTGCTAGAAAGTGTAAGGAAGAAAACAATATATAGAATGATCAAAGAAGGAATTATCAGGGAAAAACCTCGATCACTTCACTTTGATCAAACTTGGGAAATGCCCCAAGATGATATGCCAAAGAAATTCAACTTTGTGAGAAAATTCATCACAAAGTTGAGTAACAAATCTGAATGGGATGAAGACACCATACAGAATTTAAACCAGAATACCATAAAGTGGTATACGGACGGTTCCAAGCTAGACGAGGGAACTGGGATAGGAGTTTTTGGACCGAGAGCCAAATAATCAGAAAGCTTGGGCACATACCCGAGCATCTTTCAAGCAGAAGTCCGCGCCATCGAAAGATGTGTGGAATTCAATATTGGAAGAAACTACCGCAGACAAGAGATTGTGATCATGTCGGATAGTCAAGCAGCAATCAAAGCGCTGAGTTCAAATATAATCAGTTCGAAGATGGTTTGGGAATGCCTAGGCAAACTAAATGAACTAGGCCAGAAGAACACTGTCACCCTCCTATGGGTCCTGGGACACATAGGAATAGAGGGGAACGAAACAGCAGATAAGCTGGCAAAAAAAGGAGCTGAAACCCCACATTTGGGACCAGAACCATCTTGTGGGATCAGCAGTAGAGTAATCTTAGGAAAACTAAGGGAGGAAATGGAGAAAGAAAAATTCAAGTACCGGAATAAGCTGGAAGGACTGAGGCAATCTAAGATACTACTGGGGAACTATGACCAGAAGAGATCTCTTAGCTGCCTCAACCTCAGTAAAAAAAGGCTCCGTATTCTAACGGGAATATTAACCGGGCATTGCCGGTTAAGAAGCCACATGAAGAATCTAGGGTTAGCAGATGAAGCAAAGTGCAGATTCTGTGAGGAAGAGGATGAAACCTCAATACATATACTCTCAGAATGTCCTGCCTTGCAAAATTCTAGGGCTAGATACCTAGGAGCACATGAAATAGAAGAGGGAGATCTACCTGATTTGAAGCCCGACGATGTCCTAAACTTCCTCTGGAAAGTAGGACTCTAAGAGCTGCTATAAATCTGAGAAAACATCAGAACTTGGCAAGTAAAGGGAGACACAATAGATCCTATGGGTCGCAGTGTAATCATTACCCCTTACTCATTCATACATTCATACATTCATAGGGCAATTATCGGCATACAAAGCACAACTTTTACAAGTACGAGCTCTGTTCTCAATTGACTCATCAATTTTTGGCCACCATACATATGATCGAGCGAAAACTTTCATTTTAACTATGCCGGTATGGGTTAAATGAAGTTCTTCTAAAATACTATTTTGAAAGATAGACGGCACAATTAAACGATAACCCCACATTAGACAACCATGTTCCACTGAAATTTCATATTTCCTTATAAAATATGGTTTAAATTCTACTAAAGGACAAGCCTTCGGCCAACCATTGCGCACGTAAAAAATGACTTTGCTCAATAACGGATCCCTAGCAGTTTGTTGCTTAATTTTTAAACTCTGAGTTTTTAATATACTTTAACTGAGAAATTTTGTCTCTATCACTATCATAAAACACAACCGAATTACTGTTGTAATAACACTTGTGATCAGGTATTCCACCCAATCGGGAAAGAAAATCTGAGTAATTTTTTTTCGTATTAACATATTTAATTTCAAAATTAAAAGATGATAAAATATACGCCCATCTTTGTAGTCGGTTAGCTGCACATGTTGGTAACCCTTTTTTTCCCCGAATATCGCTAAAAGCGGTTTGTGATCAATTGGTTTTTCCGTGCCATCTGTATACGTATGACTAATAATCGCTCCCAGTCCTACACTGCTAGCATCAACTAATAGTTTAATAGGTAGTTTTGGATCAAAGTGTGCCAGAGTAGTTGGAGATACTATTATTTTTGTAAAACTATTCTGGCACTCATTAGTCTACTCCCACGAGATTCCTTTTTTTAAAAGATTATATAAAGGAAATAAAATTGATGAAGCATTTGGCAAAAATTTACGTAACAATTAACACCCCCTAAGAATGATTTAAGTTCTGTAATATTTGATGGGAATTTTGTTTTAACAGCAGCTTCTACTCTCTCTTGCGTTTTGTGTAAACCAAATTTGTCAATTTTATGACCCATGTATATTAGAGAATCTTGCATAAAACTACACTTATCTTTTTTAACTCTAGGACCACAATCTGCTAGCTGTTGAAAAAACATGTTTTAATCTTTCCAAATGCCCACTGTCATTTTTTCCTGTAATTAAAATATCGTCCAAAAATACTATAACCCCTGGTAAATTATTAAGTAACTGATCCATTATAACTTGAAATATGGATGGCGCACAATGGATACCAAAAGGAAGTCTCTCATAAGAAAATAAACCCTTATGTGTGGATATGTTTACTAATTCCTTAGACTTGTCCAAAAGTATTAATTTGTTGGTAGGCTTCAGAAAGGTCTGTTTTTGAAAATTTCCTTCAAGTTGACTAAACAAATATTCAATTCTTGGAAGGGGAAATTGTTGATATTCTAGTTGAGGGTTTAGAGTGACCTTAAAATCTCCACAGATTCTTAAGCCAACGCTTCTTTTAAGAATTGGTACAATTGGAGTGGGCCAATTTGAATATACAGTAGGAACTAATACCTTGTTCTTTACCAATCGCTCTAACTCTTCTTCAATTTTTGTTTTAAGTGCCTTACAAAATCGAGGAGTGGCATTTTCTTTTCATTTTTAGGATACTTTGAATTTGTTAAATATACCTAAGGTGCCATCAAAAATTTGTTTAAATTCATCTAATAATATTTTTAACTTGGCGTCGGAACTTACATATAATAATGTATTACTCTTACAAAAATAATAATCTACATAAACCAATTTTCAATATTGTGAGCCCATTACGGCCCTCCATTTTTAATTACATATGTTTTTAAAATATACTCTTAGGAATTGTATACTATTTTCAAATTTAGAAAACCGACAGGTATGAAAGAAACACCAACATAGTCTTTAAGAGATAAATCATTAGGGTTAAGAACATAGTTTAAAAAATTATTATGATACATTTTTTCGAAATTGCCGCATGGGCAAAACCTGAATCAATTTCAAAATCATATTGTTTTCCCTCTATTAATAATTTGATAACTATAGGCTTTTCATCCCTTGTGGAGCTGTAATGTAAATTATTATATACATTTTTATCCTTGATATTAAAACACCTATCTTCACTCTCATCAGAGTCCTGTAAAACGTCTTCCTGCAAAAATTTTTGTTCCATTTCCTTCTTGCACACCGGAGCTAGGTGGCTCTTAACTCCGCATTTATGACAAAAGCAATTACGATAAGCACAATCAGCAGAATTATAATTGAAGCGTCCTCAGACAGTACATTTCTTAAATGAGGTCGCCTTTACTCTTGAACTTTTTTGGAAAATTTGTTTGGGTTTTGACTTACCATTATTTTGTCGAGAAGTACCTGGATTCTGACTATAATACATTTCTTCTGGTTCTGTTTTAACTTGAACTGGTAACTCCTTAGATACACGTTTATCATGTTCTATCACAGCAGATTCTTTTGCTAATGCTACCTTTTCCATTGACTGAAAACTGTAATTACCACTTGTGGCATCTTCCTCAAACAATCGATCAGAAAACCGCACATCATTGAAACCGGTTACAAAAATATCTCTCAACAATGTATTTAGTGTAATCGTAGCGTCGAACCCGCAAGTACTTGCTAAATTTTTAACGCGTGCTGCCCAATCACAAACTTTTTCCCCCGGTTCTTTTCTCGATGTATAAAATTTAGCTCTTTCCGAAAAGTAAGATCGCACAGGTGCAAAATGTTTTAATAAATATTTGTCCAACTCGTTAAATTTCATTTCCTGCGGTGATTTCGGTACACATAAATTACGTAATAAAATATAGCATTCTTTAATGCTATGTATTTAAGAGAGTAGCCCGTTTTTTATCTTCTTCAGTTATGTCGTTGGCCACAAAAAATTGTTTTAAACGTTCAGAAAATACAGCGTAATCCGATTTTGCCGGATCAAACACACTTAAACTTCCGAGAAAATTTGACATGATAATCGAATATTTAATTTTTCCGGTTCGTAAATGACTGCGCCACTGTCACGTATTAATTAATTTGAAATAATACAATATAGTTACTTCGAACATTTATTTGAGACTGGCTCGCTCCGATACATTGATAATTAATCCTAGTTTTTAGACCAACAAAAACAACCTGTAAATAATGACAAACAAAACAGTAATATACAGAATGGATACAGAACAGTACAATAACTTCATTCAGTGCGATGACGATTTCAATATCAAAATAAACAGGTATGGTATTTATTCCGTTAGTTGGCGCTCTCAATTTTTTTCAAATCTTCTGATTATTCCTAAGGATTTGGAGTCGTAAAAGTTTTAGTTCTGATGTTCAGTTACAAATTTTACTTCTGAAGTTATAGTTTTTATTTTAAACTTTGTAATTTCTATTTAATCCAATCGAGGAATCAAGGAGTCACGAAACCCTGAGTATAATATTTTATTTTTTCCTTTTGGTAATTTAATACCTATTAAAGAGTTTAAAATTAAAATTTTAAATGTATTATATTTTATTTGTACAAATATTAATATTGGAGAGAATATTTGATCATTAACTCTACAAAAGTCATAAAAGGATATGCGACTTTGTGGTAGAAAAAAATTATTTAAGTTTCTTTTCGACAATATTTTTACTTTTAGATTAGATGTAATTGAAATTTCTTTTGCTTCCAGTGAATCTAACACATATATGACTACTCCTTCAATGGCCTGCTCTCTTATTCTATTCTTAAAAAAACAGTTCTTTGTGAATTACAATGGTTGTTTTTGAAATATGTTTCTTGTAGGCATAGTATATCTGAGAATGTTCAGCTAAGAGGATCTGAAGTTATGGTAGATCCAATTTTTTAAATATAAAGTAAAATTTTTTTATTGTTTCTGTTTTGCTTTGTTTATTTGCTTTATATACTGATCCTCTATTTTTTACTGTCTTTTTAAATTGATTTGCTTACCTTTTTTTGCTATCGTTTTTTCTTAGTATTCTTTCCTATTTCTATTTTTAATTAATTTTGATTTTTCTTTAAACTTCCTATTTCTGTGGATTGTGTATCTTCCAATTCCATCAATATTCTTAAAATTTCATTTCTAATTTCTTGTTTTAATTGATTATTTCTTCTATGTAACTTCTGGATTCTTTCAATTGTTTTGCTACGTTGCTATCCCTTTTCTCGTCAACCTTTACCTTTACCTCTTCCTGTGCTTCTTCTAACTGTTCTTCTTCCCTATAACTTTTTGTCTACCATGTTAAATTTATTTCATTGTACATGTTTTTAAAGTATTAATTTTAGTTTTACAGTTATAAATAAATTAATTTTAAATTTTTAAATTAAATTTACTATAAATATTTCGAGCTCCACGTTGGGCGCGAACTGTTTAATACGGAAAAACCAGATTTTATTTTAAACTCTCCAGTATTCTGCATAAACAATCACCTAAATATTTTTTTAAATTTTATTTGTTTATTTCCCGAATATTCACTTGAGCTCAGTTATAAGAAACGTGAAATCTTATTTCCAGATTTCAGTCTCTGTACCTAAGACTTCAATGAAATAAAAAAAAAATTAAATGAAAATAACCTTTAATGTACTTAATTAAATAAGCAAAATGATTTGCCCCACAAAATACCTTAAATATTCCTGTAAAAATATATTTATATGACAAATTGAATTTTAATAACAAAAAGGCACAAAACATAATTCCTTGACCGTTCCTTCTGACAAACGTACACAAACAAGATTAAAAACAATTTTCAAAAATATTAAAATTTTATTAAAGGCCCTAAAATGTTAGTGCTCTATAGAATTTAAATTGTTCACATACCCCAAAAGTTCCTGTGATGTCTAGCGTTAAAATGATGACTCCAAATGCACATTTAAATCAGCCTACGGTTCGTGTCGTAAAGTCCCTGATGTTCCACTACTACAGAATATCCCAACTATACACTAGTTGTGGAATATCGTTTGTTTTGATTCTGTTTATTGGATGTAATAACCTTTAACTGGTATTAAGGTATTTATTTGCCTCGTAGTACTCACTATTTATACACTGAGAATAAAATTTAGAAATTTATAAAAATTCTTTTAAACAAAATTTAATATTGATGTTACCAAAAGTTAACGGGTCGACGAGATGTTTCTAACAGAGAAACTCAACAATTTTCCTTGCTTTATATAGATTTTTACCTGGTTCTACGAAATTTTACCTGATCGAAGCACGTAATATATTTCATTACATGCTACTTTCCTGTAATGAAATTTGACCTAGGCTTTTACATATTAGGAATGAATTTAAAAAACATTAAAATCTTGGCAACTATTGCTGTGGAAACCATCTTTTGTTCGAATATAGCACTCGCCACAAACCTATCAACAAGAAGGAAGCTTTACCGGAGATATTGGAGAAAATCAAACAGAAAAACAAACAAAGAAGACTGAGGACCAGAGGACAGTTGGTTATACAGTTAAGGACAAGGATATCAAACAGTATAGGAACTCGAAATGAGAACATTTACTAATCAATATAAAACCTACTGATAATAATTTCTGGAAAATAGAGACAAGTATGATTATCAAAATTACACATCAGGGTCAAACTGGTTCAATGCATTAATGACTCTCTAGACTTAGGTTATTATCCGATAACCCGAAGATAGCATTGGTTATCCCAATAGACCCATCTCGTTAATGGCACAAATTGAATACTCATGCGCGAAGCAACTCCCACTCTCGTAGTTCCCCCTAAATGTTCGTGCCCCTTATAAAATTATGTTGGCATGACATACAAAAGTAATCAGTAATCCAAAGTAAAGTAAATCCAAAAAGAAGTCGTTAATATTAAATACACAAAGACAAGAAAAACACAATAACAACTAGCACGCGGCGTACACGAACGAAATAAAAATTAGAACTTCTCTATTGCACTTTATGGCCTGAGCTGCCGGGGCTATACGGCAAATAGAAGCTAGCTTTTGACAGCTATAGGGGTTTTTTAATTTAAATTGTGGTATTCCTGGATAGCAATACGTTGTGTTATATGGTAAGAAGTAGTCATATTTTAGCAGTGGAAGGAGAAAATTCAAAAATATTTGCACATGAGTATTCAATAAAGAGATAGGTGTATTAAAAAATGTAATAATGTAGCAAAAATATTTCATAAATTTATACTGTAGAGACTGCTAACCGCAGAGACGAGACCAAAACTGCTTCCACAGGAGCAGCATTGTTTTAGGCAAGAGCACAGCATAATCTCGCAACTTATCCGTGTTCCAGACTATGTTAGGTCCGGATTCCATGACTCGGTTTGGATCTCGGACCTAATTCACAAATTCTCGTATCTGGTAATACCAGACTACCTGCTATTGCTTTTAAACTCATATCTAACTAATAATAAATTTAACATTAACCTTAAGGACTGAACCAGTACCATATAACATTATGGCGAGAGTACATCAGGGTTCAATTTAGTCACTACACAATGTCAACAATGACTCAAAGGGGTGTAAAATCTTTAAATCTAATCTTGAACAACATGCTACTGGGTAATACGAAAGTAGGGAGCTACCATCAAGAGGATGAAAACAGCACAGGAAGACAAATGATACCAACCAGACCATCGGTTATGACCCGGTATCACTTCCTAAATTTGCACTGTATTAATTTTTGAAATATTTTATAAAATGTCCCTAAACTATCAAACTTATAAAAGTCTAATAATTAGAATAATAATCATAATACCATTTTCCATTGCGATACATACGAATATGACTAATTAAGAAAAAAATACTGTTTCATCTATTATTGTCAGCTGTTACAAATCCCAGTTAACTTTAATCGCATCTGTTCGGTGGTTTGTTAAAATATTTTGCATTTATAAACATACAATTAATGCGAGATTGAAAAGTGGATGATGATAACATGTCGGTAGCATATTATCAAATAATGTTATAACTATATTATATACAGTGGACGGCTAATTTATGGAATATTATTATTATTTCGAGAACCGTCGAGTTTTGAGGGTTATCCCGAAACAGGTCGATTTTTGTTATAAAATACCCATCTTATAACGTACATGGAGTAAGGATGACGTCACCTGTGTTGGTGTAGTGACGTAATCGTTAATTTTTTTAAATAGAAATCGGTATAATGCGACAGCTCATTTGAAGAAGAATTTAATTCTCTATTTAACGACATTACATTTGTAACTAAAATATTTTTTTAAGGGTACAAAAACATTTTTTTTTATTTATATTCAACCAAATTACAACTAATGATTTAATTCATAACGTCCTTTAAAGTAACCAAATTATGCATAATAATTATTTCAAATTAAATGTTCCAAATGCCATCCACCGGTTCCTGCCATGACTTTCTGAAATAAATACTTGAAAAAGCAAAAATAAGTAAAAATAATAATGGACACAAAAAGTTATCTTATAAACACTGAAACTTTTTGTCAAATGTTAAATCAAGCATAGTTACTGTAATATTTATTGTCGTACAAATTTTTTGATTTTGTGAATAGTCATCAGTTGTCAATTGTAATTTTTACTTTTGAATACTAAATTATGGCTCACCTAAATGAAACCCAACGCATAGAAATATTAATTCTTAGCGGATGTGAAGATAAAAAAAGAACACAGAACGAGGTATGTATGCAATTTATTCAACGCAAAATATCCAGACAGACCCATCAGCCAATCAACAGTAAGTAAAACAGTCCGAAAATTTGGAGAAACTGGGCACGTTAAACATATTCCAAACGCTGGGCGTCCTAAAAAAGACAATATGAAACTTGATGTTTTATTAAATGTCCATGATAATCCTCAAAGTAGTTCAACACAAATGGGTGAATATGCTGCAGTTTCCCAACGATGAGTATTACGTATTTTAAAAAAAGAAAAATACCATCCCTACAAAATTCAACTATACCAGGAATTAAACAACGACGATCCCGATCGCCGGCTTCAATTTTCTGAAATTATGTAGGATTTATGTATCGGCAATCCACGTTTCATCAATATAATTCTCTTTTCCGATGAAGCCATATTTTTTTTACATGGTACCGTCAATCGTCAAAATTGCAGATATTGGAGTCAAGAAAACCCACATTGGATGACTGAGGCACACACGCAATATCCTCAGAAAGTGAATGTATGGGCAGGGATCATCAATGACAGAATCATTGGCCCTTTTTTCTTTGAAGAAAATCTAACAGGAGAACGTTATTTAACTTTTTTGAGAAATCAACTTATACCTGTCCTTGCTAACATATATCCAAATGCCAATAATGCAAATTTACCTAGTGAAAATATCTGGTTTCAACAAGATGGAGCCCCTCCGCATTACGCACGTAAAGTACGTCAATTTTTAAATAATTGCTTTCTCAGGAGATGGATCGGAAGACGAGGTTTTATAGAGTGGCCAGCAAGGTCGCCAGATCTAACACCTCTAGACTTTCTCCTGTGGGGTTACATAAAATCAAAAGTTTATGTCAATAGACCCCAAAATTTACAGAACTTAAAAGATAGAATTAGGCATGAAATGAGTCTCATTACTCAAGAAGTCATCCGCAATGTACGTGATGAATGTGTCTGTAGATTCGCATATTGTGAAGAAACCGATGGAGGGCATTTCGAACATTTAATTTAAAATATTTATTATGCATAATTTGGTTACTTTAAGGTACGTTATGAATTAAATCATTAGTTGTAATTTGGTTGAATATAAATAAAAAAAATGTTTTTGTACCCTTAAAAAAATATTTTAGTTACAAATGTAATATCGTTAAATAGAGAATTAAATTCTTCTTCAAATGAGCTGTCGCATTATACCGATTTCTATTTCAAAAAATTAACGATTACGTCACTACACCCACACCGGTGACGTCATCCTTACTCCATGTACGTTATAAGATGGGTATTTTATAACAAAAATCGACCTGTTTCGGGATTACCCTCAAAACTCGACGGTTCTTGAAATAATGATAATATTCCATACATTAGCCATCCACTGTATATGTTATTAAACCAGTAATATTTGGGTATGCAGTAATTAATAAAAGTAAATTCTTTAAATTTTCGGAAAATTTATTTCCATTTTCAAGGAATGTATTTGAGGATATTAAATTTGGTATTTACAAAGGTAAATATAAATATACCTAAAACAATTATTTAAAAAGAAAATTTAAGAACAAGATGTCAGTAGAACATTAGTAAAATTGTTTATAAAACAATAGTTATTTATTTTTTTTTAAATGCCAAAGTAATGAATAATGAAATTAATTGTACTAACTCTTACTTTTTAAAAGTTCATCTTATTAAGAATAATAAAAAACTCTTCGTTTCAACGTAACTTCCAAGTTTATTTAAAAAAATATGTTTTAAATTACAATGACAGCCGTTTCGCTAAGAAGCATCGTCAGATTGACATTTAAGTTACATTTTGTTTGTTTGTAGCTAGGTACCTGATGTTTAGGTAGTATTAAGGCTAGACCAGCTATCGAAGTAATAAGACATAACAATATTAAAGCCTAGATGTTAATAGCCCTAAGGGATTATCCTGGATGTAATTACCTTTAAGATCAGTGTAACTGTGCAATGATAAAAAAACCAGGAAAAAACTATATCATGCTGATCTTTATAATAACTTAATATATTTGTATTTTACTATGTCTTATCAATGTATAAAATGTAAACTCAATCAAAGTAAACAGTTTAATAGTGGAGAACTTCCAAGATTTATTTGTTCATTAACAACTTTAAATTGTGGATCTGCTAGATGTCTTTTTATTTCAAGGAAATTTAAATTTTGTTTTTTATCACAAGTGTGTAGTATTTGGATGTCATTGGTGTGTAAGAGTGAGGTTGGATGTTCAAGTAGGTGTTTTGCATAATTTGACTTATCTGGTTGTTTTAATATATATTCTCTTAAGTTTGAGGTTCTTTTTCATCAGCACATTCACTAAGACCCAAATCTTTCATGTCAATAACTTTTTGAAATTTCATTTTTCATCATATAGGTAAATTTTATATGGCTTGTCCAGTATAAATATAATTGCACGTCACAGCTGTCAGAACGGGACTATGTTGCCAAGCATTTGAAATACACACTTATTTAGATTGAACAATAATTTATTTTCTTTACTTAATTCACCAAATTAATATCCTTTTGTAGACATACATAGTCCCTCACTGCAAGTAGCTTCCAAAAAATTCTAACAATGCAGTAGAAAAACTAAAATTATGTAATTAGTACCTATTTATTTATCTTCTTATTATAAAGACATGTTATTACACTGTACTACTTTTTACATGGTTGTTAATGTGTATATACAAAATATCCTAAAAAAATTGCAGGAGCACACTTATAATTTTACATTTCATTCCTAAAGCGTTTGACTGTGCTAACCACAAGATTGTGATAAACAAGCTCGAATTTTATGACATCCGTAGTCTTTCTTTGGAGTGGTTTAGTTCCTACCTCACAAATAGGAGACAACTGGTGCGCACAAATGGTAAACATTTTGAAAGCCTGCTGATTGATAGTGGTGTACCTTAAGGCTCGGTTTTGAGTCCAATTCTTTTCGCGTTATTTATTAATGATATCACTGACATAAAGATTGATGGCAAAATTACTTTATTTGCAGATGATACAAGTGTAGCCTGGAGCGATTCAGATATGAAAACATTACATTCTACAATATCCAGAGACCTTCTTATTATTAAATCCTGGGCCGATTCTAATAAACTCTGTTTTAATACCGAGAAAACTATTGCTCTACCTTACAAATTTAACTTACAACCCATTGCATTAAATAACACCTTAATACCATTAAAAAATTCAATTAAGTTTTTGGGAATTTATATTGATGACACCCTTAAGTGGTCCACTCATATTTACATATTAACAAAAAAAGTATATTCTGCGTGTTTTGCCATAAAATCCGTTTCTAAAGAGCTAACTTCTTTTATTGCGTTAACAACCTACTTTTCTCTGTTTGAGTCCCATCTAAGATATGGATTAGCTTTCTGGGGGTTTTGTTGGGTACATCTTTTTGACTCTGTTTTTAAACTACAGAAAAGGGCAATACGTTATGTTTTTGGCCTACGTCACAGAGCGCATTGTGAACCCTATTTTAAAAAATTCAAAATTATGACTCTTTCGGCACTTAGAATCTGTTTGCTTAGTTCGTAAATCTAACCTTATCTCAAAGCAGGGACCACTCCATAGACACCCCACGAGAAACTCTGATTTAGATGTTCATTTGACTATGCCCACCTCTAGTCTTATAAAACATTCTATTATTTACAATGCAAGAAAAATGTACAACTGTCTACCAATACACATAAAAGCCACCAGTCCTTATATTAAATTCCGCAAATTGACTAAAGCATACCTTCAGGAGAGACCATACTATAAAGTAGCTGAATTTTGTGATATATCTTAGACTTCTGAATGACATATAACATGTAGTATGAAGTATTTCATAATTATTTTTTAACTAGTAAGTAGTAATTAAGATTAAGTTAAAAGGAGTGATATGTTTATGTTTGTGTGTATTTATTTATTTATTTAAATGATTTTTATTGTGACCGATCAATTATTGTTAATTGATATTTAAATATTAGTTTATTTTTATTAAGCTTTGTCCATAAAATGTGGTTGACAATAAAGCATCTTTCTCTCTCTCTCTCTCTAGACCCCAAATTATATATAGGAGTAAGAGCTGACAATTTCCATTTCTCAGGAAAACATGCCGAACTAATAATACAGTCATAAATATGCAGGAATGGCTCTGTGAGCCATTCTTGACACCCCTTTAGAATGTAAATATATTATATATAAAAACAATCTACCCCTGTTGCTTTTCTTAGATTTAACTAAACATCATAATCTGTATTTTTAATTCTACCTATATTTAACACGCTATTATTATTAATAAAATAAATTAATGCAATGATTCCGCAATTTCGACTTCTTGTATTGTTTTATATTTGTTTTGTGTTTTGTATTATATTTAAAAACATTTACTTGACTATTTACCATTATTTTTATTAACGTAATTCCAAAAGGAGTTTTTCACACTTTTTACATATTTTTTGTATTCAAGAACAACCAAAGATTTAACTTTTTTTCTTGTCTCTCTATACTTTTTATTAAATTCTGATATTAATTTTAATTATCTAAAAGTGCTTTTATGCTAACCACTGATGTAAAATTTTTGTGTGATTTTTATAAATTTTGTATTTTGGTACATTTTGGTTTAAAATGTGATCTTACTATAAAAAATTGCCATGTCGGGGTCCTTCTGCATCGTCAAGTCGTCCCAATATTAGTTCACTCATTGGAAAAAAATTAGCTTTTTTGAAATTATATCTGTTAATTTATTTTCACTACTATTTAACTTTTTAAATGTGAGTCTTATGTCTCTATGCCTCTTATGGATGAGGCACATCCCCCTTTACTCATGGTAACGGCTCTCTTGAGCCGTTGATACCTATTTTCAGAAGAAGTTATTACCAAGTCTAATGTTTTACCATCAGAAGAGCTGGGCAGTATTTGTAAGTTAAATACTTTTAAGTGTTTAAATTCTATGTATTTATGTTTTTAAACTACTGGTACCTATTTGTATATGTGATTGCAAATACTTTAAGAAGTATACCTACTTGATAGATATTTAAACATTTTGAGAAAATATTTAAATACTCTAAAAGTAATTACTTTTAAAGTATTTAAAACACTTTTGGAGTATTTAAATATTTATGTTCTGTCTGCAAAAACCTAGTTTTAGGACGTACTGACTACTGACTCGTCAAATTGTTAGCTTTTATCGATACTTCCCCTTCCCCACTCCCTGCTACCCTTAACCGTCTACCCTAAGACCGAAGGTTGTCTAGTCTAGGGCTGCGTTCATAAAGTTTTACTCCGAGTAGAGTTAAGAAGAGTCGGGTTAAGTAAGAGTTAACTCTATGAGTATACCACTTTGGGTGTCTTTATGAACGATCGGGGTAAACAATTGAATTGACCACTATTATTTAAAATTATAACCAAAAAAGTTAAAACTATAAAACGTAATTTTAGAAAAAGGGCAGAAAATGTGAAGAAAGCAATTTATTTTTTTTATTTTGCCAAAAGCTTATTGCTGAATATTGAGGTATTATATAATGCTTTAATATCTGTGCATGATATCATAATGAATCTTTCTATCTATAGGTTATCTCATACCTCACAGAACACAAATTGTTATTACCTGTTTTCATTAAAATAAGTAGATACTCTAGAGTTAACTATGTTAAATTTATGAACGCCGTACTCTGAATGTACTTCCGATCATACTCAGATTTCTGAACGCTATAGAGTTAACTCTGAGTTAAAAAGTAACCTTTATGAACGCAACCTAGGGCTGCGTTCATAAAGTTTTACTCCGAGTAGAGTTAAGGAGAGTCAGGTTAAGTAAGAGTTAACTCTATGAGTATACCACTTTGGGTGTCTTTATGAACGATCGGGGTAATCAATTGAATTGACCACTATTATTTAAAATTATAACCAAAAAAGTTGAAACTATAAAAGCGTAATTTTAGAAAAAGGGCAGAAAATGTGAAGAAAGCAATTTATTTTTTTATTTTTTATTTTGCCAAAAGCTTATTGCTGAATATTGAGGTATTATATAATTCTTTAATATCTGTGCATAATATCATAATGAATCTTTCTATCTATAGGTTATCTCATACCTCACAGAACACAAATTGTTATCTCATGTTTTCGTTAAAATAAGTAGATACTTTAGAGTTAACTATGTTTAATTTATGAACGCCGTATTTTGAATGTACTTCCGATCATACTCAGATTTCTGAACGCTATAGAGTTAACTCTGAGTTAAAAAGTAAACTTTATGAACGCAACCTAGAAAAGCACATGCCAGTAGTATGCCTTCACTCAGGGTTGCGTTCATAAAGTTTACTCTTTAACTCAGAGTTAACTCTATATCGTTCAGAAATCTGAGTATGATCGGAAGTAATTCGGAGTACGGCGTTCATAAATTTAACATAGTTAACTCTAGAGTTAACTCTGTTAACTCATATCAAAGAGGTGAGTAGAAATTAACTCGACATGCGCAGTGATGAGTATCTACTTATTTTGACGAAAACACGAGATAATTTGTGTTCTGTGAGGTATGAGATAACCTATAGATAGAAAGTTTCATTATGATATTAAGCACATATATTAAAGCATTATATAATACTCACCTCAATATTTAGCAATAAGCTTTTGGTAAAAGAAAAAAACAGAAAAATAAATTGCTTTCTTCACGTTTTCTGTCATTTCTCTAAAATTACGTATTTTTAGTTTCAACTTTTTAGGTTATAATTTTAAATAATAGTGGTCAATTCAAATGTTTACCACAGTTTACTCCGATCGTTCATAAAGACACCCAAAGTAGTATACTCATAGAGTTAACTCTACTCGGAGTAAAACTTTATGAACGCAGCCCTGAAGGCATACTTTTTATACATAGCTTTATCGGATAACCATTTGAAAAAATTTGTTTCTTATGAAAGTAAATAATAATTTGTTGTTATTTTGTTAATAATTATTGTTGTGTTTTCTGTTTATTTTTATTATCAAAAGACTTTTGCACTTACTCAGCAATTGCTGGTAATATTTACCTATCCAGAGGGTAACGCAAATGGAATTAAGCTCAAATTAACATATTTACAAATTTCTGAAATTTATTATTATTATCAAAAGACTTATGCACTTACTCAGAATTTGCTGGTAATATTTACCTACCCGAGCGCAAACACGCATGGGCTTATGGGCATATGTTTAAAATTGTTGTTTTTTTGTAAATCATTAAAAGTATTCTTATTAAGACAGTTTTTTAAGACTGCCTTTAAGACTTCTGGGGATGAGTTCTGGTGATCATACGATGATCGGTACCACCTACATTTTTTCTGCATATCACATCTGCCTTACTTCTATAGCAATATCGGTATACTTTGCTATTTTTTCATTATACTCATCCAAAATATATGTATATATTTTTTATATATAAATACAGCTTACAGCTTGATAAATATTGGTTTTATTCTTTTATATACAAGTTATTTCATATCTAAAAGAGTATTTTATAAGTATTTGCATCTTAAAAGTAAGTATTAATATCATCAACATCAACATCCATTATTATTCGTGCACCCTCAATAGGTACATTATAACTGTCCCATAGTTATTATTTCATAAACAAAAAAATTTTGAAAATAAAAGTTGTGTGGTTATAAACTAATTTTATTATAAAATTAACACAAGTACAGTGGCGTGCTAGTTTAGGGGACACAAAAAATTATTCTTTTTTTAAGTGTTTTGAGTTGATTGAATTTTTGAAAAGATGTTCTTAAGATATTAAAGGATAAATATAGTAAATTGAACTAGTTAATATAAATATTGAAAAGTCAATATTATCACAGAAAGCTATGAAAATCTCAACTGTCGTGTTTATTAAATGTTATTAAAACATTCAAAATGGTTTACAGTGTGGAAGAAAAAATTCAAATATTCACTTGTTATATAGAAAATAATAAAAATAAGCGCAAAGAGCATACAGGGAGTTGTATCCAAATCGTCCAACACTCGCAGACAACACGTTCATACGTATTTACAAACAGGTAAATAATACCGATAGTTTTAATAGAAAAAGGCGACTAGATCATCAATTAGAATGAAACACTTGAAACACTATTATTTTTTAGAAAATTCTGAATGTAGTATAAATAATGCAGCAGCTCATTTGAATATGAGTTACTCTAAAATACAGCGTACGTTGATAACTAACAACTACAAACCATATAAAATTTTACCCGTACAAGTTTTGACAGAGGCTCATAAAAGGAAAAGATGAAGATCCTGAATATTTGACTAAAATATTATTATAAAATATTATCGACCGATGAATCGTCCTTTTCCTCAGCTGGAGTTATTAATAGGAAAAATCTTAGGTCATCGGAAAACAAGGAGAATAGAAAAATATTGATCAAACCAATAAAAAAATCAGGAAGAAAAACTCTTAGTGTATGGTGTGAAATGTTCAGAAACCAAACTGTTGGACCCATACTTTACAATTTCAATTTCCCTGGAGTTAACTATCTGGAAATAATTCTTCCTGAAGTTCAAAATATTCTGGTAGATAATTTTTAGGACGTTCAACTTCAGGATATTTGGATGCAGGATGGGGCAGCTCCGCATAATATCCTAGTCCCCAGTATAAAGACGTCTACTTTTTTGACACATTCAAATTTCATACTTTGTGAGAGCTTTCTTCGCGTCGAGTCCGACAAACTTTTCTCTCCGGCGAAAACTTTCTGCGCTCCTGCGATTTTGAATGCCTGCTTCTCGAAATTGTCGATATTACGTCACTATGACTCCCCGTATATACATATTTCATTTTTTTAAACTGTTTATTAAAAATTGTGGTCAACTTGTCCGACAAAAATCATGCTGCGTATGGGGTGTCCACCGCTCCGAAAATGTCGATATGACGTCATTAAATCTCCCTGTACATACATGTCGGACAAAAATAACAATGATAGATAATAGTATTCTTATTACAAATATCGATTTGTCTGACAAATATATTGAGTTATATAGTCAGTTCGACAAGAAAATGAAAAAAAAGAAATCAAAACCAATGGAATAGTTACTTTTGTCGTTTTCTGACTGAATTAGTTTTACTGGATGACATAAAATTTACAAATCAACTATTCAATTATAAAATAATTTCAATTGAAAAATCTGTAAAACTCAAAATCTGTTTTCATTTACTTATATTGATATTTTATTTTATATAAAAAGGTATAAAAATATGTATTTTATTCTTTATTGAAATATAAAAAAATTCATTCTACATCAGAATTACTAATTAAATTATGATCATCATCATAATCATCATCATTTTCACGACCTTTATCAATGTCGTCCTCACCCCTAGAGTCGCTATTATCATCAGATTCAAGAATAAAATTACAAAATTTATTAAAAGTTGAATGAGTAATAATTTGATATTAAATATTAATAGAAATATCAAATATTTCTAATGAAATTTCAGATAATAGTGGACTTTTGGGTCCAGCAAACCAATTAAATTCATCTATCAAATACATTTTTTTAACAATAAAATCCTTATAGCAGATTGAGTGATATCCTATAGTAGAATCTTCACAATCATTTGAAAGGACCACGTTGTTGTTTTTTCTGGCCTTCAAAAAGTTTTTGCACTTAGATTGTCTTTGAGGAGTAAATTGTTTTATTTCCTCTCTTTTCGTACGAAAATTTGGACTTTCACCCAAAAAATTGCACAAAAAACACTCCACTGCAAAACATTATGTGAAAATTTGAGATAAATAACACTTTAAAAAAATTCGATTTATTCGATACGTGTGTTTATTCAGTGTACAAACATGTGACTAGAAGTACTGACTTTTTCTTCGTTGGGCTTGTAAAATAAAAACAATATATAAGAATATTTTTGAAAATATTTTTTACTTACATTTTATTAACTATAAATTTTAACTATTTTTGTCGAACCACAATTTTTAATATAATTTTAATAAACAATTAAAAAAAATCAAATATGTATGTACAAGGAGTCCTAGTAACGTAATGACAATTTCGAGAATCGGGCATTCAAAAACGCAGGAGCGCAGAAAGTTTTCGCAGAGGAAAAGTTTGTCGGACTCGACGCGAAGAAAGCACTCACAAAGTATGAAATTTGTATGTGTCAAAAAATTAGAGGTCCTTGTACTGGGGATCATTTGAACAATGTATTTCAAGTGTGGATAGGGAATAATGGAACCGTATTATGACCTTCTAACAGTCCGGACCTATCCTCAATGAACTCATTTTTTGGGGGGTTTTTAAAAGATAACAAATAATAATAATGACTGTATTCAAGTCATTAAAGACCGAATTCAATTAGAAATAAATATTCTAAATGTAAACAATCAACCCATTTCTGATGCAATTCAAAATATAATTATTCGTTTTCATTTATGTATTGAAACTAATGGTGGACACTTCGAACAACTTTTATAAGTTATTATTTATTTATAGCAATAAAGTTATCTTTGTTATATTCGTTATCCATTATTTGTAATTTTAATTTAATCTTGACCTTTTATTAACTATCTTAAGAACGGTTTAAGACATGGGTATGATATGGTATGTTAGTGAAATCAGAAGAAAAACATCTTTTCAAAAATTCAATAATATACAGGGTGTCTCATTTAAAAAAACGAATAACTTTTTTGTGTCTCGTAAACTAGCACGCCACTGTACTTTTATTTTAAACTTTTATTTTAAAAATTTTTTTGTTTATGCAATAATATCTATGGTAAGGGCTGGGACATTTATAATGAATAACCCTGTATGCTTTCTTTGAGAGTTAATTGATATTTTGTGGTCTAGTTAAGTGCACTTTCCTTTTTAAGTATAAAGAAATTATAAATATCGAGTAACTGTTAAATTTTTTTTAAGTACAGCCCAACAATCATATTCAAGGCCCAAGTACACGGGGCGAGTTTACAAGCTAACAAGCCGGCTTTTTACAAGCAGCTCGTAAACTAGTCCAGTGTACTCGATGCACTCGCTCCGTTAGCTGCTTGTAAAAACGCTCTGGAAAAAGTTGAACTGCCGGCGACTTTACACGCCACTCGCCGGCTTTTGAGCGAGCTAGCTTGTAAACTAGCCACGTGTACTCACAGTAGCTTGTGCACAAGTGGCTAGTAGCACAATAACCTGTGAGGATTAACTTAACAGCACACAACAACACGTGGTTTCCACACGCCAGCTAGTTGGCTACCGAGCAAGTGAGAAATTTTGTGTGTACTCGACTACTAGCGCACTCGCCGACTCGCCGGCTTTTTACAAGCCGGCTTGTTAGCTTGTAAACTCGCCCCGTGTACTTGAGGCTTAAACACCAGGTCGTCATCAAGACGGAAAACGCGTTTTAAGTTTGAAGCTTAAATTTTGAATATTTTTGTTGATTTATTTGGCACGCTTAAACATATAGTAAAGAAAGGTGGTAAAGGCACCGATTTGAGAAATATGTTAGTAAGTGGAAATTACCTAATAAATAAAATAAATATTACAAAAACAAGTATATACCGCCATTAAGAACAACAAAACTTCTTCAATAAAACTTTTTAAAGAAATCAAGTGACTGATTTGGCAACATAAAGAAATAGTTACCGTAATTAAAACATTAATCGGTTTTCTGTTTAGATGCAGTGCAGAAGGGTATTATTTTATAAGATAGTAGAATTTGTAAGTGTTGGTTCATAGTGAAGTAGTATTTTTTATATTTAATTTAATATATTTGTGCGTTGTCGAACTATTTGAAAATTGATAATTTATTATGAGTAAATTTAATTTACTTAAAAATATTTAATATTCGAATGCCAGTAGGTATATACAGTTTTTTAAGAATTTTATTCTAGAAATAAGTATTATTACTTTTTCATATTGGGGAAATTTCTTAAACAAAAAATTAAGTAAAATCCATGCTAAAACAATTTGAAAATTCTAAGTCTTATGCCCGGTTTCACCAACGATAAATAGCGGCCTATTCGTCGAATAAAGTTATTTAATAATAAATCTGACAGATTTGCGTTTCACCAACGACAAATAAGGTTTATTCTAAGAATAAACTCCAGATAAATTATTTGTCAATTATCGGGCAAATAAATATTTATTCATCCAATAAAGTGACAGGTTAACCTCACTTTATGTGAATTTTTATGTTCGTTATTAAAGTTTGAATCTAAATTAAAACTTTGAATATAATTTAAAATGTATTGTGCAAGGTAAATGTCGAAATCAATATTATTATATATAAATTATATATATTATAAAAGTACATTTTCAAAACTTAAATTGTTTGAAAATGTTTTTAATAATATGTACTTGTATCTATATAATTTTTTTTGGTTGTGACCAAACGCTATCAGTTTTTTTGTTTTTTACAATGTGCCTATATTTTTCCACTATTATAAGAAGATTCGCTTTTTCTTCTTCTAAATAATTTTTACTTCCTTCGCGTTTCGTACTCATATTGTAAAATTAAATAATATTAAATAAAAGCGACAAAGAACGACAAAACGCCAAGATTTAAACTGAAAATTGTGGGGTTATGTTTTATGACAAATCCTTGCAAATAAACGATTTGCGCATGCGCCTAATAGTCCAGGCGTGCTGTACCAAAAAAATAAAAAATACGGAATATCTGAGACCTGGAATGTAACAGTTGGAGGTGGTAAAGGGGCTTATAACACATGAAAAAAAATACATTAACTATTTCCATTATGATCATAAACTTTTTGGGGGTGTAAAAGGGTGAAAAGGGGATAAAAAACTGAAGTATTGCTGTTTGCGGCTAAAATTGACGTCAAAATGAAAAGTGCCCAATAGAAAAGTTGTAGATCATGTAAAAATCTAAAACTTTTTTCCTGGTAATTTTCTCACATAACCTCAATTTTTCGAGAAAAATGAAAAAAAAAGATTTTTCGTTTTTAATTTTTAATTTTCCAACGGCTTCGTCAATCTTGATGGAACTTGGTGAAAACTTACCTTTTTATGTCCAAAATAACCTCGAATTTTCTCAACCTTCTAACATAATAATTTTCCGACAAATTGGATTTTTCTTTTCTTTTTTTTTTTCAACTGTAAAGTTTGCTCGGAAAAGGTTTTCGTTGGGCTCATTTTTTTCGTTTTTACGTCTACTGTTACATGAAAAATAAAAATACACCTCTCATTTAAAAATGGGCTCAAAAATAAAAAAAAAAAGCAAAAAATGAATTTTGCAACAGCTAAATTTGCAATAATTGTTAAATTTTTGTTATAAAATATTAAAAAATGCAAAAGCCGACTCTTGCATTACATTCTACGGGAAAAATTACAAAAGAAAATGTATTTCATTATTTAGTCGGATTTTTAGTTCATTTGCAATATTATTATAAACACTCAAGTCTATTAATGAAGTTAATAATCCAAGCGGGGATTTCATGGTTTTTACTATTGTTGTATGCTGATTTGTTTATATTATAAGGTTTTCCATGCGATAAATCGATTTGTTGATATTACAAGGCCCAAATATCCTTCCATCAGAGCCCTATAGCCCAATTTTCGGTTATAATTGCACAAGTGCATAAAAATTACCGATAATTTTGCAAGAAAGCGTGTTATCTAAAAATTGCACAAGATTTTTTTCATATTTTACAAAATATGAAAATAACGGAGTGCAATTTTTATAGATAACACGCTTGAATGTAAAATTATCTGGTCATTTTTATGCACGAGTGTAATTCAATGGAATATTTCACGAATAAAGAAATAAGTATTGATTTTTTTCTGAGAAAAATCACATACTACTGACAAAGACTATGAATAAAATTATGCTAGACATGCTTTCAAACAATTTTATTTTCAACACACAAATTAAAAATTACAAGAATTACAGTTTTCACTTTTTGAAGTATATCTGACATTTATCAGTATTGTCAGTCAGTGTTGTTGTTATTGGTGCCATGCCGACGGGATGTTTTCGCAGTGCAATCATCGCTCCGCAGTGCAATTACCGCTGTAATTTTTCGATAATTGCATTCCTCTTATGACATATCCCAAGTAACACAAACCTGCATAATTCGACTGCATATGCTCTACAAATAACCTGCAGTTGAAATTTCAACTTTATATCGTCTGCAAATGTCCTTTAAAAAATACATAGTCTGCAAATTACTCTTATATCATCTTCACTTAAAGATGAAATAACTTTTACTTTATATCATCTGCATATCATTTCAAATGGAATGCCTTTCCTGCATACAAAATATACTGTTAGGTTAAATGCAGGTACAACCTGCATATTACCTTCATATAAATAGTCTTATATAGAAGTTAATATGCAGAACTAATGCAAGTTAGCCTACTTGCATATAACATATTTAACAAATATTTTGCAGGCCTTCTATTTGGGCCATTTTGCAGACCATATAAACGGTTTTCATCTGCTTTTCACTGTTTGTTAAAGGTTTTACGCAGACTCCTACTATTGAATGTAATATGCAGATAATATGAAGTATGATATTCTATATACAGCTGTAAACAAAAAATCAACTGGTTGATCGTTAAAACTGGAGCGAATGATATAGCTTTTCGATTAAGTTTTTATTGTATAGTGTTAAGGTGTTTTTGTGATTTCCAAAATGGGTAAAGCCGAGAAAATTAAAGGATGGAAAAAAATAAAACGTAGTGGAACGTTTCGAAGAAAAGTGAAGCAGTATCGGGACGAATATTCCAATATTTTCCAATTTAATAATGAGAACGCTTCTAATCAAGAGCCTAGCAACGAAGCCAGCTGCAGTTATGGAAACGAAGAAGACATTGATGAAATTGATGAGATTGACGAAATTGATGAAATTGATACAATTGATAAATTTGAAGAAATTGCCTTAGACGAATTGGAACTTATTGGAAGTGAGACCTTTGGAACATTTTTAAAGAAGTGGGCAGTCGAAATTAAATTTCTCAGGAAAATTAAACAAGGAGTATAACTCTGGTTTACCTAGCGATCCTCGAACATTAATGGGTACGTAGATATTGATTTAATACTATTATGGTATGGTTTTAATAATGTTTTTTCTTTAAGGAACCCCGCGTCAAAAAATTGACATTTTAAATATACAAGGCGGAAGTTACTGGCATCAAGGCTTAGAGTTTTGTCTTCGCCAATGTTTTCGTAATTTAGATAAATCAATATCAATTAAAATAAATGTTAACATTGACGGCTTGCCTCTATTTGAAAACGGTACAGATCAATTCTGGCCAATTTGATTTAATATTCATGAAATGGTTCATATGCCGCCTATGATTATTTGAATTTTTTATGGAAAATCGAAACCCAAAGTTATTGAAGAATTTCTTACGCCATTTATAAATGAAGCAACTACTTTATTGAACACCGGTATTTTAATCAATGAGAATAGTTTAGCCATTAATATACGAGCTTTCATTTGTGATTCACCAGCTCGAGCATTCATTAAAGGTACCTACTTTACTTAAGCAGTAAATATCATATTTAAGTACTTTAATTTTTCAGGGGTGGTAAATTTTAATCATAAGAATGGTTGTTTAAAATGCTGTACGGTAGGTTTATACTGTCCAACAACACGTTGTAACATTTTTCCATACACCAATTGTTCTAAAAGAACTAATGCTGAATTTCGTTCTTTGAAATATACAGAACATTATCAGACTAACGAAAACGGACCAATATTACCGCCATTATGTAAATTAAAAATTAATCTGATAGATGATATATCTAATTGTTGCCGATTCGTTACACTTGTTCCATTTAGGTATCATGAACGGTTTACTTAAAGCCTATATAAAAGGAAAATTGGGTATGACTATAAAGCAAAAATGGTCAAAAGCTACTGTAGCTGAAATATCTAAAATAATGAGTGGAATAAAACTTCCAGCAGAATTTCATAGGTCGATTCGAGGGTTAAATTGTTTAACGCATTGGAAGGCATCAGAGTGCAGTGCCTTTCTGAATTACATTGGAATCGCAGTACTAAAGCCTTTTTAAACAAAAACTCATTATGATCACTTTTTACATTTGTTTTGTGCTGTGACGATTTGTTCCACTAATTATTATAGACGATTTTTACAAGTTGCACAAGAAATGTTTGACATATTTATCAAGCGTCATTACAGACTTTTCACATGTGTAACGATGAATATCCACAATTTACATGATGTTGTGGACGAAGTAAAAATTTTCGGTAAATTAGCAACATATCCGTTTGAAAATCAATTATACCAAATTAAACGAATGTTAAGAACTGGTCGGTTTCCTTTATGTCAAGTAGCGAATAGGCTATCGCAAATTACATCAACAGAAATTAATTATGAAGCGCCTATAATTATCCTCTGTTTAAATATCCATCAAAAGCTGATAGTTCAAAATATACATATGTAGATCTGCGCAAGAATTTTTTATTAAAAACTAATTTTGAAAACAAATGGTTTTTAACAAAAAAATACGAAATTGTAGCCATGCTCCATTATGCTCCATTATTCCGTCTCATTTTAAATTATTGGAAACCGTTCTGCAGTTTACCACACTGTATGTATATTGCAATAAAGTTCAAACTTGAATACAAAATGATTACGAATACAGAATTAATATGAATGACTTTTGAGCCAAACTATACAACAAATTGGTAATGTAACATATACTTTCCTGTGTTATTTATACCCAGAAAAAAATCATTAAAATAATAATTTTTTTAATTTTATTTGGTAAGGTTTTTTTTAATGCCGTCTTTTCGAATATTCGATAAATAGGAGTGTGCTTTAAGTTTATTATTAAAACCAAAATTACCAAGTGTCTGATTAGTCCAGTGTTTAGAGTGTCAGCGTTTCAAATTGAGAGGTGTAGCAGTGGATGGTTCGAGACCTAGCCGAGGAACCGTAAGTATAATTTGAGTTTAAAAAGTTTCAGGGTGTATTTGGGCTTGTGTTTGTGTGAGAAAGAAAAATAGATGGGAATGAGTCTCCAATAAAAAAAATAAAAAAAGAGTATAAAAATTGAAAAAAAATGTTAATAAATTTTTCTTTTTTTTTCTCGCACTCTGCATATTACCTTCATTTGATATGAATACAAGATCTGCCTCTGACCTGGACAATTTCTGTAAAAGATCTTACCTTCAAGTTGTTTAAAAGATCTTATACAAAAGACTTGCAGGCCTACGCTAAGCCTGTATACCGCCAATATAAAACATTAATTCAGGGTATTTAAATGTATTAAACAGAAGTAAGGCAGGCCTACAATTCATCTTCATATCACTTAAAAATTATATAATCTATATAAAATAAAAGTGTTATAAAGTTCTTTTGCAGGTAGTTATCCTGCATAAGTGCGTCCAAAACCGTATTTTATATAATAATATGTGGTTGATATGCAGAATATTTATGCAGGTAAAATGTTACTTTGGATATTATACATGAGGGAAATATTCATCAAAATTTTAATTTTCTTTGACTTTTTGGAATAATTTGTTTATTTTAATATATAATCGTTCGGTTTTAAGTAATTCGTAATTGTAATTAAAAAATATATTGAAAAGACAATATTTTGTTTGTTACGAATGAAGTATATTTTGTTTAGTGAAATGTTGCAAGGTCAAAAAGAAAACACAGGGCCTAGGCCTCTAGGCTAGTTAGAGTTGTCATGTCACTTATGAAAGGTGGCCACTGTCACCAATTTGAACCTTCAAAAGGACTTTTGAAAAAAATATATTGACATGACCTTAACAACAAAGACTTCTTAACACGTGTATATTGAGATGACTAAATATACCTATCCTCGGAACACAAAGTACTACTCCGCTTTGGTTGTATATACTCCACTTTCTGTCTCCAATCTACTACTATTCTTTAGCTTGTTGTGGCAACCCTGACGTCAATTTTAGCTGTAAACAGCAATACTTCAGCTTTTTATCCCCTTTTCACCCTTTTTCACCCCCAAAAAGTTTATGATCATAATTGAAATAGTTAATGTATTTTTTTTTCATGTGTTATAAGCCCCTTTACCACCTACAACTGTTACATTCCAGGTCTAAAAGTACAGCACGCCGGGAGTATAAAAGTATAAAAATTACTACATTATAACTTATTTGTCAAATAGCTATTTGGAGTTTTAAAAGCGTTATTGAAACAGAAATAAATTTAATCGATAAATAAATGTTACTCTTCGACTAGCTATTCGTCGATTTATTTGACGTTGGTGAAACCGGGCATAAGTGATCTACTTTTGCCACATAAACAATTATGAAAACTATTGTTTTCTATGGACATGTAATTCGTAATATATCTGCATTTAGTATAGTAACAAATATCCTAACAGTACAAATGCAATTTTTTTAGGTAGGTAGATATATTTTCGAACTTTTTATTTGCTAAATACTACTCTGTACTAAACATCTGTTGTTCATTTGTTACAGCTGAACTATTTAATATGTTTATAATAAAACATATGGTTTTTTTGGGCATCCATTAAAAAATTAATTGCCACAAATGGTGTATATTGTACAATATTTAATCGCGTTTTTGAATTTTTTCTTCGAAAATGATTGTATAGCTTTTACAGTCTACACATGTAAAATTATTCTAGAAACAGTCACTTTTTTCTAAGATATAATGCAGATATTCATATGAATTGAAAAACTGTACATGTAAAAATGTACTTTTATTTTAAAAAATACCTATATATCTACCTAATTTGGATAGTGTCGAAGAGTTGGTTGATATGTCCAAACCTTTTTGTATTGTTCTGGGCCATTAAAAACTTATCTTCCCAACGTCCCTGGTAAAATTTATTAAGTTTTTAGAGATATTTTAGAATATTTAAAATTACTAGTACATTTTGCATTAGAAATTAGGTTTAATTACTCTGTCCTACATAATATGAGGGTTGCCTTGTATATTTCGGGATTAGAGAACAAAAACAAATATTAATTATTGAAAATCACTTCGAAGCACTTTTGCCACTCTGATTGAGGTATCTCCAAAACATGCATTCTGAATGCAGCAACCGATTTTTCTTCGAAAAACGTTAACCTCTCAGTTTGTTTTTTACGTGAAAAGAAGTCATTCGGTGCCAAGTCAGGACTATACGGCAGATGACTCATCAAATCGATGTTTTGGGTGCTCAAAAATGCAGTTGTTTGAGCCGATGTGTGGGAGCTCGCATTGTCGTGGTGAAGAGTGATCCGTCTTCGGCGGTTGGTTTTCCTGATTTCTTGGAAGACAACTGGCAAACAAATGGCAAAAAAATGTACCACTCAGAATTGACTGTTCTGCGTTGTTCTAGTTGTACGGTTGCGACATGTCCAGTTTATCCAAAAAAGAGCGAACTTTTGTTGGATTGGGCTCATCTTGAAACACCCATACAGTCGACTGCTGTTTACTTTCGAGCTCATCCGCGTAAATCGACGATTTATCACCTGGCACCGCGATCGTATTTTTAAGCATTTCCTTCGACCAATCGACACGAGCCTTTTTTTGAGCTATTGATAAATTGTGTGGGATCCAACGCGAACAAATTTTTTTGGCCGTCAAATATTTATGCAATATTGAATGAATGCTGGTCTCACTAATGCCTAAGGTTGTCTCAATTTCACGATAGGTCACATATCGATCTTGCATTATCAGTTCGCGCACAGCATCACTGGTTTTTGGAACAACAACTGATGTTGGATGACCTGCACGAAATTCGTCTTGGAGTGAACTAAGCCCACTATTGAATTCACCATACCATCAATAAAAACTGGTCCTGATGGAGCTTCATCGGCAAAAATTAAATTAAGTTCATCCATGCTGTCTTGCTGAGTTGATCCACGTCGAAAGTTGTAAAAAATAATCCAACGAAAATGTTTACGATTTAATTCCATTTTTGGGCGAAGTTGAATCTTTTAAGTTACTGTAAACAACCCAAAAAGCGCTCGTATGTCAAAACGCTCGTATAACCTCAAAAATGTCTAACTTTACGATAGAGCTGTCAGTTACCAGATTCCGTTTGTAGATCCCACTAACATGTTTCTATTAGAGAAAACTATGAATATTTTAATCTACATTATCTAACATTGCTCTTTGTTCTTGTAAGAAAAATATTTTTAGGTACTTATCCAATAGTTTTGCCGTAATACAAGGAAACCAGATGTTTGGAGCACTCTGTTTAAGGTAGTAAAATAATCATATTCTTGCACGAATTTTCATCGTCCAGTCTTTAGAAATATTGAAAATACTATGATATAAGTACCTATAAATTCTAATTACGTTAGATTTACCAATTATATTTTAGTCCGTTTCAACCGGGCTGTAGTAACTGGTTTGACCCCATAGTGCGTGTTGTCGACAGTTTGAATGATAGTAAAGCTGGTTTTACAAAACAGTAAAAGTTAATATTACTACTTTCTGTAATTGACATTAATACAAATATGTAATGAAACAATTTATATTTTTTTTAATTTATTTTATTATTCTGCGTGAAATTATTGAGTGGCCGAAGAATAATATACATTGCTTTTTTTTCAACAAATTTGTAGCTCAGAAAATCATAAGCTATTTAATTGCAATATTACGGATATGGAAGTAATACAAGAGATTAAAAAAGGTCAACTTTTACGCTAAAATGTAAAATGTGTAATCCCACAAAAGATTACATCTAAACACATGGACATTAACTCTGCAATTACACTAGGAACGGTGTCAACTGGAAATGGGTTTTCCACATTACACAAATTGTATGCTATCATCAACATGCCTTGTATGACAAAAACTCGTACAGTCATTATTACGACAATATGTCAAAACTAATTGGTTCTATCAATTTCAAAATTATGCAGCAAGTAGCTACAAGATTAGAAAAGATTCTCTTGGGTCTTGGATGGTGAGATTGGGCTAGTTCTCTCGAACTTTTACCCTTTGTTTGTAAGTGGACCTAGGTGGTTTGACGTTGAATTTTGGATTTTTCAGATATAAGGAAGTCTCGTCAGTCAAGTAATTTAGGGCCCGTAAGAACCTGTTTTGGCAGTTGGGCACGAGGAAAGTCATCAGGATCGTAGTCAAGTGCCCTCTTCAGAAGTGGATTTATGTGGTTATGGAATGGGATGATCAAGTCAATGTTGCGAAGTCGGATTTGGCGGCTTATCGAGTCCACCATAAGGTCTCTACGGATGTTCGAGTTTCTTAGATACCAAGGTGACCCGGTAATTAGTCTTAGAGCTTTATTCTGAATAGTCTTAAGTTTATGAAGATGAGAATTAGCAGTTTGACCCCATACAGTCGATGCATATAGGTATGATTTGTGGAAGGATGCAAGTCTTGTAAAGTGTGAGTTTGTGGCGTAGTCTTAGTCTACTGTCTCTGATATGAAGGGCTAGAGTACGGCTTTTATAGCATTAGTTTTTGAAATGGTATGATTTAATCTTTCATTTTTCCGCCCATTTCATATAGGCCTTGGTCGTGTTTTGAAGATATTCTACACTCTTGGAGAATTTCCAAGAGCTAAACAAAATCGCGGTAACATCCGCAAATGTAAAGATCTTTGTAAGTTTTATACATTCGGGGATATCTGCCGTATACAAATTGTATAGAATGGGAGAGAGAACCGAACCCTGAGAAACTCAGGAACTCTTGATCGTTAAGATGGAGGATTTTACACTTCAGGCCGTCTTTTCAAAAGATTTTTCAATGTCTAAAAAGCTAGCGCTACACGTCCGTTTTGCAGTCCAGTTTTCAAGTATACATTCGGTCAATCCTAGAGCCTGCTGCTCGCAAGAGTGTTCAGCTCTAAATCCAAATTGAAACTCCGGGATGATTCGTCGTTCGTTAGTTTTATCTTTGATTCGCTCAAGAATAACTTTCTCGATTACCTTTTATATCGAACTAAGTAGACTTATGGTCTGTGGTTTTGGGGGTTAAGCGGATTTTTCCCGGGTTTTTCTATTAAAATAACGATGGTATTCTTCCATCTGTCGGGAAATTTTTTGTAATTTTAAAATTTTGTTTGTGATGTTGGCCAAAAATTTTATGTAGCTGTGAGGCAGCTGTTTAAGTTGGAGATTTGTTATGTTGTCATCTCCTAGACCTTTTTTCGATTTTAGTATAAAAATGTTTTCAATTTCTGTGTTTGTGGTAGGGCGAATTGCCTTAAAAGTCAGTGTTTTAATGTCGCGATCTATCGCATTTTCGACCTCAGTTTCCCATTCGATATCGTCGTCTGGGTCCCTGTCTGGCAAGAACTGAAATTCTAGTGAGTCCTGGTCTACGTAGACCAGGTCTGAAGTTCCCTGAAGGGGGTTGTTTGATTTGGTCTTCATTTTAAGCTTATTTCTGAGAGCCCACAATGTATTAGGATTATTACAATTACTGATCGTCTCAGTCCACCGGCAATTTCAAAGTTTTTCTAGATATCCCTTGACTTCGTTGGATAGTTGGTTGGCTCTGTTTTTGTCGAGCCGGTTCATAGTTATTTGGGCCTTTTTTCGAGCTCTATTTTTCACCTGGATAAAATGTTTTATCTTGGAGGAATAGAGCAGGGGTTTGATGCAGGAGTTGTTTTGAAAGAGGTACTTCGAAATAACGCTGATTTCATTTCATTCGTAATTTGGAGAATTTTTTATCTAAATCATGCATGTGGTTGAGCAAAGGGAGCGGTCGGTTGATGTTACTAAGTATTTCGGAGTATTTGATCCAATTCACTCGTCTTGCGTGCATCAGATTCGGTTGCCAGTTCTCCAATTCTAAAATAATAGGATTGTGGTCCGAGCTGAGTTCCGCTTTCGCCTCTATTTGGAAGTTCACACTGACAAATCTTAATATAAAAATATTAAGAACATCAGCGATCCCTGTACCAAAATGAGTCGGTTCATCTGTCCCAACTACTAGATAGCCATGACGGGTCGAATGTGCATCTAGAATTTTGCCTTTATCATTTGTTTGCCTTGAATACCAATTCGGATGTTTGGAGTTCAAGTCGCCTCTGATTGTAGTGATATATATACCGAAACTAGTGTGTAAGTGATTCCCGAAGCCATCGTTATTTTAACCACTGTGTTTTCAATGTTTTCGGTGTTGTAACGGTTTATGAATGAATGACAAATATCTTTTTGGATTAAGATTGCTGTTCCGAGATGTGATTGGGAATGCCTCTCAAGACCACTAGAAGAGTCTTGTCTGTCGGTAACTGGAAAGTATACTAAAGTTGCCATTGTCTATCTAATTCTCTAGTAATTGTCCCATGATCTTCTATTGTATTGGAGATAAATTCGGTTCCGTCTTTTTTGTTGGCGGCATTCGATATAGATAAGTTTTTAATTTTGAAGATTATTAATATGTCCATCCAAGTTTCTTTATTTTAAATAGAAATAGGAGGAATTTTTGGGCTTAATGGTTTGAGTAATTTTTGCTGCCTGTTGTTGGGTTGGGGTAGGGTGAGGTAGTATAGGGAAGTCGTCGTCATTGACATGTTTTTGATATGATGTACGATGATGATAGTCCTTAGAGGACAGGAAGTCTTTTCTTTTAGAAAGTCGGGTGGATTTAGTCGAACTGTCAGAATTGTAATCTGATTCATATAGCATATTATTAACTTTTGTTTTGATGTCATCGTCCTCGTCGGAGTCAACATTCATGTCAGAGTCGTCATTACTATTTATCAGGGGAGTAAATTTATTTTTAATTAAAGTCAGTTGTGGAGACGGAAGATGGGGGAGAAGAACGTACAGATATTTTTCTTTTTTTTGTAATTGGAGAAGAGTCTGGGGTGTTTTTAGTCAAAGTATAGCCAAGTCTTTCGGCAAGTAATAAGAATAACTCACCTAGGTCGCGTTCACTTAAATCATTGACAATGGATTTGACGTCTACTGTTCGGACATTGTCAACTGGACTGGTCGAACTTACACGTTTGGTAGCCGGTCTTTGCATTTTTGGGGGAGTTTACCCGCGTCCGCGGACACGGTTCCAACTGATGGTCTGTCTATTACTGCTAATTTGGAGGGGTCGGATCCGGAAATGTTCTTAGGGTGTAGAAGACCCTCTTCTACACTCATGCACACACACTTTTTGTAATTAACAAAGCAGTATTTTCTCTTGAAACATATTTTTTCCGCGGACCGAAATTAGTGACGTTTAATGTCAAAAATTAATTTTGACCTTATTTTTTTAGGAAAAATTGACAAAAATGGTATTCCTTGTAACACCGTAGTAGCCGACGGGGCTTGATCTAAGCGATCATATAATAGTATATTACGTAACGTGTGTGGTAAAATGCTTTACAGCAATAGTTACGTACTATACTTTACCTACGACCTACTTGTACCTGAATTAATAATCTTTTTGTTAATAATAATTGAACAAGAGCAACAATAGATGTTTTTAATTATTTTATTGTATAATAATTAAATACTTAACATTGCAGTGGGTGGAGTTAAATTCATTTCACTATCACTTGGCATTTTTTAATAATTGTATAAAACTTCACGCATACAAACAAGTTATAAGAACAATCAAAAATGGAATATTTTTTGATAATCGTTTTTTGATAAATAATAACGTGTGCGCATGCGGTCATACGTCAGACGCATGCGCAGACGCTCAATGTGTAAAAGATTTTAAATATGTCGGTTCAATGTACTCCTTATTGTAGTAAAACTCATTTTCGTCATTTTTGAGTGAATAATTTATTGTTACTGATCGGTTTCTCACGTAATTTTAACATTTAGTGCATTCTTAATATTTAAAACGGTTTCGTATAGTAACTGAAGTGAAATTATAGCACAAAACGAGTAAAAAGTGTCTTTTATATGTTACGATGGTATCCACAAGTTGAAACAGCTTTGTAAGTATTTTTAAAAAGTATCTCGGTAATAATTATTTTATAAATCTTAAAATATTAACTTAATTACATAAAAATAACTTAAATTAATCTGGGAAATGTAATTAAGTACATTTATATTATGATCCATTTATACAGACAGAAAGTAGGGTTAATGGAAACGAATCAAATATATATTTTCACATAACTCTAAATATATATATTAAATGCAATCTTATATCTAATAAATGTTATCTGTCATTTATATGTAGTATAAAATATGTAAATAGGAAATCTTGAATAAAATAGCGACGTCTATTGGTGCTAAGTTGTTGCTAGGAACGACGTGCGTTTATTGTACCGTGCGTAAAGAGATACATTACATAGGTTGTAGATTGTGTGTTATTGACGGTTTAGAGGGGTGGTCGTAGGTAATAGTATATTACGTAACGTGTGTGGTAAATAGCATTTTACGCACGAATGGAATAGTTGCGCACGATGCCGCGTAGCGGCGAGTGCGTAATTCCGTGAGTGCGTAAAATGCTTTACAGCAATAGTTACGTACTATACTTTACCTACGACCTACTTGTACCTGCATTAATAATCTTTTTGTTAATAATAATTAAACAAGAGCAACAATAGATGTTTTTAATCATTTTATTGTATAATAATTAAATACTTAACATTAGTTATATTGGGTGAAGTTAAATTCATTTCACTATCACTTGACATTTTTTAATAATTGTATAAAACTTCACGCATACAAACAAGTTATAAGAACAATAAAAAATGGGATGTTTTTTGATAATCGTTTTTTGATAAATAATAACGTGTGCGCATGCGGTCAGACGTCAGACGCATGCGCAGACGCTCAATGTGTAAAAGATTTTAAATATGTCGGTTCAATGTACTTCTTATTGTAGTAAAACTCATTTTGGTAATTTTTGAGTGATTAATTTAGTGTTATTGCTCGGTTCTTGCGTAATTTACTGCATTCTTAATATTTATAACGGTTTCGTATAGTAACTGAAGTGAAATTATAGTACAAAACGAGTAAAAAGTGTCTTTTATATGTTACGATTGTATCCACAAGTTGAAACAGCTTTGTAAGTATTTTTAAAAAGTATCTCGGTAATAATAATTTTATAAATGTTAAAATAACTAACTTAATTACATAAAAATAACGTAAATTAATCTGGGAAACGTAATTAAGTACATTTATATTATGATCCGTTTATACAGACAGAAAGTAGGGTTAATGGAAACGAATCAAATATATATTTTCAAATAACTCTAAATATATATATTAAATGCAATCTTATATCTAATAAATGTTATCTGCCATTTTTATGTAGAATAAAATTCACCTTCAAATATGTAAATAGGAAATTTTGAATAAAATGGCGACGTCGATCTATTGTTGCTAAGTTGTTGCTAGGGACGACGTGCGTTTATTTTACCGTGCGTAAAGAGATACATTACATAGGTTGTAGATTGTGTGTTATTGACGGTTTAGAGGGGTGGTCATAGGTAAAGTAAATTATGATGCTACTCCTGAAGTTGTAAATACAGATTTTGTTTTATTACTAATATCATTAAGCGTTGATAATATGTATACCATTTTTAACCAGTATTTTTTATACTCTTATAGGCTTGCATCATTGGATATCGCACTAGCAAACTTTTGTATTTGGGAGTACAAACCAAATACAGCAGGTTTTGTGAATTTTGCGTAAATAAAAATAATACTGTATCGATATACAACTGTGTCAAAAATTGGAGCGGTACATCCAATACAACGGAACAGGATATTATTAAAGAAGGGTTTAAGCAAAAATTATAAACGCATGGACTAAAATATAGAACCTTGGTTGGCTATGGTAATAGTTCAGTTTACAGCAAATTATTACAGGTAAAACCATACGGCCCTCAAACAATAATTAAAAAGGTTAAATGTCGCAATCATCTGTTAAGAAATTTTACTTCAAATCTTTGGGATATACCTAGTAAGCACATTAAGATTTTATTTATTTTATTTAATGAGATAAAGAGAAGGTGTTTTTTACACCAATAAAGGAGAATTTATTTTTCTTTTAGAAAGAAAAATGAGTTCGTCAACTAATATTGCAGTGACTGTGACAAGTTGAAACCAACGCTAAGCGCTTAAGATTTTCTGTCAGTAAAGCGATTAAACTAAGGTTATTAGAAAATTCAGTATTTTGGATAACTTCTTAATTTGGATAGTTTAGAGGATAATAATGGATAATAATTTGACGAAATACTACAATTCAATAGTATTTAAATTTTTGGGGGGAAAGAGGATAAATTTTTCAAAGAAAGGATCATACCGGACTAGGTGTGAAACTGCTGAAATTTCGTATAATATTGGACCGGACTATTAATCCATAATTACGAGAAAACCCTTAAGTGAACGGCGAAATATATATTTATTAGTAAATATATACAAAAACTAAATTCCCGAAGAATACGATACGCTTAATTGAGTAGTGATAGGAAAGCTCGTCGGCAAATTATGCGTAATAAAAAAAAGCCGAAACGGTTGCTTCCGCTGACGGAGACTATTCAGTCGCAACCTTATTTGGACTCTGATGAATACAAACCCAAAAAAAATATTTCTAAGCAATCTTAAGAAAAACAAAAGAAACAATAATGGATATAGAGAGAACAATCCGAGGTCAGTATTTTTCAGTTCAGTGGCTTGAAGGATAACAGAAAAGAATCACTGCATCGTATTTTATTAAGATTTGTAAACTTAAATCAACCACTGCCACGTCAAGAACAGTCTGCAATTTGTTATATTCTAAATTTAAAGGTAATGAAAATACAAAGTTTGTATAAATACATGAAACTTGTGCAAATAAAATCATTTGAGATCAAGAAAAATTGCAAAATAATTAAATGTGGCCTGTTTATTGGTGAAGAACATTGTTTTCTTGGAGCAAGCCCAGGCGGTTTGGTGGGGGATGAGGCTTTAATTGAAACTAAATGTCCTCCTTAAATTCATACAGATACGAAAGCTTGACAGTTACCTATTACCAGGGACTTATATTAGTCTGTGCGTGAGTACAACCGTATTGCTAGTGTTATTAGAGATTAGCGTTTTTTTTTTGTTTTAGCTCTTACGTAACATTCTGATGATGACTTTTAGTGTCAAAACAGCTGTCATTATATGTAAAACAGTATTTTTTCTAATAAATAGCGGATATAGAGGTTTAAAATGTATTTCTCTACTTTATGTAAGTATTCATAAAACTTCAAAAATGTTTCAGGGTATCTATTTGCGATTGCGATTTGCGATTTTAGTCCGCGATTTTAACTTCATTATATTTTATTACTGACAATTACTACATATTCATTTGTTAAATTTTTTTGTTCGGTTTTCAATAAACCAGAGAATACATTTGAAACTTACACTTCCGCCTTTTATAGTAAAAATTACATATTACAAGAAAATGATGCAAAAGTATGTTTTAAATTTATTCCTCTGGTTTATTTAATATAATGGACTTCCGAAAAGTAACAGTTTCTACAATAAATTATTCATTTTTCACTCATTAATGTCATAATTTAAAACAGGTACAATATACGAGGTCTGGCTATTAAATAACGAAACTGCGCGCGCAGAAGGCGTCCTTGAGGGCTAGGGTGGGAAACGAATGCAGCGTTAGATAGCTGGAAGTGTCTACTGTTCCAGTATGAAAACAAGTTTCTGTCGCTGTAGTAGTATTTTTTCTGTAGAGGTTAGAAACGAACGTGTTTTTTTCTTGTGTCGATAACAATGTGTGACGAAAAACACGAGAAACGGATCCATGTAAAATTTCTCGTTAAATTAAAAAAAGTCCGACTGAGTGCTATAAGTTGTTGAAGGAGGCCTATGGTGAGAATTCTCTCTATCTCGAATGGTATAAAAGGTTTTCTGAAGGTCGAGAGAGCACCGACCAACGTCCAGGTCGACCTGTCTCTGTTTCAACTCTGCAAACAGTGACCAAAATAAATGAAATTGTGCACGGAGATCGTCGTATGAGCATTCGGATGATTGCTGAGACTGTAAACGCCGATAAAAAAACTGTCAGAAAAGTTTTACATGACGAATTGAACATGAAGGAAATCCGTGCGAAGTTGGTCCCAAAAAATTTAACCTATGACCAAAAGCTCGTCCGTCAACAGATCTGCTCAGGTTTTCTTCAGAGGTTAGATGAAGAGCCTGAATTGATGAAAAACATCATCACTTGTGATGAAACCTGGATATTCCAATACGATGTTGAAACTAAGGGGCAATCCATGCACTGGAAAACTCCTGCATCGCCTAGAAAGAAAAAAGCAAGGATGTCGAAATAAAAATTTAAAGCCATGCTAATAGTTTTTTCGACATCAACGGCATCGTGATGACTGAATGGGTTCCAGAGGGTCAAACTGTAAAACAAACTTACTATTTGAAAGTTTTGGCGACGCTGCGAGAGCGAGTTCATAAGGACCGACTGGAGTTGTGGGAAAAACAAATCGTGGATCTTGCACCAGGACAACGCGCTGTCTGTGAAGCGTTATGTAGCCGCTAGAGGCATTCAAGTGCTCGAACACGCGCCGTACACCCCTGATTTAGCACCCTGTAACTTTTTCCTGTTTCCGAAGATCAAATCTGCCTTAAAAGGAACCCGGTTCAAGTCGATGGAAGAGGTGAAGCGAAAATCGGCGGAGCTCCTAAAAGCTCTTACAAAAGAAGACTTCCAGCTTTGCTTTGACCAATGGAAAAAACGAATGGAACGGTGTAAGGCGAGGGAAGGGAAGTATATTGAAGGGGAGCATTCGATTATAGAATAATTTTTAAAATAAAACTTTTTTTCATAAGCAGTCTCGTTATTTAATAGCCAGAACTGTTATTCTTCAAACTAACGTTAAAATATGTCCAACATTATTTTTCTGTATTATCATGATTAAGTTAAACAAACCATAAATTTAGTTTTATTTTACAAACCTATACCTATAACAAATATATTTTCGCAATCATTTATTGTCTGGAATATGCATAAACAATTTAACTTGCGAAAACTGTACAGCGAACTTTTCAAGACAAACTGTATATTTTATATATTCACGCCAATAGCAGTTGAACATGAAAGGAGACATGTTTTATGCTACAGTCTTCTTACGGCTTACCTAGACACGTTTTACATGGAAGTACGAAATATGGGTGGTGCTAATATGTTAAAATAAAACATTTATTTTCATTTATAATATGTAAAATCTTTATTTACTAAAAATAAAATTATTTTCTATTCCTTTCCTTTAGCGCGCCTATGGGTATAATCTCCTTATTTTAAAGTCACAATAACGGGACCTTTGTCTTTGATAGTGTAGCGTATCTACCCTCGACGCAATATTGCCAAATGTTTATAAAACTTCAGAAAAACGGTGCGGATACTATAATTTCTGGAATTTATATTGATGACGCGCTGATATTTGTTCTTGAATTATAGTTACTTTGTAAATATTACAACCTTCTTTAGCTTTTCTTTTCTACAAGAGAGGTTTTTGATATGACCTGTTTCTCTGCATTTCTTCTCGATCTGGCTTATAGTAGAATTTAAAATTGGTTGTCAGCTGGGTTATTAAATAACGTTACATACTTCTTTCTATTTTTTATGTTCACAATAAATCATGATATCAATTATTTGTGTTTTAATCAGCTTACCTAATGTTTATAGATACAAACACCCGTATGCATAGTCGATCTCTGGCGAAGCGCCGAAGATTCGCCGATCGCCAAACCAGAATTGCAATGCATAGTCAGCCGCTGTCTGTTTTGGTCATGCGCTGTTTAACCAAATTTGGCGACTTGCCGGAGAATCGTTGGAGATGGTCATTATTATCTCCGTCGAGTCTCCGGGGATAGTTCGGTGTTATTTAAAGTACATTTTGTCCCAGAGCCGTTTTAACTGGACCATAGTTCTCTAAAAATTTTAGGTAACATTTATTCTGAGCATATGATTAACGCGAATATAGTAATCTACTCCAAATATGTAAAGCCATGTAATTACAATATTATAAAGGAAAATATGCTCTTTCTGCAATGTTCAAGTTCAGCGGGTAATAAAGCCATTATCTATAATTCATTAATTTTCTGAACAAGTTACCATTGTTTTGTTTCCATTAATTTTTTTTTATTGATTTCTAAAACTTTCCCTTTTAGGAAGCATACATTTCAAAAACCATTAAAGTACAGGTCTCTGTTGTACCTGAAGACAAAATATCCTTGTTTTAAACAAGTGTTATTACTTTGTTTTCATACACTAGGTAATAATAATAATTACTAAAATTAAACCTTTTAGAAAGTATGGATATTAATACACTTAAAAATTAGATATCTGAATATTATCTTTGGGTACCTGTCTTACTTGAAGGCAAAATTTTGGTATTTTTATATTTACATTAGTTTTTGGAACAATAAAGTCTGTTTCAGAAATAAATATGTAGAGCAATAACATCTTATTAGGTATGCAAAAGACTAAAGGAATACAGGGTGGCCCACCAATAATTTATCCCATTTCCATGATTTGATCACAGGTTTGATCTGTACTTGAGTTATTTTTGGTGACTCAACCTGTAGTCGTTTCGTCTTTTGCATGAGGAAAATGAGGTTTTATTGCTCTACATATTTCTGACACTGACTATAGTTTGATCCATTTTTTTTTATTACTAAGTATATAGCTGTATAATATACAATGGTTTTAGAACTACGAAAGTTTATCTTAAATATTAAATTAATTCTATTGTTAGAAAGCGTAAACATCTGTTCTTTTGTTTTAGATTATAGGATGTTTGCCGAGGATTTCCATAAAAATATCCTTCTCATGCCCGGAATATTTTGCAGCCATTTTCCCAAAACACAACGCAAATTAACAAATCGTCACTAATAAAACAAAGCACAACAAAACACGACGAGTACCTAAAAGATAATAACCTTCAAACCTTTTAAATTTTAAAAATCATCACAAAACCAATAAAATTTCCTAAACAAGCCCTTCACGCACACTCAATACCTAGGCTGTTCGACGGCGTACCGCTGGCGAAGAGACGCGAGGGAGATTGATTATGCATCGTAAAATTTGAAGTCGTGTCTCCGCCGGCGAATCTCCATGAAATCTCCTGACTCCACGCCGTAATTTTGTCGGCGATTCGCCAGAGATCCACTATGCATACGGGTGAAAGACTTTTCAATACGTCTACCACAATAATATTATTAATCACTTTACAGAAAGTTAATTTGATTTGAATGTCCAAGAATTATTCTTGATGTTGATAAGGTAACTATATTCTTAAAAAAAGTGAAAAGTAGGTAGATAAGTCGTCTCATTCCATTTATAAAGTAGTCTGTACAAGCTTACTCTCTTACTCTACTACACTGCTCAACAATTGAATTGGATATTACAAAAATCTGTAATCTTTTGTCATTGGTTAATAATATCTTCATGCATGCTGATCCGCAGCAACCTTTTTCTAACAGTTTTACTAGATATCACTCTTCCGGTAGCATATGCCTAAAGAAGCTGTTAATTTCTCAGTAAATGCAGTAAATGTTCGGTTTCTTCTTGCTATCAAGCGGTCTTGAGCAATTCGAAATATTTTATGTTCTAAATTGTAAACATGTACTAAGTACTAAACAATACATGCGCAGTAGAAATAACAACTGCGCAGTGAGGGATCGCGATAGACCTATCTCGCCATCTCACTCGCACCCACCATACATATACTGTCTCGCGCTCGCTCCTACAGCGACCCTACATCATTGTCTGGCAAGGGGTTGGAACTATCAAAAATGTCTGGCTGATGAGGAAACATCATCTAATTATTACCTAAGTATTATAAATAAAAATCAGCTTTTATACTATAACATAAGTAGAATTATAGTTTCATGAACATTTGGGGTGTCTGGCAAGGGGTTGCCACGATGTTAAATGTCTGGCAATCAATAACATGATTTTTACTAATATTCTGAAGGTAATACCAAGAAATCACATTTTATTATTTGATGAATTTAGATAGGTATTTTACACACCTTTAATACCGTTTACCTGCCAAAGCCACGGTAACCCAAACTTCATAATAGTCCATCGTTCTTACCTCTTTTGGGAGCATGCGCTGACAAACTTTCAGCTTTTATAAAATAACGAAGGTCTGGTGTTCACGGGCTCTTAGACTATTTGCTATAAGCAGAGTTTACTGCTAGCATGAAACGTATATTTAAAATATTATTTTCGTACGCAATTTTCTGAAATTTAAAAAATATCCACTTCAATTGTTGAGCAGTGTAGTTAAACAAAGAGAATTTAATGAATTCTCTGGAATTCTAGTGATAATAGTGAAGGGTAGTGTGATGGATTTTCTCACAGTTACTCGTTCAGATAGTAATAATTTTTGAAGAATTTAAGGTGTCGACACTGAGATTCGGTAAAGTTAGTTTTTCGTAAACTAAGTTTACTTTTAAAGTCAAGATGAGTTGTTGGATTCCTTTAACTCCTAAATTTATTTGACGCCAAATCTATTCTTTTACGCTCTTTAAAATTGCTTAAAAACTTCCTAGATCAAGTTAAATTAAGTTTTTATGTAAAAACAACTATAACAATTACAACTTAGATCAGACTAATTGTATTTACACTACCACCACATCGATATACACTTTTTCATTACCTGTTGCAGATTTCAATTAAATTTAATTCAACAAAGACATAATACACGCCGATAGAATTTAGATGTTATCACATAAAAAGTTCAAGTAAATAAAACTTAAAATTTTTATATTTTTAGACGGAATTTGAAAAATTATAGGAAGAGTCATAAAAATAAAACAGTATATACGTATGTGTTTTGCATGCTGTGACAATATAATTTATTGTAGAGATGATAAAGAAGTCGATGAATACCAACAAGGAAATAAAATCCACCTTCTGTTTATCATTTGCTAACGGTGCTGACTGCTTTTATAACTATTTTTTATTTATGTAATGCCTTTCTGGAAATAATAAATATATGACTACTAAATCTAGTAAAAAGTATTTCAGAAGTTTTTGAATTTTACTTTTCTTACAAATCCTCTTTCTTATTTTGGATTACCTAACAAAAGTTTTTTATCTAGAATGTAAGATTTATTTCTGTTTCCTTTAAAGATTTTCTCTTCATGTTAAAAACTCATTCGTTTGGCAAACAACGCAAGAACACAGCACATTCGATTTCGTTTACCAATTTTTTCAAAAAAATTTCCGTTTGTTTAGATAATTTAAAAAAATACACAAAGAGTGAGTGTTTTATTCGACGAAATGTTTTGATTTTCAGATATTCTAGTGAATCTAATGTTATAAGGGATTTATCAGAAAAAACTCACTTTTAGTAAGAGGGTTTGAAAAATTAGTAAAGCAATTATTTATATAAGTAGTTTATGAATTATTTTTGTGAAACAAAGAAATGTAAAGAAAATAATTCATTTTATTAAATTAATAAAGTAGGTTTTGTTACGCTTCACTTTAAATTATGACCAATATTAAAAAAAAGTTTAAATTGGCGGAACATGAAATTTGAAAATTAGTACTCCACACTTTTCCAAAGAAAAGTCCAAGATATATATAGGCGGTAAATTACTAGTTTTTTATACCTTGGACTTTTGTTTGGAAATTCAGAGTACTAATTTTCAAATTTCAAGTTCCGCCATCTATCTGGTTTACCATCGGTTCCTGAAGAAGGTAAGTTAATGACGTAAGTCAATGGTACAAAATGCTTATAGCTAATTCTTTAAATTGCAGCTGCCAATCTTCTGTGTTTACTGAATTAGCTTAATGGTCCACATAAAACGTATCCTTAACTTTTCTCGCAGTACTTTGAAATTATTATTATTTAATATTTTAAAAATGATGTGTTGCGGGTAAGATTGGACTGCAATTGCATCCAGTTAAAGCTTATATTACGGATAATAATACGGAAATAGTTTTAACCTAAATATCTATACTAAGTACAGAATGGATATTCAACTAAGTTAGCTACTTCAAATTAAAAAATGTCAAATTTATTGTATCTTAACACATAGCAAAAATATTTTTATAAAATTTTTAATTCTATTATTTATAATATAGAAAGAATCAGCATGCAGTTAGTTGCTAGGATATACTTCAAAGCAAATGTTCATTTTAGTAAACTCAAAGAATAAAAAAGCAGAAGAAACATTTGAAAAAATTATATCTATTCGGCAAAAACTATCAATTTTAATGAATATAAATAGTTTATTTTTTTAATATAATTCAAAATAAATATTTCTTTTTTCCTTGATTGTGCAACTATCAAAACGTATATATTTATTTGAAATAAAAGTTAAAAAGTTAGTATTTTCCCCAATAAATAAAACTTACCTCTATAGATTTTAACTGTAATGTATCGAAACTATCATAATTGGTACTAAGATTCTTTAGCCGAATTGGTTTTCTTTTCTAAAGAATTAAAATAAAAAATTACTGATTAAAAAGATTTATTTCTTTAAAATAATTCATAATAATTATTTTTTTCTAAAATAGTTTAATTGATTCTGCAACTAAAAAAAGACTTTTTATATAATAGAATTATTTTTATTTTTTTCTATTTTATAAAAATATTTTATTCATTTAGGAATGTTTATGTGTATATTTATTTGGAATAAAAGTTAAAAAGTTTGTATTGTCCCCAACTGCCGACTTTTTTTCTAAAGAATTAAAATAAAAGTTTCTCGTGCATTTATTTTGATTGTCTAGTTAAAAATTTTTATTTTTTAAGAATTACTTTCAGGTACAATTTTGGTATTATTTAACAATTTTATTATCACTTATTTTACACTCATTTTCTGTTGCTTTATTACAATGTAAAATTGATCAACAAGTTTGAAAAAAAGCAATATTAAAAAAACAATCCCCATTAGTACTAATAAAATATCAAAAAATTAAAAATAGTAATAATGAAAGCACCTGTATTTGAAGTTTGATTTTTACTTGAAACTACAACGAATTTTTGTTATGCGAACCTAATTGTTAAAGCAGAATCTGATAAATTAAAATTTTTCTTTTAACATTATTGAAATCCATCTTTCCCAAATTATAAATGCCGAAAAATTTGATTTTTCCTTTATATTATATACGTTTATAACATTTTTCCAGCACTTACCTCGAATGCTGATAGGTGCAGAGAATCGAACGTTTCATTCCTCGTGATGATATTTCTAAGACGGATGGGTTTTCTTTGGGAAACCTCTGGGGAAATATTAACAATGGAGTTCTGGCTATTTTCACCATCTTTTAATAAACGGTGATTACCGTTGCTTAAAACTGACATTTTTCTGTTGACAAAATAATAACTGTTAATATGATATTTATAATATAAAACAGTAATTCTATTATAAAATTTATTTTTTTATACTTTCTTATTTTAGAAAGTAATGCTTAATGCTTCAGTTTCTATAGAGAACTAGGTTAGAAAATAACATCCATTGATGTGTTAAAAATTAAACCCATCACTACGTACTTCAAAGTAATAATAAAGGTTCAAAATTATTTAAAACCTTCTCCATCTATGTTAATAGAACACAAACTTTTATTAGGCAAAAAATACAAGTTTCAATCAAATTATTATTTTTTATATTTTTGTTATAATTATTCAAATAATTATATTTATATATATATATATATAATTTTATTTTATTTTTTTTAACCATCATAAATAATTTGTGATTTTTTTATTTTATTGGGTATAAAATTATATTTAACAAAAATTAATTAAAATGCCATGATCTTCATCAATAACGTTTTGTTCCTATGATTGGGAACTTTCTCAAAGTTTAATATAAAATTAACATGAAAAATATAATATTTTTTTTAATAAAATAAGATATTAATTGTTAAATATTTTAAGACTTTTTCTTCCAAATGTTCCATTACTAATTGAGCTAATGGGGAAGATAAAGGAGAGCCCATAGTGCATCTTTTATCTTCCCTTCTTTAAAAGTAAAATTAAAACAAAAAACATCTAATGTAATATACTCTATACCATGTTTAAAGTGCCAAAAATATATACAAGAATGACCAGTCAAATATTAGAAAACAGATTCAATAGCCACATATTATACACAACAAATGCCTCAACTGCACTTCACAAGCATGAATAAAATGAAAAACACGAATTTAACTTTAAAAATACCAAAATTTTAACTTAAAATCCAAACCACAGAAAATTAACAATTAAAAAAATGTTCTATATTAAACAATAACAAACGCAGTAAACAATAAACAAGATTAAATTTATTGCATTAACTCTTACTTTTTGGAAGTCCATCTTATTAAGACTAATAAAAAACTCTTCGTTTTAACGTAACTTCCAAGTTTAATTAAAAAAATATGTTTTATATCACAATGACGGCCGTTTCGCTAAGAAGCATCGTCAGATTGACATTTAAGTTACATTTTTGTTTGTTTGTAGCTAGGTACCTGATGTTTAGGTAGACTCTTTTTATGAAGCAAGTACCTTCAACTTATGTGAATCATCATCATTAGCGCCTAACAATTCTAAGGAATTATGGCGAAAACGCTTCAGGAAGCATTTATTTTGGAATCCAATTTCTAGTCGAGGTGGATTATTCCTCGTTTTACCCTATAAGTTTATATGTGTTTTTGCTGTGGCTGTTATCCTTCTCCATACGTTCCGATCTCTGCATTTTGATTTCCAATTTTTGATATTCATATCCTTGAGATCTTCTTCTATTTCATCCCACCATCTTTTCCTCGGTCTTCCTCTGCTTCTCGGTCCTAGCGGTGTCCAAACGGTAATTCTTTTCACGATTTCTGTTGGATCTCTTCTCATTATATGACCAAGCCATTCTAGTCGAAGTGCCTTTATGTATTTAACTATATTTTCCCCATTCAACCTTTCTTCCATTTCCGCATTCGTCTTTAATATTCTCTGTCCATCTTCTGTTACGTTTGGGCCTAGCATCGTTCTTTCAAATCTTTTTAGATCTTCTTCTTTTTGATTTATTATGGTTGTCTCCATAGCATATGTTACGACAGGTCTTATGATAGTTTTATAGATATTTAATTTGGTTTTTATCTTTAGTAGTTTACTTCTCAGCAGAGACTTATTTTTCCCGTATGCTTGGTTACCTCTTAAGATTCTTTCTGCAACTCTTTCTTTCCCTGTTTTACCGATGGCCACCCCTAGGTAATTGAATGTTGTCACTCGTTCGTATTTGTGGTAGGTTGTAATTAAGTGTTTATCTGGGTTATTTTCATTACTCTTGGTTAGTTTCATATACTTAGCTCTGATAAGTTACGCATTTGTACTTGATATTATGGTTATGTCATCGGCATACGCAACTATTTGTATTTGGTTGGTCATGAAGCTTTTGCTGTTAAGACTGGCTTTTCTAAGTATTCCTTCCAATACTAAATTGAATAATGTTGGTGATATTGCGTCGCTCCACTATTAATTTCGAATTCTCCTGTTGTGATTCCCTGGAATGTGACTGTAGCTTTTGTGTTGTCTAGGCTCATTTCTATTAACTTCCTAATTTTAGATGGACTTATATTATTACTTCCATACTTGGTCTAGCTTTAATACTACCCAAACAACATCAGGTACCTAGCTACAAACAAAAAAAATGTAACTTAAATGTCATTCTGACGATGCTAATCAGCGAAACGGCCGTCATTGTAATATAAAACATATTTTTTCAAACATACTTGGAAGTTACGTTAAAACAAAGAGTTTTTTATTATTCTTATTAAGAGCTTAAATTGTTCGAAGGAATCATCCATAACTCAAATGTGGCTGATATAAAATATCAATAAAACAACAAGTCAAACCAGAACAAATTTAATGGTAAAAATTATCAAATTTGCGACTAGTTTCGGTCTTAGACCATCATCAGGCTACAAATAAAAGATACAATATGGTAAGGACAAGAACTATAACAATAATAAATAAATATTAAATATAAAGTTGGACAACATATACTTAGTAAAATGAGTAAGGCATAAGAGTAGTAAAGAAAAGAAAAAGAAAAACTTACCTATCATGCAAAAGTAGATACACTAGTACAAAATTAAAATTAACAGTTACATCAGTAACTTTGCTAATCACATTTTATTAGAAAAGCATTCAGTGATGTAACAAAGGTAATAGGTTGAATTTGTTAGAATCTTTGGAGATTAGATCTTCTTTGTTAAATGACTCAGTCAATTGTCTTAATGAACAAATACAACCTATTGAGAACTACATTTTCTTAAATTTACCTTTTGATGTTATTAAGTGACTTGTTTTGATGCCTTCTTTTTCTTGTTTGTCTGAATGTTGTTGTTACTCAGCTCTTTACTGGCTAATTAGTTTGGTTGTATACTTCGACTAGGTACTTCATGTTGTAGTGCTCATAGAATTAGTCTGTTATTTTAAAGATGATTTTTAACTTTATTCTTCACGGTTTATTTCCTCTATTTCTTGTTTGTTTCCTTTTCTTCTTTCGATGACAATGTTATAATCCCTTCGTTTTCTCACGTCCTTCCTTTGACCTTTTAGTTGTTTTTAAAAAATAAAATCCTGTCTTGTCCCTCTATTTTTTCCCCTATATGTCTTTTTTAACTAAAAAATGGTTTGTATTATTTTACCCCGCAAATTTTTATATTTTTGATATTTTATACAATCTATATATTTTACTAATGTAACTTTTAATTTTAATTTTGTACGAGTGTATCTACTTTTGCATGATAGCTAAGCTTTTCTTTTTCTTTTCTTTACTACTCTTATGCCTTACTCATTTTACTAAGTATATGTTGTCCAACTTTATATTTAATATTTATTTATTATTGTTATAGTTCTTGTCCTTACCTTATTGTATCTTTTATATGTAGCCTGATGATGGTCTAAGACCGAAACTAGTCGCAAATTTGATAATTTGCAGCATTAAATTTGATGTGGTTTGACTTGGTGTTTTATTGATAGCTTAAATTGTTTCCGGAAATTCTTTTCAAAATTATCCCGAAGCGACGAAGAATAATTTTCTTAAAATATTCGTGCCCGAAAGAAAATTTCCAGGAATGATTTAAGCTTGCTTGGTATTTGGTAAGAAAATTTCACACCATAATTTGGAAAAGAATTATTAATCCAGTCTGATGTCTGTCACAAATCCTCATAATTACTAGTTTAAACGTCTGCACCATAGAGAAATAAGTAAAACATATCTTTATTTATCTGTAGTCTGTATGTACGTCGAGGTTTCAGCGTTCTGTGTCGTTTTAGCTGTGAAAAGGCGCCACGAAAAAATTTCCGGAAATTTTTTAAATTGCCATGGTAAAAGTCAAAATTAAAACATTTTATTGGTTAAAAGTAGAGGTGAAATTTTCATTTTAATTTTATATTAAACTTTAAGAAAGTTCCCACGAAACGTTAGTAATGAAAATCAATAATTAATTTTTATTAAAAATAACATAACCAAAAAAAACTCTTTTACTTGTTTCCCAAGCTTTCGAAGTATATTTATTTCATTTTCAAGGAATATGTGTGAGTATAAACTAAATTTGTGTAATTATTTGCTAGCTAAAGATATATACTTATATAAAATTTTCTAATTTCTCTTCTTGTAGATCTATTTTTTCTATATCCTTATATCTTTATTTCTTAGCTCATTTTTAATACTTTCTTTTATCTATTCCTTTGTCTGCTCAGTTAAACTCATCATTTTCATAAACATCACTTTCCGATCCATTTTTTCTTCATCCTGATTCTTTCTTATCTTTAAATAAATATTTTTCGGGATCTTTTCCTTATTTAATAATAGCTGCTTTCAGTCTATCTAATATATTTTTACTTCCTGTCGTATCCATATTTCTCTTCTCCTACTTCTCTTTGTTTCTGAACTCTTAATTCTTCTAATCGCTTTTCTACTTTCATCTTATTATTTAGTTTATTATAAAATAATATAACTAAACATAAATATCCGTATAGAATTATTTTATTTTAATTTAAATGTGAATTCTTTTTTAGGTGTGTATTATGTATTCACTAATGTATTGAAACACTTGTGAAGACTTTAAACACAATTTATTTACAAATTGTAAGAATACAAGAATTCAGCTGGTTACAAATTACTAACTGTCACTTTTTACTTTAAAACTTCACAAAAGCTGAACGAACACTAACTAACCAACGCGAATGACCCGCTTTATATACCAAAATACTTGACAACTCGATTTTTCTCGAAACAACTATTTACTAAAATCCAAATAATACTAGAATGTTCCCGAATAAGTACCAACCTAAAATAATCATATATTAACTTTAAGGAAAATTTGCGACGGAAGTCGGCCATCTTGAAGCTCCTTGTATGACTCATTGTTTATGTTTACAGTACACTGTCAAAGCAATATTTGCATATAAATGCCAAAAATGAGCACATAGGCGTACCATTCGGTTCTTACAAACACTAAATTATTTAGAACACTAATTGTATTCACACACTTGATTGGTTGAAATAAATAAAAAATTAAAAGCTTGATATAATTTTTATTTTTTTTTGGTACGTCAATGGAAACGAAAATTAAAATTGACAATTGGCCGCCATATGCAAGCTCCTTTATGGACTCAAGGTCATTTTGCATATACTCCTTCCTGTATCTTTTTGTTCTAAGCTAAAATCCAAATAATACTAGAGTGTTCGATTTCAGAAGACGTCTCCTTGCGTGGACATGAGTTTTTCACGTGCCCTAGTTCTCCACAATTCCAACATCTTATAGGTCGCCGTCTCCTTGTGGGTAATAATTTCATTAGCCTTTTCACTAATCCATCGACGTCGCTGGCGGGTGCTATCATCGGTAAAGGTTTGGACTGCTAGACACTCCAGGAACTCTTCTGCTGCTGTCGGATAAGCAAATCAAACCATTCTAGCTACCTCCGCCTCGAATTCCTGGATAGATTCTCCACTCTTCTATTTACGGTTCTTCAACTGTGTTCGGTACACGGGTTGTAGGTGGGTCTGACCATACCTCATCTCCAGGCGATGTACTAGTAGCTCGAAGTTGTCAGCTTCGTCAGGCTTAAGGGAATGCAACACATTCAAAGCATCGCCTCGCAACGCTATGGTTAGCGATATTGCCTTCTCCCTGGATGACCATCCGTTTGCCCTGGCCGCCGCGTCGAATTGCTTGATGTAGTTGGACCACGAAGTTGTTCCATCGAAGATAGGAGGTTTCATTGTTAATCGCATCTGTGTAGTGTCTCCGCTTCTCCGTCGTTCGACATCCACGCTGAAGGTTTCCGTTCTTTCCGCATCTCTCTCCCCGCGGTGGACGTAGCGATCTTGCCGAAGGACCTCCATTTCATTTTGAAGTTGTTGAATCATCGCATTCATTTTGATAGCTTCATTGCGTAGTTGGGTTACTTGCTGGGATTGCTCACTTCTTAAGGTCGATATTTGTTGTAAAACATAGCTTGACAACTCTTCACGCATTTGATGGACCAGTTCTTCTTGTTGACTGGAAATTCTAGACGCAAGCTCTTCTTGTTGACCCTTTATCTGACTGGACAGCTCGGACAGCTATGCTTTGTGCATAGGATCTTTGAATTCCACCGAGTCAGGGTCAATATTTATACTTAAATAGTACTCACGTAATCTGTTAATTAAAACAGTTTTTCCTCCGGTGGTATCCAAATCCAATTCTTTCAACTCTCTTCTGAGCTCAGCCACCAACAGTTCACGTAACTTCTTTCTAGGCATTCTTGCTTCTTCACCCCACACCTGACACCAATTTGAAACACTTGTGAGGACTTTAAACACAATTTATTTACAAATTGTAAGAATACAAGAATTCAGCTGGTTACAAATTACTAACTGTCACTTTTTACTTTAAAACTTCACAAAAGCTGAACGGACACTAACTAACTAACGCGAATGACCCGCTTTATATACCAAAATACTTGACATCTCGATTTTTCTCGAAACAACTATTTACTAAAATCCAAATAATACTAGAATCACCAATACTGTTATATGTATTCGTGACTAGAATGTTCCCGAATAAGTACCAACCTAAAATAATGATATATCATGTCAAGTTACTGTCAAAATCTTCTTCCTCATTTAAGGACTCTACCCTTTATGACAAGCAGCTACATCAAAATGCATGCATTCCTCTCGCATCTGTCACAATCATCCGTCACATATCTGTCACCCGTTGCAGTATGTTTTTTAATAAATCTAACAATATTAATAAATTATTTTTTTATGTATTTAAATTTTATAAATTACACTTCAATTTTTTTTAATTGTTTATATTATTTATAGTAAACTTTTAACATAATTTTGATCCTATATTTATCCCATATATAGATTATTATATTATATAGGGCAATAAATTTACCTCTTTAAGGTAAATCTTTTTTTGTTTGAAATCGATTATGTAGAAGAATTAATTAATAGTCATTAAAATTTACACTTAAAACAAATATAATTGTTGGTTGGTTCACGTGGGAAAGTAAAATAGAAATGCTAAGAGATTCAACAAGAATGAATAAATATTGTGATGTAAGAATTATGAATTACATATGTTTTAGATTACTTTTGGGCATTATTTATTTTTCATAATATATAATTAATAAGTACAAAAGACATAACTTGTAGATAGATCAGAGTCACTTCTACGTAAATGTTTTTGTTTTGTTTTTTTCTATATTAATTAATCCTATCGATTGATTTAAAAATGTGGTTATCGTTTAAATTATATAAAACTGTTAAGACATTGCACAACAAATTTAATATTTATTCAACAATTCAACGATTCCTAATACTTTTAGGATAACTGGATATCCACTAGGGATAATTAGCAACCAATAAAGAAAAGAAGACAGTCGAGAAATGGTATGTATGTGAATTATGTTTATCATTTACAAGAATATTAATATTGTTAGTTTCTGAAGTAATTTTCGCCAATTGGATTTCGATAACGGCCTTGCATGAGCCACTGTAAATGACTTAAGACTTTTTATGCAGAAAAAAAGAACGATAGTTATGTCAACCTATAAAGTTGCAGAAATCGCCCACAACGTTCTCAGAACTTTTATATTGTTGCAGGTGTTCATTTTTGTTAGTTGTAAAATTGTAATATATAAAAGTTCATTCTTTGTTTAGCTCTCATTCAATAAAGTTGGAGTTAAGTTAATTCTGTATTTCGTAAAGAAAATTATAATTCGATTGAATTTTTTAGATAGATATTCTATATCTTTTTTTGAAAATTTTAACGTTCTACAGTTAATTGGGAAAAAATGTTTACCAAACTGTTGTTTAAAAGCAGAAGTTATTAGGGAATCAAAACAAGTTTTAATATCAGAAATGCCAAAAACAAATTTTTTAAATATTGTAAATGCCTGTTACAATCGCGTTGATGATACGATTTACAATAATAACATAAAAACCTTTATTTAATACCATCTGAGATAGAGCTGTTGGATCTTATCAAATTTTGCAGTAGAATGTAAGATTTTACACATGTTTTATCAAAAATAGATCCGCACCATGCCCTGGGCACTCTCCTCAAATGACAGGTCCACGTTTAGTAGTTAATGCTCAGGTCACGGAAGTCGCCACTATCGAAAATAAAATCACAATCAACAGGAAATCCGTTAATGACATAACAATTCTGGGCTCTGATTCTAAGTGAAAATTTCGACTCGAAATAATTTCGACTCGAAATTGTCGGCCATGACAGTCGAAATCTTTAGCGATTCCAAGTCATTTCGACTTTTGGTAATATCTGGGGATAATTAATTTATGTCATTGGCATCGCAAATATATATGATTGGCACACATTTTTATATTTTGATGCTGTTTGTAGAGGCAAGAATACATCCAGCGCCGGATTCCGTTATGAGGTTAAAATAAGCCAATTAAAATGATGCTTGTGGGCGGAGTTCCTACCGTTGATATTTTACGTGACGTTTAAACTAGGTATAACGTATAACTGAAAGTAATTTTTAAGGTTTTAAGCAGGTATTTATTATTTTATGATTATTTTCCTTTGATCTTGTCTTCATTTCATAGTCTTTAAAAGTAGGTAAACAAAAGGTATTGATTTTTTGTGGAAAATTTTAACTAGGTAACGTGTAAATGGAAAACTTTGTGTCTTCCTCGTTAAATGAAAAATTCATTAATGTGAGTATCAAATCAAATATCTATTTTTGGCGTATAGGTAGTAATAAGAACAATTATTAAATTAAATCTACCAATTTTTTAGTCTGTTTTGCCACCTCGCTGGGGAACAAAAATTATGGAGAAAAAGATAATAGAAGGTGAAGATAAGTTCCCTAACGTTCAGTTGCAATTTTTTGTTAATTGCACGTACAAAAAAGTGTTTGGTAAATGGTTAAGAGAGTTTGAAAACTTACCCATTCGTCATACGTTATAAATAATATGGTTATTGCATGAGGATAGAGAACGGATTAAACTTAAGTGAAATATTTAAATGATATATATTGTTACCTATACATAATATATTGAATTTTTGAGATTATTAAAATTATTTAGTAAACATTTAAAAAGTTTTTATTTTCCATATAAAGTTTAAATTTAATTTTAGATGTCACCACTTTACTCGGTGCTCAAAAACTTACGAACCATCTTCACAAATTAAAACGAGAAATACCAACTGCCCTTCAAAATTAACAGTAAAAATTCATATTATTAGAAAAAAATACATGGGCATACAAGAAAAATTCCAACTTTTACAAGAAGCACCTTGTGAAATAACTCTTATTGTAACACACAATCAGGCAATTCAAATTATTTGCGGTTTCGGAAAGTTAGTAATAATGTAAGAGAACAGTTATTACGTCTCTACAAAAATGGACATACAGCAGGAACAGCATTAGAAATGATTAAGTGCAATATCCAGCTAACTTGTGATGACTACAACACAGCTTTAGCAGATATAGGAATAGATGCCCAAGCTATAAATATTTGATAAAAACTGGATTTCATTATGGATTAAAACTACAATAATTTGCCCAAATTTATGAAATATTTCAACTCTCGGAGGTTGGAGGATGGAAATAAAAAATAAGTAATAAAAAATCCTCAGTATTTTTACCCTTAATTTAGTTACTGATAACCAAAACATGTATATTAATTAAATTAAACTTATTTTAAAAAAACCTGAAATTATCCCCTGGCATAATAAAAAAATACACCTTTATAATACATTTTTACACTGCAATTATATATATTTTTTTACTTTCTAGCCTAGAAAGCACAAATTGAAAAAGTGCGCCAAATATCCAAGCCACACCTACTAATATTTCTATTGGCCTATTTTAGCCTCATAACCGAATCCGGCGCTGGATGTATTCTCGCTTTGTAGCAGTGTTGCCAGATACACCTCTTTTCCGCTTTTTACACCGCGTTTTCGCCACTTGTCCCACGTTCCGCGTTATGCTAACGCGGATCCGCTTTTTTAAAATATAATTAAGCCATTTTTAAAGTTTACCCCTTTCTCGTGAAAAATCATGGTAAATACAAAACCTCGAAGAAAGAAACGCTTACGACGCATCGGAAACACGAGTTGTACTATTCTCACTTAAGGGCTATTACAATATTACCATTCCAGCATATTATACTCAGAAACAAAGGTCGCCTTATGGCGGTAAAATATTTCGACTCGTGTGGTTTTGGGGCTTGAAGGGAATGGAATGGCATTTTATTACGTGTTATAGAGGATTTAGTCTTATCGAGAGGTACGTGCTATAGAGGCTCCACTGTATATATGTATATTATATTTATTATGATTATACTTATTATTCCACAAATCCGCTTTTTCATTAAAAAATCCGCGTTTTCAAAGCGCAGCTCCCGCTTTTTGTATTCCGGCATCTGGCAACACTGCTTTGTAGAGTAGTATGTTGTATTAAGGTTAAGTTCATTAGTTTGTTTTGTTTGGGTTTAAATTTTATTTATTATTATAATTATCAAAATGAATTATTTGGAAGACGAAGGTAATGGTGTAATCAAAAAGTGTCCTTTCAGTAAAAGGAAATAATGTTGTATTTTATATAAGAGCATCTGGATTTATAAACAATATTCTGGGAGAGAAAAGCCGTGTGAGAAATCTTAAGCACCCTGTTAAACAGGATGAATAGGACAAGGAAAATAAGCCAAAAATGGCAGCGAGTAAGTACAACTATTTTACATATATAAAGCAATATTTTAATAGATTTGTAATATATTGCCATGATCTGCTTAAAGGTACAATAATATAAGTTAACATTTTAGGTATGTACTGGTTTGAAAAATAAAGTTAAAAGGAAAGCTAGTTCCATAAAGAAACCTTAAGACAAACAGCAAGGGGCATCCTTTAAAAATTATATTAACAAAAAATAACAAAAATTATTGATAAGCCAGCACTAGCAGTCAGCCAATTTGGATCACTTTGTCATCTGGCATAAATTTATGGCCCTATTTTACTACAATAATGATTCTCTGGAAGATCAATACTATTATTATGTAAGTTTTCACATTAATTTCTTGATTTTTAATTTATTGTTAAAGCAAAGAGATAGGTTATTATAAGCTTTCATATTCCCTTTATTTTTATTTTATATTTTTTAGTTGGGCGACAAATATCAGTTTCATCAATGGCATAAAGATTTGACAAAACTTACAATACTCTGAACATGGAAAGGGAATCCATAAATTCAAAGCTGTACATTAACTCAGGAGAAGCAAGAAACAAACAGCATTCTCAAAAATTTTTTAAAATAATGGTTATAGTATCTAGGTTAACCCTAGGATACTTTTAGGTTTTCTATGAAAAAATTCTTTAATAAAACATGACATAAAATGCTATTCTCTTTTAATTTTTTACCTGATGCAGACATAAATTAGGTATGTTATATAAACTTAATTTATATATTGAACATGCCATGCCACCAACTACATCTAAGTAAATGTTGGGTTTATAAGCCTACCTATTTGAATCAAAACCTGTTTATTTATTTATGTGGATGATAGGATACATATATTTGGATATTATACCTAGCATTAGGTGAGAGTTTTAAGTATTAAGAAAAATCTTAATCAAAGATAAACTTTGTTGATCTGAGACTATTTTTTATTAAAAGTCAAATTTCTGTGCAAAAGAAATATTGTTTGATAAAACTTATTAATAAAATAAAACAAATAGTTATTCAGCACTGTTAGCACAGGAAAGACATCACGACACTATGACTAATGGCAGGATCAACCAGGGAGCTGCGCTATTGTATACTAGTGTATACTAGTTTCGTTGAAAAAGAATACATATTGCCCAAACTGCCTATCATGCAATGTAGAATGTATTTTGAGCGTCTCGTATAATTCCGGATTTCTTCTGATTCCAACTCCGCTATCATATTACTACTTGTTCAAATAATGCAACCATTTATTTATAATAGAACCTAATTAATGTACAGATAAAGCTAAATGCTCGATATAATTGATATATTCACAAATTAACACCACTAAAAAATGTATATATCATACTGATACTAACTAAACTGACGAGTAACCTCAAAAACAGATTTAATGTAATTGCTAAATGTCATAATTTCGAGTCGAAATTCTTATTTCGACCTAAATGGTCTAGTCGAAATTAATTTCGACTTGTCGCGTTTTCATGACGTCATATGCTCACTTTGCAATACCTTCGCTAGGTGCGCACAGTCGCATTTCGACTCCGCCATGACGGTCGAAATTATTTCGAGTCGAAATTGTGACTTAGAATCAGCACCCTGAATTTAAATGTTGTCAACAATATTGTTTAACAGTTAGTATTGTATTCTCTCGTTAGTAGATATATTTTCCAGCTAGAGTTTTTGTACTTGTGTGATAGATAGTATTGTATTTTCTTAGTAATTATTGTATTTTCTCGTTAATAGTTATATTTTCTCGTTAGTATTTATATTTTCCAGTTAGAGTTTTTGCAGTTATTTATTAAAATATGGTTTTTATGTGTTCTGTTACGGGTTGCCTTTATAAAAAACTATAAAAAAGTGCATTGTTTACCAAAGGATCCACAGGTAAGAATTTGGTTTTTTAAAGCTTCAGCGTATACCTTTTTATTAGTATAGGATGCATATTCTATTATTTCTATGTTACATTATATTTGTAGATCCTAAGAAAATGGTGTGATGCTTTAAATAGACCAGATTTGGTTAATGTAACTGTAAATTACCTTTATAAATTTTAAATCTGCATTGACCACTTTACAAAAGACTGCTTTTTCTCAAAGAATAGAAATGTTACCGATTTGTAATTAGATGCTGTGCCTACTCTAAAACTTCCAGGTAAGAGAATGATTTTAAAATTTTGATTGTGAATTAAAGCAAAAACTTTTTTAAGTAACAAGAGCCTACAAATAAGGAAGTTGAAATACCTTACTATTATAGGTTAATGTACAATTTTATTCTCAATTTCTAATTATGAGTTTTATATTGACTACTCAGTTTTATAATATTTAATATTTATTTTTCAGAAACCAGCATCTCTCATTGTTCTGATGGTCCTCTAACAACAGAATCTACTCCCAGGACACCAGAATGCAATAGATCCATTTTAAAAATAATTGGGGAAACAAGAAAAATAAATTTGACTTCTAATTGTAATAAAATTATTTTGCAAAAATAAAGAATTATTACTTATTTTATTTTTATTTCTACATAAGTCATACCAAATTGTTAACAATATTAAAATACTTTAAAAATATTTTGAAAAATATATTTATTATATTTATCAGAATATTTTTAAAATATTTTAATATAAATATTTTAAAATAACCAATAAAATGAAAATACAATTATATAGTTAGTGCTCAGGTCACGAGCGGCGCTGTAAACACGTTTTTAAAAAACCGTTAGAGTCGGCTATCTATAAACTTCTTTCTAATCTATGATCCGTACATAAAAGAATAGCTGTCATTAATAAATGACAGTGAGATTAGTAGTGATGAAAAGGACCAAATGCAGTTGCCTATGTGCAAACCAGACTCACAGAAAAGGCAAGAATATCAGTAGGCAAAAGCACAACTTTGAAAGAAATTAAAACAAAACCAAAAATTAAAATAAGAGTTCACAATTGCTTAATATTAAACAGAGGTACAACGATTCCAAATACTTATCGGAGATTGCAAACCCTTATACAAAAACTAAAGCAAACATGGATATATAAGCGAAATCGATGGGTAGATCGTTTTCTATTTTGAGATCAAGGGGCACAACAAGCCTCATTGGCTTATTAAAGTCTGGATACTGTCGGATTTAAGGTTTAATAAGTACCTAGCCTAGCTGCTTCAGCTTTTCGAAAGAATTCCGACACTAGTCAGTCAATTTAGTCATATTCAGTAATTGGACAATATCTGAAAAAATTTAATATAACGGCTATAGTAAATACAGAATCATAATTGATATCTGCTCAGTAAGGTATTGGGTGATTATAAATAATGGGTGATTATAAATCGTGCTGATTCATGTAATGTCTCTCGAACTTTCTTCCAGAGGTAATTTGGTGAAATCGAGCCTTTAGGTCTAAACCATTTTGCTCTACCTAATTGATCTAGTGTTTGATCTATTCTACCTATTGGATATTAATATCATACGCAATATATTCACATTCATATATTGTTCTCAGGATGTTCTTAATATTAGAATTGTTTTAATTTTACCTATTTTATTGTTTTTATATTTATTAATGTGTTGTAATGTCTCTTCTGAAGAGGTTTTATCTATTTGACGAGGTAACTCTGATGATAGTGTAAGCCGAAAGCGCTTAGTTACAGAATTCAATAAAAAATTACACACTACGGTTTTTAAAGTACACATTTTCCGTCTTATTCTTATTTTGTTATTTAGTATTCTTAGTAGTCACTGGCTTGAACACCTTAATAATAATGTAAGGATTATCGAGTCAACACGTGCACGAGCTGAGACGCAGTGTCATAACTGTCAGCAGTGGGGACACTTCTAACTATGGAAGGGCACTCTAGTGTAAGCGACCGTAAATGTGGACTTCGTTAATTGCCCATTCAGCTAGTGCCTCTCTAAGTCCGGTAGATCTCAAGAGGCTTGAATTCTTATAGAAAAAAAGGAACAGTGCTAAACAAATCCTCAAGATAAAATCAAACCAGATACATTGTTGCACCCACTCCAACAAAACATGCATAAAAAATACAAAAATCAAGAAAATATTGACCCACCAAAGGACGACGGCACCGGTCAATACTCGCAGTGAACACTTCTCATCATTGCCAAGGAACCAAGGAACTTAACATCAAAAACAGCTACAGAAAATACAAAAGATCCAGTGAACCAAGTGCTAATGAGTTTATATCTTAGCTTTAGAGATCAAAAGACCCAAGGAAGGGGTTTAATGATAGTAATTAAGAATGAAATTAGCTTTAACATAATTTACAAAATGTAACATTTTAATTAAACATTTTCCTTTAATTATAAACGATAAAATCTTAACCATGGGTGTATATAATAACCCGAAAAATCTAATAACGACATCCAATGCTTCAATGCATTATTGGTGGGTTTAACTGGTTAATCATTCTTGGGGATCTCAACTATAGACAACCCAGCTGGGACTCCATCTCTTACATATGCGGAAACCAGACTGTCTACTATCTTTACTCCATTCCTACCTAACGGACAGGAATTTTTCATTAAAAAAAGCAGGCCCATATAACATAATGTCAGGTGGCCCTCAAGGCTCTGACCTCTCACCGATGCTGCATTCGCTCTTCATCTGATTTTTTTAATTTTTTTTTTAATTTATGCGATGATACCCTAGTCCAAACAGTGAATTTAGAAGAAAAAGCTTTACGGAGACTTTGGAGATTCGTTAACAACAAAATCACTCCCTATATTTATAAAAATAAATTAGAAATTAACACAAATAATACAGAATATATGATTCTGTCTGGACGATTTAAAGCTAAGTAAAAGAAAAAATAAATTATTGTATTTTTTGACTCGTTACCATGGCTTTTAAAAAAATTTCCGGAAATTTCTTCGTGGCTCCATGATATTTAAGTGGAAATACTTACAGAACACAGACAAATAAAAATATGTTATATTTCTCTATGGTGCAGAGGTTTAAACTAGTAATTATGAGGCTTTGTGACAGACGTAAAATTGGATAAATAATTATTTTCCAAAATATGGTCTGAAATTTTTTTAGTTAATACCACGCAAGCTTAAATTATTCCTGGTTTTCTTTCGGACACAATATTTCCAATATGTATATAAAGTTTTAGGTCCATATTAAAGATTTTTAGAATTGTCCCAAAGGACAATTGGTCATTAATCCTGTTCGTTTTCCTGGTTTGAATCAAAACCATAGGTTCTTACTTATCTATATGGTCTCCATGTATGTGAAAACCTCTGTTTTGATAATTTGGCCCATTTTAATAAGTTAACTTATATTTGTGTTAGTTATCAGTTTGGTACATGTTATCATTATTATTTGTAATGAATATTATGATTCAATGATTATTTATTAATTTATTTATTTATAAATGTAATTGATTAATATATTTGATATTATTATTTAAATGTAATATAGCAACAAGATCTTCATTTTCTCAGGGATGTTTGGTTATGCAAGTTTCCAGTTGGATTATTAGGTAGGTATTTGAATAAAATTTGTGTAATTTATAATTACAAATTTATTAAAAAAAGTAAATTAAATTGAAACAGTAATCTATTGAATTACTGATAAAATAATAAGTAGGAAAATATTAAAGAGAAAGGCCTTTTAGTAACTATAAAAGAACTTACTTGATGTTGAATTAAGTTAAATTAACCAATGTTATTTATGTAATGGCAAGTAAGATTATCGAAATACACTAATTATTGAATATCAAGTAAATTCCTTTGTTTTTAAATTATATAACTTAACTAACTACTACAAAAATTTTTAAAAAGTTTACAATTTTATCTGACCTAAAGTCCTGCTTTCTGATTGGTGGAGAAAGTCTGTAGTCGCTCTATGAAAAACGGAAACGAACGAAATGATACGTGGAATTTCCGACTTTGGTAAAATGTTGTGTTATTAGACGTTTGGATTCTCGTGTAATATTATTGTTCTTTGTTTGTTCCTCCAATTTGATATAGTTTAGTGTTTGTTGGATTACAGTTCCTTTTATTGTACTATTAATAGTAAGTACTCTTATATTCTTCTTTTTTTTTATCAACCGAAAATGTTTTAATTTCACTTTTTGATTAGTTTTTAATGTCACTTTTTGGCACTTTATTTTACTTTTTGATTGTTTTACTTTATATTCTTAACGTCACTATTTAACACTTTATTATAACTACTTTAAAAACTGTTTGTTCACTTTGTTCTATTTGACTGTTCACACTGACTGATCTTTTATGTTTGACTTCCAATAATATACTACTCTCTACGACCTCTGTTTAAGTCTTTTTATAGGTTTCAAACTTTCTAGAAACTTCGTTTTTGTTCTATGGATTAGTCATTTCTGGAAAAATATGTGTATCTCTTTCTTTCTTATTTATGACTAGACATACTCACTTCGTCTACTGTCTGATCATTCCAGAACAAAATATAGTAAAAATATATCTGTCTCCTTTTACACATTATCTATCAATTTTCGCGATGTTTCTAGTAAGTTTTAAATATCATATTTATGTACAAGATATAATATTGATACATTACATAATAAAATAATTTCTAACTTAAAATTCTCTTACAAATACACAAAATATATAATAAAATAATACAAAATTATTTGATTAAGCTATATTAAACAACTTCTGTTGATATTATAATCATTATACTATTGTCGAATATTTAAATATAACATATTATTATTATTGGAGTGATTTTGTCCGTCGCGATGTTGAAAGTTCCTCCTTCCTCGAAAGTTATCCCTTGTTCAACCTCTATAGAATTGTTGCACAAGTCACAATCTCCCATTGCGTCTAAAATAATACAGACTGATTGCAACTATGATTTACTTAGGGTTTCATCTTTAAAATGTATAATTAAGCCAGACCATCTCCGAATAGTCATGGAAAAATACAGAGACATAAATTAAAAGTTAGAGTTATTGTTTACTAATTTTTCTTCAGAAAAATTGTGGTCTCTACTTAAAAAAATTACTAGTAAATATAAAGTAAACACACTTAATTTTAACATAAATAGCGAAGATTTTAAAACGTGTACAAACAAACCATTTTAAAATAGTAGGTTAAGACTTACCAGAAAACGTTTAATATTTATACGCGGAACCTAAAATAAAGACAGATACTAATGAAAAATAAACATTGATTCAAACAGTTTCATTATAATCCACTTAAAGAAGGACACTGCGGATAAAAAAGGATTTTGAAAAAACTAAGGTTAAAGTATCGTTGGAAAAATATGTCACGTGATGTGGAAATGTATACTAAAAATTGCAAAAGTACCAATTCAACGAAAGTAAAATTAAACACAATGGATACATGATTACACCAAATCCACAACAACCATTTAAAATTGTTTAGATACTGTGTTATTACAAAATCATTAAATATCAAAATTTATAAAAATCGTGAGAGGCGTTTACGTGGTAATTGAGGTGTTCCATACTTTGTAGGTTTATTTGATACAATATTGAGTAAATTGACATATAGGGCAGCAGGTTTGAGTACTTTTCGTACAGAATAAGATACTTGGGTAGAAGTTAAAGATGCTTTATTAGTAGTATTTTCCGATCAAAGATCTATGGGGACTAATAAACTACAACCGGACTCACTAAAAATAACGGCTTGGAATGCCTCTGGTATTTCAAGCAAAAAATACGAATTGACTGACACTCATTTTTTTTAGACACGCATTCCATGGACGCAGTTCTCATCTCTGACTCGTGGCTCAAACCGGCAGTTCGTATTTAAATACCAAATTATTTTTGTTATCGTACAGATACACTGACAGGTATGAACAGCGGAACCGCAGTTTTAATCCAAAAAGATATTGATCACTCACTCATAAACCGATCCCTTTAACACCGAAAATATTGAAAATACAGTAATTAGAATAACGATGGCTTCGGGAATCACATACACACTAGTTTTGGTTTAGTTATCACTTTCTAAGGATCTTCTACAAGAGGATAAAATTTTACCCCACGGCCAAAACACTATTCTCAGAGGCGACTTGAACATCAAACACCCGAATTGGAATTCAAGGCGTAGAAATGTAAAAGGAAGAACTTTAAATGCACATTCGACTCGACACGATTAGGATCTAGTTGCTGGTCCTGACGAATCGACTCATTTTAATAAAGGGATGCATGACGTTCTTGACATTTTCATATTGAGAAACGTCAGAGCGAACATCCAAATTGAGACGAAAGCGGAACTTAGCTCGGACCACAATCAGATTCCCAGACGACAGAAACTGAAGTCTAAAATGCAGTGGAAATGCCACATTGAACCACTTCCATGGAAGTTGTACGACCTCCCCGATTGTATCGGACATACCAAAGTCTTTACATTTGTGGATGATACAGCGATTTTATAAGGCTCTTGGAAATTTTCCAGGAGCGTAGAAACTGACACAAACTGACACTATACAAGACATGCATGCTACCACAAAATACGTACGCATCGACAGTTTGGGGACAGACAGCCAATCTTCACTTACACAGACTAGAGACTATTCAAAACAAGACTACTCCTTGGTTTCTACGCAACACTAACATCAGATGAGACCTCATGATGGACTCAATAAGTCATCAAATCCTACTAAGAAATCAGGAGATAATTATGAATTTACTCCTCATTCTAACCCACTAATGAGGGGGGGCACTTAATTACGACATTGACGAACACCCGAGGGCAAGAGGCCCAAATTGGTTCTTATAAACCCCAAGTAGTTTAGTAAGATTTTCTTGCAATTCAAATTCCAAATTTATCAAAATTCTAGCTACATAGCACAATTTAAGAAAAAAAGGAAAAAGTTTATTCTTAACTAGCCCAATAAAATCCCAGAGGAGCAATGCTTCAATCAAATCAAACCCTATTAAATTATACTTAAAAATCTCCTTATTCGCCATATTTTAGAAGAAATTTAGAAACATTTGACGGAAATAAAATTATTAGAGTAACTTTACCAGACAACCCAAAAATAGTAATTTAATTTTTAAAAGAAAATGCTTGTAAATATACATTATATATTTCTTTCTTATCCCCAGAATTGCGTCATACATGTCAAGACGTATGGAAAAAATATTTTACGAAATTAAAACTATTTGAATGTACTAAGTAAATTAATAATATTATGGCCGATGAAGTAATTCAACTAATAAAATATAAACATAAAGGTAAAAATAATCACAGAGAAATTTATGAAACTATTCAATTTTTAAAAAATAATTATTATTGAATATCAATGAAATGTTGCTAAATATATTAATTATTGAACATTTACCAAGAAAAAAAATATAATAAAAAACTTCTTGCTGTCATTTATTTTACACCATACAAACCTTTTGTAATAATACATATAGAGAAAATTAAATTCTGTAATATCATTATGCAATTATTGCTTATAAAAGTACGATTAATTCAACAACAGGATTTACCCTTGTTGAGTTAGTGTCAGGACACACTGTTAGTAAAGATCCCTTGTCAATTTTGCCATCAGCAGCTTATACTCAATTATTTCTAATAAAAAAATACCCAAGGGAGATTTGGTTGGGTTTTAAGTGGTTAATATCCTTCAAGCAATGTTGTTATAGTTAGTACGTATCATGTGAGTACTGTGACGATGTTCAGGTTTAACTTTTAGAGTTTCTGGGAAATTAGGAAACTATATAATTCCAAACTGTCGTAGAGAATGAAAAAGAGTGTAATGACATTTTTGTGAAAACTGTAACTAAAGATACTGATGGCAGGTGGCCATGAGGAGGTTTCGATCCATAGAATGGAAACTACGAAAGAACCAAAAGCTGAGACATGTACAGCGATTTTATAAAGAACCATATCGAGTTGGGTCAAATGTTTGAGATTAAGAAATTAGTGGTGCGAAATCGAACAGAAGAGATGTTACAGCAGTTCAAAAAAACTAGATAATTTTAAGGTGATATTCTGGAACTGTCGTGGTGTCTCGAATTTGGATAACTTACTCTCGGACAATCTAAATTTTGCATATTATGTTGTAGTGAAACTTGGATGGTAAAAGAAGTTCAATTATCTCTTGGATTTTAATATAATTTGTGCCAATGCTGTGAAGAAAATGTCAATGGGAAGGGCTAGCGGTAGTTTGTGTATTATCTTTAAGAAACATATTCAAGTATCAGTTATTGATAAATGTCCTCACTGGATAATATGCAACATTTTATATAAAAATGTCAAATTTATTCTCTGTCATTTGTATCTAAAGCCCAATATACAGTGTGTAAAAGCCAAATGGAATAAATTCATTATTTCGGTTACTGTACATATTTATAAAAAATCCCGAAACACGTTAAATTTAAATTATAACTTGACATTCTTTAACGTGAAAATGCAACCCCTACCTTCAACCCCCTTAGAATGACAGGTACAACCCCCAATTTTTTAAATGGGAAGTATAGGCTTGTGATATATCATTTGAAAGGTCTCTTCATTCTCTATTCAAAAATGTTATTGTTTTTAAATTTAATGCAAAAATTAATATCATGTTGTTACCGATTTCGCTACAATACAATCAAAAACTAAAATGTAATGCAAAACGTAATAAAATGTAGAACACGAAAAAGAACTATAAATGTTAATGAAGTAGATGTTCAAAATGTTCTCCGCGAACGTCTTGGCAACATCCTAATCTTAAATAAAACTGTCTTCTAACATTATTTAACATATCAGGCGTGATCGACCTAATCGCAAGCGTTATTATTACGAATTTCGTTCTTTTAAGTCATTTAAATCAGAAGGTTTAGTTTTGTACACATGGCTCTTCACATATCCCCATAAAAAGAAATCTAATAATGTAAGATCAGGTGATCGCGCTGGCCATTCAATCGATCCTCGCCTCCCTATCCACCGATTGGGAAATATTGTATCGAGGTACTGCCGGACATTAAGTTGGTAATGTGGTGGTGCTCCATCCTGCTGAAACCATATCGTATTCGCTGGAACTTGAGGGTTACCTGGATCAGGATATAAATTTGCCAACGTTGTATGACATCATTTTGAAGTAGTGCCAAATAATTGTTGCCATTCAAGTTGCCCTCAATAAAAAAGGGACCAATGATATTGTTCCCTACAATCCCTGCCCAAACATTAACCTTTTAAAGATTTTCTGTGGACCAGTAGCGGCAATTTTTCCGATTAGCATGACCATTAAGTAAAAAAGTACACTCATCAGAAAACATAACGTTTTCTAATTGGATAATATTGTTATCCAACATGTTCATCATTTGCTTACAAAAAAAAGTTCTCCTATCAAAATCGTCTTCCATGAGCTCCTGAGTAGGTATCATCTTATACGGATGCAATTTATTTTCTTTTAATATGTTTGCTATCGATGTATGGCTAGCATTGAATGTAGTGGATGCCTGTCTACTCGATGTATGTTGGTTTTCCTGAAACTCAAGCAACACATCTAATTTGAGTTCTTCACTCAGTGCATTGGCAGCTGCTTTTTTTATCTGCCTTACATGATCAAACTCGCGAAACTGCTTTTCTATTTTACTTATTGTTCCTTGGGATATAGGCGGTAAATTAGGAAATTTCTCATGAAATAGGCGAGTTAATTCCTATTGTGTTCGGATGTTATCTCCGTAACCAATCATTTGTAAAACTGTTATTTTATGCATTTCCGTTAATCTAAGCATTTTTCAGAATTGAATTGAACAAACTTTATACTTAAATTACAACAATGACAACTTAAATAAAACAATTTACTACTGCTTGTTAAAATAGCGTTGCCACGGAAATTCTTTAAAGTTTTTTAATGGTTACCATCTAAAAACCACATTGCTATGGTTTTTGTTCACTTTCTCATTATCAAGACCTAAACGGGAAATAAGTTTTAAGTATATTGTAATAAGTTTCGAGTATATTTTAGCGAATTTCGGTAACAACATGATTTTAATTTTTTTATGTTAATTTTTGCATTAAGTTTAAAAACAATAACATTTTTGAATAGAGAATGAAGAGACCTTTCAAATGATATATCACAAGCCTATACTTCCCATTTAAAAAATTGGGGGTTGTACCTGTCATTCTAAGGGGGTGGAAGGTAGGGGTTGCATTTTCACGTTAAAGAATGTCAAGTTATAATTTAAATTTAACGTGTTTCGGGATTTTTTATAAATATGTACAGTAACCGAAATAATGAATTTATTCCATTTGGCTTTTACACACTGTAGATCTAGCGTATGTTCTAAGTTCTTTTCAGGCAGTACTGGAGGATCTTAGTGAAAGTAATCAGAAGGAAATGATAATAATAGGCGGTGATCTTAATAGTCGCGTTGCTGACCTCGGTACTGTCCCGAGTGAAGTTCTTGAGGACACTAATTTATTTTAAATAAGATTATCTATGGATAATACTCTCTCTCCCAGGGGTAAGTCATTGTTAGAATTTATGTATAATAATTCATTTGTTTTGCTTAATGGAAAACTTCACTTGATCGACCTGCGAGGTATACCTACGTAAGTAATGTGGGAAGTAGTGTTATATATCACGTTTGCGTAAATAACACTAATCTTAGTTATGTAAAAGATTTATTTGTTGAGGAATGTGATTACCTATCCGATCATTTTCCAGTTACACTCTTGTTGTCATTTCAATCCTGTTCTGATTTACAGGAAAATTGGTATTCGCAAAGCAACAATATAACTAGAATACTCTGGAAAGAGGAACTCGCGTTATAGTTCAAACTTAAAATGCGCCATTCTAACAAACTTTGTCTTTCAGATGGGATTCATTTGCCTTATGATAATTTTATCCTTGCTATTAATGAAGTAGCTGATCACCTCGGCCTACTAGTGACGAAAACTTCCTCAACTTCGCAGTTTCGCAAAAATAAACCTTGGTTTGATGTTACCTGTCTAGAAGCAAAAAAACATCTAAAGCTATCATTTAAATTATTTAAGACACACAATTATTCTTCGGCTAGCAAGCGTTCGTATTTGAAAACTAAAAAATGTTTCACGAACCTTCTACAATCTAAGAAAAAAGAGTATGAAAAAAATATTATAGACACTCTGAGTAATACTCGCAACTCACGTGAATTCTGGAAAACATTAAAACAATTTCGAAATAATTATAACCGAAAAAACTTATCTCTTGAATCTTGGGAATGTTTTTTTTTTAACTAGCCAATCCATAAAGAAAATTACTGACGTTATTTTCAGTGATGTACGACACCCTTATCTCGATGCCAATATTACGTCTTGTGAGCTGTATTGAACTCGCTAAAGCCTCGCAAAGCCTTAACGGAACACTGGCTAAATATTGGTGAGCCTGTATTTGTAAAAAATTACACAACTATAGCTCGCTTTAGTAGGGGTAATTTATCCCATGGAGGTACTTTAATAATGTTAAATAACAATAATTTTTCAGCAGTTACCAATTTCGTTAACCTTTTGTCGGAAAAAATATTTGAATTTTCCATCGTTTTTAGTAAAATTTATAACCTTTATATTATTTGTATTTATAGAACAGCAGACGTAACGTGCATATATTCTGTCAAAATTTACTAGGCTTACTTGAATCCTTGCCTGTAAAAAGCAGATTAATTTTATGTGGAGATTTTAACATTGACTTTTCCAGTGTGTGTGCTGCTCAAGAAACAATTCGATCTATATTTGAATCTTTTAGTATTAACATGCATATCAAATCTCCTACCAGAATAACCAAAACTAGTTCTAGTACTATTGACTATATCGTGTCGTCATTTGAATCGAGTTTTGTAGACTGTTTCGTCCTTAGTTCGGGTTTCTCAGACCATGAGGCAGTATTAACTAACTTTTTAGTAAATTCTAAAACAAAAATTGCTCAAATTCTGTCGAATTTTTACGGATAAAAATTTTCTTAACTTCAGAAATCTCTTGATGTCCATACCGCCTTTGCATCTTTTATTAAAACATTGTCTAATTCAGCTGTCAAATCATTTCCTCTTAGGCCTGTCAAAAACAAACTGCATAAGCCCTGGACTACCAAGGGCTTGCGTACATCCTCAAAAAATATGCGTTGTCTCTCTTACATAAAAAAATTTACTGGCAGTATATTTCTTCATGAATACGTGAAAATGTATAAAAAAGTTTATCATAAGACTATAAAAGCTACAAAGGACATCTTCTATAATAGGAGACTGAGTAGATCCAAAAATATTACTAAGGAAACATGGTCCATAGTTAATGATTTAAGAAATAAAGTTTCCTTGCCCAGCACTATTCCTACTTCACCTGAGAGCCTAAATAATTACTTCATAAATGTTGCCAAAAACTTAACTAACTCCATAACTTCCACTATTGATCCACTTTCCTATTTACCGAATGTTAATGAGAACTTAAACCGTTTCTTTTTTTCACCTGTGGTAACAGAAGAGCTTCATAGTATAATTCGAGACATTAAAAACAAATCCGCATCTGTAGTAGATGGGCTTACCCTCAAAATGTTCGCAAATCTGCCGGACTGTGTATTAGATCTTCTAACAAATTTAAGTCGTTCCAAATTGGTATTTTTCCTACTTGCCTTAAGACAGCCATAATCATTGCTTTGCATAAAGGAGGTGATAAAGATCAAGTTTCTAACTATCGCCCAATTGCGCTTCTTCCTACGTTATCCAAGATCATTGAAAGGTTGGTAAAAAAAGGCTTTTTTCATTTGTGGTTAAATACAATATTCTAGCTAAAAATCAATTTGGATTTTTAAGTGGTAAATGCACAAATGATGCAATGTTTTCCCTTTTTAATAATGTCTACTCCAGCTTAAACAATCAACACTCTACAGCTACAATATTTTGTGATTTCTCAAAAGCTTTCGATTGGGTGGATCATAAAATACTACTTATTGCGTGGATCATAAAATACTACTTAAAAAATTGCAGTACTACGGATTTAGAGGCACCTCGATCAGGTGGTTCGAGTCCTTTCTTAGTGATAGACTGCAGCTTGTACGAGTTGATGAATTAAGGTCTTCATGCAAGCAGATAGAATATGGGGTTCCACAAGGTTCGGTATTGGGTCCAATATTGTTTTTGCTATTTATCTATGATATTGCTGACTTGAGTATCGGCGGAAAAATTTGTTTATTCGCAGACGACACTAGCTTTTCTTGGAGGCACCCGGATATCACCGAACTGCATAGAATCGTTTCACATGACTTAACCATCATCAAATCATGGTGTGATTCTAACCATATGTGTTTGAACGTTTCTAAGACGAAAGTTTTACCATATACATCTGCAATTCAAATGTTAAATAATTCCACTATAGAGGTCGTTGAATCTGTGAGATTTTTGGGACTAGTCGTTGGCAGCTCTCTAAAATAGGATGTACACATTGACGCTTTGTCAGAAAAACTAAGCTCTTCTTGTTACGCACTGAGAACAATATCTAGGGAAACCTGTCAGTTTCCAAAACAGTCTATTTTGCCCTCTTCGAGTCACATCTCCGATATGCACTTTCTTTTTAGGGTACATGTTGTGTGTCTCAATTTGAACGTATTTTTAAATTACAAAAGAGAGCTGTTCGGTATACGCTGAAACTAAGCAGTAAAACGCACTGTAAGGAATTCTTTAAAAAACATAAAATATTAACACTTCCATCCCTATTTATCTTTGAATCTATTTCCTTAATTCGGAAACATTTTCCTGAAGTCTCAGACAGACCATCTCATAACTACCCTCTTAGAAGTGCAGAGTATGACCTTTATTTACCAAAACCTCGCACGGAACTAATCAAAAGCTCTATTTTTTATAACGCTAAGAAAGTCCATTTCATCAATAACCGCATTTCGTAACGCTTTAAAATTATACTTGGTAGAGAGAGCTTTGTATGCAGCTGACGACTTTTTTACATAAATTATTTGGGACCATCTCACAAACTGGAAGGTTAATTTGTAATATTTATTTATTTTGTTGTTTGTTGTTTTTTTTGTTGTTACTCTGACTAAATTAAAATTTTAAATTTTAATTTAATTTAATTTTTTTTATATTACTTATTATTTATCATTCTCATTGTATAATGTATACATAAAGTATACCTTTATTTTATTTTTTTTTTGCTGACCTTTCGCAATGTTTATATTGTGAAGTTTTATTTATTTGTATGTTTTATGTTTTATTTACTTGTATTCTGTTTTAGTATGTTTTGTTCTATGTGATTTGCTTTTTTTTTAAACAGTTTTGTCCACAAATTTAAAAAAAAAATTTTAACAATAAAGCTTATTATTATTATTATAGCAAATGAGAGACTAATCTACCCATACAAATCTGTCTTTGATGCAAGGGGTAAACTCGGATGGACAAATTAAGAGAAAAATAAGATTGATACCGGTGATACACGACATATTCCACAGCTGCCCAAGTCAAAAAGGAGCCGCAGGTAGAGTCCTTAAAGAAATGATCCAATATGGGGCAGTTAAACCGCTATAGTGAAAGTGCCATCAGAAGGCAAAAGGCAGATCGTTATTGCCTCGGCCTACTTCCCTGATTACAACTGAACAACCACCACTAGAGGATGTCCAAAGACTCATGGGTTGGTGCAGGAGGGGGAACAGGCATCACGTCATTCTGGGCTGCGATGCGAATGCATACCACACAGTCTGGGGACAAACGAGGTGAGTACCTTTTAGAATATTTGTCGTAAAATAATATAGAAATTATTAATAAAGGAAATAAACCCACCTTTATATTAGGAAACAGGTACTAGACATTACACTTGCTAATTAGCTCATAACAAATAGTATATACAACTGGCATGTCTCTGATGAAGCATCATCAGATTCGACTTAGGTTCATTGGAGTCAGTCATCGAGGTGTATAGGGTTCCTAAATCGACTGATTGGGTATGTTTATAAGGAACATCTCGAAAAGGAGATTGAAGGAATAGAAATACTACTTTCGACAACGAAGAGGATGTTGAAAGAGCCTCGATGGAATTTCAAAATGTTATAATTACGGCATATGAAATAAGCTGCCCCTTAAAACAAAAGGCAACAAGAAGGAATGTGCTTGGTGGAACAAAGCGCTCAACAAAGCTAAAAGTATACGTTCCTGAGCGGACTACAAAAAAGCTCTGACAATAAAGAACTCCAAAGGTCTAAGAGGACGTTTTGGAGAAAATTGTGCGAAGGGATAACGTCTACAAAAAGTACTCACAAAAGATCACTAATGGGTTCGGCTTACTTAAAAAATATACTTAAAGAATATATTGAAAACCAAGCAGAAAGTCTTAGAGTGCTATTACAGACTCACTTTCCTGGATCCTGGATCAGTCAAAACCATCAGATAATCCACCAAGCTCTCAACCAAAACAGTCTCGTAGGAGACTCAACAGGTTGAATCGACATCTGGTGGACATAAACTTAACGATTAACAAAATTAAATGGGCAGTTAAAAGCTTCAAACCTTTTAAATCGCCGGGTAAGGACAGAATTTTTCCAGTTCTACTTCAAAATGGGTTGGATCAGTTACAACCGTATTTACAACGGCTTTTCAAAGCCAGCCTTATCCTCACTTAAGGCCTGGAGGGAGGCGAAGGTGGCTTTTATGCCCAAGACTATGGAGAAACCAATAGATCATTACATAAGAAGCGAAAATCTTGCTAGATTGCCGCTTTACAAAAGACATTTTGCCTATCAAACTGGCAAATGCACTATAAGTGCTCTATAATGCTTAACCGCGAGCAAAGAAAAGACACTAGTGGCTAAAGAGATAGCCCTTTGCACTTTTATTGACATAGAGAGTGCCTTAAAAAGGGCACTGGTAAAGAGGAACATAGAGGCCGCAATGATACAATGGATAGAGTTAATGTTAAGAACTAGGATTATTACTGCTAATATAGGAGGAGAGTCGGTGACCGTGGCCCCAGCGAAAGGATGTCCTCAAAGAGGAGTACTATAGCCTCTGCTGTGGTCTCTGGTCGTCGACGACCTTCTGTCAATGCTGCATAACTCTGGTTCTACGATTTAAGGGTGTGCAGATGACCTGGTCGTAACTATCAGGGGCAGGCATGAAAAAGTTATCTCAAACTTAATAGATGTAGAGAATTGGTGCCAGAATGAGGGTCTTAGGGTCAATTCAGGCAAAACAATTTTGATACCGTTCACCAGGAGATGCAGATACTCTCTCACCGCTTCAACCATGAACAACATCGAACTAAAATTTTCCAAGGAGGTAAAATATCTAGGAGTGATCTTGAATCAATAATTAACTTGGAACAATCATATGGAAAAAATCTTATCAAAAGCCTTAGTGGCAAGCTGGACTTACCGCAGGACATTTGGGAAGAATTGGGGCTTGAAACCGAAAATGATCTATTCGTATCAAACGATTATCAAGCCAAACGTTGAGCAATCAATTGCATGTGCTAAGTTGCATAAAGCAGCCTTAGAGATGTTGGTGGGTCTACCTCCGCTGCAATATTGCATTATGAGGGAGGCTGCAGGTGGTGTCTTACGACTGCAACAGACAAAAAACTTATAACCTGGTGATATGGTTGGTCATCTAAGGATCTTGGAAAAAATTCCACTGGCTTCCTTAAACCAACCATTAGACACCATGCCAGTCAAGTTTGACTTTAAGACGCCGTTTAAAATGGTTATAGGAAACAGCCATACGGTTAAAGAAGTCGAACCAGAGCTGGAAGGGGGTTTACTGGTGTTATACACAGATGGATCCAAGAGAGATGATAGTTCTTTTACTTATGAGTCAAAGCCAGTATGGGAATGCAAACACTCCCTTAAGAAACTTACAGGAAACAACAAAGTCACCTTGATGTAGGTGCAGGTCATAGAGGGATAGTAGGAAATGAGGAAGCTGATAGACTCGGAAAAGAAGGGGCTAATACCAATTTTCTCCGGAGCCCTTCTTTGGTCTTCAAAAAGCCACATTTAAAAAGAATTCCGTTCCTGGGAAGAGGATTGACTACGATCTCACTGGAGGAATACGCCAGGACTGAGGCAAGCTAAAAGGTTTATAGATATATCACCTGGAAAAGCAAAATGCCTTCTCATTTCCCTCAAAATAATGGGCAAATCGGAAAGTGAAACGGCGGAACATATACTATGCAAATGCGTTCTGCAAACGGCTTTAATCCCTGGATGGAATTGCTCTGACCCCTTATTAAATTAGAAATATTTCCTCTAGAAAGGTGCTTAACTTCGCTAGAAGTATTGGCATTTTAGAGTTCAAGTAGTTTAAGGTAGGGACAAAATATCTTCATAGAACGAAGTGCAGAGAATTGGCTTTTGCGACCTAAAACAATCTAATCTAATCTAATGGGGCAGTTAAACCACACACTTGAGTAGTTTTTAACATAACTGAAAGAGGACAAAATAACTTAAAGGGAAAGAAAAATCTAGCCTCATTATTATAAAACTGACAACTAACATTCAGTTTAAAGGAAACCAATATGGAAAGAATAATCTAACCAAATATCTGTAAAACTGGTCATTAAACTGCTTAGTTCATAACAATATAAATCTATGCGGGTTCAACATTCCCACCTCCAAAAACGATGTAAGCAACTTTTTTAAGCCAAAAGACGAAAGATGGCAAAAATTCAATTTAATTTGGGTTATGAGGGAATACATTTTCTTATGTCAATATTTTATCACCAACTACTCTGCTACAATAATGTGTTTTTACAGATATAACACCTGCTTCAGCAAAATCATTAAAGCGCAACGCATGGGTTGCGCAGGAACAGGATATAGTTGCATATTTCTTCATAGTTCTACATTATTGATATTTACTAAAAAAAAGTTAAAACCATCCAGCATGTATTAAATGAGAAAAATACTTTAAATTCAACACCCTTAATGAGGGTTAATCAGCCATGACTGAGTTATAGGTTTTAAGTTTTGGTAGAAAACAATAAATGCATTTTTATCTAAACGCTGAGTGTGTTGTACTACAAGAGTTGTAAATTTATGCGCTTCTAGATTGGCTATTTAGCAGAATTTATGAGATCGGTTTATTCTACCTCCTACCGAAGAATTATTATGAATAAGTTGAAGAATGTTTAATGTTGAACTTCATATAATAGTGAAGAGTGAATTGTCCATTTTATTATTATGTAGCCCATGTAACAAGCTATAGGTTGTTGAAATTGATTTTTGTGGAATTAGTACTACCTGAAAAATTTAATTTATTATGTGATTTTGACAATAGGAACCGCTCTGCACGAGCACCAGAAAGGTCCAAAGCACCATATTCGATATAGAAAAATAATATTAGTTATTTGTATTTTATGTTATAAAAAATTTGTATTTAATTTTATGTTCTGTAATAAACATAATTGATTTAAAACTAAAATCAACAATAATAAATAAAGGAAATCCAAATTACATTAATTTTTAACCTAAAAAATACAATCTGATAGACGCATAAAAACTAATATAGGAAAGTTAAAATAAAATAACCTTATTTTTATAAGGAATAAAATTCAATGGCAGCTTAAGCCCAGACTGAGCGGTTTATCCACCTTGTAACAATTCAAGTTTCAGTGCTTTTCAAATTTCTGCCCCAATAGTATCTTAAATTAATGAAATCAAAGTCGTCCGCCGGGTGCATTAAGAAAACAAATCCTGTATAGTACGGGAGCTGTTCCTATGGATCTCTCGAGAAGCGCCTGAACCATCTGGCCGCCGCGCCGTTAGCGGTTGCGTTTACCTGTGTGCATCCTACCTGTACAGGTGTTTTATGAAACCAAATTTTTCATTAGTTTTAATAGGTTTAAAAGACATATACCATATTGCCATATATTTTTATCAAAGGTAATATCACGAGTCCTTACAATTTTATCGATAAATTATTAGTTTCGAAGAAAACTTTTTTATTAGGCAAAAATACGAAAACAAACTGAAATTCAGTTTGTTTGAAAAGTTTTGACTAAAATAAAAAAGTTTGAGTCTAGAAAATAAAAATTTATCTAGTAAAATTTTACAGGACGAATGGTATTTGAGAAGATTATTTCTTGAACCATTCTGTACAAAAACCACTTTATTTAATAATTTTTCCTACGACCACATATGAAAGTGCTAGTTTGCACACTTACTTGTACTTAAGAAAGTAGCTAATATCAACACACGTATTGAAAAGTAAATATCAATACACGTATTGAAAAGTAAAAAAATATAGTTCTATGATCTGTGACATTTACGTCAAATTTATCAATAGTAAAAACACATGAATGTCAAAGCAAGGACCAATTAATTTTTTTTAAATCTTCCTTGTGTCAAATATTTTATTGTAATTGCCAATACAAATTTTTCTGTATAAAGTAAGAATAAAGAAAAAAGTTTCTTATAGGTTTTTAAATTTTTAAAAAATAAACATATTTTTATTTAGTATTATTATTTTTATAAAAACACTTTTAGAAAGAAGAACAGTGTATTCTTCTTTTTTATATTGTGTTTATGTTCCGTGCATGTGTCGAATGTGGATTTTTGAAGTTATGTTTGTGTTTCTGTTTACAATTGAGGGGCCTAGAATAAAAGGGGTATAAGTGCACTTTTAATTATTTTGAGATATTTGCATTTAAAGTTAAACAACATTTGAAAATTCCTAAAAAGAGTTAGGATATTTATTAAAAATTTATTATTTCCTTTATACATAATAAATTTTAACATTATAACAAGATAAATAAAAACTTTTTCAGAAATGTACTAAAACTTAAAAAAAGTACTTATACCCTTTTAATACCAACTTTTTTAATTCCAAAATTTACAAAAAAAAAATTTAGTACACAAATAGGCATATTTATTTTACAGAAATACAAAAACTTAAATATTACTACTATTCGTCATCGGAGTACAAAATAAAGTCAACATCATTTTCATTATTTTCTTTTTCTGTGTCATCTTGTGGTTCTACTTCAGCTATGGCTACTTCGTCAGTTTGGTTTTTGTTCCTGTTAGCTTTGGTTTTATTGTTTCCACTTTTCTCTTTTTTCTCGTATTGCATACTGTTATAATATTCATGATATTTTGGAGGAACGTATTCCCAAAGAGTCTGCAAATTTTTCCACTTCAGTTCGTTTATTTTTAAACTATCTCTGTTTAAACTGATTAAACGTGTCCTTTACTGTCAACTTCGGTCTTCCTGCTGCTTTACCAGGACATAAGCATTTGTTGAAAGGAAATTCTGAGTCCAGAGTAATTTTATAAAAAAAGCAGAATCTCTGTGATTCCTTTGTAAAAAAGAAATATTGAATTTCTCTCCACATATTTCGTGTGTTGGCTCATCATCCGATGATGATGAATCATTTTCGGGGACGTAATCACTTGCCTCATCTGTTTCGTACGGATCAGCAATATCGGAATCTTAAAAAGAGAGAAAAAACCGGAAAAATTAACATAACCTTATGTTATATAAAGCTTTCTTACCTTCTGCATCCGAATTATTCATTGCAAAATAATAATGAGAACAACCAATAGAATAAACACTCAAATTACTAAAAAAATCTTCACAATAACACGAACCGAACAAACAAAACACAAATTTTAACAGCGTATCTATAGGTTTGTTCCAACCAAGCAAAGAACCGTTCTAGAACGGTAATATTACCACTCACGAGACCAAATTAGTACACTGCGCAACTCTCTACACCACTGCGCACAAAAATTACTATTTTAGAACGGTTCTCAGCTTGGTCGGAACAGACCTAATACTTTGTACCTTAAACTCGAATTCAACAATCTGATTTTTATTTGGCACAAAATGGGTACAAGTGACACTTATACCCGTTTTGCACACAGCAAACTGTAGGAATTATTTATCTAGTATTTCTACCCGTCAAAAGATAGCAGTCAAAGTCAATATATCACTTGGATTGGTTTTGCCCCATAATCCCATTGTTAAATAATAAGCCAGGCTCTGAAAATGTCAGAATAGTGCTATCAGTGAGTAAGAGAGATAGACAATGACGGTGGCGAAAAAAGTAAGTTATCAAGATGGCGTTGAGTGAAATCATATGTGTTTGTTTTAATGTTTACAAATATGATTTTGTCTGGTTTGTGGGAGAACAATTACTATTATCAGATGCAGATATTATTATTTAAAGTAAGTACGAAGTAAATAATTAAATAATAAAAAGAATTACACTAAAGATATTTTTGTTTTAAAAGACAATAAATTATTAGAAGATGACTATGATAATGAAAGTGACGACAATGATGACGATTATGAAAATGCATCTTTTTCTGTGACACTATTATTGAGTAAAAATACCTAAAAATGTTTGTAACTTGCGTGTAGTAATCCGAAAAACTTTCAATAATAATTTGTTTTAATTCTCGCCTCTATAATGTACTGCAATTTAACTTTTATTTTTTTTGTTTATGTTAAAATGTTACTGTTGTAAACTGATTTTACAGTTTCTCATCTCTTTCTTAATCATCTATTGTGCAACTGTCTCTCTCTGACTACTAGCGCAATACAGCAATACTTTTCAGAGTTTTATCAGTCTGGCTTATTATTTAACAATGGAATTATTTTCTGGAAAATTAATTTTAAGATTTTTGAAAGTAATAGAGCGTCTTTAAAATGACAGGCATACAGAAATACTTTGAATTTAATTTTTTTTTAATAAAAAACAGCGTATGGCGAGATGTTAACAATTATAAAAATGTCTGGCAATATGATAAGTATGTCTTTTAAACCTATTAAAACTAATGAAAAAAAAATTGCTTGAAAGAATAATTTTAAAAATTAATATTATTACCTGTACAGATAGGATGCGCACAGGTAAACGCAACCGCTACCGGTGGCCAGATGATTCAGTCGCTGATCTAGAGAGCCATAGAAACAGCATATCAAAAAATCAGCTGACCTGAAATTCTCTCTCAAAAACGTTGCTATACTATTATAATCAACATTTACTGCATCAATTTTTAGATCGTAATTTGTTTTTTATTACTGATTTAAAAATACGACCTAATTTCTCGTTTAATTTCACGATTAAATGCCATTTTAAATTACATTTTGTTTGTTTGTAACTTAAATATGTCAATCTGACCATGCTAATTTTACCGAAACAGCTGTCATTATAATTTAAAAGCGAATTTTTTAATAAACTGTGGAAGTTAAGTTTAAACGAATTGTTGTTTATTATTCTTGGTAAAATGGACTTCCACAAAGTATTGGTCAGTACAATCAATTTAATTTAGAATACCGTATCTATGTATGTTTTTAAATTTGATCCTATTTTATCTTTTAAAATTTATATTGAATTTTCAATGGCTTCTCCAGTTTTTAACTTAAACTTATCTTAGTCTGGCCATATTTACCTTGACTAAGCTTATTTTATTGTTATACAACATACCTTACTCTGACCAAGCTTCCCTAATTGTGACCAATATTTGCGATACAATTTTTTCTCTTAAGAAAAAGTGTTATATTATGTGACAAAAACTCCTTTATTGTTTTCGTTTTTATATTTAAAATAGTAAAACTCACGTACAAGTATTGTCTGTTATTTGTAATTTATTTATGTCTAAATGTTATATTGTATATATTTTCAATGTACGAGTATATACATTGATGAAGGTACCAGGAGACGCAGATACTCTCTATGACTGCAACAGACACAAAGCTTAAAACCTGGAGATTTGATTGGTCATCTAAGGATCTGGAAAAAAATGTCATTAGCATTTTTAAATCAACCGTTAGATACCATGCCAGTTACGTTTGACTTTGACTGGGATCTTGTTGTAATTTGAATTGGGTTAGTTCTCATAAAAAACGTTTACCCTTTATTTATAAGTGGACCTAGGTGGTCTAACAATGAATTTTTATAGAACAAGTCTCGTCAGTCTCAGTTTTGGTCCATAAGGACCTGTTTTGGTCGTCTGGCCCTGGGATGGTTGTCCGGGTCGTAGTCGAGTGCCCTCTTCAGAAGTGGGTTGGCATGATTATGGAATGAGGTGATCAAGTCTTTGTTACGTAGTCGGATTTGGTGGCTTATTGAGTCCACCATTAGGTCACGTCGTATGTTTGCGTTCCGTAAATACCAGGGGGCCCCAGTAATTAGTCGTTTTGTTTTGTATTGTCTCTAGTCGGTGAAGATAAGATTTTGCGATTTGTCCCCATACTGTCGATGCATATATGATTTGCGGAAGGATGCAAGTTTTGTAAAGTGTCAGTTTGTGTCGGAGACTTAGTTTACTGTCCTTGAATATGAAGGGCCAGAGAGCTAATTTTGAAGCGTTAGTTTTTAAAATAATTTGACGAATATGTGAGTGCCATGTCAACTTACTGTCAAACATGACTCCCAAATATTTAATTTCGCGTTTCCAATCGATAACCAAATCTTTCAACATAAAGTCGACATTTGGTCGATCACGATTTTTACTAAATTTAATTAATTGCGATTTTTCTGCATTAATTTTGATCTTCCATTTTTCCGCCCAATTCTATATAGGCATCAGTCGTGTTTTGAAGATATTCAACAGCTTTGGAGAATTTCCAAGAGCCTGAGAAAATCGCGGTATCATCCGCAAATGTAAAGACTTTGGTAAGTCCAATACATTCGGGGAGGTCTACCGTGTATAAATTGTATAGTATGGGAGAGATAATCGAACCTTGAGGAACTCCAGCTTCGATTCTCTTGATTGTTGAATAGGCCTGAATAAAAATGAACTGAATTTAATTTATAAATCAGCCCTTCATGCCAAGTCTTGTCGAAAGCTTTTTCCTAAAAAGATTTCGGAACACGTCCGTTTTGCTGACCAATGGTCAAAGATGCTTTCTGTCAGTCTTAGAGCCTGCTGCTCGCAAGAGTATTCAGCTCTAAAACCAAATTGACAGTCTGGGGTGAGTCGTTTTTCGTCAGTCTCATATTTGATACGCTCAAGAATAACTCTTTCGATTACCTTTGATATCGAACTAAGCAAACTTATTTGTCTGTGGTTTTGGGGATAAAGCGGATTTTTCCCGAGTTTTTCTATTAAAATAACGATGGCTTTTTTCCATCTATCAGGGAATTTTTGTAATTTTAAAATTGTGTTGGTGATGTTGGCCAAAAATTTGAAGTAGCTGTGAGGCAGCTGCTTAAGCTGGAGTTTAGTAATATTGTCATCTCCTGGAGCTTTTTTCAATTTTAGTGTGAAGATGATATTTTCAATTTCTGTGTTTGTGGTCGGGCGTATTGCCTTAAAAGGCAGTGTTTTAATGTCGCGATCTACCGCATTTTCGACCTCAGTTTCCCATTCGACATCATCGTCTGGGTCCCTGTTTGGCGGGAATTGAAATTCTAGTGAGTCTGCAAAGGTGGAAGCTTTGTCTTGGCCATTGTAGACCAGACCTGAAGTTCCCTGAAGGGGGTTGTTTGTTTTTGTCTCATTTTAAGCCTTTTTCTGAGAGCCCACAATGGATTAGGATCATTACAATCGCTAATCATTTCCAGAGTCTCAGTCCACCGGTCATTTCGAAGTTTTTCTAGCTCTCGCTTGACTTCGTTCGATAACTGGTTGGCTCTGTTTTTATCCAGTCGGTTCATCACTCGTTGGGCCATTTTCCGGGCTCTATTTTTCACCTGGATAAGGTGTTTTATCCTGGGAGGGATAGAGCAGGACTTGACTTGAAAGACGTACTCCGAAATAACGCTGATTTTAATTCATTTGTAATTTGGAGGATTTCTTTATCTAAATCATGCATGTTATTGAGCAAAGGGGGGGGGTCGGTTGATGTTACTTAGTATTTCGGAGTATTTGGTCTAATTCACTCGTGATCGCCTTGCGTTCATCAGATTCGGTTGCCAGTTTTCCAATTCTAAAAGAATAGGATTGTGGTTCGAGTTCCGCTTTCGCCTCTATTTGGAAGTTCACACTGACATTTTTTAATATAAAAATGAGTCGGTTCATCTGGCCCAACTACTAGATAGCCATGTCGGGTCGAATGTGCGTTTGACTTTGAGAAACCGTTTGAAATGGTTATAGGAAACCGCCATACGATTAAAAAAGTTGAACTAGAGATTTAAGAGGGCTCACTGGTGTAGTACACAGATGAGTCCATGGGGTGGAAGTGATGGGACCAAATTTTCGTTTATCCAAAATCGTTGGTAACGTCCCAACTATCTTTCAGGCAGAGATATACGCTATAGATGCTGGTGTCCAGGAAAAACATCTATATTTTTAGGACAGTCGGGTAGCTTTAAAGGCTCTGAGTTTTTTTACTTATAAGTCAAAGCTAGTCTCTGGATGTAAACTGGCAAGGAACAAGGTCACCTCTATGTGGGTGCCAGATCACAGAGAGACAAAGGGTAAAAAGGAAGCTGATAGACTGGGAGAAGAAGGGGCTAATACACCTTTTCTTAGTCCTAAACCCTTCTGGGGTCTCACAAAAAGCCACATCAAAAATGAACCCCGTTCCTGGGAAGAAAAACCTCACTGCCAGCACACTGACAAGCTAAGAGGCTTGTAAATATATCACCTGAAAGATCAAAATGTCTTCTGGAAACGGGCAAAAAAGATATATGGTAAAATTGACCAGAGGTCAAATTAGAAAATCAACAATGTCGTTTCTGTGAAAGGGCTAAAGCTACGGTGGAACACATAATATGCGAATCTGTAGCATTTTTCTACATACGGCTTAAATTCCTACAGGAAGTTGTTCGGGTCTCCCTATCAAATTAGGAATATGCCCTCTAGAAAACCGCTCAACTTCGCTAGTGTGGCGTTCTAGAGTTTTAGTAGATTAAGGTAGGTACAAAAGATCTTAGTTGGTAAAAGTAGATGCAGAAGCCAAACTGGCTTATACAATCTAAGATAATCTCATCTTATCTAATCTAAAGCTAGTAACGCAATGAACAAATAATTCGTAGGAAAATAAATTTAAAAGAACAAATGGATTTTTGGGGTTAACGAAAAGTACGAAATAGGTTTGGAAAATGTTAAAAAACTTTATAACAAATAGAAATGAAATAAACAGCGATGAAAAGTTAAATGCCCAAATTTGATAAACTTTCTAATTTCTAAGACACTATCACTTTTGATATGCCTACCATTTATAACTTACAAAATTGTATATTAATTAAAAACTTATAAGCAACAGTATATTTTCAGTAATAGTAAAACCAATATTAGTTCAGAATTATATAATCAAAACCATTATAATAGATGTATTCAATGCAAGAACAATCTAAAATATGCCAGCACTGGAATTTATGCAAATAAAGTTGACTGTAGCGCATGAAATAAAAATTAAAAATCTATTATAATCTTCCCAACCTTCTTTTTATACAAGAATGAATTCAAGACGTGGGTCGAAGGGTTCAGAAAACAATTTTTCATTAACTCATATTGTTTATCCGGAACTTTGTAAAAAATACTATCAAGCAGTTATGTTTACTATTAATGTTTAATTAGCAATAAATTATGTTAAAATATTTTACTGATAAATAACGGAAGATAAAAATAAGTAAATAAATGTTTTTCTGAAAATGAACTATTAACTGTAGATATTGATAAGTGAATTTTATCTACAATAAAAAATAAACATAGAAATAAAAGGTTTGGATTGTTTTACACTCTTATACATAATAAAGAACCAATAATAAATTTATTTTATATTATTTTAATATTATATTGTAATAAAAGAAAGTATAAAACTAAGCAAATAGATTAATCAATAATAAATAAATGTATTGTAATTTATTGTATAATCCTTACTCTGTGAAAGTCCATCCTATTAAGAATATTAAACAAAAAACTTCTGAACAAAACTTCCAAGTTTATTTAAATATTTACCTTTTTTAAATGATAGCTGTTTTGATATACTGTTATTCTCAGATTGACGTATTGAAAATTTAGCAGACTGGAATTTTTTGTCAAAATAAGAATGTAATAAAATTACTGCGTACGAAAAGTATACACTTTTTACTCTGATCTGTCTTTTATAGCAATAAATGGTATTAAATGGTACCAATAAAGTTACTAAAAGACGGAAATCGAAAGGATAGGATAGGACAATGTGAGATGAGACAAGTCGTCAAACTCATGGAAAGGTTCAGTTGTTAAAATGCAAATTGGAAATACCTCAAAAATGTTGGTAACAAAACATGTGTGTGGCACTGAAGTTAAATCATATCAGCCTACAAGCCTAAAAATTTTAATTATAATTGTTTGTGGTTATAAAACAAGAACTCAAAAGAGGTTCAACACGTTTCGCAGTCGACAGTCTACTATTTCTAATACATTATTTTATGTATTTTTTTAATGTTTCAGCTATATGAAGTTATGATTTTTTTATCTTGAATACAGAAAAAATATAATATAGTATAGGGTATTTGTTTAGGGTAGTATAGGGTATTTGTTTAATTGGCTACTTTTAAATTTTTGTATTAATCAAAAATTTCTACTTAAATAATATTTTTTACCCATACAACAATAAATAAGAGCACACAAGTTGACAATTAATTAATTAAGATTGTGAATGGAAATAATTTAATGCCTTTAACAGTAAAAAAATACGTTAAAATACTATAAAAAATTAATTATAGTATTTATACTAACAACTAATCATTAGTTCATATAACTAACTGTTAGAGTAGATCGGTAAACATTTTAGTTCCGCACCCATAAAACTACTTAAAAATTAAGGATAATAAAAAACTCTTCGTTTTAACAAAACTTCCAATATTTATTTAAAAAATTGCTTTTTTAAAAGACTCAATGACAGCTGTTTCGCTATGAAGCATCGTCAGATTGACATTTAAGTTACATTTTGTTTGTTTGTAGCTAGGTACCTGATGTTTAGGTAGTATTAAGGCTAGACCAAGTATGGAAGTAATAAGACATAACAATATTAAAGCCTAGATGTTATTATGTCTTATTACTTCCATACTTGGTCTAGCCTTAATACTACCTAAACATCAGGTACCTAGCTACAAACAAACAAAATGTAACTTAAATGTCAATCTGACGATGCTTCATAGCGAAACAGCTGTCATTGAGTCTTTTAAAAAGCAATTTTTTAAATAAATATTGGAAGTTTTGTTAAAACGAAGAGTTTTTTATTATCCTTAATAAGATGGACTTCCAAAAAGTAAGGGTTAGTACAATCAATTTACTTAAAAATTACTGCTTATAGATGTATTAACACTTTAATTGGCACCAATTCGATTAAAAAGTAATTTCAATGAATTTGTAATGGTAGAAAAGATAAATAAAAAAAAATTAATTTACCCTTAACAGTGTATAGTTTAAACTTACACCAATTTATTATTTACATTATAATGTTTAGAAAAAGTTGTTTGGAGTTAATAAAAAAATCATTAATAATGTATTTAACTTAAGAGCATACAGTAGTGGCCGAGTCCGCCAAAAAATGAAGAGTCGAACCTTAGAGATTACTTTATTTAGATCGATTTTTTCGTGTCTCTTTTGACTTACATCAAGTCCCTCTCTACTTAGTTTTTTGGTTTAATGGTTACTATTTTTTTATCGTTTTTTATAAAAAATAAAAAAATAAGGAGGGAGCGAGTTAAAAGCAAAAAACTTAATCATTTTTCTAGTTACAGTTTTTTAACATAATGTATAATTTGGGCGTATTTCGAATTCTAGAGTTTAACTACATCTGTTCATAAATTCCGATATCCTGCATCACTCGTTACCTTGTGGCAACATCGTACAAAATAAAAATGAATTCTCAATTCTTATGCATAGTACTTTTGAACTGATAGTCTGATTCACATTTATGATTTTTCTAAATATTGTATATGTTATGATTGACTGTCATTTGATCCGGAATATTATCATTATCGTTCAAAGAAAGGTTCAAAAAGGAGCCGAAAAAAATAGCAATTAAGTAAACACAGTCAAAGTTTAGTTTTTTTTAATATCTCAAAAAATATTTAAGAAGTTTGATATGTTAAAAAAGATTTGAATAGATCATTAAATTTTCTAAAAAAGTCCCAACAAAATAAAAAGAAATTGGGCAAAAACGTTTCAAAATGTAAAAATATTAAAAGGTGTAAGAAAAGAAATGAAAAAAAGAAACAAATAAAAATGAATTAAATTTTTGTTATAATCCAGAACAATAGAATTTATGGTTTCTAAAGAAAAAAAGTTTTCTTAATTTATTTGGTAGCAAAAATAGAATGTTGATTAATAAACGCATTTTTTGGAAGAAATAATTTTTTCAAGAAACCGTTTTTCAGTAAAAATCATAAATTGTACTACCCAATTTATTACAATAAAACAGAGCTCATAAGCGATGCATATTTTTACCAATTTTTAAAATGATAAGGTTAAAAAATAAAAATATTTACTGATAAATATTTTTGAATATTAAATTTTGGTGTGTTTTCGATCGTAAAAAAAATTGAAAAATACATAGCGTCAATGTACAATAAATTTAAATAAATATTGGAGATAGAGTTCCGGGAGTTGGAACTTTTTTGGCAAAATAAATCATATTTTCAAATCTTTTTTAACAGTTAGAAAATCTTGAACATTTTTCCAGTTATTCAAAAAAACTCCTACTTTGTTTACTTTTTGTTTTTAACTTTTATTATTTATCCGGTCCCTTGGAACCTTAAATGATCTACGTAATATTCCGGATCAAATGACACCTTGGTCGTAATTTTCTGTGAATATTCAAAATATTTATGAAAAATCTGACTAACAGTTCAATAGGGATACTTATTGTAGTTATTTGTTATAAAGTGCAAACTGCAAAAAATTGATAGGTTTGGCCACTGAGAAAATAGTATTGGGTATGTCCAACCATTTATCTTTTTAATATGTCAAACAACACTTTTACTGACTAATATTTGAGAAAAAATATATATTTTGTGTCCGAAATTGCTTCATAAAAATAAATACCCAGACAATTATCTACTATTTGTTATTTAAATTAAAAATAATATGTACCTATTCCACTATCCGTAATAAAACAAAGAAAATATAGCGGTGGTCGGTCATATGTGTAGCTTTACCCCCTCACTAACAATAGCTCTGGTATTAGGCGATGTTGTTCGTTTTCACATACACGATGTCCTATATGATTTTAAACGAGAAGTGATGACGTGGCACTGTTTGCTCTTAACTGATTGGCTCCAATCCTTAACTATATCTATAGGATCTTGGTTGTTTGTTTAGGCTAGTTTTTCTAAACTTTTACCTTTTTTTGATTTTGTGCATAAATGCTGCTCGAATTTTGAGTTAATTTTTGAAACAGAAAAATTTTGAAATTCTTCCTAAACTACATGTGGGTTCTCTAGAACCAATTTAGGCCTTTTAGCCCTCGGATGTCCGTCCTGGTCGTAATTAAGTGCCCTCCTCATTAGTGGGTTTGTATGACGAGTGAATTCATTAATTTTCTCCTGGTTTCTTAGTCGGATTTGGTAGCTGATGGAGTCCACCATTAAATCACGTCTGATGTTGGAATTACGAAGAAACCAGTGATCCAGTCGTTAGGTTTTATTTTGCACAGTCTCAAGTTTACGAAAGTGAGTGATGGCAGTCTGGCCCCAGACGGTTGAAGCGTTAAGTCATTTGTGGAAGTGTACAAGTCTTGTATAACGTCAGTTTGTGTCGTAAATTCAATTTGCTGTCTTTTGATATGAAGGGCCAAAGTGCACACTTTGAAACGTTCGTTTTTCTGACTATATGATGTTCAATATGTGAATGACATGTCAACTTTCTGTCAAACATAACACCCAAATATTTAACTTCATTTTTCCATTGTAGAATTGTTCAACATAAAGTCGACATTTGGTCGATCGCGTTTTTTACTAAAATTGGTTAATTGCGATTTTTCCGCATTAATTTTGATTTTCCATTTTTCCGCCCATTGTATATAGGCATCGGTCGTTTTTTGAAGGTATTCTACACTCTTGGGGAGATTCCAAGAGCCTGATAAAATCGCGGTATCATCCGCAAATGTAAAGACTTTGGTAAGTCCAATACACTCAGGGAGGTCTGCCGTATACAAATTGTATAAAATAGGAGAGAGAACCGAACCTTGAGGAACTCCAGCTTCAATTCTCCTTATCGGTGAAATGGAAGATCTAACTTTAACTTGTTCGTGATTTGAGGAACGATTTGATTAGTTTTAGCAAACCCGAGTATAAATTTAATTTTTCTATGTCTAGAAAAAGTCCAGTGATCAAAGATACTTTCAGTCAGGCTTAGAGCCTGCTGCTCACAGGAGTGTTCAGCTCTAAAACCAAACTGGTAGTCAGGGATTATGTGTTTTTCGTCGTTGTCATCTATGATTCTATCGAGAATAACTCTCTCGATGACTTTAGAAATTGAGCTCAGAAGACTGATAGGTCTATGGTTTTGAGGGAAAAGCGGATTTTTCCCGGGTTTTTAAAATAACGATGGCGTTCTTCCATCTGTTAGGGAATTTTTGAAGTTTTAAAATGGTATTGGTGATGCTTGCCAAAAATTTCAAGTAGCTGTGAGGCAGCTACTTAAGCTGGAGATTTACAATATTATCTTCTCCTGGAGATTTTTTAGTTTTTAATGTGAAGGTGATGTTTTCAATTCCTGTAATTGTAGTCGGCGTATTGCCTTAAAAGGCAGTGTTCCAATGTCGCATTCTATTGCATGTTCGACTTCAGTTTCCCATTCGATGTCGTCGCCTGTGTCCCTGTTAGGCGAGAACTGGAACTCTAGGGAGTCCGCAAAGGTGGAGGCTTTGTCATGGTCTGTGTAGACCAGACCCGAAGTTTCCTGAAAGGGGTCGTCGGTTTTGTTCTTCACCTTTAGCCTTTTTCTGAGTGCCCACAATGGATTTGGATCATTACAATCGCTAATCGTTTGTAAGGTCTCAGCCCACCGGTCTCGAAGTTTTTCCAGTTCTCATTTGACTTGATTTGTTAGCTGATTAGCCCTGTTTTTATCTAATCTGTTCATCGTTAATTGAGCCGTTTTTCTGGCTCTGTTCTTAACTCTGATTAGATGTTTAATCCCAGGAGGGACCTTAATTATAGCGTTATTTCATAGTTTATAAGAGTAACTCCAATAATTCTTATCAATTTCCTGTTTAATATTGTTTTAAAGCTTCTTAATGTTATTTCTTTAATAGTATAGTTTGAAATTAAATTTATTGTACTAACCCTTAATATGTGGAAGTCAATGTTATTAAGAATAATAAACAACTAAACGCCTGACGGAAATTCCACGTTTAATTTAAAAATAATATTTTAGAATACAAAGATAGCTGTTTCGATTAAATATCGTGATATTTACAGATTGAAGTTACATTGTGATTTCTTATGGTAACCAGTATCGTCAGATTGACATATTAAAGTTACATTTTATTTTTCAAGGTAGTTACTTGATGTTTCACCAGTTTTAGCGAAACAGCTAACATTGAGTTAAAATGTATTTACGCAAAACTAATTGCATCAAAATTTCCTATCAAAATATTAGCTATAAAAACAAATTTTTATTAAAAAATTCAGTAACTATTTTTACAATAAGAAAACTGGAGGGAGTGTAGAAATTAACAATCGATTCTTTAGGAATGTAGTCTTCCAAAAACAATCGGAAAAATATTTATATTTTATTAATTTTTAATACAAATTCTTATTGTATTATTTAATATATAAAAAAACAAATAGATCTTAAAAATTAAAAAGTTAAGCATTTTTAGATTTAAAAATTTTAACGCTATATTTACAACATTATCTACAAATAATACGGGTCAACAAAAAAGTTTAATAGTAGTTCGCATTTCAGTAGATAAGATTATAATTAAAAAAATTTAAAATAAACATTGTATTATATATGTTTGGAAACCATAGCAAAATATCAAGATTTTCAACTATTCTTCACTGATGGCTCTAAGAATAAAGATAGGGTCGGCTCTGCAGTTTTATATGCGACAAATCATAAACAAATATCCAAAATTTACCGATTATTCCTTTAAATGACATAAAATAAACATAAAAGATCCTATTTTTAATACCTGGCAAAAAGTATGGAACTCAAATAATTCAAAATTTAAAGAAATAAAACCTGAAGTGAGATCTAAGTTACCACTACCATCAGGCAGAAAAAACCAAGTCGTAATAAATCGCTTGCATATAGGCCATACCTGACTAACACATCTACATCTTATAACTAAAGAAGATCCTCTAAGATGTATATGTAACATTGAACTATCGTAATACCAAACTTTTTTACAAAATTTAAAAAACACTTGTATTTTAAAAATTGTTACTTAAAATTCCCGCTAATAACCCTTGGTGGTTGATCCAGTAAATATAGATTAAAAAAATAACTTATTTTTTTTCTTTTTACCCAGGAGAACGTTTCGGTGAAATATTAATAAACTTATTTTTAATAATTAGGAGTAAAATAATTTTAATAAAAAGTTCTTTTCTTATGTTTTTAAATGAATAATTTTACTTATCCGCTGTTGCAGATATATATAAATAAATAAAATATCAAAAAATCTCATCCTAAAAAACATAAGTTTTTGACAAATTTAAAAATATTTATACCACTTATATTTTATTTCCTTACTTAAGGATAAACTTAAATGAACCTTAATTTAACAGTTCGTAGGTAAATACACTATCAGAAAAAAATAAATATTAAGGATTATGAAATATTTTTTTCACCCTTTCTTCTTTTATTTACCCTTTTCAATCTAGCAATTGCTTTCTTTTTAAAAGCTATAGCTGGACAGGTGTTTTCTATTTAAATCAGCTGCTTTAAACCATCGATAGCTCTTAACTAAACTATTTTTTATCTAATACTTTTTTCCACTTTTTTAAAAAATTTTTTTATTTAAAATTTTTTGAACCTATCAGTTTTTAAAATTCAATGGCTTTAATGTTCAAAAATCTTTTGTTTCTCTCTGGGAACTATTTCATCACACTTTTTAACTGTTATTGTTAATATTTTAAATACATTTTACCTTTAAGATATAATTTACAAAATCTAACTAAAAAATTTCCTTAACCTCATAAATGTCATGACGATTTATTTCAAATTAAATTTACCTAAAATGATTTTAAAATAAATTTTTATCTATCACTTTCATTGCATACAAATGTTTTTTACTATAACTGGTAGTCATTGAGGCAATAATATTTGTTAGCTAATGAACTAAATGTCCTTTTTGGAAACTATCACTAAAAAAACACTTGAATTGGTTCTAAAAGTTATCATCTAGAAATCGTTTCGCATTACAAAAAAATTATTTAGTTTAGCAGCATGTTCAGTTTCCCAGTTAAATCGAACGTTTTTTTGCCAATACGTTCATCGTTTCGTTTAATAGCAAATTTAAAACCGGAATCGTCGACCAATCTTCTGTTTCTGGATCGCATTAAAACTTCATCAAACATTACTGTGATGTAAAAAATTAATCACATTTAGAAATTTAAATGAGAAACTAAACATTTTAGCTAAATTAGTAGAAATACATGGATCTTTGGAAAAAAATTAAAATAAATTATATTCATGCATTTTGTATAAAATATATTGTTAAAAAAACTAGTGTAAAACTAGAAAAAACTTTATGCTACTACCATCTTTTTAAATCATGGCAACTTACCAAAATATTTAATAACGGAATAACTTCTTAAATAGTCACAAATATGTTGATTCCACGGCTTATAATGATAAAAAACGATAATTTTTCAGTTTTTTTCTGACGCGACTACTATTATAATGTATTTCACTAGTTTTAAAAGCTATTACCACTACTACTTGGATTAAACTTAGAATAGTGGGAGAAGTCAACAACTCGTTAAATAATTAGAATCCAACTTCACATTTAATTACCCTTACAAATCTCTTAATATTTGGTATATTGGAAAATAATTGTCTTTTCACCAAAAATCTTGAAAATTGAATGTATTTAATACTTTCAAAACATTTTTTTATGCCATTAAATGAATACATAATTTTAAATACCACTATAAAAGTCAGTAAAAATTTTTAAGCTACATTCGATATCTAAAATAAGTTTATATATCCAAATTTATTTAAGACGGAAGTGTAATTGTTTAATTAATACTAACAGATAAAATCAGAGTAATAAGTTGTTAAAAATGTCTGTTTAAAACCAACAAACAACCGTCCGCAGGTCAATTCTATCGAACACTTGTTCCATATTGATAAAATAACGACTATTATGAATAACTTAGTGATATGCCTATTAGATAGTTACAAATTGTACTCGTACGCGTAACGGCAATAAAAACTATTAAAATTAACTTATTAAATTGTTTTATTTTGAAAAAATAAATATTTTAGGATTTTAATAAAAAGACCATAAAATATATTAGAAAAAATTATGTATTTATTACTTTTAACAAAAACATTATACTTTCGTTAACGGTTTTAGAATTTTTAAGGATTTATATAAAAATTTTGAAAACAAAGTGTTATTATACAGTGCGTCCATAAAGTAACGCATAAATTCATTATTGGCTAAATGAACAATAAAATTAGAAATTCCCAAAACAGGTCGATTTTTTATTTCAATTTACTATTGTTTCAAATCATAATCTAATATACAGGGTGAACCACTTTCGTTAATTGTAAAGTTAGAAAAGATAATATTCATTTAACTTTTATTCGTAAAAATCTATATCTGACAATCTCATGACAAACATCAAAATCCCACATCAACTACCAACCTAATATCAACTAATAACTAATACAACTAACAATACATCTTCCTTTCTTAAAAAAGGATCATTAAATTTATAAATTACTGCGGATATCTAATTGGTCTTTTAACTTCTCTGTTCAAATGAGATCTATCCATACTTTTAAGGGCTTGTGCAGTATGTTCTGATTCTTCAGGATGTTCTGATTCACGTACAGTTTTGCTCGTTAAACTGTTCATTTGAATCATTTTCATTAATTATTAGATGCCTTCTTTTTCTTCTTACTTCGCCTTCTTTAGTTTTTATGATATAAGATCTAGGACAATATTCCAATTTTGTCACTACTTCTCCGTATCGTTTAAGATCTGGAATCCACACTTTTTAATTTGGATTTAAATCTGTTAAACTCTGCACCTTTTCTACTATTAAAATTTCTTTTATTCCTTACCCGAATTTCTCTATCCTTAATTTTAAATGTGTTAACAGCTTCATCTGTTGTCTTTTTGTAATCACAAATCGATGGTAATGTGGATTTTAGTTTTCTCCCATAAAGTAGCTGAACTGGAGATAAACCAGATTCCAATGGTGAATTTCTGTATTCTAAAAGTCCTAAATTTGGATAATCGCATTTCAACAAAATTTCTTTTTGCAATATCAACTCCCCTTTCAGCTTCTCCATTGGACTGTGAAAAATACGGACTAGACACTTGGTGTTTGAAGCCATATTCATTTGAAAATGTGCTAAACATCTCAGAGGTAAATTGAGATCCACCATCAGATCTAACTATATAAGGAACCCCATGTCTTGCAAAAATATTTTTTAATCTTCCTATTATACATTCAGACGTTAAATTTTCTACAAAAACCACTTCTAAAAACCTTGAATAAAAGTCTTGCACAACTAAATACCACTTTTGTTTGAATTTAAACAAATCTATTCCAACTACTTCCCATGGCTGACTTGGAAGTTCTGAAATTATCAAAGGTTCAGCTGGATTTGATCTACTTTCTAGACATGTGAGACACCTTCCAACAAATACTTTTATATCTTCATTAATTCCAGGGCATCTTCCAGGCAAATACAACATTTTAAAATTAAACATAAAAGTCGCATTCTAAATCTCTGAAGTCTAGCTGACAAATCTGAAATAGGCTTTTCTGCTAAAAGTGCAATTAATGGTTTATGATCCGTAATTAACTGAAATTCACGACCAATTAAAAAATTCACAAATTTTTCACATGCCCATGTTAAACCTAAAGCTTCTTTTTCTACTTGTGCATATCTTCCTTCTGTCGATGTAATACTTCTTGATGCATAAATTATTGGCTTCCATTTTGTATTTTGTAACTGCTCAATTGTAGCTCGTAATCCCAAAGTCGATGCATCTGCAGTAACACGTGTCAATGCATCTCTTTTAAAACTTGCCAAAACAGGAGGATTAATTAACAATTTCTTTATATCCTCGAAAGCTTTTTGTTAATCATCTGACCAAATCCATTCGTATTCTTTTTTTAGAATAATTCTCAATGGAGCTGTCATAATCACAAGGTTTGGTATAAATGAAATTAGGTATTGTTATACAACTACTTTGATTTTAAACATAAAGCAAGCAAGGTCGCTACGATTATGCAATTTAATTGTAAACTTAAATTTATTTAAAGTTAAATTGCTAAAGCAAACTTTATGTAATTCTTAATATTAAATTGAAATATTACAATTAGTAAATTGCATTAATTATAATCTATCTACCCTTCGATGAAGGGGTACGACGCTGTATACCATTCATTTGCAAATTATTTCTGCTTTTTTCCATCCAGGGCTATTTTTCTTGCTTGATTTACTGTTTTTTTGTTGTTTTTGTTCTTAACTTTTTGGAAATAAATATGGTTGTGGTCTACCTCAACATCTTTTTATTTGTTATTTTTGCTTCCCTTATATTTCTGACCTGTCTACTTTCACTCATCCGTTGGATGGCTCCACACCGGTTTAACGGTAATTTTCCGATGAACTTTATACTCGTTCTTAACTTATCCTGTCCCTTATTGTTAATTCTAGGTAGAATACAAAAAAACATGAAAACATACTACAGGATGAATCTAAATATTTATGATTTAACAATAAATACTGGACTCCTCTCCTCCCTTATGCAAAGCCATACAGAACTGTACAATAGATATTAACATGCTGGCCAAAGATGTAGACATTTATACTAATACAAACTTTGAAGATTTCTTGACCAGTATAAAAATAATTTTACCCCAATACAATGAGAATGCAGCCATCAGTCAAATCATATTTGAGCTATACTCGATCGATTGCCAAATTATACTGTGGTGTACACAGATGCTTCTAAAACTTCACAAGGTGTTGGTTGTGCTTTTTATATTCCCTCAAACTTGATGAACAAATTAATAAAGCTTAATAAACATTTCTCAATATACAGCGCGGAAGCCGTTGCCATTTTGGAAGCTTTAAAGTTCTAAAGAAAAAAAGGCTGTGATAGCTTCAGATTCATTATCAGTCTTAAAATCATTGGAAAAAACGAATGTCAAAAATATTGAAGCACAGTTTCGTTTTGTTAACACTTTAGAAAAGGTACGTTCGTGAACTTTTTTACAAAATGCCTTTAACCGAAAGTGACAGGATTAAAATATTGGAACCTTTGTGTTTAACCTTTGTTTTATATTACCTTTCTTTCCGAGGCCTTGTCTTGTATGTCTAAACAAAAATGCTCTGATCGGCCCCTGGGCGAGAAGTATGTGAACACGTTCTTCCTTTTGTAATCTTCTGTAGAAGAGTCTGGCTAAATGACTAGTGTCAAGAAAGAAGAAAGAAGAAAAGAAAAAAAAGATGAAGAACGCTTTTATAAGAAAATCAGTAAACAAACAAAAATTGCCTTAAATAAGACAGTTTATGGGCCAGCAACAATTCTTAAGCAGGCTACCAGACTGCTCTTCATGCGAGTTGTACATACATATCCACGACCCGCTAACATAAGTCAATAGGTATTTGCCTATACATTGGGCAGTGTGAATAAAAACTAAGCTTTTACTATTAGTATTAAGTAATAGCTATAGCTTTTACCAGGTAGAGTTAGCTTTTGCTAATAGTATTTGCTGAAATTGAAGTGAATAACCTTTTCCTTTTACTGACTAGCAACTTGTAGCTTTTACTGAAAATACGGAGATTTCGTACAGTATCTACAGCGTTCCAAAAAATTTGTTTGCGAGTTTTTATACTGATAACGCCAATATATATATTTTTACAAAACGGAATAAAATTGTACTGCGTCGTAAAAATATTGCAAGAAGTTAAAACATTTTAAACCAGTAGCGATATCGAAAGGCAGCATTAAGGTGAAAATGAATTGTGAATCGGAAAATTCTTCGAGTGATTTTTTGGAGGAGTAGGTTCCTGAAAAATCTTTAGCAAAACAGGAATTTTGGAAAATTATAATTATATTATATATAATATTATAATATTATATAATATTTTAATATAATATAATATTATAATTTAATATAATATTATATTCAACAAATCCCTAGTTCCTAAAATAAAAGAAAAAAAAGACGAGCATATAAAGAAATCCATCAAAAATACATTCTACAAATTGGAAAAAATATAAGTGAAAAACAGCTGAAAAAGAAAATTCAAAATATCAAGAAAAAGACCGACAAAAATGCAACTGGAAATAAAAAGATTATTTTGAACCAGTGGGAGAGAAAACTGTTAATGTTGATGGAAGGACAAGAAAACCCCGTTTTCCACAAGGTACCAGGTAAGAAAATAAAGTAGGCTACAGATAAATGGTATTGCATCGCCGCACGTATTTGGCAGAAAAAAATACACAAAAAAAACTAAATTTCTGAATGTGTAAAGAAGGCATATTTTTTCGCAATTTTTTTTCAGGAGCAATGTCGGTAGGTTGTGTAATGAAACAACCTCAGCCATCTACGTCCAAAAGTGAGGTAGCTATTCCACCTCCACCACACGTGCGGCCTTTACCAGACATGTCTCCGGCTACCAAAAAGAACAAATTTAAGGAAACAGAAGAAACCTCGAATTTGTCAAATTCAGAGCTTCAACGTCTGGTGTTGTTGGAACAGCTGGAACTAATGAGTCCAAAAAGAAAGGGAGAAGTTATTATTAGAAAAAATAAAAAACGAACATGGGAACAACGTTGAAGAAACAAATAATTTGTGCTATACAATTTTGTAAATATATTAATAAAATGCTGTTTGTTTACTCATTATTTATGAGTTTATAAAATAAATTATAGAAAAATTACACTTACAATAAATTACAACTGCAATTGAAAAATTATATTTTTTATTTCTTCTCGTCTGTTTTGACCACGCTGACGGATGTTATTAAATTCATCATTATCTTCCATAACATCTTCAATAGCGTGATCCTCAACGGCAGCTTCAGAATACTTCTTCTTCACTGTCGTTCGGTAAAATGTCAATTAAATATTTCGCAACATTATGCAGAACAACAGCGCTTATGATCACTGAGGGAATTTTCTCAATGTTCAATCGTATCGGATGTTGCAAAACAGAGAATCGGCGTTTTAGGTATCCGAAACAGCGGTCTATAATCCCGCGTTCTGTCTTATGTAAATTATTATATGCTATTTCTTGTGGTGTGGTGGGGTTTCTATAAGGTGTTAAGAGCCATGGTGTTATCCCGTAGCCATCATCACCTAAAAGAAATCCGTAGTTCTGCTGAAGTCTATTCATCTTACCATAAATATCTGATCTTCTTAAAATACGACTGTCGTGCACCGAGCCAGGCCATTGAGCATCTACGGATGTAAAAATCTGTTTTGCGTTACAACTTGCTTGTACATTTATACTACACCATCCTTTTCTATTAATATATAATATGTAGCGAGGGCTTTATTATCGGCACATGAGTACAATCAATTGCACCAAAGGCACAAGGAAATCTATACAACTCTGCCCATTCATTGATTGCTTGGCCCATCGAGTTATCCGCAGGAAATTTAACCCAAATACCTGCCTTTTTAACGATTTTTGGTAAAACGTTAGATACAGTTTTACATATAGTTGTTCTATGAACTCCTTCTTCTTTGCCAATCCCTATTTGAAATCTGGGATCACTTAAAAATCGCAAAAGTATTTGTATTTGTTTTTTTGAACCTAACGCACCACCTCTAGTCTCTGCTTTTGGTTCTAAAAAATTGTTAGCTATCCACTCAACATTTTCTTCACTAAATCTATACAGACTGTGGTATTCCTCGGCACGGCTTTCTTTTCTTTCGGAATAATATTTGACAGACCGTATATTCATAAATGCAGCCATTTCTGCCAAACTCAACACTACTAAATTTTATAAGCCAGTAGGAAAAATAAAAAACTCTTCGTTTTAACAAAACTTCCAATATTTATTTTAAAAATTGCTTTTTTAACCTTAATGATAGCCGTTTCGCTAGACTTAGCATCGTCAGATTGACATATTGAAGTTACATTTTGTTTGTTTGTAGCTAGGTACCTGATGTTTATTAGGTAGTTATTAGACTAGACCAAGTATGGAAGTAAGTAATAAGACATAACAATATTAAAGCCTAGATGTTATGAGACCTAAGGGATTATCCTGGATGCAAACAAACAAAATGTAACTTCAATATGTTAATCTGACGATGCAAAGTCTATCGAAACGGCTATCATTAAGGTTAAAAAAGCAATTTTTTAAATAAATATTGGAAGTTTAGTTAAAACGAAGAGTTTTTTATTATTCCTAATAGGATGGACTTCCAAAAAGTAAGGATTAGTACAATCAATTTAATTTATAAGCCATGGTTTCCCTGGCTTGCATAAATATAAGCTTTCTTTTCATATATTTAGAAATAGCTTACTTTTATTCACACGTTTTAAAAACAATGCTAAAAACTAAAGCTTTTACTAATAGCATTTTAAGTTCAAGTTAATACTCATTTTTATTCACTACAAAGTAAGTATTTGCTTATGAAATGGAAGATAAAGCTTTTACTACATTTTTATTCACACTACATCCTAAAAGCGGTTTTTTTATGTATATGTATTTATTCTATATCTTTATTTCCCCTACTGTTAATGTTGACCGCGAGATATTGAAAATGAATTACTTGTTCTAGAAGTTTATCTATTCTCACTATTTTTTCTTATTTTTTTTAATATTTTATTTTTCTCTCCTTAGTATTTATACGCATTCAATATTTTTCTAGTATACAATCCTATTTGCTTAAAATTCATTGTACTGACCCTTACTCTGTGGAAGTCCATATTACTAAGGACAATAAACAATAAATACACTATTTAAAAAATTATCTTTTACTTAATAAAATGCTTTTTTAATTCAATGAAAGCTGTTTCGATAAAACTATCATCTTCAGATTGACATCAGCTACCTTCCTGATGTTGAATAAGTAGTGTTAAGACTAGACCAAGTATGGAAGTAACACGACACAAAAATAGTAAGGCCCTAAGTGATTATCCTTTATATATATTTCCCGCTAAGATCAGTATAACTGTGCAATGATATAGAAAAACCAGGAAAAAAATATATCGAGCACATCAAAAATTTAAAGTTATTAATGAACAAATAAATCTTAGAAGTTCTCTACTTTTAAACTGTTGATTTTGGTTGATTCTTTATTTTTTATTTATACTCGTAGATAAATGTAACAAAAATATATTAAGTTGTTGTAAGGATCAACATGACATATTTTTTCCTGTTTTTTTATAGCATTGCACAGTTTTACTGATCTTAGAGGGAAATACATCCAGGAAAATCCTTTAAGGTTAATAATATCTAGGCTTTAATATTGTTATACAGTGGCAATAAAACTCAAAATCAATCCACAATTTTAATAATAAAGAACCTTATAACTGTAAAAGCGACATGTTTCAGTCCTTAGACCATCATCAGGCTATAAAGTAAACAATGGAATCAGGGAAGAATCAAAAATAGTTATGACGAAGTATGATTGGTAGAGGTTATATGATTACATTAAAAAATTATGGTTAAAACTTTTCAAATTGAAGTAACAAAGTATAAAAATCGTTAACAGTACATGAAAGGTCTAAGTTACAATAAAACAAGCAAGATCAAATCATTACAAAATCATATTATTAATGAACCGTATACAAATTCACCTGTATGTGTAGACTGCAGAAATTGCATTTTAATTTATTAAATTTTTAAGAATAATAATAAACTCTTCTTTTTAACAAAACTTCCACTATTTATTTAAAAAACTGCTTTTTTTAAAACTCAATGACAGCCGTTTCGCTAGACAACTAGCATCGTCAGATTGACATATTAAAGTTACTATTTGTTTGTTTGTAGCTAGGTACCTGATGTTTATTAGGTAGTTATAAGGCTAGACCAAGTATGGAAGTAATAAGACATAACAATATTAAAGCCTAGATGTTATGAGCCCTAAGGGATTATCCTGGATGTACTTCCCTCTAAGATCAGTATAAATGTGCAATGATATAGAAAAACCAGGAAAAAACTATATCATGCTGATCTTTACAATAACTTAATATATTTGTGTTACAATTACGTCTTATCTATTTATAAAATGAAGACTCAATCAAAGCAAACACTTTAAAAGTGGAGAACTTCCCAGATTTTTTATTTCAAGTTCTTCAAGGAAATCTAAATTTTGTTTTTTATTACAAGTGTGTATTTGGATGTAAAAAAAATTTAAATTATTATCCAAAAACATGAAATCTAGGCACATTGAGGAACTATCACATTCTTTCTATACCCTCCAACCTCCTTGCCTAGAAGTTTCGTGACTTCAAAACAATACGTGTATAAGGTATCTTATTGCTGGGTCCATCTGTGTCTATACGTCCATGGTTCAGATCCCCATGACAAACGGTTATATGATCATTGTACAAAAAATACACCCAAATTGAAGTTAATGCCAGTTTCTAGAAAATATTTATTAAAATAATACAGTATCCGCCAAAATAAACAGTACCGAAAATAAAAATTTGTTTTTAATTTCTGTAATGTAAGTGTTCAAAATGTTCACCATTTCGACGCAAACAAGCTTCATATCGATTTTGTAAGTAAATAAACATATTTATAAAAAGTGGTTGATGGAACTGCCAAAATAGTATATTAAACAACGCATTTCATATGGAATTCTGTTATGACACGAGTTCAAGTTTAAAAATCGAATCGCGAAGAGATGAGTTTTTTAAAGAACGAATGTCACAACAGCCATATGAAATAAGTTGTTTATAATATTTTTTATATTTTGCCCTTTTTACCATTTTTTAAATTAATTTTTTATTTTTATGTAATTACGAAAATTTTTATTTTAAAAAGTATGTCGGCAGCACTGTGTAATTTATAAAATTTGACAGTTGTGACATTTAAATTATCAAATGTTAATGTTTTAAAATATTTTAAAATGAATATACCAATAATAATATATTATATAAGTAAAAGATGATATTCATATTCACAAATACTTTTTTAAAGAACAATATAAAATTAATAAATTGCTATTAACCCACAAATGTCATTGTCAATAGTCTTGTCATTAGATTCTTCAATCATGTCGCCAACCATTTAAAACAAAAATTTGCGTGCGTAAAAGTTACATTACGATATGCAAATGCGTTTTATAATGAAGATTTTTATAAGTGCAAAGTATAAAAAATATTTTGTATTCTTTCCCGTAGTTCGGCAATATTCGCCGGCGGATTTTCCGAATGAAATATTTCGTGCACAGCAAAAGTTATTTAGATCTCTCACAAAAGGTATAATAATTTTCTCTCTATAACGTCCTTGGTTGACAGTAAGTGGATTCTGATTATCATCTTCAACGAAATAAGGACCAATCATTCCATTACCAGATACCGCGCACCAAACGGTAACTCAAAGACTGTGGAGTGGTTTCTCTACAATGACATCAGGACGTCCAAATCCAAGGAATCTGGTTGTTTGTCGATTAATATAGCCGCTAAGATGAACGTGACTCTCGTATGAAAACAATATGTTTTTCAAAAATTCAGTTCTTACAAGACTTCTTTGAGGTGATTGCACAACTTGGTTAAAACACGTCCTTCATTTTCGTTAGTGCATACTGTTTTTCGACGACCTGAAGAACCTTTACGTTGACACAATACACTACCAGTGCGACGAAATTTTTTAACAACAGCTACCATCACACTTTTACTAGGAGCTGCTTTATTAAATTTTTGTTGATATTATACTGACACCTGTTCTAAGTTTGGACCATCATTACGACCTTTTCCGTATGAACGAAAATAATGCTCTACTTCCGTTGTTAGAACCATTTTTAAATCAAATTTAACTGCAGCGTACTATTAATATATCAACTAATGACAATTGTCAAATATGACAAATCCATATTACATAAACAACTCCACAGCACTCTCTGTTTCGGTACTGTTTATTTTGGCGGATACCGTAGTATATTATGCAACGATCATGTAATGATGGTTATTAATACACGAGCATTAACTGGGATACGTTAATGAGAGAAGTATACTTCCGCACGAGCATAAAAAATTCTTCAAGCACGTGGCGCACACTACACTTTTTCTCCGACCTGTTACTTAGAGATTGAATTAAAGGAAAATTTACTAATTTTCTGTATTACAACAATAATTATTATGAACAATTAGATTGCAATTTTGTAAATTGTCAAAATGTACATTTACTTTCTCTTTCTCTACAAAATTAGTGCTGCTTTAAATCAAAATTTCGTCGTACTATTTATTAATTCAGAGGGTAATTAATTACTATTTACGGTCTATTAACTGATGTAACTCTGAACTTCAGTCTGCGGGCACTGTCATATTTGTCAATTTCTCTCGCCATCGCTCTAGCGACCGGTGTGTGAATTTGTATTGACTCTTAAGGCACCGGTGCGTGAAATAAATCCCATAAGAAAAGCATGGCAATTCACACACCGATTCGTGAAATGAAGCTTTACACATTTTTATCGATGTGTGACGTTAGTAATTTACACACAGGAGTAGAAAAAAACATTTATTAGAATCAACATGTTACTGTCATAACTAACATTATTGTCCATAGAAAATGTAATGGAACCATTCAGCATTGCTAACATTAATCGATATTCTCAATAACATCAGCTGCGACCAATAAGTTACTACCTTCTTCATTTAACATTTTAGAAAAGGTTATTCTTATATCGCTACAGGCACATAAAAGTAAAACTCTAACGTTCCATCATTTCAGTAAGGAGATAAAACTGGCCATTGCTGCACATCTGCACACTTGAAAGTTAAAGATGACATTATTAATGCTCATGATCAGGGTAAGTAAATAACTGTATTACTGTTTGATTATTCTAAAGCATTCGACTCTCTAAGCTATGACCTTCTGTTTTGTATATTAAACTATAGTGGTCTGGGAAGTAGCTTTATTAGCTTTATTAGTGTTCCCCAGGGATTCAACATTTTTACTTTTTTCATTTTTTTTCAATGTCAAACTGTCAAATATGTTTTTTTGGGGGTTAGGTGGAAGTTTTATATTAATAGCAACCATACTGAATCTTGCCGCAATATTGTAAACAAAATACACTTAATCAGCACATGCTGATAATATTTACCTATCCCTTTATTTAACCAGTACATTAAATTAGCATTTCTCTAACTTTCTGCCTTGATTGTTAATCTATTGTCCACCATTCCATTTATTTCAATTTGTAATTATGATTTCTTAGGCAGCTTCCAGTATTGCGTTTTTAAATATTTTCCGCATTTCTTCAACTTCCAAGTTTGTTATATGTTGTATATTAATTTGCAATTTTTCTACATTTTTAAATATTACATAATTTTGCTTTTCCTTAAATTTACAGTATTTTGTTGTTACGCAGTATTTTGTTGTTACGTAGGTGTGTTTTTATTTGTTTTTTATTTTTTAGCTTTTTGTTTTTCTATGTTTGCCACAAATAAAAAATGACCACAGTATAGCCTCGCTAAAGTTTGATACCTTTAATTTTTTTCTGCTATGTTTTTTCATTAAATTAAAAAGTTTTAGGAAAAATTTTTTGGCATAATTTTTAAGTTAATTTTTAATTTCCCTTTTACGTTATTTGATGAAACTTTATTAAAATGCAATTTAAAATAATAACAAAAATATTTAGTTCTTATCAAAGAGGAAACATTTTTCGTATTAAAAAATATTATTTGTTACTAATTTCTAATAAAACACTTCTTAAAATTTAAACATAAAAATCTTATTTAAATATCTATAAATGATAAAAAGCTTATATTTTGCTATTTTTTATTCATTCGTATTTTATATTTGTTGTTAAAAAATTAACACATCCAAATTGTTTTATTCCAAGTATAAAAAATTATTTTAATTTATGTTATTTAAAGTTCGATTATTAACAAACAAAAATAATTTCTAACAAAAAAAATCATTATCTTTGGTTGATTCATTACTAATTGGAAATAATTTAATACTAGAATCCTGACTTCAAATTATGAAGATTTAACCCAAAACACCTAAATAAAATATAGCTGCTTACTTAGTTACAGGGTGTTTTGTGTAAAGATTTAAAAACTATTTGGGTTCAGTACTTTAAGACTGTTTTACGTATTCATTTCATATTTGGCAGAAAATGTAGACACTCTACATCCTACAAAATTATATTAAACAAACGTTTCTAGCTACCACCAGAGGCGTACGACAGGGGCAAGTGACAGGTTAATCGTGCCCGAATTCTACGCCACTGGCAGAATAGAAACTTTAGCACAATTTGTCGATTCTCCAATACTTTTTACGTAAATAAAGTACTCTTTCTTCATAACGATAAAGTCAATATTTCTCGAGATATTTTAAGTTAAACATGAAGCTGCCCAATTTTAATGTGTGATAACTGTCGATGTTTTCGACCAGTGAATTGCATTATACGTTTACCAATAATTATTGTGAGTTGGCCATAATTTGTTTGTCAGAAACTGAGAGTTTGACATTATTGTTTATTATTTCAGTAAGGAAATAGCGTCACTGAAAGAAACAATTTATTTCAAAAAAAACTTTACTACATTGTTGTGATATGGATGTAATGCAGATTTCGAATTTAAAATAAAATACAGGGTTCCATTTAAAAAAACATAAGTTTGGTGTGCCACATTCTTATCAAAGATTGTAATTAATTTTAAAATGTGGAGTGTAAAGCTGCTAACAATTTTTGTCAATAACTTTTTTTGTAATTACTATAACAGTTCTACTGAGCCTCCTCACACTAATCAATCACCCTGTATATATTTAAAAATATTTATTTTATTATTACCTTAAGCTATGAAAATTCATAAATTAAAAACCTTTGCTAAATGTATTTAAAATAGGTTTATATAAAAAATGTAGGTATTAAAATGTTTATAAAAATATTATTTATTTTTAGTTTTTTGATAAAAAAATTTTAAAAAATATTAACAATACTTACTTTTATTAAACAAATAGAATTCACAGTTTCAAAGTTCAATAAACTATAGAATAATGTAAAAAAGAGCTTTTACATTTACGAATGTTTTTAATAAAAAAATTATTATTGTTTCCACTACTTAAATCTCGACTGTCTTCGCAATAGACCTCTTACGCGAGAAAACGTTTGAACGACTGCGATTCCTTCATAATACAGTTTTCCCGCTACGGTTTTATCAGAGTCTGTTTAACGCGTTTTCCACTCACAACAGAAAACTTTGTTCACATCCCTTCCCTAATTTTGTCCCTTCCAATCGTAACCCCACTCTGAATCTCGCTTTTTCTTTGTCGCATGAAGTTAACACCTGTTGAGAATTGAAACTTAAAAATTACTTTTTTTGTTATAATTTTATGGTTTGCATAAAGTAAGACTAAAATATGCAAAAAAGATGCAGTTATTTGAGGTAAAAGGTAAATCAAAAATATAATTTATTGACGTATGGTACTACAGTCAAAACTGACGGTTTATTGATGTACTAAAATACCAACCAACTATTTTCTAAACCAAAATCAATCAAAATATGTTTATTTTATTCTGGACTTTTTTCTGCACCGCTTTAAATTTTTTTCTGATGATTGAAAATACTGATGAGTAAAATTCAACGTTTTAGGTAAACGAAATAGCTAATTTTATAACAAGAGAGCACAGTGATATGTTTCCTCTCGAGGATAAATAAAAAGAATTAAAAAATTGAAAGTAAGCTGTTGATGTAGGAATTCGAACGCTACCGCTACTTACACGCAGCAAACCTATACTTATGCTTAGGTCGTCAATACCGTATAAGAATTTCATTTATGAGGTAACATGACGTCATTGTTAGTTTTACTTCCTAGGGAGGATAAAAAATGGTTTAAATACGAAACAAACAACATTGACTCACAATCACTACACTATATCATAAATTTCAGTAAAATAACTAAGAATAATTAACAACTAGGTAAACGTTTGAATGAAACTTCCACTTTTAATTAAAAAATCAGCTTTTATAATACAATGACAGCTGTTTCGCTACATCGGCCGTAGATATTTTAAAGTCTTGTAATAGGGTTGTCTTCTATTAGGATATAACTGTAAATATTTTTGAGCAGTTACACGCCCCGTATAATTTCTTCTTCTTCTTTAAGTGCCACATCTCCGCGACAAAGGTTGGTAATTATCATTTATACTTTCGAAGAGGTTGCCCGGAAAATTTGCTTTGAGCTGCATTCAAACCATTGGGTGGTATGAATAAAAACGAAGTACATGCTACTTCTACTAGATACTAGAAGTATTAGCATCTTCTTCGTAGTATATACTTCAAAAGTAAGAAGGTATACTACATTTCAAAGTAGATACTTTTAATTTTTCCGGAACTTACTATACTAAGTAGAACTCTTGCGAAAACGGTTGAAGTATTTACTATAATTTGAAGTAGCGGCTTCATACAGCAGATACTTCTATTTCAAGAAGAAATTTACTTGACGTTAACGAAGTTGGTAAAATAGCAACTTCACCGAGAATGCTAAATGCTACATTATGAAAATAATAATTTATAATACTATATTATTATCATTATTATCAAATTAGTTCTCATTTAAACAATTCTTCTCAGATTCTATTGCATTTATCGAGTAAAGATCTTACTATATTACTATGTTTTCAGAATAACAGACTTTTGTATATCAGTATGGATGTTTTGATTAAGACCAAGTTGTTTCAAATGGGTATTAAAGATATGTGGGGTTATACCGGTTGTAGAAATAATAAGTGGTATAATAATTACTTTTTTTTTGTCTCTAAACTTCTGTGGCTAATTCCGTATATTTTGTTATTTTTTCATTGTATTTCGTTTGAATGTTTGGGTCGGTAGGTATTGATATGTCTATAAGATAGGTGATTTGTTCTTTTTTTTTTGGAAAATGATGTCTGGTCTATTATTGGGTATTGTTTTATCTTTACGAATTTCTACGTCCCAGTATATTTCGTATTCATTGGTATCTATAATAGTGGTTGGGGTGTATTTGTAGTATGCTGTTTCTTCTATAATAAGCTTATACAGTGGACGGCTAATTTATGGAATATTATCATTATTTCGAGAACCGTCGAGTTTTGAGGGTAATCCCGAAACAGGTCGATTTTTGTTATAAAATACCCATCTTATAACGTACATGGAGTAAGGATGACGTCACCGGTGTGGATATAGTGACGTAATCGTTAATTTTTTTAAATAGAAATCGGTATAATGCGACACCTCATTTGAAGGAGAATTTAATTCTCTATTTAACGACATTACATTTGTAACTAAAATATTTTTTAAGGGTACAAAAACATTTTTTTTATTTAAAATAAACCTAATTACAACTAATGATTTAATTCATAACGTTCTTTAAAGTAACCAAATTATGCATAATAATTATTTTAAATTAAATGTTCCAAATGCCATCCATCGGTTCCTGCCATGACTTTCTGAAATAAATAGCAAAGCAAAAATAAGTAAAAATAATAATGGACACAAAAAGTTATCTCATAAACACTGAAACTTTTTGTCAAATGTTAAATCGAGCAAATGATATTGGCATAGTTACTGTAATATTTATTGTCGAAAATATTTTTTGATTTTGTGAATTGTCATCAGTTGTCAATTGTAATTTTTACTTTTGAATACTAAATTATGGCTCACCTAAATGAAACACAACGCATAGAAATATTAATTCTTAGCGGGTGTGGAGATAAAAAAAGAACACAGACAGAACTTTTTTGAGAAATCAACTTATACCTGTCCTTGCTAACATGTATCCAAATGCCAATAATGCAAATTTACCTAGTGACAATATCTGGTTTCAACAAGATGGAGCCCCTCCGCATTACGCACGTGAAGTACGTCAATTTTTAAATAATTGCTTTCCCATGAGATAGATCGAAAGACGAGGTTTTATAGAGTGGCCAGCAAGGTCGCCAGATCTAACACCTTTAGACTTTTTCCTGTGGGGTTAAGTAAAATCAAAAGTTTATGTCAATAGACCCCAAAATTTACAGAACTTAAAAGATAGAATTAGGCATGAAATGAGTCTCATTACTCCAGAAGTCATCCGCAATGTACTTGATGAATGTGTCCGTAGATTCGCATATTGTCAAGAAACCGATGGAGAGCATTTCGAACATTTAATTTAAAATATTTATTTTGCGTAATTTGGTTACTTTAAGGTACGTTATGAATTAAATCATTAGTTGTAATTTGGTTGAAATTAAATAAAAAAGAAATGTTTTTGTACCCTTAAAAAAATATTTTAGTTACAAATGTAATGTCGTTAAATAGAGAATTAAATTCTCCTTCAAATGAGGTGTCGCATTATACCGATTTCTATTTAAAAAAATTAACGATTACGTCATTACACCCACACCGGTGACGTCATCCTTACTCCATGTACGTTATAACATGGGTATTTTATAACAAAAATCGACCTGTTTTGGGATTACCCTCAAAACTCGACGGTTCTCGAAATAATGATAATATTCCATAAATTAGCCGTCCACTGTATGTATTTGCGAGTGCTTGATGAATAACTTTTCCTGCTATGTTATGTCTTTCGGTATATTCTGTGCCTGCTAAGATTTTACATCCACCAGTAATATGATCTATCGTTTCCCTGTATTGGTGACGTTTTCTGCATAAATATGACTTGGTCCTGTATTGCAAGAAGAAAACCTCTAAGGAAAAACTTTTCCATCTTCGAGCCATTTATATGTAAGTTTTTTTGATATGTAGTCGTGCTGTATGTTGTATCTATGCTTTCCATGTAGTTGCTTTGTTGTGTACTTTTTGTCAGCTTTGCAGACTGCTTGGTGAAGGGATGTTTGTTTACAAAGGAAAAATTTCCGAAATTGCTGGATCTATCCTCTCTTTCCTTACAAGAATTGGGATGGTGTTTTCTATGTTTTGTGAGTTCTGATCTAGTAAGTATATGGATATTTTCTATGTCTGTTTGGGTCCATTTGATTAGTATTGGAATTGCAAATGAGTTGATGGCTTTAAAGAGGTTACGAGAATAAAGTGGGGTTATTATTATTATCATTATTATATTTAATATGATATGGGTTTTTATGGAAAAATAAAATACAAATTAACAAACAAATTTTTGTTTCAACTTTTTTTTGTTTCAAATTGCAGAACATCCGTTCTGCAATTTCATCACGGAGCTGGATTCCTCGTCGTCTAATTTCATCATTATTTAGTTCAGCATATAATTCAGCTATAACTGGTTCCGATTCCCTGTTTCTTCTTATTCACGATACTCTTAATTTTACTTTTCATGTTATTGATTTTCTTCATCACTTGTTTACAATCTAATGTTTCTGTAGTATTTTTTTTGTAAATATCCGTTAAACCCCTAAGGGCTTTGTCTTTTGCAGATTTAGTTGTAGGTGTCATTTTTTTATCCAAAATTATTTTATGGTCTTCCAACATAACGAAGGCTAACTGTAAATATTCATTTTGGGATTCTTCTTGTGGAGGCATTTCTTCATCTGAAGACATTTTAATAAATATACCTACATACCTGACTACTTATTTCAAATGCAATTAAACAAATTTGATAAACTTGTCTTAATCTTGTAATCCCGGCTAAGTGAAAGTGGGGTAGATGCTACACCTTTCGAAGCATATACTACGTAGTGAAAGAAGGTACTACAAGCAATGTAGTACATACTTCGACAAGTAATACTACCGGAACTTACAACATGTTTAATGGTGGAGCAAATACTTCGAAGTAAATTCTTTAATTTGTAGTATTAGCATTTACTTCGTTTTTATTCATACCACCCATTGTCTCAGATTGTTCAGCTATGAAATTCGTCTTCTTTCTATGCTTCTTTTGTCTCTCTTTCTTGCATGATAAGTCGTAAGATACTGTACTTCTCTCCACGCATTATGTCTCCTAAATATTGTAGTTTTCTCTCCTTAACTGTTTGCTCTACTTCTTTTTCTATGCCAATTCTTCTTAGTATTTCGATGTTAGTGATTTGATCAACACGAGAAATTTTTAAAATTCCTATGTGTGCACACATTTCGAAAGAGTTAAGTCGCATTATTGCTTCTGCATTCAGTGTCCATGATTCTACCCCATAATAAAGAAAACTGTTCGCGTAGCATTCTGTTGGTCGCAGTTTAAGGGCTAAGAGCAGATCTTTACTAAATAATATTATTTTCATTCTTATAAAATTTGAACAGGGTTTTTTTATTATGATTTATATTCCTGCAGATTTATATTCCTGTTCTAAAGTATGTGTATTTATTCCTTTATTTCCAGTTCTTCAGACTTATCTTGACCTATTTTTTTGTGGCTCGATGATTATAGTACATATTTGAAATTATTCGTATATCTTGTACATATATCCAAATTTTTTTCCTTAAGAAGGTCAAGTTGGTCATGTTTTACTTTATCGAAAGCCTTATTGTAATCTATAAAGCAGGCATAGAGGTCCCGATTAACGTCCAAACATGAAGCATCTCTTGTACCTAGTTCGTTGCACACACCAAACTGGGTGTGCAACGAATTCCACTTCTAGTTTGGTGTGTTTTGTTATGGATAATTTTCAGGACAATTTTTAACGTGTGTTACATTAAGCTTATGGTTTTATAATCACTGCATTTTCTTGCTTTTCCTATTTTCGGCAGGCACATGAATGTTGATGTTAATATTTCATGTGGGATAATTCTTGTATTATATTCTTGTATTATATTGAACAGCTCCACCAAAATAGTTATGCTTTTATCGTTTATTAACATAAAAGTTCACTTGTTATTTAGTTATTTATCCTTTATCACCACCTTGATAGTCGGCAGCCGTGTTCTCTTGCCTTTGATCGTGAAATAATTCCTCTATGTATTCTTTCCATTTTCCTAATTTTTGGTCAATCTTCATTATAGCATTGCCCTCTTTATCCAAAATTATACTGGAGCTTTTACTTTTTACAGCTCCTGCTAATTCCTTGACTTTTTATTACCTACTTCTTTATTTTTAACCACTTTGGGTGCGTATTTAATTTAATTTTTAATGAGTTGTCTTTAATTGTACCAGTATAACTCGTACTGACATTCGTTCTCTAAAATTTGTTTGCGCATAAACACAAACCATGTCACGCAATTCTGCATTTGATAAATTATTTTGGGGCATTTTCACAAACTCTTTTGTAGCAGTAGCAATTTTTATACTTCTCATTTAAAATTACTTATAATTGTAACGCAATTAAGTAAAATCAGCCTACTTAGTTGTAATATAAACCTTCGTCATAAAATAAGCCTTACAGCTATCATTGTACTGTTGATAATACCCAACAAGAAATAGTGTAACAAAATGAAAATGCTACTAGTTTTATCTTATGTACCGGGTGTCCGAATAAGAACGGCTCTCGGCCATATATCAGTAACCATTGATAGTACAGCTTCGGGAAAAAAATTTTTATAAAAAAATGGCCTCGAGAAACACCTGGAAATTATTTACAGACTCGTTGGTCTACCGCTAGGGGGCGTAATTTAATACTGAGATATCAAAATTTTACAAAAATTGCCTTATTAAAGGGCATTTTTAATGCAAATTCTACGAACAATTCTGCGTATTTTTGGTTTCAAAAGTTTTAGTCTATCTTTTCAAATATAAGGTGGGGGAAAGTGGGAACATTATTTTAGAAAAAGGTCTGTAAGTCCGGTCCTGTTTAACCGATCTTTGCAAACTTGGTCTTGTTGATAACAGCTTTCTTCCACCAATATTACAGTTATCATTTCCAAACAACCTAATAAGTGACGTGCCCGCTAGAGGGCGAAACTTTTTTTTTAATCTTGTTCTCTTTGAAAAATATTAAATAGAAGTTTGCAATTTTAACCATGAATTATAAAATTAGACCAAATTAGCAACAAAATGGTGAAAACCGCATGTCAATATCTTTTTCCTATCCCGAGATATCTTAATAAACGTGTAAATTTTAAGTATTTTCCTTTAAATATTAGAATACTCTGGTTATACTGAACGGCATAATAATTTTGGGCAAAACAAGCAGACATGTGCTTAACGTTAATACATAATGAATTAAAACAAAACTTTAAATATAGTAAATAAATTAAAGTAACTAATGACGACCTAAATATTCAAATTGGCTCCCATCATTTTCAACGCAAGTGTTTACTCTTTGAAAAGTAGATTGAACAGCATTCTCAATTTCTGCTCTCAAAATACTCTGAAGGGCATGATTTATTCTCTCGATCATGTTGTTTCGAGTAGTGGGCCTAGTTGCAAAAACAAGGTCTTTAATCCGTCCCCACAAATAGAAGTCCAACACAGTCAAGTCTGGGGACCTGGCCGGCCAAAAAAATAAACCTCCACACCCTATCCATCTATCAGGGTATGTTTCATCTAAAAAATCTCTAACTGATCTGGAGAAATGCGCCGGACACCCGTTCGGCATCCATGGAACCACATGGACCTACGAGTTTCTAGAGATACATCTTCTAAAAGAAGAGGCAATTCATCCCTTAAAAAATTTAGGTAGTGTTCTCCAATAATTGTAGTATCGAAAATAAAGGGTCCAATTATCTGACCATCTACGATGCCACACCATACATTTACCGACCATCGACCCTTTTGTTGAACCTCTTCCATCCAGTGTGGATTATTCTGTGACCAGTAATGCATATTGTGATGGTTTACGGTACCATCACTTCTAAATGTAGCTTCATCTGACCACAAAATAAGTGATAGAAATTGAGGGTCATTAGATATCATACCTAGCAACCAGTTACTACAATCCAACCCTCTATCATAATCGCGTTCATTCAAATTTTGATGCAGTACTACACGATATGGATGAAACCTAAAAGAAATAAAACGTCATATAATACGGATTGGGCAAAACAGCAGGAAACGCCTAATTTTCTCTTAAACTGATGATACACCTATTTTAGGATGGGTATTGTAGGAAATAAAAATTTTATATATGATATATGCAATGATGTTGGTACTATCAGTCACTGTGATTTTTGAGATGCAACATCCTGTATATTGTTTCATTATTGATTTCTTGAAAAAGTTGATTTCAACAAACTACAATAATGATATTTAAAACAGCCATTTACGGGGCTATGGGGAGCTGAATATTAACTAGTTAGAATTTTGCAAAACGGTTCACATGTGTCTATGTAATCATTGCACATATCAAATATGATATTTTCATATCCTACAGTATCCTACAATGGGTTATATCTTAAGTTAACCAATTACATATTACAATATAACAATGCCTACAAATATTATTATGTAGTAATTATATAAAAAACTTGTATTTATTTATTATTTATTTATTTCACATCTAGTGATTTTACCTGTTTTCTGTCAAAATACTGTGAACGGTGGTTCTGCTTATTCCCAATTCTCTAGCTATTGCTCGGACACTTACATTGGGATTAAGATGCACATATGCCAAAATATTTATTGTGTTTTCCTCTGAGTGACCTCTTCCGCGTCTTCTAAATACAGGAAGATTTACATTTCCTGTCGTTCTTAAACGGTGTACGATTCGACGAAAAACTCTGCTACTGGGGTGACGTCTTTGGGGATATTGTAATGCATACACCCTAGCCGCAACAGTTTCATTTCTCATGCATTCGAAATATGGGCCTATCACAAAAATGCACAAAATACTTTGTTTAATAATTTGACACATGTCTGCGTGCTTTGTTTTCCATGGCCCACTACTATTTTTATATCTTTTCCATTTCAACTACCTTACAGGCGTTTATCGGTGACAGTAACAGTGATATTGAAATATTTAAAAACATCATAAAGTGGACAAGAACATTCAATTTTAGGAAGTCCAAAATTATTAAATGCCGTTCAGTATAACCAGAGTATTCTAATATTCAAAGGAAAATACTTAAAATTAACACGTTTCTTAAGATATCTCGGGATAGGAAAAAGATATTGACATGCGGTTTTCACCATTTTGTTGCTAATTTGGTCTAATTTTATAATTCGTGGTTGAAATTGCATACTTCTATTTAATATTTTTCAAAGAGAACTAGATTAAAAAAAAAGTTTCGCCCTCTAGCGGGCACGTCACTTATTAGGTTGTTTGGAAATGATAACTATAATATTGGTGGAAGAAAGCTGTTATCAACAAGACCAAGTTTGCAAAGGTCGGTTAAACAGGACCGGACTTACAGACCTTTTTCTAAAATAATGTTCCCACTTTCCCCCACCTTATATTTGAAAAGATAGACTAAAACTTTTGAAACCAAAAATACGCAGAATTGTTCGTAGAATTTGATTATCGCATTAAAAATGCCCTTTAATAAGGCAATTTTTGTAAAATTTTGATTTCTTAATACTTAGTATTAAATTACGCCCTCTAACGGTAGACCTACGAGTCTGTAAATAATTTCCAGGTGTTTCTCGAGTCCATTTTTGTTATAAAATTTTTTTTCCCGAAGCTGTATTATCAATGGTTACTGATATATGACCGAGAGCCGTTGTTATTCGGACACCCGGTACTAGTATTTAATAATAAAAACTATATTTCTGATTTTTCATAAATTTAAATCTGATAAAAAGTAATATGGAAAAATCGTTTAATATGAAAATTTAAAACTGGATTTCCGATACTTAAGGTGTGAAGTTATATCGCACATTACAAAGCCACCCAGGAAAAAGTATAATCTTAAATCAGAAAAGTTGGTCTTGATTAAATATTGGGAAAACAAACCGGCTAAAAGATCCAAGAACCCAGAAATAACTGTAAGTTTGAGTCTCCTATCAAACTTAGTTATTAATTTGGTTATCCGATACTCATGGTTACAAGCATTACAAATAATATATGACGTTTAATTTATTTAAAGAATTGTGTCAATTATAGAGAGTTGTTTTTGTATTATTTAATTATAGTTATCATATCGACATTTGTGTAGATTCAGGTATGTTAACATTGTTTATTAATGAATTCAAATTCTGTAAATACTTTTATTTAATTACAGTTGATTACTGCATCACACGTGTTTGAGAGTGATTATCCTCCAAAAACCAAAATATTATAAGTTTCTGATTCCGAAACTTATATAACGTACAGCAGAGACGTCATATTCTTTGAAAGTAAAACCAAAGAAGAAAACCCTAAGAATGCCATCGAAGAGAAGTCAGTAATTTGGCCATCACAAGAAACAAATCCGGAGAATAACAAACATAAAGAAGCAAGAGAAGATAGAGAATATGAAAAACCTGAAAAAGTAATAGAAGATGAAAATAAAGTCGCTTTAAGCATGGCAACATGGCATCTGATGAAGAAGTTTATAGGGAATTTGATCGGCTAAAGCATCGGATTTAATTGGAATTATAATTGCTAAGAGAGTGCCAGAAGTTATAAAAGTTAGTGACAGTTAGAAACAATTTAAGAATTCTGCTGATATTGATTTGTGGTTACACTCAACAAAACTGCAATGTGACTTAAAATGTGATACAATTGAAGTTTATTATCTTAGGGCTATAAATAAGGAATTAATTGAAAAAAATGAACAATAACAACATAACTACAATCTAAAATTAGTAATCTTGTACGAAAAATATAAAAACCGACCAATGTAAAAATTAACAATTTCAGTATGATCAACAAAGATAACAATAAACAAATCGGATGAAAAAATTGTTACCAATACCATTCACTTCTAAAAAAGGAAAACAATGAACTTATCAAGTGTTAGGAAGATATGATGAATAAAATTGTTGATTTAGGTTAAAAGTTTCCAAATAAAGACAAATCATGGCAAATGATAAATAATAAACTAAAAATAAGAAGTCAATGCAAGCCAATACTTAGGACAAATGCTCAAGAAGGGAATGTTATAAAGGGGGTGCCCAAGTTTGTTGATCTGCATTTTTATCGATTTGATCCAAAAACGGATGCAATAGCTATGGAGAATCTTTTAAAACCCAAGTTTCCTGGAGTAGTTTGGTAAGGTATAAGATCTCTTTACCCCAATTTGTACGCTTTGTTTAAGGTTAGAATATATTAAGAACATTTTAAGCACGCTATGGATCCACCAATGTGGCCTCAAAATGCATGCGTAAATAATATTTTATATACGAGTCCCCGAGGTAATTTTTAAACCTAATTTAATAATTTTAAATGTACAAAGTCTAAATGAAGACTCATTATGTGATTATTATACTTAAAATTAATAGATATAAAAATTTTTATATTATTTGTTTAAGGGAATTATGGAAATTGTTTAGATTTTTCTCACTACTCTATAAAAGATAAGCAAGATAATACTGAAAATATAAAATACAAATGTATTGGAAATATAAATGTATTTTTGTCTATTCTTGAAAATCTGTTGAATCCTCCTTATAAACCTAATTTATATTTTATAGTATGTGGTAATTTTATTATTGACACTGATACTAGGTTAATCATACGAAGTTGTAAAATATCCTACCTTTAAGATTGACAATAATCTTGTTAAATGGCAGACTAGAATTAGTGGAAATAGCATAATAACAATTTATAATATATTTTTAAATTTACAGAATACCTGTTTAACTTATGTCTTTGACAACACTGTATCACTTCATAGAACTATTTTTATGGAGATTGAAAGTGAACCTGCTACCGAACAACTTTTTATAAAAAAAAGAGTTTTTGCAGATAGTACAGTTAATTGTTTTATCAGAAGTATAATAATTGAGGACTGGATACAAATATATGGTATTTTAGATACTAATCATGCATTCAATACATTCGCAAATATTGTTTGCCATTTTAACGTACATTTTCCGGTGGTTAAAAAACAAATGAAGAAATCTATGAAAACATGAAAAACAATGACGTTCAGCAATCCAATAATAATTTAAAAAACAAAACACAGAATATTAATGGAATCTATCAAGAAAAATTATTATCAAATATTAACTGAAAATTCTGACAACTCCACAAAAAGTACTCTGAAACTTTATAAAGACTTTACCAAAAAGAGTGGCAGTTATTCTAAGCATTTAGGACTGTTAGATGATCATAATTTAATTGAAAACCCTTCTGAGGTTGTAGATAATATGTTTAATGTTTTTTTATAAATCCTCTACATAAAATAGTTTCAAATATTACACGATTCCAAGTCCTTTAATTTAAAGTAGATCAACAATTTACCTATCATACAGGATGTCTTACTTTTATACACATACAATCAAGATGAGTTATTCAGACTTTTAAGAAAGAAAATAAAAAATCTTATGGTTTGGATGAAATCCCAGCATTTTTGCTCTCAGTTGTTTAAGCTGGAGGTTTATAATATTATCTTCTCCGAGAGCTTTTTTCGTTTTTAGTTTTAAATTTCTGTGTTTGTGGTCGGGCGTATTGCCTTGAAAGGCAGTGTTTCAATGTCGCGTAGGAAGTCCGCAAAGGTTGAGGCTTTGTCTTGGTCTGTGTAGACCAGACCTGAAGTTCCCTGAAGGGGATCGTTGGTTTTGTCCTTCATTTTTAGCCTTTTTCTGAGTGCCCACAGTGGATTTGGATCATTACAATCGCTCATCGTTTGTAGGGTCTTAGCCCAGTGGTCGTTTCGAATTTTTTCCAGTTCTCGTTTGACTTTATTTGTTAGCCGGTTAGCTCTATTTTTATCTAATCTGTTTATCGTTAATCAAGCCGTTTTCCTGGCTCTGTTTTTAACTCTGATTAGATGTTTAATCCCAGGAGGGATTGAAACGTGGTTTGATGCTGGAGATAATTTGGATGAAGTACTCCGAAATAACGGTATTTTTAATTCATTTGTAATTTGGACATTTTCTTTATCTTAGTCATGCATTTTGTTGAGCAAAGGGAGGGGTCGGTTGATGTTTAAAAGTATTTTAGAGTATTTGATCCAATTTACTCGTCATCTTGTTGCGTGCATCAGATTCGTCTGCCAAATCTCCAATTCTAAAATAATCGGATTGTGGTCCGAGCTGAGTTCCGCTTTCGCCTGAATTTGGAAGTTTACTCACATTTTTCAATATGAAAATATCGAGAACGTCTGGGATCCCTGTACCAAAATGAGTCGGTTCGTCAGGACCAGCAACTAGATAATCGTGTAGAGTCGAATGTGCAATTAGAGTTATTCCTTTTACATTTGTGCGCCTTGAATTCCAATTCGGGTGTTTGGAGTTCAAGTCGCCTCCGATAATAATGTTTTGGTCGCGAGGTAAAATTTTGTCTAAGTCTTCTTGCAGAAGATCCTTAGAAAGTGATAGATAAACCGAAACTAATGTGTATGTGATTCCCAAAGACAACGTTATTTTAATTACTGTGTTTTCAATACTTTCGGTGTTGTATCGGTTTATGAATGTATGATCAATATGTTTTTGGATTAAAATCGCGGTTGCGCCGTTCCTACCTGTCAGTGTGTCTGTTCGGTAACAAAAGTAATTTGGAATTGATAAACCAACTGCCGGTTTGAGCCACGATTCAGAGATGAGAATTATGTCGATGGAGTGAGATTCTAAATAGTCAGTCAGTTCATCTCTTTTACTTGAAATGCCGGACAGTTCCTTTGGGTGTGCCCAAATCTCTGACATCTGTGGCATTGCGCGGACTAAGTTATAAATATTCTTGTTTTGCTCACTATGGGGGAGCTCCACAAGAACAAGAGGCATGTACATTTTTTCTGTAGTAGTTGTTGTCTTTTTTGTTTTTGGATCAGTCGTTTGGATAGTTTGTCTTTTGTACATCCTTGTAGTCTTGATCGGTTGGAACTTTTAATTCCCCCTCGACCATCTCTTCCGAGATGAGGTTCGGGATACCTCTCAATACTACTCGGAGGGTTCGGAGGGTTTTTTCATTTGGTAATTGGTAAGTGTAATATAGTTGTTTTTGTCGGTCTAGTTCTTTGGTGATGAATCGATGATCGTCAGCGTGATTTGAATGTTTTTTAGTTTAAAAATTTTGAGTAGGTCCAGCCAGGTTTCTATGTTTTTGTTGTGATTGGGGGAATCTTATCTTTTGGTTTGGTGTTAGTAGTTTTTTTTTCTAAAGGTTTTAGATATGACTGAGGTGGAGAAGGCAGGGAAATTCTTGGTTGTTTTTTCTTTTGGTTGTTTTGGTTTGAAGACGTGTGTCGTCGTCAGAGGAGGAGGACACTGGTCTTGTCTTATTTTAGGCTTTTTAGATGTTTTCGACGTAAGAGAGTTTTGGCTTGAGTCTGATTCGTAGTCGGTGTCATTTAGCATTCGGTTATCGGTTGTAGGTATGTCCATATCTATTTCATTTCCGAGTGCTTCTAATTTGTTACTGGTCTGAATTAGGGGATTTTGTGTTTTTGTATGAGATGGGTTTAAATTTCTACGTTTTCTGGTGTTGGTATTTGGTTGTGAAGGGGGTGGGCGGTTCATGGGGGTAAGATTGTACCCTAGCTTATTTGCTATTAAAAAGAGTAACTCACCTATATCTTGTTCCGGTAAATCGTCAATTAGACTAATAATTTTCAGTTTTTTGTCTGTCGTCTCCATGATAAAGTTAGGTGAATTTACCGTAGACCGGCTAATTCCAATTTTTAGTTTTTTTCTCTAAATTTGGTTTTTTGAAGTTCGGTCTTTTATCCTTTATATAAAGGGTGGTTTCTTCTTAGTCACTATACACTTTTTTCTCTTTATACACTACCTATACTTACAATTTTTTTAATGTTTATTGTCAAAATCAATTTTGGACACTCACTACTAGCATTTTTAATAAAAAAGGTTTTGCCGTTTATAACATCACCTTTAACATAGTTTATTAATTAATATTTCCTGTCTGATTGGAACTCAGCCAATAGTTGTCCAACTTTGTAATTGAATCAAAGCTGGATGACCTATACAATTTGTTTCTGATTCCGAAAACCGTTTACACTACCACTACACCAACACACACTTTTATATGCCTGATGCGTGTTTCGATAACCAAGTTATCTTCTTCAGAGACCGAAGGTAAACTAAAACTATGTCTACAAACTAACCTTATATATATAACATTTTTAGCGCCAAATGTTTTCGCGGTAAATCTTTTGGCGGAAAAGCCAAATTTTAGCACGAAAACATTTTTACAATAAGTTTTCTTATAATAAACTATAAAGTGGACTATCTGGGATAGGTCCTTTGTCCTTATTTAATCTATTTTTACACTTAATAATTTCTATATTTTCAAATGCATCCAACAATTTATTCCGAAAACCGTTTACACTACCACTACACCATCACACACTTTTATACATTACCACACACACTATCTACATTTACAGGATGGTTTTTGGTAAAAGCATGTTCGGCAATACTAGATTTTTCTATGCGTCCATATTTTAGATGAGCTAAATGTTCTTTAAATCTAGTTTTAACCGATCTTTTTGTTTGCCCAAAATACTTTTTATCACAATCATTACAACTTATTTCATATATACCGCTTTTTTCTATATCTTCTCTCTTATCTTCGGATTTCCTCATAACAAATTATATAATATAACAATCAGTTTTATAAACAATGGGTAATTGTTTATCACCATTTATAGCCAACCTTTTTATGAGCAATTTTAAAACACAGATCAGTCAAGAGTTCGAGTATTTCCCGAGGATATGGTATAGATATGTGGACGACATTTTCGCAGCTTCGCAGGTGGTGCAGATTGAATTGGTTTTTTGATCTGTTTCCACTGTCAATTTTTTTCCAAATACGTAATCATGAAACTTTTGACAGCCAAATTTGATAGCATATGCTTCTTTTTCTATTTGTGGCCAATTAAGTTGGGAAGCTGTAAGTGCTTTTGTTGCATATGCTATGGGTTGTCCTTCTTGAAGAATAGCCGCCCCCAAACTTTTCGAACTGGCATCTACAGATAGTGTAATATCTCTGTTAACGTCGTAATATCTCAGGACTGGTGGTGTTGTTAATATTTTCTTGATCTGCTGAAATGCTTCCTCTTGTTCAAAATTCCACTGAAATATGACATTCTTCTGTAGTAACTTTCTTAGTGGTTCTGTAAGCTGGGACATATTTGGTATGAATTTATTCAAATATATGTGATCATACCGAGAAGCCTCTGTATTTCAGTTACATTTTTAGGTGTTTTAATATTTTGGATTGCTTCAACTTTAGATGGATCTAATGAAATGCCATCAGCTGTAAAGATGTGACCCATAAATTTAACTTTTTCTGCTATGAAAATACATTTTTCGAAATTCAACTTCAATCCAGCTTCTAATTTTTTGATGATTTTTTCAGTTAATTTTTCGAGTTTAACTCTATTATCGGCGTATATCAATATATCGTCCATGTAACATTGGACATTCGATATGTCGCCTAACACGAAATTGATGGCTTCCTGAAATACTTCTGGAGCAGCAGATATCCCAAAAGGTAGTCTACCGTCCCCAAGGTGTGGAAAAGGTTAAGTATTTCTGTGTTCGGTCTGTCACCTTTATTTGCCAGAAACCTCGTTTGCAATCCAACAGAGTAAAATATTTAGCTTTATTTATATCAGCTGACATCTCTTCGATGGTTTTCAATGGGTAATGTCTTCTCAAAATATTTTTGTTGACATATGTTGGATCAATGCAAATCCTCAGTTTGTCCTTTTGCTTGACTACTACCATAGGACTTACGACTGGAGTAGGTTCTTTGATAGGTTTTATCACACCTAATTCAACCATTTTATTTAATTCCTGTCGCACTTGATTTTTTATTGTATATGGTATTTGTAATTTTTTAGACATCCTTTGAACACATTCTCTTCTTTATTATCATGCCAATCTTTTTCTTTATTTTGAATCAACCTTCTTATATACAGTATTTCTTCTTCGTCTTTAGTATTATTGGATTGATTTTCGTTATCTTCTACTGAATGTATTTTCTTTCTCAGTTTTCCTTTATTGTCTTTCTTCGACCAGCATTGACTTTTGAAATGTCCTTTTTTGTTGCAACCATCGCATATTTTTTGATAAGCTGGACAGCTCTGTTTTTTATGCCTTATACCACACCTCTGGCACATGAAGGTTTCTGAGCCTGTACAATCATTCTTCATCTTTCCTTTCACTAAATGAACTTGGCTATTTTCTGAAATTTGAATTTCTTTCAGCTGTTTTGTGGCTTGTTCACTAGCTTGGCATATTGAGATTGCTTTGTTCAAGTCGAGATTTTCTTGGGTGAGTAGTTTTTCTCTGACTGCATCTGACTTTACTCCAAACACGATTTTGTCTTTCAACAAACTATCATTCAACATTTCAAACTCGCATGTTTTTGCTTGTGTTTTTATAGTGTTCAGAAATTCATCAAACGGCTCATCTTTTTTTGTACTATTTTAAAAAAGTTATATCTTTCAAATGACACATTTTTTTTTTCGGGATAAAGTATTCTTCAAACTTGTTTTTGATGTGATTTATATCTCTTTGCTGGACTTCGGTTAAATTGAAATTATTGTATATTTGTATAGCTTCTGGTCCTATTGTGGCCATGAACGTTGCTGCCTGCACTTATGGCGTTTTCTTGCCTAATTGTGATGCAGTAGCATACCAGTTGAACTGTTGTATCCAACTTTTCCAATTGGCCGACATGTTCTCTGTAAAAGTTAGAGGTTTTGGTGGTCTAATGCCAGCCACGCCACTTTCATCTGCCATTTCTAGGATGTTTGTTCTTTTCCAGTTACTTCTGTAACGTTATGTCTTTTATTTATATTTAAACCTCGTTTTGATATGGGATGGTTTATTCAAATATATACGTGACAAAACTAAACTAATTATGACAGTGACTGTTGTCCTAACAACACTTATTTATATTAAGGCATTTAGTATTAAACCTATGTTACAGTTAGTTCATTAAATGTTTGTTTGGATGGGTCGACTGAATCCCATGCAGTTACTAGCATATCGAATTGGATGGTAAACTATTTATCAGCTTAGAGATGTTAGCTGCTTCTGATATTTTCTCACCCATATCTTCTAACTGCTTCGTTAACGTTTCAATATCTGCAATGTATGCTGCCATTTTCATTTCATTGCTCATACGTAGATCATAAAATCTTTGATAAATGATATTCTTTGTTACCTCAGTTTTCTGTTCGTGGATAAATATTAGCTTTTTCCACATATCAGCAGCAGTAACGCAATTTACTAAATATTATAACTGCTGTTCACAAATTTGGTCCCATTCTTTAATTTTACTGCTATCACTGGGTCTGACTTCTTGTCCATTGGCAGTTTCCATTAAACCATTTGCTTTCAGAGCTGTGGTGGCACTAAATTTCCATAACTAATAATTACTACCATAAAATTTAATAACCTTAGTTATTTCTACCTTATCAGCCATCAGTGGATATTTTTTCTTGAATTGACAATGTCAAAAAAAAATTTTGTTAATCAAATAAAAATTTCAGAAAATAGGTACGTGACAATATTTTTATGAAATTCTCTGAGTCATCAATATTTTAAAAAATCTGGGCCCATAACCTGTTGAAATATTTCTGAAGCTGTATATTTATTTGATTAACAGAAGGAACCAAATTGCAAAACTAACGTATATTTATATATCATACAAAATCAATAAATTTAATCAAGTATATATCTATAGCAACATAAAAAAATTAATCAATAATGAAATCTTGATTTTCCAATAGGTAACTACCACTACCAAAGAATCTAAGAGCTGTCAGTACCTAAAATTAATTTAAGTATATTTATATATTTTTCTAAGATTCTCAGTTTTTGACAGTAGGTACTCTTGTTGAATGTTTACCTTAGTAGCTTTATTAATGGCTGACACTCTAGTAGGAGCTATCAAATTAGTTTTCAACGTTCTTATTAAATCTCTCACTGCTTCTGTATTAAGTCTATACATTTTGATGAACTGTGAGTCACTTAAATTAAACGGATCTTGCCTTAAATGGTGAAGTACTGTTCTTGGTATTAACAAATCATCCTCCACGACGTTATTTAACATTACTTGGTAAAGTTCTTCTAAATTTGCCATAGTGGTTACAAAATATAAACCGTTTTTCACCAAAATACACTCACAATTTTTTTTTAATAATAATAACAAAGAATATCTATGGGTATTCTTTTATAATAATAACTAGAGAAAAAAAAATTTTAACCAAATAAATTTTCGTGAAAAATTGATTTCACTGGTTAAATAGCATTCGAATCAATGTCCATCTTTCTTTTTTTAAATCTTCTAACTTATGAACCCCGTTATACTAAAACAATTACAAAAATTAGAAATGTCGATTTCAGCACATAATAAAATAATGAAATATTAATAAATAATGAAATTGATTGTGTTAACCTCTACTTTTTGGAAGTTCATCTTACTAAGAACAATAAATAACTGCACAGTTAAACTAAACTTCCACTATAGTGGAAGTTTAGTTTAACTGTGCAGTTATTTATTGTTCTTATTAATAAATAATTTGAATCTATAAAAAACTGGAAAAAAATATGAAAATCCCTAAAAAATCATAAGAAAAATTCATATAGAATTAAAGTAGACTTGTAACCAAATCTAAAATATTAATAAACTATTATCTATCCTACAACTGGGCAACGAACTTAAATTAAATAAACAATTCGCAAAATACTATCTCTATTTTCGATTTACATGTAATAAGATTTTAACAGAGAAAGATACAACATGGCTCTCGAAAAATCGTTTCAGAAACGGGGTCGACTTTAGCATCAGTTTATTTATAACAAAAATGAATAAATACATTTTATTTATGTTACCAGATTTAATAGATAAGTATAGACATGCAGTTTATATTTATAATTATTTTTGGTACAAAAATTAATAACAATTCAGCGAGATTGTTTAATATTTTAAAAAATCTTAATTTCCAAATACGTATTCAATAACTAAAACTTACCTCAACGTCGGTACATCTAACAAGATTCTTATCATCAAATTTCTTGTAATCATAATTATCTGGTAAAAAATCCCTTTTTATACATTAACTAACACGTAAAAATAGTGCTGCTGGAAGTCTATAAAGTCTGCTGTTACTGAATATCTTGGGTCTTGGATGGTGGAATTGGGCTAGTTCTCTCGAACTTTTGCCCTTTGTTTGTAAGTGGACCTAGGTGGTTTGACATTAAATTTTGAATTTTTCAGATACAAGGAAGTCTCGTCAGTCAAGTAAATTAGGGCCCGTAAGAACCTGTTTTGGCCGTTTGGCCCGAGAAAAGTCATCAGGATCGTAGTCAAGTGCCCTCTTTAGAAGTGGATTTATGTGGTTATGGAATGAGGTGATCAAGTCAATGTTGCGAAGTCGGATTTGGCGGCTTATCGAGTCCACCATAAGGACTCTACGGATGTTCGAGTTTGTTAGATACCAAGGTGATTAGGTAAGGTAATTAGTCTTAGAGCTTTATTCTGAATAGTCTCGAGTCTATGAAGACGAGAATTAGTAGTTTGTCCCCATACAGTCGATGCATATAAGATTTGATGGAAGTGTGAGTTTGTGAAGGAGACTTAGTCTACTGTCTTTTGATATGAAGGGCCAGAGTGCGGCTTTTGTAGCATTAGTTTTTGTTATTATGTAACGGATATGTGGGTGCCATGTCAACTTGCTGTCAAACATGACTCCCAAATATTTAACTTCGGTTTTTCAATCGATAACCAAATCTTTTAGCATAAAGTCGACATTTGGTCGATCGCGATTTTTACTGAAGTTTCGATTTTTCCGTCCATTCTATTGGTCGTGTTTTGAAGTTATTCTACAATGGAAAATATCCAAGAACTAGACAAAATCGCGGTATCATCCGCAAATATAAAGATCTTTGTAAGTCCTGTACATTCGGGGATGTCTGCCGTATACAAATTGTAAAGAATGGGAGAGAGAACCTAACCCTGAGGAACTCCGGCTTCGATTCTCTGAATCGTTGAGATGGAGGATTTTTCACTTACCTGAAACGTTGTAACCATATTATGACGGTGGGCGTCAATTTGTGATATGATTTACATGTTGAGAGTGAATTTATAAAAATATTTAGTTAACTTTTAAAAAAAAATAACAATATACCAAAAGAAAAAATGTAATTTACTATAAAACAACCATTAATCTTAATTTCGTCTTTAATTAGTTGTAAAAGATATTTCAATAAATAACAAAATTTATAAATGTTTATCACAGCAAAAATTATGATAGTTAAATACCTCGGCTAGGGGTGAGTAAGTTCATTAGCTCTGACTATAGTACAATATTTGTTTCTTTAAGAAATTATAAGGGCGGCACTGAAATCTTTTTATTTTTTATGATACTACTGAAGAAAGTTGTTTTAAGCTAAGTTATTTAAATAAATATCATTAGATGACAGAAAGATGTCAGAAAAAACTGTCTATGAAGTAAAAACAAATGAAAATGTACCAACAGATAAAAGATAAATAGATTTCCTTGGTGCTAAAATGAATGTTGAGAATACGTTACAAAAAACTAATCCGCAAACAGTTCTTTACAACTATTTATTCTATTACAGTTGACGATATAGATGAATATAAACGGATATACAAGAGTGAAAAAAATATGGGAACAGTAAACTTGATATACCACAATAAACTTCTGTTAACAATAGTGGACGATCCTTTGCCGCACCTTGGGGTCGCTACGGCACTGTTTAGGTGGTTCCAAATGACTATGGAAGATTAAGAATTACGAGTGGAGGGATGATCTGCCCAAGTTGTAGAGATGATCCAGTTAAATATGTTTGTGCATACGAGAGCTTAAAGTTTACAAGCTGTTCAAGTTTACTGAATCGTCAAATTAAAGAGATGCTTCTAGTTTACTGTATTATATTCCAACTTTCTGTATATCACAGTAAACCAATACAAGAAATGAGACTGGGAATAATTATTAAAACCTCTTGAACCCGAAAATGGCAACTCATTAGTACACCTCGTAGCGTAGCTACTTTGAACTTCCAATTATAATTATAGAGACCGTATTCATTATTTTATTATTAAGAATTCTTTCGGAAAGATGGAGCTCGCGGTACTAATTTAATTTAATATTTAGGATACCAGGTGCTTAAAATGTTAACAGGTACTGTTACAACGTTCGTGATTTTAGGAAAGATTTGATTAACATTAATAGGCCTGAATGAAAATGAACTGAATTTAATTTATAAATTAGCCCTTCATGCCAAGTCTTGTCAAAGGTTTTTCAATGTCTAAAAATATAGCGCTACACGTCCGTTTTGTAGTCCAGTTTTCAATTATACAATCGCTCAGTCTTAGAGCCTGCTGCTCGCAAGAGTGTTCAGCTCTAAATCCAAATTGGAAGTCCGGAATGATTCGATTCGTAGTTGTTCAGTTTCATCTTTGATTTGCTCAAGAATAACTTTCTCGATTACCTCTGATATCGAACTAAGTAGACATATTGGTCTGTGGTTTTGGGGGTAACGCGGATTTTTCCCGGGTTTTTCTATTAAAATAACGATGGTAGTCTTCCATCTGTCGGGGAATTTTTGTAATTTTAAAATGGTGTTTGTGATGTTGGCCAAAAATTTGATGTAGCTGTAAGGCAGCTGTTTAAGCTGGAGATTTGTAATGTTGTCATCTCCTGGAGCTTTTTTCGATTTTAGTGTAAAAATGATGTTTTAAATGTCTGTGTTTGTGGTCGGGCGTATTGCCTTAAAATGCAGTGTTTTAATGTCGCGATCTATCACATTTTCGACCTTAGTTCCCATTCGATATCGTCGTTTGGGTCCCTGTTTGGCAAAAACTGAAACTGTAGTGGGTCCGCAAAGGTGGAAGCTTTATCCTGGTCTGTGGAGACCAGGCCTGAAGTTCTCTGAACGGGGTTGTTTGATTTGGTCTTTATTTTAAGCCTTTTTCTGAGAGCCGACAATGGATTATGATCATTACAATAACTGATCGTTTGTAGGGTCTCAGTCCACCGGTTTTTCTAGCTCTCGCTTGACTTCGTTCGATAGTTGGTTGGCTCTGTTTTTGTCGAGTCGGTTCGTAATTAATTGGGCCTTTTTTCGAGCTCTATTTTTCACCTGGATAACCTGGGGGATAGAGCAATGGTTGTATGCAAAAGTTGAATTTTCTCCTGATCTTCTTGCGTGCATCAGATTCGGTTGCCAGTTCTCCAATTCTAAAAGAATAGGTTTGTGGTCTGAGCTGAGTTCTGCTTTTGCCTCTATTTGAAAGTTGACATTTCTCAATATAAAAATATTAAGAACATCCTGTAACAAAATGGTTCGGTTCGTCTGGGCCAATAACTAGATAGTCATGCCTGGTCATGTCTAGTCATGTCTGGTCGAATGTGCATCTAGAGTTTTCCCTTTTTTATTTGTTAGCCTTGAATTCCAATTAAGATGTGTGGAGTTCAAGTCGCCTCCGATTATAGTGTTTTGATCGCGGGGTAAAATCTGGTCTTGCAGAAGAACCTTAGAGGGTGATAAATATACCGAAATTAGTAAGTAATTCCCGAAGCCATCGTTATTTTAACCACTGTGTTTTCAATATTTTCGGTGTTGTAACGGTTTATAAATGAATGACAAATGTCTTTTTGGATTAAAATTGCGGTTCTGCCGATCCTGCCAGATAACCTATCAGTTCTGTAGCAAAAGTAATATGGAATTGTAAAATTAAGTGCGGGTTTGAGCAACGATTAAGAGATGAGAATTATGTCTATTGAATAGGATTCTAGGAAGTCAGTCAATTTGTCTCTTTTACTTGAAATGCCATAGGTATAGGAAAGAGTCAGGTTGTCGTTTACTTGTCATTAAGGTTCATCAAAGATTTTTTGATCTCGTTCACCACCTGCTTCAATTCTGCAGATAGGATTGATCTGAGTTCAGATAATAAATCTTTGAATTTCTCAGTGTTGTGTTGTGTCGGTGTAGTATTTGGTTTATTTTTATATTGTGTTTGTGTTTTGTGTACTGGGCAACCCCTAGAGTTTTCAGGGAGAGCTCCCCCGCAATTAGCACAGCAAGCCTAAGTGTACGGGGTCTTCTTGCAGTCTGACCTAAAGTGGTCCAGCCCACATTTGACACACCTTATGTATGTATGAATTTATGAATTAGGGGTGATAAGTACACTGCGACCTATAGGATCTATTGTGTCCCCCCTTACTTGCCAAGTTCTGATGTTTTCTCAGATTTATAGCTGCTCTTCGAGTCCTATTTTCCTGAGGAAGTTTAGAACATCGTCGGGCTTCAAATCAGGTAGATACCCCTCTTCTATTTCATGTGCTCCTAGGTATCTGGCCCTAGAATTCTGCAAGGCAGGGCATTCTGAGAGTATGTGTATTGAGGTTTCATCCTCTTCCTCACAGAATCTGCACTTTATCTGCTAACCCTAATTTCTTCATGTGGCTTTTAAACCGGCAATGCCCGGTTAGTATTCCCGTTAAAATTCGGAGTCTTTTTTTACTGAGGTTGAGGCAGCTAAAAGATCTCTTCTGGTCATAGTTCCCCAGTAGTATCTTAGATTGCCTCAGTCCTTGACACACCGTGTTTCCAGGTGACAATTTCTTTGGGTGTGTGACACGACACTGTGCCGATTGAGTGTTAGACTGCTGTGTCTCTACTTTAATTTTTATAAAAAATATATTGGTCATATTATAAATATTTTTACTGTGTTCAGTTCGAGGAAGCTCAATAAGCACCAGGGGCATGTGTATTTTGTCGCTAACTAGAGTAGTATTTTTTGTCTTATCGTCAGTTTGTTGAGTTGTGACACGTCTGTACATTCTCGTGACCTTGATCGGTTCGAACTTTAGGGCTTTAAGCTCGTTCTCAATCATTATGTCCGAGATGTGATTGGGAATGCCTCTCAAGACCACTCGAAAAGTCTTGTCAGTCGGTAACTAGAAAGTATAGTATAGTTGCCTTTATATAATTCCCTTATAATTGTCCTGTGGTGTTCTATTGTATTGGGGGTAAATTGGATTCCGTCTTTATTGTTGGCGGCATTCGATATAGATACGTTTTAAATTTTGAATATTTTTAATAGGTCCATCCAAGTTCCTTTATTTTTAATAGTGATCGGAGGAATTTTATTTTTGGGTATAACGGTTTGAGTGATTTTTGCTACCGGTTGTTGGGTTGGGGGAGAGAGGTAGTGTAGGGAAGTCGTCATTGTTACGTTTTTTATGTGATGTACGAGGATGATCTTCCTTAGAGGACACGGAGTCTTTTCTTTTAGAAAGTCCGGTGGATTTAGAGCTGTCAGAATCTTAGTCTGATTCATGTAACATATTATTCACTTTTGTTTTGATATCGTCATCATCATCGGAGTCACCATTCATGTCAGAGTTGTTATTATCATTAATCAGTAGAGTAAATCTATTTTTAATTAAAGTCGGTTGTGGAGTCGGGGAAGATGGTGGAGAAGAGCGTACTAATTTTTTTCTTTTTTTTTGTAATTGGTGGAGAGTCGGGGATGTTTTTAGTTAGAGTATAACCAAGTCTTTCGGCAAGTAATAAGAATAACTCTGTCTACTACTTCTAATTTGGCGGGGTCGGATCCGGATCCGGAAATGATATTAGGGTGTAGAAGAGTCTCTTCTAAACTCATATACAGCCTTTTTGTAATTAACAAAGGACTATTTCCTCTGGAAAAATACTTTTTTCGCTGAGCGAAATTAGTGACGTTTAATGTAGAAAATGAATTTTTCGTTACTGAATATGGGTACCGGAGTAGCTCATGAAAATACATTGTATTTAAATAATACTACATATACAGTTAAAGAAAATACATTTTTAGAAGAACAACTAAATGGAGAAACGGAAAAAGAAAAAAGGAACAAACAGCGCATCTTAAACACCAAAAGAAGGAAGTTTTCAGGTTGAAGGAAGTTATTTAACCGTGAGAAGTACAGGTGCAGGGATTTCACATTTAAACAAACCTAACGATAAAGTTAAAAATTTTGAAAATACTCCCAAAATGAGTTCTAAAATTCAATTAGTGCTTTGTACTAGACCACTTCGGTAAAATTTGCAATCTATCTTAGGCAGCAATAAAAAATAATAGTAGTTACAAAAATAAAAAGAATTTGTGGTCTCACTGACATACAAAGATTAATTTACTTAAAAACTACTCTAAAAGGGAAGATCTAAAATTAGTTGACTATTTGGCTCTTTATAGTGAGTTTAAAGAAAAATTTGGAATCTCTAAAAAAAATTAAAATTAAGTAATGACGAAGGTTATGAAAATTTTTGGTTTATATGCTTGAGAAAAAATTAGACTATAATACAAAAAGGGCTTTCGAGAGAAATCCTAATGAGTTAAATTCACTCCAGGATTTTTTGGAAAAATGTTGTCTTATTTTTGAAAATTTTGATAGTAGCTAAAATCCGAATAAAAGGAAAAATGATAAAATTTCTTTACATACGGGGAATCAGCAACAGAATCAACATAATAATTTTGTCTGTCACATTTGTGGTAATTCTGATCATAAATTTTTAAGTGTCAATCTTTTAGAGATATTTCTTGAAGTGAAAAGAAAAGACTAAATTAATACTAAAAATCTTTGTTATAACTGTTTTGGAATACATAAAGTGACGCAAGTGATGCAAATATTGTAATAATAAGCATAATACCCTGCTTTATAAACAAAATATAAATTTAAACTTTTACAACTAATAGTCAATCCAGCAATCAGCAAAATACAAATACTCTTCAAATTCAATTCAAATATGTTCTACTAGTACTCTGAATCCGCTGAGATCTTTGGAAAATTTTCTTGGGTTAGTTCTTCCGAACTTTTACCATTTATTTACTAGTGGACCTAGGTGGTTGACTTAAATTTGGAGTTTTTTCAGATACAAGGTCTCGTCTCGTCAGTCATGTAAATTAGGGCCCGTGAGAACCAGTTTAGGACATTTGGCCCGAGGAAAGTCATCAGGGTCATACTCAAGTGCCCTCTTCAGAAGGGGGTTTATGTGGTTATGGAATGAGGTGATCAAGTCAATGATACGTAGTCAGATTTGGCGGCTTATTGAGTCCACCATGAGATCTCTACGGATATTAGAGTTTCTCAAGTACCAAGGTGACCCGGTAATTAATCGTAGCGTCTTATTTTGTATAGTCTCAAGTCTATGAAGATGAGAATTAGCAGTTTGTCCCCATACAGTGGATGCATAGGTATATGATTTGTGGAAGGATGCAAGTCTTGTAAAGTGTGAGTTTGTGAAGGAGACTTAGTCTACTGTCTCTTGATATGAAGGGCCAGAATGCGGCTTTTGTAGCATTAGTTTTTGAAATGATGTGACGGATATGTGGGTGCCATGTCAACTTGCTGTCAAACATGACTCCCAAATATTTTACTTCGGTTTTCCAATCGATAACCACATCTTTCAGCATAAAATCGACATTTGGTCGATCGCGATTTTTACTGAATTTAATTAGTTGCGATTTTTCCGCATTAATTTTTATCTTCCATTTTTCCGCCCATTCTACATAGGCATTGGTCGTGTTTTGAAGATATTCTACACTCTTGGAGAATTTCCAAGAGCTAGACAAAATCGCGGTATCATCCGCAAATGTAAAGATCTTTGTAAGTCCTATACATTCGGGGATGTCTGCCGTATACAAATTGTAAAGAATGGGAGAGAGAACCGAACCCTGAGGAACTCCGGCTTCGATTCTCTTGATCGTTAAGACGAAGGATTTTCACTTACCTGAAACGTTCGTGATTTTAGGAAAGATTTGATTAACTTTAATGGGCCTAAATGAAAATGAACTGAATTTAATTTATAAATTAGACCTTCATGCCAAGTCTTGTCAAAGGTTTTTCAATGTCTAAAAATATAGCGCTACACGTCCGTTTTGCAGTCCAGTTTTCAATTATACAATCGGTCAGTCTTGGAGCCCGCTGCTCGCAAGAGTGTTCAGCTCTAAATCCAAAGTCCGGAATGATTCGATTCGTCGTTCTTCAGTTTCATCTTTGATTTGCTCAAGAAAAACTTTTTCGATTACTTTTGATATCGAACTAAGTAGACATTTTGGTCTGTGGTTTTGGGGGTAACGCGGATTTTTCCCGGGTTTTTCTATTAAAATAACAAAAATAACAAAAATTCCCCTATCGGGGGAACTTTAACTTTAATGACAGCCGTTTCGCTAGACTTTCCATCGTCAGATTGACATATTGAAGTTACATTTTTAAAAAACTTCAATAAGTCTAGCGAAACAGCTGTCATTAAAGTTAAAAAAGCTATTTTTTAAATAAATATTGGAAGTTTTGTTAAAACGAAGAGTTTTTTATTATTCTTAATAAGATGGACTTCTAAAAAGTAAGGGTTAGTACAATCAATTTAATTAAAATGCAGTGTTTTAATGTCGCAATCTATCACATTTTCGACCTTAGTTTCCCATTCGATATCGTCGTCTGGGTCCCTGTTTGGCGAGAACTGGAATTCTAGAGAGTCCGCAAAGGTGGAAGCTTTGTCCTGATCTGTGTAGACCAGGCCTGAAGTTCCCTGAAGGGGGTTGTTTGATTTGTTCTTCATTTTAAGCCTTTTTCTGAGAGCCCACAATGGATTAGGATCATTACAATCACTGATCGTTTGTAGAGTCTCAGTCCACCGGTCATTTCGAAGTTTTTCTAGCTCTCCCTTGACTTCGTTCGAAAGTTGGTTGGATCGGTTTTTGTCGAGCCGATTCATAGTTAACTGGGCCTTTTTCCGAGCTCTATTTTTCACCTGGATGAGATGTTTTATCCTGGGAGGGATAGAGCAGGGGTTCGATGCAGGAGTTGACTTGGAAGACGTACTCCGAAATAACGCTGATTTCAATTCATTTGTAATTTGGAGGATTTCTTTATCTAAATCATGCATGTTATTGAGCAAAGGGGGGGGTCGGTTGATGTTACTTAGTATTTCGGAGTATTTGGTCCAATTCACTCGTGATCGCCTTGCGTTCATCAGATTCGGTTGCCAGTTCTCCAATTCTAAAAGAATAGGATTGTGGTCCGAGCTGAGTTCCGCTTTCGCCTCTATTTGAAAGTTCACACTGACATTTCTTAATATAAAAATATCAAGAACATCAGCGATCCCTGTACCAAAATGAGTCGGTTCGTCAGGCCCAATAACTAGATACCCATGTCTGGTCGAATGTGCATCTAGAGTTTTCCCTTTTTTATTTGTTCGCCTTGAATTCCAATTCGGATGTTTGGAGTTCAAGTCGCCTCCGATTATGGTGTTTTGGTCGCGGGGTAAAATTTTGTCTAAGTCTTCTTGCAGAAGTTCCTTAGGGTGATAGATATACCGAAACGAGAGTGTAAGTGATTCCCGAAGCCATCGTTATTTTAACCACTGTATTTTCAATGTTATCGGTGTTGTATCGGTTTATGACATATGTCTTTTTGGCACGAACCCATATAACAAGGACGTGAAACTCGAGTGGAGAGGGTAGCAGGAGAAAAGGCGCCTATCTGGGCAGGGTTCAATTCTCGGTCGTTGCATACTCCGTACAGCGCAACAGGCTGTCTTTTTCTTTGTGCGAGCGGGATAACCAACCGCATGTGTTTTCGAATAGTTATGATCGTATGATGTTCGAACTGATGCGCAGTACAAAGTACGCAACGACCGTGGACTAGACTCCGCCAAGATAGGAGCCGTAAATTCAGCCACGGGCGCTTATAGCTTGGCATAGGAGTTTCACGTCCTTGTTATATGGGTTCGTGCTTTTTGGATTAAGATCGCGTTTCCGCCGTTCCTACCAGTTAACCTATCAGTTCTATAACAAAAGTAATTTGGAATTGTAAAATTGAGTGCGGGTTTGAGCCACGCTTCAGAGATGAGAATTATGTCGATAGAGTGAGATTCAAGGAAGTCTGTCAGTTCGTCTTTTTTACTTAAAATGCCACAGGCATTCCAAGCCGCTATCTTTAAGGAGTAAGGTTGTCGTTTATTAGTCATTGCGGGTCTTTAAGGATTTTTTGATTTCACTCACCATCTGCTTTAGTTCAGCAGATAGGATTGATCTGAGCTCAGTCAGTAAATCTTTAAATTCCCTAGTGTTATGTTGCGTCTCTGTGGGTTTAGTTTTTGCCGTTTGGGCGTATGTTTTGTTAGTCGTGCTTGTTTGTGTTTTGGGTGTCTGTGTGGTTGGTTTGTTTTTGTTTTCTGTCTGGGATTTGTGCGCTGGGCACCCCCTGTAATTTGCAGGGTGAGCTCTCCCGCAATTGGCACAGCAAGCCGGAGTATCCGGGGACTTTTTACATTCTGAACTTAAGTGGTCCAGCCCACATTTGACGCATCGTACTTCCAGATGGCAGTTTCTCTGGGTGTGACCAAAGCCCTGACATCTGTGGCACTGAGCCGATTGTGTGTTGGACCGCTGGGTCTCAACTTTAATTTTGATAAAAAACATGTTTGTTATATTATAAATGTTCTTGCTGTGCTCAGTTCGAGGAAGCTCAATAAGCACCAAGGGCATATGTAATTTGTCCGTTACTATTGTTGTTATTTTTGTTTTGTCATCTGTTTGTCGGGTCGTGACACGTCTGTACATTCGCGTGACCTTGATCGGCTCGAACTCCAGGGCTTTGAGTTCGCTCTCAACCATTAATTCCGTTATGTGGTTGGGGATGCCTCTCAAGACCACACTAAGAGTTTTGTCAGTTGGTAGTTGGTAGGTATAATAAAGTTGCCCTTGTCTATCAAGTTTTTTGGTAATTGTCCTGTGATCATCTATTGAGTTTGGGGTGAATTGTATGCCGTCTTTTTGGTTGGCGGCATTTGAGATTGAGACATTCTTAATTTTGAATATTTTTAATAAATCTATCCAGGTTTCTTTATTTTTTATGGTGATGGGTGGAATTTTATTTTTGGGTTTGACTATTTGATTTGTTTTGGCTGGCGGTTGTTGCGTTGGGGGGCGGTAAAGTAGGAAAGTCATCGTCACGGACACGTTTTTTTGCTAATGGGCGAGGATGAATTTCTTTAGAGGGCATTGAGTTATGTTGATTAGACAGTCGGGTTGATTTTGTCGTATTGAAAGAGCTATCAGAGTCCGACTCATTAAGCATTTTGTTCACTTTGGTTTTGATGTCGTCGTCATTGTTCGAATCGATATTCATATCGTCAGAGTCATTGTCGTTATTATTTTGTAATGCAGTAAATCTGTTTTGGGTGAGTGTAGGTTGAGGAGACGGTGAAGGTGGGGGAGAAGAACGTGTTGTTCTTTTCCTTCTTTTGGTAATTGGGGAAGAGTCGGGAGTGGAGACATGAGTATTTTTTGTCACAGTATAACCAAGTCTTTCGGCAATTAGAATGAATGAATGTTTCTCATTTAGTCCGTTGACAATTTGTTTGACGTTTATATTCGGATCATTGTCAACTGGTCTGTCCGATTTGTTACATTTTTCAGTCGGAAGCTCCATTTGTGGGGGCAATTTACCCGCTTCCGCGGACACGGTTTCTGCCGCTTTGCAAACTTTTTCTATTGAATTGATGGCGCCGGATCTAAAAAATATCTTCGGGTGTAGAAGAGCCTCTTCTACACTCATGCACCCTTTTTCCAAAAATAAAAGTCACTTTTTCACTATATAAACACAATTTTTTTGCAGAGCAAAAATTCGACGTTTTAAGTGTCAAAAATTCGACGTTTTAAGTGTCAAAATTAATTTTGACACTACTGACTAGTACTACTAATTCTACTCAGTACTCTGAATCCTGTCACTGCTACTGTTTTTATACCTCAAAACCAAAAGCAAAATCAAACACAACAGCAAACAAATTTACTGTTCCGGAAATTTTTGCAAATAAAACTCAAGCACATTCAAGTGCAGGCACAAGCCAACAAACAAATAATATTTCTGTTTCTTTATTTGCTGTGTCTAGAAGAAGTTCTCATGTACAGTTTACAACAAATCTTTTAACATTTCTAGTGTATCCCAAAATACAATTGAATCAAATAAACTCACTGATATATGTATTCATTCAAAGAAGAGTGATTCAAGATTTGTAGTTTCGTGTGTGGTTCTAAGCTTCCTCAAATCCCAATTGATTTAGATTCCTTACAGATACCACAAGAAAACAAACTAGACATGGCCGATTCCACTCTTAATATTTTAAATATATTAGCAGGTAAAGTACCAGCAAGATGTACTACCCAATTTTAAAGCAAAATGTTTTCATGTAAGAGGTAATGAATATCATAATAACAATGTGAAAGTGATAGTTCACTGAATAATGTATCTTTATTTATTTAAACTCAGAATTTGGAGTCCATAATTACAAAATTTTGAAAAAGAAGGAAATTACTGAAAAACAATTTTTGGCTCCTGACGCCTCAGCGAAAACAACATCAGAATTATCATAAAATAATTTAACGCTTAAAGAGTACCCAGAGTAACCAGACCTCTTTGATATTTTATGCAGATTTAGACGTTTTATTTATGTTTTAACATCAGATATTTAAAAAATATAAATATAGTCAAATTAAAACTAACCCTAAACAAATTTTTTTACAAAATATTATATGAAGCGAGAATCCTTCTGGTTCTTTCAAATGTATAGAATTAAAAACAGTCACTTATGGAACTAAATCAGCACCTTTTCTTGCTACTCCAGTTATCCAAGAGGTAGCTAATAATAACGAACACCAATTTCCTTTAGGATAATAAAAAACTCTTCGTTTTAACAAAACTTCCAATATTTATTTAAAAATTGCTTTTTTAAAAGACTCAATGACAGCCGTTTCGCTATTAAGCATCGTCAGATTGACATTTAAATTACATTTTGTTTGTTTGTAGCTAGGTACCTGATGTTTAGGTAGTATTAAGGTTAGACCAAGTATGGAAGTAATAAGACATAACAATATTAAAGCCTAGATGTTATTAGCCCTAAGGGATTATCCTGGATGTATTTCCCTCTAAGATCAGTATAACTGTGCAATGATATAGAAAAACCAGGAAAAAACTATATCATGCTGATCTTTACAATAACTTAATATATTTGTGTTACAATTACGTCTTATCTATGTATAAAATGAAGACTCAATCAAAGCAAACACTTTAAAAGTGGAGAACTTCCCAGATTTATTTATTCATTAACAACTTTAAAAACAAAATTACCTAAATTAAAAAAATCTGGTGTTTACAAAATTAATTGTCCAAAGTGTAATGCTGTATATATAGGTCAAACACAAAGAAATTTTGAAGTAAGATTTAACGAACATTTAAGAGCATATCGATTAAAACAACCAGATAAGTCAAATTATGCAAAACACCTACTTGAACATCCAACCTCACTCTTTCACACCAATGACATCCAAATACTACACATTTGTAATAAAAAACAAAATTTAGATTTCCTTGAAGAACTTGAAATAAAAAGACTCTAGCAGATCCACAATTTAAAGTTGTTAATGAACAAATAAATCTGGGAAGTTCTCCACTTTTAAAGTGTTTGCTTTGATTGAGTCTTCATTTTATACATAGATAAGACGTAATTGTAACACAAATATATTAAGTTATTGTAAAGATCAGCATGATATAGTTTTTTCCTGGTTTTTCTATATCATTGCACAGTTATACTGATCTTAGAGGGAAATACATCCAGGATAATCCCTTAGGGCTAATAACATCTAGGCTTTAATATTGTTATGTCTTATTACTTCCATACTTGGTCTAACCTTAATACTACCTAAACATCAGGTACCTAGCTACAAACAAACAAAATGTAACTTAAATGTCAATCTGACGATGCTTAATAGCGAAACGGCTGTCATTGAGTCTTTTAAAAAAGCAATTTTTAAATAAATATTGGAAGTTTTGTTAAAACGAAGAGTTTTTTATTATCCTTAATAAGATGGACTTCCAAAAAGTAAGGGTTAGTACAATCAATTTAATTTCCTTTAGCTTCTGACGCATTAAAATATCAATGAAATCCTTGCAGGATGTAATAATTATGATGAGCTTTCTGAACTCTATTCTCAATTAAATACCATTTTAAATAATTCAGGTTTTACTTTAAACAAATGGTGTTCAAATTCTCATTATTTTTTAAAAACCATTTCAAAAATCTAATGAATATGATTAAAACTTTGATGACAATCCAAATAAAGTTAAAGCATTAAAATGGCTTCCTCATACAGGTACTTTAAAAATAACGATCCTTGAAATTCCTATTACTGAAAAACCAACTTAAAGAATTATACTCTCTGCTTTAGCTCAATGTTTCGATCCTTTAGCTTTAATAAACTCTGTAATAGTAAAAGGAAAAACTTTACTTTAAAAATTATGGATAAAAAAGTTGGATTGGGATACTGAAATCACAGATCATATTTTATAATAGGTTTATAATGTTTTTTTTTCTTTTTAAAATAACTAGATCAGTATCGATTGATGTTCTATTTACAATTTTTGTATTATATAGCAATTAATATAAAATAGTAAAACATATATTTTTCCAATTTGGAAACGTGAACTTTTAGTTTACATTGGAGCAGAGAACTATATAAAGTAACGTTCTAGCTACTTACTAATTTAATTTTTCATCGAATATAAAAAAATTCTAAATTACATACATTAATAAACCCATTTTAATGGGTTATTAGTTCCTATATATAACTTTAACAACGAAACGAACACATTTCCTTAATATTTTTAATTATAGTCAACGTTCCTGAATAATTGTGACAGTGTAACCAACCTCGGCTAGATCGCTCCCTACCAAACTCTACATTCACATTTTCTTGTTCTCATTCTGGTTATTTGGAATGTAAACAGATTGAACAGCTAAAGGAAATTTAAATATTTTAAAATTGTTCTACTACATATTGACAACTCGGAATTTAATATATCTCTTTTGTTTGATGTGAATTAAATATAAAACCACATATTTTTTTTCAGTTAATTTTGCCTTTTATATGGGTTACATAAAAAGAGTTAATCTTTGTAACAGATGTATATCTCTAACATAAGTAGGCAGCTCTTCCGTTATAAATCTCCTTAAATAATGATCTAATTAAATTCGTGAAACTGATTTAGATTTTCTTAATCTTCCGAAACGTTTTATGGGATTCTTAATAACCTACAAATACATTTAAATTCCGTTTTAATAGAAAACGGATTAAAAGAACATTATAAGTAATGTCTAGAATAATTTAATTAATAGCATATAAAATGAACTTTTTTCTTAGTTTTATTGTACTACCCCTTACTTTTTGGAAGTCCACCTTTCTCAGAATAATAAAAAACTATTCGTTTATGAACTCAACTTTCACGTTTAATTATAAAATTAGCTTTTACATTACAATTACAATTATATATATTATTATGAATTTATTAATGTTTGTTGTTGCGTTATTATGGTTTTCTTTTTTGTTTATTTTAATTTTTTGATATTTAAATGGTATTTTCGCAAACCCACGTTTCTACCAACGTGGGTTTGCGACAAGATATTATGAGTTGTTTGTTTTTATTTGATTTGATGTAATTGTTGAAGTTTTTTATTACAATAATGTTCTTAGCCCCTTAAATAATATGTATGATGATGGCTAGCTCAAATAAAATTAAATGTTTCTGCGCTCGTTTGTTTAATTCAAAAATAAATACTATCGTTTATCGAAAAATTATATCTCGTTCTCGTTCAGATGTCGTTGGCTAAACGTGAAACTGGTAGCCTATCTTCTCTTGTAGAAACACGTGAGATGGAACTTCAGTGGTTTAATCAAAACAGAACCTCTTACGATGTAGGAATTTATTATTACTTACTCGTGGATTTATTTATACAATTAATTGGTTGATGAGACTTCCTTTTTACAAATGATGTGTTACAAAGTTGTTTTACACTAGGATTATTTTTGATAAAGGTAAGTCAAACTTCTTATATTTGATACTAACTGTTGTATCATTAAAATTACATTTGGAACTATTATTTGGATTATAAAGTGATTCTGCTTGATTCAATAAACCTATTTTCTAATTCAAAGTCGAAGAATGTTAACTTATAAAGTTAATAATATGTATGACCAATCAAAGTTTTTTTTAAAAATGTAAATTACAAGTTGCATGTTTTTTAATAACTGTCGTTGAATGTTTTGAAAATGAGTCTTCAATCTTTAATTTTATTTGAGCTAGTCATCATCATACATATTATTTAAGGGGCTAATAACATTATTGTAATAAAAAACTTCAACAATTACATCAAATCAAATAAAAACAAACAAAACATTTTAGTTAGCAAATTTGTATGTAAGTTGATTAAGTATCAGTTCGTTCTGTACAGTGAACAAGTAAGGTTGTTTTATCGGTGCGAGAACGGGTTTCTTAATGGGTGTTTAATTAGTGTTTTCAAACATTGAAATGATTGGGAATGCAGATGAAAGAAATGAACCTCCAGACAAAGGAAAGGGAGTATCCACAATGGTAACAGATATGGAAATAAATCAAGAAATTAATATTAAAATAACGAATCAGGTAGCCAATAAATTAAGTAAAATAAAAAATACATATTCTCCTTCGGATCAAGGACCATATTTTGTTTTTATACAAAACAAAGAAGGTAATGTAGGAAATTACATAAAATAGCTACGGCGAGAATAATTTTAAATGCAGAACCATCAATAAGGGATAATATTCAAAATATTTCAGTAACTGGTAAAAATAAAGTTAAAGTTGAACTAAATTCGTATAGTAGCGCAAATAAATTGGCAGAATCAAAAAAATTTGGAATTAAAAAATTATGAAGCCTATATACCGTCATTTTTTACTTTTAAAAAAGGTGTAATAAAAGGGGTAGATAGTGATATTACAGAGGACGAGTTGGTAAATATAATTAAACCAAAGTTTGGAAATAAGTTTATTGTATCTCAAGTTAAAAGAATAATGCGAAAAATAAACGATGATTTAGTTCCCACAACTTCAATTATAGTTACTTTTAAAGGTCAAATGATACCTTCTCAAGTAGTAATAGAAAAATTAATTTACAATGTAGAAATATATGTTCCAAGAGTAATTCAATGTAGACAGTGTTTAAGGTATGGTCATATGCAATCTCAATGTAGAGGAAAAACTCGTTGCGTAAAGTGCGGCAATGATCATGAAAAACAGAATTGTACATCAGATTTCACTTCTTGTATCTTATGCAAAGGAAATCATGAAGCTACTGATAGAAAAAATGTGAGGAATTTATTAGACAAAAATCTATAAAAACTTATATGGTAGTTGAAAACTTGGCATACAGTGAGGCTAAAAATAAATATGATAATAGCTATTCAACTATAACTAAAAATTTAAATGTAGGTTCACGGTATACAATTGCGGCCAAACGCAAAAGAAACGATATTACAAATGTAAGTAGTAGTTCAGGGTATTCTCAAGAACATAAAAGTATACTGAGTACTCCCAAGTCTCTTGTATTTCAACCGGTATACGAAAATTTTAAAAATAATCCAAATTATAATTCACAACAAACAACGATAAATAGTAACAAAAAAGGACAAAAAACCAATACGATTAGTGATATGATTATAAGTTTATTTACAAATGTGCTTAATCAAAACTCAATTAAAGTAGATAACTCAAAAATGTTCGAAGAATTTAAAAAATAACTTAAATCAAATTCTCACAGATAATGAATAAATTTAAAATAGTACAGTGGAATTGTAGATCCATTGTACACAATAAAGGTCATTTTGAAAAATTTATTTTTGATAATAATATTAGTATTGCTATATTGAGTGAAACATGGTTAAAAAAATCAATAACATTCATTTTGGGGATATAATATTTTTAGAGAAGATAGGGAAGATGGTTACGGAGGAGTAGCCATTCTGATAAAAAAAAATATTCAATTTATTGACAGCCACAAATTTTATAAAATTAAAAACCTTATGTGCATATCGTTGGCAGTTAAAATAAAAACAAATAAAACTATTTATATATATTCTTTATATGCCAAACCAAATTTAAATATAACAGAAGATGAATGGAAAAAGTTTTTTAATAGTTTACGCACTCCCTTTTTGGTAGCGGGAGATTTTAATTGTCAGCACCGGGCGTGGGGTTGTGATCAAGATAATCGTGCGGGTATCAATCTGTTAGCAGCTATAGAAGATTGCGAATTATGTTTTTTAAACGATGGATCAGAAACCATAATACGGAACTCACAAAACAAAAAAAAATCAGCAGTAGATTTAACGATAAGTTCCCAGGATATATCTTCTGAATTTGATTGGTATGTAGAAAATAGGTCTTTAGGTTCAGATCATTTTCCCATTGTGTTTGAATTAGATGTTGAGGACAGAGTAATAGTTAATGAGAGAATTCGATGGGATCTGAACAGAGCGGATTGGTCACTATTTTGTTCTTTTTTTGGAATCCAAAGACCATATTATTGTAAATGATAGAGATAATATAAATAATGTATATAATTCTTTTATAAATTTAATTAACAAGGCCTGTAATACAGCAATACCGAAGAAAAAAATAGTTACCAATAGTAAATTTAATAAAATATGGTGGAATCCAGAATGTTCACAAGCCATAAAATTCCAACAAGAAGCTTTTTTAACATTTAAATCAAACAGTACTTACGAAAATTATCTGGTTTATAAAAATGCAGAAGCTAATAAAAAAAGAGTAATTCTAAAAAGTAAAAAAACTTCTTGGAAGGAATTTTGTAATACCTTAAATAAAAATACTCCGGTTCAAGAAATCTGGAAAGGAATTAAAAAAATTAAAAATACATTTAAGGAACCAAAGAATCCTATAATAAAAGATAGTTGGACCGAAGAATTTTTAGATAAAATTTCACCACCTTGGGTTTACCCAAACTTTAAAAATGTAAATACAAATGTAAATACAGATAATGAATTAGTAAAAGAGTTTACCATGAAAGAATTAGAATGTAATTTAATGAGCCATAAAAATACAGCCCTGAATAGACAATGTACATTATATTATAAACTACCACTATGTCAAAAAATTGTATTATTGAAAATAATTAATTTAATTTGGAATAAATCAGAATATCCAGAAGCATGGAAAGAATATATAATACTTCCCATTTTAAAACCAAATAAACATCCTGACTCAGCTGATTCATATAGAGGAATTTCATTAGGTTCATGTGTCTTAAAAACATTTGAAAGGATGGTTAAAAGGAGATTAGAAGTTTGGCTAGAAAAAATAATAAAATTAGCGATACTCAATATGGCTTTCGAAAACTAAGATCAACAACAGAAAATATAGCTAATTTAATTTTAGACATAAACTTATCTTTCTCTGAACGAAAATCTTTAATAGGCCTATTTGTAGATGTTGAAGGAGCTTACGATAATATTAAATTATTCACTTTATACCAGCAAATGGAAAAAATAGGACTTCCTAATGAATTTAGTAGCAAAATAGTAAATTTATACTCCAACAGAAAGATACATCTTCAAATTAATAAGGAAATATTACCAGCCAGATTAGCTAGTGTCGGATTACCTCAAGGAAGTATTTTGAGTCCTACGTTATATTTGATTTATACATCAGACCTAGCAAAACAAATTCAAGGAAAAGTTCTCCAGTTTGCCGACGATGTCTGTGTATATGTATCGAATACAGAAATTGACCAGGGTGTAAATAGATTAAAAAATATGTATAATTGCATAGAAAAATATTTCTTTAATCTGGGATTAAATATATCTAACAAGAAGACTCAAGTATGTATATTTTCCAAAAACATAAAATTCCACAAGAAATAGTCATTAACGACTTTCGATTCGAAGTTCAACCTATAATCAAGTATCTAGGGATGTTTTTAGATAGAAAATTGCTCTGGAAAAAATCATATTGAATATATTACAACGAGAGCTGATAAAGGATTAAATGCTATCAGAGCAGTTAGTCATACTAGTTGGGGATCAGATAGTAATATAGTCCTTACTTTTTATAAAGCTTACATAAGATCAATAATAGATTATGGATCTATCTTTTATAGTCAAGCAGCCAAAACTCATCTACAAAAATTAGATCAAATTGTAAACAAATGCTTAAGAATTAGTATCGGAGCTCTAAAAAGTACCCCAATAACAAATATGCAAGTAGAATGTTTGGAGCCACCCTTAAGACTTAGAAGAGAATATTTAACGGATAAATTTTTACTGAAAATGGTCTCAAAGGAGAGTAATATCTTATCAAAATGTTATCAATTAAGATTATTCGATCTAACTAAAGATTATTGGAAAAAGAAATCAACCATACCTTTTATTGAATCCTATGCTTATATTCTAAATAACTTTCAAGATAACATTTTCATATCAAAAAAATACCACAATTTGAATTAACAATTAACAATTTTGAAAATATTAATGTTTCATATTTAAGAGATTATTCAAAATTTCCAGCATCAATTAGAAATCCAATGTTTCAAGCCGATATTCATCAGTTGTTTCCAAAGCATATGTATATATTCACTGACGCTTCCAAAAGTGATAAGAAAGTCTCATCAGCGTTTTATAACCCGAAATTAAATTACAGAGACGTTATGGAATTGAATAACAATACTTCCATATTTACGGCTGAGTTGATAGCAATATTGGAGGCTTTAAAATATATTCAAAATCAGAAAATAATCAAAACAAATTGTGCTATTTTTTCTGATAGTAAAAGTTCAATACAAAACATTGAGAATATTTCTAAAAATTGTAATATAGAATTTAATTATATATTGTGCGAAATTGTAAAAATTATAAATAATTTACTCTTAAGAGAAGTTAATATACACTTTTGTTGGATAAAAGCTCATTGTGGAATAAAAAATAATGAAGTAGTTGATAAAATAGAGAAATACCATGTACCAACGAGAGAATCAACTTACAAATATTTAGTATACGATATGTTTTCAATCATAAGAAGTAAAATGATAAACTCGTGGCAAAATTATTATAATGCTAGCAACAAAGGTCTATATTATAAAGAAATTCAACCGAAAATTCCAACATCGACTTGGTTTAAAAATTCCAAATTTACTAAAAATATGATAAGAGTAATATGTAGACTTAGGAATAATCACGCTCTGTTCCCAGTTTATAAATTTAAAATAAAATTTGAAGATAATAATTTATGTGAATGTGGCGAGGAAGGTACATTAGAACACGTAATATTAAATTGTTCAAAAAAAAGAAATATTATAATTAAGTGGATGGATATAATAAATACATATCTTGATAATAAAAATATTGTAATAGACAGACCTTTTAATTTAGTATCTTTAATTAAAATTCAAGATCTTAGTATATACGAGATGCTTTTTCGCTACATTCAGGAATTAGAACTTCATTTGTAATATGTTTATGTATAGTTTTATATCACAAATGTTATGGAAAAAAATGAGAAAAAAAAAACAAAAAAATAAAGAATAAAAAATAAATAAAAAAAAAAATAAAAAAGGTAAAATTAATTAAATATTTAAAAACAAAAAAGAGTGAAGAAAAAAAAATACTTAAATAATGCCAAAAAATAAAATGATAAAAAATAAAAATAATATATATATAAAAAAAAATAAAAAAAAAAAATTAAAAATATATATATATATATAAATCTAAGGTAAAAAAAAAAAAAAAAAAAATCTATATAAATATAAACATAAAATGTCCAAGTATTGTGTAAGTGGAAAAATTGTAAATATAGACTATATTTTAGCTAATCGAAATCTCTCATTAAATTATTGAGCATCCAATATTACATAGGTATAAACATAAATTAAAATAGGCTAATGGACAATGTCTGCAGTCAAAAAATCCAAATTCACACACACACACAAGTTGATTAAGTAAGTTTGTTTATTAGATATAAGATGTTGATCTTTGATAATATCAAGAGATATTAAGTGAGTACATAGCTCAAATAATAGAGTCGTTTAAAAAGTTTAAATTTTAGTTCTTAAAGGATAAAATGGTATTTAAAAGTTGAAATAGGATTAGTTTAATGAATTTATGCATAGTTTAGGTGTAATTTATTATTTAAAATAATATATTAATAATTTAAATAGATTTTTAGTAAATATAAAAAGATAAACTATCTTTATATTATCAAAGATATAATCAAAAATGTAAAATCATTACCTCATTTTTTGGAAATTTAGGTTATTTTTTGAATGATAAACAATTGAATGCAATTTTTTTATGTCAAATTTGTCATAATCGGGCGAGAGTATAAAAGGCCAAAAAAATTGAGATCGCTCTCTTGTTCCTGTCTCATTTACGCAGAATATATTGAATGGTAATTAAACGACAATTAAAATTTCATTTTATGTTAAATTAAAACATTTAACATCAAAAATATTCGTATAAAAGTATTGTAAAAACATAAAAGCACTTACCAAAGAAGTAAATTCAAAATAATATATCCAGATCACAGCGGAATTTGATAGATTGTATTTCATAACCATCACTCAGAGGACAGCCGACAGACATTTTGAATAACGTTCCGTTTTGGTATCATCGATCTACAAAAGTGTATAAAAAAATTCTTCTACGAATGGCACCTGCGTGTGTGACGTCAAATTAACAGAATTACAAGCGCGCGAAAACAGCACCTACATGTAGCATTTATAGAACCTACCTGGTGCGTACAAACGTCAATAAAGAAGAAACAGGAAGGAAAAGTACTCGGAAAACGTTTTATTACACGAGAAACATAAAATTGTAGAAAAGTTATTTTCGTACTTTTATGACATTGACAATGTCACATCAAAAAAATAAACAACTAAACAACGGGGTGATATAAATAAAAAGTGCATATTCTCAATTCTAACACTGCATTGCGTGTTGAAGTGTTTAGTGTTCCGCGAACTTTAAAAACTTAGAATGCCACCTGCGTGATTACGTAAGAGTTACTCGGAAATATATCGGTCGAATTTGAATTTGAATTTCTACGCTCATTTGTTTAATTCAAAAATAAATACTATTGTTTATCGAAAAATTATATCTCAGGTCGTACAGGTTTTATCACAGATTTCCAAAAAATGAGGTAATGATTTTACATTTTTGATTATATCTTTGATAATATAAAGATAGTTTATCTTTTTATATTTACTAAAAATCTATTTAAATTATTTTTATATGTCTTTTATCAATGTTTATTAATTATGTTTTGATATAGTACTTTCACTCTACACTATATGAGTGTTTTTTATTACTAGTACAAGTTATTTGTCCAAAAATGTAGATATAAGAATTTGTACACTGAATTTAACTTTGTTTATAACAATTTTTTTACTGTTTTTGTGGTTTTTCAGGTACATCTCAGGTTGTGATGGTTTATTGGTATACTTATTTAGTTTTCAAAGGCTCACATTTATCTACTTGTAACTTGGTAAGTACTTTCACTTTATAAATAATATTAATAAACTTAACTGCTTAAAATTACACATTTATTTGCTAAACATATGAAAGAGATTAATAGTTTTTTTTTTAATTTTGTTCCATTTTTATTTGTTTTAGATTTCAACTTTGACTTCAACAGAAAACTATGTCAATTGCACATTAATACATGAATTGGGAATTTTTATTGGAATTGTACATATTTGGATTGTTATTGATTGATCACCATGGATCCTATCCAAGATAAATTTGTCAAGTACATTCTCTATCTATTTGAATGTTTACTATAAGAAATTATTATATTGAATACTTTTGATGAAATAAAGAAATGATGATTAAATGAAAATTATTAAGATATCCTCTTTATTATTACTTATTGAGATTAGTTTTTCTTATTAATTTTACTGAGCTTAGTTATTCATCTCAATATATATACACTTCAATCGCTGAAAGATTACCCGTGCGTCACGATTCAACGATTATTTCACCGACACCTTTTCTATGTGCTGTCCTTTTCTATAAATATCAAAAAATAATATTGAATTATAAACTGTTGTCTTCTCTATCCTATTCGTATGCTTACATACAATGACGCACGGGTAATCTTTCAGCGTTTCGAGTGTATATATGAATGAGAATTGTACTCTTATAAATTCTTTAATCCTAGCTTTCAGCTGTGGCTACAGCCATCATTGGGGAAGAACTTTTTGGGGTTAGTGTTAAAAAGATGGTAAAGAAAAACATGTATCTTCATATTTTATGTTAGACCGCAACAGCAAACAAGGCGGTAAGAGCACTTTTCAAGTGCTCTATATATATATATATATATATATAATTAAATTTCTGTTATTTGCCGACTAATATATATAATATATATATATATATATATATATATATATATATATATATATATATATATATATATATATATATATATATATATATATATATATATATATATATATATATATATATATATATATATATATATATATATATATATATATATATATATATATATTAATATGATTTAATTTTACTTTAATTTTTATGTTTGATTTATTATAGTTTATTTGTTAATATCCCACGTTGGTATTGTCAATTTATTATGATTTAAATTTAATGATTATTATTATTATATGATTTTGTTTTGTTTTATTGGTTTTGTCAAATGTTTTGATTGATTTTAATGATTAAATACTATTTAATTTTATATAAAGTTTACTTGATCTTCTGTAATTCTATGGTTGGGCGCCTTATCAAAATTTTAACTAGCTCAGACTATTTGTTTTAAAATTTAAATTTAAAATCTGACTCTTATCAGGGTAGGATTCAAATTAAAATATTATTTAATAATTAGCACACAATAAATTTAATGTCAAGTATTTCAAAGTAATTTTACAAAAACTGTTAATTGGTTTTCATATATTTAGTACAAATAAATAAATGAATAGCCTTATATGAAAAGAATGGAGATGATACATACAAATAAATTAATTTACAGTCACAAAATAACAAATACACAAATACTGAACCTTAACTATGACACGTACCTTTTATTCGTTCTCTAAAAATTGCTATTGTCTAAATGGAACAGCACAAAACTCGGATCGGCTTCTCCTCGTCCCCTGTCAGAAATGCAATACCAACAATATGGCAATATGGCGGCCAAGGTCCAGTTGCAGAAAGAATGCTCAAATTTAATCTTTCAAATTCTGTTGGAATCAATCTCTGATTTGACAAATTTATTACTTTGGTAAGTAATTTAATAATGGTTTATTACTTTACTGAATGTATTTTTATTGTTACATGTATTAATTTAACATAAACAGCTTTTAATTAATTCAAAAAAATTTCTTCTAGTTGGTAATCAATTAATACACACGATATTAACTGCTCTGCTACCAGGATCATAAGAGAGTGAATCATCGATTTTCTGGCCTTTTTATAGGCTTCCAGGAAAATGACTAGTATGACATCAAAAAACGAAATTCCATTGTTTAAATGCAAAATTCTAACCAAAATTCTTGAATATGAAGGTAATGAAATTACAAAACTAATAGTATCTTTGTTAACTTACAGTGAGATCTCATCCTTATATTTACCAAAAATTTATTTCTTTAATTTTAAATAGACTTTTTCTTTGTAAATTTATTATAAAAAAAATAGGCAGTTTGCTGTAGCTGTCATATTTTCTAGACTTTAAAATTTGAAATAAAACTATCAATTGTACTTAAAATTACTATAAATCAATTAAACTAATCCTATCTTAACTTATTATTTCTTAAAACAAATTAAATGTTATTAGTCCTATTCTATTTGATTAAATTTCATATTTTAAAAAATATTATACATATGAGTTTGTAATATAAAATGTGTGTCATAATGCTATCTATTCATTGTGGTACTTAAAAATTTGGCCTATATTAAATATCCCCCTTAAAATACCTGTTTGCGGATCTATTAATTTGTAACTATTTTCTGCATGTTCATTTGCAATTAAATATGGTCCCTCATACGGTAATAATAATTTTGCACATTTATGTTCAGATCTTTTAGGTACTTGTAACGACTTAACCAACACTAACTCTCCTTTTTGGAATTTTGTTATTTTCTTGGCTTTTTTATTCATTCTTTTCATGTACTTATTTGCATTTCTTTGTAGTCTGGTGTTTACTTGTGCCATAATATCTTCCATCTTAGAATTTCTGTTTATTATCCAAGGTCTTGTTGGTTCTTTGCCTGTAAGTAAAAATTCTGGACTCTCCTTTGTCACACCATGTGGAGTTTGATTCAAAAATCTTTCTACTTCTTCTAAGTTGTTTTCCCACTGTATGTGATCTTGATTACATAAAATTCTCAAGTATTTATTTATCTCTTTTATATAACGTTCTGCAGGATTTGATGATGGGTTCCTAATACTAATGAATTTAAGATGTATGTTCTGATTTATGCAATATTGCTCTAATTTAATACTCTGAAAATATGTGGCATGATCTAAAATTAATTTCTCTGGTTTTCCAAAATTATTAATGTATTTGTTTAAATTTGATATGACTGTTTTAGTATTGGTTTTTGAACATGGATATAGTTTAACAAACTTGGTAAAAATGTCCACTAATACAAATATGTGTTTATTGCCTTGAGTGCTAGGAACTAAATTACTTATAAAGTCTATGGCTACTATTTGTAAAAGTTTCTGTGCATAAATAGATTTAGCTAAATAGGTGTTGTGAAAGTTTTTCTCTTTTGCCATTTGACACAGTTTGCATGTTCTGCATATAGTTTTTGCTGTGACTAGATCTCCTTTTCCTATATAATTTTTTTGGAACATCATCCATAATTTCCTTGTGCCTATGTGCCCATATTCTTCATGTAAATTTTGTAATATTATTTTACTGAGTGTTGGAGTGATAACAAATACTTCCCTATCTTGCAGTCTTTTGTATAAAATCCCATCAATGTTTATTGTGTCCTTTCTTTTTGAATGTTGTAATTGTTTTTGATCTTCTATAATATGATTGAGTGAAAATAGTCCTTGATTTTGTGGTAAGATGTTGATTCCTATTTTATATTGTTTGGTGATATTTTGGGCTTCTGTTTCTCTACTAAGAGCATCTGCTACTATATTGGGTTTTCCTGGAATGTATCTTACTTCAAAGTCATACTCCTGTAATAGAAGTATCCATCTATGAACCCCGTTGTTTGCATAACGGTTCTTTAACATTGCTGTTAATGCAGAATGGTCGCTCTCAATGATAAATTTAGCTCCTAATAGGAAAAATCTAAATTTGGTGATGCAATAGACTACACTAGCCATTTCCAATTCTTTTACTGTATATTTTTTTTCGTATGTTTTTGTCACTCTAGATATAAAACTTATTGGTACTTCTCCATCCTGTTGTTGTTGCATCAAAACTCCTGCAAAACGGTCTGCTGATGCATCCGTTCTTAAAATGAACTCCTTATCATATTGTGGATGATAAACTTTTAAATTATTGGTAAATATTTGTTTTAAATCTTGAAATGCTCTTTTCCTTCTTTCATCCCAATACCATTTTGTATCTTTCTTTAACAATTCAATTAATGGAACTTCCCTGTTACTTAAGTCTGGTATTAACCTCTTGTAATAATTTAAAATCCCCAAAAATCCCCTTAAAGTTTTCAAATTGGTTGGTGTTTTGTATTCTAACAATGTTTTGACTCTATCTGGATCCATACTGATATTTTCTGTATTTAAAATGTACCCCAAATATTTTACTTCATCCTGATAAAATTTACATTTTTCTAAATTTAATTTTAACCCTGCAATTTCTAACTCTTTAAACACTATTTCTAAATGATTTTTATGTTGTTCATTGGTTTCAGAAAAAATCAAGATATCATCAATATAATGAAGGACAAAAGTTTCATACTTGTTTAAAATTGAATGAAGAGTGCGTACTAAGGCAGCGCAAGAACTTTGTAAACCAAAAGGAACTACACAGAATTGGTATACTACTCCATCTACCATAAATCCTGTGTATTTACGACTTTCCTTATCAAGTGGAATTATCCAAAAACTATGCTTAAGATCTAGTTTTGTGAATACTTTAGCTCTAGTTATCCTTTCAAAAATTCCATCGATGTTCATTGGACTTTCATATTGTTTGATTGTATATTGATTGATGTTTCTGGAATCCAAACATAATCTAATTTCTCCCAAACTCTTCCTGACACATGTGATGGCATTGATGTATGGTGAATTGGATCTTTCTATAATACCATCCTTTAACATCTTTTCTATTTCCAAATATACTTCTTCTTTCCATTCGTATGGTATTGGATATGTTTTGACTTTAAAAATTTTAATTTCTGAACTCATTTCTAATTTATGAACATAATTAACTGCTATTTGTGCTTCTTTATTACATAATTTTGAATGTTTATTAATTAAATTTTGAATTTCTTCTACTTTATTTTCTGAACATGCACCTACATTGTAATTATTCTCATTTTCATTAATATTACTAATTTGCAATTCATTTACATACTTATATATATATATATTTCAAGTGCTCTATATATATATATATATATATATATATATATATATATATATATATATATATATATATATATATATATATTTTTTAACTTGTTTACTATTTTTATTTAATTTTATTTCTGTCTTGCAGACTATCTTTATGTTTAAATTAAACATTATTTAATTAACTTTCAAAGTATTCTTCAAAATAATAAAAAACTCTTCGATTTAACAAAACTTCCACTATTGATTTAAAAAATTGCTTTTTTAAACTCAATGACAGCCGTTTCATTAGAATCTGACGATGCTAAAAAATCAATTTTTTAAATAAATAGTGGAAGTTTTGTTAAAACCAAGAGTTTTTATTATTCTTAGTAAGATGGACTTTCAAAAATTAAGGGTTAGTACAATAAATTTATGAAATTTATTGTACTAACCCTTACTACGTGAAAGTCCATCTTATTAAGAACGGTAAACAACTAAAAGGTTGAATTAAACTTTTACTATATAGTTCTTAACAATAAATTTAATTCTTGAAAATGTTTGTTGCATGTGTGTTTCATTTTAATTTGCCAATCAATCCAATTATGTTTAAAATAAATACTTTCGCATTTGCAGAACAGACTTCTATTTTCGAAGCATTCATCAAATTATTAGCTGTAAAATGTTGTTAGTATTTATTCAATTGTTACATTGTAGAATTGGTGTTTTAAAGTATTTTTATTTTAACTGGATTATAAATTACCAAATATTTAATGTTTTTAAAATGTTATTATCTTATTATGATATTCTTGTCAATATTCAAATATTTATATTTAAGAAATATTGTTTCACCCCAACATGAGTGACAGGTACAAGAAAAATCTGGTTACTTTGAAATTTAGATTCGTCGTCTTTTTTCCACCCCAGCGAAAAATCTTATTGCAATTTTATTCCAATGTGATACAAACATTTGGTTTAAGAATTTTGTTAGTCAAATATTCTTATATCCTTAAAAATTATTCCACGTTCATCACATAAAGATGGTAGATGTAAGTTTTTAAGATTACCTTAAGACAGCAAGTGAGGTGTTTCATAAATTATTTAGTAAACATTCAATGAGTGGTACAAATAGAAGAAGCGTTAGCAATTTGTACACCAAGGATGTAGTTAAAACCTAAGAAGAAACTAAATTTCAAAGATGATGCTTTAAATGTTTCCGGAACCTACTACACTAAGCCCGTTCATACAACACCGAATGAGGTATTTTACCGAAAGCTTTAGTACCATGTACAAAGGGTAATGTATACTTTTATACACTACCATACCGTTTCCCGTATACAGTATAGTGTGTACATTTACATTACTTTGTATATATGCTACTGAAGCTGTTTAAGAAGGAAATAAAATTTATTTGATGGGCTGTAAATAAACTATTAACGTATGCACATCATCTAACGCAAATTGTAATAAGAAAAAAATTAATAAGGGGGTACCTGGAGAAGACAATATCCTCTTCTTCGATGATGGACACGATGCTCACACACACTTTTGTTATTTTTTATTTATAAGTTTATTCTTTAACGACTGTTTCTGCTCGAAAAATCTAAGACGAGAGTACCTAACTGGCCGGTTGGTTTCTTTCGCGCAAGCTTTCTACCTATATGCGCAAATAATGTCTCGCGCGAATTATTATTATTATAAAATATAGTAAAAGTTTCATTAACATTTACCCCACCTAAAGGAATGTTTTTAAAAACAAGGGAAAAAAATTCATCATATAGATCACCAAAAGTATGTCTACGACCGAAGATAGTTCACACACCTACATATTTATAAAATTAAGCATTAATAAGAAAAATAAAATAAAAAAATAAATAAAATAGTGCAGCTAATAAAGGACAAATTTTAAATACAGGTTAGTGCCATGATTAATTTTTAATATAACTACGCGAACCACATTGTCCCGTTCAGGATGTATATCAACAACTAGAGAATTCCCAACTAAGTGGAGGTGTTTGTTCATCCTGTGGGGTTTCTGGGTACGATTCGAATATATCTTTTCGTGAAACCAAGAAACGGAGAGAATATGCTGGTTGAATGGACTAGTTAGATAATTTTATTTTCAAAAAATTGATTGACAATTCTATTAATTACATTAACGTCAAAAAACATATATTTCCATCGTTACTAAAACTAGTTTATAGCATAGCTAAACTGAACATGCCGCCCCCCTTGAAGTTAATACAACTTCAAGAATCGATAGGTAATATAGAAATGTTGGTGACAGCTCGTTTTATTTTTCCGGTGCATGTTTTAATAGTCACCACTCTGACTACATTGTCGGAACCTGGGTGAAGTTCCAATATTCTTCCCATTTGCCAATTCATAGGTGATGTTGAATTTTCTTTGATCAATACCAAAGATCCGCTCCAACAAAATTGCTAGCATTATCAGAATAAATATCACTACATAAACCCCGCCTAGCAATGAATCTTTTAAGCATGTTTAAAAATCCTTCTGTAGTGAGTTCAGAAACGAGTTCAATGTGTACAGCTTTTGTGGCCAAACAAATAAAAATACATATGTACGCTTTGATATATTTTTTATTTCTAAACTTACTATCTTTGATTAAGTAAGGTCCGGCATAATCTATGCCAACTTTAGAAAAAACACGTGAAATATTGACCCTATTAAATGGTAAATTCCATTTTTTGAACAAAATCTAACGGTTTTGCTTTGAAGCAAATCATACATTTACTTAAAATTGATCTAACTGTACGGCGACCGCAAAGGGGCCAAAATTCAGTTCTTACTGTTGATAAGACTTGTTGAGGCCCAGCATGCAAATTCTTTAAATGAGCGTTTAAAATGACAATTTTGGTAAAGTTACTGTTTGCAGGAAGTACCATTGGAAATTTAGCATCAGCTGATAAACTAGATTTTGATAGTCTACCACCTACTCTAATAATTCCCAATTCATCTAAAAAAGGATTTAAACATTTTAATTTACTTGTATTAGACACGTTTTTATTTTTATTCAAATTATGAAGATCCTCAGGAAAATATTTTAATTGAACCATTCCAACCAAAATATGTTTACTACTTTGAATTTCTTTAATTTCCAAAGGACCAATAATTCTATTTTCTTTCTTGAAACGGGTATTATTTATAAATCTTAACAAATAAGCTACTACGTAAATTAATTGGGTATAATATGATGAATATTTTTCGATTAAATTATCGTCAACAAGAGTTGCTAAAACAGTTGATTTAACCTCTTTTAGTTCGGGTATAATATTTGTAGTATAATTAGATTTAGGCCAGTATTCTTGGTCATTGTGTAAGAACTCAGGTCCGTTCCACCACAAATGGTTATCCACTAATTGATGAGGATAGACACCACGAGATATTATATCTGCAGGATTTAATTTCGTAGGAACGTGAGACCAAGAAGACAAATTTGTGGATTCTAGAATCTTAGTAACTCTATTAGATACAAAAGTTTTAAGTTTGCTAGGTTGTATTCGCAGCCATGATAAAACTATAGTAGAATCTGTCCAAAAATGATGATTCAAAATTTGAATGTTTTTTAACGATAATTTAAGACGCTCATACAACTGTACAAGCAATAATGCACCACAAAGTTCTAGACGTGGTAATGTTACACTTTTTAATGGTGCTACTCGGCTTTTCGAACAACTCAATTGGACAAAAATATTACCATTACGAATAGATTTTAAATATATACAAGCCCCGTAAGCCTTAATTGAGGCATCGCAAAACCCATGCAATTCGATAGACTCGTGATTACTCAATATAAAATATCTAGGAATTTTTATTTCGTGTATGTATATAAAATCAGAAAGAAATTTCTGCCAATGGATACACATTTTATCAGGAACTATATCATCCCAATCAGATTTAAGTTGCCAAAGATCTTGCAGCATGATTTTAGCAGTAACTATAATTGGACCTAGTAATCCAAGAGGATCAAAAAGTTGAGAAATTGTTGAAAGCAGAGTTCGTTTTGTTACTTTAGTTTTAAAATTCCTAGTGAAGCTAGAAGTGAATTTAAAAATGTCTTGCATAGGATTCCAAACCAACCCTAAAATTTTGGAATCTATGTCATTTTTTACAAAATATTCGATATCATTCATACCAACAACGTTCATCTCATGTAAAATATCTGGTTTATTAGTTAACCACTGTCTAAGAACAAATCCAGCAGAATTTAAAATAGAAAAAACTTCTTTTATTCTAATAACAGCTGACCTTTCATCAGTTGCTCCAGAAATATAATCATCCATATAAAAGTCGTTTGCTATTGATGAACTAGACATAGAAAAAGTTCTTTCATTCTCTAGAGCCAATTGCTTGAGACATCGAGTTGCTAAAAATGATGCTGGACCTGTACCATATGTGACGGTATTCAGTTGATAAGTTTGAAGCTCTTCAGTGGAATTAAAACGCCAAAAAATACATTGGAGATTTCTTTGATCGGGAGACACTAAAACTTGGCGGTACATATTTGCAATGTCCGCTGTAAAAGCAACCGCATGAGATCTGAAACGCAATAAAATTGAAAAAATGTCTTCCTGAATGGTAGGACCGACTTTAAGAACATCATTCAATGACAGACCACTGTCCGATTTAGCAGATGCATCAAAAACGACACGTAATTTTGTAGTTATTGATGTTTCCTTTTTAACACAATGATGAGGTAAATAGAATATTGCTTTATTTTCTGGATTCTCTACTAAACTCATATGATTCAGATCTCTATATTCTTTCATAAAATTAGAATACTTTTCTTTTAATTCAAGATCATTTAAGAATTTCCTTTCGAGATTGTGAAATCGTTTCAATGCCATTATCTGAGAAGAGCCTAGTTCAGAAAAGTTATTCCTAACTGGTAATTTTACAATAAATCGACCAGTATTATCCCAAAAAACATTTTTTACAAAATCATCTTCACATTCAACTTCCTCTGTACTGTATATGATTGACTTTCTATTAGAAATATCTTCTAATAACCAAAACGCTTCCAGCTGTCTTTGTATATCAAAATTTTGAGAGACATAAGAATGAATTGTTTTATTATGAAATTTGCTAATAGAACCAGACACTATCCATCCTAATTTAGAATTTTGTAATACAGGTTCATTCATATTCATTCTAACTTGATCGGGTAAGAGTAAATCATAAAATATGTTCGCACCTAATAATAAGTCGATCTGAGACGGTTTAAAAAATGTAGGATCTGCTAATACTAAACCTGGGGGAATATTAATAGAAGAAATATCGATTTTAAATTGTGGCACCATACCAGTTATTTTGTCTAGCACTAAAAAAGGTACAGATATTTCAAAATTCGACAACAACGACTTTATATTAGCTTGAGTACTTTTGTTTACTTGAACTCCTCTACTCTCATGTATGCCTACAATAGATAAATTGATCGTATTATGCTTCAAATTCAATTTATGAAATAATTCAGATGTCCTAAATGAAGATTGACTTCCAGAGTCCAAAATTGCTCTACATTTAATTGGAATATTGTTGGAATCAATAATATGAACCAATGCTGTAGATAAGATAACTACTTCGTTTACACTCTGAGTATATACGCCTAAGGAGTTAGGTGAACTTACTGATGGTAATTCTGCTTCTGGAGTAATCGTATTTTGATTGTCCACTATTTGAGAATTTTTGTTATTTTGATTCGTGCTCAAATGCAAAAGTGTATGATGTTTCTGATGGCACAGTTTGCAAGTAGTTTTAGTGCAATCAGAAGAGAAATGTCCCTTTTTTAGGCAATTAGTACATGCTCTGAGTTTTCTAATTTCATGTAATCTGGAAACACCTGGCATTTTTAAGAAACGTTGACATTGATTAGTGTAATGATTCTCCTTGCATACTATGCAAAAAATAGAAGAGTTAGTAGTAATATGACTTTGTTTGGAAATTTTAGATGTATTAGCTACATAATCAGCTCTTGGACGAGTACTAAATTTATTCACGGGATGCTTATTTAAAGTTTTATAACGTTCATTTAAAAATTCAATTAAATTATTATATGTTTCTGAGTCATCACCAGATGACTTTGACTCCCAGTCTCGGCTGGTATTGGGATCGAGTCTAGATTCTAACAAAAGTAACAAAAATGAATCCCAATGTTCATTGGGCTTCTCCAAATTGTTCAAGGCTCTAGTATTTTTGTAAAATGAATCCAAAAATTGCCTCAAAGAATTTGGAGAATCTTCCACTAAATTTGGCAAATCTAAAATATTCTGCAAGTGAACATTGATTCTTTTTCTTTTATTTTCATACCGCTTTACCAGTAAATCCCATGCAATGAAATAGTTATCGTCTATTAATTCCAATTCAGCAATAATCTCAGCGGCCTCTCCCTTTAAAGAAGATTGTAGATAATAAAGTTTTTGAACATTAGCTAATGAATTATTGTTATGAATAAGACTTTTGAATAGATCATGGAAAGTAGACCACTTATCGTAATCACCGAAAAATTGGGGCAAAGAGATTGTGGGTAATTTTATATTGGAATCGTTGACATTTTTAATTGACAAATTATCATTTGAACTGCTAGATCTGCGATCAATTTCATATACTTCCGATGAAGCGTCAATTGGTTGTACTATTGTTTTTAAAAGGCCTATTATACGAAAATAATCATTTTCGACTCGAAATCTTTCCTCATCTTGCCTTTCTAGATTTTCAGCATCTAAACCACATTCTTCAATCTGATTTTGACAGTCGTCAAAGTCATCATAAGCAGACTGGAGCTTCTCTAATCTATGTGCAACCTCTGCTTTCGTAACAATATTTCTATCGACTGAATCATACCAATTAATATTACGCGTGATAATACCCTTCGCTCTACCCCTTTTAGCAACTAAATCACCAATGGCTTCCATTTCAAATAAAGATAGTAAAAAATGCAAAATAAATCAAATAAGGACTATTTTTAATGCAAAAACTGAATATGAAAGTAAACCTGCGAAATAATACGGTAGTTCCTTCTTTTTAATTTAATTTACAGATAAAGATCAATGCAAATTAAGCGATTTGGTTTAGTTATATTCAATATACAGATATAAATCAATGTAATTGAGACGAATAAGACAGAACTAGAACGGTTGTGTAGGTGAATGTAAAATGCAATACGTTCAGTGAAATATTTTCAAGCGTCAATATAAGATAATAAAAAAATTGAAAACTTTGCTTGCAACAGATATTATCAAATTGAATTACTCACACTATCCAAATTGTCGATCTTTTGCTTCTTTTCTACAACCAGTGCAACAGCTTCAACATCCGGCTCGAAGGACCATGTGGGGTTTCTGGGTACGATTCGAATATATCTTTTCGTGAAACCAAGAAACGGAGAGAATATGCTGGTTGAATAACTGCTGGACTGGTTAGATAATTTTATTTTCAAAAAATTGATTGACAATTCTATTAATTACATTACCGTCAAAAAACATATATTTCCATCGTTACTAAAACTAGTTTATAGCATAGCTAAACTGAACACATCCTTTACTAAAACTAAAGCTCCTTTGATAATAGGAGGTAAAGATTCTGTCCATTTCTGTCTGTCTTGGAGAGAATGAATATATTCTGGAGACCAACGATTCCAAAAATCACCTTGCATGCGTTGCAACAATTGCCATCGATTCAGTCTATTTAAAGCCACATTAGACAAGTCTACTTCGAATATCGGACTGATAAAGGGCTCCAGAATTAGGAAATGCCCCGGAGTGAGGGACTGTAAATCTTTGGGGTCGCTACTAATCGTACATAAGTGGCGTGAATTATTCTATTCTATTCTATTCTTCTGGGGTGCGTTTCATGCATGTACTGGAGCTCTAGGCTCATTGTACCCCCCTGAAGTAATCATACCAGGTTCGTTTCCTTCATGTATTCTAGAACATCCCTGATATTCGATTTCACGATTTCCTCTGGCTCAGGAAACTGAATGCCAAAGTGCCTCTGTCTAAGCCACTTAAGGCTCGGACAGTGACATATTACGTGAAGAGGAGTTTCGTCTTCCTCACCACATTTTCTGCATAATGGGTCCTCAGCGAGTCCCATTATGTTCATGTGTTTTCGGAGATGGCAGTGTCCTGTAAGCAGTCCCACTGCCTTTCTCAATTGGGTTCTACTTAGGCTGAGTAGTTCTGTAGTTTTCTCCCTGGATGGACCTGTTATGAATAATCTGGATTGCCTGAGTCCAGGCAGTTCCATCCAGAGTTTCTTATGTTGTTCCCTTAGTCGTTCCTCTGTTGTTTCCCTTACATGTTGGTATGAGACCCCACATGTGGGAAGAGGTCCGATCAGGGTTCCTTCTGAAGCTTCCCTGGCTAGGAGGTCAGCTTTTTCATTTCCAAGAATCCCTGTGTGTCCTGGTACCCATTCAAGGATAACCTTGTGGCGTTGTGCCAGTTCAGCTTGGCAGTGCTTCACTGTTCGTGACGCAGTGTGTACACTCTCTATTGCTTTGAGAGCTGCTTGGCTATCACTTCTGATCCTGACAGTCCTGTTAGGGACTGTCTCGTTCAGGATGATTTCCGAGCATGTGTTGATGGCAACCACTTCAGCTTGCAAGATAGTCTCTACTGAACCCAGGTTGAGACTATACGTCTTCCCTGTATTTTCATTGTAGATTCCAATCCCAGTGCTGGTGCTTGTTTTGGATCCGTCTGTGTACCAAACGGATTCATGTTGTTTCCTAGTCTTGGTACGATCTTCGTCATTATCCGGAATATGAACCGTATCTGGTTTGGAAAGGTCGTAGCAGATAGGTATTCTATCTGAGGGCATGCTCAGTAATTGATTATGTTCAATCTCTTTCGAGATTGTGGAATGGTACCTAGGGATCGCCCTGCCCCATTCGTTGTTTATTTTCAGCCTGTAAGCAGCTGCCAGTGCTTCCCTTTCCACAATAAGATGTAGTGGAGGTAGTCCCAGCATAGCTTCCAGGGCCGCCGTGGGCGTTGTTCTCATCGCCCCGGTTATGGCTAGACAGGCTACTCTCTGTACCCTGCCTAGCTGTCTAGATGCTACTGAGCATCTCGCTTTATGCCACCACACAACAGAACAATAGGTTATGATGGGTGCCACCACCCTCGTATAGAGCCAGTGCATCATACTGGGTTTAAGCCCCCACGTATTGCCCACAGCTCTTCTGCATGCCCAGAGAGCTCTTAGGCCTTTATCTGTTGTGTTTCTAATGTGGTTTGAAAGGGTTAGTTTGCTATCTAGGGTTACCCCTAGGTATTTGACTTCCCCTTTAAACTTTAGCGTTAGGCCCCACATACGAAGTTCCCTCAAGTCAAGGTTCCTTCTAAGGGTGAACGCTATCACGGAGGTTTTTGCCGGATTAGTTGACAATCCCTCTTGTCTGCACCATTTTTTGGTAATCCTCAGTGCCAGCTGCATTCTCTCGGACACAGTGGCCCCGAATCTACCGTTTACAACTATGCTGACGTCATCAGCAAAGGCTTGGGCATAGATACCCTCGTCATTGAGTCTACAAAGGAGCTCGTCAACCACCAGGTTCCACAGAAGAGGAGATAACACCCCTCCTTGCGGACACCCCTTAGTGGCTGAGACCATCCTCGTCTCCCCAAAGAGCGTACCTATTATTGTTCTTTCCCGTAGCATATTACCAGTCCATCTTACAATGTCCTGTTCTATGCCACGGTTCTGCATGGCCCTAAGTATGGAATCGAAGGAGGCAACATTAAATGCCCCTTCAATATCCAGAAACGTACCTGGGGCTATCTCTTTATTTAAGAGTGCCTGCTCCGCTTTCAGGAGCAGCTTGTGTACCGCGACTTCGCAGGACACCCCACTCTTATACGCAAAGGTTTTACCCTCAAAGCACCGTCCCGTAGGTACCTATTCACCAGTTTTTCCAAAGTTTTAAGAAAAAAGGAGGTCAGGCTGATAGATCTGAAGGAGCCCGTCTCAGCATACGTGGCCTTACCAGGCTTCGGTATGAAGACTACTCTTCCAGACCTCCAGTTCATAGGGATATAGCTCAGTGCCAAGCTAGCCCTGAGTAGTCGGCACATTGGTCCCTCGATGATTTCCCTGCCCTGTTGCAGCAGTGCCGGGAAGATACCGTCTGGTGCCGCAGCTTTGTATGGGTGAAAGGATTTTATCGCCCATGCAAGTTTGGTTCTGTTCACGATTTTGTTGGCAAGGGCCCAGCTGTCCTTGGATGCCCTCCTACGGAGTGCCCCTGAACAGATGTGCCCCTGCTCCGTGACAGGTTCACATCCCGGGAAGTGTGATTTTAGAAGAAGATCTAAAGTCTCCTCACCGGTCGTTGTGTATTCCCCTTTTTCATTCTTCAGAGATCCTACCCTACCCATGGTGTCCCTCTGGAGAGTTTTTCTCAGCTTGGAGCATTCTGGAAGGCTATCAATGTCCTCACAGAATTTTCTCCAAGAGTTTTCTTTGGCTTTGCGGATCGCATAGCCATATTCTCTCCTTTTAGCCTTATAGGCTTCCCAGCCATTTGTTCTTTTGGCCAGGTTGAAGAGTCTTCTCACTTCTGTCCTGAGACTCGAGAGGTCTTTGGTCCACCATACAGTGTCCCTATTAGCCCTCTTCCTTTTCTCTGGGCAGTTTCTGTTATAGGCTCCATAAGACCTCCAGTCAGTTGTTCTGAGAGGAAGTCTATTTCAGCCACATTCTTTGGGGCTGGGAGGCATTCCCTTAGACCCTGCTCAAGGTGCTCCCTGAAGGAGTCCCAATCACAGGTTCTAGGGTTGCGATATATGACCTCCTCCTTCCCCGTTTCACAGGTTAGGTTGTAGAGGACATGCCTATGGTCGGACATAGACATCTCCCTAGACACATGCCATCCGTCCACCCACCTGCACACCTCTCTTGTACCTACTGTGATATCAATGACCTCCTCCCGCGATTCGATCACAAAAGTGGGGTCATTCCCAACGTTAGCCACCTCTAGATTATTGCAAGCAATGTATTCCAGAAGTGACTCCCCTCTTGAGTTAATGTCTGTGCTCCCCCATATGATATGGTGAGCATTGGCGTCGCACCCCAGAAGGAGTTCGATCCCTTTGTCCCTACAATGTGTAACCAGTTCTCTCACCTCTTTGGAAGGAGGGGGACCTGATTGGTCGTAAGGTAGGTATGCCGAGCCAATAACAATCTGCCTCGACATGTTATTTCTTTTAATCTTGACTGTAATTGCCACTAGGTCTCCTGTGCACAGGTCCCATTGTGGAAAAACATCAAGATTTCTTTTGGCTACTATGCATGCCCGAGGGTGGCCATTCGTCGAATAGATCAAGTCGTAGCCTCCCGCGCATGGTAACCCTTTGACCGCTCTCCCAACGACATAGGGTTCCTGCACAAGAGCAAGATCTATGTCTTGTTTGAGTAGACATCTCTGTAATACAGCCGTGGCTGCCTTACAGTGATGTATATTTGCTTGTAGTATTTTTACCACCTTTTCAGGTGGTGTTCGCCCGTCCGGTCTGGGCCTCTTCTGAGTCCCTGCCGGTCTCGGTTTTATGGGCTTCTCAGCCCTCTCGCCTCTTCCGCTGGTTCCTTGCCCCTCGATTGAGGTGCTGGACCCTGACGGAGTTGGTGTCAATACCGGAGCTGGCTGTCCCTCTACGGTTCCACCATCTCCGGTAAGAAGTCTTCGGGCGCGCTTCATCTTTCGACGGTGCGCTCCCGATCTTTTCGTCTTTTGTTTGGTATCTATATCTGGTCCCACGAGCAGCTAGGGAAGGGGTGGTCGCCCCTGACAGAGCCCCGCATGCCAGGGGAAGGCTAAATACAATGGGGTTTCACCCGGTGCCCCAAGGTGACCACCAGTCGCTGCTGATCTTCTGTTCAGCCACGCATCCCCTTGGCCTGGTGTCCCACCATGAGATTCAGGTTTTCATTGAGGTTGTCTCCTCTTGGTCCAGGTTGTTAAGCCCAGACCCCCGTAACCCTATCCGCGAGACATAATAATCCACGGTCGTCAAGGTTACTGGTTTTTCGGTTCGGTCAATGGACCTCGCCGGCATCGTGTACCCCTGTGCAATCCCTTAGCCACGACACGACAGCTGGGAAGGGGTGGTTGGTCCGCGGTGCGACCTTAGGTACGACTCGTCCGACAATCTTGCGGGTTTTACACCGCTCATGCAAGACTCGCCGTCCGTATAGTACGCACAACCCCAGTGTTGTTCCTAGCCTGCCATGTTGCAGTGTTAGCTGCTCAAGCAGACCAGATACTTTTCTGGGGGGCCCCTATCCGCCACCTGGGGATGCGCCCGATAGGCTCCAAACCCACGGGGGCGTGAATTAAATAACTCTCATATCTGTGATAGCAGAGTATAGAGTTCGTGATAAGATAAGATGACTCTGTAAAAATGGATTTTAAATGAGGACTACCAGGAGGATTAAAATCCCAAGAAATAGATCATTTTTGAGCGGTAGGCTTAGCCATATCAATAAGCCCATGATTTGCTTCCTTTGTGGATGTACTCTCTCTCTCTACACTTATTGATAGATGCCGTTGTATATCTCTTTTTGTTATAACAGTTCCCTCACGCTTATGTCAACATCAGTCAACATCATAGATTAGAAAGAAGTTTATAGATTATAAATTCAAAATTGTTATTACATTAACGGATTTCCTGTTGGTTGTGATTTTATTTTCGACAGTGGCGACTTCTGTGACCTGAGTATTAACTACTAAGCGTAGACCTGTCATTTGAGGAGAGTGCCCAGGGCATGGTCAACATTGTATTCGATGTATAAAGTCATGAAGGTACTTTGGGGGTCGCCTTTCTCTTAAAGATCTACGTAGAGTTCCTTCAGAGGAATGGGCTTGATCTGTTGCTGAATCATCACTTTCAGTTGAGTCCGGTTCCTGAAAGTCATCTGGTTGTTCCTGTGGGATATTTACTCAAATTAATATTTGGTTCCTGCTGGGGCTCCGGTGCAAATTTAACTTTCTTCTTACACTGTTCTGAAGTGGGCTTTAGAACTTCTATTAATTGCCCATCGTCAAATTTCACAGGATTTTCCGCGATGAGCAATACTGATTCAGAGAAGGTAGGTTGACTTTTGATGCTTTGGAGCTCTGTCTCATGATACTTTGTACATCCAGAATACTTTCAACTCAGCGCTGTGGAGTGGAATACTTAAGGAACTACAAACTCGAGGTGTTTCTCCGTATCTATATAATATCATTGCAGGCTATTTTGAGGACAGATTTCTAATAATGGGGGAGCAAACTCCGATGGAGGTGACATGTGGAGTTCCACAAGGATCTGTCATATGACCTATACTTTGAAATCTTTACTATAATGGTTTATTAGGAATTTAAGTTCCAGAAGAAGTTAAGCTCATCGCATATGCCGACGATCTGACTTTTCTAGTTACTGACAAGGGCGAGAGAGAACTATATTCTATGTTACAAAATAAAAAATTAAAGCATCAAAAAAGACCGAAATGGTTCTATTAGTAGGAAAGGTGAAGAGCATCTGTATTTAGGTTGTTTCTACTAGGATCGAAAGTCAAAAGTTTGTAAAATAACTAGGGGTAGATCTGCATTGAAACTTGTACATGTGACACCATATGCGTAGAGTTTCGCAGATGGGAATTAAAGCTATTAGCAACATCAGCCAAATAAGTCAAAAGCCTGGCGACGAAAAGAGTCCAATAGAAGAATATTATGCACTGTCGTAAACTCAGGAGGTTTATATGGTGCTAGTATCTGGTTAAAGACAATAAATAAAAAGATCTGCTAAGGGTGCAAAGAAGAGCTGCTATCTACATAGCCAGTGCGTGCGATAAATGGAAATTTATAATAGAAAAGATCGAGTTAATACAGGAGTGCTTACTTCGAATAATCTGGTAGTCTATCCAATTGCTAAAATTGCTAAAATCCATTTAAAAGTGTCATACAGACTACCAGTCTAGAGAGAGCTGGGTTCTGACGATACAGGGTGGATGTTTAACGGGAGAAATATGTCGTTTTAATGCCATTCTTTCTACTTTGAAGCCTAATAAACTAACTCACTCTGTATGACACTTTTAGAAGGATTTTAGCAATTAATATTGGAAAGACTATACCACTGATGCTTACGAGTGAGAAAGTCTAGTGTAGGCTCCTTAAAATATAACTGTTAAAAAACTGTAGATATAATGCAATACTGTGAAATAGAACTAAATATTAATACCATTAATGATAAGATTAAGAAAACAATACTTACAAACTTCAAAAATAAAACTGTCCAGGAAGACTTGTATAGAATTCTTAATAGCACATACCATCCCATATATAAATTACTTCTACAACGTGAGCTAGACAGTGAAAAAAATTATATGACCAATACAGATACAATCTCTTTATATATAAATAATTGCTCTTATAAAATCAAACAGAGATTAACTTGTACAATCTGTAACCTTTTAAAACCTGAAACTTTAGAACACTTTCTTCTGGTCTGCCCTTTATACAATAGCCTAAGAAAAGAACTTATCCCCAACAGTCACCACTCAGGTGACCTAGAAGCCCTACTACGTACCTATGAAAAGTCGGAAGTACTCAAACTACATCGCTACTTCAGCGAAGTAATGAAACTTCGAGCTTTTATTATTAATGAATAAAAAAATGGAATCCAGTTTGATCCTCCAAACTTTACTCTTCTTATACTTCTAGAGTTCTCCACAAAATACATACATATATATTTTTTGTTAAATTTTTGTTAAGTAAAACCTATAATTGAATAAAATTTAAATATTCGTTAATCTACACATATGTATATTAAACTTTATGTTATGTATTATTGTGAAATGAGTTTTTATTTTATTTTTTTGTTAGTTTTATAATATAGTATATGTAGGTACTTATATATTAAATATACGATGACCAAACTCCTTGTTCATGTTTATTAACGATAGAATAATAAACTTTATTCATTTATTTACGAGTGAGAAAATATGAAAAGCTGTAAGTTGCATGTCGGTTGAAATTCTTGGTACCAAAAGAAGGGATTTTAATGACCTGTCTACAGCATAGAAAAACAATAGAAGGAAGAAAGGAACAACGCAAATATACCTCTCTGAAGTAATACCTGACGGTAGTTCCAGTGAGATCCACTTATGATTCAAGAGGGACTTTTAGTGGGTGGCAGCCCCACACTAACAGAGGAGGGAAGACCAGCCCTCTGGTGTGCGGTAAATACATTTCTCTCTGTCAAAAAAAACTGAGGCATTATTTGTTTATCTGCCATTTTATTTTAAACTAATTTGATACCTGTTAATCCCCGTCGCCAGTTATTTTATCAAAAAAATTTTAATTTTGAAAACTATATTTGACAATTCAAAAGTTATTTTATTTTCTGACAATTAACAAATGTCATACAATGTTTTATACAGTTGGCTTTTTTGGCTCTTTTACTATCTATTTATTTTATTTGAAATAAGTAAAGCTGTATAACTGTGTTAATATCAATAACATATTATTGTAGACAGAGAGACATGATCACATACTATATTTTATATTATCTGGTTTTAAACAATTTCGGTTTATCAAACTGTTTTTATCATTGTTGACTATGACTAATAACCAAACACAAGTTGACGTCATTTTAATACTAAATCGGTATGCAAATATAATTAATGTGAGTTAACCGAGTAGGTTTTAAGTACTGTACCTATCCAATTCAGTTTCAATAAATTATTTATTTTAGTATATTGCCATAAGCAGAGTGTAGTTTACAATTTTGTTTATAGAGTTCATTCATAAACAAAATGATAAGTAATATAAAAGATATTACTTATGATTTTATACAAAAAGAGAAATGTGCCTATGGCAAAATGCCAAGTGATAACATTATGAGTGATCAAGGTAAGACTAATTACAGTAAATCATTATTTTATAAGAAAAATTTATGTTAATCTATACAGCAGTAACGTAGAATTTAATAACTATTTAAGGTAATTGTTAAAAAATGTAACTTCGTTGCATTTTTATATGTAGCTGAAAATTCGAAAATTTATTTTGATTTTATATGTATATTAAGATGCTTAATTTTTTGTATTAGATCAATGTGCTGAGCAAGAAATTTCAAAAACCGAAGAGATAGCAAATACAGCATTAATAGAACAACATGGATTAAGGTACATAATATTAATGGTTTATCTTATGAATTAGGTCAATCCTTAGCAGCGCCTGAGCAGCAATTTTAAACACATTAGTCGTCCAATCTGCTAATGAGTTGAATAATTTAAAACTGCGGTTAATAAAATAAAAAAGTTCATTTTTTAAATAAATAATAAAAGTATTGTTCAACAGTTATTTGATAAGAATTATTATAAAAATTCGTTAATTTTAATTTATTCTTTTTTAGTGAAATTAATAATACCTCGAAACCTATAAAAATTAGCATATTTATAGACTCTACAACGGACTTGTCAGGAACATCACCAAAGAGGTATTGATTATATAATTATAACTAAATACAGTCGACAGAAGCAAACATGGTCCGCGGAAAATATGCCAACTAATTTCAAGGTTATCACAATCAGCCAATCACGAGCCAATGTTAACGATAATATCAATTTTAGTGGCTGCATAAGTGAGATGAAAATACAACTACAGCGACAAGGACACGCCCACCCAGGGTTCATGTTTGCTTCTGTCAACTGTATATTATTGTTATTAAAATTATTCAAAAGACGTAAGTAAATATAATAATTTATTAGTTACAGTACCTATTATCGTCTAAAATGATATATTTAATAATTTTAGATAATACAATAAATTAACCTATGGTTTATTGTACTACTGTCAAGAAATATTATACAATATTTATTTTTTATCAGGTTCACGACCAATATTTTATACAGTTCATTAGTCGGGTAGAGATTGACATAATTATACTGAATGTACTTCTTGTGATTTAATTATTATGATTATTTTGAGAATTTTACCTTATATTTGAAAACTCAATGACAGCTAAGAATAATAAAAAACTCTTCGTTTTAACGCAACTTCCAAGTTTAATTAAAAAATTAGGTTTTTAATCATAATGACGCCGTTTCGCTAGAATTAGCATCTATGCGATTGTCTTATAATTCATAATAACATAAGTATTCTTGGACATAAGTATTAAATTCTTTGAATTTAAGTTTGTACTTATATAAAAACTATACAATTTATGTATAGCTATATAACTAACCATCTTATCTGTGTTAAATATTTAAATGAGAGGTATTGTGTTTTCGAATGTTGATCTATTTATCTTCACAATTCTTATTTTTTATAAAATACTGTTCATATTATTTTTTATATTTAGGTATACGACCAAATGTTATTTACAACCAAAATCGGTTCCATATTGGTACAATGAGAATATATTATTGTTTATTAATTCAACAAAGAGGAAATATGAAGAAAGGGTTTATTTTAAGGTATGCTTAGTAATTAGATCTCAGAATTTTAAAATTATCTCATTTATTTATTTTTCTCAATAAATATTTAGCTGTTTATCTGTTAAACAGTATTATTGTTACGGTTTCACAGATAGGATAGAAACCTTAAAAAGAGAAGAATCTATTTTTAGTAAAGATAATTGTTCTGGAAGTTCCAATTGGTTGATCTCGAAATATCGAGGTTAATGGTTATATTAGGTTAGGTTTCATGTGAGTGGTCGTTCAATACCCCTTCCACTGCAACCTGAAAGATCCATAGTGGCTCCTTCTAGGTAATAGTCGTTCTATCAGCCCTATGCTGCTGATGAAGCTCATCAGGATAGTCGGCGATACGTCCATGAAGTCCTTGAGCTCGAGTTAATGCAGACCAAATTTTTTGATCCTCAGTCCTTCGAGCACAAGATATGCTCCACCGTTACATTCTCAGCCTGACAGAATCTGCAGTCCGCACTGTCTGTCAGTTCATTTCTTTGCATCAGCCAATACGCCACATTATTGTGACGTCACTGTCACCATTGCTCGACATAAGTTAAAGCATTATATCCAGACAAACTGTGGCCTTATAGTAGTTAATTGGTATTGAAATTTTTTGTATTTTGGACTTTCTTGTTTTTTGTAGTTTTTGACATTATAGTGCTATATAAACACATTATTATCATTAAGGAAAGGTTTGAGTTACATTTAAAGAAGTTTTATTATATTCTAAGGTGAGAAAAAATTAAAATAATATTACTTAACCTCAAAAGCAAACTTTTTTATATAAAACAAAATAAAACTTCTTTAAATACGACTCTAAATATTCCTTAACGATAATAATGTGTCTATTTAGCACTATAATAACTCATAAACAAGAAAATACATGAAAATACATAATATAAAAATGTTCAATGCAAATTAACTACAATAAGGCAAAAGTTTGTTTGGATATAATGGCGACAGTGACGTTTTATGGCGTATTAAAGCGATTGTGTCCAGTCAGTTAGTATAAATTAGATAAGATAAGATTATTTTACGTCGTATAGGTCAGTTAGACATCTCTGCACTTCTACCTAATAAGATCTTAATCCACTAAACCTTTAGAATGCCAACACATTTGGCGAAGTTGAGCTGCTTTCTAGAGGGCACATTCCTAATTTAATACGGAATTAGAGCAACTCCTACGATTTTAAGCTGTTTGTAGAACAATGCATAGTATATATGTTCCGTCGTTTCTTTAGCACTTTCACTGAAACAACATTTTTCACTTTGCGATTTGCCCATTATTTTGAGGTGATACCTCAAATGTCAGTGTCCAGTGAGAAGACCTACGGTCAAATTTATACACATTTTTGCTTATTTTGAAAAGGCAATAGATCGAGGCAATAACGATCTGCCTTTTACCTGCATCTATTGGGACTTTCACTATAGTGGTTGCTCTTGGACTCTAAGAATTATCAAAATAAAGTAACTTATCTGATTTAGAAGAAAGGCATTGGATTCTTCTCTTATTGATCCAAGGCTCCTGTAGGAGTCCCATAACCAAGTTTTTCTCAACAAACCTTCTTTTAAGCAGGCTAGTTGCTGCTTTTAAATGCTGAATGTTTATTTAGAGACTCTTTAGCCGTTGGGTTATTGCAAACAAAGTTTTGGGGGCTTCCTTTCCCTTTTCCTTTTTCCTCTTTTATCCTGTTTTAACTTTGGGTCAAGGTATCAGGTTTTGACAAACGTAGGTCCTATCTGTTCATATTCAGCACTTCTTAAGACCTCTTTTTGAAAGTGCCCCTTACAAATGCTTTTGAGTGTATTAAACCCTTGGACTCGAACCAGTAGTAACGTCTCCTGCCAGCTAGATGGGATATTTAACTTCCTTAATCGTTTCTCCACAGAGGGCTAGAATTTGGAATTTACCCAGTTTTCGCCTACTGATGAACCTAATTGTTGCTGAAACTGTTGCTTTACTAGGGTTGACCAAAATTATTCTCTGTCACACCACCTAGTAACAATGTTAAGTGCTAGTTGAGTCACTAGAGATTACCTCTTCATGCTTTCCTCTTACCAATATCACCAGATCACCTGCTTTGGCTTTTGTACCTCTATCCCTTGTGGGTAGTGGTTCTTGTTCGTCTTAGTTTTAACCGCATAGTTTTCCTGGTATGCTTCTAGAATCGCAAGACTATTACAATCAGTTTGCTCATCCAATTCAGCATTATTTTGTATTGCTGGGGGTATATGCCCTGTTTTTCCCTCAAGACTAGTCTGATGTGCGTCCCAATTTGTACATTTTGGATCCCTATAACTAATAGTGGGTCTTTTACATATTTTTGTATAAAAAGTTACATTAAAATTTTACACATAAAAAAATGAATATAAGGTTAATAACAAGGTTGCTGTTCATGTTTAGTTCCAAAATTATATTTTTTAAAAGTATTTTTATTGGGTTTTGCCAAATTTATTTTGTGGAAAATGAAATCCTTGTATTCTGCTTTTTAGGAAAGATTACTACCGGTCAAATGGTCTGAAAGAATGTGGACGGAAACCAATCATAGCGATTATTTAACTAAAATTTCTGTAATGGATATACCTCTGACTGATATTTACATACCTCTTAATGAAGTAGGTACATGCCGATGAAGAACTTTAATTCAACAACTACTCTGCTTTTATTATTTTTATATTACCATTTAAGTAGCGGTGTATATTTGTTTGGGAAAAAGAAATTATTAAAATTTTTTTCGACGGTGGATTATACTTTTTACGTGCTTTTAAATAAAAAAATACATGATTTGATTTTGAATTTTTTAATTTTTTAACTGACATTTTATAGGGTGGTGTGTACATTTAATTATCGTTAAGGAATTTATGCAATACTTTGCTGATTAAATATAAAAAATTGATGATTTTTTACACAAAATTTTTTCGATCACAAAGAAATTTGATCGAGAAAAATATGTTAATTTAACCTCTTTTCTCTTAGTTATTGACCATCAACATAATTTTTGATTAGATTGACCCTCTGTTTTATAAAAATTTAGGTCGTATATTTTTTTTTGTTTGGTGTATCCAGTACTACCATTGGTAAATTTGTTAGTGCAGCAATTGTAGGAGACGTCTCGAAACATTTTGTGAGTCTGGAAATTCTTTGTATCACTGATATAAGTGTCGTCTAAAAATGTACATTTCGGAGCATAGGAGATTTTTCTAGTTTGTAGAAATGGAGGGTCTACCAATTTGAGCTGAAAAAAAATAAACACAAACATCCATGTTGAAAATCAAAGATAAATTATTCTATAATATACAGGGTGTCCCATAACTAATGGACAATATAAGAACTGTAGAAAGGGGTGATAAAAATAAATCGTTTGATACAAACATGCACTAGTAAAATGTTAATAGTAAGCGAGATATGGGGCGTTAAAGTTTACAAAATATTTTTAAAAATTCGTAATAATTAGAAAACAACTGAATGTATTGGTCTCAAAATTTTTACACTATGGTTTTTAATGGTAATAAGAATGATTTTGTCTTAATTTTTAATAATACTTCTAGATGGCGCTGGTTACACAGTTAAAATTTGATAGATCAGCGGTATTTTTTTTACCCCCTGTATAACGTGCAATTTATTACAAAATAATAAAAACTGCATCATTTTGAAACAAAAAAGGTATATTTGTTCAATTCCCATATTTTAAGTCGTTTTCAAGATATTGCTATTTTAATACTGCTTGCCACGCCGGCATTTAAAAATTATTACCTAAATAAAACATTGGTTGTCCAAAAAATACAATTTAATTGGAAAAAGAAAAGAAAAGAAAAGAAAAGAAAAGAAAAGAAAAGAAAAGAAAAGAAAAGAAAAGAAAAGAAAAGAAAAGAAAAGAAAAGAAAAGAAAAGAAAAGAAAAGAAAAGAAAAGAAAAGAAAAGAAAAGAAAAGAAAAGAAAAGAAAAGAAAAGAAAAGAAAAGAAAAGAAAAGAAAAGAAAAGAAAAGAAAAGAAAAGAAAAAACAATAATTACATTTATTTCATTAAATGTTGAAAGTGACCACCGTTTACTTCAATACATTTTCGTAAACTTTTTTGTAAATGTTGTCTTACTTTAAAAAACATCGCGTTGCCATTTTTTAAAGTATTTGCGGCTTCATGAATTTTTGCTAATAGTTCGTTTTGGTTATGAATTTCACTATTGTAGACTAACGATTTTAGATATCCTCATACATAAAAGTCCAAAGGATTAAATTCGAGGCGGCCAAGGAAACTCACGGCCCCGTCCAATCCAACGATGCGGAAAATTGTTATTTAAATGCTCCCGGACTATAAGTGCACCGTCCTGCATAAACCACATATCCTGCCTTACAATAAAAGGAACTTCATCAAGTAAAATGCCTAAATCATTTTGCAAAAATTCTAAATAATTTACCGCATTTAATCTGTTAGGAAGTTCAAATGGACCAATGAAATTATCGCCAATGATTCCACACCAGATGTTGATTGAAAACTCATGCTGAAAATGAGTTTCTTTGTATTGATGAGGATTAGCAAAATCGTAATAGTGGTTATTTCTCCAATTAAATACTCCTCTGCGTGTGAATGTAGCCTCGTCCGTAAACAGTACCTTTTTTAAAAATATTGGATCTTGATTGATCTTACCGAGCATTGATTGACAAAATTGTAGTCTTCTTGGTAAGTCATTGGGTAATAAATTTTGTACAGGCGTGAAATGATATGGGTACAATTTTTCTGTATGTAAAATTCTTGACACACTTGATTTACTTACACCAGTAGCTGCCTGCAAGCGCCAAGTATTCAATTCAGGATTTTCTATAATTCTTGTTTAAATTTCATCTTCCATATCAGCTGTAATTATTTTAGGTCGACCACCAGAATTTTTCTTACGAAAAGAGCCGCTTTCAGCTAAATTGAAGTACAATCTTTGAAATTTTTTACGACTGGGTACAATTCGGTTTGGATATAACTGCAGCACATGCATTATAATTTACTTGTGCATAAACACAAATCATATCCCTTAGAAAAGAAAAGAAAAGAAAAGAAAAGAAAAGAAAAGAAAAGAAAAGAAAAGAAAAGAAAAGAAAAGAAAAGAAAAGAAAAGAAAAGAAAAGAAAAGAAAAGAAAAGAAAAGAAAAGAAAAGAAAAGAAAAGAAAAGAAAAGAAAAGAAAAGAAAAGAAAAGAAAAGAAAAGAAAAGAAAAGAAAAAACAATAATTACATTTATTTCATTAAATGTTGAAAGTGACCACCGTTTACTTCAATACATTTTCGTAAACTTTTTTGTAAATGTTGTCTTACTTTAAAAAACATCGCGTTGCCATTTTTTAAAGTATTTGCGGCTTCATGAATTTTTGCTAATAGTTCGTTTTGGTTATGAATTTCACTATTGTAGACTAACGATTTTAGATATCCTCATACATAAAAGTCCAAAGGATTAAATTCGAGGCGGCCAAGGAAACTCACGGCCCCGTCCAATCCAACGATGCGGAAAATTGTTATTTAAATGCTCCCGGACTATAAGTGCACCGTCCTGCATAAACCACATATCCTGCCTTACAATAAAAGGAACTTCATCAAGTAAAATGCCTAAATCATTTTGCAAAAATTCTAAATAATTTACCGCATTTAATCTGTTAGGGAGTTCAAATGGACCAATGAAATTATCGCCAATGATTCCACACCAGATGTTGATTGAAAACTCATGCTGAAAATGAGTTTCTTTGTATTGATGAGGATTAGCAAAATCGTAATAGTGGTTATTTCTCCAATTAAATACTCCTCTGCGTGTGAATGTAGCCTCGTCCGTAAACAGTACCTTTTTTAAAAATATTGGATCTTGATTGATCTTACCGAGCATTGATTGACAAAATTGTAGTCTCCTTGGTAAGTCATTGGGTAATAAATTTTGTACAGGCGTGAAATGATATGGGTACAATGTAAAATTCTTGACACACTTAATTTACTTACACCAGTAGCTGCCTGCAAGCACCAAGTATTCAATTCAGGATTTTCTATAATTCTTGTTTAAATTTCATCTTCCATATCAGCTGTAATTATTTTAGGTCGACCACCAGAATTTTTCTTACGAAAAGAGCCGCTTTCAGCTAAATTGAAGTACAATCTTTGAAATTTTTTACGACTGGGTACAATTCGGTTTGGATATAACTGCAGCACATGCATTATAATTTACTTGTGCATAAACACAAATCATATCCCTTAGTTCATTATTTGTAAATTCATTGCCTCTAGGCATTTTTAATGAAAGCCGTATTGTTAGTTCAGAAGTTAAAAACGCAGTAATGACAACTTTTCGCTTTTAGCTAGTAAATTATTGACAGTTCTTTTAATAGTCACAGCCCTCTTTGAAATATTCTAGTAATTAAGTTGCAGTGTAATGATATGCACTGCAATATGAAAATAGCAATATCTTGAAAACGACTTAAAATATGGGAATTGAACAAGTATACCTTTTTTGTTTCAAAATGATGCAGATTTTATTATTTTGTAATAAAATGTACATTATACACGGGATAAAAAAAATACCGCTGATCTATCAAATTTTAAGTGTGAAACCAGCTCCATCTAGAAGAATTATTAAAAATTAAGGCAATATCATGCTTACTACCATTAAAAACCATAGTGTACCAATTTTGAGACCAATACATTCAGTTGTTTTCTAAATATTACGAATTTTCAAAAATATTTTGTCAACTTTAACGCCCCATATCTCGCTTACTATTAACATTTTACTAGTGCATGTTTGTATTAAACGACTTATTTTTATCACCCCTTTCTACAGTTCTTATATTGTCCATTAGTTATGGGACACCCTGTATACAAGTATGTTTTTTGAAATTTAAATTCGTTATAGAATATTGTGTCACGAGCGGAAAAAATAATCTATTCTACACAATGGTTCTACATGATGTCTGAAAGTTGATAGACAAGCGAATGTGAAGTTGGAATAGGATTTTTACAAGAACGGTACACTATACTAGGAAGGCGCAGAAAGGGCCATCCACTTTTAAAAAGAGGAAGTTCAGAATTGGATGGAGAAGGTGGGAGGGATATGAAGGTGCATTAAAAATGGCGATTAGGAGTAGGACTGAGTGGATGGACTGAGAGTTTGGGGAGGTAAACTACTTCTTGACCCAAGTGCTCACTGGGCATGGGTCAAGAGTGGGGTATCTACACAAGATTGAGAAGAGATAGACTGGAATATGCGTGAGGTGGAGGATAATGAGGGTCATGTGTTTAGATGTTGGAAAAACAAGGAGGATTTAGAAGAGTTGGAGAGGAGGCTCGGGGTGGCAGTGTATTGGGAGAACATGGTGGAGATAATGTTGAGAGCGGAGAAAGACTGGGTGGAGGTTAGCGAAGTTGTTGAGAAAATGGTTAGGAGAAGGGAATGTTCTGATGGCGAGGTAGTATAAATGGATGAAGAGTGTATGAGGGACCACTGCCTGTCTTGAAGTATGCTAGAGTAGTGATTCCGAGGCGGGGGTGACATTTAAACCAAAAATTTTTTTCCGATGTAGTATTTTGGCCAAATAATATTCTAAATGTCGTTTAGGATTTCTACCAAATTGCCAATTTCCCTTGACCATTGGTGTTATTGATAGGACACTAATTACTACACTTTTTACTATGTTAGTGTTAGGTGGCCACAGACAGAGAGTACTGATGCTGCCAGAATAACTTACTGTTGTGAATGAAACATAGTGATAGCAGCAAAAATGACATGTTTAATATTCTTGTTATTATTGCTGAATTGATCATTTTTATTTTGTTATTAATATAAATATGCATTAGATTATATATAGATTACAAGAAATAAAAAACTATTAACTATTGGATAAAATATTAAATTTACGTTTTTTATTTATCTTTTACCCTAAAGTGTTATTAGACAATTCAAATTATTCTGTAGATAATAAATGTTAAGTCTAAAATTATTACCCAATAATACCTTCTGTATCTGTAATCCTCAGCAGGTACTACTCCCAATGCCTAAGCTTTGTTGTGGATTTGCTGCCATTTAAAAATTTTTTGTTGCTTAGTTAAACTTTTTAAAAAGCAAACCAAACAAAATATCTTTTGCACTTATTTCATTTAGCACCTCAACTTTCGAAGTTTATTCATTATAAAACTACTAACTTGAAACTCCAAGAAATAAACACAACCCTACCCTCACAAATAACAATGCCGTATTCAAATCATCTGATTAAACAAACTTACAATTTTTAGTTTAATTTGCAAGTCTCAGACGTGTCATTTATAATTCTACAATTTTTCTAGGGAAAGTAATTGTATAATTGTAACTACCGGTACCTTTAGTTGTAAACTTGTATAATTATAATTGCAGCTTAATGAAATGGGCCCCAGTTCGAAGTGTTCAACTGCATACTTTTGGTTTTTAATGTGTGTTAATTATTTTGCAATGTAAATAAGTTAGTTCAATTTTGGAATTTTAATCATACCCAGAATTCATAATTTCCAAAACTACAGTAATTTTATTAATATGAACGCTATAAATATTAGTATTATTAATATTATAAATGAAATAAGGGCAGAGAAGGCGCGTCAAATGCCTATTAGGACCAGAACCTTTCTGTGGCATGGCAAAAACGACGATTAAGGCATGTCTAAATAAATGGAAGCTAGGTAAGTCTCAGGAATAGTGGGACAACTCACCAGGAATGGGGCAAGCGAAAGAGTTCATTATGGGACCACCAACACAGAAACTAACAGAGTATCTACTAAGGCAGGATAGAAACACCATCAGAATGTTGGTGGGTCTTTTCACAGGGCATTGTAAACTCAATAAGCACATGTATGCATTAAAACTGGCAGATTCTCCACTATGTAGATTCTGTTAAGAGACAGAGGAAACGGCAGCGCATAATATACTATGCAGCTGTGAAATCTTATCGAGGCAAAGATTTCTCATTTTAGGCGAAGACAAGCCAGAAGCTAGTAGCTACACAAGGGATTTCCTACACAGGACAATAAGTCTACTAGAGAAGACCAAACTGAACGAAATCCTATAAGGGAAAAGGGCATCCACAATAGATCTGCAGAAGGTCGAGGTGGCACAGGCTAATAGCTGAAGTCCAATCTAATCTAATCTAACACCAATGGTATGCGAGTGGCTTTTCTCTGAATATTTTCTAATACGTTCTTATCGCGAACCAAATCGGGACACCAGGTAGGGCCGGCTTACTCAAGAATCGGTCTTACATACTATCGAAAAACACCTCCGAATAAGGTATATGCTTGCAAATGGAAATAATGTGGCATGCCACGTTAGGCTGCTGTTTACGATGACTCCGAGTTCGTTATGAGAGAACACAGAGTCTAATAAAGTACGGTACAAGTGGATTATTTTTACCTATATGAAGCATTACACATTTTTCGGCACTTAATGGTATCAACCACTAGAAACACCAAGTAAAAATTGGGTCCAAGTCCATTTGAAAGGAGAGCTGGTTTGTAATTGGATCGGCATATATTTTTGTATCATCAGCATAAAAAGATATTTTACTGGAAACGTAATAAGGAATATTACTGATGTAAACAGTAAATAACAGAGGATCAAGGACAGAGCTCTGTGGCACTCAACTTTCCACTAGCCTGTCCTGTGAATAAGATTCTCCCACTCGAATTTTGTAATATCTATCCGTCATACAATCGTTAATCCACTAAAGCAATGTACCACGAATACCAAAATGTTTATGTAAAAGTCTAATTTTAAGAACATGATCGAAAGCTTTGGAAAAGTCTAAATATAAAACGTTTGTAGGCTGTCCGCTGTTAAGGGATAATGCCCAATCATTAACACAGTGTAAGAGATTGGTTAAAGTGAGCATCCAGAGACAAATCCATACTTTTGTGTTGGAATAACATGTCCCTGGAGCAAAAATTTGGTCATCTCCTCTGAAATAATGGCTTCCATTACTTTACTTTATTAGGCAAGAGCCTAATCGGACGATAATTGGTAGAGTCAAGTTTGTTACCTTTTTTTTTAGATGATAGTTACTAGCTAGGGGGCAACGGATGTTGTGCAAAAGAAGTATGCATTACTAATGACAACGGCATTCCAAGCGAACCTGCGCAATACTTTAACAGTTTTGGTGTTAACCCATCCAAACCAGGTGACACTGTAAATACTACTTTTTCTTAAGATGCGTTAATTCGACTACATTTAATTGTCGGTAAATTGTTGTCGTTAGGTTCTTTAGTAAAAGTTTGTGGGAATGCCAAAGAAAAAGAAGAGAAAGAAAGAGAAGATTCTTTGTTAGAAGAGCATAAAGGCTGCTCAGGGTTTTGAAGCATGAGAATAGATACTTTGTACATTAAAAATGATAGAATGTATTTGTAAACATTTTTGCTGTTACCACTATTAGTTAAAGTATGCCTCAAAATTTGTAACGATGCTTTTAAAGTTTTTTTATAGAAAAATCATTATAAAACGCATTTGCGGATCGTAATGTAACTTTTTTCTACTCTTTTATGTATATTAACTATTTTATGCACACTTTACTGAATGTACCTATATGTAGCAAATATCGGTCAACTGTACGGATATGAACTCATATTCATTCTCGTGCGGATATTATGTTGACCAATTGGAGTTTATAATTTAATATTTACTTATTTATTTCGACCAATAACATGCCTTATTGAATAGTTCGCCAACTATTTCTTACTAAAAATTAAGCTGTCACTGCTGTCAAAATAATTTTAAAATGTTGCGGTATTTAATAATATAGGTTTTTTAATAAATATGAGTGATAGTGATAGTGATGAAGAAGCAATAAATGGTACTCCACCATTTATTAAAATTGTTGCAAAAGAAACATACGAATCGTTATTACCACAAAAATCTAAAGAAAAATATGAACATTGTCATAAAAAGTTTATGGAATGGTTCTTAAAAAATAAAATAAAAAGCGTATCCGAAAACGTTTTAACAGCATATTTTAAACAATAATCAACAGAAATTAAACCCTATACTTTCTGGACAACATATTCAATGCTAAAAACAATGATAAATATAAAAAATAACATTGACATATCATCTTATCCTAAGTTACGAAGCTTTTTAAAATTACAATCTTCAAATTATAAATCGAAAAAGTCAAAAATACTAACGCCAGAACAAATAAAAGAATTTCTTTTAAAAGCTCCGGATGAAGTATATTTATTTACAAAAGTTAGTTAAAATTCCAGTAAGTACCAAATACAAATTTTTAATTTTTCTTCAAATTTTAGATAGTACTAATATTTGGTATATCTGGTGGGTGCAGACGTCAAGAATTAAAAAATTTAAAAATAAATCATATAAGAGACTTAGGAGATGAATATCAAGTAAAATTAGTGGACACAAAAACAAAAACCGATAGATCCTTTGTAATTCCCGGAACATTCTATAAATTAGCAAAAAAGTACATACTTCTTAGACCGCCTAATATGGAGCCATTTTTTTAAATTATCAAAAGGGGAAATGTACAAAACAAGTTGTTGGAATCAACAAAATTGGAAACCAGCCCAAAATAATTGCTAACTTTTTAAAATTACCTCATGCTAACTTATATACCGGGCATTGTTTTCGCCGTTCAGGTGCCACTATTCTTGCTGATGCTGGAGATGATACGTTAACAGTAAAAAATTTTGGTGGCTGGAAATCAACTGCCGTAATGGGAACTTACATAGAAAATTCCATAAAGAATAAAAAAGAAATAGCTAATACCTTGGTAAACAGTATAAACACAACAAACATAATTCCAGAAATTGAGCCATTAAATTCAAGACAAATTGACCAAAATTTTATCGAGACAATGGATACTACAAATCCAGAAAATCAGCCATCAACTTCAAAACAAAATTTGCACCAAAATTTTATTGAAGCAAGATCTTCTTCTGAAGTTACTGATAATTATTCAATTATGGTTTTATTTTTGTTAACTGCAAATTTAAATAAAATCATTAATATTCTATTATTATTTTCTTAGTGAGTCGTAGAAAAAATATTCTGTCCAACTCGTGTGGATTGTTCATATCGCACGCGAATGATTGAGCACTCCGGACATCATATCCACAGTTGTTGCACAAACTACTATTACGCACGAAAATTTTTGTTTTAAATGGTTAGCGACATGAGTGAAGTATCTAATGACAAAACTATTGACAATGACATTTGAGGATAATAGCAATTTATTAATTTTATATTGTTCTTTAAGAAAGTATTTGTGAATATGAATATCATCTTTTACTTATAAAATATATTATTATTGGTGTATTAGTCATTTTAAAATATTTGAAAACATTAACATTTCATAATTTAAATGTCAAAACTGTCAAATGTTATAAATTACACAGTGCTACCGACATACTTTTTAAAATCAAAATTTTCGTAATTTACATAAAAATAATAAATTAATTTAAAAAATGATAAAATGGCAACACATAAAAAATATTAAAAACAACTTGTTTCAGAAAACCATATGAAATGCGTTGTTTAATATACTATTAAAAGTTTAGCATTAGTAGTGAAAGTTGTAGTAATAATTTTAGATAAATATATGAAAACACCACCACCCACACGGTTTTCTCTGTCTTTGCGGTATATATTAAATCCATCGATATCCACAGAAGAGTCCGGAATTGATGGTTTTAGCCAGGATTCAGCTATACAAATGATGTGTGGTTTAAGAAGTTGCACGGTACATACGAATTCTTTAAATTTAGCGGAAAGTGAGACTAAATTAGTGTAAAGAAATAGCCAGTCGTTAAATTTTTCAGTAGAAAAATTATGAGCAAAATTTCGTTATTCTGGGTGTGCCAATAAAGTATATTATAGTTAAGTCATGGTCACCGTTATTTTTGCGAGTTTCCAGTTCATTTCGTAGTTCTTTTAATCTTAGTTATTGAGTAGGCGTTTTATCATCAATTATTGAGAATTTTTCCGTAGCATTATTCTCTAAGAGTTTAGATTTGTTCCTGAGAATATCCTTAACATGATGTTTCGAATAACCACCTTGATTACTCTAGGGAATCTTTGATTCGGTTTGCCAACTCTGTAAAAGAAAATTTAAGTTTTCTTGGCAGCCAACAGTATCCAAAACGATCTAAACTTTATTTGCGTCTTCATCAGAAATATTATCCGAAAATTCGAACTATTAATTTGACTAAGTTTATTGTGTTGCTTATCAACTTTATTATCGAATAAATAAATTTTTATTTTTAAAATCCATCAGCTGATCTTTTAATTCCGAAATATTAGACACATTCGAACTACAAGAATTGCAGAAAATACACAATCCCCGAACTTTGTGAGGAGAGACGTAGAAGGAATAGTCCAGTTTTTGTATTTATGTGTTTTGTATAAATCGTTGAGTAATGTTGGCGGAGAGATGTCGCCTCCCGTTTATTTTCTCTAGGAATAAGTAATCTTATACTGACGGTAGTAGGGTAAATAACTCCGAACGGAATTTTTAGATCGTTATTTTTCATTAACCCAGTGTGTAGTTAATCTAAACATATTTTAAATATGTTTACATTAGATTTCATATCTTAATTGTTTTCAGATTTGTACAGATCATAATAAATGCGTTTGAATATTTTTATGAAAATAATGATTTATAGATCCAGCAGATAGGAATGTGAAAAATTTTAAAAGACCAAAACTAATAGAAAACATAAAAAAGTTAGGACACGTGGCACACGTGGTGTGCCACCGCGCATAAAAGTCAGATTACCCGTTTTTGGTACTATTTTCATGGCTCTGTAAAAATAATAAATATTGGCTATACAGTTCCGGGAGTGGGGACATCTTTTAGCAAATTTAATGTTATTTTCAAATCTTTTTTGATATTACGAAAATTCTTATTCTATATTCTACTTCGTTTTGGTTTGGTTTAGTCGATTAAGCAGTGGCGTGTGCGTGAGTTTTTTTTTACTTTTTGAGTGACAAGATGAATTATAAAGTTAAAGCAGATGTAGTTTGTTCTGCAGAGAACTGTGAAAGTAAATCATGTTTATAGATGAAAAAAAGTTTTTTTACATTTCCCAAAGACCCTTTGAGATAAGTAGGTATGTCTAAAGATTATGCACACGATGGTTCTGTAATTAAATAAAGGCCCGTAGTGTGAGTTTGAATATTTACATAAATATGAAACTTTTAAATTATCTGGTTAGTTCGGGGATATTTCTCTGTATTATCGATTAACGACCAAATAATTTTGTATCCTTTCCGTATCGCCAATATAATTTTAGTAAACATTCCTTTAAAATTCCACACTGATTTGAATAAAGGTATTGTAACTAACTACTTCAGTTTAATATTTCGACCCTTACTTTGTAGATTCTATTCATAGGTATTAGGTACTTATTTAAATAAAACTAAAGTTTCTAATTAATTTCACTTAAAATAGTGAAAAATTTCTGAAAACTTTAAATGTTTGATAATTATTTCGGTATTTAAAATATCATCGTAAAGTAACTTCTTTCATCAAAGGATTATGATTTTAAATATATAAATAATTATAAATTTAGAGGTTTCATAAATTTTTAACAATAAAGTAGAATTATTTAAAAACTTTTAGTTTAATTGAAAATAGTAACCAGATTTTAAGATTAGTGGATTAGTGAATCAACTAATTTTTTCTCCGAATTACCTACAGCAATTTAAAGAAATAAGGCTTAGAGTTCGATTTTATTATACACTTAAAGATATTATTAGAAACTCCAAAAAAATAATGAGGACAAGATAATTATTAAGCGTTACATTTAATTAAATATAATCTTAATTTACCATTATATTATTTGACTATGAACTTTAACTAATTATTTAATAAAAATTAAAAGTAAATCCTTTGTTTTGTTACAATTTTTGTTACTATTATTATTGTATATTACCTGAGTCTGTGGTTTTGACTTGGCATTTCATTGGATCTTTTCTATATTTAGAAACAGCGATTACAGGTTGCTTATCAATAGACCCATCTCGTTAATGGCTCAAATTTAATACTCATGCGCGAACCAACTCCCACTCTCGTAGTTCCCCCTAAATGTTCGTGCCCCTTATAAAATTGTGTTGGCAAGCCTATTAATACATATATTATTGTGCATAAGACCATAAGAGGTTAGTCCATTGTTTATTTTATTTGAGTGGATCTGTATTTTGTTTTTTTGGACCATCGCAGTATTTTTATTGTTATACGCACTAGAAAAAATAAACGAAATAAAAATTGGAACTTCTTCTTTGTGGTTTATGGCCTGAGTTCCCAGGTCTATCCGGCAAATAGAAGCTAGCTTTTGACAGCTCCAAGGTTTTTTTTTTCATTTAAGTAGTGGTATTCCTGGGTAGCAAAACGTTGTGTTCCATGGAAAAAAGTAGTCATATTTTAGCAGTGGAAGGGGAAAATTCAAAAATATTTGCGCATGAGTAGATATTTAGGCAAGGCGCACATTGAGACACAAGCGACGCAGCCCACGCAGGGTAGTACAAGCCACGTTTTTGTATCATGTACTCAGCAATGCACGCGCGCATATTAAGACGCAGCACAGCGTAGGCCATGAATGTGTCAAACCAGACGTGTGTTGCCCAGTGTTCGAAACACAGATTTCGTGAGCGTGCATGGCAAAATAATTGCAAAAAATGCAGGAAGAACTTATTGAGGCTGTGAGAAAATTTCCTTTTCTATATGATACAATTGATCCGTCATATATGAAATCTTCTATTATATTATGCACTTCTTCAAACTGATTTTTATTTAGTCTGAAATAATTTGTAAACTTTGAGTCCGAGAATTCAGATGCAAAATTAAATTCGCTATGACTTTGCCTTTTTTCCATATAATTGTTTTTCCAATAAGATTTCTTTCTATTCCCAACACTTCCTATTCCCAATCTGCGTCTGAATCTGACTCAGAACTTAATCTAGCAATAAATTTTCCATCAGAAAATGTTTAAATTATGTTTAATTACTATTAGCGCAGGAAACAACACAGCTTTTGTGACAATATGCGTTCAAACGACACAACGCACAAATTTCGTGGACTTCGTCACTTGTGCTACCCTGCGTGGGTTGCGTCACTTGTGCTACCCTGCGTGGGTTGCGTCGCTTGTGTCTCAATGTGCGCCTTGCCTTAATAAAGAGATAGGTCTATTGTATGCTAGACCCCTTTTTTATTTTTGTTAATATTAGTCAAAAATTAAATCTAACTTACGGTTTATGTGTAGTTAGTGCGTTTTCATTATAATTTTACAATATTTGCTTTAAAAAAGTTTGTACACCAGTTACTTGCTACATTTCGACCACTGATATTATCATGTATTTAAACCATGTTTATCAGAGACGGATTCCCTTATTATTTTACTGATGTATGTTATTTTCTTTTTAAAAAAATCAATAATTTGGTCAATTTTAATTATATTTTATTGTTTGACATGTGTATATTTTATACTAAGGGACTCCAGTCTGTAGGTAAGTACGATTTTATAGTTTTTAACTTTCATTCTGATGCCTTGTTTTTGTTGCCAATAATTGTATTTTTCTCCTGGGGAAGCCCATAAATATTGGCAAAATACAGAAAAATAAAGTAATAGAGTTTATTTTAATAATTCAGATGTTATACCTGATAACGGCGTGCATATAGATGATGTATGATTTTTACAGAGACCAATAGAAATGTCCGAGTTGAAAAAGATAATTTAAAAAGTTAAAGGACCAAAAGAAAAAGTTTAATTTATTTGAAAATAAAAACATATAAAAAAAGGTCATTAAAATGAGTTATACGTAGCTGTATAGTAGTGCCAAGAAAATGTAGCTGGAGCTAAATAGATGATTTAGTATATGAGGTTTTCAGAAGGTAGTGATGACAAATATTGATAAGAAACCCCAAAATTAAATTAAAACGTGTCTAAATCTATACAGTATGTAGTAATTAAAAATACTTACATTTTTCATAAAATAGGGATATGGTGTTACAAAGCTACTGTGCATCGAAGATATATATGTGTCCTCCTGATTGTAGGTAGATTTTGCTTCAGGTACACTAAAAATAAATACAAAATTAAATATGATTAAAAATAATTACAATAGAACAATTAGTTATGGAATATTTTGAAGAAACTGTCATTAAATACTTGGATGTGTATTTTCTCCTTATAGGGTTTTGTAGATGTGCTTGACGTATGCTTATTTTTGCTGTTTTAAGTCATGCGACCCAATGGTTACAAAAAAATGACATTTGAGAATTTGACATTTGCTAATAAATAAATAAAGCAGAAGAGCAAAAATAAGCACACAGTATGGCGTGCCGTTTTGGTATTTAATAACAACATTTAAAACGCAAGAATGAAAAATAATCTTTAGTTTCAAAATTTTAATTTCGTAATTATTTTTTTACAGAATATTAAAATTATGTATTTAATAATTTTAATTCTTGAATTTCTATTATGTTTTTCATAATTAAAATTCAAGAATTAAAATTATGAAATACATAATAGAAAGAAATTCAATTTCTATTATGTATTGCGGTTGCCTATCTTGCTGTAATGCATATCAGGTACATAGGTAACTTATATAGTTAGGCAACCTCAATACATAATGGAAATTGAATTTCTATTATGTATTTCATAATGGAAATACGTGTATTAAAATTATGAAATACATAATTTTAATTCTGTAAAAAAATAATTACGAAATTAAAATTTTGAAACTAAAGATTATTTTTTATTCTTGCTTTTTAAATGTTGTTATTAAATACCAAAACGGCACGCCATACACACAGCAAGTACATCTACAATGCTACTAGAGGAAAATACACTACTAAAAATGAAAATGCAGAAGGAACTCAAAAAATCACAGAAACGTATTTTAATTATTACCACAATTTACACAAGAGTTACAAAGATTTTGTAAGTATTTTGGCATATTTAACTTTGGACCTGATTCCATTCAGCCTTCTGAAATTAAATACTAAAATAACATATTTGGCTTTAACTTGTGAGGTCGACGGAAAAATTAAATATGTACCTCGGGCAGCAATATACAGATTCGGTTTGTAATCGACACTTTTTCGTCCTTGGTACGTAAATAACTATTATGTACCAAGGATGAAAAACTGTCTATCATAGTCGAACATGCGAATCGTCAGGTACTAGGCAATCATCCCGAGTGATAAAATTATGTTAGAAGGTCAGTAACACTTTGCATTTCGAAAAGACAACTGCATAAAAACTCCCCTAAATATTTACGTTTGAGACAAACAAGAAGTAGAAGAAATTAGTGGTTATATTTCAAGCAAGTTTCCAGTCCTGGACTTGAAAAATACTTCGTAATGCAAACAAATAAATTTTTACTATTCCAACCCAAATTTAACCAATTGAAAGATACCAGTAACTAGTTAGGTAGATTTACTTGTAAAGAAAAACAAGAAGTTAAAAGGTTAAAAGGTACATGTATATCCCGATAGGATGCCAAATTAAGTTAGCAAACGAATAATTAATAATCAACTAACACTAGTTCCGGATAATCAAATCATAAACAATACAAAAACCTTAAAACAAGGAGTACCATCAGAAGACATCAAGTTGGATCAGCTCTACGATATCTTACATCAAGCTACACAAACTCTTTCCCTGTCTTATACAACAGGGATCATTTACACCACCAGGGTATGGAGCATACTAATCTTTATTATGGTTGCAGGAATAATTTCAATAGTGCTTTTCAAGAAATTCATCATCAAGAAGACAATGTCACAAGCCCCAGTTGCCTTATCGCCACCCATTCAATTCCCTCATCTAGCTTCGTAAGTTGAAACTTCGGTGGGAGGATTCATGTCAAATGGAAGAAAATGCATGTTTAGCCGTTTTAAAAGTGAATACTACGGTCGATCTGAACGCTTGAAGCTATAACTTTTAATTTGTACCCCGTCAAAATAGCCCATGACAAAACAGCCCGCGACAAAATAGCCCCACAACTTTATTCGAATTCTCTCATCCTTCGAGAGTGCCCTAATCAGTTTGGAGTTAGCATCGTTCTTTCGTTTTCTTTTTGTCTTTTTTGAATTTTTGCATTCTTCCAGCAAGCCTGAGAGAGCTTGGAATTGGCATCGTTATTTCTTCTCTCTTTTTGTATTTTTTTCAAATAAACAGGAAACGTTTTTTTAGAAGGTAACTTTACATGATCATATTTTATTCTGACAATTTAATTCACGTATAAAAAATCCCATAAGCCGCGTGATTTTGTCATTATGACAGCGAAAAAAGTTTGCTCTAACTTTTTTAGCGACAATAACGAACCTAACTTTTGAAAGCATGACAACCAGCATTGTAAACAAATTCGAAAGGATGGTATAAGAATTCTCCTTTTGGGATAAACGAAATATCTAAATGGACCAAATCTTCGGCAAAAAATATTGGTCTTGATATCAAGCGGGTGAAAATTACTAACCATTCTAATCGAGCTGCCGCTGTAATTGAATTGTCCAGGGGGTCGATTCTCGAGTGTGTGCGCCTGAAAAAGTAAACTTTTTCTAAACAAATTTTGACGTCACACTTTCCCAGTCCATTCTTGAACCATGTACTTATAATTGTATACGTTTAGAAAAAGTATACTTTTTCAGGCGCACACACTCGAGAATCGACCCCCAGAAGTGGTATAAGTGAACAAAAACTTGTGAAAATTACGGGACATAGTAACCCATCGTCATTAAAACCGTACCTTCAGTTAGATGAAGAACATCATAGAGAAATCATTGGTTCCATTCGTACTACCATCCAGGAAACAGTTACTACCACGGCTCAAAATACTAGCATGCAGCAAAATATTAACAAAAGACACGAAGCTTCTGAAAATCAAGCTATTTTTAATAATTGTGTTTTTAACAATTGTACTTTTCCATTAAATTAAATAAACTAATTTACATCTCATTTTTTAATTTATTGATTTAGATATTCATTAAACTGTCTTACCAAATTACACTCTTGCTCTTTTTTTTTGTCGAAGTAAACTTGACATTTATAATTCGAATTTTGTTGCCATTAGGTAATTCAACTCAAAAAACTGCCTCGTCCTACGGACTCGTAATTTTTCCAGAGGCAGTTTTTTTCGTTAAATTGCCAGGCAACAAAATTCTTATTTATACATGTCAAGTTTACTTTGACAAACAAAAATGCTCTCTTGTAATTATAAGTGAGAATAATAGACATGTGTAAATTATTGACCATACCTTTTAAGAAATTTATTTATGGATGGACGTACATATTTTTCTTGATTTAGAAAGGTATTCTTATTTTGGTTTCGAAGTTTCTTGTTTATTTGGTTTAATTTTTATATTTTATATCATATGTTTTCATCATTCACAAATATTTTCAGAATAAAAGAAGATTTTAAAATTGGCGGCCGATGCTGACCTTCATTATACAATTAATTAAAATCCAATTTTAATATTATTATTATAACGTTTATCTTAAAATTAAGTCTGTCCTTTTGGTTCTTCCAGTGCCATTAAATTATAAAAACGAAATCTTAAAATTCTCATCAAATAAAATTCAATAAATAACGTGTAATAAAGTTAAAAAGAAGGAAAAGATAACGATCTCATCTCCAAACTCTCTAAGTCCTGCTATTGGGCTATTTTGTCCATGGGCTATTTTGTCGCGGGCTATTTTTACGCGGGCTATTTTGTCGGGGCTGTTTTGTCATGGGCTATTTTGACGGGACACCCTTTTAATTTATATTTGAAATTACGTATACTTTTTTTTGTAAATCTTATTTTATTGTATAGATAATATTTTTCTAGAATTATAAAAATGTCTAAAACGGACTTCGGCATCATGTTTAGTTAATTCACGCAAAAGAGGTTCAAGCGACACTGTGAACGCTATGACCGAATACCAAAATGACGCATGAACACCTATTAAGGAAAACTGAGGTACTGGTATTCTCTACATGTTCCAAATAAATAACACCGTAAAATATATTCTTGTTCATAGACAAAATGATAATATCTAGGAGCTGCCAGATATTGATATTGGTGAAGACAAAAATAAAAAAGTGTAGCAAATTACACAACAGAAATTCCAGTATAGAAGAAGCAGGTCAATACATGCCGTGAGCCGAGGTAAATAGATTTCGTTTTAGATCCCTGGAGCATGATGGGAAGTGTGTGCCATCCGTGAATACTTGCATGGTACAGACCTAATCCAATGGAGCTGCTAAATGGAAAGTAGTTATTTTATAAATAAAATTTGGTTGAAAATAAATTAGATGAACATTACATTATTATTAGAAGAAAGGTAATAAAATATGCAAGGGAAAAAATAGTAATTTAAAAGTGACTGATGGTGATAAATTAGAAAAATTAATAAAGCTTTATTGGAACTTATCCAGTATTTAAGCAACCTTTTAAATTAACACATACAAATTTAATCCACTTTATCGTGCGGACATTTTGGGCCGGGCCTGAATCAATAAAAAACGTAATTGTTATTAACAATTTAATTGTTTAAATAATCAGAACCTTTTTGTTTGAGATAGAGAGGTCCGCCCATGCTCAAATTGTTCCTTTTTAAATTAAGAATCCGTTCTAAGCGCTAAAAATCTTCAGCGTGAGTCTCGCGCCCTCTCTATTTTATTTACTACTTTTTTTTCTATTCCATATCGAGGTTCGCAAATGCAGATTAATACTACAACCATATAAAGTTTTTTTACAAGTTAATGCGTTTCACAACATTTTTAACCAATAAAATGTCTTAATTTTTACTCGTTACCATGGCAATTTAAAAAATTTCCGGAAATGTTTTCGTGGTGCCATGATATTTAAGTGGAAATTTGTTGACAACTAAAATGACATTGCACAAGACAATAAAATTGTACTCGACTAACGTCTCGACGCTAAAAAACGCTCTCGAAGATAAGGCGATTTTATTATCGTGTACAATACATTTTTTTCTATAGCAAGACTTGCGCCCCAAAAACGTACCTCACAATAAGTTTTTTAGTCCAGGCTATAGGACTCTGATGGAAGGGTATTTTGGCCTTGTCATATCAACAAATCGATTTATCTCATGAAAAACCTTATAATATAAACAAATCAGCATACAACAATAGTAAAAACCATGAAATCCCTGCTCGGATTATTAACATCATTAATAGACTTGAGTGTTTATAATAATATTGCAAATGAACTAAAAATCCAAAAAAAATAATGAAATACATTTTCTCTTGTAATTTTTCCCGTAGAATGTAATGCAAGAGCTGGCTTTTGCATTTTTTAATATTTTATAACAGAAATTTAACAATTATTGCAAATTTAGCTGTTGCAAAATTCATTTTTTGTTTTTTTTTTCATTTTTGAGCACATTTTTAAATGAGAGGTGTATTTTTTTTATTTCATGTGAAAGTAGACGTAAAAACGAAAAAAATGAGCCCCAGGAAAATCTTTTCCAATAATATTTTCCGAGCAAACTTTACAGTTGAAAAAAAAAGAGATTTTTCCAGAAAAATCAAATTTCTCGGAAAATTATTATGTTACAAGGTTGAGAAAATTCGAGGTTATTTTCGACATAAAAAGGTAAGTTTTCACCAAGTTTCATCAAGATTGACGAATCTGTTGGAAAATTAAAAATTAAAAACGAAAAATCGTTTTTTTCCATTTTCCTCGAAAAATTGAGGTTATGTGAGAAAATTACCATCTACAACTTTTCTGTTGGGCACTTTTCATTTTGACGTCAATTTTAGCCGCAAACAGCAATATTTCAGTTTTTTCACCCTTTTTTACCCCTAAAAAGTTTATGATCATAATTGAAATAGTTAATGTATTTTTTTTTCATGTGTTATAAGCCCCTTTACCACGTCCAACTGTTACATTTCAGGTCTCAGATATTCCGTATTTTTTATTTTTTTGCTACAGCACGCCTGGACTATTTTGTGAATTACCGACAGCAAAAGTGCACTACAGTACTCAACCGGTGGGGATTAACACTATATATAATATCCCCAGGAAGATTGGAGATTTTTTGAAACTTGCAAATTCAGAAATGTACACTGGGCATTGTTCTATCTAGTTCTGATCTAGTAAAACGTTTAGGTGGATGGAAATCGTCATCCGTTTCAGAATCTAGATTGCTATACCCAAGTGTATACTTGGCGGACCTGAAAATCAATCCAGTACCTCTAATCAAGTGTTTAAGCAAACTAGTACAAGTTGTGATGCTCCAAAAATAGATATTTCTAATAATGGTAATTGTAAAATTTCAGTTCTTTTTAATCCTTAATGTGTTTGAATTTGTAAATTTTATTGAATAAAAAAAAAGTTATAACATTTTATTTACTCGTGCTGTTAAAGTGTCACTTTATCTACCCTTGCGGTTACTTTATACTGGATACTTTATCCACTCAAAACAGTTGTTATAGCAACACTTTAACATTAGCTATGGAAAAAAATATGTTATATTTCACTATGGTGCAGACGTTTAAACTAATAATTATGAGGCTTTGTGACAGACTTCAGATTGGATTAATTATTATTTTCCAAAATATGGTGTCAAATTTTCTTACCAAACCACGCCAGCTTAAATTATTCCTGGAAATTTTCTTTCGGGCACGAATATTTTAAGAAAATTATTCTTCGTCGCTTCGCGCGTGATATTATAAGTAAACATTTTTCGAGGCTAATTTGTTTTATAAGAGTTTTAAAAGAATTTAGACTTTACCAATCTTACTAAAAACACCATAAGTTATTTGAAACTTAGAGATTAATTTAAACTTTGATTTTTTTAATCGGTTCATTTTCACCGAGTTATAAGAAAGATAAGATAAAACTTATCGCGCGTCTGTTACGCGTGTCAAAAGTATACGATATTCCCAACTTTAATCATTGAATCTTGGGGAAAAGTTAACCGACTTTTGAAAATCAATATTGCAATTAGGTATTTCTTACGGTTTTGACTACTAATTTTATGCATTATTTAAACTTTTTAATACCTGATTGCTTAGGTGTAAAAATAAATTAGTCAATTTTAAACTATTTCGAAACAAAACTTTTTATGGCTTCTTATAGGTAAGTCGTGCCTTTTAGTACTTCAAGACACAAAAAAATTTTTAAAATTAGTTTAAATATAAACCAGAATTTTTAAATGTAAAAATGTATTAACGGTATTAATTCGGACCTTAAGGCTACATTCGTCGTAGTGTGAACATCACGTTAGTGAGCTCTCTGAATTTTCGAGTTTAAAGTGGTATTTACCCTAGTTATTAAAGTAAATTTATTGGAAAAACTGTTAAAAAAGATGTATAGTGTGTGTGCTGGTAAAATCGTGAAAGAAATTTGGAAAAACAGGTACTACTTTTAGTTAATTTATTATCCAATTCATATATTCACAACATCGTTGCCATATAGTTGGAAGTAAATCATGAGTACTAATAGGGGAACACGAAGCAATAGTATATCAAATCAACTTGACGATAATGCATTAGCTCTAATTACTAAAATATCCTCAAAACTATGTAGTCAAATTGACGATAAACTGGAGAAGATGGCAAAACAATTTGATACTATGGCCCAAGTAGCAATTTTGAAATATAAATATGTTATAAATAATATATTAAATAATGTATTTATAATTTATAAACTATATATAAAACATATAAAAGGTAACCACTTTCAGTATATTTATAACTTATTTTTAAAATATTTTAAAGATATAAATCAAATATAATTAATATAGTAAAAAACTTATTTATAATTTATAAAATATATAGTAAATAATTTTTATAGTCAGAAATATTTTTGCAAATATTGTATTTATATGTTATAAGATATATGTAAAACACATTAAAAGTTAATATTTATGATGTATTTATGTGTTATAAAAATGTTTTATATATTTTATATATTTGTTAAAAGTTACTGTTTTAAGTAAAATTATAACTTATTTATAGGATATTTTAATTATTAAAAAACATTTGATTTTTAATTATTTATTTTTTAAACAATTACAAAAAAATGGTTTTCTCCATAGTAGAACAGCTTTCTGCTTGGGCTGAAGATGAATCTCTCTCTATAGGCTTCAGCTGGCGTTTTCGTTTTCCGGATACCGACAGGAAATGGAAAGGTATCATAACTATTTGCATATAAATTTCAATGGTATGTTGAAGTCTACAAAAAAGTAAAACATAAAACATCAGATATTTTATTATGTTTATGGTTGATGGAATTGTGTAGGTAGTGTGGGTACTAAACTAATATTTGGGATATTAACTCAAGTTATTTAGGTAGGTATATGGATTCAAAAATAAGAAAAATCACTACAGTAACAATTTACTTATAGAACTTATCTTTTTTTCTATCTAAATAAAATAGGTATACTTAAAATGAAAACTTGGAAAAATATTAATATTTAACCTAACACCTAATTAACCTCTATAGAAAAACAACTAATAACAATATAATTTTCACTACATATACGTATATTCTTTGAGGCTAGATAATTAATATATTACCTTTAATAAAAAGCCATAAAATTGGTTCAAAACATTTAACAGGTGTATAGATTATAGGCACGCTTCATTCTAATACAATATTACTATTACACTTACCGATTTTATTGAAGTATTCGCCATCACGACAGAACGTTTTTCTCACAACACAATTCAACTTTTCAACAATTTAACCCAAACGGCAAACAGTTAGTAACAAACAAAACAACGATACAAAATACAAACGGCAAAGCAAAATGCTAAATGAAATGCTGCCAAAAATGGTGGATATCGAGGCCAAAACGAGGAGGATGAAAGCGTTCGTGCGACTTCGTGCATCATATCGGTTGAACGAAATATGCTACCAATACCGGAGCGGGAGAGCACTGACGTAAAATAAACTGAAATGAAATACGATACCGACTTACGTTATTCAAGTGTATGAAGATAAAAAAAAGAGAAACAAATTTGGGTATGTCCAATTATTATGCAAAAGGAACAAAAATGTGGGAAAGCATTCCATTTGTCGAAATATGGCGCGAAAATATATTTTTTTTAAATTTCTATTCAAAATAAAAAAAAAGAAATAAATTCTTTTGAAGAATTGAAAAAAAACTAAAGTTTATTCTCAATAAATTTTGTTATTATGAGCATTTTCCTCCAAATTTCCCAAAAATCGGACTATAGTTGATTCATTTTCAAAAGTCCAACGATGTAAACATATTAGATTCCCGCTCGTTATATATAAATATGTTATACATGTTATTTAAAAAATATATTTAATATGAAATGTACATATATTTTAAAGGAAAGAATATACATATATTAAATATATAACATATATTTAATGAATAAAGTCATGAAATTGTTATGCAAATATGTTATACTATATTTAATAAATTTATATAATTAAAGTATAAAAAATGTATTTTAAATAAAATTTAAATATGTTTTGAAGGAGAAAACCACATATGTATTTAATATATAAAAAATATATTAAATATATTCCTAGAGTATATACATATATATATAAAAATATATATATAATATATAAATATATTATAAATTTTATAAATACATATTAAATATTTATTAATTAAAATTTAAAAAATATATTTAATATGAAATGTATATATATTTTGAAAGGGAAAAAGAATATATAGTAAATATATAACATATATATTATGAATAAAGTCATGAAATTGTTATACAAATATCTTATATATTTAATAAATTTATATAATGAAAATATAAAAAATATGTTTTATATGAAATTTAAATATGTTTTGAAGGAGAAAAGCACATATGTATTTAATATATAAAATATATATTAAATATATTCCTAGAGTATACATATATATAAAAATATATATAATATATAAATATATTATAAATACATATTAAATATTTATTAATTAAAATTTAAAAAATATATTTAATATGAAATGTATATATATTTTGAAAGGGAAAAAATATATAGTAAATATATAACATATATATTATGAATAAAGTTATGAAATTGTTATACAAATATCTTATATATTTAATAAATTTATATAATGAAAGTATAAAAAATATGTTTTATATGAAATTTAAATATGTTTTGAAGGAGAAAAGCACATATGTATTCAATATATAAAATATATATTAAATATATTCTAGAATATATATCTGACTACTCATTCAAAATTGGTTTAAAACATGTATAAAAGATATATAAATATTTTGTAAATATTATATAAATAACATATTCTTCAAAATAGATATTTAATATGTTCCATATATTTTTGAGATATATTCCCTTGCTACTTATGGATGCTACATTACAAAATGTTGTACTTACTTAAATTAACCCATCTGGAAGAACTAGAACAGAATTATATGAAGCAAGTTGCATCAGTTAATAATAAAATGGATGAATTTGGTCAAACATTACGAATGAATAGCTTAAGGTTAATAGGTATAAAGGAAGACTTGAGCGAGAACTTGACAAGTAAAGTTTTAAATATACTCAATGATGCTCTAAAGGTCAAGTGTTCTACATTTGAGTTAAACAGAGTATTTAGAATTGGTAAAATTGTAAACAATCAAACTAAACCAAGACCTATCATTGTAGATTTTGTTTCTAACATAAAACGCAACGAAGTCTATAAAGCTAAAACTCTTCTTAAAGGCACTGGTATATTTATCAATGAAGATTTAACCGATAAGCGCTATAAGCTTCTTTTATCCGCAAAACAAAAATATAATCCGAAAGATGTTTGGTCACACAATGGGAGAATTTTCATAAAGCTTGGCAATACTGTAGAGATCATTAAACAAGAAGTCCACTTACAATGAATATATGATTAAACTATGTCAAAAATTCTTATTTTTAAGTTTTATTTTCTCTTTAAGCTAGGTATACACTGAATTCCTTATTATTGTACTGAAATTTCGTTTTTGAGAATATCTTTTGGTAAAGCTCGGCTCACTAATTAATTAAGTGATATCATAACGAATTGTATTAATGTATATTTTCAGGGGTTTGTAGGGGTTTGAACAGCAAAACCTCGGATTTTTTCAGAAGTTATTAACCAGATGTTCTGAAGACCTTGGAGTTACTTATAATAATACTTTTTCATTCTCAAAACACATTAGAGACTCTGTAGTCTCTAATGTGTGTGTGTTTGTAGGGGTTTGAACAGCAAAACCACGGATTTTTTCAGAAGTTATTAACCAGATGTTCTGAAGACCTTGGAGTTACTTATAATAATACTTTTTCATTCTCAAAACACATTAGAGACTCTGTTTCAGCAGCAAACAGAAATTTAGGATTTTTAATAAGGCAAACAAAGTCGTTCACTAATATTAATATAATAAAAATTCTATACTTTACATTAGTACGACCAAAAGTTCAAAACAAGTTCCTTAGATTTTTGTACTTCAAAAAATATCCTCGATGGCCTGATTTCAATATAATTAGAACAACAGCACTCAGAACTAAGTTTAAGATACTATCGACAGAACAAAGACGTAACATATCCGCTACCATGTTCCTGTACAAGGTCATTAACAATAAAATAAATAGTCCAGAAATTCTTGCACTTATTCCTTTTAATGTTCCTTCGCGTCGTACACGCTCACAACTCTTATTTGTAATTCCACATAACCTTTTGACAAGTGCTCCTCTTGCAAATATTCTTAAATTAGCAAATAACTATAATTTTTTAGTTAATGGTCAGTATCTCAAACAATGTTTTACAACCAAATTTTAAATCATGTAATTAGTACCTTAAAATGAATAACTTTATTTCAAACAATGCTAAATAGTTGTTCAAATCCTTTCAGTTCTGATGTTATTATTTAGTACGTTTTCATGGAGTATTCAATTCATTTTGAATCCAATACCGATTTCTGTTTTCATAATAGGGTTCAAATCGCGATTCAAATCGATTTGAAATCGTTTTGAGATTAGATTTTTTATCTGTCAATAGTGTCATGCGTTATATTATATCGGTTTAATTTAGTCGAAACGTCAAAACAATTATTGTATTGAGTCTTTAAGAGGGGCGTCAAAAATGTGACAGCTGAAAACGGGTGGCATGCCTGAATTGTACCCAAAATTTCAATCATTTTGTAAACAACAAATCTAAAGAACGCCTTTAAATTACGTATTCAAATTTTAACAGGATATAGCTTAGACCTTTCTCTAGGAGATAAGGTTTTTTAGTTAAGTTTTATATTGTAATAAAAGAGATATTGGTGTTTAAGTGATGGTATGTTTTTAAAAAGTTTGACAATTTGTGATCACGAATTTTAACGCCAGAAGCTTAACTCCTAAAGAATGCATAGAGAATGCGACTAGCAAAATATGAAGTTAAAGAAAGGTATATTTTTTGAGATTTGTTGCACGCAAAATTTGAACATTGCACTAATCTGTCAATTTAGTTCAACAGTTTTGGTGGCGCTTTTTTAAAAGACGTATGTCTATTCCAATTCTCCAAATCCAAACACAAACTTCACTTAACATAACCTAACCTTATTTCTCGTTTATAACGTCAAAATACATTCATTTTAGTGTTTTGCTTTTAAATATATAATTGTCTATATTTATAATTTACCAGAAGTCAATTAAATTAATTTTAAAGTATATTTTCACAATTTGCGTTGGTTTTTACATCGGTTTATGCATTATCCAAGGAATTTAGTGTTATGAACCATTGTTATTTCCTAAATTACTTTTTACTTAAACACAGTTGTCTTATTTTAGTCGAATTGGTAAAAATGTGAGTTTTGGGAGACCTGATTTTTCTTTATACTTTTTTAATCTTTAAGTTACCTTATATCTTTATTTGTTAAATAACATAAACCCAACCTAAGGGATTTACATTCATAAATTAAAACTACATATGTAAATATTAACAGCTAAGTGTTAAACTGTTTTTCTAAATATAATAGCTTTTCTCTTTAGATAATGTGATGAATAAAAATTTACAGTCAAATATGTAATATTTTTATTAAAACAGTTTTACAAATTTGAGTTGGATACTGAATATGTCTGTTATCTTTATATATATCCCCCTCACCATTGAAAGTTTGTTGGTAAATGATAAAACAGACCAAAGGGTTCCATATTCATGTCAGAATGAAGTTCATATATGGTGAACTGGGTACATATACCTAATTGAGAAAATGAGTCCTAAAAAAGAAAAACATAAAACATTTACTTGTTATTTACTAATAAATATGCAGATGTAATTTGGTAATGTTTAAAATTTAATTGAACCCTAAAATAAACATTTGTATTTTAAAACACATAGTAGCCCACAATAGGTTTCATATTGATGTAGTTCTATAAGGGTCCAGATTCAATGTTTTTGAAGAAAGAGTTCTAAAAAATAAAAGATTAGAATTAACAGTAAAATTATTAATTATTTACTATAAATAGAATAAAGCCTGTGTTACTTCAGGTCCAAAGTTTTTGAGGAAACAGTTCTAAAAAATTAAAGATTAGAAATAAAATATAAAATAATTCATAAAATTACTAACTCAGTTACAAATTTTGTCAGTCTTCTTACTATCAACAGAATACAACCAGTGTAGGCAGTTATACTTGAGGTCCAAAGATTTTGAGGAAACAGTAGCATATATTTTGAAAACCATTGATTTATTTCTCCAACAATTTAATTATCTAAACATAGATGAAATAACATATATGGTTGCCAGAAAAGTATATTGCTAAAAATAGTATTTTCAGGACATTTTTTAAATACTTTACAAAAGTAGTAACCTATTTTGAATCTTGTAGAAATATTTTGTTTTCTATACTCCACCTAATAAAATAATCAAAAATTAATCAAATAGTTTTGATTTAGAAAATAACACTAATATTCTTCCTGGTCTATCCTAGTATTTAAAGTACACAAAGGATGGCTCAAAGGACGAGTAGCATTAACACTTCTCTGAGATGCCCTAGTAAAGACTCTTATATGAAACCAAAGAAATATGCTATCCAGATAATGCTGATTATTTAGTATCAAGAGGCAAATTCACAGGGGAATAAGCACACAGTAGCAGTAGTACACAAAATACCACTGATTTCAATTTTCCAAAGAAAATACTTCAACATGGGCAAATACTATTGGTAGGTACCTACTCAAAAAGAAAAAAATTCATATATCTAGTATGCAAAATATCTTTTAAAACTAAATTTGATATTTAGATCTGAATCATAGATAATAAAATAAATAATACCTACCTATTAATTGTAAAAAAATTAAACCAGTAAATAAACAAATTAAAACTTACCTGTTATCACTTCTGATTACTAGATGGAGAGTGCTTTCAAATGTAAATAAAATAAATAAAATTTTTTAATTTGTGTGAAAGATACCAGTTAAAAAATTCAGTTACAATTATTAGATACATTTTAATTTCAATTGATTCCAAAAAGTATGGGGTTGACATTTTTGGAATATAATTAATAGCCATAATTTAATGATACAATTAGTTTTATTCAGATATACCCATAACATTAACAATTATGTTTAGTACTTGTAAGAGTATTGTTGGCCAATCGCTGATAGTCAGCTTATCCCACTTCTTTAGGTATCTTGAAAACAGGTGCACAAAGTGTATTTCTACAGATACTAGATTTGGTTAGTTATTATCGTAGGTTATTCAAAACATTATTTTTTTCTTGCTCCACATTCTCAAAATAAAAATAAACTATAGGTAAGCTTTATGTAGGGTGTGCTTTACTTTGTACTTCATTTTTCATTAAATCATGGATCTGGGTGGTAATTTAGGAATGTCCAATACTCTCTAAAAAATAAATGATATTTATTTATTTAGGCAGTAAATAATTAGCAAGGTACCTACTTACTTGAAGTCATATTGAAGACAGACTAACCTGTTAATGTTTACAAACATTATAGTAACACTTTTGCAATAATCATCAAACGTTTTGGAAAAGTATTTAAATTTTTTCCCAACAAAATATATTCTAAAAATTTACATCTACTAACCTAACCTAACCTAACACCTTCAAATAATACATCTCTGAGTTATTTTTTGGCGTTGAACCGTATTCAATAATGTTTTAAAAACATATTCAATTTTACGTCATAGATAATAACTAACCTCGTTTAACTTTGCATTGTTGCCAATAGATTTCAATCTCAATTTTAAAAAAGGTATAATTACATACTTTCTTTCCACTTTATTTCAATTTTTCTTTAGACCATGTTGATGTGTGTATATTCAGAAACCGTATTATGTTTTTATTATAATTAATATACCTATTTATTCTAATAAATACCTTAATTAGTAAGGGTTAGTACCAGAGCTGGGTAGTATCCGGATACTTCTGTATACGGATACAATATCTGGATACTTTTTATGTATCCGAAAGCTCTTTTAAATTTTGTACCCGGTATCCGTATCCGTGACCAAATTTTAAAGTATCCGGTATCCGGATACTGTTTTTGATATTCGGATACTTTTAAATATTATTTATCGCCCTCCGATAATGCACCTAACGTAGGAACAACACTGTCCTTCTTTTAATTCAGATTTGTCTAACATGTTAACATGACCTTTTTCGTACTGGTCACCGTTATAATATATTATTATATTCTAATGGAGCTTTGTTTTTACCTGTAAATCAGTTATAAAGTTTCATATAAGTACGTTATTTATTTTTTATATTTTCTATATCTCTATTATTTTCAAGAACCCCTTTGTACCCTGTATTTATAATTATTAGAAGAAATTATTTTTCGGATATTATAATAAAGGACATCCTAATATTTATATTTTTATTTTAGTGTACCTACAAGTACAAATAAGTACACCCCCTAAAAAGTTTGAAAACTTGGCTGGTCCGACGCTGGCCAAATTCAATATCAAAACTTCAGGCAGTGACACGAAAAATTTTTCGTTAAATGTATTTTTATTATTATATATTACATTAAAAATACATGCACATCACATAGTTTTAATACTAATAATTTATGTCCTTTTTAAAAAAAGTATCCTAGGAAGTATTCGGATACTTGTATCCGAATACATTTTTAAATGAAAGTATTCGAACTTTTTAAAAAAGTATCCGGATACATTTTGAATATCCGTATCCGGTATCCGGATACTTTTTTTCAATATCCGACCCAACACCCAACTCTGGTTAGTACAATAAATTTCATTAATTAATTATTTGTTAGGAATGCCGAAATCTTATTTTATTTTTTCATATATCGATATTTTAAATCGTAAAAACAATTAATTTCTTACGCCTATGACACAACAATAACACACAACAAACTTCCAAAATGTATCCAAATAGGATATTTAATAAAAATTATACAAGTATTCTTCATCTGTTTATGGTCTCAAGGTCAAATGTTTGTGTATGTCGTGAAAATATTCAAAGATTTACGAAGCAAAATTCATATTTTCATCTCGGTCTTAGACAAAGAAAGTCAACAAGCTCTAAAAATATTCAAATTTATAACAAAAATACTAATTTGAAACCACTATCGCCATCTACTCTACATTCTTGTAATTTAAAAATAACCAGATTTTTCACTAAATTCAGGCAGTCTTACCAAATTAGAAACGCCCCTCTTAAAGCTTTCCATTTATTTTTTATTTGCTCGGTAGATTTAGAGGTATAGCCTCTTTCTTTAATTTTTTTTTTCGACCAATTTGTAAATTTCTGCGTTTTTGTATCGCTTTCCATCGAACAACTTCAGAACATTTTCTTCCTGGAATATTTCTAGCAAGCACTTAACTTCTTCATATTTCCACATATTTCTAGAATTTGACGAGTATGACATATTAGAAGAACTTTCCATTATTAAAAATCTTTTACTAAACTTTCACGTGGAGTGGTTTTAAGGTTATGTGGCCAGGACCGACAGTTGACGATAAATTTGACAGCGAATATCACAGAATGCGCATGTTTCAATACGATCTCGGTTTTCATGTCTATTTCGATTTTTCGATCTCGATACGATCCCAAAAAAAGCAGTATCGACCTTGAAACTCATTACGGTTTCGATACCTGTTTTCATGAAGTTTTTAATACGGAAAGTGTATTCAATTCGATTTGAATTCTGCATGAAAACGTAGTAAATGTTATTAATATTATTAATATTATTATTATTGTTTATTATTATTTCGAATTGGTCATGCATATATAATTTAAATTTTGATCGTAATTTTTATAAGATTTAACCATGTAAAAATGCTTCCGGCATGTTTGGTTATAAATAAATAAATAAATAAATTTGTTATCAATTCGCTGGCCAAGGGGCACTTTGGCACACAAACTAAGCAAATCTATTTCAGTGTGATCGTTCACCATGCAATTTGACGTCAGAGTTGAGGCTGAAGTTTTCAAAATTTCTTGCAAGCTGCTAACTTTTACTTCGACTTGCAATTCGTGCCCGCCATGGGACATGCGCATTAATTTTTATTATTCTTTTTTGAAATATTTTACTTTTTATATCCTTATCAGATTCGTCGTAAAGTGGTTTTTAATTGGAAATACACTGTAATATGACTGTAACAAAAATTCATCATTGAATTGATATTCCGCGTTGTCAGTCACTACTATTCTCCAGTATATACTGCTATAAAAAGAAAATCCAAATTATGCTTCAACCATAAGGGTTATCTCTGGCCATTATGTTGAAGGAATCATGACAATTATTTAGGTAAGTACGCACGAATACGGCCGTTTTGCGCTCGGCCGTTTTGCGCTCGGCCGTTTTGCGCTCTTACCTGAAATCGACCTGTTTGCGCTCTGCGATTTTCATAATAGAAATGTATTATCCTTTTTTCTAGGATTTACCGATTTGCAATATAATTTTAATTTTATTATAACATAATAGCCCGGTAAAGGTTAGCTTAGAAAAATTTGCTTAAAACCCATGGTACCTACTACAGAAAAATAATAAACATCTTCTTTTCTGTTTCTGTTAATGTCTATTTCGAAGAAAAGTAAATTAGGGGTAATTAGGGTAGGGTAGGTATGTCTTAAATCTTAAAATTACCTGCCTACCTAATTTGTTGATGTTTAATCAGTTTCGTTTCGTTCTTTGATACAGAAGTATTGAGAATTGTGGAGAGTGATATTTTTACATTTTTGAATCATATTTTAAAAATGGACGTGCAAATTATTGAAACCTCGAAGGGAAAACCTTGTGCACTGTATAAGGGATATAGCTTTCGTATAAAGAAAACCAATAAAGATGGCTCGGTTTTTTGGAGTTGTATGAAAGAAAAAACTGAAAAATGTCGAGGCAATATCATTATGGATAACAACAGAATAATAAGAGAAGCCGATCATATGTGTAAACCTAGTGTTGCAGCAACAGAAGTGAAATATTGTACTTTCAATGCGAGGAAGAGAGCTAGAGAAGACGACAAGTATTTGCCAATTTCAAAAATATATCAGGACGAGTTTCATAAATTGTATAATCAAGGACTAGATTTCGTGACCGAAATACCAACATTTACTTCAGTGAAAAGTGGTTTAAATGCCTGTAGAAGACGTGCACATGGTCTGCACAAGGATCCCGCTACAGCATCAGAAATAGAATTTCAAGAAGAAGTTATTACAATGAGTGACAAAACGAATTTTTTATTTATCGACGAAAGTAGGTACTCTTTCCGGGTACAGAATATTGGTATTTGCCAGCAACAAAGCTAAGGCAATTCTGACTAACAGTAGGAACACCGCATTTATGGATGGAACGTTCAAAAGCTGCAGTAAGCAATTTAGCTAAATATATACCATCCATATTGATATTGGTAGCACACCAGAGGAGACAAATATAATTCCATTGATATATGCACTACTTCCTAACAAAACCAAAGAGACTTACAATACATTGTTTTCATCAATCAAACAGAAACTACCGAATTGGAAACCAACTGTTGTGAAACTTGATTATGAGCAGGCTTTAGAAAACAATTTTCCAAAAGCTCAAATTTCTGGATGTAATTTTCATTTTAATCAATGCATATGGAAAAATATTCAAAATATGGGATTAGTTGCTGAATATAAAAATAACGAAGAAATACGTTTACATATAAGAATGTGTGCAGCGTTAGCATATCTGCCTGTGGAAGATATTGATGATGACTGGTTATACATGTAAAGAAAATTATAATTTTCTTAAATTTATGTACTGGCACACAGCGCCAGCCATAGTAGATTTATTAGACCTTTGTTTATAATCTGTCATTCTGTCAGATTGATTAAGCTGTCAGGTGAAAATAATCCCGTGAATTAATGTAACGATTTATTTTAAATACCTAATGTGATTTGAGAAGCGATACTGTATTAATAGCATTAAATGTCGTTTCTTTGATTACAGAGAAACCCAATTGTGTTTTTAATCAGCGGTGTCGCTCAAGCTAACAAAATAATATCTTATATACATTCAAGAGACTTCTCCAATTTCTGAAAAAATGGAACAATTCTACGATTATTTTGTTCAGCAATGGTTAGAAAATACACACATTTCCAAGGAAATGTGGAATTGCCATGAGCAAAGACATCGCAGTAACAATGCTTTGGAAGGTTGGAACCATCGTTTAAATACATTGATAAAACCACATTCCAATGTATTTCAATTGGTGAAGTGCCTACTTAAAGAAGCAGAATATTCTGATCACATTTATGACAGATCTACCATAAATTTAGAAGGAAAGCGGCGCAAAAAAACCTATATTACTTTAGATAAAAGAATTTCCAAAACATGAAAGAAATATAAAGACACAAGAGACTTGAGAACATGTTTAAAGACGTTAGCTTATATTCAGAAGCTCGAATAAACAAACAAGTTTTTATTGACATGGATTTTTGTATTTTACTTTATAAAAAAACTGAAAAAATAAAAAAAAATTAAAAAAAAAACTCTTTTAAAGACACCAAAGTTTATATTATTATGTATAAACTTTGCCAGTCCTAAGTCTGGATGAAAGTGTGAAGGAAAGATGGTTTATAATTTTTGTACTTTCTTGTTTTCTTGTAAAACTAATATTTTTAACTTACCCTTTACCAAGGTGCCACTTGGCCAGCGAAGTGATAACGAATGTTGCCTTAGTGCCGAGTTATACCTAACCGTAAAATTTGTACCATAGAAAAACGATACATTTTTATTTGTCTATGGTCTGTACGTTAAGGTTTAAGCGTTCTCTATGGTTTCAGCTGTCGAAAAATTTCCACTTAAATATCAAGGCATAAATTAAGGCATCATATTGGTTTAAAAGTGGAGTTGAAAAATTTTCAATAAAATTTAACTTTATTAATAATATAAATGTTGGTCAACTCAATAAGTTGTAAAAAAAGTTAATTTGTCTCTTCATATGATTGTGATATAAATCTGTAGCCTTAATGTAAGATTTGATTTGCTCGATTTAGTTGAATAGAAAAAAAGTTATAAATACAGAGCGTGAGCGACCCGCGCTGAAGGTTACTTGCGCTAAGAACGCTTTTTTGTTTATAACACAATATAAGCTTGGGTTGACATCTCTATATTTATAAACAAAAAGTTCAAAAAGTTCTAACAATAAAATTTTTATAAAAATTACGGATCCCACTTTACAGCTCTATCTTCCCTTCCGAATTTGGATTCAGCAGATCAAAATACATAAAAAACCGGGGACCTCCATCGGCCACGAACATCGCATGTGACGCCCACAAAATAGTATTTCTTTCATTGATGTTATAAATATAAGTTTTAGAAACATGATTTTTTTCAGATACTTTATCAGATACTTATCTTACTTAATAGTGGTGTAAACGTTAACCAATAACTTATTAGGATTAATTTCCAGATCTTTTCTTCTTGTAAAGACTTGATTTAACATATCCCTCGTGGAAGTAGACCAATTTATATCATACCCACTTCCAAGGTGTTTGTAATGTGAACTAAAAAGGTTGTATTTTTCTGGACAATAGGGGTTATTATCTATAGGTTGTGAATATTGAAAACTTTCCCATCCTGTCACTTTTACTATGGGTGTGTATTTTTTCTTTGTATACAAGGTTATTTTAGGTCGAATATCCATTGGATTTTCATGAATATTTTCCAGCTAAAATAAAGGGTATGAATTAGATAAGTATAAATTATAAAAATATTTTTTTAAAACTTACCATAAATGGCGGCGGCATTTTTTTAATTTCTGTCTTGTTATTTAAATGATTTAGTCACTTAATGTGATATTTGAATTTTTAAAACTGCATATTAACATATCGTTTGGCAAGTTAATAGACATATAAGAGATTCTTGACGTATTAACAATACGCCACATTATTAAAAACGTCACTGTCGCCATTATATCTAACCAAACTTTTTATATTTTATATTATGTATTTTCATGTATTTTCTTGTTTATGAGTTATTATAGTGCTAAATAGACACATTATTATCGTTAAGGAATATTTAGAGTCGTATTTAAAGGTTTATTTTGTTTTATATAGAAAAGTTTGCTTTTGAAGTTGATTTTTTCTCACCTTAGAACAAAATAAAACTTCTTTAAATATAACTCAAATTATTCCTTAATGATAGTAATGTGTTTATATAGCACAATAATGTCAGAATTCTACAAAAAAAAACAAGAAAATCCACAATACAAAAAACTTCAGTGCACACTAACTACCATAAGGCCACAGTTTGTTTGGAGATAATGCTATGACATGTCAATCAATGGTGACAGTGACGTCACAATAATGTGGCTGGTATCTGAAATTTTTGACGTTTGATATGTCGGGATTCCTTATATACTCGGAATTTTACAGTCGTGTAATGACGTCATTTTCGTGGGAAAAAACGTATGTCCTATTAAATTTATTTGTTGCTAAGTAACTGACTACTGGTGTCTAATTACCTGTATAACTTGTTCCTGTTCAATTTGAAAGAAAGCCAATACATTTAGAATTATTAACTGTGTTTCTTCGTTAAATCGATGAGGGTTTTTTGGCGGCATGTTTTGACGCTTTGGCGTTTTCAAAACTGACAATCACTTGACAAGCATTTCAGGTAAAATTTAGCTACGACAACAACATTTCGGCAAAATTTTTTGTCACTGTCATTTTACATTAGTTAAACAAGGATAGACAAAAATGACGTCATTACAAGACTGTAAAATTCCGAGTATACAACGTTTTAGAAAACTTATACATGTTGTATAATATAAAAAACTTTTGTTTAGATAATAAAGAAGGGTATAAAAATAGCTATAAACCAGATCTGCCATTGGAACTAGTAATTAAAGTTAATGTGCCCGTTTCATATTTTTTTTATTAATTACTTTTTATAATGGTTCTTATTTGAAAAAACTACGAAACACTTTTTTATTGGACAACAGAATAAACAACAACAATGGAGTAAAGAATAATCTGATTAAAAAGCTAATTTCTTCTTCTTTTCTCAACTTTTTGGCCTCTAACTTTGCAGTAATGGATGTGAAGTAATCTGTTCATATCATGTCAGCCATGTTTGTCAATGTCACATGAGAAATCATTTTTATGTTAGTTTAATGTACCAATGTACAAACCTAGAATAAATATTTGATTTACCCAGTAGTATTCTTTACATGGTGTCAGAAGTGAACTGATTTGTTATAATTATCAAGTCGAGTTAGAGAAATACGGATATGGAATCAATTTTTCAAACACCGAAACCTCTCACGTTCGAAGGGAATTTAGCTGAAAACTGGATCTTATGGAAGCAGCAGTTCAATTTGTTCATGAAAGCTTCGGGGAAAGATAATGGAGATGTTAAAGAAGATGTTAAGGTTGCAATTTTCCTAAGTGCCGTTGGTGAAGAGGGCCTAAAAGTTTTCAATTCACTGAAGCTAAATAGTGAAACAATCACACTGGTGGATTTAGTCAAAGAATTTGAGAATTACTGTAAACCAAGAGCAAATATTGTATATGAAAGATTCGTGTTCAGGAATATAACACAGAAAGAAGGGCAAGTATTCGATAGTTATCTTACCGAAATGAAAAATTCCATTCCTAAGTGTGCATTTGGGGATCAGGAATCAAGCATAATCAGAGATCAAATTACATTTGGAATACCAGATTCGAATGTAAAAGAAGTTCTTCTGCGAGATGGAAATATTACCCTGGAAAAAGTTTCGGAATATTGTCGAGCAGTAGAAGCCAGTAAGCAACAGATAGAAGAATTTAAACGATAAACGATAAAGAATGCGGGTTGTGTAAGAAGAAGGGCCATTTTGTCAAGAAATGTTCAGAATATTTGAAAAACAAAAAGAATATTCATGAAGTTCAGGAAGATGAGGCCGAGTCTGACGATCCTGATTGCAGGGATGATCCTAATGAACATAATTCTGTTGAGTTATATGTGAGTGAAGTCAAGAAGACACAACTTGAACGTCAACAGGTATGGTATGAAGATATTATCGTCAATGGATTGAAAATCAAAATAAAATTAGATAGTGGTGCAGAAATAAATTGTTTACCTTTACATATTCTTTCTAAATTACAAGATGTAAATATCCAACCAACAAATATCATGATTTTAGGATTTGGAAACAAAAATTCGAAAATCAAACCTTTAGGTATCACCAAATTGAATTGTATCATAAAAAAGGTTAGGAAAATTGTTGACTTTCTAGTAGTTGATGTTGATTCTAAACCAATTCTAGGGTTAAGTGACTGTGTGAATTTTGCACTCACTAAAAGTGTAGATATTCTAAATCATTCATTGCAATCTGAAAAAGATTTATTTGATTGCTATTCCAATTTATTTACTGGTACAGGAAATTTTCCTGGAACATATCATATACATATTAAATCTGATGCCATTCCAGTAGTGAATCCCCCTCGACGAGTCCCTCACGCTCTATTAGAAAAACTGAAAGAAACACTGGATAGATTGGAAGGACGAGGTATTATTTCCAGAGTCGACAAACCAACAAATTGGGTGCACAACCTAGTAATAAGGGAAAAAATCAATGGTGAGTTACGATTATGTCTCGACCCGAAGGACTTGCATGGTGCTATCAAGAGGGAGTTATATCTCATACCTAAACCGGAAGATATAATCGCACAATTAACAGGTATGGCATTTTTTTCAGTTTTTGATTTGAAAGAAGGGTTCTGGCATATAAAACTAGATGAGGAAAGTGCGGACTTATGTACTTTCAATACACCATTTGCGCGATATCCGTTTAATCGGCTTCCATTTGGCATTTCATCAGCCCCTGAAGTTTTTCAGCGAAAAAACATGGGCATTTTTGGTGATCTACCAGGGGTTTTCGTCTATTTCGACGATATAGTCATATGTGGTAAGAATGAACTAGAACATGATAGAAACCTAATCAATTTTCTTGAACGGGCAAAACGATTTGGAGTAACCTCAATAAAAACAAAATTCAGTTTAAGGTTAGCCAAGTCAGGTACAGCGGACATGCAATTTCGGAAAATGAGGTAAAGATAGATGAAAAATATATAAAAGCTGTTACGCTTCTTGAGTATACATCCGACAAAAAATCTCTAAAGAGATTTCTGGGGTTATTGAAATATTTAACGAAATTCATTCTTAATTTATCACAAATAACTGCACCTCTTCGAGACTTACTGAAAAAAGATGTTGTTTATAAATTTGATAAGATACATAAAAAAAGTGTTGATAAAATCAAACTGATAGTAACAAGAGCACCTAATTTAAAAATTTTTAATAGTAGAGAGCCAATGGTCATACAGACGGATGCATCACAACATGGTCTAGGTTCTTGTCTCTTACAAAACGGACAACCTGTTGCATTTGCGTCTAGGAGTCTGACAGATTGTGAAAAACGGTACGCCCAGATTAAAAAAGAAATGCTCAACATAAAATTTGCCTGTGAGAAATTTTATTTTTATATATATGGACATGAAGTGACGGTTCATACAGATCATAAACCTCTCGAATCCATTTAAAAAAAAAATATCAATCAACTCACTTGTAGACTTCAACATTTACGAATGAAAACTTTGAAATATTCTCTCAATGTGAAATATTTGAAAGGTTCCCTAATGTATATTGCCGATTTTTTATTCAGAGTTCCTTTGCCAGAAACTGGCCAATGCGAAATAGATGATGAAGACAAAATTGTACACTTGGCATCAAAATACATACATATGTCAGACGAACGAAAATTAGAGTTCCAATCAGAATTACAAAAAGATACCATATTAAGAAAAGGGTTTGAATTCACCGAAAAAGGTTGGCCACCTAAAAAATTAGATAGTGAGCTAGAGAATTTCATAAAAATTAGTCATGATATTTCCATAGGAGAAAATTTACTTTTTCTAAATGACAAATTGATTGTCCCTTCTTCACTGAGACAGAAAATCTTGTCTTTACTTCATGAAAATCATTTTGGAGAAAATAAAACGAAAGCTAGGGCAAATTTTTTTTTTTATTGGCCTAAAATGTCAAGTGAAATCGCTTCATTGGTGAAAAATTGTAAAATATGTGAAAAATATGCAAGAAATAATGCAAATGAACCTCTATAACAATCCCAGGTTCCACCAAGGCCATTGGAAAGAATTGCAGGAGATATAATGTTTTATGGAGACAATGTTTGGTTGTGATAGATGCCTACAGTAAATGGCTCGAAATTCGTAAGTTGAGGGCCAAACGAGCCACTGATATAATATCAGCATTGAAAGACATTTTTAGTTCTCAGGGTATTCCAGACGTTTTCTGTTCTGATAACATGCCGTTCATTAGTATAGAATTTCTAGAATTTGCAAGTGAGTGGCAATTCAGAACAATAACTTCAAGTCCTAAATATCCGCAATCAAATGGTTTGGCTGAAAAAGCTGTTGGAATAGCCAAATCAATTATGAGAAAAAGCAAAGACCTTTATGCTGGTCTGCTAGAATATAGAAATTCATCAATTATATCAAAAGGTCTTTCACCTAGCCAACTTCTCAATAATCGAAGATTACGAGACAAGTTACCAGTCCATTCGGGATTATTGAAACAGGAAGGGACAAATAGCGAGGAAGTCAGGGGAAAACTGATAAAAAGTCAGCAAGTTCAGAAGTATCATTATGACAAGAAAGGAGTTAGGAATTTGCTGGAAGTAAAAGAAGGTGATAAAATCGTCATCAGAAAAGATGGGATATGGGAGCCCGGCACTGTTATAGGTGAACATCAAAGTCCAAGGTAATACATTATAGAGGATGATTCAGGAAGAATGCTGAGAAGAAACAGAAAATTTTTGAAACCCTCACCTTCCTCTTCAACTGAACCATCTGATGATAGCAATGAGGGTTCCGAAAGATCTGAAGGAAGGGTATCTAGAACAACTAGAAGGCCTGTTAGATTTGATGACTATGTTCTGAGTTGAATCAATATTCAGTAAACCTTTTGAATCAATAATGATTTTTAAGTGATGACAATGAATGATTTGAATAATTTACTTTTATGAGCGTCTTGTTTTTTTAATTGTATTTTTTATTGTTTTCGTTTCGACATTTTCATTTGTGAAAGAATGTGAAGTAATCTGTTCATATCATGTCTGCCATGTTTGTCAATGTCACATGAGAAATAATTTTTATGTTAGTTTTATGTACCAATGTACAAACCTAGAATAAATATTTGATTTACCCAGTAGTATTCTTTACAATGGATATAATCGATTTTTGTAACTTGTGTTGGGGGCATACTCTGACAGACGTCTGGAAAATTTGTTTCTTTCTTTTACATTTTATACCACGTAAGTACCCGACACTACATTAAGACTAACCAAAGAGATATTGTTCCACATATTCTTCTAATAAACACCCTTACAATTAAAAAGTTTTAACACTATTAGCCTTTTTGGCATCAAGGGAATGCCTGAGATATTTGGATGAAAATTTTAATAGGATCACTTATTTAAATTAGTAAATATTAACAATAACCGAGACAATAACAAATAATCGTAAACGAGAAAAACACAAATTGAATGGACTGGGAAAGTAGTGACGTAAGTGTCAAACCAAATAATTCCAAACAACTTTTTTATGGTATATTTTATAGGTGTTATTGACTATTTTATTGTATTTTCTTGGTTTTTAGTCCAGGCGTGCTGTACTTTTAGACGGAAATTCTGATACCTGGAATGTAACAGTTGGAGGTGGTAAAGGGGCTTATAACACATGAAAAAAAATACATTAACTATTTCAATTATGATGATAAACTTTTTAAGGGTGAAAAAGGGGTAAAAACTGAAATATTGCTGTTTGCGGCTAAAATTGACGTCATAATAGGCACCTTTCATAAGTGACAAAGTGTAGACATGACAACTCTAACTAGCCTAGGGGCCTAGGCCTTTTGTTTTCTCTTTGACCTTGCAACATTTCAGTATACAGAATATACTATCATTCGTAACAAACAAAATATTGTCTTTTCAATATATTTTTTAATTACAATTACGAATTACTTAAAACCGAACGATTATTATATTAAAAATAAACAAATTATTCCAAAAAGTCAAAGAAAATTGAAATTTTGATGAAAATTGGGCTATAGGGTTCTGATGGAAGGGTATTTGGGCCTTGTAATTATGAACAAATCAATTTATCTCATGAAAAACCTTATAATATAAACAAATCAGCATACAACAATAGTAAAAACCATCAAATCCCCGCTCGGATTATTAACTTCATTAATAGACTTCAGTGTTTATAATAATATTGCAAATGAACTAAAAATCCGACTAAATAATGAAATACATTTTCTTTTGTAATTTTTCCCGTAGAATGCAATGCAAGAGTCGGCTTTTGCGTTTTTTAATATTTTATAACAAAAATTTAACAATTATTGCAAATTTAGCTCTTGCAAAATTCATTTTTTGCTTTTTTTTCATTTTTGAGCACATTTTTAAATGAGAGGTGTATTTTTTTTTTGTTTCATGTGAAAGTAGACGTAAAAACGAAAAAAATGAGCCCCAGGAAAATCTTTTCCAATAATATTTTCCGAGCAAACTTTACAGTTGAAAAAAAAGAGATTTTTCCAGAAAAATCAAATTTCTCGGAAAATTATTATGTTACAAGGTTGAGAAAATTCGTGGTTATTTTCGACATAAGAAGGTAAGTTTTCACCAAGTTTCATCAAGATTGACGAATCCGTTGGAAAATTAAAAATTAAAAACGAAAAATCGTTTTTTTTCCATTTTCCTCGAAAAATTGAGGTTATGTGAGAAAATTACCAAGAAAAAAGTTTTAGATTTTTACATGATCTACAACTTTTCTACTGGGCGCTTTTTATTTTGACGTCAATTTTAGCCGCAAACAGCAATATTTCAGTTTTTTTACCCCTTTTTCACCCCTAAAAAGTTTATGATCATAATTGAAATAGTTAATGTATTTTTTTTTCATGTGTTATAAGCCCCTTTACCACCTCCAACTGTTACATTCCAGGTCTCAGATATTCCGTATTTTTTATTTTTTTGGTACAGCACGCCTGGACTATTTTGCGAGTTGATTACTGTTTTTTTATTGGTAAGTGTTCATTCATATGTTTTACATATCACTAAAGTAGATACATAGATAGCGCATGACACTAACTATTGTTCAGAAGTATGGATTGACGCTTAATCAAAACAAATGCAAATACAATCAGAAAGCTATTAGTTTATTGGGATATACTATTCAAAACGGAATCATGAAACCGGATCCAGAAAGGCTACAACCCCTACTAAATTTACCAATGCCGAAATATGCTGTTGAACTCCGTCGGGGAGTAAAAATTTTTTCTCACTACTCTAAATGGATCTACAAATTTTCGGACAAAATAAGAAGTCTAATACATTGCAAGAAGTTTCCTTTAACTCAAAAAGATATTCAAGATTTTGAACTGTTAAAAAAAGATGTTGCTAATTTCCTACTTTGGTCTGTAAACGACGAAGACGTATTATATGTTGAGACTGATGCTTCGGACTTTTGTATAGCTGCAACCCTAAGTCAATCAGGAAGACCCGTAGCTTTGTTTTCAAGAACCTTGTCGGATACGTAAAAATGACATTCTTCTGTCGAGAAAAAAGCATACGCATGTGTAGAAGTTCTACGAAAATGGATTGGACGTCATTTCAATCTGGTTACCGATCAAGAGGCCGTCTGTTATGTTCCGCACTTAACATTCTAGTAAAATCAAAAATTAAAAGATTTTACGGTGGCGCTTGATTATTAAATTGTGTTTCTTCTATTCGAACTCCATTAATCCTTATCTCAACCAAGTATTACTAGGATGTATTATTTTATTCTTATACGTAATTTACCATATTCTATGGAAGAAGTTGACAGCTGCATGTCCTATATGCACACACACAAGTACATGTTGACTATTGTGGACGAATATTCCAGGTTTCCCTTTGGTTTTCCTTCTGTGATAAGATGCTCTAATCAATTTTTTACGATATTTGGCATGCCTGCGTTTATACACTCTGATAGAGGAAGTTTCTTTATGTCCAAAGAAATAGTAAACTATCTTCAATCCCATGGAATAGCTCATAGTCGTACTACTCCATATAATCCTGAAGGCAATGGTTTATTTGAAAGGTATAATGGTATTATATGGAAAGCTGTTAACTTAGCTCTAAGAACTAGAAATCTAAAGACCTCACAATGAGAACTTGTGTTACCTGATGCTTTGCACTCTATACCATCTTTGTTATGTACTTCAACAAATTGTACTCCGCACGAAAGACTATTTTTGTATCAAAGACGATCTACTAGTGGTATATCTATTACACCCTCGCAAAAAGTATTACTCAAGAAGCACTTAAGGAATAGCAAGTATGATCTACTAGTTGAAGAGATTGAGCTAGTAGAAGCAAATCCAGAGTATGCCGTAATACGACATTACAATGGAAGGGAGTCAACTGTCTCGATCAAACACTTAGCACCAAGAGGCGATTTAACCTTGATTAAATCAGTTGAGACTCCCTGTATTGAAAACATACCATCAGATTCAAATTTTGAAGTGCAAGACATTGTTGTGAAAGGTACGTCAGTAAAAAGTTCTCCTGAAGACCTACAGGCTCAACGTAGAGATTTCATCGAAACTGGACCCAACATTGCTGCCTATAATGAAGTTCATTAGAAACGATTACGAACCGAGATCCTACTGTGCGTCAGTCAACAAGAGTAAGGTAACCTCCAGCATATTTACAGGACTATCGATAAAATAACCTAGGGAGAATGTGATTTAACTACATACTCTACATACTAGAGTGAATCTTATCCTCGCGTATTTAGTAGATATCTAGATTAATTAAGTAACGTCATCGTGCGTCAGTCAATGGTACACTATTATTAACTGAAAATTTGTATGCTAAGATTTCTTTAATTAAAGCCTTATAGTTTTGAAGGGTATTCATTATTACAATGGAGGTACCGCTTTGAAAACTATTTAGTTGCTACTGAGATTAATAAAAAAGAGGATGCCATACAAGTTCTTCATTTTATTGGGGAAGAAGGGAAGAATTTATACAACATTTCAGTTCACTGACGCTGAAAAAAAAAACTAAAAATTTTGCTCGAGAAGTTTCAAGCACATTTTTTGCCTAGAGAAAATCTAACCTAAGAACGATACAAATTTTTCTCATATAGGCAAATTCAAGGACACATTTTAGATCATTATAACCGAAGTAAAGAAAATCGCAATGAAATGCAAACTGGGAAATTTGCAGGGGGCCTTATAAAAACAGTTATTATATTATAAATATGAATAATTGGGTTACTATATTAGAAATAAATAATAAAATAGTTAAATTAAAAATTGACACGGGTGCAATGGCTAACATTTTATCATATGATCTACTTAAAAGTCTAGAATTATCTCTTAATTAGAATTAAGGTCGTTTTACAAGTAAATATGCATTAGCATCTCTTAAACTTGTTTTAAAAAAAAAAGGCATAAAGCAAATATACCGCCATATTATTAAGAATACTGAAATGCAATAAATTCAACTTTCTATTTTATACCTTATGATTCCATGTAAATAATTATTTACTATTACTACTTAAATTCAAGTCTAAAAAATATCTTGTTACATGTTTCAAAATGTTTTATAAAGGTATTAATTTTAAACCCCCTAAAAATGATATGACACTGGCTGTAGTGTCTGACGGTTTCCCCTGTGATACAAAACAATCATTATTGCTTGCTGTCTCTACGTTAGTATATATGCTCGAAGCTTAAGACGGGATGTCGATGGTCTCTCTTTCCCTTTTACTCTTTTGACTTCTTCTCTAGAGCCTGTATCGTTTTCTGCGGTTTCGCGTGCAGCGCAGAATGCGAAAATCTCGGCAAACGGAACTTCTCCTGTTTATTGTCTTTCATGTTGTACAAATCCGGCCATTTTTGACGTAGTTCAATTTCTAGTTGTGGATGATTCAAACCCGTAGCGAAACGGTTTCGTAATTGCCGTTTCAATATGTCCCCCGAATATCGATAGTCTTTACTCAGTTCTTTGAGTTTATTAGCGTAATGTTTCATTTTTTCAGACGGTTCACGTATACAGTTCCAAAAATCTAGCAGTGCTTTGAATCTCGTCCTCCTTGTTCTATGTAGGTCCAGCAACTTACTCCTGAGGTCATCGTAGGATTTTGATTCAAAATCTGGTGTAAAGGCAACTTTGATTTCGTGGTATACCTCAGGTGTCAGAGATGTAATCAAGAGGTCTTTCTGTATCGACGAGCAGTCTCCCCAGATACGACATTTTGCTTCGAAATAGTCGATAAAGTTCTCTATGCTTGTAGATGTCGGGTTAAATTTATCGCACTTGAATTGATTGATAATGTTCAACTTATGTCTAAGTGTTGTGTCTTGAGAGGAGGTCGGTTCCATTTCCTCATCGAAAAGCTATGGCTGAAGCTTATATCAAAGGTTTTCGTGCTGATGCTTTAATTGACACGGGAAGTAGCATAAGTTTCATAAATGAAGAATTCGCAAATCTGCTAAAGCTAAAAAAGCTTAACTGTCAACAAACAGTGACGATGGCTTCACTGTCTCTGACATCACAAGTAAGAGGCCTAAACTATTCGCATAGGAAATTACTCTTACGAAAATATTGAACTCCTAATCGTAAAGGATTTGTGCACTGATATGATTATAGGTCACGATATACTAAAACTGCACTCGACTTTGGAGTTCGAATTTGGTGGATCGAAGGAAGCGCTCAAAATTTGCTCTGTAGTTGAAGCAACCGTACCTGCGGTGCCGTTGTTTCCAAACCTTTCTCTAGACTGCAAGCCGATCGCGATAAGATCTCGCAAGTACTCATCTGAAGATCAACAGTCTGTCACGTCCGAAGTCGGAAAATTATTACGAGACGGTATAATCGAAGAGAGCCAATCGCCGTGGAGAGCGCAGGTATTGATTATAAAGAACGCTAATCATAAGAAAAGGATGGTGATTGATTACTCGCAGACTATTAATCGGTACACGCAGTTAGACGCTTACCCTCTGCCGAATATAAGAGAAACTGTTACTAAGATCTCTAATTACAATATATTCAGTACTATCGATCTTCAAAGTGCTTATCACCAAGTGCCGATACTTCCTCAGGAGAAAATCTATACTGCGTTCGAAGCTGTAGGAAATCTTTACCAATTCACTAGAATTCCTTTCGGCGTCACAAATGGGGTATCTGCGTTTCAAAGAACTATCGACTGGGTGATCCGGAAAGAAGGATTAACAGGGACGTACGCTTACCTCGACGATATTACCATTTGCGGTAAAACAAAAGTTGACCATGATGCAAATCTAGAGAAGGCTCTCAATGCACTCAGTAAGTATGGGCTTACAATAAATAAGGAGAAAAGTAACTTCAGCCTTAAATCGATCGACATATTGGGATACTCTATTGAGAACCACATTATCAAACCTGATAACAATAGACTGCAGCCTTTGCTCGACTTACCTCCGCCCAATGATATTGCATCACTTCGCAGAACTTTAGGAATGTTCGCACATTACTCCAAATGGATTCCAAATTTTTCCGAGAAAATTCATGCTCTAGCTCACACATCCCAGCTTCCTTTAATCGTAGAAGCTTTGAAAGCTTTTGAAATCTTGAAATCAATAATCGCCAAATCTTCCGTAAATGCTATTGATAACAACGTGGGTTTCACAGTTGAAACAGATGCCTCTGAACACTCGATCGCAGCTACTCTATCTCAAAACTCTAGGCCTGTCGCTTTCTATTCTACGACATTAAATCGCTGCGAACAAAAACACTCAGCCATAGAAAAAGAAGCCTATGCCATTGTTGAGTCTTTAAAAAAATGGCGACATTTCTTAATCGGAAAACCTTTTAATCTTATTACCGATCAAAGGTCTGTCAGTTTCATGTTCAACGCCAAGAAAGATAAAGAATGAGAAAATTCAGAGATGGTGACTTGAACTAGCTCCGTTTAAGTATGACATAATTTACAGGCCTGGGCGAGAAAACCACGTCGCTGATGCACTATCCAGGGTCTCTGCTAGTATCAGTTTACAATCACGAAGTCTTAAACTAAAGGAATTACACGATTATCTCTGTCACCCCGGTGTGACAAGAATGCATCATTGGCTCAAAACCAAAAATCTGGCTTATACACTAGAAGAGATAAGGACTATGACAAGTAATTGCCGAACTTGCGCAGAGATAAAGCCAAACTTTTTTAGAAATAAGGACCCGCTTCCTGAGCTTATAAAGGCGACATCAGCTTTTGAGCGTCTCAGTATTGATTTCAAGGGCCCGGTCCCCACAAATACTAAGAATCGGTTCATACTTACTGTTATCGATGAATATTCACGTTTTCCGTTTGCGTTTCCCTGCACTGATGTAAGTGCCAAGACTGTAAATATGCATCTAAATTCGCTTTTTATGATGTTTGGTATGCCGGCGTACATACACTCCGACCGAGGATCGTCGTTTATGTCTTCAGAAGTTAAAGAATTTCTTCACTCTCGAGGTATCGCTACGAGCCGCACTACCGCCTACAACCCCCAAGGACTCTGTGACCGAGCCAGCAAATATCAGCCCCTAGTGGAAGAAGTAGATCTGTTAGAGGCAAACGCAGATTATTCATATATTCGACTTCCAGATGGCCGTGAAACAACTGTGTCAAACCGTCACTTAGCCCCGATTGAAGGTCAGGGAGAAATCATTGCTCAAGAAACTGAACCTGATTCTAATACACAAGAATCCCCAATGATTACTCAAAATATCCCTGTGTTGGAGAAAGACAGCTTTATACCTCCTCAAGATGCTGTACAGCCACAGCATGAAGTGACTCCATTGCCAGAGCCAGAAACGTCGAGGAGATCTACCAGGGCTTGAAAACCGCCGCATTACCTCAAGGATCACAGCGCGAGCGTGTACTGTTGTGGTAACTGTGGAGAAATCTCAGAGCCGCGGTGAATGATATCGGTTCTGCTGATAGAGTCTTTATACACACATGCTTTATACTTACTTATTGTACTTTATATTGTTGCTATGTATTGTGAAAACTGCTAAGTTGTGTCATGTATAATTTCTAATTGAATAAAGCCTAGCGTTATGTAAAAGGTTTATTTCTCATACTATTACAGTGTGGAAGCCGTGTGTCCTGTTCTCTGCTGCTGTAGGGTAAGCAGTTGTAGCAATTGTGTTATTTGTTGCTGAGTGGTTTGTTGCACACTTAAAAATTGAGCGAATTGTTCGTCATTCATTGTACTTATTTTTTTTCACTTCGTCGCCACATTTTATAACGTGAAATAATGATAAAATTAAGCTTTTATGTAGACAATATAATTCTATTAAAATTATTGACAAACAATGACATTTATACAATTTGACAAGCATAGATTCTATAGCACTTTGTACTTCTGACAATCTTTCTTTATATGTCCTGGTCTTTTACGAAAATAACACTTTATAGAATCAATTGTTTTTTACAATTGTTGGAAAATCGATTTAATAATATTCATTTTGATTGAGTTTTCCATGGAAATAATAAAAGATCGTTGTTATGATTTAGTATAAATAAGATTTGTAGTTGTCAGAAAAAATTATTAAAAACTGTCAAGTTTTCTGAATAAAATATAATTTTCGTTATAAACTTTTTCTGAAGTATCTGTTCAGTTTAAATACTGAAATTAATCCACTGTGTAACAACAATACTTCATCCTTAGTTTCTTTTTCTTCAAGTCGTCGATGGTATTCATCTAAAAGTTTCGATAGAACTAAGGACATAGCTCATAGCTTTCTTTTTGAACTTCCAATGCCGAAACCATCGAATCAAAACTTTTTGGTAAACTGGATCATATTATAGAAACCCGCCAGTTATCACCTAATATATTTTCACTTAAATTAGTGTGATATAACTACATACTCATTCACTCTTATCCTCGCTTATTTAGTAGATATCTAGATTAATTAAGTAACGTCATCGTGCGTCAGTCAGTGATACACTTTTATTAACTGCAATATTTTGTATGCTAAGATTTCTTTAATTAAAGCCTTATAGTTTCGAAAGGTATTCATTATTACAATTTAATTAAAGATTTCGAACTCCTCCATAATATGGATAAATTTTTAAAACCTGAACGATTCGAAACAAACCCGCAAGACGTTTCAGCCGCAAAACAGTGGAAACATTGGTTTAAAACGTTCAACAATTTTCTACTAGCAACTGATAAAGAGAAGAAATTCGACGAATGTACTAAAATGCAACTACTCATAAACTTTATTTCTCATGAAATATATGAAATAATTAGTGAATGTTCAAACTACAATGATGCTGTCAAGATTCTAGAAGATATTTACGTAAAACCAGTGAATGAAGTATTTGCTAGACATATTTTGTATACAAGAAAACAATTATCAACCGAAAGTATTGATCAGTATATTCAAGCATTAAAGGTTTTAAGCAAAAATTGTGACTTCAAAGCAGTAACAGCTGAGCAGAATAAGAATGATTTTATCCGAGACGCTTTTATCGGCGGTTTGTTAAGCAGTGAAATTCGTCAACGTCTTTTAGAAAATAATACTTTAGAATTAGAAAAAGCGGCCATCCAAGCTCGAGCACTAGAGGAAGCGAAGAGACAATCTGATTTATATTTCAGTCAAAGTTCTGTTAATACTGTTTGTTCCAATGAAAATCATGACTCAGAAATTAATATTATCCCTTCAAGTGCAGCTACTACGTCACTTCAGCATTGCTATTTTTGTGGAAATGCTAGACATTCTCGTAATAAATGTCCTGCCCGAAACGCTACCTGTACTAAATGTCAAAAAGTGGGGCATTTTGCTAAAGTATGTATGAAATCTAAACTGCAATCCAAATCAACGTCAGCTTCCACTTTTCTTATTGCTTCAACGACCCGACCTATACCATACTGTTTGTCACGAGCGATGGTTAATTCTAAAGTAAACAATATACCCACAAATGCCCTAATTGATACTGGAAGTTCTGATAGTTTTTTAGACTACGATTTTGCCGTAAATAACCACTTGAAAATTTATCCGATGGAAGGCCAAGTTTCTATGGCTACCACTTCTTGTTCTACTTCTTTAAAAGGATACTGCCTAATAAATTTATACCTACCTAACGCCGAATACAATAATTTCAGAATATCTGTTCTACCTAAGCTATGCACTGATGTAATCATAGGTCACGATATAATGAAACAACATTCTCAAATTGCCTTGACATTTGGTGGCACAAAACCACCCTTATCGATTTCTTGCCTTATTCAAGTTAAAATAGAGCCTCCATGTTTATTTTCAAACCTAACTAAAGATTGTCGGCCTATAGCAACAAAATCACGAAGACATTCTGACGATGATGAAAAATTTATTCAAGAAGAAGTTAAGAAACTTTTAGAGGAAGGCATTATCGAGGAAAGTACATCACCCTGGAGAGCCCAAGTTTTGGTTACAAAAAGTGAACACCACAAACGCCGTATGGTAGTTGATTATTCGCAGACAATTAAAAAATTTACTTATTTGGACGCTTATCCTTTACCCAATCTGGAAAGTATGGTATCAAAAATTGCTAAATTTAAGGTATTTAGCACAATAGATTTAAAAAGCGCGTATTACCAAATTCCCATTAACAATCACGAAAAACATTATACCGCGTTTGAAGCTGGAGGCCAACTGTATCAATTCACAAGAATCCCTTTCGGTGTGACAAATGGTGTCTCATGTTTTCAAAGAACCCTAAATTCAATTATTTCAAAAGAAGGTTTAGTAGGTGTTTTTGCTTATCTTGATGATGTTACAATTTGCGGAGAAAATTCGGAAGCGCATGACAATAACTTAGAAAGGTTTTTAAATGTTGTTCAGAAGTATGGATTGACGCTTAATGAAAACAAATGCAAATACAATCAGAAAACTATTAGTTTATTGGGATATACTATTGAAAACGGAACCATGAAACCGGATCCAGAAAGGTTACAACCCCTACTAAATTTACCACTGCCGAAAGATGCTGCTGAACTCCGTCGGGTAGTAGGAATTTTTTCTCATTACTCTAAATGGATCTACAAATTTTCGGACAAAATAAGAAGTCTAATACATTGCAAGAAGTTTCCTTTAACTCAAAAAGAAATTCAAGATTTTGAACTGTTAAAAAAAGATGTTGCCAGTTCCCTACTTTGGTCTGTAAACGACGAAGACGTATTATATGTTGAGACTGATGCTTCGGACTTTTGTATAGCTGCAACCCTAAGTCAATCAGGAAGACCCGTAGCTTTTTTTTCAAGAACCTTGTCGGATACGGAAAAACGACATTCGTCTGTCGAGAAAGAAGCATACGCATGTGTAGAAGCTCTACGAAAATGGAGACATTTTCTGATTGGACGTCATTTCAAACTGGTTACCGATCAAGAGGCCGTGTCTTTTATGTTCCGCACTAAACATTCTAGTAAAATCAAAAATGAAAAGATTTTACGGTGGCGCTTGGAAATATCCTGCTATGACTATGAAATTGTGTTTCGTCCAGGTAGAGAAAACGTTGTTAGTGACGCATTTTCTAGGGTATGTGGAACAACCATCAGTAACAAACTATTCGAACTCCATCAATCCTTATCTCATCCAGGTATTACTAGAATGTATCATTTTATCCGTATCCGTAATTTACCTTATTCTATGGAAGAAGTTAAACAAATGACAGCTGCATGTCCTATATGTGCTGAAATTAAACCACAATTTTGTAAAAATCCGAAAGGTCATTTAATTAAGGCTACATCTGCTTTCGAACGTCTGAATATCGACTTTAAAGGACCTTTACCTAGCTCTACACACAACAAGTACATGTTGACTATCGTGGACGAATATTCCAGGTTCCCCTTTGCTTTTCCTTGTCCAGATGTAACGTCGTCTTCTGTGATAGGATGCTTTAATCAACTTTTTACGATATTTGGCATGCCTGCGTTTATACACTCTGATAGAGGAAGTTCCTTTATGTCCAAAGAAATAGTAAACTATCTCCAATCCCATGGAATAGCTCATAGTCGTACCACTCCATATAATCCTGAAGGCAATGGTTTAGTTGAAAGGTATAATGGTATTATATGGAAAGCTGTTACCTTAGCTCTAAGAACTAGAAAACTAAAGACCTCACAATGGGAACTTGTGTTACCTGATGCTTTGCATTCTATACGATCTTTGTTATGTACTTCAACAAATTGTACTCCGCACGAAAGACTATTTTTGTATCAAAGACGATCTACAAGTGGTATATCTATTCCAACCTGGTTGACACCCTCGCAAAAAGTATTACTCAAGAAGCACTTAAGAAATAGCAAGTATGATCCACTAGTTGAAGAGGTTGAGCTAGTAGAAGCAAATCCAGAGTATGCCGTAATACGACATGACAATGGAAGGGAGTCAACTGTCTCGATCAAACACTTAGCACCAAGAGGCGATTTAAGCTTGATTAAATCAGCTGAGACTACCTGTACTGAAAACATACCATCAGATTCAAATTTTGAAGTGCAAGACATTGTAGTGAAAGATACGTCAGTAAAAAGTTCTCCTGAAGATCTACAGGATCAACGTAGAGATTCCATCGAAACTGGACCCAACATTGGAGGTTATAAAGAAGGGTCGTCTTTTGAAAGTCCATTAGAAACGATTACGAACCCAGATCCTACTGTGCGTCAGTCAACAAGAGTAAGGAAACCTCCAGCATATTTAAAGGACTATCAATAAAATAACCTAGGGAGAATGTGATATAACTACATACTCATTCACTCTTATCCTCGCTTATTTAGTAGATATCTAGATTAATTAAGTAACGTCATCGTGCGTCAGTCAGTGATACACTTTTATTAACTGCAATATTTTGTATGCTAAGATTTCTTTAATTAAAGCCTTATAGTTTCGAAAGGTATTCATTATTACAATTAGCCAATTTTTTAAACAATTGGTTAAATTCAGCAATATGCCGTTCCATATTTTCCCCTTCTGCTAGTTTCTTTGCACAAACACGTCGCATTAAACTAACTTTGTTGCCACGTGAATATTTCTCATGATGTTCCTTTAGTGCTATCCATCATTCTTTAGCAGTCAATTTACCACGAAAATATTGGTCATCTTCCACGTTTAAAACGATTATTGCACGAGCTTCGTTATTCTTGTCTAGCCAAACGTAATTCTGCACAACAGACACATCTGAATTACTTTGTCGTTTTGGTACTGAATCATCAATCACTGTCGACCATAACTTTTTACGAGTATGATACATTTCCGTCCGGAACTTCCAATTAAAATAATTAGAATTATTTATTTTGACAAGTTGAACTTTAGAAATAATATTTACATGACAATTATATACATATCGTTTGACAAATCGACTGCAATAATATCAATAGAAACATTAAAAAAATGTATATCGACATAACAACAATAAAAACAAAATAAATAGATATATGTGATTGATTTCTCCAACAAATAGTCAAAACAAGGCTTTTTTATCAGTGCACTCTTTTAGCGTTTCCCTAATATCTCGGCTATTTATGAATAAAAGCGTTTTATTTTTTTAGATTTTATATTAGGTTTCTGTTTAAAAAAAATTAAAAACTAATATTTAATTTTGTCGATTACCAAAAATCAAAATTTGGAAACCTACAGATTGTTCCTAATTTTTTTCCAATTTTTTTATTTACAATTTTTTTCTAAAATAACTTGAGTTTTGTATAAATGATTTCAAGAAAATATTATTTGAAACTATTAAAAGTGTCTCGCGCTCTCTCGCCTTCTTACTACTGCTAGTGCGCTTCACCCTAGTGAAAATAATAATTATCAAAAACGCCAGGGTCGAACTCTACGATTTGAGTGAAACATTTATTATTTTATCGAACATCAAAAATGCGAACTGGAATAACTTCAAAAATTTTATTGAAATGAAAATAAAACCACAGGAAAACAAAACAATTGAAGACATAAATGAAACTGTTGACTTTTTTAACTCTATATTGATTGATGCAGCTAACGAACAGATCGGAGTAATAAAAATAAATCAGAAACACAATCCACTCCCATGGTGGAACATAAAATGTCAAGAAGCTATTAAAGCATACAAACATGCTTTTAATAGATACAAAAAAAAATCAAATGAAAATCTAATAAATTATAAGAAACTTAGAGCAGAAGCTAGATATGTTATGAAGACTAGTAGAAAAGAATCATGGAAAATATTGGTTAACTCCATAAACAGTTCAACCCCCACATCAACTGTATGGAAATCGGTTAGAAAAGTAGCTGGGAGAAGATATACACCTACAATTCCGTTTTTAACATAAAACAACAAAATAGTTACAAATCCAGTAGAAATTGCGGAAACTTTAGCTGACCAATATGAAAGGTGTTCCAGTGATAGCAATTACAATAGTTCATTCATAGAAATAAAAAATGCTTCGGAAGAGATATCATTAGATTACGAAGATGGGACACATAACCCAATTAATAACGTTTTTACAACACTAGAACTAGCTGACGTAATCAAATCGTTCAAGAAATCCGCGCCAGGTCCTGACAAAATACTAGTCACTTTTCTTCAGAATTTACCTGATAATGCTATAGAGTTTTTACTGCAAATATATAATTACGTGTGGACCAAAAACGTATTTCCTTTAAATTGGCGTGAAGCTATAATTGTACCACTACTTAAACCGGATAAAGACAGAGCTTTACCAGAATCTTACCGACCAATATCATTAACCAATGTTATGTGTAAGATCTTGGAAAAAATGGTTAATAAAAGATTACTTTGGCACCTAGAACATCACAACATTTTGACACGCGAACAGAGTGGTTTCCGTCAGAACAGATGTACGGATGATAACCTCGTTGGTCTGGAATCAGAAATCCATGAAGCTTTCGTAAATAAACAGGAATGTATCTCAGTTTATTTAGATATAACAAAAGCCTACGACACTATATGGAGACGCAACATTGTTGAAAAACTGCATAAATGGAATCTAAAACGGAATATCTTGCTCTTCATAAACAATTTTCTTGAAACGAGATGTTTCCAAGTTAAGGTAGATAATATCTTATCAGCTAAAAAAATACAAAAAATGGCATACCACAAGGATCCACTATAAGCACAACCCTTTTCTTGATAGCAATTAATGATATCCTAGATCATTGCTCTCCATTAGTTAAAGGAAAACTTTATGCTGATGATTTGGTATTGTTCGCTAAAGGGAAAAATATTGAATCCATTCAAAAACACATCCAAAATACTTTAGACAACTTGGTTCATTGGTCACAATCGGTTGGTTTAAGTTTCTCTACTACTAAAACAAAATGTGTTTTATTCTCAAAAAAATACAGTACAACATTACCAAAACTGTATCTCCAAGGTGAACTATTAGAGTTTAAAGACTGTGTTCGATTCCTAGGAATGATTTTCGATAAAAAACTTACATGGGAAAATCACATTATGTAGGTACGTTAAGAAGGCATGTCTAAATCGATTAAATTTACTGAAAACCATTGCTAGTCATAATTGGGGAGCCGCGATTACTCGAGTTTGATGCTATTGTATCAATCATTAATCAGATCAAAAATCGATTATGGTTCTATTATCTACTCGTCTGCAAAAAATCTACACTACAGAAACTAAATACAATACAAAGCTCTGCTTTAAGAATTACCACAGGTGCCTTCCGAACATCTCCTGTCTAACAGGAGAATTGCCTTTAGAACTCAGGAGAATGTCCTTAAGCTTGTCTTATGCATCAGCAGCTCTTACAAATAAAAATAATCCAGTGATTTATAACATAAAAACTAACCGTTTTATTGAAGCATTTTAAATAAACAATATGATCAGCCTTTTTACGAAGGAATTAGAAAATACACAGAAAGTATTCAAATTGAACTACCAACTTTTTTCCCCTCAACTTTTAATTCACCCCCTTCCTAGATAATCCCACCCCCTCAAATAAATACTGAACTTTTAGATTACAACAAAACTGAAATAAACCACGATTATATCAAACAAATTTTTTATACAATACTGGATAAGTACAACGAATATTTTCCTGTTTATACCGATGCCTCAAAATCAAATGATAATCTCGGAGCATCAGTAATTGCCCTCAATACTATTCAGACATTTCGATTATCCCCATTTAATAGTATCCTTTCAGCCGAGTTGTACGCCATCCTTCAAGCTCTAAAATCTGTAAAATTAAAGAATCACCCTAAGGTAATAATTATTACAGATTCACTAAGTTCCATACACACTATACAGCAGTTATACCCCAGAAATCCAATTGCCATCCTAATAAAAACAGAATTATTTCTTCTTCGACAAAAAGAAATCCTGTTCTTTTGGGTCCCATCACATATTGGCATACAAGGGAATGGAAAAGCAGATGTGGTAGCTAGTGATATAAAAGCGGTGTTAAAAATAAAATCTTGTGTAAGTGGCAAAGCAAATGGAATTCATCTTCGGCAAAACTTAAACAAATTAAACCATTTGTGAAACCATGGCCCCAATTAAATACAAGTCGCGTAAATCAAGTGAAAGTCAATCGATTACGTTTAGGTCACTCAAAGTTAACCCACTCTTCTTTATTTAACAAAGACCAACCCCCAACATGTGAATTCTGTCTTAAAAATTATACCACATATCACATACTAGTAGAGTGCGACAAACTTAAAAACAATAGAAGAAACTTTAACATCCCTAACGATCCAAGATGGTGGAGATATACGAAATTGGATATGCAACCTTTTTAGTAAATTAATTTACCTTCCGATAATCAATGCAAAACCTATACGAATTATCTTTCTTTCGAACCAGGCGCACTGAACTAGATCATGGACTATTAGACCTTTCGATTACACATAGATTCAACATTTCCGCAACCTGGTCATCGATCATCTTTTGTACCGCTACTTAATTGGCTTGATTCCGGGATTTAAAACGATATCATACCCTGCTAATTTACAACAATCAAGACCAGTGCCCATTTCCGAGATTTTACGGGCAATCATTTCGTCGTTATGATTGAGATAAACTATCAGCACACAAGTCATCAGGAGGTTCCAAAAAACGCCAAACGTCCTGCTTAAGGTCTGGAATAATCTCCATTGCCCTCCAAAAGTCTATTCCCAAAATAATAATGTGAAAGTTCCGGAAGCACTAGGATATCTGGTTTTGTTTAATAGAGTAACAGGTGTTTGCATATAACCACTACTGTGACAAGACTCACCATTTGCAACCGTACATGTAGAAGGGTGCTTAACGAGTTTAAGACCTAAACTTAAAAGAATTTCAAACCTTGACAAACCTACTATCGTTCCACTAGCACCAGAATTTAGTCCTAAAATGGAATAACCCAAAATAACAATTTTAAGATAAGGACGCCGATCACCTCGAGCGTGAGATAACATAATCTAAAATAACAGGAAAATTTAATTGGTCGCCGATGTTATTGGGGAGAAAAGGTCACGACATAACAGTTCCCCCTGTATCCGTTTCCCGAATTACTGCATTTTGGACAAGTTCGGACAGTTACATTAGGTGTTCCACAACGAAAACAATATATTTTTCGGGGATTTGGACAGTTTCGGTTTGTATGTCGAGTATTTTGACAATTCCAACATACAATACTTCTGTTTGGACGATTAGTAGATCTATCAACCCTATCAACTTTAACAGAGCTAATACCATAATTTGAAAGATGATGCGGATCTTTTGACGTAGGTATTAAGTCTACAAAAGCGAAGTCAAGTTCGTCAACTTCCTGCGAGAAGGAGGAACATAGTTCTCGACGCGATACTTTTTGATCTCTAACCTAAGATATTCTGCTTCAAGCTCCTCGTGGGTTAGGGCGACGTGAAGTTGCGTGGTGTAAAAAAGGGACAGATTGCGGATCAAAACTGGTGTCTCTCAAGGCACCATGGCGCCTAAACATTGCCTGCATACATGAGAGATATTCAATTATACCTTCCGTTCGATGATTTCATTAAACAAACGAGATCTTTAATCCGGAGATTTGAAATGACTACAAAGCAACTCAGATAGACTAGCCCAATTGTGAACCCTATCTATATTGGCTTGATACCAATTCAAAACCTTGCCACTAAACAAAACTATCGCCCTATTCAGTTCTTTAACTCTCTTCAGAAGACTATGGACGGACGATTTAGCCTCTCCTGTAAATTTGAGGTTCCATTTCACCAAGTTTGGTGGTTTGTAACTGGACTGAATCAATGATGAAGCCTGAGGACGAGAGTTAAATAGAAAAACATTGGGTGAGGGATGTAGCTACTCATTAGAATCTTGAACTATCACACTTAGTTCTGGATTGCTAAACACTTCCATCTGCAGAATAGCTCTCTCTGAAACTTCTTCAGAGGTATCCGTTGGACACGATGATGGAGATGTACCAACTTAGAGAGGGAAGAATGATATTTTTGCTGTGCATTATCAGCATCAATAGTTAAAATGATTCCCTTACCCAGCTAAAAGAGATTTAATTTTTCCTTAATTCTCTTACGATCTAACTCTAAGTTGCGTATTGGGCATAAATCGGAGTTCAAATTCGCCAGTATACTATCAATGGAGTTGAACCATCGATTCCTTAAGAGGTATCATTTTAGAGGACTTTTTAAAAGTGCTATTTAGTACAAGTTGGATATTTCATAGAGAACTCGACCATTCTAATTTTACTTTTATTCTGATTCTCATGTATCGTTTCTCTTGACCAATTGATCTACGCACTTCGGGAGTAGTATAATGGTACTTCATACCCAAGGAATCCAAATACTTAAGTATTTTTCGGCTCTTAAAGTTTTTACCGGCATCCATGTTAATTTTCTGTGGCATGCCGAAGAGAGAAATTAATGATTGAAACGCAAGTTTGGTTTCTTCTGTTTGGACCGTCTTTAATGGTTGTAAAATGAAATATTTTCTGAATGCATTAACCATTACAAGTAACTGTTTATGTCCTTTGGTGGTTATAGGTAGGGGTCCCAAACAGTCGGCGTGCACATTGATCCTGAAGGCTTTTCCACATTCTTAATAAACTCTTGCAATATCGCCGATCGGGTTTCTTGACGGCGCAAACAAGACAGTGCTTGACGTAGTTCTTAACGAATCGACGAATGCACGGGAACCAAAAATGTCTCTGTATGGATACAATTGTCTTATCGCTGCCAATGTGACATTGTCCGTGGTGGAAGCATCTTAGTATGCCTAAGCGACTCTGTCGTAGCACATATGGCTTAAGAGTGTTTCCATCAGGCGTTTTGAGCATATGCAAATAAGGTACCTACCTAATTAACATTTATGTAAACAAATAATAAATACCTTAACACTAACTCTAAATCAACTTCAGAAATAAGAATGGCATCATTTTATAAGAATTTTATGCCACTTGATTTAATTTCAACATCTTCTTATTTGAAGTCGGCCGAATCCTGGAACATATGAAAATTTTTTATTTTCTTCTAAGTTTGCTAACCAAATGGCTCTATCGTCGAGATTAGTTAAAAATCTGCATAAGAAATAAAATTATTTCATTCATTTATTTGAATACATGAAAAATATCAAATAAAGAAACTATTAAAATTATATTACTGAAATTTAATAATATATGTATTAAATTGAATAAATATTATCATGTTCTATAAAATAATTTTAAAAAACCCGTAAGTACACCTGTGAATGACAACTCCTAAATGTAAACAAACGTTTTCCTCATCTTCTACTTATGTAAACATAATAGGTACTTACAAATAAAGTGGAAGATTAGGATGTAGAAAAGTTTTTCTTCACATACATCACCATTATTAGTACATATTAATAAAATTTTTAACAAAATTCACGCTAATACTGTAAACGGCAACCACATTTCTTCATAGACTTAAACAAGTTAATAAATACGACAGTGTTGCCGTTTACTAAAAGCGTTCAGTGTAATGTGGAAAGTAAAGGTACCTATGCTTAATTTACAAATAACGAATAAGGACTGGTTCAGTCATAGGCATTTGTTGATAACTATTAAATTATACATGGAAATCGATATTTTAGTAGATAGGTTTTAGTAACCTGTGAAAAAATAATTTTAAAAATAAAACACGGCAACATTTAAATGTATTGAGAATGTAACTAATGCACTAACTTGAATGTTGGGTTCACAATTTTATGTAAATCCATCTGTGTTTATACGTTCATGCGAGATATCACTTGCATTACTTCCCATTCAAAATTATTGGTCGCAGTGGCTGTGTGACGTCATCTATGGCTATTACGTTACCTATTATGACTAATTGAGAAGCCTATGTCCTTATATTTCCTCCCTCCAAATTTATTTTCTAAATAATATGCACAGACATATTAAAAACCGATGCATAGTCTAAGTAGTCTTAGTTTTTGAGTTTTATTGAATTATTAAATATTACAAAAAAAGTTTTTTTGTAGGAGAAAGTTAGCAAGAAAGTCTACATTAAAATTAAGTCAATTCGAATCAAACCATAACCTCTTAGTAAAATCGCTCGTGAATTCCAGGAAAATGATTTAGTCTCTAATTTACACCTTTACTGACTAATAGAGTTACACATATATAACAATTTTCAAAACTAGCCATTTTTGTTTCTAGCGGGAGAAATGCTTCTTTGATGATCGAGATTCCCAGGTATTTTGCGCACGCCTTGCCAACAATATTTTGTCAGCAAACATCAAAATATGCTCTAATAGAACTTTAACTTTCATTTTGTGTTTAACAACTATTCAATAAATAAAGTTTGGTTATTTTTATTTTCAATTATAAAAATTTTCCAAGCCAACTATGAAAAAAATATAATAATTATTTTATCCTTCTCCCGTAATATAGGGAGTAAATTACTTTTCTAAATTGAAGTGGATTTTGAAGTAAGCAGAGTTATTGAGAGTAATAACAATTTTTAAGAAGTGCCTTAAGGGTCCTTATAGCAGATTAACTTAATTCAATATGTAAATACTTCTCTTCTTACACCGGATTTCAATTTCAGTAACCAAAATTTAGTATGAATTTTGATTGCTTGTAGATTTTTGTGCTTATTATGTTGATTAAATTGAAGTTCTTTTAAATATTGCTCTTATTCTACTAAGCAGATAAAGAAATTTCATATCAAAGTAGTATGAATAGTATGTGATAATATAGAAAAAATGTCTTATACTTAGGTAAATAACATTTTGAATTACTTTATAAAAACTACTAATTGCAATAAAACCATTAATTGTAAATGGAAAAATGTGTAATATTACATCGAAATTAGCAATGTAGAACTATATTTTTTGTCATTTAGATCTTAATAGATCCATCTCGATAATGGCACAAGTTAAATCCGCATGCGCGAACCAACTCCCACTCTCGTAGTTCCCTAAATGTTCGTGCCCCTTATAAAATTGTGTTGGCATGACATGCAAAAGTAATCAGTAGTCCAAAGTAAATCCAAAGAGAAGTCTAGGTACACACACAAGTCGTTAATATTAAATACACAAAGACAAGAAAAACACAACAGCAAGCGGCGTACACGAACGAAATAAAAATTAGAACTTCTCCTTTGTGGTTTATGGCCTGAGCTGCCGGGGCTATACGGCCAATATAAGCTAGCTTTTGACAGCTAAAAGGTTTTTTTTTATTTAAATTGTGGTATTCCTGGGTAGCAATACGTTGTGTTCTATGGCAAGAAGTAGTCATATTTTAGCAGTGGAAGGGAAAAATTCAAAAATATTTGCACGAGTATTTAACAAAGAGATAGGTGTATTGATACCATGGGTGTGTTCGGGGAGCACGCTATTTGCGCCAGTTGGCGCTATTTAGTATTATTCCTTGTTTACGTTATATGGCGCTTAGCGCTACATAGCTCGAAAGCGTGCTCCCCGAACACACCCCATATAATATATGCAACATAAAGTCAACAGTTGCGTTCGGTATTTACATCCGAGGAGTCAGACTTGTCAAAATCGTTCGTTTATTACATCTAGATGTAGGGGAGGTAAATCTCAACCGTTCGGCAATTTTCATCGGAGCAATTGGATTACGATCTTTTAACTTCGAGTATTTTGGCAGACCAAAGAAATTAATCTGAGTTTGTGAGGTTAAGTTTTATGTTTAAGAACTTGTACTTCTTTTATAATGGAAAAACTTGATTTTTTTGATGTTGAAGAACAAAAACAAATATTTCTATAATGGTCACAAAAGAGCAATATCAGGATATTGTGGAGAATGAAGAAACAAAAATAAATAGGTATAACATTTGACACTTTTGACTAATAATAGTGATCTGTACCGTTCGCTTAATTCAATTAATCCCTCTGATTTGTAGTCACGTGACAAAATAATTCATCGCCTCTGGGATATTATTACCGATTGTAACATATTTGACATAATAAATAACGAAGGTCAATTTGTAAAATAAAAACAAAATTTTCTGCGTATTTAATCAGTACACCATTTAATTTTTGTTGCAATTATGACCCAACGAACTAAAATCATTAACGGCATACAAGTTGCTAGAGTTTTACAGGTGGAATTAATTGATAAATATTGCGAAGTTATAGACAAAATTAAGATTGCTTTTAGTAAGTATGCCTTTTGCATATTATTATATAAGGTTGATTATTAACTTTTATTAAATAAATAAATAATAAAATTTATTGTAGGTAGATCTAACCCTTACTTAGTGAAAGTCTATCTTACTAAGAATAATAAACAACTGATGAACGTTCAGTGGCGGATCATGGCTTTCCGAGGCCCCAGGCGCAACTTCATTTGGAGGCCCCCCCCATTGGCCGTGCCAAGAAAGGGATGGAAGGGATGGAAAATTGTATTTTTTTATTGTTGGCATTAAAACATATAATACAAGATATAACAGTAAAAAAAGGTATAATAATAAAAAATCAAAGATACAAAAAAACACATTCTTAGGTAAAAAATAAAAAAATCACATTCTTAGACGGTAAAGTAAAAAAAAAATCACATTCTTAGTTAACAAAAAATTACCTTAAATAAATAAAATCAGAATCTCAATTAAAAATAAAATAAATCTATGTACAAAAAAACATATTCTTAGGTAAAAAGTAAAAATATCACATTCTTAGGTTAGGTAACAAAAAATCGCATTCTTAGGAAAATAAAATCAAAATCACAATTAAATCCTGCATAGAGATCGCGCCGTTGCCGTTAATGTGTTGTGGAGTAGATATTGTTGTAATTAGATGCAAGAGTAAAGCAGGGTTGCTTATATTAGCGACTTTTAACGCCATTTTTTTTTTTTTTTTTAGTTTTTATGTTTAATTTACCTTTTTTTTTTAAATTATATTATCATCAAAACCTAGTTTTATCAATTCTGAGGCCCCCCTGAAGCGAGGCCCGAGGCGAGCGCCTCATGCGCCTGTGCGGTGATCCGCCACTGTGAACGTTTGACTAAACTAATTAAAAAAGTAGCATTTTAAAACTTCCTTCGGTAGATTAAAACAGTAATTCACCCTTGGTGACGTCGTTATGACAAATCTTTGTTTTTTACTCAGTCACAATTGGGCTAAATATTCTTTGTCTTCACTTCACTTCGTGTTTCAAATTTGCGTCTCTCCCCTGGGACACTTCGTTTCGCATTACCTGGAATTACTTCAATTGATTGTACTAACCCTTACTTTTTGGAAGTCCATCTTATTAAGAATAATAAAAACTCTTCGTTTTAACAAAACTTCCAATATTTATTTAAAAAATTGCTTTTTTAACTTTAATGACGATGCGAAACGGCTGTCATTAAAGTTAAAAAAGCAATTTTTTAAATAAATTTTGGAAGCAAAGACTAGTGTAGTATTGTGAACAGAAGAAGCTACCGCTTCTCATATGGTGTGACGTCTATAAAACTGCAAAGACTAGTGGCGCTAATGGGTACAATACCGTATGGGGAAACACGGACACAAACGAAAGAGGTGAGAAAATAAGAATTGTGCTACACATAGGAAATACCCCTCCTTTGTGACCAAAACAAGAAAAGAAGTGGTGGATATAACTCTAAGTACACCAAACCTTAGAGATCGGGTGAAGGATTGGATAGTATCAAACGAACCATCCCTCTATGATCATAGAATGATTATGTTCAGATTAGAGTGTACACCTCCTGAGCCAACACGCAGGAGAAACTCCAGGAAAACCCATCTGGGAAGACTACAAAACTGACCTGAAGAAAAATCTTGCAAGTATCGGGACTCAAGAAAATGCCAGAAACCACCTGGCATTAGAGAATGATTTCATAAAACTATACGCTAAAGCTATAAGCTTCAGCGTCTATTTCTTCTGCTACACTCTCTGCATCAAGATTACATAAAGTCTTGGCAAGAGGAAGAGTAGATACGGTAATGGCATTACGGAAGCCAGACGGAAGCTTCACAGAAAGCGAAAAAGAAAGAGCCATTCTCCTGTTAGAAACCTCTCGAAGGTTCAGGGACTAGCCTATACATATATCACTGGAGCAATGGGAACGTGCCCCACTGCTGCAATGAAAGTGATTTTAAATTTGATCCCACTGCACATTCAGATAGAAAATGTAAGGAAGAAAACAAACAAAGAAGGAATCATCAGAGAGAGAACTCGAGCACTTCAATTTGATCAAACCTGGAATATGCCCTAAGATGATATGCCGAAGAAATTCAACTTTGTGAGAAAATTCATTACAAAGTCAAGTAATAAATCCAAATGGGTGGAAGACACCATACAGTATTTAAACCAATTTTGGTTAGGTTAGGTTAGGTGTCCGTGTTTCCCCATACGGTATTGTACCCATTAGCGCCACTAGTCTTTGCAGTTTTATAGACGTCACACCATATGAGAAGCGGTAGCTTCTTCTGTTCACAATACTACACTAGTCTTTGCAGTTATACAAGCGGTGCAGTCCCGTCACCTGCAAAGTAGCGTGAAACTATCATGACTTCTTGACGACCTCTCTCGAACTCGACGTTCGCTCGAATCGAAACTAGGTCTCATCATGAATTCTGAAACACAAAAGTGATTAATGTTGTTACCTACCAAGCTACATGTTCTGGGTATGTCTACATTACTCAGTTTATATATTAAATTGGCTTCCCGACTGCTTCGACACCGCTTATACCCCAGCGGTCATTTATCCTTCTGCACGTTACTTTACACCTTGGAATTAAGATGGTTGCTCCACGGTGCGTCCTTGGGAATGAACAGTTTGACCGCACCACCCGTATAGACGCAAACCCCCTGATTCGCCACCTCCTTCCTATATTGCAGTGTTAGCAGTTCAGCGACTCCCCTGGGGATCCCCTATCCGTCAGCTAGAAACACTCCCGGTAGGGTTATTATTTTTCTTAATTATTTTTAGCCATTTTTTTAAACATGCACTAGTGACATATCCCTATCATATGGCATCTGAGAGTAACCTTGATTTTTATGGAATGATAAACGCAAGCGATTTTTACTTATTTTACGATATACTACAGCATAACGTAAAATATGAGTCTAACGTAACGCAAAATGACTGACCGGAAACTCTCTGTTATCTCTTATTTCGTCTCTTTCTCCTATATTTTTGTAATACTAAGAGAAGAGATAAAAGTAATGTTATTTACATTTCGCAAATAATGCCGAGGAATTAGTAGCCGAGAATTATCCATTATTCGGTTATTCACTTCTTTCTAATCTATGGGTTATTCCAATAAAAAATAAACACATAGATTGATAAATATACGTTTCAAACTAAAATATTAGCTTTATTTAACTTTAAACGTGTACATATATTTTAAAGAAATTACTGACATTAATACAAATTAATGACAACTATTAATTAGTATCAAAATAAAACAAAATACATTTTATGAGATCACTACAATCACCCTGCCTTATTATTTTCTACATTACGTAGTCTTCCAAACGAACGGGTGGTTGCTTGATGCGTGATGAACGACGTGGTTCATCTGGTGTATCAATCGATTGATCTTCTTGAAGTTGCTGCGGGTTATCATTGTTTTGATCACTAATGATCTCATCGCTAGCAATTTCGAATACCTCATCATCGTCATTTATTGGTGGTAAAGGCGCTGTTGGATAAAGTCGTTTCACGGCCATCTTTTAGTTTAACATGTGAGTAAAAAGGATTTCCATGTAAGAGCTCAGTACGGGCCCAGGAGTCATGAGCCATGTTGGTGTTGATTCTCCGTTAGCTGTTTGTTCGTGGATGCCCAAACATTCGTTCATGCTGTGTTTGATTGGTACTTGTGCAAAGGAGTGAACGGATGGAATGCAGAGCAACACTGAGGACTTTTTCCCAGTTGTCAATAGTCATTTTATGCGAGTGCTGGCAAAGTTGAATGGTACGCCACAAAGTTCCATTAAGACGTTCAACTTGCCCACTGTTTTGTGGATTGTATGGTGTTGTTCTGCTAGTAGCTACGCCGACACTCGATAGATATTTTCGAACGTCTTCTGAAATGAATGCTGTGCCACGATCTGAATGTACATAAAGTGGAAATCCGAATGTGTTGAATAGATCTCTTAAACATGTTATTACAGTGTTGGTTGTTAGGTCTTTACACGGGTAAGCAAATGGAAATCTGGAATATTCGTCAATTATTGTTAGCATATATTTATTGTGTTCGTGAAGGTAAAGGACCCTTGAAGTCAATGTTAACTCTGTCAAATGGAGCCATGGCTTTAATAAGATGTCTCGAAGTCTTGGCAAATCGAGGTTTAATCTCTGCACACACTGGACAAGAAGCAGTCATTGCTTTTATATTCTCAATAGAGTAATGCAAATTTTTAGATCGTATCCAATGAATCATTCTAGTAACACCAGGATGGCAAAGATTATCATGTAGTTCATACAGTTTGTTAGATGTTATATGGTTGCATATTCTAGATAAAGCATCGGCCACAGTGTTGTCTTTTCCGGGACGATAAACAATTTCGTATTTATAACTTGAAAGTTCCAGCCGCCACCTTTCGATTTCATTTTTAATTTTACTGGTATGGGTTTGATTAAACATGAAAGATACGGATTTTTGATCAGTTATGAGTATGAAATGTCGCCCCATTAAGAAATGTCGCCATTTTCTTAGAGCTTCAACGATAGCGGCAGCTTCTTTTTCAATTGACGAATGGCGACGCTCAGGTTCCGAAAGTGATCTAGAGAAGAAAGCCACTGGACGTCCACTTTGTGAAAGAGTAGCTGCTAGAGCGTTTTCAGATGCATCAGTCTCTACAGTAAAGATTTCATCGTCTTTGATGGTTGTCAAGGTAGCTTTTGCAATATGATCTTTCATAGAAACAAAACTATTTATGGCCTCTTGGTTTAGAGGGAAGGTTGAATTTACGAGTGGCTTGATTTTTTCCGAAAAGTTTTCAATCCATTTTGAATAGTGGGCAAACATTCCTAAAGCTCTCTTTAAAGAAGGGCCGTCTGATGGTAAAGGCAATTGTATCAGCGGTTCTAAACGACTTTTATCAGGTTTAATTTGGCCGTCACATATCGTATAGCCAAGGAGATTAATAATTGAGGATAATAATATACATTTTTGTTTATTTAAAGTCAAGTTATACTTCTTTACCGAATCCATAAACTTTTGTAAGTTTTCGTCATGTTCTTCTTTAGTTTTACCACAAATTGTGACGTCATCTAGGTATGAAAATGTTCCTTTAAGATTTTCTGTATTAATTATATATTGGAGTGTTCTTTGAAACGCTGAGACTCCGTTTGTAACCCCAAATGGTATTCTGGTAAATTCATACAAGGCTCCACAAGCTTCAAACGCTGTATACTTACGGTCTGATTTCAGTATTGGAACTTGATGATATGCTTCTTTTAGATCAATTTGACTAAATACTTTGTGCTTGGATACATTGAAAATTATTGTTTCGATATTTGGTAACGGATACGCATCAAGTTCTGTAAATTTGTTGATTGTACGAGAGTAATCTATTACCAGACGTTTTCTGTGAGAAGTTCCTCCCGTAACAAGAACTTGCGCACGCCATGGAGATGAACTTGGTTGAATCACGCCGTCTTTAAGCAATTTGTCAATTTCTTCTTTAATGAATGTTTCATCTTGTACGGAATATTTTCTCGATTTTATCTGAATAGGTCTGATATCTGGCGTAAGGTTAGTAAAAAGAGAAGCAGGTGGCACGGAAGCTCCCATCACACATATTTTCAATGTTTCTCTATCGCCTCCAAAATTAAATTATCAATATATCAACAAGTTACTAACAGTAACAAAAGTCCTTAATAAAACTAGACAAAAATTCAAATTTAATAACAAAAACAATAAACAAAAATCGCTTAACCCTTTTTTTTCTTTTTCGAAGTATTGGCCGAACTTCAGTCATCATCAAACATCTAGTTTATAAATTCACACTACGAACGGAAACTTCAACGTCAAATAGCAAAGGGAACTGCAGCGGCAACTGCAACTTTATAAATTGGCCTTTAATTAAGAGATTTGTGATTGTTTATTGAATCATCTATAGTATTTGTTATGATTACATTTGCAAAAACATTGTGGCCATAATTATTAATATTTTATGAATTATAACCACCTAAATTATACAACTTATTTTATCGAATGTTTAACCATTGAACTATTTCATTCGGTTAGACTATAGAAATTAGTTGCTAAATAAGCGACAGCGCCGCATGGCTTGTCTGCATGATACCACAAGCAGAAGCGGTTATACCAGAGACAACCAAGAGACGCCCAAGTACATGTTAAATTTTTGTTCTACAGTAATGAATTGGTCCACCAGAACCACAAAGTGAGTTAAGATGGCGCTCGCGTTTCTCAGGGAATTTAAAAAAGCGCGGGCAAACCCTTTTTCATTTATTTTCTTATTTCTTTCATTAAAAATTAAATACAAAACTAAAAAAATATACTTTATTGAAAAATACAAAAAGTAGTTTTATATGGAACATAAATAATGTAAACATTATAATTATCATTAGTTAACATGATTGTGGTCCTCGAAATAATATATGGCCTATTGGACAAATTAGAGGAGCAATGAAAACATACATACGTGAAATATGGAAGTGGTTCTTAACTTTTCAAAGAAATGACAAGATATAGACTAAAAGGATGCATAAAACAACACATCGTTTTTTAACTATCGTGTCTGGTTATACTAGGAAATTTGACAGTCTCTTTAATCGTGATGCAACTAAACACAAGGTATGGTTTCTAGCGGTTCAAAACTCGTCAAACCTGCGCATGTGACGTCACCTTGTGAGTTTTTATATTGGGTTTCACCCAAGAATAAACATTTACCAGGATTGCTTAATCCCATAAGACGTATGTACGTTCGCCAAAAAATCGATCGCACGTGGTGGCCTATGATGTCACTGCAGTCCTCGGCCGTATTATTCCTACCTTGTCAGGGCATTTTAGGTCGTTTTCAATCGTCGTTTTTAGATTTAGTGTAAAAATATTCAAAATTTTGACTGGTATTTATTGTGGATACATTAGTGTACGTTGCATTTTTGTGAAAAATATTTAAAAAACTGTTCTTTTAAACTCCAGTACGGACTTTTATATTTCATGTGTTACACTGCTTGGCTGGGCATTGCTTCGTTAGTATCGTTGAGTGTCGACATTAATATTCAGTAGTGAATACATTTTTTATTTTACGTTTTTAGTGAGATAGTTTACTTACTTACTATTTATTTAATATGTAGTATTTTTTTAATTTTAAATTTGTAATAAAAAATTCTTTATAGAATACATATTATGTCGCTCCATAAAATATTCACGGATTGTACCTACTAGTAATATGCTTCAAATTGTTTATTATGTTGCTTTGTTTATCAAAAAACACTAGTTTTAGGTATGATTTTGTGTAATAATAAATTTATTTGAATGTATTTTTTAAAATAAAAATAAAACTAAATTTGTTTCAAGTGTTTTCTTTACTCTACCTATTTCCCAAATAATCAATAAATTAATTAAATAAATAATTATTAAAATAAGTATTAAAACGATTTTATGGGAATATTTATTATAAATTATGTGTTTAATCTTAAAAATCCAAATAGTGGTACGTTAGTATTTCAGAAATCATAAAAATACTGTCTAATTCCTATTATTTCCATGCATTTATATGGTAAACGTTATAATGAAGGACTGCAGTGACGTCACACAGCTGGCGGACAAATCAGGCCGATTAGGCAATCCTGGTAAATGTTTATCATTCTTGGGTTTCACCGTTAATATATATGAATTTCATAATTATTGGGTCAGTTTATTGTTTAAAACTTTTATTTGTTTGATGTTCAACATTATTTATCAAAACAAAATTCAGATCATACATGTATGGTTTAAAATTGAGAATAATTATTTTACATTCCCTTTTTTTAACTAAAATGTTGAATCTGGAACCGTTGGCAAAACTGATACCGAAAACCGTTTACACTACCACTACACCAACACTAAGACCGGTTGGTAAAGAAATGTTTAATTATTGTTCTTCAGCCTAATTGTAGTCAGTGTAACAAAATGCCTCGAGTTCCAAGACATCAAAATTACCACCTTGTTAGCGATTTTGACAGGGGTAGAATAGAGATATGGGTTTATCTTATCGTCAAATTGCCCTTTGTGTTAATTGTACGACATAATGCGTGTGTGGACAAACGAAGGTAGAGGAACACAAAGAAGACCAACTGGCCAACAAAGGCGTGCCACAGAGCGTCAAAATAGGCGCTTCACACTATTTGCTCTGCGAGATCGTTTTGCTACTACGCGTCAAATCTCTGTTCAATGGTTTAGAGAGGAAGGTAGACTTATGCGTCGCATTCGAGCCTTTGGACTGTCTGTAAACTGGCCACGACTAGTACTACCTTTGACCCAGGACCATTGCCATCAACGTTTGAATTGGTACAGAGTACGGCAGCAATGGGTGGAAGAATGGTATAATGTAGCATTCAGCGACGAATCGCGATTTTGTTTAGGTATGCACGATGGGCGTAGAAGGGTAAGACGCTGCCGTGGAGAGAGAGAGATATGGGGTTTTTCTTGAAAGACATGTATACAGGACAGTTGGAGTAATGGTTTGGGGGGCTATTGCATATGGTAGCCGATCACCACTTGTTTTATAGTTCGAGGCAGTATAAAAGCTGCACGTTATGTTGATGATGTCTTACAAACCACTCTACTGCCTAATCTAGAAGGCCGTGGAAACGTCCTTTTTCAGCAAGATAACGCGCGTCCCCATATTGCTCGTCGAACTATGGACTTTCTCCCAGAAGCTGGTGTTAATGTTTTGTCGTGGCTACCCCGCTCACCAGATTTTAATCCCATCGCACGTGTGTGGGATATGATGGGAAGAAGACTGTCCAATTTACACCATCCTCCACAAACTCTGGCACAGTTAATCCATGAAGTTCAAGTTGTATGCAACGAGTGTTACCACAAGCAGACCTTGATCATTTCATTATTCCTTCTGGGTGTAACAAATATTTTAAGGATTACTTTGACAATAAAAGTACTGGAAATGCAAAAGTTATTTTTTTAAAACATAAATGGGTTGATAAAAGTCCTTCCTCTCTCATCTATTTATATGTTCTTAAAAACTGTATTTGCTTTCATACAGTTTGAGAAAGTTCCATTAGGCCTCTACGTGTATTGTATTTTTGCCATTTATAGGCATTTTATGTAGTATTGTACGCAAAGAAGACTCACTACCTTCAAATATTTCTTTGTCCTTAAGCAAGGAATGTACAGCTTTTAAAAGCGTCCAAATAACACCACAAGAAATAACCTTAAATAATTCTGAAATAGTTGTTTAAAACTTGAGAATAACAATTTTCGATACTAATAGTTTTTTTCATTTAATACTTGGAGAAGACGAAGAGACAAAATATCCCATATTTTATTTCGATATTTTTTGTTTGGCAACAACGCTTTCTTGTATAACAATGCCGCTCTAAAATACCTAATTTTAAATGAGAGAAATTTTTATTTTTTAAATATTGTGTTGTTATCGACGAATTGCGACATTGAAATCTATGACGTGCAACGCTTTTTGTTTTAATTTTACTATACACCGACTTTTAAACTCGACTGGTTTCTCGACTTTCCATATGAAATCAATAAATTTTAGTGATTATGCTGTTTATTCAGTGTATTTGTGTTACTTAAGGTTTCCCACTGTAGTTCAGTAGAAATATTTCTTTTTAAAAAAAAAGTTTCTATTATCCTGAATGTAACTTCTATACTTTTAGTAATTTAATATACAAAATAAATTGTGCTGAACTACACTTTATCTATGGAAACCAGCAGAAGATTGCTAAATTAAACGTAAGGAAAAAGGAGGTAAAATAAATATTCTTTTTATATCTGTATTTATCCTAAAAATTAATATTTTTTACATGGTTTTTATATTAGTTACATTATTATTTAAATATAAATTTTAAACACCTTTGTAATACCCAAAAATCATTAAGATACATATTCGGTCAATATTTCCAATGTGATTATTTAAAATAGGAGGTTTTTTAAAACAAGCTAGGTTTAATTTTAATTTAGAAATAAGAAAAAACTTCTGATTTAAGATTGAACAACCTATAGTTTTATCTAGTTGTATTCTTGGAGGTATTGGCACCAAAATCTTTAGTACTACAAGGTATACTTGGAATTTTAGAACCCTGCTTGGAAAACCCAGAATACTCCAATACAACAGGTTTCAATGGAGTTGGTAAATTTGTTTCAGGAAATTGTTCAGAATTGTCTAAGACTTCTTCTTTGATTGAGTCATTTAAAAACGGAAGGACGAAATTATCTGTTTGTGCTATTTTAGAATCAGCTTGCAAAAATACGTTAGATGGTATAAGAGGGCTTAGTGTTATTGGACATGACGACTCGGTGGGAGAAAAAGGATCAGGGACAAAGTTGGGCAAAGGAGACTTCCTCTTGTCTGGCGTTAGATCTTCCACAATGCTATTGTCAGTACTTAAATCAGAAAAATCAATATCGTAGTTAACTTTTGATAAACTCAAATAACTGTTATCATCTGGTGTGATACTTTCAACACTTTTATCAACTATAGGAAAAAGAATATCTTTATTGGAATATGATTTCTTTGTGTTTGACGGTGGTGGTACTTTTAGACAAGATCTTATGTCTAATTGTAGTTTGTTTTTGGTGATATCCAATGCGTTCATTTGACTCAAGGACAAATTGTGTAGGTAATAATTTTGATTTGAACCATTGGTTTCTTCTTGTTGTTGGATACTTATATTTTCTATTGGTTTTAAGTGATTTCTGACTGAGGAACTTGGTAGTAGATTCTCTTGGGATAAAGTTATCATTAAAGGACTTTTTCTCTGTTTTATAATTAATGGAGTTCTTGATAGTACAGCTGATACGTTTTCAGAAATGTCTTGCTGAAAAAAATATATGGTGATTAATCTATTAGCTCATTTTTCTAAAATAATTTAGAAATTTATATAAAAATAAGAGGGTCAATTGTTCTTAACTCAACAACATTACTAATATGTACAGTAAAATCACTAAAGATTACCATCATTTATTTGCAATTATGATAAGAACTTACTGACAGTTGATTAATTTTGCTACACCGACATTTATAAAAAAATTTTGTAGAAGAAAATTTCACTTATTTCGAGAACACGACTGATATGTTATCGCATCTAAGGCTTAATCTAGCCCATCCATTATCCATTAAACACAGAACAGTAGCTTTGAATTGAAAAGTTAACTGTTTACTATCAGTGCAAGATATGGCTGTAAAAGATCTAGGTAACAATATTTATTTTTGATCAGTAATTCTTCTGTCATTAAGATCTATTCCAGTTATGTTGAAAAGATTCGATTTCTTTCAGAAATGGAAAAAAAACTGTAGAGCAGGTTCTAATGAAACAAATAAAACTTGCTGGAGAATAAGAAAGTAGAATTTCCAAAGAAAATGGAAATGTTGACGAAGACAGATTTTCTTGTATAACAGTTGTTGCCGATGGCATCTGGTGTAAAATATGAAATAAAACAAATTGCAATGCCTTGTTAGAAGTTGGAGTTATAATTGGAAAAGCTAAAAAAAAAGTTCTGCCTAGTCTGAGCTAAATATAAAAATGTTGCTATTCCAAATCACTCTTGTACTAAGAACTAAGAATTTTTGAAATAGCAAAAGCCCATTTAAAACCCCCTTGCCACTTTTTGATTTCGCCTAATACCTATTTATGACAAAAATTTCGTTAAAATCACTTCAGTAGGCTTTTCTAAATCGTATTTACAAATTTTCTCCATAAACACACAGACTTTCAAAAAAATGTTTTGCAAAAACATATTTTTCGGAGTAAAGTACCTACTAAAAATCAAAATTTTTTACAATACTTCCTCTCTATTACACATACATAATCATCAACATTAAACAGAATTTAAATTTTCTAGGTCTGTTTATCTATTTTTAAGCAGTTATTAAACAATAATTATTATAATAATTTTTTTCTCACAAATACAAATATACTTTTTTTCAGGTAGACAATTTAAAAAAATAACATTTTTTAGCCATAAGTATTTAAAATATTGTTAGGATTCTAGGAATTTAAGTATTTTAATATAAAATATAATACTTCTCGACTTTTTTCTGAGAAATGCTAAGCTTTTTTTTATTTTCTCTTCTTGATGCACTTCTCACTTCATGCCTTAATTTATTTCCAAAATTTCATTTATTGCCATCAAATAGTTTTTGAGATATTAATGAAAGAAAAATGGGTCCGATGTGTTGTCCTAATGATTAAATTCTCGGCTGGGTATTGAGTAGTGTATTCACTATAAAATCCCAAATTGAAAAAATGTAAACTACAGACTACCGGTAAATATTACGAATTTATTGTATGCATACGCCGCCCGTACCCAAGCCGATCTCTAATTTCTACTCTCGCAAAATTCTAGCCCATGGAAGATTTGATATAAGTCGACTTTAATTTGTAATCTCTGTTCGAACTTTTAGGGTGCTTCTAACACCGAATTCACGGAAGGGTGCTGTACTCACCTTAAAGTAAAATGTAGAGTTTGTAAATAATTTGTCAATAAGGTTAGATAGAATAAGCACACATATAATAGTATATTATTTAACGAGCGGTAATGTAGGTCATAACTCACGTAGATGAAGTTTGCAGCACGAGCCACAGGCGAGTGCTGTAATTCATCAAGTGAGTTATGACCATTACCGGAAGTTGAATACTATACTTTATCTACGACTTTAACAATAAATACTAAAAAGTAAGTATAGAGAAAGAACTAAACCGTAATAGTAATAGCAATGAATTAAAAGTTTTAAGTAGTAATTATTCATTTTGCTTATTGATGAGATTAACTGTAAAATTTGAACAACCAGTAAATTAAATATGTGGAACTGAATTATGCAAGTTTATTGTTTCGTTTGGAGTTTGTTGCATATATGTTGTAGAAGAAGTACCAATTGGTTGAGGAGTTATAGAACTATATATTTTATTAGCAGTATCTGTCTAATTCCTTTTGGAATCATCAATGAATCCCTCAGCAACATTAGTTGATCTTTATAATTACTGCTCAGTTCTTAAAAATATGCCAAATGAACATTTTCTGTAAAAGAGTTTACATTCTTACTGATACACCAATTTTGAAAATTTTTGTAGACCGCTTTATATTTGTTTTGTGACTATTTGGGTAATAAATTCTGTACTGCAGCATTAGCTACTTGCCTCAATTCTGGAGGTGTACATAATAATTCATCTTCACTCTCTGTATTCATCTTTCTTAACACCTTTATAGTTTTTAACAGATTTGAAAACGTCAAAATATCTTTTTAAAAATATCAACTGACATTACTCCCTTCAATTACAATATTGGACAATTCCGTTTCATCGAATCGTCTTTTTAGAATGTAGATTCTACAGCCACCTTTGGTATTCGGTTCTTAAATTGTGATTGAGCCATAGAATTAAAATTTAATTAATTCTATAGATTGAGTAGACATTTATGTAAAAATGAACAAAATTAAAAAAAGGTTTGGTATGCACAGGGGATCGAACCGCCACTGATTCCGTGACAGTACATAGTTACTGTGACAGTATGGTGTGATAACTCACTAGAGAGTTATTATAACTCACGCTTTTTGTTTATGGATACTATTAATTCCTCAAAAGCAGTTGAATAATTAATGTATAATTTAATAGGAGTAGATAAATATAATTATTTATATTTTCTAGTTCAAACAAATAGGACCTACAAATTAGAATATAAAATATGTTTTGAATCTAATGTGAAAATGAATTGAAATATTTAAAAAACTCTAAAATGAGACTCGTTCTCTTACATTCATTCAGTAATAAACGAGTAAAAAAATGCTTCAATTGTCGTCAGCAAAAACTTGGCCTCATCGATAGTGATATATTATTTGAAAGCTTTTAATAATAATCTAATCATATACTGTTTGAATCTTCTTTCATTAAGAGTTAATTATTAAAAAAAAACATTGGTACCATATACCTTTTGACAATTAACAAATTAAATTTTTTTAACGCTAAATTAAATCAGTAGCAAATAATACAAAGATAAATCTTACAAAATATTTACCTTTAATTTTTGTATATCTTCATTTAATTTAAAAGTAATATTTTGAACAGTAGTATTTCTTTCCGAAAGTTCTTTCAACAATGAAAGGTGATTGCACAATTGATGCATACCTTCGCAGGCAACCAATGCGGACTCCCATGCGCTGACAACTGTCAATTCTCCTGACATGTAGGCTTTGAATTCTTGTTCTGACATATTAAGAGATTCAGCAGTTAAATTTTCGATAAACGACACTGCACAACACTAAAATAGAAAATTAATGTGGTTTAAAAATAAATATATGGCCAAATAAATGAATGTGACAATATGTTACTTGCCAAATTAGTAAAGTAGTATCCAGTTTCGCCTTGCATTAATCTGGAATCTTTGCAAAATCTGGTAAGGTACAGTATATTGCTCTTTAATCTTGCGGGATTAGCTTTCAAAACAATAAAAATTAAGGCTGGTAAAAACTCATCAGCGCTCACAGGACCGCCTTGACAGTGCTGTAGTATTTCCACTACGCTTCTGCAACATTTTACAACGCAAGCGAGTTTTTCTTGTGGTGCTTTCATTGAGTCCATACCTAACAGATCGTTAATGGCTGTATAAACTAAGTCTCTAACTTCAATGCTAGTTTCACTAATACAGCAATCTAGATGATGAGCATTCACCCAACTGAGCTTACGTATTCTCTCTTGAATTGCTAAATCTTTTTCTTCATCGTTAGTTGTTGATGGACAAAAGAGGAAACTGTACAAAAGAAAAAACTTTTTAAGTTATAGTGATGGTATATATTTGTTAGAGTGGAAAACTTGATATCACACTATACAGGGTTAGTATAAAGTATGGAACCCCCTAAGTATCTCCTCAACGGTTTGATATTTTTAAATGAAATTACTTATCCCCTTCTAAGAAGATCCAAGGAATTCAAAAATGCTATCAAATTTAATGTACCATTTGCGGTTAAACCGGAAATGCACATCAACTTTTTTATTTTAAATAGAACACCCTGTATATTTTTCCATTTTTGAATTCCTTGTGAAATTCTGCATACAGTAAAACTTTCCATTCATATTGTTATTGAATAATTGAGGCTTTAATCAATAATTTATCGTTTTTGACTTAGCCATGGATGAAATGTCAAATGGTGAGTAAGGCAAACTTAATTTATGGAAACATCCTAAAAACTTGGCAACATAACAATTTATTTATTTTAACAAAAAATAACACAAAATTATATTAAATGTTCAAAATTACGCCCTTCTGCTATTTGACAATATCCTAAACGGTCTTCAAATTCTCGTAAAGAATTTTGCGGCACTTGCAGCAATAAGTTTCGTATGCGTAACTCTAAGTCATTTAAATTTGTGGGTCTATTTATGTATACTTTATTTTTTAGATAACCCCACAGAAAAAAATCGAGAGGAGTTAGATCAGGACTACGAGGTGGCCATTCGATAGCACCCCTACGCCCTATCCATCGACCTGGAAAAACTTGATCTAAATACTGGCGCACAATTCTAGAATAATGTGCAGGTGCGCCATATATCTTGCTGAAACCATATGTCTTCAGAAGGAATTGCTGGGTTATTTGGATGAGGATAAAGTCTTGCAATACCTTCAATGAAGAAAGGTCCAATAATATTATCTTCTATCATTCCTGTCCACACATTTATTTTTTGCGGATACTGCGTATGTACTTGCCTCATCCAACGGGGATTATTTCTGACCAGATACGATAGTTATGTCTATTCACTTTACCACTTAAGCAAAATGTTGCTTAATCTGAGAACACAATTTTTTTGATAAAATTTGGGTTTGCTATACATCTGTTCTGAATGTTTTCGCAAAATTCTGTTCTGCGATCTGGATCATCTTCAGTTAATTCGTGACAGAAATGAAATTTATATGGTTTCAATTTCTCGGATTTCATTATGTTCATGACGGAAGTCTGGCTTAAGTCAAAGTCAAGAGCTAACTAGGTAGTTGATGTTTGTGGATTTTCTTCAAGTGATAGTAACACATCCAACTTTACATTGTCATTTGTGGCGGATTTTGGTCTTCCTGACTTGGGTTCATTTACTACGTGATGTGTTCGTAAATAACGCCTTACAGTTTTCACAACTGTTGATTTTGTGATTTGGTGATCTGGATTAACTTCATTGAATAGGTTTAAAACTTCCTTATAAGAACGCTGTTTGTCTCCATATCCTCGCATAATTAAAATTTCGATACGTTTTCCTTCACTCAGATACACCATAATAGAAAAAACAATAGTAACAAATAACAGAGAGAAATATTATTGCACAACTTATACTACACTGATAGGTAGATTACTCAATAATTAATTTATTTGACAATTAAAGGTTTGACATTTCATCCATGGCTAACTAAGTCAAAAACGATAAATTATTGATTAAAGCCTCAATTATTCAATAACAATATGAATGGAAAGTTTTACTGTATGCAGAATTTCACAAGGAATTCAAAAATGGAAAAATATACAGGGTGTTCTATTTAAAATAAAAAAGTTGATATGCATTTCCGGTTTAACCGCAAATGGTACATTAAATTTGATAGCATTTTTGAATTCCTTGGATCTTCTTAGAAGGGAATAAGCAATTTCATTTAAAAATATAAAACCGTTGAGGAGATACTTAGGAGATACTGATGTTCATGTTGTTGCTATGATATAGTTGTTTTATACTATATAATAAAGTACGTCAAGTTCTGTCGGATATATAATTTCACTTCCTAAAAAGTATTGATTGAATAATTTATTACCCAAGAATATTCGTTATATGGATTTGGAAATAACAATTGGTATAACAACTTTTGTTATTGTTATATGAATAATCAAATTTTTAAAACTAATACTTAAAATTTCTAAAAGATTCCGTTTACCATGATAAAAGCCTCTATACTAATTACCCGTTCTTTTCATATTGAATTAAATTATTACCTATAAAGTGTCGTCATACTGTACTTCTCAAAGAACTCCACTAATTTCTCTCTAATCTCACTAGGTATGTTTTCATAAATAGTGCATGAATTAACACGATTGTGATACAGGTTGTAGTAATTTTGCGTATTTTCTGCCAAGTCATCAATGGGTTTGTTGTCTAATTCGCTTATGATTTTATTGGAAAAAGCTTGAATGCACCTAAAGAAGTCCTTTTTAATTCCTTCGCCCCACAGACCAAACAAGGAGATGAACTCTACCATCAGTTTATTAGCATCAGGATTGGTGTGTCTCATTATGTCGACATATTTTTCCGGTCGACCGGTATCTACAGCAAATTTAAAAAAAAATATTTAATTGAACTTAAAACTAATTTACCTTTTTTTTAATCAAATGAAATAATTAATTGTAGTATATATATAGAATACCCATTATTTAGTGTTTAAGTTTTTTTCTACAAATTTATCGTAAATGATTGTAATATTCTGTTTTTCATTGCAGTAATTGTATTACATTTTTGGCTTTTTGGATGGTTTGAAAAGTAATTTATAAAGATTTATATCGTATAGGTGAAATTAAATGATGTGTAGGAAGAGTTAATCTGTTTGTAAAAAATTCATTCCCTCATAGGAAAGCATTTATATATTTGTATTCATTTCTATATCATTTGCGTGAGATGAAATTTTTTTGAGTGAATAATTTATTTGTCAAAATTTTTATTTCACGGACGCTATTTGTGTTTTAACTTCTCTCAGCAGTCCGACTTACTGAACTGATCCGCGAACTGGTTTGCCGCGAGATTTAAGATGCGAAATATTTTAGTAGTTTAAAATAATATTGGAAAATTATTTTATATAATATTTATTGTTTATCAAATATACACATAAGATGAACCCAAGAAGTTTAATGTTTAATTAAAAAACCTCTATAAACAACTCTGCTTCTTTCAAAATCAAGGTACAAACTATATCTACTGTATACAAACAAAATAAAAACAAAAATAATTTATATTGATTAGAATTACAGTTTTTTTGAACATTTATGGTTGGTAAGATTAAAGGTAAGAGATTTGCAAGGGAAGTATATAGTTATTTGGGATTTCCAGAAACAGTTGTTACAAAGAGTGGCAGTAAAAGTAGTAATATTTTTGGGATGTCGTTATATCCATATAATTCAATAAATAAATAGATTACAGTAATAAATATACCAACTACTATAATCCCAAATTGAATACCTAATCTAATACTTTAAGCCCTTGCAAATGAATCAATAAAATAATTTTAAAGACAAACAACATAATAAATACAAAACATGGGTAATAACATGTAACCAAAATAAACAAATTACTTTCTGAGAGGTGAACCACTGCCTATTTTGATTTTTTATTTTAAAACTTTCCTAGTGTATAGTAGGATCTATAGTTATCAGAAAAAACACATTTTTTTTTATTCAGCTAGCGAAACCGTTAAAAATCAACAAAAAAGAATTACATGTTATAAAAACATATCCTATGCAACGATAAGAGAAAAATGTATCAAATGTGTAATATCAAATTATTACCTATTTTACAATGGACTAGGAAAAATGTTAAAATGTGTATTTTTTATTGAAAAAATGGCTTTTTAAAACTCAATCTGACGATGCTATATACTTAGTTTTAGCGAAATAAAAAGTGGAAGTTTTGTTAAAAAGTGTTATTTTTTAATGTTCTTAGTAATATGAACTTCCACAGAGTAAGGGTTAATACAATAACATTTTATTTTACAATGGATTTTTAAGTACCTTTGGTAAAAAATAATTATAAATAAAATGAAAATAAGGCAGGCTTCAAATTATCTTGCCAAAACTCATCATCCATTTCAATGTTTTCTATGTGAGGTTGACCGTATGACCAACTATGAAATAGTAAGACTTTCTTTACCTTAGATGTAATTGCCCTTAATTTGATAGTAATATGGATGGTTTTTGTTTAAAGTAATTACTTCAGCTTCACTTACTTTTAAATATGTAATTTTTGTCTAGAATTCCATCAAATATCGTCAATGTTTTCAAATTTTCAGGGTATTTAACTTCTAAAATTGAATATTCAAATTTAATTAGTCCATCAGGACTAGCTCCAAGAAAAAAATCATCATCTTTTCCAATGAAAAGGCTAGATGTTGCTACGGTCATACCAGGAATTTCTTCAAATTCCCTTATGGCAACGATTTTATTTTTCTGTCCATATTTTGTTGCCGAATTTCCTCTAGACGTACCATAAAGCATACTTTTACGGATTCTATCGGGCTGGTAGTCTTTTTCATTCGCCATATTCTACCAAACCTTGCCATAAGGGATTACTACTTTGCCCTACAGTGCGTCTTTCTTCGGCTGTCTTTTGGAGTATTTGAAAATATTTTTCTTTTCTTGATTTTAGTTCTTCTGAATTTTTTTCTTTTCTTGCTTTTAGTTCTTCTGAAATATTTTCTTCTACTTCACCATAACCCTGATCGGCATTGCTAGGTTTTCTTACGAACTTTGCTCTATAAACAGTTTTCTTTCAAAGTGTTTTTAAAATACAAAAGAGAGCAGTGAGAATAATAGCTGGTCTGAAAATTCGTGATAGTTGCATAGGTCATTTTAGGACTCTTAATTTACTTACTGTACCTGCCTAATATATATATGAATGTCTTTGTTACGTACATAGAAATCGTGATTATTTTTCCAAGTTTGTAATTAGTCATAGCTACGACACCAGACAAGTGGACTTGTTTCGTTATCCTATCCATAAGACTGCTTTAATGGAAAAGGGCTGTTTTTACAAATGCTTATACTTTTTTAATGTACTTCCAAAGCAGATCAGAGATATTACGTCAATTAACCAATTCAAAAAAACCATAAAAATTTGTTTAATTTCTGCAGAACCTTATGATATAAATGATATCAAGAAAAATATTTTTCTTTTTTGACTCTTATAATATTTCATTACTTATAACTGTACCTAAATCTAATTTTAATGTTTAATTCTTAGTGTTTGTTTTTGTGATCTGTATTTATACTTATGTGTTATTTTCATGTTCTTTTATACAACTGTATTTTCACAAGTAATGTGTTGACATGTACTATACAATGTAAATTGTTCCTGGTACGCAATAAATATCTATCTATCTATCTATCTAACAACAGATTGTCTAAACCGAATAAGTTTTCTTCTAAACATTAACTGTTTAATATATATAACCCACAACGTTTTCAGTAACTTTAATTAATTCTTCAATATACATGTCCTTGAAATTAAAGGATACAGCAGCTATCTTGCCTCTCGTCTGGTATGAAGATTTAAAAGAATACTTTATTATTTTTCCACTCACCAAATTGTTTAAGTGTTCAGCAGGATTATTATTTTTGTTTAACAGAAAAAACGAAGTATTATCATATATTCTCTACAAACATTTATCGATATGCTTTAATCCATAACTGGTTATTAATGGGACCAGGTTTTCATTTGCATCTTCTTTTGTACAAAAATGGAACTCGCAGGGTCCAGCAAATATATTATGTTTTACTGAGTTTTTAAAATCCTTTATTATTTTATCTGCGGTAGTTAAATCAGCTTTGTCCCAATGTTCAGAAGATTTCCGATCTAAATTTAATAATATTGTTTTCAAGTGTTTTTCTAATTTTAAAGGAACTACTTTTATATTTGAAGCACTTGTTGATTTTTTCACAATTTTACCTTGTATGTACATAGATTACGCAGATGGTTTACACATTCTACTTTTTCCGCAAGTTTTATTCCATATGGCCTTTTTCTAAAAGTTGTTTCGACCTGCTGTTATCACCATCTCCAACCAATTTAAGATATTTTACCTCAAGCATCTCAATACTTTTTTTAAAGCCCTCCTCTATAATCGCATAGAAATAGAAGTTCAATTTTTGGCACACTTATATTCAGGAATATTGTTCTTATATCTAGTACCCACAATAGAAAATTTATTTTTCATTCCAACATACAGAATTTTTCTGGTTATTTCCAGAAATAATATATGTTATTTTTTATAAATAAGACAAAGATGTCTTTGTAGAAAAAATAAATAATTTACATATTGTTTTGTTATCACTAATATGTATTTTGGTTTCAGGTCAAGTGCAACTTTAATGATTACGAAAAAAGCTAACTAATTCATATATGATATGAATAAGTTGGAAGAAAAACCTGAAATTCTATAATCTATCGTGTTTGGTATTTTCAATATTATAAAGTAATAAAAGTAGCCCTAGTAATAGACCACAATTAAAGGTGAACATTGCAGGTAGTTTTCCTATTAAAAATCCTATAGAATTCCGTAATGAGAAGTTTTCCTGTATATAAGTGCATATTATCATTATATACATTCTACTAACGTGGGGTGGGTCACGAGGAACAGTACATTCTTCTACCATAAGTAAAGGCTCCCTACTGGAGCACAGTGCTTGTCCTATTTGTTTATTTTAAAGATTTTTTTAAACTACACATTATTATACAATAATATATTTCAATATTACTGAATCGTTGAATTCTGTATATTGATAATCAAAACAAGAAGACATTTTTTAATGGTCATTTGGTAATCCCCTAACATGCCTCTACACATAGTAAAAGTATTTACGGTTCCTTGTGGCATCCGTATATTAAAAAACCTCAATTTATTTTTAAGAATAGATTTCAGCTAGTAATAATAGGGGATTTATTAAGTTATCTTTAATACATTGCTTCATAATTATTTAATCTTTGTTCTTTTGGATAATAGGTATAATATATAAGAGGCGTCGAATAATAAAGTTGATAGTATGTTATGTTACTAGGAGTAGAAGACTATCATTATTCTTCAGCCCAGATTCTTGCACTGCCGAGGCGCTAACCGAGGCTGTGCAAACATAATGGGTCTTCTGGTCCGAGTAAAGCGTAAACATAATGTAATTTATAAATAGGAAAAAATGGAATATATTGTTTATACCTCATCTATTTATTAATACAAATATGAAAAAAAATGTTGAAAAGTGTTACACCACAACTTAAAAAGGTAGGTTGGTAACACCTTTATTTTCTGTAATGTTTTAGGTTAGCAAAAATAAAATGTCAGTTAGTCGATGCCGAACTGTACAAGGAGAAGCACGTTGTTGTTTTATTGCAACTTTACCTTTTTCCACACTCAATTTCCAATAGGTTATGGGCCCAGTATAAGGCAGTTTGTTCAGTTAATGTAAAAGTATAGTTTTTTTAATCGCGCTAGTGATAACCTTGTTCAGATTAACTCGACAGTCAAGGTCAATAGTCAAGATGGCGGTTAATTTCCTATCAAGTGTTCCAAAGTTAAAAGGTCGAGAGAACTACATTAATTGGGCTTTTGCTGTACGAAACATGCTCGTCCTTAGATGGTTGTTTGGATGGTACAATAATGGACACAGCAAAAATAGGAGGCCAAGGCGAAATTAATTTTATCGATTGATCCATGCCTGTATGTTAATGTGAAGGATGCAGGAACAGCCGAAGTTTTGTGGACAACTCTTACAAAACTTTTCGATGATAAAGGTTTCTGTCAAAAGATCGGTCTTTTGCGTGCTCTTATTTCATTGCGACTCGATAACTGTAATTCTATGGATTGCTACGTTAATCAGTTGATAGAAAGATCCTTAACATCCGGACTAAGTGCCGTATACTGTCTGACCAAGTTCAAATAAAAATCGCCTAGTATAGTAAATGACCGTTGTTTTTTGTGTTTGTATTATTTACTAAAATTAAATTTCCTATATCTTCGATTTCGTTGTCCATCAAATGAAGGAGTTCGTCGCATCTATAGGCTCCTGTGACTCCAAATATTAGTATAACCTAAAAACAACGTTGAAATATGTAAAAAAAAGAAAAGACCGGCAGGCGAATCGAACCGCAGACCTCCGAGACTGACAGCAAAAGCACTACTGCTGAGCTAATTGAGTTTAATCATTGAAAATTCTAGCCTTCGTGTCTAACTTCTAAATTTTTTTGATAAATACGTAAAATAAGCAAGCATAACATTTTCTGTATACCTTTGTACACATTTCTTTACACCATTTTATAAATTTTTCACAAGAAAAATCATACACTTTCCGTGACTTCGTCGGAATTAGTGTTTCAATAGTGGCATTAGTTATTTCGACTAATTCTTGAGGTGTACATTGAAATTCTTGAACCATTTTTACAATTCACTTTTCAAAACTGACAAACGTCAAATTAAATAAAAATTAAATTACAGGTTCTCCCTAGTACTTGTTTACAACGCCTATATCGTTTCTCATTATTTTGTTACTATAGAGCGGGTCACAGTTATTATGCAGCATTGCGTTTATGGACGACGGCGTTGCCATATTGGCATGTTCTTCGAATTTGGTTCCAACTGGCGCGGGAATATAACTTGCCATTGTGTTACTATTATGATTTAAATGTTGACTAAATTATTCATTTGAAAATCGTTTAGTGAGTAATTAAGAATATTTATAATTATGCTTTTAGATAAATTTTACGCGTTTAAAGGAAACCAAGGTAACCAAAGCGGCAACAGTGTTGAATATTCGTCCATAAGATTTACATTGTACAATAATGAGCCTTTATTATTTTACTAGTAAAAGAATAGCTTATTTCTATGATCTGTGTTGCCGAAAATAATATAGATATTATGATACACGTGAAGAAAAAACATTTAGATTTTTAAAAAGATTAGTGAGAAATATGTAAGCAAAAAATACGCCGGAATAATATACCCTTAAAGATTACTGAATCTGAGGAAATATTTTAAATGAACAATAACTAATCAATAAAATTTTTGCTAAAATATAGGTTGCTTTTAATTGCCTATTCCCTAAATATTAATATGAATACCCAAATTAAGTAAATTACCGCCGTCTTTTACCACTAACTGCACCACAACTCTTATTCCACGTTTATTTCCCATTTTATTAAAATGCCCAAATAAAACAGTTCAATATCAGGAAAAAAAATTGAAATTACTTATCACGTAATCACGTCACTACTCAAACTCAAATGTCTGTAGATAATACAGCGGGAGTGCTAATAGCTGAGCGGAACGTATTATTAGGTAAATTTGTATGTCAATAGAGGGCATTATCTTCCGGTAGTAAATTTTCAAAAATTCATTATAGCAAATGAAAAGAGATACAGAGCTCAAATTTGGAGAATGGGTTTATATGTATCGACTGATACATATGCGTTGCATGAGTATTTAGAAAAAAAAGTATTATTTTCAAAATTTGGCTATTTTATCTCAGAAAAAACATAACTTTTTTGTTAATTTACATGCATCGCACCTAGCTAATTATGTATAGAATTATACCTCAAAATTTGAAGTCTTAATTCTTAACGGTTAGATAGATACGAATTTTGGAAAATTACAGTATCTTAACATTCTTAAACCCCAAATTAAAAATAATTACTAAAACAAATATTTTCTTATATTGCGTTGAATAAATATAATTAAATTTACTGAAAACTGTCGCAAGTTCATTTTTATTCTAACCTTTGACATTCGATGTTTTCCTAAAAACGGGTAAACTTTTAAGATACTTGTTTTTCTTATCAATCTGTTGTCGTTTTTTCTCCTCGAATTTTGAAAACCCTGACATTTGAGTTTTTGATTGTTCTGTTGGCAAACCATTATGCAACTTTTTTTGCCTCTCCAAATCCATATGGTTTCGATAACATTTCGAACAGTATCCTAAAAAACAAAATTAAAAATAGTTATTTATAACTACTCTCATTTAGTATATTATTACAAGCACATGAAGGTGAGACATTCAGGTAGTTTAAACTTGTTGGAAAGAGAATTTGTTGATTGGAACTAAATAATTCGAACATTCTAGAAACAATTGAGCGAAAGATATATATGATAGCAAAAAATACATGTGGAACAAGCACTATTGCTCTTTAACGACTTTTAGAAATTTACTATATGTATGCATAGCAATAATCAAATGCGGAAAATTTTTTCGATTATTGAAAATATTTCATCAATGTGTGATGGTGTAATGTGATTGTTGTATTATTATTATTTATTATTGTAAAAAAAGATTGTAAATCAAAGAAAACGGACGTATTAATAGTGTTATTTGCTAACACAATAAACGATACAAATTATACATAAAACTATTTTATACTTATTACAAATATGTAAAAAGCAATATCTTTTTTAATAAAAAAAAATACTCACCATCCGCTTCAGCGGTTCCATAGAACCCACATCCACTTTTACATTTCAAATCAGCCTGCTTGATCCTCAGGGAAGGCTGCTTAGTGGCATACATGATGTACTTATATGATCTCTGTAAAGTTAATACAGGCATCTTATTTAATATAAAAACACTTATATACTACTAATTTATTAACACTATATATAAAGTTGTGATTTGTCTTTCTTCACCCTTTACACTTAAACCCTCTTCATATTTATTTTTATTCTTTTTCACAAACAGATTTGTGACAAATTTATTTCCTGGTAGTAATCACAATCTTGGTGATGGTTATCGAGGTGGCACGAAACTGTGGTCATGTGCACACAAGTTAAGTTCTGTCATTAACATATGGACTATTGGATATTGAGAATGTTTGAAAAATTGACAATATACTTTTTTGGATTTCTTAGATTTGTTGATTTGCTTGCAGCAAATGATAATATATTTAAAATTATAAGATTCGCCAGGATCAGCCATTGGTTTCAAACTTAACCGACAATAGTATTGAACACACTTTGTAAAATATTTTATATATAGATAGAAAAAATATTTTTTTAGTTAGTTTTTAGTTTAGTTAAAATATACCACTGTATTAGCGAACCGCACCACAAAGAATGGTAGACTGACTGGAAGTTTAAAATTAACTTGTTTATATATTAACCTTATTTGTAATAAATACATAGACATAGACGGAACATGGAGGGATTATGGTTCAGTTATCACTGTGGGTCCCAAGCTCGGACAAAGGGTAGATTAGTAAACTGTCTAAACTAAAAACCCATTAACGGCTTTCATATGCCATTTCATATAATCTTTTGCTTCCGGTTTTTCTTCTGCAACTTCTAGAAACCGCTGTCTTGTTATGCTTAGCATGCTATTTTTCTAAGAAAGTCTAGGACATCGTGAAGTGTCAAGTCAGGTAGATCCTCCTCTTCTATTTCGTGTTCTCCTAGGTATCTGGCCCTTAAATTTTGCAAGGCAGTCCATCCTGGGAGTTTGTGTAATGAGGTTTCGTCCTCTTCCTCGCAGAATCTACACTTTGCTTCATCTTCTAATCCTGAATTCTTAAAGCAATACCCGGTTAGTATTCCCGTTAAAATCCGGAGCCTTTTTTTACCGAGGTTGAAACAGATAAGCGATCTCTTCTGGTCATAGTTTCCCAGAAGTATCTTAGCTTGTCTCAATCCTTCCAGCTGATTCCAGTACTTGCATTTTTCCTTCTTTATTACTTTTCTTAGTTTTTCCAAGATCGCGCTACTGCTGGTTTCCACTTCTTTTTTTGGCAGCTCATCTGCTGTTTCGTTTCCTTTTATTCCTATGTGTCCTGGGGCCCATAGAAGGGCGACAGTGTTCTTCTGGCCTAGTTCATTTAGTTTGCCTAGGCATTCCCAAACCATCTTCGAACTGATTATATTTGAGCTCAGCGCTTTGATGGCTGCTTGACTATCCGACATGATCACAATCTCTTGTCTGCGGTAGTTTCTTTCAATATTGAATTCTGCACATCTTTCGATGGCGCGGATTTTTGCTTAAAAAATGCTTATGTATATGTCCAAGCTTTCTGAGTACTAAACTCTTGGTCCAAACACTCCTATTCCAGTTCCAACCTCTAGCTTAAAACCGTCCATATACCAATTTATGGCATTTTGATTTAAATTCGTTAAATTTCTTTTGGCATATCATCTTGGAGCATTTCCCAAGTTTGACCAAATTGAAGTGATCGAGTTTTTTCTCTGATAATTCCTTCTTTAATCATTCTGTATATTGTTTCCTTCCTTACATTTTCTAGCTGGTACTTCGATTAGCTCTTGTACTCCAAGCCCTGTCCCATATGTGATTAATGGTCTCACTAATGCCGTGTACATCAATAGCAGAATACGTGGGTTACATCCCCAGTTTTTTTCTGCAATGTTACTGCACACCATGAAGGCCTTGGTGGATTTGTGTATTACTTCGTTTTCGTGTTTATTCCAGAGTAACCTGCTATCTAGGATTAGCCCCAAATATTTAACCTCTGTTTATCGCTCGACGGTGTTCTCCTCATCATTTGCGACATCCATATTTATTGAACTTTCCACGTTCATTTTCATACATTTTCATATGTTACCAAAAGGATGGTTTTTTCACTCCAAAAAGACGTACATTATACTTTTTTATTAAAATTAGTCAATAATACCTATACTGCGTTAAAAGTAAATTAATTATATAAATTAATTGATCAATTAATCTATTGAAGGCATACTTTAGTAAAGGATATCGCAGAGTTGACTATATTGAATTTGTAGTCACCCGTTTAAAAAAGATGGCCATTATCCCGAAATTGTGCTTACCCCACTTTAGCTTTCCTGTGACTTACTCACTCAACGGAGGTTGTTATTTAAAAAAATACAAGATGACGGCGATACTGAAAACGACGAACTTTAAATATCTTGTAAAAAATGCAGATTATAATACCAATTAGTATCCCAAAATTTCATAATTTTAAGTTTATTCGTTTCAAAGATAAAGCCTTGTTGCCAGGCTCTTTCGC